>OZ023141.1:14800000-17200000 GCA_963675895.2 Styela plicata
CAAATTAGTGATTCGATCCGATTCGAGAAAGTTATCCGAATGAGATTGGAATTTCAAATGATTCGGTTTTGCCCAGCCCTAGCTTGTAGCTCCCTGCTTGTATGGGTTGTTAAAATCGCCCCGGTGCATTTCCCCCGTGTCGTAGGAGGCGGCGAAACGGAAACAAAGAAGTGGTACATGATTCTACCAGTCGATTACTGTGCGACAAAACAAAAGTTTTATAGCGTAGACTAGGTGTGTGTTTTCAGAATTGCCTTATTAACTTATTTCCTACGTGTCCAATGAGGCGACTAGACGTAATCAAGGAAGTGGTGGATGATTCTGTCGTTGCCCAGTGTAGATTCCACTCACTGGTTTTAACTAAATCGGTACAGAATGTTTTCACTTTAGACGCAGTTGTGGTTTTCTATTTATTTCATTTCTTTACTTATCAGTAGATATTCTTCTTCTTTTTTTCACACGCTACTTTAGAATTTTCCATTGAATCCCGAAGCAAGACTAGAAGCTTCGCATCAAAGAAGACTATATATATATATGTTCATTTTAAAGTTGTGTATTCCTTCAAAACAATCGTGTCAACAAACTAGGCATAATAATTGTAACTTTAACTTGGTCATAGAATATTTTTTGCATAAAACATTGCTGAATAATTTGAAAGTTACCTTCTGTTCAGGTTCACTATCTTCATTTTGCCTTAATTTTGACTGCCTGTACATTGATCATCGCAATTGTGGTGAGTTTGTGCACTCCTCCTATACCAAGCAAGCATGTGAGTAACTGTTTTATTTTTAGACTTTATTTTAATTTTAACTACGTCAGTACTAGATCTCAAAACACAAAGATGTTAGATTGTTTACCTGGAAATGAAGAAGTTGAATTTCTTCCCGAGTGAAGGTTTCTCGCGCCAAATATTTGAATCCCAAGTTTGTTAGTATGTCGAATGCTTTCGAAACTAAACAGTCTTCAGCGTCATTAGAGAATATTTTACATTTTTTAACTTCATCAAAAAGCTGTATCAACATTCTCTTTTTTCTCCGAGATTCCGTTAGTACAGAATGAAAAATGTTATTTTATTTTTTAAAAATCTGGTCATTTTTAGACGATTCAATCACTTCCTTTCCCAATGTGTCCCTCATTAGTTTGAACATAGTATGTATATTGATAATTTTTAATAATTAAAATGAAATGTTTGTTTTAATCATTCTATATCTTATATTAAGTTATACAGGTTGACATTTTGGACCAGGTTGAGTAAAAGAAAAAGAATACCGATCGTTAAAACGTTTGAACTCCACGGAACTGGTCAACACCAAGAAAAGGTATAAGCGAGTGTGTAAGACAAATCCGTGCAGTTGTAAAATCAGTACAAGGAAGCAAAAACGAAGCAAAATCGCCATCCTTTAACCATATTTGTATAAACTTCGGTAAAATTAAATTATTGTGGCAATTATGAACTGTTGATGTTCGCCAACATCCCATAATCGGCATAAATCTGATGAAAATGGCGGTTATAAATTTTAGACATATACAATGACTATTGTAAATGAATGATGCATCTACTATACTTTTGTAGCGATGCAAAGCAAAAAAGTACGGGATTTATTTTGTTGAATAAGGTCCATATAGATCGTGGAGATACATTTGGGAAAAGATCAATTTTTATTTATACTAAGTGCTGCTTTCTGTTCAAGGTACTCTGTTCTATTCTAATCAGAAATATTTATTTCGTCAAGGACGAGCCACAAATAGACAGCGCTTCGGTGGCGCGGCCATCAGTGACTCAAGCTTAATAAAACATTTATACGCACCATTTTATATAATTTTATATAAACATTTATATAAAAAAAAGTGGATGAAAAACAGGTAACATTAGGGCCAAATGAACTCTGGCTTTGTTTTACGGGGACAAGGATTCCACAAAACTTAATCAATCAATGAGGAAAAAACAAGTATTTTTTTTACGTTATTTCGTTTAATTGCATTATTCACGTATATTAACAGAAAGAAGGGGTGATTAATGAAGCAATGGTTTATGAAAAAGAGGATTTATCGAATGAAAATAACAAAAGGTCTATAGTGGAAACTCGTGAAAGTCATCCAGAACCAGGTAATGGTTATTTTATCTATTTAACATATATCAGCCAACTTACATAGTGAATCTCTTCTATCCCGTGGTTTTCCATTTTGGGGAATGTTTAGATTTTCGGAAATATTTTTGAAAAACTAAACATTTTATTTACTATGCTAAAAACATCACATAGCATACACAATTTAGTTTCCTGATGTACTATTCTTGAGTTTATTAAAAATTGTTTGCGTGATGATTTTTTCAGAATCGGCAAAAAAAACATTAGGTTCATCTATTTTCGACAAATTATTTTAACAGTAAAAGAAAAATCTTGGTTGAAAAAAGGATTCGACCTTTTCTGCGGTTTTGATGACCAGACAACACCTCAGCAACCGGTAGTGGATTCAACAATGTTGGATATCAACGAAGAAAAATGGCCAGCATTGATCGTTAACATAGCTTGTGTTGTCATGTTAGCTACAATGGTCTTTCTTTTTGTATATTACGGATAAACAACAACATAAGATCAGAAAATAAAGCAAATTACCCTACTTTTACGAAAATTTGTCTATTTGATAGGATATTATGGAAGAAACTGGTTTTCATAGCCCCGAAACTAGAACGTTTGCAGAATAGATATGAAAAATATTTTTCTGTTTTTTAGTTTCACTTCAACTTACTATCGTGATGCAGTTCTGTATAAGATGTTTGTTTCCGCTTTGAGTGCAGTTGTTGGCACGTTATCTTGTAGCAGGTCTTTGCCATTCGAGTGGTTGTTAGTTAGCTCGTATAAGGCACGGCAGTCGGCCTTGCTTAGAGCAAACTGCTATAAAAAAATAATACCCAAATATTCACGATAGATAGTTATTGCACGGGTGTTATATTGAAAGCGATACTTTTCCTGATAGCTACATGTTACCATAATTTTCATTTTCTTCAAATTACTAAACTTCACCACCCAATCTAAAAGATTGACTTATTGAGCCTATTTTGTTACGCATGGGCCACTGATAGATAGGGGAGCGGTCCACTCTTGACAAAGCTAAATCTCTAGGACCAAAGACTTCAAAATTCAAAACCCTTCATCAGAAAAGTTTAGTATCAAAAGAGCGTTTTGTTTTGAGTGCAGTTGACTCGCTTTGCCCTGATTGCATAAACTGCATGTTCCATAATTTGACTATAAAAGTGTATTTGTTTTGGATATCCAATTCTTTTGCTGAAACTAGGCTAAAGCAAAACAGGCACACCGAACATCATCAGAGCACATTTGTTCTTTAAAAAAATGACGATAAATTTGAAAACAAACGTACAGTCACATGAATAAAACACCAACACATCGATAACCGACAAATTTTCCAATCGTTGATGAACCATATTTTTCGACACAATACGATGGTCGAGCAGATGAAATATTGTCAACTGCATATTGTATATTTTCACTCAAACAGACTTCCGTCGAGGTCAGCTGTCTCTATTTTTTGTTATACAATACGGGAACGATATGTTATCAATTGCCACAGAAAAGCGCACCAACGACCAGCGGCTGGAAAAGGGTAGCCCAAAATTCGCGATTCTACGTCGATGGTGGCTAAGTAATGTTGTCGCTGTTGGTCTATTTGATTCTTGAACATTGCTCGTGAAATAACGTTGAAAAACCTACCCGGATTTTTTGAAGGGTGTGGTTATATACTTGTCTCCCGGAAAAATCTTCAGTCTGCTAATTAATTAAGAACCTTTGTATTTTTCCATCCTGTTCTCCAGATTCGCGGATGCATTGTTGTACATAAACCGTGCTATTCCTCACATCTGGAACTTAAGGCTATTGCATTTGTAAAGTTTTTAACAAAGCACTTTCCGAAAACTCAATCAGAGGTGCCTCACTGGTGCTGCCTGACGCGGTTGAAAACAAAATCGCTTGTTGGCGAAAATTAATTAACGAGTTTGAGGCAAGTAGCAATCACGCGTTGATTGATGCTAAACGGAGGCGTGCGCGGCGGTGTAAACAAACGAACTCCACTGTGAGTTGATGTTACTATATTTTATAGATTTTTGCCTAAACGTGCCCGTTAGTTGGGTTCTTCTTGGTGCTGCTTAATGCCGTCGGTGTCTAGATTGAATTTCAATAACTGCAATAACAAAACTCAACAGGTAAAAGCAAAGATTATAGAAACCTTGAAATTTTTCACATAACGATGGCAAAATCTTCTATTCAAGACACTGTCTGGCCCAGAACACAATTTTATTCGGATTTAAAACCCTAATTGAGTCAGTGTTATTGTGTCTGGATTTTGGGTATTCCTTATTCTATTCTGAACTGTTTTCACTTTCCAATAAAAAATTGGAATTTTTTAGTAATTTTGAAAACAAATCCAGAGTTCATGTGGGTTAATTTTCTACTAGTGACTTCATTGTTCAACAATGCGTGTAGACTACTGCTCGCTAAATCATTAAAATGTTTTGCGCTTCATTATTCATATGCTGAATTGCCTTTAAACGAGTCAGAAAAAATTTGATCTGAAGTGGCTCATGTTTGACAAAATAAATTATGATAGGGAATCTGGTCAGATACTTTCGAAAAATTGCTATTTTATATTTTTCTAAATATTGCCAAAAAATTTCTTCGTGAAGAATTTAAAAAGGTTTTTCGTCGAATTGAAACTTCGTTCTCATTTTGTGATTCTGTATACAACTTTTTATTCAGTTCATTAGCACACGAATACTTTGCGCTATTTTCCATAAAGTAAAATATTTGTTTATACATTTTCGTAGGCTGTAATTACCTCGGGGCAAATACTAATCGTATTCGGAGCTCAGTAACATATGAATATGTTAAATCATTACTTAATTTGTCGTTTATCGGTATTCGACTTGAGTCTTAGTTTCAGATTCAGTCAAATATTCAATGAAAATATTTCTCGATAGAACAGAATGTAGACTTATTGAGAATGGGGGAGAAAATTTCACTTTGTATAGTTGGGTAGTTGGGTTGTCTTTATGGTATACGCTTAACAGTTTTTTTTTTATACGGCATTCACTTTATTTCTGATATATAATTACTATAGTTTTGTTCATTTTGAAGCAAAGTCGTGATTTAGGAAAAGTTTTGAACGTAAAATTTGGCATATATCATGATTTCACTGCGAAATGAATCTATTTAGGAATAATCGAAATAAGAAATTACTGCATATCAGGATGTTGTAATAAGCTACCAGGCTATTCGTATAAAATATCCATAAAATATCGTCGACGGTGGTACTTGGAATATGCAAATTAACGCCGCGTATGTTTCAAAATGGCCATAGTTTGTGCGATGAGCTTGAAGGATTGAGATCCTGTTGGAACCCCTGGAGAATATAAGTCTTACAAAATGTTAAAACAAAATGGTAAGGCTAAAAATACTGTACTAGTATCCCTGTTCTTCAAAAGTATGGAGAATTGAAAAGAAAAGTCTGCATAGATGTGTCTAATATTTATATAATCCTCCCCCGCAGAATAAAAACGAAACCCTGTCTTATTCAATATTACTCTAAAATTACTATTGTAATTCAATACTAACGGAATCGAAACTTATTCCGTCAGGTAAAATATTAGATCGCGATTATGGGCGGATGTCATATTCTATAATCTACATAGTTAATATTACAACACGAGATATTATCTAAATTTCTTCCGCGTCATCATAACTCTCATCGATATTGGATACAAATTACCTATGTCCATATCTCAGTAAAATGAGACTCATTTATTTATAAATTTCGAAGTACGTCATCAATATATAATTTTGTACCCAAAACGTTTTCGAACAGAAATTAAATTGTGATAAGAATGGGCCAGAGATAGATTGCGCCTAGTAGGCGCAATCCATCAGTTGCCCATACTTAACAAAACATATTTTGACATTATATTTTGATTGAGTTGAAAAGATTATGTTTTATGTTCGGTGTTATACCGAAATAGCAGACATGGCATAATAAATTACTGTATAGTTAAATACAGTGAGTAAACGCTTATCCACGATTTGTTTTTTTGAAGGGTACTCAGGTAGTCTGATAAGTTCTGCCAAACATGTGTCGTTAAACATGAGTCAGAGATGAAACGTGCTTGTTTTTTATTTAGTTATTAAAACTCACTCTAAGCAAGGCCACGAAGCAGCGTCTCAAAAGGAATCAACGAACAACCACTCAAAAAGCAAAACTTTAGTACAAAATGAAATACCGGAAAATGTACTAGAAGTGGAAAAAATCCTATAAAGAACTGAACCACTACGATAAAGTGAAGCGAGTGATATCTACCGTGGGCGACGGAAACCATTTATCACTTCTTTTAGTCGCCTCTTATGACAGGTTGGAAATACGTTATACATACTTTACAAAATATGATTTCTGATTGGGCTGGGTAACTTGAGCATGTATGGAACTCCCGACCTTCATGGTGGAAGAATAACTAACGATCTGTTTAGTTTAATCAAATTTAATTCATGTGACCTTCATTTTCGTGAATTTCCAATAATGTGGGCAACCTCTCGAAAATGCCTGAGGCATCGCACTCTATTATCCTGAGTCAAGTTTATTCCCTTTGATCTGGCTTGCCACGTCATAATAACGTGACGCCATTTTACGACTTGGCAAATAATTACAGTATTTGTTTTCATTAACAACATAACTATCTTTCTAAACTCGTACCAGCCTGAGAAAATGTTCTCAAAGAACGATTAATAAAACCAGAAATATTATATTAGAAATATCTTTGATACAAACATGGACATAACTTATGTGTCAGACTAATTTTTATATGGTTCATCGATAAATCAATATTAATTTTGGCTCAACTTTAATTTAACAGTCAGCAGTTCAACTTGACCCGAATGAAAGGCAATAGATTTTCAACATTTAATTACATATCTACGGTAGCTTACATTGTGTTTTTTAAGAAATATGGATATATCGATGTATTGCTATCGTCTATTTTTGAAGCATCAGTATCGTCTTATTTCGGAATTGGCCTATCGGCATTGACAGCATAAGCGGTATTTGTGGATCCCTATTATAGAACTATTAATATACATTATGCATATGAAAAATCGTTCAGGCATGATACTTTCTATTGAAATTTCTGAACATAGATTAATTAGTGGCCTTTATCCTCATTATATATCAGATACACGAGATACTTTAAAGAATTTGAAAGTCCGTGCATAAAATTTTTATTATAGCTATAACCATCTTATTAAGAAAATGTTAAATGTTAAAATAGGGACCGTTTGTGACTTGTGCTCCACAAATAGAATTTCGAATGATTCTATTGAATCAAGTGATCAACCCAATCAGAAATTTTATTTTTTCAAGTATGAGCCATATATGGACAGCATCTCATCGACGCTATCCATCAGTGATACATGCTTGGCAAAAGATGTTTTGACAAAACTTTCCTGACTGAGAACGCTTAATTCGAATTGACGCGCAAAGAATCTGACCAAATAAAACATTGAATTAGGAGTAAAATTCAGTTCAAAAAATCCCAAAAATCGACTTTAATTACGTCACCACGCGCAAAATACGTTTGCGTTGGTTGTGTTTTTAATTTTTTTATTTCATCCTTGCACAAGCATATCCTCGGAAGACGGGTTTCATTAACAGGCCACACTTTTCCAAAATATTCAATTTTATATATTTTTATAATTTAATATAATTTTCCCCAAGTAATACTACCGTGCTGCAATAAAAATGGTATAATTTACCCCATTTTGTGACTGCGTAAAGCGATTGAAATCAACAAAATAAATTCAATCAGATTCATGATGATTGAGTTTTAGGATGACATGTTGCAAGAAACGTGAAACGAAAATTGACTGCTCATGTCAAACTGCTCACAAAAAGCGATGCTTTTGATAGGCATTTTCTGATGCGTTTGAGTTTTTCGAGATTAAGACTGATGTTTTTACGTCAGCTCCACTGCCTGATTCAATATAAATTCATCAATTATTAAAGATAGACGATCATTGAAACGGATTCAACCCAGGAAATCCATTATGGCATGTTCACGGGTTATATAGTTTATAAATGTTTTTTTTAATTATGTGCTATTTCGCAAAACCGAGTTTGTGTTGAATGTGTTTGTTGAGATTAAAATCTTTAGTTTTTGAAGTGCCTAATTCGTTTCGAAAGCGAATAGTAAAAGGTAGTTTTAAGAAATTCATCAATTTCTATTATAAATATGAATTGACGACGTTACTACTTTGCTTCTGGTGGTCACAGTATAAATGTACGTCGAGTAAGATCTCAGACCCGATGATCAATTCACCTGTTCGAGAGAGAGAGATAGACAGAAAGATTGGGAATTTTACTTTAAATATTGGATATTTTCTGCCGTCATCTGGTAATTTTTATTTGTTTTTTATTTCCTCTTGAAATTTCTTGTTTTGTTTATAATGTGAAGGAATTGGATCAATGTACTGTATGCGGGGTGTGCTGTATAAAGTAATAATCTAATGTCTGTGTTCTCAGCGGCTCTCTGTTTGAAGTGTTTTATCTTGATACGTGGTTTGCCAATTAATGAATTTACACAGAGGGCGTGACAAATAAATTAATTGAATATTTATTTTACAACCTTTATATAAAAGAAAATAACAAAGTAAACAAGTCGCTTAACGAGAAAACGAACAAGAGAAAGCAATAAGCAATTAAAGAATGTTTTTCGGGTATTTTATAGGCTATAAAAAAAGTAATTATTAAATATTGCATGTCATAAATAGAAGAGCAGAGACAGATTAAAATGTTAACAAAATGGAATAAACTATGAAACACATCTAGATAGTTTTCGATTTGATAGAGATCTTTGTCATATCAATGGTCGTTATTTGGTTCGTTCTAAGTGTCGATTCCGACTTTGCATATAATGTAAATTACCAGTGAAAAATTTATAGCCTTACTGCGAAAAAATACGTGTGTAACGTTACATTTCGACATTTGCATTGTTATCTCCTTAATACCCGGAAGAATTCTCGCGGAGCTTTTGAATTTTAAATTTTAATATTCAATACGGTTGTTATTATAGTTAATTTAAACTGTGTTTAAAATCCACACTTCATTTTGAAACGATAAGATAAACGAAACTGCTGACTTTGAACAGTATTTCGCCCATTTCGCTGCGAAACCATGATTTATGTTATATTCTAAAAAGTAAAATTTGTCACATATCATGATTTTATTGCAAAATGAATCAATTTAAGAATACACAAAAACCAAATTGGAGCAATTCCAATTTATGCCATGCTAATTTTGCTCAATCTAACGATATCTGCAAACAAAGAAAAATAATAATTTAAAAACAACACTTGATTTGCACGAAAGATCGATAAAAGAATTAATGAACTTGGAAACGTTTTTGAAAATTGTTAAATATAAAACTTGGCAATGCATTTTAGTACAGATCAATGACAGCGTAGTTCGCAGTACCCAAACTTGATGATATTTTTAGTTGACTGGGGTAGTGGCGACTCAAAGTAACACTTGCTTTTAGAAAAAACTTAGGCACTTTTTGTAATTAAGCAGAATTCAAGTAGAAAATTCAACGCTATAAACGCTATTCTCTAAATGCAGATTGCTCAGAAAATCTAATTTTGATTCAAAACGGCCGTAGAGATCAATTTAAGGTTATGCGGTTTCGGTACAAATCAAGAGCTTACAATCAGCAATTAATTTATATTGTGTGGCCAACACTAGACTACACTCTTTGTACATTTCTACAATGAAAGCATGTATTAAGTACTAATATAATGAGAAGATCTCTCAAGATTCAAGAGTTTAGTTTTGCAATAAGTGTTATTATTTTCTTGCAGACACACTTATTCAGTTTAATATTAACTCGGGTGTATAGATTACAGATGAAAATTTCCCTCGACGAAAATTTGCAAAATTGTTTTTTATTTTTTTTTGGATGACACACCGTAATATTGAAATGCGCATAAATATTATATACGTGTTTACTGCTTGAACGTTTGTTTTGCACCTTGCTTCTTTGCTAGATCTAGTAACGCAAAGTCGCGGCAATTAGGCGAAATATGTGGCAATTAGGATTTTTATTTCATCAAGCAAGAGCTTTTGCAGCGTGATCCATCAGTGACGCTCATAACTTAACTGCATGCCTCCATAACAAATTTTTTATTTAGAATAACCCTTGGAGTTTACGCGCAAGTTTATGATTTAGGTGTTGGATGGTGTGAAGTGAATTTCAATTGCATAAATGTTCGAATAAATAAAAGCAACTGAGGAATAAGCTCTGTTTGCGTTCGCACAATTTCTTAAAAATATATTTGATTTTTTTTACTTCAAGTTGATTCAGTTTGCCATGTTTTTTAAGTGTGAAATAATTTCAATGAAAATAAGTGCAGAATGATTATTTTCTTTTTCGCATCCACATTAGAAGGGCCAAATAAAATGCAATTGGTTCGTTTTTAAACTTTTTTATAACCGAACACAATGGTGGTAAGTTAGATTATGCAACACACTCCACACGAATTTTAAAACGGTTGGTCCTATTTAATAATCTTATAAACTTTTACAAAAGTTTGTTTAAAAATTTAGCCAAGAGTGTTTATATACAAAAAGTCTATTTGGGCGTTTTCTTGTTCGTTGAAACAAAAGAATATCACTGTGGTTGCGATAATAACGAATTTTGAAACATTATCATTATATTTTCTTTCCTTTTTTGGTTTTTGCTATGCCTAATCCTTTTGTTACACGTTAGAAAAATGTTAAATATTATTGTTTGGTTTTCTCATTTAAAGATTCTTTTCTCCATCTGAATAATAAAGATGAGATATAGGTTTAGATTAGTTGCTGAGGAGTGCTAATAGTCGATGGAGCCGGATACAAAGCCCTATCAAAAAATTTACAGTGTTAAGCACGCGCCGCATGTCGGGGTGGGGGCACGTCTTCTAAGTTTTGTGGAGGCGAATATATTTTATACGGAAATTTCATGAACATAAAAGTTTTTTGGCGCGATTACGTATTTAAGGGATTTTTATTATTTTTGCTCATGATATCGCGATTTAAAAAATAAAAATAAATCACGCCTTAGTTTTTAGTAGCTGAATTCTATTACTGTTTTTTGTTTTCCCTCTCGAGATTTCAGACCCTTTTCCGCCACTGCTAATGATCACGCTGTTGTTTGCATGGTTTAAACAACTTTTTTAAGCTCTAAGATAATGAAGATTTTACATAACATCGGGTTCAGTATATATTTTAGAGCCTCGAAAATGGAATATTTTCGCTCTTTCAGAAAACAAACAAGTTTTCTGCAAAACAGATTTTGTTTTCCCATCGCTACGAATTTCGTGAAATTGAAATTTGAAACAAATAATAATAATATATTTTAAGTATCGTGTTTTAATTATTGTCCTATTAAGGGATTTTGAAAGTTTGAAAACAAAAAATGAAGTGATGCAATTTCTATAATTATGCAAGGAATAACGACACCACCAAAATACTATATTACACAACACGTTTTAATTTAATTCTGTTAACACAAGTTTGCGGTCAAGTACAAAATTAGTGAATTTCGAACCCTGTTCGAAACTGTATTTAGACAAGCATGAGCCACAGATGGATCAGGCCTTGTCAGCGCGATCCATCAGTGGCCTGAACCTAACAAAATATGTATGAAAAAAGTGTTTTAATTGGGCTGTAATATGTTAGGCCCAATCGTAATTTTGTTATAATCGTTATTAAGATTTAAATCTATCGCGTGAGACGATTTTATGTATATCTTTATAATTATCAGAGTTTTACTAAATGTTTTCGGTGAACGGAGTATGACGACGCCAACCGCCCGGGGCAAGAAAGTCATCAGCTTCTCTCGTTCACTTGTTGTAGTCTGTCACTTGATCTGTGTGTTGTTATGGTTTATCCCTCCGCAGAAAACTACCGGTAACGTGTGTGCGTGCCTTTTTTAAGTTTTGTGTAATTCGAGGGCTAGAATAAATGCTGTTGTTAGCATTCAGACAGTGATATTCTGAAAATGTTTTAGGTACACATGAAATGGAGTCCTAATATAATAATTTTTTCTCAGAAACCTTTTCAAGTATAAGATAACGATCAAACGTTAACCCCCAAATGGCGTTTATGCTTTTGGTTTGGTAGGAGTTAAAACTTTTACAATCCGATAAAGAAAGTTAGGAAGTTTCATAGGTAATAAATATATATTATAGCTTAAATATACATGTGCTAGAATATTTTGACAAAATGTAGAAATAGTTTCCATGCGCAATTCGATGACGTGATAACATTGAAATATAAGAATATTCGCAGCCTAGGAGAACAGCATTTTTTCATTATTAACTGAGAAAAATGTGTTGTGTTTTTGGTGGTATTTAACATATTGTATTAAAATTCTCGGCTTTGAGTTAAGCCGGAAATGTAACTAAAAATGCAGTTCATCAAGTGCCATGCTTTGAGTGTTGGACAAAAAATTTTGGTCGCTTTGCGAAAATATGGATCAAGCAGATAAATTATATGGGTTGACGGGAAGTTGGCTCTTTTGAGGGTATGCTCTGTTGCTGGCAAAATTTATTTTTACATGCTGAACTTGGTATGGTTGAAATTCGTAATGTTTTCTGTTAATAAAATAATTATTATAACTTATGCCAATTAGTAACACGTTTTGTCGCTGAACACAACCATATATTTTTACGTCCTCAGTATTGATTACATAAACTCATTCTTTTTTATCACCAGAATCGTTTGCTTTGAAATTTCAATGATCGAAACCATGCATTTTCTCCATTGCAATATTCATTTTTATTCACAAAATTTACTGCGATACCTCATTGTGCTTTCGAAGTTCCAGTTTTAAATTTGGCCAAAAGAACATTAAAATACGAAAGGACGCTAATTGGCGTTTGATGTAAACAACGACGCGTTGTTCCACTTTTGAACTTTTCGAGATTTACTTTCAAAATTGTCGTTCGGATGTTGTCTGATGATATTTACGTGTTTTTAAAACAAAAAATTGGCACTTCGTGTGTATATGATGCTTTGTTTTTGCAAACATCAGCGATAAAAATGTATCAATACACGTCATTTTCAAAAACACACACTAATACTCATTTTATTTTTGGAAGTGATTGATGATATTGTCATTCGTTTTCAGATGATTTTTTTACGTATAGTATCTATTTTAGAACGTAAGAAATGTACTTTCCTATACCAAAACTTCAAAGTCACAACTATATAAATAATTAACTTCATGATTTTTTTTTCGTCAAAATTAGTAAAACACCAGAGAAGATTACAATAGATCAAAAATGAAGTTTGAACTACTTTGATATACATATATGCAAATTTGGTGTTAAAACATAATTTGTTTTCTAAATCTGGACAAAAGTATTTAGGCATCGCTTTCCATCAGTGAATAATGTTCAACAATATATAAATGTAACAAATATCCATGCTGGTTATCCTAGAGTTCTGCTCTAATCGGAAAAATCCACCAGTTATTGCTATGTCTTAAATGGGCCAATGATGGATCGCGCCGACAAGGCGCGGTCCAACATTAGCTCATGTTTGACAAAATTAAAATTCTGATAGGGCATTTTGCAATTAAAATATCCTCTTCCTATTCCCACAGTTTATTGTAAGCTTTCGGTAATTTATAATCTAGATTCTTCGACCATTTCAGAAATTAAAGTGCAATTGATTTTAGAAAACTGCGAATAATCGGTTGATAGAATATGTTCATTCCCAGTTCCTTTGCTAAGTATTATGTTTGATTCGGGCGTCAGTAACGCCATCGTGGGATACAAGCATTACAAGTGATATGCAAAGAAACAGGTTTTGGCGGGTCGTTGATACTTTGTAATAAACTATTTGTCCCTCTTTGTTTCCTTATATTTCTGGACACGTTTACGAAAGAAGTCACAAGGATATAAGATTGAGATACTACTATTGAGTATGCAAACAAATATATCAGCTTCATTGGTCGTCGGCAATTCTCAATTGAGCAAAAAGGGTAGAAATAATAGTTTTCGCTGGTTTTTGTTAACAAAAATAATACAATAATATTATTGTCTATAACTAGTGGGTGAATCCTATTAAAAAACAGCAAAATTTTATAACTTTGGAATATCTTCGTTTTTGATTTTCTCGCTAACTTCTACAAAATGTAGAAATATCGCATATTATCAATTTTTGAATCGTCTGGTTATTAAAACTTTGAAAAATACATTTTTAATCTTCTATTATAATGAGTGAAAATAAGTCTGCTTAGGTTATGGTTTTTGCTATGTTAGACATGGACTGATAAATCACACAGTTGACACGTGGTTTATTTTGACATGTTTTCGACAGAAATAATATTTTTGTTTAAAATATTTGTTTTCCAGTCAGAAATATTTTGTGCACACATGATTTGTCCAGTATGAGTCGCTGATGGATCGCGCCGCCCAGGCGCGGTCCATCTGTGGCTTATGCTTGACAAAGTGAGATTTCCGATTGGAATCGCTTGTCTTAATATAGAAGATACAGAAAATAGGAAATTTTATCAAAAAGTTTTATACTTTTACCTCGACCTGGTATTCTAATATTGGAAACCAAATTAATCATTTTTCTTTTAATTTCAACAGATTTAGATTTAACCGGGCGAGGTTGAAACATAACTTCAGCTCTTACCAGACGATGTTTGATAAAATTTAACTGATTTAATATCAAACAAAACTGAGAAATATTGTTTCAAACAGCTTTGAAATTTGAGGGAGAATACTCTATCGGCTACTTAGAATACTTTAATATGGGCTTTTCCTCAAACTTTATTCTGCTGTGTTTGGTGCCTTTGATTGCATGTCACGATGAAATCCATGGCAGTGAATCTATTGCAGTTGCTTCGGAGCCAGAGGAATTCGCCCGAGTTTATGATGACGTAGTAACCAAGCCTCGAAATGAAAATGTCTATCGGGAACCCTCGGCGAGTCAGGAAATAAGCAGCCCTGGTCACGTAGTATATCCAAAAGAAGAGGAAAATTCAAGACATGCAGAGGCTACCGCGGAAGACTCTGAAAATGCACAAAATCAATATGAAGGAATTGAGAACTCGGTAAGTGCTGTGGACGAAAGTTCAGAGCAGGTACAAGATGTTACCGGGTCGGATAACTCCGAACCGGACACCGAAGAAGTTTCCGAAGTGAACGGTCTTGAAGCTGTCCTTCTCAGTTTATACGGAGTGAGGATGAATCAATCCCTAAGTGGAATTTATTCAGGAGGTTCAGGAGAACCTGTTATACCAGGTTTCAATTGTACAGAACTGCATTGCTTGTATGGCCCAGATTTAGATTTGACAACACAATCAGGAGAGGAAGGCATAGAAGAAGAAACAACTCCATCTTCCGTATTTGTTACTTCTACTTCATTACGCAATGACGTGGAATCTCACAAACAAGTTCATGACAACAATGAGCAAGCTGAAAACAGTGAAGCTGATTCAGAAGATCATTCCAACAATCCGTAAGTTTGTAATTTTTATTGGTGATAGATATATTTCCGGATTCTGAAATAGTTCGCTTGAATGATATTCTCGAACTCAACCATACTTCATTTTCCAACAATTGCTCGAAAGTTTTTTTAAATCTCAAGCTATCTTAAATTATATTTTGTCACGTATTAACTACCATATGTGGAATAATTCGCAATTTGGTAACCTTCTCACTGTTTTACAGCAAAAAATGTATATTAAGATATATATTCGTGTAGCTGGTGCTTACCAACCGCAATAATTTGTTGTTTGATATTTCCTAAATACATATTTCCAGATATGTCACTGTTCCGAACAAACTTGTTAATTGATAATCACTTATATGGCAATTTTACAGAGATGGCGTCACAATGCATGAAGGAGTTGTTCATGACGCCAGCAACAACGAATCGAGAATCAGACCTGAAAACAAAGAAAATAGTCAAGATTCTGATGACAGCGATGAAGAAAGTGAAAACCAGCGTTTTTTGGTTTTCAACAGATCTTTAATCCCGGAACCAAATATTTTGATGAAACAGGATGAACCCGAGAATCCAGATCTTCCGATTATTGAACAAAATATGTAAGTCAAATTAAAAAACATCAGTTTGCGTCTGTGAAGTACTGCACGATTTGGGCAAAATTATTTTCCTCGTGAATATGTTATAGTAGTTACCTATGATAACAAGCCAGCTGCGGCGCAGTCGATCAGTTACCCATATACCCAACAAAATATGCTGGGTCCTCAAATTTCTGATTGGCATAAGGCATTCCAATACAAGACCAATTCCAAGCAATTGACAGTAATTGGACCTTGTAATATTGAAATAGAACTACAAATCCGACATTTTTTTTTTGAACAAAAATTTTGCTATGGCCTATCCGAACCTATCTTATAGTCGTATACCAAACAACCGTTATATAGGCACGGACCTTCGTAGTCTGTTTAGTAGTCTGTTCAGTGTTACAGCTATCGGCAATGTGCCTTGATGAAGGTTGCGCTCGGTGATGGAACGGTCAGACAGCGAACTATCGGCCTTTCGAACAATACGGCCGCGCTTAACCAACTGAGCCACCGAGCCGGTCTTTTTTGGCAGAGTATGATGGAGCGCGCCGCCCAAGGCGCGGCCATCAACATTTTATACCTGGCTCAAATCTTATCAATATGGATATTTCAGATAAAATTCATAATAACCTATTACGGTAAATGAACAGTAAATTTATTTTTTTCACGTTCTATTTGTTTCAAATCAAACATATATATTCTCACTTTAGGACCAACATTGGTGACATGAAAATGGAATATACTATGACGAATGATCAAAAAGCAAAAATATATTTAACCGCTTCCAATATTTCTGGTAAGTTCAAATAAAATTTAGGGGTAATCTAATGAGTTATGGGTATTTATAGAATCTGTCGGACCATACCTCCGTTTTAAATTATTTTAATACTTGTCTTACATTGACAACAAGTTGGAAAAGTACAGTCAATTTAGCGTTTGCAGTGATTATATGTTTACAAAATTGTTGAAATCCTCATTGTTGATTAGATTTTTCATACCAATTATGGGCTGTTGATGGACCACACCTCGGCGGTGCGTTCCATCAATAGCCCATAAATTAGCCAAAAAGTTGATTCTGTAGTTCTATTCGGTATCGTCCAGTACAATTACTTTCAAAAAGTGGCAATTTCACTGGATCTTTATTCCAGTGTATAATTGAAATATATATTTTTTTCAGCTCTTTTCGCTTTTTTTGCAGCAAATTTGAACGTCCCAAATATTATTCCACTTTTGAAACAATGTGGAGTCTTTCCTGCATGTCAACTAGAAGTTACCATTGAACATGACGTCATCGTCTATGACGAATTGGTGAAAAATCTGGAAGTAAAATGTGACCCCACTTCTGTGAGCATGATGATAGCTTTTGTTGTCATACTAGCCGTCATTGTAATAATAAGTAACATGGTGATTATAGTTGTTACTCTACGAACAAGGAGTTTGAGAAAAGCTCACGGATATTTCAAAATATCTCTAGCTATTGCTGGTAAGTTTTGTCAGGAGGCTATTCACATTTATTTATACACGGGTTTCAATTCTTACATTTTAATTTTGTATTATTATTAAAATTTAAACAAGGCAAAGCCGGAAGCAATATTCTAAAGTATCCGACTAACGACCACTATAATAACATAAGAACTAAATAAGATGTAGAAATATAGCTACTGCGCACTAAGTGGAAAATATTTCTTACAAAACCCACAAAAATGCTAAAGTGCATATCGCAAGGAGTGGTATCTTTCCCGGCTAAAGTAAAACTGTTCACCACTTTTTTGATTATTTTTATTTGCCTCTTATCGACACGCAAAAAATAAGTTAGCTCTATTCTAACCCAAGAGCTAGAATAATGTTCGATGTTCAAATTCACAATGGTGAGGCCGTGAATCGATAGGCTTGAATGTTCAAAAATGTGGCAAGTGTTATTAGATAAATCGCGCTGTTAAGGTTCGGCTCAATTGTGGTATATATTTGACAAATAAAAATTTCCGATATAAATAATTCTATACATTAAGTTGGAAATGCTTTCATTCAAAATTAAAGGCAACCCAATTAGGTCGTATTTTGAACATTTTCAACACAAAAATCCTTTTTAAAACCATGTTACGAAGACTCATTTAGTGAAAAATTTTTAATTGACAGAAAACCTGATGATATATTTTATAGATTTTATTATATTCTGGTTTTAAATTTCCTTTTATGTATATCTGTTACAGACTTGTTGACCGGAACTTTCGTTTTAACGAACATCAGCTCAAACCTTGTTCGATTTATTTATTTTACTGACGAAGACAAATTCCAGTTTCTCCAATTGCGTAGAAATGAACCTGTCTACTCCGAAGCGGCTTTTTTCGGAATTTGTGCAGTTTTGTCTCAAGTCGTGACGGTTTACAGGTGTGTTACAAGGTTTTAATATATTAAACATAATCATTGTTCTGGAAATATTTAAAAAATTTTTGTCTGTTCAAAAAACATCGGTACCGTACCACTCTCAGTGTATCTTTCACCAACAAACTCCATGACTAACTGAATTATAAAATGCATAGCATAGTTATCATATGCTAAAATCTTTATTGGCATCGCAGGTTTAATATCTTTGGTTAGGTCTTCAAATGATGTCGCCACTCAACCCATGGAGTGATAACTTGTGTAGGCTCGACCGAAACAGCAAAACGCACCCTGTCCGCCTATAATTGCCTGGTGTTATGGGGGGGATCCAATCAAATAGGTGGTTATAATAAATTAGGCCTGGTCCACTTATGGTTAAAAATTTGCAATTTCTGAATAAATTTCTGAATAAATTTAAAGGTTAAATATATTTGAGTCAAAGAGTACCAAAAAGTGGTGGATTGTTTTACCACCGCCCAAGGCTGATACCACTCACTGCACTTTACTATGGCGGTTCAGTTTCATTTGATATGTTTACCGTTCGTTTCCGTTCCGGTCGTTAGTTGATTCCTTTTTGGCACTACTTCCGGCCTTGTTCAAATAGCATTTCGATAAAAAAGTGCTTTATAAACGATTAATATATGACTGACATCAGCTACCAAATATAATTCGCAACGACACAAAAACGATCTAATTTTGCTTTATGTTTCATTTTCATTTATTCTCTGAAAGTCTTGTATAGGTTATAGGTAAAAACAAGATAATTCGATTTCCCAGAAGGATTATATTATCTGATTTCGTTCCGTTGGGAATGGACCTGGTTTTAGAAAACGATCAAAACACGTCGACTTGTGGATCAGATACTTCAGAAACAATTTACGTAATCCCGTCATCTCACGGTCCTTGAGCTGGGCGGCATGTCGGTATCACGGTAAATAACGGTAATGAGTTTTCTGAAATACCGTATCACCTTGATCCTTGCGATGCCGGTTAGACTTGACACCAGGATTTCGTGGTATGTTGTCAAGCACGGCTACAGTTTGGTACGATATCACACCAAGTGACAACAAAAAGCGAGCGTTTGGCTCACTTACAGCGGGCTTATATACCTCATTTGACTATTGCATATTCATGAAACAACAAACCGCACACATTTAAAAGAATTTCATAATATGTACCCTTTTTTATTTAGGGTGTACACGCGGCCCTTTAAAACGGCGCAACAGCATACTTTTTAATGGCAGAAAATAGCGTGACATATTGGTAATACCGGTATTTTGGTGGCGGCATGCCAGTAGATAATATAACCAATGCCGCCCAGCTCCTAAGTGGTTGCGATGGCCTAGTGGTTAAACATGTTGGCATCACAGGTTGAAGATCTCGGGTTCGAGTTCCGGCGAGTCCGGCTCACTTGTCCATGCCCACCACTCAACCCAGGGTGTAATAACTTGTGTGTCTATATGTGGCCACTGTTGCGGGGCCTTGGACAGGGTGATCCACTCTTAGAAGTGGTAGTAAATAAAATAAAAAAAATTGACCCACACGACATATCTGTCTTCCAGATGTTTTCTTCAATAAATTTCTCCTTGGTTTGGTGTTTTTCAAGCATGGCATGTCTCGTGCCGCAGTCTGTGGCAAATGCAAATTTACAAGAATTGGTCATTTAACACAATGTTTATGAGGGAATTCAAAAATGTACACATCACGCCATTTTTGGTTCGGGATTTTTTGCTTTGTGTCATAATTGAGCTCTGTGCCGCTCTGTATACGGAATTTTGTGATATGAATTTGTAAAATTTAATCTATTTCTTTTTCGGAGCTATACATATACCTTTGCACTTGATAACTATTACGTGATTCAGTTGTCCATTGCTATCAGAAATTTATTTTGTATTTATTATTTTTGCCTGTGCGGTGCGATCCATCAGTGACTCGCGCTCAACAAAGGCATGTATCGCAAAAATTTTCTGGCTGGGGTAATTAAATTCGCTTTGGGGAAACGTGGTTTGAAATCCCTTATGACGGGGATAATCATAAACGAGAGGACGGTGAGGCATCTCGATGGCACAAGGTGTTTTCGTTTGTTTTTCAAATATCTAACCTCATAATTTGACGGTGTTCAACGTATTCGGTTTTGTCAAGAATGTGCCGACGATGAAACGTACTACCTGGGGGAAAATCTGTTTCACATGCTTGATAAAATATAATTTTTTAATTTGGGCATGAAAAATAAATTTAATCATACTTTGTACGAATTTTCTGAACGAAATGTCCCATCTTGATAATATCGACAAGTTCATACTAAGTTAAACTCTATTCTCGAATTTGGAAATACGACACGACTATTGTTACTCCTATCACAAATTGCTCAATTTAAGCCATTTGAGCTGTATTAAAAATAAATTTGTTCGATTGGTCGATATGGCCATTCTTAGATTCGTTTAATTTTGAATAGAATCTTGAATCAAATCTTTTGAAATTGATTTTTTTGAAATCAGGTGTAGTAGCCAAAAGTCGTTCGGGAAATATGATGACTAAATAATTTATTTTTGTTTTAATGACGAAAATTACAAAAACATATACAGAACAACGAAAAGGGAAATATAATTTATTACCCCAAAACCCTTGCCGAATCATACAGAATACCAGAATTCCGTGTTCGACTCATCCGAATTAAACATGCATCAAAATCTATTGGATCTTCAAAAAAGCGTCACTACCGTAACATCCTTTACGCCAATTTAGTGGCCGTTGGTCGTTTCTATTTAATTGCTGTTCATTTTAAACCATCATATATATAAATATATACCAGTTGATTTTACTCATTTTTTAAAAGCATTCAGAAATGTCAAACCATAAATTATTATTTCGTTTGGTTTTTAATCAGTTTAGCTATCCTCTTAATAGTCGCGTTCGACACGTTCTATCCAATGTTTTTCACTATTTTCTCCAACTAAAAAATCTGATCCCATGTCATACTTGAGCAAGTATATGTCTGCTATAAATTATCTCACCCACTTGATGGCCATCCTTGGTCCATGATATTTGATTACACATTTTGAGATTTTGTAAAGTACTTGTAGTGCGTTTCTCAACCCATTGAAACAATGCTTTTATCCTGCTATTTTTTTGTTAAGTATGAGCCAGAGATGAGTCGCGCCGCATGCTTTACCTACTTCATTTCTTGATCGAAAAACAGTAATTTTAGTTTATGACTCGTTTTATATACAGATTATTTGGATTCCTTTGTTGTGTTTAAAATAAAAAGACCAAATCCTTAAATATTTGTGTTAATTCAGGTTATTTTAAACAAATATTATTGAACTGGTGATATTTCTTTAGAGGAATTCACTCTATGAAAGGGCGAAGCAGTGTCAAAAGAAACCAACCAACAGCCAGTTATACGTCAACGATCTATTTCAAAGTGTAGTGCCAGCAACTGCATTCTGAGTAGAAAACATCTCAAAAGTGACTGAACGGCTGTAATAAAGTGTAGTGACTATCTGCCCTGGGCTATAGCAGATTTTATAAAACGGCGCAAAATATTTGCAATTTGAATGTGGGTGCAAAAACTGATATAGGTGGGTGTAAGACATGGAAAAGGTTCTACCATCGTCCCGGGCAGATACCACTCACTGTATTTTACTATAGCGATTCCAATTTGTTGACATGTTTTTTGTTTAGAGTGCAGTTGGTGGTACTATATTTTATAAATTCAGCTCTTTAGCATTAAATGGCCGTAAGTGTGTTCTTTAAAAAAAATTGAAAAAAAAAATATTTTCACAACATGTGGTACAAAATTTGGATGTTTAAAAATGTGCAACTTTTTGAAACAAACCCGAAAACATTAAAGTATCGGATCTTTTTAGTAACGCACGTCTGAAACGCACGCAATTTTCCCTTATTTTATATTTTAATATTTATTAGTTGTGAAAACTGTTTCATGCTGATTCCTCAAGCCATCGCATTTCTCTCGCTTTCAACTATTTACATATTATGTATTACGTGAACGTTTCATAAGATGAACACTAGAGTGTTCAATTGTACAGATACATACCCTTGAGCTATGTGGTTTCATGGATATCATAGCAATTTTATTTGTAAATTTACATTATGTTGATGTATTGCGACTGTTTCATATTAATTTCCTGCCAATTGCATAAAATCGATTGTTTGAGCTTTTGCGCCTGTTTTTGCAATGATATCAAAATTTATAAGAGCAGAACAAAAGAAAAAAAAAATGATCCCATATCTTAATGATTCATTCAAATAAATGATTGTAAAAATACGTACGTTTTTTACGTTGTAAGTTTTTTCCAATAACCTCAAAACTTTGGAATTCCTTGCTTGACACTGATTTCCTGATCGTGTTGATCTATATGGATGATCTGCCAGGGATGGGGATTTCTTAGTTCCCATTTCTGCATTTCATGAAGCTAGTGCACATAGTAGTTTCATGAGACTTTTCAAGTATGAAATGTCTCTTGCAGCCTTGCTCTGAGCGAATTTTGATGAAAAAGTTACATATGTGACGCGTGCTCTGGTAAACAATTTTATCTACACTGTAACAAAAGTACAGTAAATTTACTGGTCATTTGCTGTAATTGCATATTTCCACAGTTGAAAAAACGCCATTTTGATGTCAAATACCAGTGATTTTGTTGCATTTTTTGTTACAGTGTACGTAAGAAGCTAGCAGTCACTGATTTTTATATCTCAATCGGGAATTTCATTTCGTCAAGTATTAGCCACAGATGGACAGCACATGAGCGTCGCGTTCCATCAGTTACATATAGTCAACAAAACCAGCATAGAAACAAAAAATTTGGAGATAAATAATACCATCAATATCACCATAATATTTTTTATTTCAGCGTTCTCCTGCTCAGTGTTGACAGTTTTCTGTCGATAAGATGGCCAATGCAATATCGAATCGGTGATTTAATGACAACAAAAAGAGCAGTTGGACTCATAGCCGTAGTGTGGATATTTGCGTTGGCGGTGTCGGCCTTACCAATATTAGCTTATGAACACGTTCGATACGGCTTGAGCTATTGCACCTTCTCCTATTTCCCCATTTTGGAGCCTATTGAATCGGTAAGCCAAGTTTTTTGTGATAAAATGTAGTGATTTGAGTTTCTGAAAGCAATTACAGGGGGAACGAAAAAATGAGGATGCCAAAACGATGGAAAAAATCTTAGCTAGGAACTTGCATTTTTATCGTATGAATGGGTGACCTTAAAGCATGGACCTGGATAAATATTCGATTTCACATTTGTTAAAAAAAACGCGATTTCCCACGTCTGGAAAAAACAAAATCGGAAGAAAAATATTCCGATTTTTTATGGTACCATGTTCCCCCAGAATGCATTAATGATAGCGATACTAATATCTCTGTCGTTGATTGGCAAACGATGTTGTATTACACAGGATTGGCAAGTCAAAAAAATAAAAAAACACGTTCTGTTAAACATCACTAAATCACTAATGGTGGTCACAAATAGCATTATTCGACTTCTTGATCGACAAAGTTGTTATCGGCGTGGAGTCGGACCCTCCAGCGCCGGGACTATAGAGGTCTGTCAGCTCTGTGATATATTTCCTAAACTATTTCCTATTTCACAAAACAATAAATTGAACCATTTACATTTGGTTCCGACATATATCGATTTTTGTCTCTGAAACGATTTTCACTGGAACGTGTAGATTGACGAACTTTATTTTATCATGTTTTATGTTGCTTTCAAATACTCTGGAGAATAAATTTTTTTTCATTTACTGTCGCATACCAAGAAATTTAGTTTTTTTTTTGAATATTCCAACAAAATTTTGGTTAGATTTGCCATCTCATGGATATCAATATTAAAAAATAAAATTTTGTAAAAATCGTTTCGGACTCATTTTTTTTAAATGACCTAAACCATTTTTTTTATCATATACATAGCCTGTACCTGCAGGGCTAAAATTAATTTTGTAATGTATTTTAACTACATCTAAACTTCTTCAAATATTTTTAACATTTCGTATTTTGTTTGTTCCATATTATATTTTCTATTCCATTCGTTGTTTGGATTCTATAGAATTCTTCAATTATCCTTCTGTTCCTTAATACCAACAAGTGACTATTTATTTCAACCAATCGATTCAATGAAAAAAAAAATGCATAAAATTTATATTTCTTATTCGATAGCTAGTTTTTTTCATAAACCATGTTACGAGCAAATTATATATCATGATATTACATAGAAACAAAATATCCATGAAATTCAAATCCCTTAATGATAGATAGTTTTTTATCCTTAGTCTAGGTTAAACTCGTTTTTCTGATTTTTATCAGTCAGGCTTATGAAATGCTTCAAAATGTTGTTTTCTTAAATGTAGGAATTATGTACGACAGTGTATAGCGCACCGCATGAATTTTATTTCATCAAGCATGCGCCACAGATGGACCGCATACTTAAGACAGTTCTTCCGATTGGGTAGCACACCCGCAGTTGTATACATACATCTTGTGTGAGAATGTTATCTTGAAATTTGTTTCGCGGATTTTCAATTTATTATAGCTTATGTCTGAGGAGAAAAGGATCAAGAATCATTTCTTCTTGTAGTGATTCATTCAAATATGTCTATGTATGTTGGGTAAGACTCACTACAGATGGATCACATTACATCTATCTTTGTATCATGTTGCGATGGTTCGTTCGTTGGATGTTATCTGACTACCATAGTGATAATGTGACAGGCTTAAAGATGAGTTCAGAGGACGTTTAGTAAAACTCTCAAAAAATATTTTTACGCAACTCGCTAAAATGATTTCGAAGACTATTAGACGCAACGGCATCGTTTTTAATGATCGCGGACAATTTCGAAGTCAAAAGAGACAGGAGTCAAAGGCTGAGCAAAACCAAATCATTTGAAATTCGTATTTTAAATCGTATATTTTTCTCGAATCGAATCAATAATTTTTTTGTTTTTTTTACAATTCATCCACATTACCAAAATGAAAAAAAACTCAATAGCGAGAATTCACTGATAATGGCTATTAAATCATAGTCCTTATCAGATTAGTGAATTCAGGCCTAATCTTTCAGGGCACAAATCGGTTTGCAATTTTTTTTTCTTTTTCAAGATGCGATAAATTCAGTTCATTTATTGATATGTGTTTCCATGATTGATTCGTGACTTGTGCTTCGAATAGAATCGAATCACCGAATCGAAATGGCCACCCTTAAACAGTACGTCATCAATTTTGTCGCTAAAAATTGGTCAGTACAAAATATATTTATTCACCCATATTATCAATTCATCCATGTGCCCATCCTTTCACTTATCTATACGTTCATTTATTTCTTTCTTTTGTTGAACCGGAACTTTTTCCAATCAATTCTCAGAACTTCCATTTCGCGACATCTTTCGATTCTCCTGATACATTTATTACCTTAATACAACCATAATCATACTTTCGAATATAGTTGTTTCCATATATTTAGAATGTCATTTATTCCAAATATTGCTTTGTGACTAGTAATTAGTCGGCGTGCCTCAAAGGTTGACGCCTTAAGTGGTAATTTTGGGAGGACCGCACCACCAGTGGGTAGACGTACATTGTTCCATAATTGCTTCATTAAGGAGATTTTAACAATGATATTATTATATTTACAGCATATGTCAAGGGAAGATGCTTTTCTTGCGAGGTGAGTCTTCATTATTAATTTGTTCTCCTCAGTATCTCGAACAAGGTTTTGCTTGGATACATACACAGAGTGATATTTTGATCAGACACTAATCGTGACGCGAAAATTGCAACAAAATTGTTTATTAACAAGAAATGGGAAGTTACGAAATACGAAGTCTTTTGTTTGGAAATAAAGAAATTGGCCAATATTAAATGAATACTTATAAGACTCGCCAGAGTTCTTCTGATCAAAGTAATTACAGAAAATGGAGCTGAAATAAATGTAAACAGATCCGAATATTTTTCAGCGCTTGGCCCAATGCCACTTTCTCTAGTTGCGCCAGGGCCAGTAACTTGGAAATATTGATTTATTACTAGCAATTACATTGAGTGTAATGTATTATTTAAAATATTTAGATTCAATATTCAATATTTACTTGCCTACATGCAAACTCTTAAACTTTGCGTGGTTATTTTGGCATTTGATTAACTTTTCCGGACGATATCCAAGACTTTCAAAATTTCAACCAACATAATCATTTTGAAATGGTGTGAAGAAAAATGTATACATTTCAACATATTACCTACCCTCTGATTTTGCTTCATGATGCAATAGTTCACGTTAACAGACTTGGAAAGCAGCACCAGTTTTTGTTATATTGAACAGCATACATTAAATTTATCATTCCAGTGTGGATGTTATCAAGTCGTTTATTCTTTTGGTATTCCTTCTTCATCACACTGCTGTTTTAGTTTTATATCCACAACAGAAATTAACACAAGGCATTCTGTCAAGTATGTAGCGCTGGTGGATTGCACCGCCGAGGTGCAATCCAGCAGCGACTCATACGTTACAAAAGTTAATTTCTAATGGGTAGGCAAATTGCATAATTTTAAGTTGGTAACAAATTATATGCTGAATTATGTGTTTTCATTTTATTTACAGATATATCCATGTTATTCTGTACGCTGTTCTAGTGTGGGGAATTCCTTTTATTGCAACATGGATGCTTACTTTGCTAACCGCTTACCACAGCAGAGGTATGCTTCGACACATGAGCAGATCACGAGGCAGTCCGACAGTAAGCGGCAAAATTGGACGTTTAGAACGGGATATTTTGCGTACTGTGAGCATAGTTCTACTCATGCTATCCATCACCGTCCTACCGATGTTGATTTGCTTGATTGTCGTCAGCGTGACGTCATACGACAATCCATTGTGTATGGAACAGCGTATATTCAACATGTTATTTGCAGCGTATTATATTTTGGTGTGTGGAAGCTTTATCAATGTTATCGTGTACAATGCATGCCATAAAGAATTCCGCCGAGCTATGTTCGATTTTCTGTGCGATGCGATTTCGTTTCTGTTTTCATGGATGTGCCCCGCTCTTTGCGATTTGCGAGTCAGTAAATCGGAAAGGTCTTTTCGTAGCAGAGGAACAAGACGAACCACGCTGTCAACAGGAACAAAGGCGAATAAGACAACTCGAAAGAGTGTTAAAGGAGTAGAAAATGCGTCTACAACGTTGAGTAACGAGAGAACCGGAGAATTGCCATCAGGATTCTCGTACGGTAGAAGTTGTGACCAGTCTGAAAGTATCGGGAGTGACGTACCATCATCCAGTCGCACCGTTTCAACCGACACATGTTTGTCAACTTCGACACTAAACGGGTCTATGAGTTCGGAATATAGTACTTCATCACAAATCATCACAAAAATTCCTGCAAAACGAGCAGCAAGCTGTAATTCTGTGTTTTTATCAACAAATCATGCAGTGAGAAGACAGGATCCACGCTGATATTATTTTTAAGCATTGTATTTAAAAATTACTTTGTCAACTGAAATGGAATGATGCAATATTCCATATCGATAACGCAATATTAGCTACCAGAAAAGAACAAAGGGCAAATTATGTCAAGCTGCGAATTGAGGAGCAATTCAAAACAAGATTCATACAGATACCTTGGAGCAATTCTAGTGCTACTCATCATGGAGTTATTCATCTCAACTCGTATTCTCGCTAAGAGTAGTTTTCCATGTACTCATTCGATTAGTCTCTCTTTATCGGTGTCCGAAACAGGGGTCTTGGACCTGATATACGAACATGATAATAACTAAGCCATTACGCAAGGGAATGTAAACAAGTAAACAAAAGTAATAAAACATCGCCAAGTTCAGTTTTATTTGTCAAGCATAAGTCACAGTGAACCACACCTAAAAAATATGTCTGATCATCATTTATCCGACCGGGAGATCCGATTTTGAATTCGAGATTCAGATCAATTCGGATACATGCTCTGTTCTGGTGATTGGAATCATAATTCATGGGATTCGAAATAATTTCTTTTCAAATCAAAACTTCTACTTTGTTAATCATAGAGTACAGATCGACCGCGCCCCGGCGGCGCGGTCTATCAGTAACTCCAACTTAACGAAAACATACGATCAAAATGTTTAGTATTGCAATGAGCAAAATCTTCATTATATATATGTTGGCATTCAAGATACATTTCAAAAATTTTCACCACCTTTTTATATTAGATCTAGGAATAAATTTATATGAATGTGGCAACCTTACCGGTCATTAAATTACACAAAAATACAACGAATATCGAAATCTCATGGTCACTCAAAACATTTCAATGCCATTTTTCATTTTTTTTAGTTTGTGTGCAATAACTCATTATTCTGCCGGAAATAACGTTAAGCAAACGAGTATTAAGTCACATGGTAAATTTGAAACACGGGGGCAAGAACCTTCCAATATACCCTGTAATGGTCCTCTACAAAGCTGAAAAATTTTATTTTCCTAAGTCTTGTTAACCAGAGTAAAAAAATCATCATTTGTGCCTGGAGCAAAACGATAATATTGCTTGAAACATATTGTTATCATTTAATATGGTATTAGAGAGAATGCTGATGTTGTAAATGGAAACATATTTCAAATATTTGGAGATTTCTAAAAAATAAAACGGGTTGAAACCACTATAATAATACAACGATTGGCGTATAAACAAGGTGTCTTGATGTATAGTATTGCAAAGCTTTTATTTCACATTCTGCATTCGAGATTTGCTTGTTAATATTTGATTTGTCATGTAATGTTGCGTGTTATTGTGAGCATTTAATAAATATTTTTTGTAACAAATACCGCTTATTTTCCATACCTCGAGCAAAGATTCTTATATATGTATTCATTTTTAACGGACTCAAAACAAATAGATTAACAGCGATGTCGTGCTTTAGCGCATATTACTTACATTTCAGCCAGTCTCATGAACAACTTCTGTCAGAAACGTTCCAAATATTGTTTTTCTTTAGGTCGGTTAATTAGGTACAAACGAAAATGCAGCACCGAATGAACGCGTAGTCACAGTCATAAACAAACCGCAATCACGCGTGTGTATTCGTAGGTAATAATCGCGAGCGTTCTGCCCTATCGCAGCGCTCCCAAACAACATTCAGTAATTGAGCGTTGTTCAGCCAGACCGTTGATGAGTTGCGCCAACGCTGATAGTACAGAATGTCTTTTTTATGATTGAACAGTATCATTTGGTGAACGGTGCATTTCGCGGAATATCGTCGACTAGGTGAGGTAAACAGTTTTGTCGCTTTTAGGATGTTGTCGTCAGCTTCCATCAGATAAACGTCTTAGTAATATATTTCGGCGTAACGATACTGTTATTGCTGATATCATATCATGAAAACGAGTATTTTGGTAACTGGTGTGTCAACAGAATTAGAGAGAAATGACCAGAGCCGTAATAAAAATTAAGTAAATATTGAGTTAATGCGTCGCACAGGTTTTGTTGTCGGACGAAGTTGGGAAGATTAGCGATAAAAAAGTGTATAAGGAAATATTACTCCAAAACCGAGATCATGAAACCACTTCATCCGGCATCAGATTCGCTCCTTAAATTTAAATTTGATAGACCCTAAAAATAAGGATTACATATCATACAGATATCCTGAAATTAAAATATTTATCAGAATTTGGTTCTGATATGTGTCGTGATTCGCTTCTAATGCATTGAAATCGATGCTGTAAGGAGCAATTGTTTATAGGTACTACGAAATTAAAACTGTGTTTTTTAATCAACTTAGTTTGAATTTAAAGTCCCACTTCATAAATTGGGCAATACTTCATAAACGGGATTAAACAAACGATCGACGGGAGAATATATTTAGCCACACTGGAATCTTGTAAGAAGCGCGGGAAAGTTTTGTGTTTGTGAAGTTGATAAATGGATCTAAATGGAACTTAGTTACAAGTTATTTATTGGCGTAGAATACACTTGAGGGGATTATTATGTAAATATGTATTGAACCACGCCCGTGCATTTAGGAGTGGTAAATAGCTTTACACCGTTTTACCACGGTGTTTCAGTTCCGCTTAGCACGTTTTCTGCTATAGTGCAGTTCATAGCGATACGTTTTGCCATGGGTCTTTGCCACTGGAGTCGTCCTTAGGTATTTCCTTTTAACGCTGCTTCCTTCCTTGTTTAAAAGGGAATTTCAATGCAAAAGAGCAATTTCGCGAAATTACGGTGACTGCATTACATTTCTCTGTTTAAAAAAATACAAAAGGCCCAATATGAGACTATTGGTGATGCGAGTTTTAGCTTCAGGCATTAGGCGACCTTTTCACTCTTGTCTTCTTAAAAAAAGAGTGGAAAAATTCGTAGAACGTGTTCATCAACTTGGCTTAACTTTGTAAACAATATAAAACGACACTTGTAAAAATGGCGCGTGGACCATGGGCGGAGTGCGCCTATTTGTAGCGTTCCAGCTACAGTACATGCTTGGTGAATTGTATTTTGAAATATAATTCGATTTATCAAAAATCTCTATAATTATAGGTAAATACCTCGGATAAATATTTATTCCAACTTATCGTTGGAGGTAAGAATCAAAAGGGTATCTAATCAAATCGTATACGATAAGAAAGAGAAGATGCTATAATTTTCAATTTAGGTTGAAAAGTTGTCCACCCTTATGAAGACCTTTGTCATTGCTCATAATTATGAGCGTTGTGAAATATGGAATGTATTAGTTTTTCGGCCAAAATACTGGGCGTAAAATTTTATCCTCCATATAGTTGCTGGATCTTAAAGTTTATTCATCTGTGATTCAAATTCGAATATACGATAATCAGCACAAAGAAATCTATTACTACGTACGAACTATGAATGATATAAGCAAACTGGGGAAAGTAATATACTTTCAATTCACACCTAGTCTTCAAGGGTAGAAATAAATTTGACCAAATCGAGATTAATTTTGTTTTATTTTGTCCTTGAAATATCAAAATTCCACTTGCAAATTGTGCTTCGAAGCGATTCGAATAACCGAATTGAATTGCTGAGTCCTTTCAAATCGTACTAAGGTTGCAATCATCTTGGCAACTACCAAATGTGCTTTATAAATGCAGCTGTTGCTACTGTATGTTGTGGCTTCACCTAATTTATATTTCAAATTTCCTTGGAATCTTTTGTTTATAAACTGTGGATGACATTTTGGGTTAGTCGCTGTCTTCGCGGAAAGCTAGATTTTAAATGTTTTTGCTTTTTCTTGGAATCTTTTGTGGTCGACGATGGAAGAAATTGAAAATCCATGTCTAAATTAAGGAGAAATTGTTTCAAGAATGGGCCAACGATGGACCGCGCCTCGGCGCGATCCATCAGTGAGCCATACTTGTCACGAAATGCTTCGCCACACTGCCGCCTCAATTTAAAGATCTTCATATCACCCATTCCACGGCATTTAAAACTCCAATAAATAATACGGACGAATATAATATAGTATTTAACGTATTAAGGGCAGTTTCAAAGAATCAAATTTACCAAAAAATTATCAAGGGAGAACAGGTCATTTTAGACATCCGTAATATTTCAGTTGCAGCAAAATATTAAAATATAACGATGAAGATGAAAAACATTTTTTTAGTCAATAAGTTTAATTAGTAAAAAACATTTGAAAAGAAGATTTTGAGGTAAATAAGTATGTAAATTTCATATGATTAATGTTCAAGTTTTGAGTGTGCTGTAATTAGTTTTCGACTCCTAATTCAGTTGATACATATTATTCTAAAAATGTTCTCAAATAATTTTTTTAATTAAAAGCTCGCATTTTGTACTTGCATTTTTTACAAACAAAATTGCCTCCTATAAATATCTTGACCGGAACAATTAGGCTAAATCCTTATCAAACTACAAGCAGGTTGCTTGTATATCTATGTTTTCTCTATCTTGTAGCGTCATTAAATCGTTTCCAGAAAATAACCATCAGATGAAGCTAGCATAATCAGAAAAAAACGTTTGGATATTTTTTTGAAAAGCAGGATACCACGAACCGTAACGACGAGATTAATGTGTGTTTCCTGCTTCACAGAAGTTTTCCCACTGGAATTGAGATCTCGCTGAAGTAGGCTACACAATAATTCCAGAATACGATTTAAACGTCGTTATTCTATTCGTCCTTGTTCTCGTCATCTGGTTTTGCTATTTCGAATTGTACCACGTTGTGGTCTTTGTTTCCACAAGTGACCAGACATCCAGTTAGACAAGTTAACGATGATACAGGTGAATGGAAAACTCTGGAAAATATAGAAAGTAGCGATATAGACTACGCTAAAAGACAAAGATGTTATAGAATATAGTTGGATGTTCAAATTACGGAATCACACCTGAACTTACTGTACTAGTAAAGTTTATTGGAAATGTTTGCTCCCTTGCGTTTGTAAAGTGAATGAATGTCTGAAGAAACAGGTCATTCCACCCCACAGTTTTACACCAATTTCTCTGCTTCGCAACACCTGCGAACTCGTACAAATATCACTCTTAAACTCTCCTGTACTCATTCCATCTTAAATGTATCATTTGGCCTATCGTACCCAAGCAGGTTACGAACTGGCATTGCATCGATGATTTTGTAATAGATTTGCAATAGTGATCATCTACTCGATCAATGCTCACCTCTATCCAATGCTCAAACAAAAAAGTTTTAAATAATTATTTCAGGAGAATATCGCGAATAAATCGAAAATATTCTCACCTAATCAATGTCTCGTTTGGATATGAAGCTATAGATGGGAAGTGGTAACTTCGGATGCAACCTAATACGTCACCCACGCAACACGTAATATTAGAAGCAGGAAGGTCGACATCAACTGAGGTTGTTCGCCAGTTTCTAAAAGTTGATTTGAATTTACCCACAATGGATGTCTCCTCTCCTGAAGGTGAGGTTTGTTTAACGTATTTCACGTCTGTTACGGACATGCAGGACAATTCTTCGTGGTCTGTGAAATGATCCCAGACTCCTAAGAAAAGAGTTATTGTTAGTTATTACCACTGTATATGTTTAAATTGGCAAGGTCCAAACAAAAAACATCAACACTACTGAACAGCTTGCAGTAAGTATATTGAATGAAGGATCGATGATACCACTTAACCAGTACTTGGTCAGCGCCACTAAAAAGCGGTCCTTTGAAGAATACTTGACGTTCATTACAGTGATTTGAAGTCTTAAAAGGAACCTATCGGTTAGCGCACTGTTAATTGCTATTAACATAACTAAAATGTTAGTACTCGCCAAAGTTGGAATTTGTGCCAAACGCCGAGTTTTGCTTATATTATTTTGCATATAACGTCCTGTTTTCTCATAATATCTGTGACTGTCAATGACATTTCAAAACGTTTTCCTAGAAGAACATCGACGAATATTAGTTTCATCCTCTAATTTTCGCAAACGCAGTTGTTGGAAATACTTTTTGGGCTAAATGATATTTCAACTAAAATTTTCACCTCTTACTGCAAAATCGATTGATCCAGTATTGGTTTGCCATTTCATATTTCTTACTGTCGATAAATCGTCAATGATTTTGGCTGGTTCAGTGGACCACACAAATAATTCTGGATCTGAATAGAAGAAATAAAGAGAGGTAAATGAGGGATTCTCTCTCGCATTAACTTACTAAACTAAATGCGTTCATACTGTATGAGTATGAGTAAATCCAATTTTAGAGGCCAATACTGTCCATATTAATGAATTCGTTTTAATATTATTAAATACTGTTCCAGTCTCATATTCCAAGAACGTCTTAATTTTTTTATTGAAATTTACTTAAGCAAGGCCGGAAGCAGCTCCCAAAGGAAACTAACCAACGGCCGCTCGATAGCAAAGACCTACTAAAGTATGTACTACCAGCAACTGCGCTTTAAACGGAAAACAACCCTAACCGAACTGAACCACCATGGTAAAGTGCAGCGAGTAGTATCTGCGCCGGGCGATGGTAAAACTATCTACCACTCCTTTGCTTTCTTATAGTCGCCTCTTACGACACGCAGGAAATACATTAGAATTTTATAGTTACGCTTTAAAAAAATCGACTGCATTGTACTTATAGTGAAACGGTGATTGGCTAACATTGGATCTGATCGGTTCATTTTTGTACATTCATTATGACATTTTCCAAGTCCCGACTGAATTCAAGTGCCAGGTTACACGAATATTCCGATTGTAACTGCAAAATTTTTAATAAAATTTGCCAAAACTGAATCGAAGAAATGTTTCAGGAACGATTGAAACCCTTCCACAAGTATTTCAGCATCTACCCTGCATCTACCCTGTATGGTACGTGTACCTGGAATAAGAGCAGTCGTTCGGAGCAAATCTGACCCACGTAATCTTTCTGAAGACCAGTCTAAGAAGTTGATTGTTTCAGAGTTGTGTCCGAGGCATCTGAATTTTGAAGTTGGTTTGATTTTATTATGATTTTTGTCGATTTAATCCGATTATGATTCGGGTGCCAACACAGTTCGATTTATCAGTCTCACGTTATTGATACTAATCGGAAAGCATAAAATGAACTTGTGTCGTTTTGATCTAGTACGCTGGGTATTCCGATCAGAAATTTTATTTTGTCAAGCACTTGTCACTGATGCACCACGCCTTGGCGGCGTGATCCATCATCGAATGGACTCAAAACTTGACCAAAAATGTCTGTAATAGAGCTAATGCGGCAACTTCCGCATATTACTAACGTGCAAAATGCACTTGCTTTTGGAACACGTAGAAACGAACAGGATTTATTGTATTATTTTGGATGTCATCATGAAACTCCGTGCATGGTCCCAACTGTGGAATCTTGATGTTCTTTTGTGCGTTTTGACTATATTTTACGTTGCACACAATCGATGGTTTGATGGATAGTCTTTCTCAAAAGTTAAAGATCATAGGATCGAATCGCGGTACCTGCAGTTAATAATCCAGCATCAATCTAAGCAAGAGAACTCGGATAGGCTTGTTTAAATTGGAAAACATACCTTTTTAAGAAGTATATTTTTGTCCGCTCAAATGAAGGCCCGGTATCAGAGGGATCAAAAAAAAAATTGATTTTTCACAATTATTACATGCCTTTCAAGTTCTTGAATTCCTGAACTTTTTACTGATGCTATAACGACTTCGTTTCCGACGCTGATTGCAATCCGTTTCCCATTGGTTGAAAATCGAACACAAGCAATTGATCGACGACCTGCTCGTTTACATCGGAAGTATGTTTCTGAAACTTGCTGGAAAGTTAAAATTTTGAAAACTTGTCTATTGCACCAACCATATGCGAACCATATGCGGCTCTTGTCCAACCTATGCAAATTTAATTTCTAATAAATATAATCTATAGCCAAACTAAAATTTTTAAAACATTCTTCAAAATACCTCAAATCCGTCAATAGCTAATCGGAAAAGAATCACGTGACCGGTTGAAGAACCAACTACCAACATACTACGTTTTGAGCAGCAATCCATGCAAGTGAAATCTTTTGTTGTTTTTAACTTCGTCCGTGCAACACAGCTGACAAAAGGTATTAAAACGAGTTAGATACTTGTGCCAGAAAATAAGGATTCAACTTCCTGATTAGTTTGTTCAAATGCCGTTCCAAAATTTTTTGAAGTGTCAGTTTAAGAAAATAATTTTCTTCCGGGCAACTGTATGTGTAAAGTCATCAAATTTTCGGAATTTATTTTACTGCTGGGATTCTTTTGGTAATTACTCGTTTGAATGTTATAGCGTGAGTAGGCACTTATGAACAAACTGTCTCCGTGTTGTTGAAATAACATGATATCCAAGGCACTCGCGCAAAATACGAATGCAAACCTAATTATTCAGAAATGGTCACTTCCTGACCTGGTATCTAAGGAAGTTGGGAAACCAATGAATTTTAAAATGGGTTTTATTATAAATATTTGGAAATTGCTGAATGGGATCTCTTTATCCAAATGGTCGTAATTTTGTTTTTCGATTATTCTTAGATTGACCTATTTTGCAGTAAAATCATTCCCTACAGCAAATTAACGCTCGTGAAAAGCAAGTGCATATTTCCAACTTTGAAACTGCCTTGTATTTGAGATTTCTGCCAAGTATGGTATATTGATGGAGAGCGCCTGGGCGGTGCGTTTCATTAACACCGTATGCTTGCCAAAGAAGTCGATATTTATACTTCATTATCGTCAAATAAAATTACATGCCTAAAATTACAGCGATGGCCTTTTTTGCAGTGTACTGGTTATCTTAAAACATTTAACTTGAAGCAAACTTTATGTTTACCAATGATCTTCAGTGTCATGAATCGTAATCCACCCATCATTTGCAGCAACCACAAAGAAACGAGTAGAGCTTTTATCTGTGACTTCAGGAGGTTCGGGAGATTCTCGGGATTCTATTCCTTTTGGAAACGTTGAAACAGCAAAAACTCGCTTGTCAACGTATTCATCTTGAGCGAAAAATGGAATAGCAGGTTCTGTATCATTTCCAATCTTTGATCTGCGTTAGACATAAATACAGACAATAAGGGAATAGACGTAAGAAAGTGCACAGATAAATTAGCAGCACATCAGTCGAAATATGACGGACTTTCACAAGTTACAAGTTTTCACACTAGTAGGATTTTATTAGGACATTTCTTACTTGAGACCCAATTATAAAATAAGAAGGCTATACTACACATTTTTCGTTCATTTTCTTTTCAGCGCATGGTTTACGTCGACACATATGCACTAGGCGGAGATGATCAACTTGGTGGTGAATAACAAAGTTTGAATAAAAGTGAATAATATACACTATGCAAACGTTTTTGTGCGGAAGTGCGACAATTGGCGTCAATTGTTAGTGCAAAAGTAATAATCGTATTCGTTATTCAAGGGTTATTGAAGCAAATTTGAGCAGAAACGTGCACAACAAAACAACTACCCGCTTTATATACAAACCGTCTTAGAATCCTTTCACTCGTTCTCAGTTTTGGAGATGAAAATGCTATCGTCAGCTTGGGAGGTCCATCCGGTGTTTGAGATCTGGAATTTTCACCTTGTGGCACATTAATTTTTGGTTTATAAGATCTTGCAGATTGTAACGGTCTTGTCTCAGCGAAGGGCTGTGGTCGACGAAATCTAAGAAAATCGAGCCGATCATTATAGTTTAATCATAGATCGGTCTCTTTGGTAACCTTCTTTGTCTCTTTGTTGAAATTGTGTGTGCATTTATACAAATATTTGTTGAATATCGAACCAAAAAATTTTATTTTTCAAGCTGCAGTCACGTCGCGTCTCGGTCAGTAACTCATGTGCTTATAATAAGACATATTTCGTCAAAAATGTTTTGATAGGATTAAGCCCTTAAAAGCTGAGACATCAAATGGAAGTTACATATGGGTCGCGCCTTATCTGGGAGATCAAGGACGACGCTAGAAAAGAGAACATTAAAAAGAATCGTGTAGATTTGAAATATTCGTAATTGAATATTATTTTTATCGAATTAAATCTATCATAATATTTAATAATTTCAGTTATATAGTGTATTATTTAGCTACGCGTCCGAGATTACGGTTTCAGTGAGTTTTAGTGACAAATCTAAATTATGTCCGTTTATTCAGATGGAGAATAAAGTAAGATAGAAAATATTTAGCTTAAGGAGGAAGAAAACATATTGAAAATCTAAATATTGTATTTTAATGGAGTATTTAACAAACAATTTTTTTCAACTTTATCTTTCATTTAATATATTGCATTGGTCATAAATAAAGATTTTTCACAATATGTATGAGGGCTTATGAATTCATTCAAACTTCCACAAGTCTTTCTTTGTGTAAGCGTGTAAACGCATCTGTATACTAAAACACAACTATACTTAACACAAATTTATGTATGTGTTTTAAAAAACTCTTAAACCTTTTAAAAACTTACATTGCACTCTTTGATAACCTTTTCAGATTCGAGTCATCAGAGGTCGGCGTCATCACTCGTGTTCCTGAAAAGTTTCAATAAAAGCAATTACCAATAACAAGCGTACCATTAGCGTTCTTAATATTTATGGTAGCGGTAAGAGACAAGGAATGGGAATCAATAAAAGGTGGTCACGAGAAATATGATATTAATGCTGTAAGTTTTAAGACTTACGTTTGCTGATGTAGACTTAAGATATAATTGGTTCGATTTAAATTAAAGAACCTTGACTGAAATAAACGGAAAAATATTATTTGGCGTTAGTATTGATCTATAAATTTGTTTACATTAATGGAACTCTAGGCTTTGATACTTTCTCATCACCATCGCTAAAATAGCGTCGGAGTCGGAGTCAATTTTAAAGTGTTGTATTCGAGCAAAACGTACTAATCAAAATCAGGAATTCTTGTTTTGCTGGCAATATCAATTCCAAATATTCCGATGTAAAACGGAATAACGCATGAAAACAATTAGTTTCCTGCCATAAAAAGTATCGGCCAAGTTCGACGATACCGATAACCCCTAATCAACATTTTAGTAATTGAGCGATGTAGTAACATAAAATCAGATCTCACGTGATCTTTTGGTGAAATATCCTGCTGCACAGACACACTTGACATCTTCCTTGCTCCCACGAGCTATTTCCCTCGATTCTATCTGGCCAAGTATATTGTTTGTTGAAATTTCTTTATCGTCGCTTGTATTATTATTTTTCTTTCCCCCATTCTTACTTTTTGACGGTTTTGATTGGTCTATTGGTATTGTGCGGAATAACGCATAACTTGGATGATCGATTTGTATAGTGCAAATCAAGTTATGTGATGTTCCAACGAATAAGTTTTCGCCTACAATTGATATTGATGCAATTTGTCCTATATTTGTTGGGAGGGAAATGTTTCCCACTCGTTCTAATTGACGCTTCCCTCTATTGAATGCACGTACTTTTTTATCTGTTGATCCTCCGGTAAATATGTGATCTGTATTTGTATAATGGTATTAACATTTTATTAAATTTGTACACTGTATGTGCGCCCTAACGCGTCGTGCGTGTGGTAAGAGGCAAAGATTATCAACGAAGTAGTAAAGCAGAAGGAGAAGTAGTGATACCACTCCCTGCACTCTGATATAATGCTTTAGTTATTTATGGGCTTCTGTTGAAGGTGCAGTTGATAGTTTTCTTTTACACAATTGATTGGTATTCGCGTTTAGCGTTAAAAACATTGATTTAAGGAAAAACTAAAAGGCTAAGAGATTTTATAATTGGCCCTTCTACACTGAAAACAAAATCTGCAATTTTTGGTTGATAAGAGGAGGGACAGAGGAAGAGCACTGTGCTTACCTATACTAGGTCGCTCTGAGAGTGATCAAAACGGTAGCCAATACCAAAGGGTTTTCATGAGCTTAGTTCTCCGGAAATTTCGTTTTGATCACACCGTATATGCTTGAATCTCCAGACAATTTTGAGATAATATAATATTTTAAACCACAATACCCCTCGTTACTAAAACACATGCTATTGGACATTCATGAGCGTGTTTGCATCCGGCAATAACTTCTTTTGAGTTCTCTGACCAGACGAGTAACGTTCCGTTTGTGTCACCAGTCACGAACAATCCTGTACCAGAACGTTCTGCATTCACACAACATGTAACAAAGCGAGGTAGAAAATGCTTCACGAAATCGCCCCTGAATGAATATGGTATTGCATATTGTTAAGAAAATATTCTATATTATGATAGGTAAACTTATTTATATGTGGACCGAACTGTTTCCCAGAGTAAAACACCTTTCTTTACTCAAATATTCTCGACACAATGGAAAACGTCTTTTAGCTTGAGACTGTTCAAGTTAAGTAAGAAGTCTTAAGCTGGGGAATAGTTCATTCCACATGCAAGTAAATAAAGATCATCGATTAAACTTATTTTTCGGGGATGATTGACTGACAAAGTGTGAGCTAAAAACCAGAAAGAAATTGAAAATATTTCACGATTTACCTCTTTATTAAAATGTCTCTCCTGTCTCCATTTGAGTGTTTGGTAGAAACTAAGCTGAGCAGAAAGTACAAAATAATCAACCCTGCTATGAAGTAGCATTGTTGATAGTTTTAAAGCATTTTGTCCCTCCGAAAATGACGTGAAAATTGCATGAACTTTCGGACACCCCAGGAAAACACCATGTATGGTGCATATATGATCACCAAAATTTTCAGTTCACCAGGTAGATCAACCAAAAATGCTTTAAAAGAAATTCGTTCTTTTTCAAAAATTGACTTGTCCACCAACCTTTGAGGACCAATAATTTTGACAAAATCTTCATCTGATGAAGTGTCAGAATAATCGATATCATTGATTGTCCAAAATCCCAGATGTTCTTTACCAGCAATAACAAAATCAGCACCATGTAAAGATGTAACAGCTAAACCACGAGGGCCATTATCTGCAACAAAAAGTACTAATTTATAGTTTTTCATAGCAGGGGATAATTTCAAAGTTATCTATATCGATTAGATGATAAGTATGCGAACCACCAATCGAATTGGGATGAATTTCGATGTCATAATAATAATAACAGTAAAATGTTGTCAGGAAAAGTTTGATGATTTTGTGGTGTAATTTGTTATACAAGATGTATAATAATGTTTTATTGTCGACCGCACTAGTTAAAGTCATATATATCTACCTTGTCGACAGCGGCCTCGGTTTTGCAATTAAAGCCAAAAAGGCTTGAAGCTCCAAATAGGAGGATAAATTTAAAATAGCTCCACTCCTCGGCAGTGCATGACACTAGGATCGATACAGTTCTTTATTTGTCTTATTTTTCGAGCCCCGAAATTGCCTCAAAATATTTCTGTTCTAGATATGGCACATTCGTTACTCCGTCCTTATTTGTGAAATGCGCTGGTGAAGGCCACAGATATGACTTTGTAATTACTTTCCAAATCGAGGAGAGACAAGTTATTAAAGGTATGCCTATTTAACTTGTATCAAATAATAAAGGGGGAGGGCAGGAGGTTTCTCAGGTCATATCAGATTACATTAATTAAAGTATTGGATGTTACTAAAGTGTCACATTACTGTTTGTGAGTACGGTCGGCAGTCAATTGGTACCCTTCCCTGGTCGATTCTCTGACCTTTTCAGGTTAAGAATTGATCAGTCTCTCTTACTGAAACTGTTTTGTCAAGTATAAGTCACTAATGAACGTGCCGATTAGACTCAAGCCTCGCGAAGTTGTCTTATTAATGTTTAAGTAAACGTTAACCTGATTTGTGCGCTGGAATAGTTTTAATTTTTCCTTTTCTTGATGAAACTTCAACGGATTCTACAATTTTATTTTCATTCACACTGGTTGAAATTCTTTTCATTTTACAACCACCGTCCCACAATGTCAGTGAAGCTTCTTCGTCATCTTCAATAGTTAAAATGTAACTCTGAATATAATAAAGATGATCTTGTTTTTTTCCTGCAGTGCTTCTCGACATTACCGGTTCGGTACATGAATATGAATCCAGTTCGTTTTATCTCAAGTCGTAATTTGGAAGCTCCGATAACTCGTACTTGTTTTCATTTGTCAAGGCCACAATACATGTTTGTATTGGTTATGTTTTTTGTAAGTTAGTTTTGTTTTAACCTTACTCTTCGCGACAGTGCGACACTGCACATCTAATTCTCAACGTTGTCTAAAGCAACTAAGCAAGCTAACGAAATAGTGATCATTTCGTTGCGTAAATTTGCGCTTTGCAGACATGTGACTAGCATTCTCGAAGCTGTCTGAGAGCGTGAATGAGGATTAGCGTAAACATAACATGTATCCCTGATTTTGTTTCTTTACCAGCAGCAAAACAAAGGGCATGGGTGAAGGCTAGTCTCGCTCATTGGGGGTGTGGCCTTCACACTATATTCCAAATCTATGAATAACAATGTTTTGTCAAACTGGTTGACTGGTTAATCTACATCAACACAAGCAAAATACTTATTTTTTTGTTGTGGCAGTTTTTGTGATCTTTTATAGAGAACAACAGGCAGAACCATATAACACTAATTAATGCTGTGAAAAGTACCTTGTAATTCATAAATTGCATTTTACGAATATTATGTTGTATGGATCCAACGCCCATTACATACAACGTTGTCAAGTCCATTACACTCCAGACGCGTATATGAATTCTTCCGTGATGAGATTGCATTTTAGCGGAATCAAGTAAAGTTTCTGAACCCGTTGTCATCATTTTAGTTGCAGTCAAACTTTCACTTTGTGCACTCCCAATTATACTTTGGTCTGGATGAACTGTGAGGCTGAAACAGATTGCAATTAACGTGACGTATAGTTTCTTTCTTACATTTTTGAATTTTGTACCATAAAATACAGATGTCGCTCTTGGGTGATATTGTGAATCGATGGCTTATCTTCAGAGGGGAGAAAAATTACTGGCCGAAAAAACTGTTTTCTGGTACCCATGATGTTGAAATTGACTTTAACATGCATAATAACCAAAACAGAAGACCATTGAAGCCCTCTGAACTATGTCGTGATGATAACCTAGTTTTTTCCTAAACTAGGTAAATTAGAACAATATTCCTAAAAATACTGGGTAAAGTATTGGTAAATAAACTAGCTTCATATTAAAAACTAGGCAGTGCTTTCATTAAAACTAGGTAATCTATTATATATTTAGAGTTTTGAACCAGCTACCCAGTAAAGATTTTCAGTATCTTATCGGAAAATAGGTATAATTATTTTGCCTATTATATGGAATTACCAACGTGACTAGACAACAAATTACTTCCCAAAACTTCTTGTGCAATAAGCTCACAACTCTGACGCACCATGAAATGGGTCCAGAATGTCCTAGATAATGCCGCTGAGAATATCTTGCATGGTTATATAGAACAACAATACAACCTGATCCATAAACAATCTCATCGTCGCCCACTGATGTCATGCTTTGCGGATGTGAAATCTCACAACTATAACTGTAGCATAAAAAATAAAACATGAATGCCCTTGAGCTTTATTATAATTTTAGTGTGTAATGAACCAATTCATGTTGACCAGTGAAAATAAGTAAAGTAAAATACGTAGAAAACAACCGCTTTTTAATAAATAAATTGGAAAAATCCTAATAGACTATTTATGCCTACAATTTATATGCTAATATAAGCATTAAAAAACCCGTTCTCTTAGTTTTTTATTGAACAATAGTCACATGTGGATCACGTCTCAGCTAAACGTTTTGTGAAATGTCCAGCAAGTAAAACAGATAATAAATTACAAAATAATTTATCTCTCCTTTGTATTCTAATTGCTAAATTCCAAAAAATAAATAATACATACACCCAGTTCAATTCAAGTTTTGGTTCTGCAGCTGTTGTATAGTTTTCCATCTTGTCGGTGTATTCTTTGTTATTGTTCCATTCTGGAGGAAACACAGTCATCTCGCATTTCCCAACATAAATAGTTTCTCCTCCAAAATCAAGAATACTTTTTGTATCGCACTCTGTTTCTTTTACTTCATTTGTTTCTTCATCATCTACGGAAGAAGTGGCAAGAAAATCCGAATCTCCAGTTTCACTTACGTCACTTGTTATAAAACTATCAGACGAATAATCAGAAAAGTCGTCAACATGGGGATTTTCTGGTGGCACAGCATCATTTCTTTCCTCCCCTGTTTCTGCATTGTCAGCGCCACATGAAATTGTTTCTGTTAATGGCGTCTTTCCATCAATCTCAGCGGACTTTTGCACGCTTTCTTTGTCTGTTATTGGGGTTGACTCATGTTCAATTTTGCAATCGTTTTCAGCCATGCTATCACTATCTTGATCTTCCGCAATATTTTCAGTTTCACATTCTTGCTCTGAGATTTCTTCAATTGCATCTGTTTTTTCTGGACTATCCTCTGATTTTGAATTTTGTGATTCTAGTTCCATGTTTTCATTTGGTTCACCTGTCGCCCCTTCTGGGCTGGTTGATGAGCATGTAATATCATCTTCAAGCAATTTTGTACAGGCTTCATTCTCTTCTACTTCAGACAACTTTTCCTGATCTGTATCACTAGGTTCATCTTCATTTAAATAAAATTTAATATCTGGATCAGCTTCCTCCTGTACTGAAATATTTGATTCATCTTCAACAACTTGGCTTTCTTTTTCATCGCCATCTATATCTGAAACTAATTGTTCGTCTGTTGTAAGCTCATTTATATTTATTTCTTTTACTGAGGAATTGTTTCCTTCGTGTTTTTCGGTTTCTTCAAACAATTTATCTTCTCTGTCATTTTTCTCACTTCTCACGTCAATTTCCTGATCTTTGGATTCTTCATCATGAATAGTAGATTCAAATTGTATTTTACTATCTGTTGGTGTTTCTTGCTGATCTCGAGAGTGTTCAGAATCATGTTCTTGCAATATGGAAGCATTGTCTTGAAGAATAGGAATAATATCTTCCTCTTGAGCACTTTCATTGGCAGAGTGAAATTCGTTTTCTGATGCGTTTGCATCTATGTCCTCTACTTTGATTGTGATAACCATTGGTTGGTTTTTGCGCTTCATCTTTTTTCTTTTCTTTCCTCGAATCTCTCCAATTCTTATAGTTTCATTGACTTCGTTCACTTTGTCTGTTGTTTCAGAATTTGATGAAATCGATTTTTTCTCAGGTTGCGGAACTGTTAAATAGTTCATTTGTGGTTTATTCTGATTGTCCTTCTCATTAGCGGTAACAACTTCTTCGTTTTCAGAAGACGCGTCTCCATTATCGCTACTGTCTTGTTGATTTTTTAACAACATGTTTAATAGATGGTCGTCTTGGCCGTCAACACTATGAGGAATCTCTTCATCTATTGGCGTCTGCCTATGCTGATTATTATGATGATCACTTTCTTCGCGATGTTGCTTTCCTACTCCGGTAATGGCCGAAACATTGGCAACCATTCTTCCAACTCTACGGAATTCATCTAAAGATAGCCTGGAAGTCATTTTCTTAAATGCTGGCATTGTTGCATAACTAGGTATATTCGCATCTGGTTCTTGCTTCCTACAAAATAGTAAAAAGCTGAACAGTGTTAAGAATTCAATTTTTATTTACTCCTAACCATACTCATTTATTACTCATACTTTACTAGTGGTTCAAAAACTAACTTCCGATTGCGAAAGTGAACACGGAGGTTTAGCATTTTTTCCGCTACATACATGTTACACAGCAAAAGCATGTAATTAACTGAATTAATTATGTTTTGCGGAAATTTATATTATCGTGAATATTTGAATATTTTTGATTATTTCTTTTTTAACGAATAACTGCTAAATTCTTAGGTTTTGGTCCTATCACTGTTCATATCATTTAACTCATAGAAACGTACAAATCAAATATATCTTCTAATGTGAACCACGAACCATGTACACACTAATTTTTGCGCTTTATCCATTATCTCTGTACTTACGGTTTATCACGACCTTTGATTTTGTCTCTATTCATTCTTTTCTCTAAAGCAAGTTCTCCAGCAATTAGCGCTTCAACGCTATCTCGTCCTGCAAGAAAGTCAATTTAAATTCAATGGCATGTTGCTGAACTGGACTGAAAGATTTATCTGTTTGGTTCATAAAAGGAAAAACAAGATCCTTATTTATTTATATTATTTTGGGTACAAGATGCATTATTGCCCAATGCCTCTTTAAAACTATAGAGTCTAATTGATTTACATACGGATTGCGTTGATGCGATGTATGAGATTGTTTGAAGTAGACAATTTGATGTGAAAATGCATGTCTTCCAATTCAACGCGTTCACTACACATGTTTTTTAGCTGCTTGGTATAAATGCCTCATTTTCAATAATTCAGTCTTCCTAATCACCGTCTCTCACTTGTTAAGTTTCATTTCTTTCGGCGAAAACTATTAAAATTCGCTATAAGCAATGTCCAAGGTCAAAGAACCGCCCGATATTTAGCTTCAAGTTGACCGTACTCTCTTAAAGGGAAAAATGTTATTTACTTGTCTTTTTTTGTGATTCGTTTAAGTATTTCATCGCAATCTCCACATTAATTCCTCTCTGATCCTTGATCAATGATAAAAAATGTTTGGCAGTTCTCACTGGAAATCTGTAGCAAAATTGAAAATATACAAAAATTTATTAAATTTGAAAAATAAAAAAGCAGGAACATCAAACCAAAACAGGTGATGGAAAATACAACTAGACATGAACCGATGTATTAATATTGACTAGGGGAGAAGGAACACCCCGCCTGCATGCATTTTCGTTGGTGTAGACAAGGCATAGCCTATACAGCAATTTTGAGAATAGCTTTGCAGAAAAAGATTTATCAACTTTACCAAATAATTCAGTTTCACTTTCCGTACAGGGCCTTGGGCAAGGTGATCCGTTCCAAGAGCAAAAAAATAAAAAATAAATATATAAACTATAGCCTAGATGTCATACACATGGCTGAAGAAGAAAATCAAAATACCTCAAGCCACTGTTTTCCAAAATCGCCCAGAACTGTCGCTCATTTCGCATTCTTGAATCTGTGGAATATTTTCTCAGTTCCATTTGAATATATCTCACACGTTGTCGACTCACGTGTCCAAGATTTCGAGCAAGAGCTTGGTGGATATCTGCCTCCGTCATTGTACTTGGTCCGTGTAAGTCTTGAAGCTATATATAAATCTTCCAAATAGGCTTCCAAGTCTTAACTCTAAGAAATATGGATACACACCATACTCAAAAATAAACCAATATGCATCTTTTTTAAATATTATTTACTGTAATCATTCTTAACAATTTAGACTACATAATTTTCAATATTCTTCTTGTAGTTGATGATGTTGAAATGAAGCTGTAAAATCGGCCGATCGCGTATACACCGAGTTGCCCATACTAGGCTATCAGAAGGAAAGAAATAATACATGGAATAATTCATGTTTGTGTTTCAGATACTCACTCACCAATGTAATCATTTTTACTTGTAATTTCTGGATCTTAAAACTTGGTTGTAAAAACACTTCTTCAACCCTTCAATTTTTTCAAATATATTTTTAATTTATTATTTACTCAATAAGTTTAACCTACAAAATGCTTGCTCAATTTTAACCACGCACGAAGCATGTCTACTGTCATTATTACTTTGCTACTTTATTATGCTAATAACGGAAAAGTTTCAACTTTTCTGTTCCATAGATACATATGTAATCCGAACTTGAAAATAATCTCTGATTTGTAGTAGATACTCACTTCTCGCGTTATCGTCGTGATGTATCAAGCCATCCATATCGGAAAAATTTTGTCAAGATTAAGTATGTTAAGTATGAATTACTGATGGATCGCGTTGATGAGATGCAGTCCATCTGTGGCGCATACTCCACAAAATAAAATTTCTGATTGGGGTGATATACGAATTTTAATAATAACCAATCCTTTGCTTACAGAGCATTACTCGATAAAGGCCTTCCAACTACTGCATGTCAGTCCACATACTACGAACTCGCACTCAGCTGGTGACAACTAATTAGGCTGTTCATCCCATTGTATCTCTCGACCAAACAATACGTCAGTCTGTTGATTTGTAACTTTATACAAGAATAAATTTCTTTCACATTCGCAGCTGATATCGTATAGCACAACACAGCGCATATTTGGTTTAAAGGAAAGTATTGTTTTGTAATGAAAAGAAATGAAAACTGTAGACGTCAAGTCAATCATAAATTAAATTAATTAAAGCGGAAAAGGAACAGAATAACTAGGAAAACAAATAAATGCAAACTGTAATGAAACAACGATGAAGTCCATCTGCTCAGTTGTAAAATATTAGTCCAGTAGTCACATAAGCCCATGTTTAGGGGTGTCCTAATCCGAATAGTCTGGTAGGTATATAATGTTTTGACTAAAAGTAATTTCATTTCCAGATTATTCTGAAATTGATTTATTTTGCTGCGAAATCATGATACTGCTATTCGTCTGTGGTCGTGGACTAGCATTCTATGTATGTCTTTTTGTTTGCGGATACGTATGCAGTAAACACAAAGATACAAGTTGCAAGAGTGACTGTGACTAACTAGAGAGGTTCGGCAAGACTCTCAAGAAATCATGATGTCTGTCAAATTTTGTGTTGAAAATTTGACAAAAATCGTAACATAACATTGCTGCTAATTGGGCAAGATATGGTGTATAGTGTTCTGACTAAGAGTGCTTGCATTTTCCGATTATTTGCAAAATGATTCATTTTGCAGCGAAATCATGATATGTGCTGAATGTTACATTGTAAATTTGTCAAAAATCATGACTTCGCTGCAAATTGGCTATAATATGGTATATAGTGTTCTGATTAATTAAGAGTGCTTGCATTTTCCGATTATTTGCAAAATGATTCATTTTGCAGCGAAATCATGATATGTGCCGAATGTTACATTGTAAATTTGTCAAATATCATGACTTCGCTGCAAATTGGCTATAATATGGTATATAGTGTTCTGATTAAAACAAATTTTGTTTTTCGATTATTTTAAAATTGATTCATTTTGCAGTGACAATATGATATATATCAAATTTTACGATGTAAAATTTGACATCAATCGTAACTTTGCTGCAAAGTGGGAAAATATGGTCAAATATCAGTAAGTTCGTTTACCTAAAACCGGTAAATTTCGAATACCGTGTAAACTAAACTATAAGGACAACCATATACAGCTTGCTGAGCATGCAGGAGGAATATAGATAAACAACCACACCTTCCTTGCGCATTCCCATTAAGTAAAGCACGGTTCATGAGTTGCTGAAAATTGAAGTGAGATTTCATTAAGTCGTTTTAGCCATCTCAAACTAGACCAAGAACTTCCAAACGGTTTTAACGTTTTCAGTGTAGTCAAATGTATTTATTTTATTTTTTTAAGGTTTCAATTTTCACGTGCCCTTATGTATTCCTTGTATTGTTTACCATACCAAATGAGCTCTGCTAAATACTCAGTGAAAACACTGTAATCTTGAAATAGCTTTGATACAAAACAAATAAAATGACCGATCACTTTGTATCTCGTTCAAAGGTAGTATTCGTCGGAAATTGACCTTGAATATTTTTGGAAATACTTTGTGTCTGGACCATGTAGCTCACATTATTTTTCGGCCTGTACAGTACACACTCTTTACTTGATATCACGCTGTAAAAGTCTGTTCCGTTTTGTCGTTGTCCGACTGAGATGCTTCCGGCTATAATAGCGAATTGCTTCGGTAGAAAGAGCAACTAATATTATTATGAATAACCCCGACGGCAATCACTTAACATGCATCCAGCGTTAGCGTATATTCTTCATCTGTCCATAGCCAGATAAGATATCCTATTCAGTGCGATCTCCTTCATTGATCTATCGTTCTCTCTCTACAATACAAATACATGCTGTATGTAACGTAGATGAACAAAACTCCGAACGAGAGACACCAGGCTGCAAGGCCAAGGCTCATGATAACCGTGAATGCAGATAACAGTCCTTCTCGCCCAGGGAACGGTGTTGCCAGTTCCATGAATTCCAACCTAAAAATTTGATAAATTAGGTATAATCTATCAAAGATGGAAATGGTTTGAGAAACCCATGTTACTCAGTCGAATCCTTTGGCCGTCAGTATACTTTGCAAGGACAAGAAGTAGTTTACTTCAGCGAGATTTTCACAAACAAGATAAACATCAGAGTGATCTATGAACTGCTTGATTCAAATGTTTTTTGAAACAAATAATCTTGAGATTTCAAACAACCTGACGTAAATCAAGTAATACTAACACTGTGGTACTAGCATGATATCTACCAATCCCATAAAACTTTGCTTTGGGTGAGTTTTTACTAAAATTCGCTCAGAGCAAGGCCACTAGGGACACTTGAAAATACTTGAAAATTTTCCTGAAGCTACTAAAGGGCAAAGAGCTACATGAAATGCAGGAATAGGAACTAATGAACCCCCATCACCGATAGATGTCTATTACCGCGAATTTTAGAGCCTTGTAGATCAACACGATCTGGAAAGCAGCGAGAAGGCAAGGAATTCCGAAGTTTAGAGATTCGTGCAAAAAGCTTCTTGCATAAAACTGTTTGTGGAACCTCCACAGCGAAAAGGTGCGAATTAGTAGCCAATCGTGTTGACCGATTAAAACTTTTGTTCGGAGGAACGAGAATAGAAAGCTCTCTTGAACAAAGACCATTATAATATCTGTAAAAGAAACAGCGTGGAAAACTTTGCAGACCGGAAGTAAGTTTAGGGACAATCATATTGATCACACGCCGTTGAATACGGTCGAGCATGCTAAGAACAGTGACAGTGGCACTGCTCAAAATATGACAGCGATACTCCATGCCGGGAAGAATTAGTGATTTCTACAAATGGATAATGATTTCGGGAGTGAGATAATGGCGAGCTCGATATAGCGAACCGACTTTCGTTGAGGCTTTTATTTGCATTACTTTGCAGCCATAGCTGCTCGATGCAGTGTGGTTTGGTACTTCGCCGAGGTAATTCCGTTTGTATTGTCTGGTCAAGGGCACCGCAAATGTGGGTGCGATGGCCTGGTAGTTACCATGTTGGCATCGCAGGTTGAAGACGTTATTTTCGAGTCCGACTCGTTAATCAATGCACCACTCAACCCAGTAAGTAATAACTTGGCTATAGCTCATTCGGTGGAGCGTTGGGAATACGTTCCAAGCTACGCATCTCTGATCGTCATGACGCAGGTCCGAATCCCGTGAGTGATGATGATTATATACGAGATATCTTCTGGACGCCTCGACGGTGCACGGTGGTTCACGTAGACGCTTTACGGCTTCCTCCGCCAACCAGGTCCATGCACAGGAAAAATTAGAAATATGATTATTCAAATACCCGTCACCCCAATTCGGAACTGGTATCTGCACAAGAGGTCGTGATTCACCATATGACTAAGCTGTATTCTTGGCTTTCCTCTCCCGTAGGATAAAAAATCCTATGCTAATCGGGTAGATGTCTTTCCAACAACACTGTTCGTCCAGAAGTGACATATAGCAGATACACAGTCGCAACAGCATTTTGTACCATGCGTACGGTTTTGGATGAATATTAAAAAAGATAACTTAAGATTGAGATTAATTTTGATTATTGAAATAAACTCAGTGTTAATATATATATATATTCGTATGTTCAATATCAAAATAGCAATTTATTGTCAACCTTAAGATACCATCACTGTCACATTTAAAATTTTCAAAACAAGAGTCAGTATTTGCGTCTTTAAAGTGTTAGCATCAATATACCCGAAATTTCAAAGTCCATATTTTTGTTGTCACCCGTGTATTTAGATTTGATTCGATACCCCTAAAAAAATCTTTATTTTGGCAAGCATGAGCCGGTGGATCGCACCTCTGCGGCACGGTTCATGAATGACTCAAGCTTAACAAAACATGTTTGGACAAACATGAATAACCATTGAATTGAATACGCAATTTAATTCCCTGTTCACCATGTCGAACGCAGTACTCCAAATAACCATATAAACTATATAATCATGGAGGATAAGATGTAGATTAGATTAACCAAGTATCTGTTATGGCCTTTGGATGTTAAACACTACCTTTAGCAGACTTATAGCTATACTGTGATAAAAATGCAATAAAATCATCTCTCTTTGACATTAATTTTTGACATTGAAACAAAACTTGAACGATATTTCTCCCAAATATGAGATTTTGATGGTACGGACCCACGAGGTGCGCTCTATCAGCAGCTCATACATGGCCAAAATTCCGAAAATATAAAATTACTACAAATTAACTGGTAAATTAGTGCACTTTTGTCACAGTGTGTCAAAGGTATCGCGTAGTCAATGACCTAATCAATTTATTTTCCAATCGACAAAAACAATATTTTTTCAATGTTAAAGATCACGTGTCAAAGATGACCTTGAAAAGTGCGAAATAGGATATCAATAATGCAAGAAGTACAGCTGTTCATCTATTTTTCTTTATCAACGATAATTGTAAAACACTTTTATGCAACTTCATCACGAGTCTCAAGTTTATTTAAGTTGAAGATCTCGCGTCCGAGTCCGGTTCGTTAACCCATGCCCACAACTTAATACCCTGGGTTAGAGAAGTCGGACAGGAAAAGATCATATCTCTCCAGCAATTCCAACCATGTGCGTATATGAGTGGCCTCTGGGAGAGAGCCAGGGTGATCCACTGCGCGAAGTAAAGAATATATAAAAAAATATATATAAATAAAAATTTATAAAAGAAATATTAACGATAAAATTTGACACGAGAATCTGTTTATATAAAATGAGTTTAATTCAATTTCCATATATTGTCGTGCTTTTGGTCATGGACAACTTTGTAAATTCTATATAAATAGTTATATTTTATAAAGTCATATAAAGTCATAGGTGACTGTTTGTATTTTCTGGCGCTGATATTACTTTTGGTTTTTAATCGATGGTGATTAGCACTATAGCTATGCTGAGTTGTTGAGGCGCGATAAGCTATTTATGTAGGAGCAGAGCGACTTTAACTGGCGCAAAAATATAAAATCAGATGACTCATGAGACGAAATTCTAATTTGCCATCCGCTGGTTGCCGACAATCAGTATATATTTTCAGTGGCGAACATGAACAATAGCGAAAATGACAAAATATATAGTTGATGATTATTTAACATTCATTAAAACTAAACTGTTAATTATATTAAATGCATAACATGCGTTTTAGTATTATTTTTAGTGCAGTATATCCAACTAACATGACCAGTTTGTTCACTCATGTATTATTATTTTCATATAATAATATTTTGCTAATCATTCAGAAACCAACAGACAATTTTATTCCAAATCGTATTTAAAATCCCCATTTTTTTATTATAAATATATCAATTGATGTTGCAGATACAGTGACAAAAAAAATTTTGTGAATAAAAATATACAGAAAAAAATATCGAAAGATATATACACTGACTAGAAATTAAAAAATGGACTTAACTTTTCATAAATTCGTTTTGTCGGAATCGGAAATTTTAACATGGAAAAACTTTTTGTTAAGTATGAGTCACTGATGGCTCGCGCCTCTGCAGTGCGCTCATTTGTGACTAAGGCTGGGCACAACCGAATCATTTGGAATTCGAATCTGATTCGGATAACATTTTCGAATAGGATCGAATCATTGTTTCTACAAAAATAACAAATATCCCATTTTTTACTATTACGAGTATTCTCCATTATGAAAATGAAAAATCTACAGTTATGAATTTTCATTTTTACAGACAAAATACAATCGATTTTGGTCAAAATTGACCAAAATCGATTGCTTTCTGTCTTCAAAATGAAACTCCCACCTCATTTGGCAAGTCTTTGTTCTTATGTACGATTCACGATTAATTCAAATAATTTGTGCTTCGAATTAACGTATCAAATTGTCCAGCCCTAATTGTGACTCATGCTTGACCAAAACCACATTACTGACTGGGATTGCCTATATAATATAGAACTTTCTTTTTCAGCTTGTAACGTCATTGTTATCCCGTTGAATAATTTGTGTCAAAATATGAGCAGGGTTTAAATGTTATCTCTGAAGTAATCTTTTAGCGTGTCAATTGTTTTTGTTAAAATATCAGTGTGGAGAAATATCTCAGAACTACCTTAAATTAATATTCAATAATAAAAAGGGACAGCCAATTGGACAGTATGATGTAATAACACGCGTCGAAGTTACACAACGTGTGATAATCCAGACGCGAACAAAGGGCAATACAAGCAGTCGCGTACCACTCGTCTCTATACATTCTGTTTTGTCTGTGCTATTCAACACATCAACATATGTGCAAATTGTAGAGTTATTTAATTAAAAGACAAAACATACGTTTATAGATTTAATACAACATTACAACTTACTAAATCATCGCGAAGATAACCCAAAGTATGAACGTAAACAGCTAAACTCACTAGGTGAGGTCTAGCGTTTGAACGCCAACCAAAGGAACACGTGGTCTACGGTCGTTCGTGGCGCCGGTTAAATTTCGTTACATAGATGGGGAAAATTTTTATTTAGATTATAAAAGTTGTTCTTTTAAAAATGTTGTGGTCCCGGTGATTATTTTACATTGAAGTTAAAAATACAAGTTTCGTTTAACCCAATTGACAAGGATTATGGCGTGATAAATTGAAGCATGAAACAGTTCAAAATATTTATATAGCCTACGTACTCACCAATAGAGTGGAACATAAAAAGTTTTTAAAACTATATTTTATGGTAGTTTTTGAATTCAGGCTTGATTTGAGTAAACTTCGGTAGAAAAAAAATCTACTCACCTCATAACACTCATAGTTGGAGTAATAACGAGTAGAGGAGACACAGTGATGCAAGATAGAAATGCAATAAACATAACAAAACCCCTCAGCATATTCCACCAAAATGTAGCGTGACCACCATCAGGCCATAAAAGTCGAATTATGACCTGAATGTAAATGTCAAAAATATAATGAAATTGAAAAATCGTTTATGGTAATATTGAGTTACCATCATAAATGGCGAGGTATTCAAACTTTCTATGACTGACTGCCGCTTGTTTGGCAGCAATTCTATTTATTCTAAATTTGTATTGTGTTGGACCAAAATCGATTGCATTTTGGCGTTAAAAATGAAAATTACAGTTCTTAGTAAGTTTTTGTTCCTAGAAACGATTCACGATTAATTCGAATAACTTGAGATTCGGATCAAATTGACCAACCCCTATACATAATATATAGCAAATCAATTCCATGAAAATGTTTTATGTGAACTTTTGAGCAGCATGAATTTGCACAGTAATATTAACTTAATTTTTGCTGAAATTAGGTAAAGTATCAATAGGTAACCAAACCAGTTTCACTTTCAAAACTAGGTAGTACTTTTATTAAACCTTCGTTAAACAAACTCGGTAACCAATTTCTTGATGGATTTGATTTATTTTGGTTACAATATTGAAATTCTTCTTGAACCATTTCCATAGTAAATATTTGTAATACTAAATACTATCTAATTTTACTCGATAAATTTATCATGTAAAACAAAGAAAAATCGGTGAAAGTAGAATTAGGTAAATGAGATGTGCAAAATTATGAATAATTTTGCGCGGGTATTTCAAAAATATACTCACAATAAATAATACTAATCCTCCCGCGATTCCATCTACAATTTTTGTAAAAATAGAGACCAGCAATGTTTTTGTGACGCCATCTTGAAGCCACCAGAGAGGTACCATATCAGAACAGTCGCCATCTAGAGCGCAGTGCCAGCATCTAGAGGGCAGTGAAACAATCTGCATTTATTTCTAATGTTGGCTAAAGAATGTGGACTTCAAATTATTACATTGCATAAATTATCAGCCAAAGGGTAACAAAGAGACTAATCAGTCAAAGTTGCCAGATTGAAGTTTTTCAATTATAGGGAGTTTATAATATAAACTCACTCAAATCCTTTCCTTCCAAGATGATATGACGCTGAGTGAACACTCAGTGCTCCGGTTATTAGTTGAAGAGGCATACACGCCATGTTGATGACGTAGGCAGATAGGAAATTCTTGTGACCGGTGACCAGGACTACTAACCTGTAAATAAGGTTTTAGTCATTTTAGCTATTTTATCTCTCTTGCCAAAGAAAAAAAAATGCGGATAGAACGATTTCTGCTTTTGAATCCAAAGTTTAGATATTTTACAATCAGTATTTTGTGGGATCGGATGACGGACTATCGATCTGTTGTTTAGTGTAATCGTTGAATTTTGACCGAAATGACTATCACACCCACACAACGGGAAAGTGCTAGTTGATTAATTTTATCAATGTGGAATGTTACCGAAACGACAAAGCTATTGGTATTAGAAATTAAAAAAAAAAATTATAGCCTGTACAATGTTCTGCGTTCGGTCGCTTTAACGTTTTTTTGCTGTAATTCGGTAACTCTGAACGAGTTGAAAGCGATTGAAATAAACCAACTACAAGCAACCGCTGATAAGTGTAAAATTATAAATATAGATCTTTTTGAGAACTACAAACTGAAAATGCGCTTAGAAAGAGGTTATGTATGCCTATGAATGGTCTATCTTTGATACAGTGTTGCTTTGAATTCAACGTCAAAACGTCAAAGTTTTGGAGTACAATCAGTTCATATCATTGATATTAATATCCTCATTGTGTAATGAGGACTGTAAAAAGAGAGAAGTCTCGCCAATGGAATAAAAATCCTACACATAAACGGAATTAAATTTTTACGAGAAGTTTTAGATATAAATTGCAATATGGATCATTGGTTTTTGAAATAGAATTCATTGTGGTGTAAAGTATGTTATATTTTAAAATTTGAAAGAAATCTGAGATGATACAATGTAGAAAAACTGCAGTTATTTTACGGTTAATTTGAAGTAATTATATATTACCAAAGTTCGCAACCGCCTTGTTGATGAGAAGCATGCCAAGTATGGTTTGTTGATGGAATGCATCTCCGCTGTGTGTTCCATCATCAACAACTCATATAGTTGGTGAAAAATCCGAATTTGTGGATTTATTTCAATATCACAAAAAATTACTGTCAAAGAACGTCGATATTATTGAGTCTTTGTTTCAGTGTATATTTTTACTGATGTATCGGCTATTTAGCTAGTTTGGTGTCGTTATCATCATTTTCAGGGATGTCAGCACTCACAACACTTCGCGATATAGCGGTTTATATAGTATCGTGAATAAATTACGTTTACGGCGTTTAATTGTTTTCCATACTTGTATAGTAACACTCACAGTTAATTGCTCGACGCATATGCTTTTGCATCCTTCATAATTCGTGACATGAAAAATATTTTCAAAAATTTGGTAATTTTGAAGATATGGTATATTTGGGGTATGACTCATCCGTCTTATACAATATTAATATTAAATTGTCTCAAAAACTGAGTCACAAGCCGAATGACATTTTGTCAAATATATATCACTTTGGGAATTTGAAATAGTATCAATTATGCAGGCGATCCGCAACTTGGTATTATTCCCAACACATCTAACTTTGATAACTCCATGTTGTATTACGCTTTTCGAGCATGGGTTACTGGTGGGTCATACCGCCCAAATTCGGACCATCGAAGTCATAAATACGCTAAACAATCGTAAGTTCTGGCTGTTTAAGTCGTTCCTGTTGACAACATAGCAGTATTTATTGAATAACATAGATTTGAAACAATGATATAAGGATCTATCTTATCGTAAGTATCTCTGTACAACACTGTTGGACGTTATCTCAACAAGAAGACATCTTATTCATTTCACTCGTGGCATCCGAGGCAAAGTGCACGACCTTAAAGCAAAGGCGAACTTTTTCACCGAAGAATTTACATACTATCCCAATCGGTAAATATTTATGAAAATCATTGTTCGTCAGGTATGAGTTACTGATGGATCGCGATGAGACGCGGTCCATCTGTGGCACATGCTAAAAAACCGTTTGAGTGGGATTGTTGTTCGGAATCTAGATAGTGGTGTTGGGAATGCTGTTGAAGTTGAGTTTCCGTGTTCGGCTGAGCCGTATCTTAGCTTATACGCCCTAGGTTAACTGATGGCCGCGAATTAAAGAAATGGACTGACAGGAACTCGAACCAGAGATGGCCAAACGACACTGCCAACCCAGCCAGGAAGGGTTTTCACAAAATGTTTTGTGAAGCATGAGTGACTGATAGATCGCTCCGATGGGGTGCGGTCCATCTTTGGCTTATACTTGACAAAATAATATTGCTGATTAGGAACGTATTGATCACTAAGACATAGATAGCCGCCCGGCTCGGTGGCTCAGTCGGTTAAGCGCGATCGTATTGCGTAGTTGTAACATAGAACTGATACACAGTCACTACAAAGGTCCGTGCCTAACGGTTGTTGTGTATAAGGGCCCCGGACAGACCCTAGCAAATATTTCGGAAAACCTAAAAAAAAGTTAAGCCAGCTATTAGTTTTAATACGACTTTTAAAAATTAAAAAATACCAAACAAACCTTCATTCACGAGGTTCGGTTTTTCATCTAAATGAAATCCAGCGAAAATTTAGCGCAAAAATATAGATGTACTGTAATATAGGGATGGAAGGTTAAAATCGATCATTAAAACCAGTTACATTATACCGGATAATTAAAAAATTGAATCCATTTTTTTTAATTGGGTACGAATAATCAAGATTTTCAAACGCATTCAACATATCATTAGTTTTCTATATTTTTTTTTTCTTAAAAAAATTAAAATTCTTTCTCAGTGCGCTTTCAAGGACTTTTTTAAAAAATGACAAATACCAATCTGAGGCAATCTGAGCTACTTTTATGAATTTTACAAAAATATCAAACTACACGTGACATTTCTTGAATTTTGATCCATCAAATCCAGTCAGCATCTAAATGAATAAAGGGACTTAAAAACCAATAATCATTTTCCGTCGTGTCAATGTCAAGTTTGGGTTGGCAAGTTGAATAATAAATCGACTACAGCCGCGACGAAATATCAGTTTTTACTTCAACCGATAATTAATCAACTTGAGCTTGGCGTAGATAAATGTACACGGTAACAAAAAATGAAATGCAACAAAATCACTGGTCTTTGACAGTAATTTTACTTGGCGGTATTGAAACAAAAATCAAAAGTGGCTTTTTGCCAAATATGGTGTGTTGATGGAACGTACCCCAATTGTGCGGTCCATCAACGGTCCATAAATCTCATCCACGTGGCGTTTTTTAATTTTGAAATTAGCAATTACTGCAAATGACCGGTAAATTTACTGTGTTTTTGTTGCAGTGTAATTATTTGGAAATTGCAAATGTTTTATTTGTCAAGTATGTGGTAGGTAAAAGTACCAAGTTCACGCAGTATACGCAGTTTACCTAGTTTATTTACGAAGTAGTTTTACCTGGTTGATATCTGATTTACCTAGTTTCTGTTCAAAAATTTACCTAGTTAATTTACTAGGTAAAATAGGTATATTTACCTACTTTTTGACTAGGTGCTTGAAAAAATTACCTGGTGAATCATATATTCATTGTGAAAATTTTTTCGAAATAGACAATTTGGTGATTTCGATATTTAAATCAATTAAAAATGAGGGAAAAGCACGAGTACCTAGTTTTTAATCTAGGTATTACTTACTCTTGAAATGGAAACTAGGCTATCTAGTAACACTTCACCTACTTTCTGTTAAATTCATATTACTCTGCTCAGTTTGAGTAAAAATTAGGTTGCCAAGTAGGGCTATAGGATTCGATTCGGCTATCAGTCTTGCAAATGATGAAATAAGCGTGGGCGCGATGGCCTAGTCGAACCTCGGCGGGTCTGGCTCGCTTATCCATGTCCAGCATTCAACCCAGGGTCTAATAACTTGCGTAGGCTAAGCCGAACAGGAAAATATCATATCTCTCGAGAAATTGTGATCCTGTCCGTCTATAAGTGGCCGCTCTTACAGGACATTGGACAGGGTGGTCCACTCTGAGAAGTGGCTATAAATGAAAAAAAGGCAAATACCCTTGTGATTCTCCCACGGCCTATGATTAAGTCATACTACAATGTGTACGAAGTTGACGTTTTGTGTTTCAAACGTCCAAGTTTGAAAATCACTTTTGTAATTAAATCAACATAACCTTTATTGAACGGAAATGTTCCGACATCAATGACACAATGTTCTCAAACAATATTCTGGCCACTTGTAACTGCTTGGGGCTGTTCTCAATTAGAAAAGTCAATTCCTAAACCAAAAGAACACAGTGCTTTGTAGCGAATCTTGTTTGCACTTGAAATGTAGTAAGTTTTCTGTTCTTTAACAGTAATTTTACTTGGTGGCATTGAAATAAGACAGACTACTTCTCAGCCAGAACGCATTACCGAGATGCGGCCCCTCAGCAGTCAATATGGTATGAATCTCACTAACATGGCCTTTGAATTTTGGAACTGCACAATTGCTAATTACTGCATATGGAAGGTAAATAACAACTACATAATTTATGAAAGGGCAGTTATATAGTAAAGAAAAAAGTCTTACGTAGTATATATTCAAGTGTTCAGTCATTTGATATCAGGTATTTTGGAAAATAAAATAACTTGTGACTGACAAGGAGTAACTCCAACCTCGAGGCGAATTCTAATTCTCAGTTGTTACGTATCTACATGTCTATGCCGCACTTGCTGCTTATCGTGTACAAATTTTAGCTAACGACTTGCGAAAAGCAGAGTTATTTCAAAGCATTACGTAAAATCAATCGCACTAGAGGTACATGGCGCAGGGACAATTACACGATGGGGTGAATATTGCTATATGCGTGGTGCAAATGTGATGCCTACAAGAACAGAAATAGACCTGCTTTGTTGGATCATTGAAATGTAATTATTTAATGTATTGCCGAACTATAATAAATCATATTTTACCTTAGTTCACCACTATTACGTAAACAATAAATTTTCTCAAGTTACCTTGTTAATATGCACAGAATCAACGAGGGAAATGATCCCAAGATAAACACAGGTTCGAATATATCAATAGTAACATGACGGTGGGCTTCAAGTTCTTCAGCCGCTTCGTCAGTCAACATGTAACTAATCACTGCTGGTGGAGAATCGCAGGCTGTAGATTGATTCATGTTGTATTCCTCGATTTCAAAATTTGTTTGCCGGAAGACTGAAGTTCCTAAGTGGTGGAAGAACAATGAGATCAATGGGTCAAAATCTTAAGTCAAATAATCGAAAAGTTCGTGATCAGATAGATTGCAGACAGACATGTTTTGTTAAGCATGAGTCACGGATGGATCGCGCCGCTGAGGCGCGATCCATCTGTGACTCACGCTTTGCAAAATCAAATTTCCGATTGGGATAAGCTAAGCCGAAGATCGATTAGAAAATAAAAGAATGCTTAACAGATGAGGACGTAACTGTTTACGACGCAAATTTATTTATGGAAAAATGTAATACAACAAAAATGTTTTCTATAGTGACAAGTTTTAAATGTGTTAATTATCAGTTCAATCACCGATTCACTTTTGAGTTGCAATCAAAAGTATGTCTCGAATTGGCTAATTTTGGTCGCAATTTACAATAGTTCAAAGAGGTCTTTGATCTATAATTGAGTGCCATGCACTATAGCACAGCTATTTGAAGTTTTTGACTTTCGAACCCTTGTCTTTGTGTGATATCGCAACACTTCAGTTTCCAAATTATAAACGGCGTCGACTGCGTTTGAATCTATGCCTAGCTGTCCCTGCAGGGTTGCGTCGCCAGGAATCTGCTTTCGTTATGACGTCATACCCGTTCAACGGACATTCGATGAACCCAAATTTTTCCCTTCTCCCACACTACCCTGTTGCACACCACAGGGCACAGCAGTTTTTTTGAATAAAAAATAACCGAAATAACAAAGCTTGAAACGGCAAAGTATCGATTTTCTTTTAGAAGCTTTTATTTCAATGCACTTTCACGCGAATCAGTTTATCCCATCTGGCTTAGTTTTTACGCACGTGCGAACAAACCCTAATTTAATAATGTCGTCTTTGATGATATCCACAGACATCGACATGATAAAAATGTGCGTAGCAAAGAAATTGGATACGGTTGTCTGGACCTAGTCAGAAATATTTTTTGTAAGCATGAGCCACAGATGAACCGCGCCTCGGCGGCGCAATCCATCAGTGGCTCATACTTAACAAAAAACGTATGTGTGTATTTTATTGATAGTGAAGGAAGTATTGTGTCGCCAGAGCTGCGTTATTACTAATATTAATTTACGCTGGGTCAACGAATCCCCAACATGGGATTAAATCATTTTGGGGAAAACAAAACCGTTTTATTCCGTTTATTCAGTAACGGAAATCGACAGTCGACATTTGAGTTGATTTGACAAATGTTAATCGAAAACCACTTGGCTAACCTCGATTTATACTGGAGTTAATTTAAGTTAACGACATTAACCTGTCTAAAATTAAACCTGAAAATCCTCGTGGTGGTTAGAAAATCGTTGTAGATTTAAACATTGTCGGGTACGAGTCATTGTTGGATCGCGTGGTTTATTAAAACATCGTATTTAAATAATACTTGATATTTTGAAATAACAAATTTTTATTGTAGAAGGTAATATTTTTAAAAAGCCGCCTTGGCGGTGGGTTCCATCACCAGCCCATAAAGGGCCTGAGGAGTTGATTTTATAGTTTTCTTTTAATATCGCAAAGTAGAGTTACTGTCAAAGAGCAGCGATTTTACTGCATTTTTGTTACAGTGTGTTGGTTGGTCCACCTCTCATGAGGATGTTAGTAAAGCTTGAGCGTTCTGTTCAAAGGGACAGTGGTTCGACGCTTGAGTCACTGAATGTAGTAACCTTCTCTCACGTACCCCACATAGACATTTGCAGATGGACGGAATAAAATAAACATTCAACAGAAAATAGTAAATTTGTGGAAAGTAAATAATATTTAATGAAAATTAGTTGTGTGATTAGATATTAAAATAAAATTCGAATCCACCGTATTTGTTGAAACGATCTAATCTCACTTTACATTAAAGAGGATAAACTAGAAACAAATAACGAAACAAGGCCCCTTTAAAAAAACAATCAGATTTTAGAACAGAAGCAAAAATTAGAATCTTTAGATAAATAAATGAACAGCATTTCCAAATCAGAAATTTTATTTTGCCAAGCATGAGTCACAGATGGACCACACCTTGAGGTGCAGTCCATCAGTGACACATACTTAACAAAAGGTAATTAGGTGAAAATTTCATAATTAAGCCTACCTTTTTGTGACACCATATTCTTTGAATTTTTTCTTGGCCTCATTCGGGAATCTTCATTTTGATATTGCTCTTTGTTATAATAACTTGGATCGCGTAGACTTCGATGAGGAAAATCATTTGTTCTTGTCACTGCATTTTCTTTTCTTATTTTGTGGAAATGATAAAAAGTTTTATGTCTTATTCTATATTTTGGCCTTGTATAATAGGTTTTTTTAGTGGGTTTATTTGTGTTTAAAACTTCATCAGTGCTTTTTTTGATACGTCGTTCGCGAAGCATGTTTTTCTTTGAGAGGGAACGTTTCCATTTCGATGACAATGGTGCAGGACGTATTACGTCAGACGGCGGCCTAGCAGCGTCATCATTTTTTATATTTTGTTCTTTTGTGTTTCTGTTTGTCAATTTTGAATAAGAAATGTAATCTGCTTTTAAGCCTGTACTTTCCAAGTGTTCAGTCCTGACATGATCCAGTATTTCAGCAGTGTGATTATAATGGTCACTACATGTGACGTAAAACGCTACGTCACTAGCAAATGACGTCAAAGGAAAGACGACGCAAACAAACGTAACGAAAATACTGAATATCCACGCAGTAGCATTTCTTTTAGTTCCATCTTTCTTCTTTTGGCAAATCCAATACGGAGTAATCCTGAGATCTGGAATGCAAATCAGATATTTTATTTTGTGATATGAGACTTCCGCGTGTTATTAGATTTTTCAAACCTCCACGCGTGTGCTTTAGAATTCTTATAACGTATATCCTACGTACCGTAACAGACGACTATTAAAAGAAAAAAGAAGTGCTAAAGGGTGTTACTATCGCCTAAGACAGATAACATCCACTGCATTTTTTTAGATCTGTTCGGTTTCGTTTAGAATGTTTTTGCCTTGGTCTTCAGTTTGTTGTACTACATTTAATGATGGGTTTTTCAATATAGTGTCCGGTAATAGGGTTTATTTAGGCTAGTTTCGGCCTTGCTTGGAGTAAATTTTCTCAAAAAAATCCAACACAAATTTATGCTTAACAGAGCGTGTACTTTAGAAAACATCCCTTTTTAGAAAGATGATAATTTATGAACAATAAAAAATAGTTTTAAACAGTGTGGACAGCATACTTTTTTGCACACACGCCCACACAGTATTCAAATTCTAGTGTTCTGCCCATGACGCGCAAATAATCGTGTCGTGTTGTGTCCCTCAGGACTGAAGAGAAACAAAAGAAGTTGTCAATGGTTTTACAATCGCCTATGAAAAATGACACCACGTGCACCTTACTGTGTTAATTCAGTTACGTTTGGGACATTTTCGCCTAAAAGTGCAGTAGTTGGCACTTTGCTTTATGGATGTCAGTTGGTTCCTTTTGAGCGCTGCTTTCGGTCTTACTCAGAATGAACTTCTATAACTTCCATATATAGAAAATCAACAAAGATTAAAACATGTCTGTTCATCAGGCATCACAAATATCATATTTGTGTATTGATATCCATGATGGAAATAATACAATCTCTATAAATTTGTTAAATATCCCGACCAGGAATAACAACAAGTACGCTGCTAAGGCGCGGTCCATCAGTGGCTCATGCTTGACAAAAGAGAATCCTGATTGAAATACATAAATTTTGAAGCCGAGTTCATGATGAAACTTTCTCAATAATCAAGGGATAAGAGCTCATCAAAACAGCTCTCTAATTTTAAAAATGAGATTTCGGGATCTAAAATTGAAGTAACGAATGGAAATTACTACTTTTTTGAAGCACTTTCAAAGGCCATTTCGGATTTTTTTATTCGAACGGTGGGGGCATGCTCCCATGCCCACCTAAATACGCTTTTGCTTTCTGAATGTTAGAAAATTTCAAAATAGGTTTCAATTTAATGAAAAAAAGTACACGGCTCAACAATTTTCATGTAAATCATGGTTTCATTGGAGACAGCATAAGGGAGTAACAATGATAACAAACTGCGATGCTTCATGATTTTCTATATAGCAAACACGTCTGCAAAGATGCCTCAAAATATTTTGAAACGATAGAGATGTTAATCTTGCATTGCTCATTGGGAACTTGTGATTGAAATATTAAAACCCGTGGGTGGCGAAAAGACGCTCTCCAATGACAAATCCTTAAATATAAGTGTCCTGCAAGTCATGCTTTTATACCGGTGCTCAGAAATTAGGACGCGGAGTAAATTGTGTAGAGACAAATGGCCACATAAGACTATCGATTTGGCCTGTTTGAGAATAAAGTTGTTTAAAATGCTGCCGGTAGTTTTGATGACAAGGTTGAAATGACCAAGCATGGACAATGGCCATTCGGGGTTTTTAATCCGTTTGGTCATTGTCCATGTTTGGTAGATCATACTATAAGAGGGGTGGATAAAATAAACACGTATGAATTACAGGCTGTGTGCAGGCCGGATATGCATTATGAATGACCACAATGACAAGACGACACCAGTGAGATTCGATACGCCTCTCACTGTGTGGCAGTTTTTGACGAATATCTTCTGATTTCTATTTATTTTACTTTATACCTCAACGTCACATCAACGATACTGATGCTTCAAGGCACGTGTTTCAAAGGCAATACAGACCGTTCTGTGTGAAGTTGCATCTATTCTTTCAAGTGGATCAACGTAAGCAAAGCCTTGTGCCAGAGACCACTTACTTATGTGTAAATTCAATTTTGTGTTCCAAAGCAAATTAAAAAAATTTTGAGAGTGAAAAGATGCGCTGGAGCCGCGTAGAAATACATGCGAAATTTTTACTGGAATGTCGCAAAAATCTTCTTTCTTTTAGGTGAACAAGCATGTAAACTTTCTTGACATCACCAATGGTATATGGGATGACGAAAACTGTATTGCACGACAAACAGAATTATTAATTTATGAACATGAACTTCGCGTAACATGAGCACCAGGTTTCGCGTATAAACCTCAATACATAGATATCGCGAGTGAAAAGTGCACATATTTTATATAGAAATAACTTAAGAACATAACTTTTTTATCAAAATTAGGGAACTTCTCTCAATAGCATTTCGTGCCATGGTCTTTTTTCAGCCTTTTATTACCGAAATTCAGATGGGCAAGGTGGGATACAGCCCCTAAAAGAAACCAATCAACATCTGCTTAAGAACAATAGCTACTAAAAGTAGTAGCACCAATGACTGCACTCTTACCGGAAAACATCCTAAATGGAATTGAACAGCCATGGGAAAGTGAAGTGAGTGGCATCCGTCCTGGACGATGGTTACACCATTTACAGCTTCTTTCTTTTAGTCGTTTTCTAAAACTTCCTTTTAGTGTTGCGCCTCTTACGACACGCAGGAAATTCGTTCTAAAGCTTCTACCTACATGCCTTAGTAAGTTTTTCAAGGACTAGCAGGAAGACGATGCATACTATGCCCCCCCTTCCCCAAACATTCGCCCTGTTCAAAGTCCATAATCAGTTTTTAGGGCGGGATATGATCCATGCCCAGTCAGAAATATTTTGACCAAACGATTTTTAAAAAAAGCATGAGCCACTGATGGATTATGACGCTTAGGTATATTGAAATGGAATGGGATACCCAATTTAAAACATTCTTCTCAAAACACGCTTTGCCAAGTATGAGTCATAGATGGATCGCGCTTATCAAGCGAGGTCTTTGGCTCATCTTGACTAAATAAATTTCTTATTAGAAAGATCTATCATTCTAACTACACGGTCTATCTGCAAAATGAAATTTCAGTCCAAGGTAGCCTGTCGCGAATTCATAAGGTCAAAATTTGTCTGGAAATTTTCAAAATATCTGACGATCAACATAAATTATAAATGGGGATAACGATATGGACCGAAAAAAACAGACATTCTTCCGGTCGTCATGTGAATTTTATTGGCGAGATAATTAAAAGTAGAGTTTTACATTAATTCCTTTTCTACTCCAGAGTTCATAAGCTTACACTCTCTATCCGATTATTAATGAGAATCTTGTTTTCGGAAGATGAAACTTTCAAAAAATAAAAAATTAAATCGTGGGATAAAGCAAAAATTTTAGTCCATGAAAGACCGTGCAAAGCGTGCAGATTGTATTCCGCACCACAGTTCTGCGCAAACCAAATAGTTGCAAAATATGTTTCCAGATGTCTTTTTTGTACAATGATTGGTTTATTTTATTGACTCCGTTCACCTCCGATTAACAATGAAATATAGTTACTTTATGATCTGCTCCGGGTATATTTTCTTCTGTTTTAGTGTTCACAAGGATATAAGTATTGCTAAATACTAAATCCTAATATTTTAACTAAGTTTTTTCCACCCGTCGGCGCAATTGAAATGTGTCGTAGACAGGTGCCCCAAATTTGTGTTACATTTTCTCTTTGCCCAGGATTAAATACGGGTGAAACATAATTATGTATGATCGTAGGAAAGACAGAAATTGACCATGATTTTAAAGCGCGAAGTCATATAACCCACCAGCAACAAAATAGAAATCAATTACAGATACACTCCGCACTTTTCGTGTGCTAATAGGTCTTAAGAAAAGGAGTACTCATGCACGATTAAGTATGATTAGACAATGTTTTTTCAAATTAGAATAAAATATTTTTAACTGTTACCTTTCTTTTTCATCATTATTTTCTGTACTGCTTCATCCTTGGGATCGATGATGGGTACTCCTTTTTTGACAGATTTAATTTGATAATTCCTTATTCTTGGTAATTCATTCTTCATGTCAGTTTCAACTATTGTTACATGATTTCTGGAAGGCCCTGGCTTAGATTCACAAGTGGGGTCATTTGGACACGACCTCGCTGAAGGGGGGCGACCTGCAGGGGACCCCGTAGTCAACAGCGCTCCCTCAGTAGGACAACGTCTGTGACGTTTCATTATGGGTTCATCTTGTTTTCGAGGAGTTTTTGGCGTACCTTCGTCAGTTTTTTCGTTCACTTTTGCTGCTGGCACAGGACAACTAAGAGTGTGTTGCAACTTACGTCCGTTACGTAACCTGTGGGGAATCCCCAATGTAGCCGAAGGAGACGTTTTTGGCGAAGATTGTTCTTCAGATTCTACGTTAAGTTTTGTTATTTTGTTCACATTGTTGGGAAGTTTAGTGTCGCCCATGCTGACAGAGTTGCATTACGGTAAACTACATAAGTCTTAATGAGAAATTAAATTCATAAAAATGAAATTGTACATAATAGAAAAAAATGAAAACATGATAAACGTACATTGGTAAAATATTAAAATTAATTTTTTTTATCACATATTGTAACGCAGTCATAAGATTAATTTTGTCTAGTATGTGCCACAGATAGAACCGCACCTACGCGGCCCGGTCCAACAGTGATTCATACTCAACAAGCGATAATTAGATTCGTTTCCATGCTAATCATTTCTTCCGCATATTACCTTTAATCACATATCCTGACGTAACTGCTTAATCAAGCATGAATGACAGACAAATTTATGAAGCCAATTTCTCAGTTTCATACAACATTTATCAGAATTAGGACATGTATTTCAGATCCCACACGATAACCGTCACTGCAAACTACCAAAGTGATTCAGTACTATACAAAACGCTCTTTTCATGAACTTTTCCGCTTTACGTTCTATGTAGCTCTTTGTCGTATTATTAATCTTTAATTGGGTCTTTCTAACAGTTGTTCCCGACTTTGCCTAAGATGTTTTGCACAAAAAAATGACTGTTGTCGAGCAAGATAAATCATAGATCGAACGCGCCTTGATAGCGTAATTTATCAATAACCAATACTTAACAAAGTACAACTTAATCGCAAAACCTTTTTCGCTTGGTTTTGACAGCAATGCCAAAGCTGTCGACGCCAATAGCTCATTTCTCATTTCTCAGCGCCTGCCTCTTGGCTCATAGGTCAATATATACTTATTTACTCAGAGAAATCCTAAAATAAAACCAATTATTTATATCATGGGCTAAATAATCCGAATGCTCTACTATAAATATACCTATCATTAACTTATTAGTATATTCAACACAATAAATATCTTATAGCCATACATGGAACTCCGATGATGGGTTGGGCCAAGACCCGTGATATCGCCGACCGACCCAGCTGTAATGAATTTTTAAAACATCTTTTAATGAGCGTTGGTCACTGATAGGTCACTCTGTAGAGGGGCAGTTCAGATGTAGTTCATTCTTGACAAAATAAATTGTTGACTGGGCCCCTAGTTCGAAAAATTTTGTCAAAAAATCTTTTGATAAATATGTGTCACTGAAGTCTGTGTCGACACGGTCCATCTGTGGCGCATGCTTGGCAAAATAGAATCTTTGATTACGCATAGAGACAATCTTTCATCAAAGAAAGCCTTATTAAATTACACGTATGTTTCAAATTACAATACCGGCGTTCTCACAAAATCTCGTATTAAAATTAAATATTAAATCTTACATAACTCTAATACCCGTCACCTGGCTAGTTTTTTTTCTGAATTATTAAATTTAATATAAATTGATCCGGATTTGGTTGAACCGTTAAACGTGTCATTTAACATCGTTAACAAAGAAACGTAAAGAGAAATAACTGGATATAGATTTAATCATTTATTACATAAGGGTACTGGTTAGTGTTTTTTTTATAGCCACTTCTTGGAGTGGATCACTCTGGCCAAGGCCCTGTACCATGGGCCACTGATAGATTGACATGGTTTGAGTTGTTGGAAGATATTGTCTTCCCAAGATATTACACCCTGGGTTGACAAGTCGGACATGCCGGGACTCACACCCTAGACATTCTACCTGCGAGGTCAGCCGGTTTTATTCTCACAATACTTTTACCTAATTTTAAGAATATATCTTGCCCAGTTTAATTTTTACCTTATTTTCTGTTCGAAGTTTTACTTAGTGTATTTACTAGGTAAAAACAGGTAGATTTATCTATTTTAAAACGAGATATCTCACTGAAAAACGGGGTTATTAGTATAAAAAAAAAAAAATCATATTTTCATTATGAAAAGCATTTGTAATTTACTATTTGGTGATTTTGATCTTCAAATATATTAACAGTGCATCAGATGCAGGCAAACAAAGATTACCTGTTTTTTAATCAGAGTAATACCTAATTTCGGAAAGTGAAACTAGATTTCCTAGTGATAATACTTTAACTAGTTTCGTGTAAAATTTGTTTTACTTTGCCTGTACAAGCAAAAACTAGTTTGCCATCAATAGCACTGACAAGTGTGTTTTTATATAAATATCCATCACACAACCGACATCGTAATTCCATTTTGCTATATCATCATTATAAGTTGTAAATGATCAAGAGAAAAATCTTCGGGATGGATTTTTCAAGAACAAACTTGCTCAAATTAAGTCTTCATGGACTACAAAAATATCCACAAAGTATTGAATCACAATGGAGATTAACAAACTACAAACGGAAACCAGCATACACTGTAACAAAAGTGCAATAAATTTACTGGTCATTTGCAGTAATTGCATATTTCCAAAGTTAAAAAAAACGCCATGTTGATACGATTTATGCCAAATATGGACTGCTGATGGACCGCACCCCCACGGTGCGTTCCATCAACACCCCATATTTGGCCAAAAAAAGTCAATTAGGAATTTTTTTTCAATACCGCCTAGTAAAATTACTGTCAAAGACCAGTGATTTTGCTGCATTTTTGTTACATTGTAAGCGCCTTAAGCAAAACATAACTTCAAATAAAATTAGACGGAGAAATCTGGAATGAACTGTTTTGTAGTGATGGCAACCTAGTTTTCACTTAACGAAGATGGAAGTAAAGCGAATTTGCCAGAAAACTAGACAAAACATTACCAGGCAACCTAGGTAACCAGGTAGTACATAGATTGAAAAACGAGGTAAACTAGATAATTGTCATCGCTTTGCTCCATTTTAAACATTTTTAATAGATTTGAATTGAAATACCCTGATTGTCAATTTCAAACAAACATTTTAAAAACGAACATTTAATTTACCTAGTATTTTGTAGTAGAACCAAGTACCGAGTTATTTTTTTGAGTACCCAGTTAAAAATTAGGTAAATTTACTTGTTTTGCATGGTAAATTAACTAGGTAGAACATCAAACAGAATTTCGCATAAGTTAAACTATAGGTATATCAGATATCGGTGAAACCAGGTAGAAAGTACTTTCGAAATAAACATTAGGTACATTAGGTAAACTCGATAATTTTATCTAGAGCCTACATTACTGTTTTGAACATCTAATTAAGAATTATAGCTCTTATAAATGAAATGTCATCGCACTAAACCTTCCGAACTACCTTACACGTAGAAATAAAAGCACTATATTTGATTCATCGAACGAAAGCAAAATCCATAATAAGCATCCCTTAATGAGTGACAAGTATTATACTTCCTAAAGTCCAAAATTAATGACCTCTGTACACTGTGGAAAACGTGCGATAAATTCACTGATCATTTACACTAATTGCGTAGTGCTAGAACTCAAAACCGCCCTGTTCATGGCATTTGAGTCAAATATGGACTGTAGATGGACGCACCTTGGCGGTGCGTTCCATCAACAGTCCATAATCGGCCTAAAAAGACGATTTCGCATTACAAATAAAAGGCGTCAAGTCGGTAATCACAACAGCGCATGAACATGTGGAATTGTCCAAAAAGCACGAGTGATGCCATATTATGAAATATATATATATTATATTTCCAAGCAAACAGTATGATACAACAGTACATGTCGGCATATTCCATGATTCTTGATAGTTATTTTTTTGCCGATGCAAAGTTGGCAAAACGTGGCAAAAATTGAACAAATTTTTAGTTTAATTATTAGTTTTGTGAAATCATGATGACACGCGTCATGTTTTGAAAGCAATCGAACGAATTTGGCAAGGAAATTTGATAAAAAGAGGCTTGTGACGTATCGGATGGTAGATGGTAGCTAGTAGACATTCCTTGTAGACTTCACAAATATTGCAAATCAGATTGTTATTTGTACACTGTAAAAATGCAGCAAAAGCTGTCAGTTTTTGACTGTTATTCAAGTTGGTGACGTTGATATAAAACTATAAAATCGGAAGTTTTTTACAAGTACGGGCTGCTGATGGAACCCACCACCCGGATTCGTTCCATCAACAGCCCATACTTTACATATATGTCATCAAAAAAAAGATGGTTTCAAGCTTCACAATTACTGTAAATGAAAAGTGAATTTACTGGACTTTTCTCATAGTGTGCGAACCGGCATTCGGAGGAGTTCCTCTGCGATTGTACTAGTGTTTCGGTATTTTAACATATTCCTATCAAGTTACTGAAGGCTTGCTTTATAACAAATTTCCACATCTCGTTGGTTCAAAATATAATTTTTAATTTTCAAATTTTACTTTTTTTTCTTAAAAATTATGACAAATCATGTTTAATTTATAATCAATATATGGGAACGTTAAAAATTCCTTCTAAGCCATAATTCTCTTGCACTATATACACGCACTTAAAATATCGCTCTTAATCATAAAGCGACCAATATAAAAGAGAACCACCATGGTACAGTGCATCAATTCTTCCCAGTGCGGCGATAAAATCGTCTACTACTTCTTAGTTTTCTTTTTTCCTCCCTTACGTTAAGACTATTCGAAAGCCCGTATCTACAGAGCTTAAATTTTTTGTATTTTAACTAATTGCAATGTTTAAACCAAAAAATGATGCCTTAATGTGTAGCGCTTCCCAAATATGTTGTTTTGTATTGATTTTGTATTTACTAAAAATAATGATAAATACACGATGTTTCTGAAGACTGCTGTATTTCTTGGTAACTCACGTTTCTTTTAAATCTTTTGAAAACCATATTGATAAAAAAGGGGAAATTTTGTAACATATCAAGTAATCAAGAGTCGCATAATGTTTTGTTGGACAAAAAGATAAACAATACAATTTTAGGGCATAGAATTTCCCAAACGTATTTACTGCGAGACGAGTTTTCCCAACCCGGAATACTTTGGACTTTGAACAGATGTTTTCTGTTTAGGAAGGAAGTGAAGTAGTGCGTGGTAGTTACCACTCACTGAACTATTGTGCTTCAGTTCAGGGCAAAATTTAAAAAAAAAAGCGAGTTGAATTTATGACAACACAATCGGCGCAATATGCAAAAAAGTCTTCTCTAAAAACAATAATACAGCCCAGAACTGCATTGCAATGACGAATGTTTTTTCTAAAATTTTTGAGTCTTAAATGGGCTAAATAAGTATCATTGCCATTAAAAATTGTTTACATTTTCCTACGTTCTAAAGTACTCAAAGGGTCATACGCGATTTGTTTTACCCGGCGAGGGGGCAAGGCTCCATGCCCTCTCTCTCAATATACGCTATTGGCTGGATTAATTATACATGATGAAAATGCGAAGTAATCTCTCTAAACTTCTTAAAATATTTTGCTCTTTTGGCGACTTATTTGATTTTCTTTATAATTCGACAATATACCTCTTAATTTGTAACTACGAGGGATTTATTCAAACAGTATATATTTCGATACTTTTTTTTATAAAGGCGAGTTTCGTTTGCTTCGAAAGCAGCATTCAAAAAGCGGCATACTTTTTTTTAAAAAAAATAATTATCGTACCTGACTTGCTATCTAGCAATCGTTGCGATACCAAAAACCCATTTCAAATGAAAACCGTTGGACATGCTAGCCTAAGTCCATTATAACATTCAAAATATTCGATAATCCATTATCAAATGACAAAAACTAATATCTTCATTATTCCTGTCAAACTATAATCTTTCCATGACAGGCGGAGTACAATATTGCCATCGATAATATGATCCCGTCGCTGTTGGATATTGAGTTTTCGTCAAACGATTTGAACTGAGAGGTCTTTTAAGCGTGGTCCATAGATGAATAGAACCTTTCAGGCGCGTTTTATCTATGTACCTTGGCTTCGCTATGATCAATAAAATAACGCAAAAATAAGTTGAACTTGTCGAGTTCAAGAAAAAACTAGAAATACAAGAAAATACGTAAAAAATTTTGACCTGAGATCATCAATATTGATTTTGATTCAAAACAATAAAAAAGACTTCTTTTATTGTTCATGGCGTGGCAAAAATTGGAGATCCACAGATTAGGCGTATCGTTGTATCGTTTGAAATCCATTTCTTAAGTGTTGATTTGGATAAAGTTATTAAGATATAATTTCACAAATTCTAAGAACATTATTATTCGTTCGTTAAAAGATGTTTGATAAATTTGTCGCTTTTTATTGTCATCGTGTTACAATTATACATCTCATTATGTATAATAAATCTCTATTATCTTCGTAATACATTTCCAAAATTCTGTATGAAATGTTTTTAATCTATTTCATGCGGTTCGTTCGATTTTTTTGGAAGCCACTTAATATCTACTAAGGTGTGAATGCTAGTTAAAAATGCTCGAACTCTCTCGAATTCGTGTTCTTATTACTAAATAGTAGCAAGAGGGAGAGAGAGACAGGGAGAGAGAGGGGGTGAAAATGTGAATGTTTCTAAATTCTGTTTAAACACAACTATGACCTCTCAGTAGGCCGAAAGATCATTCACAGATTATGACTAATAATTTATATATTTCAATCTTCATTCCTACGTATCATACTATATTACCTTTTAATTATTTCATTCCGTATCACTGTTTGAGATTCTTAATATCTGAATAACTAGGGAAACAAAACTTCCCAGAAGACTTCTTAACTCTCTATGAGAAATTTTCCATGTCAAAACTGCTATAAAATATTTTCTTCTACAACATAATGTAACCTCGGGCTATCTACACAAATAAATCGTTATTTTGTCGTCGTAGACGATATTTTCGGGATTTTTGTCAAAATAAACTTTTGTGGTGATGATGAAATTAAATATGCATAGAAATATTTTTTTATGGTATTGTAAAGATAAATTACCTTTCAGTTATCAGTAAAACGTTATGGTGACTGAAACTATACTGGAAATTGATCAGGAATAAGAAGCACTTGATGAAGCTTCAAATATTTTGCGAAATATTTTGTGAAAATCTGCTGTTCATCAGCGGCCTACTTGATAATTGAAGTTTCTCATTAGGAAGAGCATCATCGATTATGTCGTCATAATGTGCACTGCAGCCCAAAACCATACTATACATTCTCAACTTAAATCAAAGTAATCAAGTACACCGTCGCGTCAGATAAATGGCACAAAGTTTTTAAGTCACTGATTCAAAGTCCCAAATTGACAAACAAATTTAGCAAATAACCGTCACTGCCGTAAAAGGCATGAAGTAGCCATTATGAGATTTTAATCGACGAGGGACAACCTTCTCAAAACCAGAATTTTCAAGTGCGATCTTCACAGTATCTACAAAACTGAAATCATCAAATCACTCATCTAAATGCTATAGCACAAGGCAAGAAACAGTTTTGATCGGGATTATTAACAACCACGTTCTGCTTCTTCTACTGCTGCTATAAATGACATTGAAACCCCTAATCCTAAGTGATAATACGGTGTCGTCCTTTAGATTTTGCTATTTATTCTGTATAGCAGAATATTTATGAATTGGACGCACAAAATATTATCATAACAAATGCGCAAAGATTAAACATGATCCACATGTGGAGTGCGCCTGTAATGCGCATAACATATGTGGCATATGTTTAACTTCGTCCCTTCGATTTCACTTGCTCCAAAAATTGAGATGTGCACTCGTGCGAAAAATGATATTTGCGTGTAAAATACTTTTTCGATCGATCCATGCCATTAAAAACGTGTGAATGAAACAGTATCGACTCAAAGCTATTTTCAAATCGGAATGAGATTACAAAATTTATCGATTTTTTCACTGAAATGAGAAATAAATAGGTTTTTTGAACGTTAATTAAAATAGGAGTATGTGTATTTTGCCCCCTTTAATTTTTTAATAGTAGGCCTATAATATAAAATAGCGTGAATAGCATTAAAAGAAAGACTGTCTTAATTAGGAATATCGGGGATCGTTTATTTTTGAGATATTGGTATTGCGCAACACCAATGCTTTTCCTGCATACAATGACTTTTTGTAATATTGCTACTAATATTGCTACTATTAATTCTTAGTAATGGTATTTTCATAAAACGACGTACGTACAGGCTTCAAAAATATTCACGTACTTGACCAAATACAATTTCAGGAATTTTGTTTTTACATCTAGTTTGAGCATCACGAGCTTGGCAGGTACTCTTTACAAGAGACTTCGAAGTCCTCTTAATCAAAGCTAATGCCTCGCCATTACATGCTTAATTCCGGGTTAACATGGTTCATCTGTGGCTTATGCTTGACCAAATAGAATCTGGGACAGGAAATCGTACCTAAGCATATAGTACAATGTACATAAAAGTAACTTTTATCCAAACCCTAATCAACTATAATGCTCTTCTACTGCGTCTATCATTCTCGTGCTCTTTTAGCTAATCTGCTTTCAACTTTTATACCCTTTCAAATACTCTTTTTGGACTTTTTAATTTGTCAAGCATTACTTGACAAAGCCCGTTTCGACATTATTTTTTTTGCCAGTTTACCTGATCCTTCTGGTACGGGCTTGTAAATAAAATCAAGACCAAAGTATATATGCGTCTACGATATTACTATGACACTGAGCTGAAAATAATATTTCGCTTTTTACTACATTGGTTGGTTTGAGTGACGCAGTTCAGCTTGTTTAAAATAGGATAAAAAACGAGAAATTCTGCAATTCGGTAAATTAGAAAAGCACAATATTTTAAAATATTTGTAAAAAAACTACTACATATCAGAAATTTCATTTTGTCAAGGATGAGCCGAGTCTCATCGACGCGATCCATCAGTGATTCATGCTTAACACAAGGTCTTTCGACAAAGATTTTTTGAATGGGGTCAATTCTGTATCGATATGCTTTCCCATAGGATTTCATGTTATTCTTTTCCATATCAGATAGTGGTCGTTAGTTGACACCCTTTTATGTGCTGCTCCCGTTCCGGCTTAGCGTGAATAACAATTTGAAAAACCACAAATCTATATATGGTCATGTACACGTTAAATTGTTCGGATGTGAAATAACGACTTCATACTTGAATGAGTTGATAATATCAAAATTGTGTCACAAGAAAGCAATTTAATTAAGCGAATATGATTCACAAAAAAATCAAACAGTAAATTATTAATTTAAACATGAAAAGCCATTTTGCAAGCAACAGCAAAACGGGTGTTTTTATACTAAAATTTTTTAATTATTTTCAGTTTATTCCGAATTTGTCACACTGTTAAAAAAGTGGTAAAATATCCGGTTTACTTATAGAGATTGAAATAAAAATGTGAAATCGTCTTTTCAAGCAGATTATGGGCTGTTATGGACTGTTCCCATATTTGGCATCATCCTCGTCAAGAAGGCCGTTTCAAAATTCGGAAATATAATTACTGCAACAGTTAATATTATATAGGTATTTTTATTACAGTACAAGATCATTTCGCATTGAAATGCCTGTCGAAAATATCCTCCATTATTTAAAACTCAAAACAAATTTTGTCAAGTTCGTGTCACTGATAGACCGCGCTGTCAAATCGTGGTTCATGTGTGACCCATGTTTGGCAAAATCGAATTTCGTATTAAGTTTTGGTAAAATGCATATCGACAATGTACGTCTAATACAATTCGGCACTTCATTGATACTTTTGGGATTTTGCGATTTTTGAAGTGGGTGTGCTGGGGGCGTGGTGCCAAGATACCATCGAATTAGCTGCTTCTGGGTGCTGCCGCTCGACTGCTTGAAATTACTTTTGATATAGGTTGTGGGATGTAACATGTCTCTCTCGTGATTAAGTAGGATATTTAATATACCAGTGTATTTTTGAAAAATAATGTACTAATTGGGATGATAATCAGTTGTCATTTTTGCATTTGCAGAACGACAAGTCATTCTGTGGAATTTTGTGTTTTTGTTCCTTATAGTGTATTAAATTTAAAACTACACAGGTTGCAACGGTTATCACTCGAGCTTAACAAAATGTGTCAGTACAGTTTTTACGGTCGGGGGTTTGATTCCAATACGCGATAAAGCTAAAATACCTCGCATAGGTATCTTTAATCGAAGCGTTGTGTGAGTGACTTTCAAAAATATATTTCTTTCATTCCAAAGTTTTGGAATGCCCAAGGGACTGGACATTAGATTTTTATCTTCCGAATGGTGGTTTTTCAAGAAAAAGTGAATAAAAGCAAAAATTTAATTATGCATGTGCGTTGATTGAAAAGATTGAGTATAAATTTAAAGTTATTTTGTGAAAAATAATCTGTAACTCAAATCAGTAAAAGCGATGCATTCATTCTTTTTTATAATAGAAAAAATAAAAAATTGACGGTAATATAGCAAAATGAGAATTGAAGGGTCACATTACAATGTTTTTAGAAAAACACTTTTCTGCCAAAGCGTTTTTGTAGGTATGAGTCACTGATGGATCGCGTCGATGAGACGTGGCCATTCAAAATAAGACAGGGCAAAATGAATAGAAAAATTGACCGCCTCGCCAGAAAACTCGAATTGCTTCGATAAAAACATTTTACTAAAATCTCGTCAAAATGTAAGAATTTTTGTAAGTACAAAATTTGAAAATGCAACAAAAATGTTGTGTCCTATGTGCACATTTTTATGGTATAAAAACCATAATACAGACATTTTTTAAAGCCGCCATTGAGGAGTGCTAGATGATTTTACCATCGTCCAGGAAAGACGATGCACTGCACTTAAACATACCGGTTCAGTTCCGTATGGGATGTTTTTGCAGTTGCTGGTATCATATTTGGTAGTAGCTCTATGCGATTAAGTGGCCGTTAGTTTGCTCCTTTTAGGCAGTGCTTCCTGCCTTTCTCAGAGTGAAATTTCAAAAATAAAAAAGACATCATATTCATGGAGTGAAAGAGAAGTACCACATAGTAAGCAGAATAAACTATATTTGATAACACCCAATTAAGAACAATTTGTCCAAGCGTGCTTCGCTGTTCATGAGTCCACCGATCGGATCGGATTCTGACAAATATATTCTCACATGGAAATTTTCACGCATCGTGTATGCGCAAGTTTGGATTCCGTTAATAGATCTTTTAAATTATGCAAAAAGCTAAATTTTAAATTAAAAATTTTCCTGTCAGCAATTCTTATTCGAGACCCTAAGACTGAACAACATTCAAAAAGGTATGTTTGCGCTGGCTAGAATATCTCAAATATTTTATTAATCTCACATTCTTTCCTCAAAAGACCAGGTGCTACCTTTGATGGTTCACATAAACTTTGCCTCGCTTTGACCGAGCCGAAGGTCCTAAAAATAACGTAGGGATTCCTGTGTGCAATAAATTATGTACGAGTCGCTCGTGTTTCGTCAACGCGAGAGAGTGATGACGGCGAGTTTTGGTCTCACACCAAATAAAGGCGGCGTGTTAATTCGACACATGTTTATGTGTTTTTGTATACGTATATTGAATTAGCCCGTTGATTACTTCAAAATGAAATTTAGATATCTCAAGGGAGAAGACGTTCTGAGACTCACTATTATAATATTTGTCACTTTTGATAAAAGAATAGGGATTTCAAACCCGTCTGCCCTGAGTTTGCAGCATTTATTTAACTAATTTAGTCAGCATACAATTACAGTGTATGAAATATATTGGTGGTACACATCTGCAGTTACCATGTTGAGATAACAAGTTTATTATTCTGGGTTCGAGCCTCGGCGAAAGCGATCATTGCATCAATACTCAGCTCACTCCTCAACGGTGACAGGTTTTTTATTGGGAAACACACCATTTTGCGGCAAATCCAACAAAAATCTTTAGTATAGCCGAAGTAGCACAAAAAAATTACCTATTTTGAAAACATTTTCCTATATAATTTCGAAATTTGCTGGGGCACAGCCGCCGTCCCCCACTTCTCATACAATTTAATCTAACTACACATGGCTATCTTTTTTAAATTTATTAACATGTTTTCGTAAGTGTTACGAAAATTTCAGCTCTCAGTGAAACATGCTATTTATATTTGTGATATCCGTCGCAACAGAGAATCATTTAAAAATCGTTACATAATACACCGCTATTACGAAACAGATGACACCTTAGCAGGCTAAAGTCCTTCAAATGTAATTTTTGTGGAGGATGATCCGCCGTAAGTCTGTCGTTTCGTACAGTTTTGTACCTCAATCTGGCCCACAGGTCGAATTGCAGGTAAGACCACTATTTCCTGAGTCAGATAATATTGTCAAAAACATCGTTTGTGAAGTTTGAGTCACTGATAGATCGCGCGGCAGAGGCGCGGTCCATCTGTCACTCATGCTTGACAAAATTGCATTTTTATTTCACGCACGATAAGTGCGTGACTATTGTAAGGACATATGAATTTCATTTTGCTAAGTATAGATTACCTCTCCCAAAGGTACGTAAATTTGATCTTGATATTTCCCCAATGAGAGATCTGTCTTTGCTTTATCTATGTTCCATCCAAATTAAAATTTGGATTTTGTATGATACCAATCTTGTGATCTGAGATTTAATCCTTTTACATGGAGAAAGGTCATAAATCGACATTTCATAAAAAGCTCATTGTGTTTTTATATATTGTTTTTCGATTTCTGCATCATGAATGATAAATCTATTGCACTATCAATATAAGATTGGTTATGACTTACGTAAGGGTTTAAGTGGGCGATGGCCTGGTGGTTAAACACGTTGACTCTGCAGGTTGAAGATCTCGGGTTCGAGTCCCGGCGAGTCCGGCTCGTTAATCCATGCCCACAACTCAACACAGGGTGTAATAACTTGGGTAGGCCAAGCCGAACAGGAAACGATTATATCTTCCCAGCAATACTAACCCTGTCCGTCCGCCTAAAGTAGCCGTTGGAACAGAGCCTTGGTCAGGGTGATCCACCACTCCAGGAATTGGCTATGAAAAAAATAATTGAAAGTTTTCTCCAATATTTCAGGCACGCGTTGAGAAGACTAGAAAAAATCGCAGTTGAAAACTGCAAAACAATTTAAAAAAATATTTCATTGAGTGTATCGATTTCTACGTATTAAAAAATGAACTACAGAAAAAAGTTTGGCTGAAATAAAAATCTAGTAATAGAATAGTGAAACATAATACATTTATCTTAAGTCAATCACAGTGTTGAATAGTTTGACTTGTAGGATCAAGATAGAAGTTTATGACTTGAGATGAGATGAGATGAGAAAAAATCGCAAGGCTTGAGATCGCATGTCCCTGACCCAGTCAGGGATATCTTGTCAAAGCGCATTTTGTTAAGTATGAGTCACTGATGGATCGCGCCGCCGAGGCGCGTTCATCTGTAACTCATGCTTGACAAAATAAAATTACCGATTGGAATTTTCACGGTTTGTCCTTTGTCTCCGCTGACCATGAGTCGCCGATTGATCGCGCCGACGAGACGAGATTCATCCATGGGTCATGTTTAATATTACCAATATTTTTGTATTGAATCTTAAGAGAGTACTGTAACAAAAATGCAGTGAAATCCCTGTTATTTAAGAGTAATTTTACTCACTAATATTGAAATTGAACTATATAATGCCCTGTAGGTACGGATTTTAGAATAGTTCTAACGTATTTTCTGCGTGTCGTAAGAGGCGACTAAAAGAAAACAAAGAAGTGGTAGATAGTTTCGCCATCGCCCAGAGCAGATAACATTCACCGCACTTTACCATGGTGGTTCCGTTGGGGTGTTTTCCGTTTAGAGTGCAGTTGCTGGTATTAGTAGCTCTCCGCCATCGCGTGCCTGTTAATTGGTTCCCTTTGAGAGCTGCTTCCGGTCCTGCTTGGAGTGAATTACGATAAAAAAAAAATGAGATTTCCTAATAATTGTGGGATATTTGTGAAACGCGCAGACTCTGTGCGGAAAATCAATAGTTATTGCTTTGCCAAAATCTCATCAAAATTTGTTTTAGAAATTTGGAAATATAGAACTCTTTATTATTTAAAAAAGCAAAACAGCTTAGAATGCGGTATAAGGATTTTTGAGAAAATTATTTTTTTTTCATAATATTTGCGTTCTGATCATGATGCGCTGTGAATAATATGTGACATGAAAGCGCAAATTTTTTTAGATTTATTTAGAGAAATATATTTTTTACTTTGTGGGAGTTGTAGTTCTTCAGGGGTTTAGATATCTCAATGTTTTTTATATTTTAGAAAAATTTGTAGATTTCACGACTTTTCTATTTCATTCCTTTTCATCTTTCGCCACGCAATTAATATCTTCTTGTTTGTTGGTTTATCTTTAGGCCACCCTAAATGTTGACACATACTTTCTCCACCATCCATTTTCCGAATCTGTAAATGTTAATTTGGAAACTTGAAATAAAGCAAAGCATTTTATACACGTACTTTCGTCAAACATTTATAAAGTTACACCGCTAGCGTAATAATGACGGACACATAGAAAGTTCATTTCTATAAATTTTCAAGCGACACAATAATTGCGACAAAAATAGAAAAAAAAACTTCCGAATATGATTAATTTTCGGGTAAAAATTAATGTTCAAAAAATTTGAGTTTTTTTACAAACAAAAAAAACTTGAATTCAAAAGAATGTATGGCGGTCAATTTCTCTTGTAATTGTAAGCAATCAATAATGTCAAAGAAAACGAAGCCTTCATATATCAATATTATACCTCTGGAACTTTTTATGTCATAATCCCACACTCAAGCATGAGCAATTGAAGATTTAATATCGAAAACAAACAGATTATTTGATTGAACTCGGTCGTATATAAAAGTGAATGCTTTGCAAAATCATTGCGGAACAATAACTAATTTACTGTTTTACATTATGGTCAAATTAGTAGGGTACGAAGTAGGGTTGTCCTCATTTTAGTCTTCAGTTTAGTTTAAATTGAAATTTACTATATAAATAGAATAATGTTCAATATTTCAGACAAACAAAATTGCTGATATTTGGCCATATTTTGTAGCAAAATCATGATTTCACTGAATCAAAAATAAAATTAACTTTATTTCGAATGCTAGAAAAACTATATTTGAATAAAGAGATCCCTTACATGGAGCTTACTGTGTGTATAAGATATAATACAGTTTCAATATGAGATTAAAATAAAATTCCAATTCTGTCAAAATTCTTCACCTTTGTATCTCCAATTTTCTCACGTAAAATTCCAGTCGTCCAGACGTCTTCTAAATGGAATAAATAAGTGTCGAGCGACATGTAATATAGTTGCTTTGCAATATCTGATGGCATTACGAAACACCAACCAACACAAGAAAGGGGATATCTGAAAAATTTAGAAAGGAATAGAAAAGTTTTAGTTGGTGTACGTGTCAATGTTAACCCATGAAAAAATTATATATCACATACATAGCGTTCATTATCAAAATAGATTATCAAGGATAGGAAGCGACAAAAAAGCCCTCAATTCATTTCAAGAAAGGCTCGAAGGCAGTGTCCAAAAATAACCAACTGCCTGATACTGTCCAGGCCTACCTGCAATTGGAATCGCCATTTATACAGTAAACAAACACACACACACACACAATAAGACCATCCTTCATACATTATCGGTTCAAAAGTTAGTATCATTGGATATAAATGGCCAAGGTGGTTGAAAGAGCCATTTTTGCATTGAACACTTGCACACGCAATATTGGAAATTAAGTATTACAAATTTGACGGAAATTATATAGAATTATTTTCTCAGGGAATAGAGATATTTTTTTATTTCGGAGACCCATTTTTAGGTGAATCATGACACTATAGGAAATCTACATTCTACAATCGCGCTCAATATAACATGTCGCGTTCATTCTATCGGGGATTTATATCTTTTGCATTATGTTTCATGAGCGTGGGTTTCACAGAACGTGAAGAGGATATGGCCAGCAATATAATATGTCTCATTATAACATGTCGCGTTCATTCTATCGGGGATTCATATCTTTTGCATTATGTTTCATGAGCGTGGGTTTCACAGAACGTGAAGAGGATATGGCCAGCATTTGTTGCCAGTTTCAACTGTGAAAGACGCCCTGGGTGTGAGAAATGCTGGAAAGACTTGGTGCTTTTGTGCATTTCGGAGAGGAAACTATAAAATATTGAGATGCGGTGATATGAAATGATAGATTGACACGCATAGCTTGATGGACAAAAACTTACTGATCTCCAGAATATTCTTCTCTAGAAGTCATCCATTTCCCATCTCGTCTAACTTTCGGTTGAAAAACCTTTGCACACGAAATTTCTCTAGAGTAATATAAAAAATTTCTAAATTATCGCTATTTCACAGAATGTTGAAATATAAATCAATCGAGCATGAATTGTGGATAAATCGAGCTTAAATAAGCTCGATTTATCAACATATCATGCTTGATTAATATTAGTTGTATGAATCCAAACCTTGTGCTCGACAGTGTTTCCAAATGTTGTTTCACTATTCCGGGAATGTCTGGAATGACGTCATCGTCAACATGCATGTAAAGTAGTGAATTTGAGCAGAAATGGGTTGACCATTTTAGTTGACCTGTTAATAGTTAATAGTATCTTAAACAGTTAGTTTGGGTAACAATGGTGTTGTTAACAATTCTAAATAATATTTCAAACGGTTCAATGAAATGGTATGCCTATGTAAACTTATCGATCTAGCGTTAACAAATAAATTTGTCGTCACACTCCTTCAACGCCATGAATAATCGTTTTCATGTCAGAGTCGAAGGGAAGGAGAAAGAGTGGAATTTAAAAAAAAAAAAAATAAAAGACCCGAAACTTTCACACTTTACTGCAGGTCTGTCCATACGTGTGGTCAGTGATTCATTTATTTATTAGTGTTGGACAAAACCGAATCATATTATATTTTTGTTCCTATGGTCGAATCACAAATAGTTCGAAGCAACTGCGAACCGACGGGAATAACCGAATTGAATCGCCCAGCTAATTTATCGACTAAACCCACCCTGTGTTTTAATAGAGAGATTCCTGTATGTTTCGTGATAATCTTCTTGTACTAGATCTCCGAATTCTTCAAATTCTGATTGTATGTTTCGATTGTTATCTTCATTCAAATCAACACCTGGAATTAGACAATACAGAAATTGTTCATTTTACTAAAATTAATTCAGCCAAGAGATATTCTAGAAGAAGCATGATATCGAATTCTTGATATATCTTCACAGTCCGTGAGGGACTTCCTGAAGAAAATCGAATATCACTTTTTCTGTTGTAGCACTTAAAGTTAGTTCCTAAAATAGTCCAGGTGTTCGGAATATCGAGAGCATATTCATTTAGATGCGACATTAGATTAGATGCTAGTTTTGTAGTCTATCCAGCACAATATCCAAATCATGAAGATTTCGATAAAGCTCTAATGAATCGCGCCTGTAAGGCGCGGGCCATCTGTGTAATACGATGTGTTGGAAGCCAAACTAGCGGTGCATCGCTTAAAAATCTTTCCCGAAACAGTTGCAATGAGTATCAAATAAATGGGCAGTAATTAAGTATGGGGCGAATCAGTGTTAATTTTCGTTCCACTTTGCCTATATTCCCTCAGTCAAAAACTAGATTCAAGTCCAGTTTCAGTTAGTTTGCAAGAGCTAATAAATACAACTCTCACCGACAAAAAATATATACTTGACTATTCTTCCGTAAACATTGCTCGCTGACGCCCACGTATGACGAATTATTTTCCTTCTATCAAATTCCCAAGAAGCGCTGGCGATCATGACAAGAAGGAAAATTTGTTGTTCTGATTGATGATCATCTTCAATATTCTTGCAAAACTTGTCAGGATTGTACATGTATCTATAAAAAGGTGGACAGTTTTAGGGATCTTTGGGAAGACTCAAGCCAATGATTTGACTCGAGTCAACGTTTTCAATGAATTGACGATACACGCAGGTGCGACCTGATTCCCAGTCTGAAAAAAAATGCCCAATTTATTTTGGAAAGCTTGAGTTGCTAATAGAACGCGTCAACGAGGCTTGTACCATTAGTTGCTCATGCTTGACAAAATAAAATTTCTCCTATGGTTCGGAACGTTAGAAGAGTTAGAATCTGTAGACGCATTCGTTGTTGTTATTGTTTACGTAATTCATTAAGAATGAAAAAAAAAGATGAAAACGCGCCCCCCTTCGCTTTGTAGCTCGATTGTCTGTGGTGCTGACCTAGTCCAGTGTCAGGGAGTGATGGCGTCAATGGCCTTTGGTGTAGCTAGGAGGGGGTCCTCCATGATTGCCTCGATATAGTTGCAATAAGTAAATGCGCTTCCCCTTCGCTGTCGGTGTGACCCACAGAAGGTTTTTTCCAGGAATTTCTAAACTTTGGAATTCCTTGCCTTCTCACTGTTTTCATGATCGCGTTGATCTGCATGGCTTTAAAACTCGCCCACTCCAATGGTTTCAAGAGACTTATCAAGTATGATACTCTTCCTGCAGCCTTGCCTTGAGCGAATTTTGTTGAAAAATAGACTTGATTCTAGTCACACTCGAGTCTGCTTTTTCAATGACTTGACTCGACTCGTGTCCTCTTAACTAAATAACTCGACTCGTACTCAACTTGACAAAATACAGAGGCGACTCGACTCGGGACTTGATAAAAAATCACCTTTTAAAAAATCACGTTGTCTGGCGTTGCGTGATTCATAAGAAAAGAAAACGCGTCTCCCAGAAGAATATAAAACATGCAATGTACACTGCTGTGATATCCGTATCAATCTATCGAATTCTTATACGGTACTTTTAAAGTAAGAAGTGGCAAACTAATCTATCATTGAACTCGACGCGTTACTCGAAAATCTAAATCTGAATTTGAAAAGACTTTTGAAAAGACTCTCAAACTCGTGTGCCCTTCGACTAGACCTAACTTGGGACTCGAAGTGCAGGGATTCGTTCCAAACACTGGAATTAATAACTCAAATTATGCCCTTAAGTCGTGTACCTGAAATTATGAGGTGAGACGTTTGATTTTTTTTCGTAAAATCTCTTTGGAATAACAGAACCAACAGGTCTTGTAACATCAGACGTATTTCTCTTTTGAGGCGGCAATCCAGCAGCGCTTGACGTTAGGCCGTTTTCTAGATTCTCCATATTTAGAGGATGCAAGAAAACATCTTGAAATTCTCTAAAAATGTTGTAAATTATGCAGTACAAAAAAGATAAAAGTTGCAAGACATTTCTATCGTATCGAGTTATTCGAATTTATCCAGAGCACACAAAAATATACCCTTGTTCTCATAGCAACTGGATTTTCAATTGCTTAAGCAAAATCGAATTCTTACTCTCTCTATAGGTAGATTTCCCTGATCTTGAAAATGTATATTATTCTCACTAAAGGTTCATAAATTTTCCTCAAATTTTCTATATTGTAACTTTAACAAGTTCACTGTAGTTTCAGCTGTATTCAGCTGTATTTAAGCCCGTTAGCTTAAAATATTTATGTACATTTAGAAAAGTGCTCTAGGTCGATATATCTGAAGTGAATGAGTTGGGTTCTGTTTTTGTCGACCTGTAGAGCACACGCTATTCGCAGCGCAATAAAACCTATAAAACTAAAAATATGCATATTTACTTACGTTAAAATCGGTTCTTTACGAATACCCAATATTTGAATAAAGTATACTACACACATTAAGACAATTGTCAAAACCAGCATCCTCAGTTTTTTCAACGCCATCGCAAACTAAATCTTCTATTCCAAACTTAGGTCATAAAGATATTGCCATAAAATTCCACTAATAACATATTGTCAGCGGCATAAAGATTCTTTCCGCTGTGTTATATTTCGATAGGGCCAGCTTACCAGACGTATTATTAACTGGATGTCGCTGTCAGACTATCTGCGAGAGAAAGGCCCCGGGGCATTCAACCGCAACTCGTACTACAGAACTCTCTCGTCGCTGTTGAAACCTGACGACGATCGCGCAGGCTCAATCCATCAATCGTCCCTTCGGAATAATTTTGTCAGGCATGGATCTCCATTGGACCACGATTTTAGTGTTCTTATGTTTCCAGGCGAAACAGACTTTTAAAGATACTTCATAACAATAAAGTTTCGTCAAATTAAAGCACTAGACAGTAACTTTTATTTTAAACAGTCAGTGCGTCAGACCATCGACCAATGCTTGTTATTGAGTGCTTCCATTTATCCTCTATACGGTATTTTCGATGTCATGTTTTTCAAAAAGGGTTAGTTTTATTTAAGAAGGCATTAAAACAAGCACAGACACAAATATCCTGATCAAAACATTCAAGAATAAGTATATCATCATGCCATTTCGTTGTCTCGAAATAGAAAGTTATGAATTGTTTTTGTACGTAGATGGATATTTTCGCTAGAGGCGCTAAAGGATTTCGGTGAAATATAGTTTGAATATAGTCTGAGGGGTTCAGTGTACACATGTACGTATTCACTAGAGCTTGCTGTATATCCAGTAACGTCTCGGGTATTTAGCGTGGAGGATTCGAATTATCCGCCAATTACCATTTCCATGTGCATAAAAAATACGCACGGAGGCGTATCGTTTTGGCCAATAAATATCAATATAAATAAATATAATATGAGATAAAAAAGTGATCGCACCGTAAAAAAAACTATACAGACTCCTTTCTATTTCTTGTATATATGATTTGTAGGCACGGGCTTTAGAATTGCAATAATGTGTTTTATGCGTGTCGTAAAATACGACTAAAAGGAAAGTGAACGACAGAAGCTCGTTTTACCATGGTACGACGTATATAGCACTCACTGCAGTCTTCTTCTGCCTCAGTTTTATACGGATTTTTTTGTTTTATGGTCAATTTGTATGCTTTACTCTATATATAGCTCTTTTCTATATCAGTGATCTTTAGTAAGTCCCTTTCAGTTACTGCTTCCAAAAAGGAAATTATAACAATAAAAATATTGGTCCCACCCCCACTATTCCCGTATTCTCAGTTTTTGTATCTTGGAATGCTTGACAATACAAGATGCCTTTTTCCGAAATGCAATAAAATTAAAATCTTATTTAAATTTATTGATTAACTTAAAAAATCATTATTGGATTTCGTCATTACGTAACATTTTGACACTTGCACAAATGTTATTAAGTCTGACAAAATGGAGGTGTGAAGAATCAATATTTTGTATGTTGAAAACTATCGATTTTCATATTTATTCGTTCATCCAGGCTTTCTTCCGTCTCCCGCGTTTATTTATTTATTTTACTTCAATGGCCTTCGGTAGCACAACCGTCTACGACGCAAATGCTCATATTAAACGCCTTGCCTATGTCAACGCCTTAAGGGAAACAATTTAAAGAATCCAAAAATAGCACACAGTTTATTTTAATTTTGATCTAATTTGATTGGTGGTTCGGCTGACAAAAGACTAATTGCTACTTTTGTCTGATAGCGGTTTTATAGTGCACATTCCGTGTCCAATTTTGGATATTTATAAAGAAGACATCGGACTTGGATTCGACCTCGAATATTGGTGTTTCCTAGTATGGGTCGCGGATGGAACACGGTGATAAGGCGCGTTTTGTCAACAACCAAACTTGATAAAATATCGTTGATGAAATATTTTTGATTACAGGTCAGAAAAATGTCGTTAAAGCAAGTTTTGCCAAGTATGGGATACTGATGGATCGTGCCGATGAGGCACGATCCATCTGTGTCCTATACTTAGCAAAATAAAGTTCCTGATATGGATGTCGCAGGAAGGATATTATATACTTTTACGAACTTTAAATTATAAGCAGACAAAATGGAAGGGTTTTTAATTTTAATGAGGCTTAATGCAAAGTAGAAACTAATTCCGTGTACAATAAAGCAAATAGACAGAACTCTAATATATTAATTTTGCATGAGATTATCTTGTCATTACAAAGTTAAAGTTAATTTCACACGCTATTTTTTCGTATACTTACGGGCAGCAAAAGGCTTGTTCTTAAAATTTATAATTCCGATTATTTTTAGCAGACTAACGCATAGACCGGGACATATTTAGAACAGGATATCTCGCATATTACTAAATTTTATTGTTTTTAGACCAAAATTGCTAATATTTTTCTTGGTTTTGGTACAGTTTATGTCCTTCCTTTATTTTACATATACAACGAATACACAAAAAATGCTTGCACCAGTCTTCCTTTATTTGGTCTACATTCAGAAGTCATTCACTTTCCAATTGATGCGTTCAAAAGGTTTTGCTATTTGTTGATTATTAAAGTAAAAAATACTTAGATTTCTGTGAAGAAGAATGAACTTCAGGCTAAAGTGGAGGTGCAAAAATTGGGAATTTATGCTAGAAAGTGATTTTAATCAATCATTTGCAGTTTCCGCGAACCTCATCTATTTATGTGTCAAACAAATGAAAAATTAACTTTTGAGTTACCAGTCTATAGCTTAAGAACCATGGTTCAACCTTGAATCAATGAATATAAAATTTTGAAACAAGATTGAAGTTTTCAAGAACTAGATTTTTGTCAGCAAATCTTTCGGAGGTCTCATGAATTATTGAGCGCTTGTCCAATTAATTGACTCACTTTGATTTTAATTCATAAAATTGCAACAGTGAATCAATAATATGGGAAGCCAAAGGGCAGAAAATGACGATGAAAATTTTATTATATCGCTTTCACCGTCATATATATGATTTGAGAGGCTTAGTACCAACCAAGTAAAAAATATTGTCAAGGCATGCTTTGTTAAGTATGGGTCACTGATGGACTGAGTCCACGAGATTTGGTATTCTCTCCATATTGCTTGCAAGATTTTCCGTTTGGCCTCATAAAATTGTTCTAAATGGGTTCAATATCTCGTGAAAGGTAGAATTATTCAAATTTAAGTTTCCTAATTTTAATAATATCTCATATAGCATACCAAGTTAGGAAGCTGAATTTTTGATTCTAGAAGGTTTAAAGCGCTCCAATGGCACAATTCAAGGAAGTTGGTGAAACGTTATTTTGAGGAAAATTCATCCTTAAATGGTGATAGTTTGACTGATTCTGCTTTGATGAAATTAGCCATGGCCATTAGCCCTTCATGAATAGTAATTTAATAGAAATACAAATTATGTCCAAATTTATTTTATAAATTAGAAAATTATTAGGCGAAAAACCAATTAACATTACGGTTTAGACTTTGTTGGTTCCCATAGCAAATCGGAACATGTCGCATAGGTGTCGTCCACCCGTTCCTTATTCTATATAATAAATTTTCTTACTGTGATATCAAACATAAAAAACACATTTCAGTGTAATTTTCCTGAGCTGTAAGAATGCAATTGCTCAAACTTATATAAGATCAATGGAATTTAGAAAGAAGATGAATGTTTGGTCAATGGGTGACCAATGCAGCCAGAGTCCAATTCGTTCAATTTACACAGGCGTCTCCACAGTTTCGGCCCATTGCTTTGAAAACGTTTCTTTTATTTTGCGGTCGAATGGATAAGAAAATCGATCTAAATAGATCCTATGCGATTGAACTACCATTTGCACAATATGGCATCGACACACGTAATTATCATTATTCAAATCATTGTTTTATCATGACGATGTTATCAAAATAATCATGTTCCAGTTGGAAACCGAGTGAAATAGGTATATCCGAAACGCGCAAACTAGCTGTGTACCGTGCCTCTCACACGCCTGCTTTGGATAGCATTATTTGCCCTCTAATATTACATGGCAAAACTACTCAACACAATATATGCATATAAAACAGCATTCTGATATTTATTATTATACACTACAGTGCTGTCGCAAACTTAAATTAGTACTATATAGGCTGCGAAAAAACGTCACGACGCCTCGCTATTGTTAGGCGTATTGCGTGATAAGTCAGCCGTGTGATGACGTACAGGAAAAAGAGAGACGCTGAAAAGCAAAAATGCGTCGAAACCATACGCGAGTCGCATTCACGCTTTGGACAGCGTGCTTTACTGCGACGCAAAATGGATTTGCACTTAAACCGAGCGACGATAATCAATACTGTCGGGAATTGCCTTTGCGAGTAGGAAATCAATACGCGATACGGTTTGTTAGAATAAAGAAAGTTATGTTTAATTGAAATGGGACAGCTTTGTCAATGCCGTACGGTTCTTAGGCTTTGGAAAAGGCTATGTTGCTTACCGACGCAGAGTGAATGTGGCTTCGCTTTGCCGCGAAATTTAATTGAGGAAAGTATCTAGTGAAGTGTTATCTAAAAATACTACGCCATGTTTTACTGTTTATTTTATGCAAATATTGTTCAGAGTTTGAATGCAGCTTGGTTTACCAGCATTGAGTTTTTCATATATCCATCGAAATTATACTTTAAGGTATTTGCTGCTCGATTCCACATGGGTGGTTTCCTAAGAAATATTCTGCTTCAAGTAGATGTTGAAGCCGTGGGGAGGCTAACAACGTTTCAGGATATATACTACGATAAACCGTATGTCCAACCTATTGTAAACAGTAATACCTTTTTAGATGAATTGTAAATTGAGTCGAGATTCGATGATAAGGAAAGATTTGATCATATTGAAACTTGTAATCGAATGCAAATTTTGTCCATTATCTGTGATTCATGCTTAATAAAATGAAATCTACTTTATCCAAACGCATACCAGTTTAGAAATAATTAATATTATACCGAGGAAGCCGTCGTCGTTCCATTTGAATTGATGACGTCAAATGTATATTATTGTCTGAGTATCCAAATTCAGTATCTGATAAATATTTAGAGAATCGAGACCGTTCTATTTCCGAGGATCAAGTAGGCTATAAAGTTATAAAGGCTACTTTACTTGCCAGATATATGACGCAAAATACCTATAAATGCCAAATTGATCTATATACAGACAGAATACTCCTCAGTACACAAACTATAAATGATGCATGCAGTTTTGTGGGCAAGGTATGGTTTAGTTTTACACGATTCCTGCCCACGTTTAATGAAATTGTTTGAATATTTAAGTGTGAACTTTACAAAGCACTGGTAATCGAGTCGCTAGAAGGCCTGCAGCATTTAGTTGAAAACTGAGCATAGCGAAAGTTCAATAGGGTATGCCGTTTCGTATATTTGGGAATTAAAAAAAAGTTATCCATCGGTTCCCATATTTGACAAAATATGGGGCATTTGAGGATTTTGAGACGCATGGCGAGTGTTCATCGTCTGAACTTCGTATTTATATATCTGCCAAGTGGTATGTTGCAAACTGGCGGATAAATAAATGTGACACAGACTGAAGGCAGGATAAAACGATTCGACATATGGCGGCCAATAGTTTTGCCGATATCCTCTAACAGGGATGCAAAAACTGCTGCTTAATGGTGTTTCATTACATTTTGTTTGAAGATCTTTTGGCAAGTCTGTCTGATAAAAAAAACTATCCAATCAACTGTGCTCTCAATATAACACTATATTCTATAACATTACTATACTTTTGTGATCATTATAAAATGTGTATTACATATTCTTACAGCGAATTTTCGTAACTTAAAATAATAATTCTCATGGAATGGGACTTGAGATAGGTTGGGCATTTGGAAATAATACAGAAATTTATTTCAAGGAATAGGATATATATGACTATATTAAGTTTGCATTCGTGAAATTGAGATAAACTTCCGAAGACCAACTTGTCGACACTCCCGCGAAGATGACAGACGAACAATTTGTAACACTTACTCCTGCGGAGTTCGAAACGTTACAAAAGTATGCAGAATGTGAGTACTCTCTCTCTATATATATATATTCAGAAAAATATTGCCTAAACGTGCTTTTCTAGCACGAGTCACTGGTGGACTTCGCCGTCAACGCGTTGTCCATTTGTGACTCATATTTCACAAAATAAAATTTGTGATTGGAAGGAACTAAGTTTAAACGTTATTTATAATGGAAATAGCATGAATGGAATACATATAAATAAAATAAATGAAATCATATATATATTTGTTAGAATTACAGTACAGTTTTGAAGATATAAAAAATTCGAAATTGTCATTTTTTGGACATTTGAGGCAATTCGAATCAGTTAAACAGAAACAGGACCTCGTTACCAAACGTGATAGCATAGATCCGAATTTGAGAGTAATTAATTATCCAGGCAAGAACTTCCCTAGAAATTATACGGAAAAGTTGTTAAATGTCACCATGTTGTATAGGCGATTTGTGCTTGACAGATTATTATTGCTGCCAGAGTCTGCAATAAGAAAGTTCCATAAAAACATCATTTTATATCACACAAAACAATCAACGAGCTACACATAAATGTATTTCAATCAAACTTAATTCAAAAAACTTTAAAACCAACAGTTTTGCCGCTGTGATTGATATTTGCACCCCAAAATCGTAGATGTCACGCAAAATTTGCATACAAAGTTGATCAGTATTTACAGCACTAAAATGTAATACGTAGTTAGAGGGAAATTTTGCTATACCTAGAAGTAAATACTTTTGCAAATGTAAAGTAAGAAAAATGGTTATTAAAATAGTTAATCTTGTACCTAAGTTCAAAATACTATTCAATTGACGTAACTTGATCTATGATTAAAACGTATAAAAACAAAAGTGCTTTGTTGCTTTTCCGATCTTCAACCTGTTCGTGTTTTTACGACGAAACTACATCGTAATAAAAACTTTAATTTTATGGTGGTGTTATGGGCCTCAGATGAATCTCGCTTTATGTGCGTGATCCAGCAGTGGCGCATAATCTTAATGATATGCTTGGTTAGTTTTTCTTTTTTTCTTACTTGGCCCTTGGAATTCCCGTGAACGGGAAAAAATGTGTTCTTAAATGCAAAATATTAGGTGGTATTTTTTTCAGTTTTTATGCAACTCTGGAATTCTTATTATTCCATAATTCATATCTTGGTAAAAATATCGAAATGTCATTTTAAAAATCACGCGGCATTAAAAGAGTTGCATATTACCGTGAATTAACTTGGTTTGCAAATGGTTTTTGCTACAATGTGACACGACGTATTACTACGTGTGGGTGGAACTGTCATGAGATGGGTACTAGACAGACAACTAGCTACTCAAAATACATATTTTTAAGATTTATTCAAATTTAGATATGAAAACGAAATTAAATGTTTCTTTATGGTCTTGGATCCGCGTGTTAGAAAAGTCACGGGGATGCACGAACGATTAGGCATACGTACAACAAATATCGTCTTCTCAGTCAACTGAAAATATAAGTGTATTGTTGGCTTCCCATTAAATTGTGGTTTAACTTTTTCAGACACGATTACAGATTAAGTGGATTAAGATCTGTATAGCACTGTAATCCTGTGATTGCAAATCTGTTTTACCTTAATATTGTTTGAAAAAGTTGACTATGTTTTAGCTAAAGATGATAACAAAGGTATATATACTTCTGTGACATGGTTCAGTCAGAAAATATTGATCTTGGCTTAAGTGAAGGTAAACTAGTTTTTAATTTAAAATTCAGAGGTAACACGAATTTACCAACACAACTAGGTACAGTATTACTAGGTAACCGCGTTTCACTTTCAAAACTAGGGATAGTGCCCAGATTAAAAACCACATAATCTAGGTAATTATCGTTCTTAATTGTTTACCGACTTGTCGATTACATAAACTACATTGCAATATTGAATATATGATATACCTAGTAGTTCATACTAGGTACCTACTTTTTGCAACCTGGTACCTAGTTAATTTTTCAAATACCTAAACCTAAAAATTAGGTAAGTTTACCTATTTTATTTAGTGAATTAACTAGGTAAAACTTTAAGCAGGAAACTTGGTAAAAATCAACTACGTAAATCAGATATCCATGAAACTAGGTAACAGTGCGTCGAAAACAAACTTTGTTAACTAGGTATACTAGTTGAACTTGCCCCTTTTACCTAAGATTGACAATACTCTTTGGCACTTATCGTCAAGTATGAGTGATAAATGGATCGCGTGGTTGAGGTGCGGCCAGTCTATGTCTCATACATGACTGATGACTGATTGATATTTCTGCTTGAGGAGAAGATTATATTTCCGTTTTTGTTGACTCTTACAACAATATTAGATCAAGTTTCAATCGTTTTTTTTTAAATTTGGGCCTAATTATATAAATTTCGAATTTTGAACCGAATTCGATTTTGCCCAATGTGATCGTGTATAGATCATCATGGATGAAGAGAGCACTTCAGACAAGTTTCGACCCTTATTGACGTCAAAATTGGGAATAAATCGTCACATAAGAAGTCGCGATTTATCAACCGTGAAATATTTTCAAACATTCTCGCATGCGGTTTAACGGTATCTTGATACCCAATTAGCATGTTATTGACTGAAATGCCCTAAATATTGACGATAGTTATTGCCAACTGTGGTACTCATGCTCAACAAAAGACAGTTGTAGGAAGAATTCGATTGCGGTATAACTAAATCAAAAAATGCTTTTCGAGCTTGAACACTCATGGATCGCGAGTCAAGTCGGGTCGTTCTATGACCACTAGGGTTGCCAATTTTGTATATTTTCGAATCTGACTATATAAAAAAAAAATGAAGAAAAATTTCAATAAAATGGCGTACTGCTGGCCAAACTTGCGTGACTGCTGGCCAACAAATTCTTGTCAATCAAACCTATAACCAGGCGATGGCGAATGGGGTATGAGGGTAATGGGTATGCGATGAAAGCCATTCCATTGAGGGTATGACTTTCGTGCGGGCATTTCTTTAATTTTAATTGTATAGACGGGCGGGGAGGTTGGCTAAACAAATTCTACCCTATCCTGAATTTTAAAACCAATAACTTTAAAATTTTGCTTTCCATTTGTAAGCAATGTAAAAAAAAACTCGAAAACGTAACTAGTATGACGATTCCCTGCATTTCTGAAGAAGATGTGTTTGAAATAAATTTTTAGGAGACCCGAAATAGTAAATCAATTTACCACTTTACTCCTTATCATACCGAATTCCGAATAATTTTGTGTTATTTTCATTCATATGACAGATCATACTACGTTTTTCCTATTTCTTATTCTCGTTTGTGGTTATTTGATTTTACACACGATACGGTATGCGTACGTGCATCTGACCGCATGTTGACGCAATGTCTTTGACGCCAGTAAAATTAATGTATTCCCATCCACTTTCCTAAGCATACAAACTCGTGTGTGTATATTGGCAAGTATAGGCAGCTGATGAAGCGCGTCGATTAGACACGCTCTGCCAGCAGACTATTCTTGCTAAAAATTTTACTTCGGTGTAGCTCGTTCACAAAACAATGGTTCTAAAAACGAATAATGTAGTAAGTTAGATGTAAATGGATATTCAATGAGCCTTCAAGCGTTGCTTATCTGTTTTGAAATGGCATTATTTAAAAAATATAAGTCTGGGGTAGGGCTGTACAAAATATAATTATGGCACCATTCACAAATGGATCATTTTTGGAATTTTTGATATCTCGAAGGGAATCGTTGATAACTAAATAAACTGTCCATTGTTTATTGAAATACTCCTCAGTTTCACCGTGTATTGAAATAAAGTGAGTGAATCTCAGGTTTTCAGGGTGTTTCTTCGAGTGTCCAAAATGTCCATGTCATTTTCTCCGGTTGTACCAAAAAGCTTCAAACCATCAACACCGCTATTTCGTAGCAGTATTGATGATTTTGAACCTATTTTTTTCTACAGTTTGCTTGCTACCGGTCTATAAAAAGAGACATTACATCTTTCTAGCAAAAGATATATCATGCAATATCATCCATTTGCTAAATTTTCTTCTGATGGAACCCATTTTCTTCCGGTATCTGAGTAGCAAAGTAGCTGAAAATCCTGTGCTCAAATGATATTTTCGTCTTTCCTCTCTTACGGGATGTAAAGTGTGTTGTTCGCATTTTATCCTATTTGGTGCTAGCAGGCGCTTATAGCAAGCTAAGTGGAGCATGGCGACATTTACAGATCATCGATTATGCGTAATTTCAGGTTTTGCCGCCAATTTATTTTTGTACCGTGACAGCTGGCGTTGCCACTGAAATTATTTCAACGTTATTTTGATTAATGAAATCCTGTCAAAAATAAATGAATTCGCTAATCAGTTGATCTATACGGATGACGCGATGTGGCGTAATTTTGTTCAATGTTACTGATTAAGTTGTGTTTGTAAATAAACAATGTTTTTTCTTGCATTTATGAGACCCAGTATTGATTTGTTTTTATTTAACTCATTACCAACTAATAGTCCCAAAAATAGTCCCATGTCTCCCCCCTCGCCAGTCGCCAACTGGAAAGAATCGCAGAAATAGTTCAAATTTGTTCAAATTTGGGATGCTGTTAGTGCGGCCTTTAAATATATAATATACCGTGTGTGTGGACAATGGAGCGAATATTTTAAACAAAGTTTAATATTTTGGAAGAATATCTTAAGAGCTTTTGCTTTTCTTTTAGACTCTTCAAAAAAATTGACCGATGTCCTTGAAGAATTCAATAACGGAGGTGTTTTATCAAAATATAAAAAAGACGAGGTAAGAATGATACAAAATAAGTAACCACAAAACTAAGAACATAAATAGTCTTGAATCAACTTATACACCGTCATATCTGACTTATTCAATGTATTTGACACAAATATATACCCCAAAAAGTTCCAAAAGGAATGCGTTTTGAGATGAAACCAGTGAAGCGACCACTCGGACGCCAGAGCAACCGAATAAAATAAAGAACAAGCAAAATTATCAAGCAGAAAACATTCCCAAATATCATATTTGCCTGATGTCACGGATGCAGAGAGCGCTGTCTTCCCTCTATGAGACTGAAAGTAGTTCTCTAGTCTAATGACTATTTCTTTTGGTACAATCCCCCATGTGAATAGATCAACCCGAGTAAGGCTTGTGGCGAACCTCTAAGTGAACCACTAAGACAAACAAAAACAACCTCAGTAAAAATTATTGACTGATTAATCATCCAATACGTGGGCGCATGCTGGCATCTCAGGTTGAAGATCTCGGTTTCGAGTCCAGTTCGTAAATCCATGACCACCACCCAGGGTGTAATACCTTGGGTAGGCTAAGCCTAAGCGAAAATAGATGATTTTTCCAGGAATTCTAAACCTGTCCGTCTATAAGTGGCTGCCTGTACAGGGCCTCAGTCAGGGTGATCCACTCCAGGAAGTGGCTATAAAAAATCTCTGTCCGAAAATTTATTTCAGAGCATGTTTTGTCAAGAATGGGTCCATCTGTGACTCATTCATGACAAAATAAAATTTTTGATGGGGAGACTGAGGACTCAAGGTTTTAAAACATGTTTTGACAAAAAATTCTGTCTCAGTTATTTGTTAATCTTTGACTGTGTACAAAGAACATACGAACTTGCCAGCATTATAGGATGTTTTTTAATGACTTACTCCTTGATGATTTCCGGTAGCGTATAAGGCAATATCCCTGTCATAACTTTTTTATTTTGCCAAGCAAGTGGTATTGATATTCCCATCATCGTCGACGCGATCCACCAAAGGCCCATAGATAAAAAAGACATGTCTGAGCAAACGTTCTCCAACTTAATGTGAGTCTACCAGTCACAAAGCATTATTTCGCAAGGCTAGATTGAAGGTTTTGTTTCTGCGTGTTTCTTCAGAAACTTTGGTCTAATAGTCACATCGCAATTAAAGATGTTGGGTTCAAGTCTCGCCGAGTCCGACTCATGAACGACTCAATAGTTTTTGTATTTATATAGTATGCAATAAATCGTCTTCGTTCGTTCGTCTCAACCACTGGTATAGTGGCTTGCTCAGAGTTTTTGCACTCACATGAGTGAATTAATATTATCATACAAAAATTCTCTTAGAATATCAGTACCATTATTTTGAGCATATAATATTTCAACTTGCAACAGTCCAATATTGTTGAACAACAGAGCCTATATGACTATTGCAACTACACTTACTTACCCACACTAAACATATTTTAATACTACCATTACTAATATAAAAATAAAAAGATATAATAGCATATTGCTTTATTATTTCAAATAATTCACTTCAATATATCACTTCTATATTTCGATGACGCGTCCATATGGAAATGCCGTGTTGTGACTAACCACATTTTGCATAAATCTTGAAAGTGTGTTAAATTCATGACAATTTTTGATAAAATCTTATTTTATCAAGCATGGGTTATAGATGGAACACGCCTTTGCGGTCCATCCTGGATCCATGCTTGATTGTATATTAAGGAGTGTAATTCTCATTTGAAAATGAATTGTCTATGGGATTTACTATTGAAACAAAATATTGTAGTCGTAAAAAACAGCAGGATCCCAGCTGGAAATTATTAAACAAGTGAACTGAATTAAGTGCTGAAGTGGTTCTTTCAATTTCCTTTTTCGATTCTTCCATAGTTTCAATAGTTTATTTCCCTGTATTGTTAGGATTTATCTTCGTCAGCTCATCGGTTTCGCATCTTTGCATCCTTTTACATGATATTTGCTGATTCATGTCCTTGGATTGTGAAGTTAAGGTTCAAATAGGCGAATTGGTGAGGTATCAAACTTTGAAATGTAGAGATCACCAGCACAGTAACTATTGCTCTGGAACCCCATTTTTTCAAAATTTTTTGCGTGTTTTGGTGGATCCGAAAGATTGAATTATTAGTTTTATTTTTTCGAATTAAAGCATTTTATTTTTTTTTTTTTTATTCGTAGGCTAGTATACAATTATATCGCCAAATTTGCTTGTTAAACTCCAAATTTTAAGGATCCACAAAGAATCGCTCAAAGACGAAGAACTATTGTCTTTACAAAGTTCGGTCGACTTATACAGTATTCCTAGTACCTACAAAAGTCTGAACACATCAACACCAATTTTTTACATGGTCGAATTATAAAATATTGAATATGATTTTCTTATTTATTCAAAATCTGCAATGTTAAAAACGCGTATATTGCAAAAAAATATTAGTCTTTTTTGGATGTTATCGGTGGCGAATTTCATGTCCCATTCGTAACAAAAGATCTTCATAAAGATTTTCTCAAAATTTTATGAAATCCGTTCAAGATCTAACTATAGCGATATTCACTTATTTAAACAGTCCTCATTACAATTGCTACCTCTAATTATCATGCTTTCAAACGGAAATCAGGAGGACGAGTCGATAGTAAGATTGTGTGCATGACCCCGTGGTTTGTTTGTTTTGTGAATTTGTGACCCAATCGGAAATTTTATTTTGTCCCGTACGCGCCACAGATGGACCGCGTCTCATCGACGCGATCTATCAGTGACCCATACTTAAAAAAAATTTTCTGACAATTTATTTCCGATTGGGGAGTTAGTTGTCCACTTGAGAAATATTGACTGTTCTCGAGTATGGTGTCTTCCATTTTCATGGATCGTTATGTATTTGGAAATGTTTATGAAATAATTAATTCCAATTTCTTTCATGCTGCTGTAAAACCGTCAAATATGGCATGTATTACCACGTATGAAATTTGTCATATATCATGATATTGCTGCACATATTTTCCAAAGAAACGGAATCCTCTTTATTTCTGATCTCCAAATATTTCAGAAAGTTTAATTAAAATCATCGACAATGGCGTGAAAAAATGAAATTTCTCAACGGCACATGCTTGATATAATATGTATTGGCTAATACTTCTCTGTGTGAATCGTTGACGATCGAAAATAACTCAAATTTCGGTCATTTTTCTGTGTTTTTTTACCGCATTAGCACATGATTTATGCTTGTTCCTATTAAAGTACTGCGTGTTTTTCATACATCGTTAAAATGCATCGTGTTAGCCCCACTCACTGGCTTGTGAAGCTTTATTGCTACAAAAACTAACCAGTATGCAAAGATCCGGTATAGATGGAATGGCAAGGCAAGAATTTATATGGGTTGCGATGTGACATGGGGCATCCACTGGGTATGCACATTCGTTTTGAATCGAGCATTAAAACAAGCGTTTTCATCGATTTATTTCGGAAATGACTTCAACTTCATGATATCATTAGAGCACAAAAAAAATTTATATTAGAAAACCGGGAAGAGGTGACTAAAGCCCCCTGAATTAGGGAAAATGAGTTTTCGTTTCTCCCGAATTGATTGTGTTTTGGGATCATTTTGATTTTTGCACAGGGGAGTGATGTCAATAATGGAGGGAAAAGAATTGACTTCAGTATGTTTTATGCTCCAAGGCTCAATTAGGTTTAATACTATTTTGCTAACTTTACAACTAAAAAAAATCTCAGTTCTCCTTTTTACTAAAATTCATCATTATATATCTTTTTTAAAATATTTTCAGCCAATTGATTATGCTGGTTTCAAGCTTTTCATGGAAACGTATTTAGAAGCTGATTTGCCTGATTTATTTTGCACCCACATGTTCCGGTCCTTTCAAAAGGCTGACACCAAAGAGGAAATAGGTGGGATGCATGTAAAATAAATATCTACATTGTAACGTTGTAATTATGATAGTTATATGGTTGTATTTTTTGAAATTTTGATTAAAATAATATAGTTTTTTGGTTTTTTTGAATAGATACATTTTGCAGTAAAATCGTGATCGTGTTTTTCGAATGCCGTTTAAACCTAGCTTTAAAGGCAGTCCTCGACTGCTGTATCTTTTGAGATGTATAATATAATCCATATCTGTAAGAAGTGTGAGGATATATATAATAACAGTATAATGATTCTTATGTCTACCGAATAATGTATATACGCAGCGTAAAAAACACTGAATTTCCAGTTCGTTTGCAGTAATTGTATTCTACTTTGCTGGATCGCCAGGCCCAAGTGGTGTGTTCCACCAACAGTTTACAATTGGCCGAAAAAGTCGATTATAACGTTATATTTCAAAATCATCAAAGGAAATTATTGTCAAAGACTAGATTTCATATATCATTGCATTTGCCCCCTAGGTCCATTAGATATACTCGTCTAGTTTGAAATCAAATGGAGAGTTACTTGGTTGCACCTTTTATTTGTTAAACATTTTCCACACATTGTAAAAAATATAGTAAAATCGCCGTCTTTTTTACGCGTTTATATTGCGTTTATGTTATATCAAACTATATAAAATCAAATTTTCGGACATTTCCCGACCGAAAAGTTTATTTTGTCAAGCATGTGTCACGGATGGACCACGTCTCATCGACGCGATCCATCAGTGACACATACATAACAAAACTTGCTTCGATAAAATTACCCGATTGGGTTGTGGGAATTTGATGGAACTCCTCGTCTAGGTGCGGTCCATCAACATCTCTTTTATAAAGAGTCTCGAATATGAGAAATATGAAAATACTGCAAATAATCGGTAAATTTACTTTACTTTTTGTTGCAGCGCATTTACACCCAAGAAGTATTATCCTAACATGTTTTGTCAAGTTTGAGTCACTGATGGATCGCGCCGGGAAGGCGAGTACCAACTGTGGCTCATGCTTAACAAAGTAAAACTTCTGTTTGGTTAAGCTTGAGAGTGTAGCGAGAATGTGTAGCGAAAAGGTATAGCATGAGCAATGACAACGAGCTTTTCGTATATACAAACACAAATATTTCAAATGTAATTGTAATCGTTTGTTTGGAGTCACTCATATCATTTAAATATTAGATATTGCAGTTGCCAAAACAATATGGTTAGTTATCTCGTACCGTTTAGACAACGCATAAATAAATAACTCGGTTAGCGTCGCCAATCTCCCATCTCGGTGCTCGGATGCTTTGCTCGAAGTCCTTGTATGTATGACATTCTTGGCATAATATTGGGACTAGACACTCGAATGTGGCACTCTCTATTTTTATGCAAGGCGGATCATCTCAGAATATTATATTTTGGGTGAAATTTTCTCCTGATGAAGTCATTTCCTGCAAGCCCATCAGTGGCCCATGCTCTACAAACTAAATCTGCCACTATGCACCAAATCTATACATAATTCCGGGCTATAATGCAGTCAGGATTTTTTTATAAATATCTTTTGTTAGGTATAAGTCGTCGATGGACCGCACCTCCAATCTCTTCTGAGGTATAAGTGACGCAAAAATCGATATGTGCCATTGTATGTGAGCTATTTTAGTTTTGTTGTTACATTGCCGTTGTCGATACGATCTAACGGTATTGAATTATTTAAATTTGTCGATGGTGTAAAACCTGAGTGCTGTGTGCTTATCTGGCGGTTAAAATTGATCGCTTTGGTTGTCACAGTGGCTTTCAGTGACATGTTTGTGGGAAAGATTCTCCAATTTAAATGATTTTACGGTAAATCTGTTGAGTATATGAGCTTCAAAAGAGGTTATAATATAGACGAGATCAGTTCTTATTCGAATATCTGGGTATTCTTGAATTCTCAATAGAAATCAATTTTCTTTTTTGACTATTTTTGAATTAATTTTTGATGACAAAATACCACCAATTTCGTTTATCTGAAATATTAAAAACTATTCTAGTAAAAATTATTTATAAATTGTCAAAAAACGCTATTTTTTCGCACGTCTTCGGCGCAATTGCAATCATTGAAATATGTTTTCAGCCAAATTTTGCGGTGTTATGCAAACTCATAAAAGGCTCATGGAATTCTTTCGCGCTTTCGGCGGGTATTTCGTACTGTAAATATACCTATTTTGATGAGCCGCCCCTCTCCAAAATTTTCAACAGCACGCAATAATAATATACAAAAAGAGATGAAATAATATTAGCGCAATTACGCGATTTTCAATTTATTTCGAATAAAAAATAATTATTTTTGAATTTCGTTTGATAATTATATCAAAATCGATTGCTTTATGAGAATTAGAACTTTATTTCTATTTATTGATTTTATTGTCAAGGGTGACAATCTTCATTTCCAACATATCATTGGAATGGAAGGCTTCGCAAAAACCACCTTTAATGAATTAAAATTTCTTGCCCATCGTGAGCTGCATGGTACACTCCCGTGAGGCACTTCACATAAAAACTGAAACGAATAACGAATGGACTACCAATACAAAGGACTGTAGCAGTGGTGTTGGGTTTCTAGGGATGTCCAACATATTCCCTTCGATTCGCGATATTCGAATCAGAAATTATTCGATTCGATTTATGCAAGAATTTGAAATTAACAAAATGATAATTTTGAATTTTTTGAAAAATATATGTGGATTTTCACGTAAATTATAAGCTGATTAAAGGATGTTTTTTTATTATATGTTTTCTGGTTCGAATATTCGATCAGAATCGAATAAAATATTTTGATTCGATTCTGAAACCAAAAGATATTTGACTTTAGCCCCATGTTTAAGTTCGAGGTGGAAGGGTGCACTGATAGAAAATATTACGAATACCATCAATAAAAAATTTGTCAGACCGATTTTTGATTTTTTTGATTTTGCTGCATGATGAAATATATTTGAGAATAAAAACAATTTTGTTTGCTGTTCGTTTGGCGCTTAAAATACCAATAAACGCAAATTAATTTTAATCAGAATTTCATTGTAATGACTGATCCAATATCCACATATCCTTAAAATATCATGTCTTCATCGTTCAGAAAGAACGACCTATTCATCGGTGACCGTCGCTTAACAAAACATGTTTGGTCAAAATGTTTGGTTTTCGGACTGAGAAATTGCCAAAGAAAAATTTGCTTGGTATGGCGTCCATCGGTTATCTTCACTTGCCAAAATAAAATATCTGATTGAAAGTAAAAAAAAGTCAGAACGCTACGCAAACAGTTTGAGACCATATTGTTTGATGATTACTTCCACGCGCTGGAATATTACAATATCCCGCATTTTTCTCGCATGTGTTTGTCATTTCGATGACATCATACAATCTTAATCGGAAATTACCGGCCAAGCGTCGAGATTCGCATTGTCCGAATGCCCATTCTGTGACACACTGACAAGTTATATATACGCAGCAATTCTTTTTATTCATCTCGTGGTATTTTGAGCGATGACGTCACAAAAATATAATTTCTTACATATGTCATATTTCGACAGATATGTCAAAATGTTGATTGCATCTGCCACTCAAAAAATGAATATATATATATATAATATATAGTATATATACATATACTATTCATTCGACTTTTGTTGCTCGATTCGTAACTATGGAATCGGATGATATTGTCAGGACTGTGGTATTAGGCGGTGTTACTTCGGATGTACCAAAGCGAATCATTTGTGGAGAGATTATTGTTGACAGACGAAACGGTACGTTTATTTAAGCCCTGTAGGTACGGGTTTTAGAATAATTTTAACGTGTGTCCTGCGTGCCGTCAGGGGCGACTAAAAGAATGCAAAGAAGTGATATATGGTTTTACAACCCAGGACAGACATCACTCACGGCACTTTACCACGGGCGCTGCTTTCGTCGTTGCCCAGAGTGAATTTCATTAAATACATAAACTCTCACAATCTACTTCCAATTGACCTGAAATACAATGTATAGTTGATGGCTCAACATTTCGTAGCGATGGCCTAGTGGTTAAACATGTTGGCATCGCAGGTTGAAGACCTCGGGTTCGAGTCCCGGCGAGTCCGGCTCGCTTATCCACGCCCACCACTCAACCCAGGGTGTAATAACTTGGGTAGGCTAAGCCGAACAGGAAAAGATCATATCTTTCCAGTAATTGTAACCCTGTCCGTCTATAAGTGGCCGCTGTTACAGGGCCTTGGACAGGGTGATCCACTCAAAGAAGTGGCTATAAAAAAAACAAAAAAACTCTTTGCTATATAAGCTAGTCAGTTAGTTTTTTTTTCGATGTCCCTTCCGACCTTTCTTGAAGTGAATTTAAATCCGAAAGGGAAACAGGGGAGTGTAGATGACTTTATCATTACCACAGTAGATAGTATTCACTGCATTTTATTACAAGTAGGGCTGGGCAAAACCGAACCGAAAAATTTGGTATTCGAATCTGATTCGACAGGGTGATCCACTCAAAGAAGTGACTATAAAAAAAACAAAAAAACTCTTTGCTATATAAGCTAGTCAGTTAGTTTTTTTTTCGATGTCCCTTCCGACCTTTCTTGAAGTGAATTTAAATCCGAAAGGGAAACAGGGTAGTGTAGATGACTTTATCATTACCACAGTAGGTGGTATTCACTGCATTTTATTACAAGTAGGGCTGGGCAAAACCGAACCGAAAAATTTGATATACGAATCTGATTCGAATATTTTTTTCAAATCGGATCGAATCGTTGATTTCATGAAAATAACGAATATCCCAGTTTTACTATTACTACTATAGTCTCTAACATGATGATTGGGAAATATACAGTTACTAATTACGAATATTAGCATAAATTGACTTAAAAGCATTGTATTTTCATTTTAACGACAAAATACAACCGGTTTTGTTCAAATTTGACCAAAATTTATTGAATTTTGACGTCGAAATGGAAAAATGCACTTCATTTAGCTTGGTTTGGTTCCCATGACCGATTCACAATTGATTCGAATATTCTGTACTTCGAATCGATTCGAATCACCGAATCGAATTGCCCAGCCCTAGTTACAAGGGTTTTAAATTCTTGAAATTTCAATCATGATTTTATTGATTTAGATTCCCAGGAATCTAAAACCAGGCCATGGTTTTATTAGGTCGTATTAAGGAAAATCGATTATTTTGGGATTATATAAACTTGCTTTGGATCAAGTTAACTTTACAGGGTATGTATCTTCAGGTGTTAAATTGATTCCCCGTATTTCCAGTCTCGTGTTAACGAGTATCAGATTGGTAGCAATTAAACCACTCAGACACCCGAAGAAAATAGATAGATAAATTGTCTGGTGTCTTGTAGCAACCAATCTGTACAAAAATGGCATGGCAGTGCTGATATTTTTGAAACTTTTCGGTCAGTTGAAAAAATAATATGAATATTTTGGACAACCGAAGAAAAACGATCAAACATAAAAAGCTTAAAACACACTTACGGGTTGTTGAGAGCTTAAAATCCCTGTTTAACTCGCAAATTTTTTGTTGCACATTTACACTCCCTGATACAAATGATATAAATTTTTAGCACACTTGTTGTTACACTTGAGGCTTGAGTCATTGTGTCTCTTAACTGAAAAATTACAATTTCAAATTGGGAAATAATTTTGTCGATGTTATCTCAGTTTTCGGATCGATCGAATCGTACGTATATCATAATTGATTCGAATCTTTTATCCAACTGTGGCGAATATAGTTAATTCAGTCAATTTTCTTCCTGGCGTCTTTGTCAAATAATAAAGAAATTGGTGGAAAATGATTTAACGTCTTATACGCTTTGAAGTTTATAATCCGTATGGAAAATTAAGTTTGATAATTTTGGTTCAACCGAAAACACTTTTTTGAACGATATTGTCAAACAGATGAATAGCATATCAAACTTTTTTTACTTTCACTTTGTCTGAAAATACCGTCGAAAATGATACTGGAAGACCTTCCATTGACCTACAACTAACTCCTACTCATTTATTAATAATGCCGTCTGGCAGCAAGCCCTATATTTGTACTTGTATTATATTTCATTGTGTTTGAGTATAGGGTGTGATGTTGACAACCGTTTATTATTTTATGATTAAAATGTATGCATACCGAACTATTTTTCACAAATGGTTTTGACATTCGTAATAGTATGTGAGTAACCTTGACATAACGTCTTCCCAGCACGGAATTTTAGTTTGACAAACACGGGACACAGATGGACCGCGCCTGGGAAGTGCGGTCTATCAGTGACCCATACTTGACAAACCCGCTTCGGCATTTTGCTGATCTGGTTGAAAAACGATAGTCAACGATATCTTGTTTTTATCTCTAGGAAGTTATTACATACTATGCCTGTTTTACAATTAAAAATGTGTGAAGTACTTCAGCAGTGCTTTTTGATTCCGACTCGGTGGTATTTTGTTCAGGGCAGACACCGATCACTGCACTCTTTTATAGTGATTCAGTTCCGTACGGAATTTTTTTTTTAATTTAGAGTGCAGTTGTTGTTAGACGTATATGGTATAGATTGAATATTATTCATACAAAAAGAGGTTTTTGAATATAGATCATCCAAGTCATACACTTTATCAGTACGATCATGTCCCAACACTTTTGATGGCGAATGGTCTGATGGTCGGCCCGGCGAGGATATAGTTCTATTCAAACTACCAATTATTTTCATTTAGCATGGGTAGCGCCGATAGAGGAGATATTTTGCAATATTTACTCATCATTAATTTTAGTAATAATTTCTTCCTGAATGCTTCAGAGCGATATTAAATCATGAAATATGCCAAATTTTAAACTGTGAAATTTGAGTTAAATCATGATTTCGTTGCACAACCTTACTCTTTGGTATACTGTTCTTGATTATTTGAATTCTTGAAATTTCCCTTCTCGGATATATATCTATAATATTGAATATATTCGATAATTCGTATTTCTAGATAAATATCTGGATATCTTTAATTGCAAATCTGTCGAAATCTCTACGGACTTGTATGTACCGACATTTCCATTTTCTTGAGATATACCAATATTATATGTGTGTTTATTCTGTATACACTGTGACAAGAATTCAGTAAAATCGCCTTTTTAGAGTAATTATACTTGGTTATATTAAAATAGCAATGCAAAATCGAGGCTCAAAATCTTTATTGAGGCTCATTAGGCTGTTGATGGAACGCGTCGTTCATGGCGCGTCCCATCGAGAGGCCATACTTGACATAGATTCTATCAGAAGACGTTTTTCAATTTTAAACATATTTAATTCAAATGAAGGGTGAATTTACCGTACTTTTGTCAAAGTGTAATGTACAATTACCTCATTCGTATTTGTCCTAAATCAAAATCTCACTATTGCATTTTAATTTTTCTCTTTCATTGTCCGTCCTGGTGGTTGTCCAATACGATCCGATGCATGCTCAATCAACCATTATCAATCACGTGATTTGAAATAATCATCTCTTCAACGAACTGGAACGTACACGTGACTGTCTTTTTGTCCAATCACGACGCAGATGGAAAAATCGACATGACCCTATCTGGGGCTACGGTACTGGCATGTGCTTCGGTTACAGGTCGGTATAATTTTAAATTCAATTCAATGTCGATAAAATTTATTTATAAATTATATTTGACTACGCGTGTCAACACGCGTGGCCAAATATAATCCATGAATATTTTTTTTTTTGTTAGCGTAAAAGCATGTTTTCCATAACAATAATTGCTGGATTATAATTTTTGGTAATGAAAGTGAAATAAGTGATTAGTGAAATTGTTTGAATAAAAACGGATATCATTTTTGGTGTAATTTCAAAGTGATTTATCAACAGACCAATAATAGTAATCATAAATACATTATGTGCTGTCCCAAAAGCATGAAAAAACATGGATTTGTTCATGTGAAAAATTATCATTGGAATTACAAATATAATATATATTTTAATATTGTTTGATGAATTACGATTGTTCATTTAGTAAAGAATAATTACTTATAAACTAAGAAGCTAGTACTATTCGATTTGTTCAATTCTGACACAGTATAAAAAATGCTGTGAAATCACCGTTCTTTGACGGTAATTTTACAGTGTTATTGCAAATTTGCAACAAAATCGTCTTTTTCGGTCAATTCGAGTCTGCCGATGGAACGGGTCTCCGTGTTTCGGCCCAATCCACACCCTATACTTGGCATAAAAAAATCAACAAATTGGTTCAGAATTTTAGAAATATGCAGTTACTACAAATAAAAGGGAAATGTACTGCTATTTTGTCGGCATAAAATTTACTTGAAACCGTAGTTTAACTGAGACTTTTTAAAAAAGTGATAAATTAAAATAGCTTCATTCAACCATGTTGTAAGCGCATTTAAGACTCATGTGTGATAGCAAATTACCAAAATTACCAATAAAAAATAACCATGTAACAATTCCTTGCGTTGTGAAATGCTTGAATTTTTTACTTTAAAAACTTAAACAGTTCATTTACACAACTATCGTTCTTATTGATTATGTAACACATCCAAGTTTATAGAAAACTCATGTAGTTAGCCCCATCTATCAATATGCATTTGTTTTGTAAAAATGAATTAGCTTTGAGACATTTGATTAATACTTGACTAAATATATCCGCATTTGCTCATTTGTATTGATGACATGATAACTATTCGACATCAAATGAGGCTGGCAAGATTAATTGAGCCACATTAAGAATTGACCTAACCTTAAAGCGTTGAGATTTTTGTGCTTGCGATCGTAGTGTTATAACATCCAAAAAATCCAAGATTATCCGTGTGTGTGTCGTTTTGTCAAGTTTGGGTTGATGGATCGCGCCGTCGAGGCGCGGTCCATCTGTGACCCATACTAGACAAACTTCAAATTTTAGTAAACGAAATACACTAATATGCTTGTTGCCAACGCATACAGCGGCGTAGTTTTGCATGCTGTTTTGCCACTTTATATACTAATCTGGCACAATTTTTTGCCTAGTGATTTTTTCGCCAGTAGAATTGCTAATTGTCTCATCTCACATATAGGATGTATTATACATATATTTTTAACAAATGTTAACTATTAAGGGGGAACTGCTAAATTTTTCTGTGAGATATTGTACCACTATCCCAAAACGTTGATTATAATTTCGAGATGAAAATATTTCCCAGTGTCTATTGAATGAAATTGATATTAATAGCTGCTGTAGAACTGTCCAAAATGTTCGATTGGGTTCCTGTAACTATTGGAAATCCACAAAATAATAATTTACATTTTTTTTTTCAAAAATGAGTGTGAATTCTAATATTGAATTATAAGCCGATAAAAGAATATCTTTGTTCGTTTATTATATCATTTCTGATTCGAATATTCGATCCTATTCAGGAAAATGATTCGATTCGATTCTGATATGAAAATACATTTGATATTGGCCATCATCTTTAATAGCTACACTGTGACAAATGTTCTGTAAATTTACTGTTGACTTCCAGTTATTGCATGTTTCCAAAATTCGAAACCGCCTAATTTATGAGATGAATGCCAAGTATGGACCGTTGATGAACGCACCATGACGGTGCGTTCCATCAACAGCACATAATATGCCATAAAATAATGTAGCTTTATTTCAAAATTACTGTGAAAGAGCGGTAATTTGTCTGTATTTTTGTTACAGTGTAGTGAACTAGTTGTACGCACTTCCGTTTTACCCCTATCGTCTGTTGATAGGAAATATGGAATACAATTTTGGCTGAAGCGTCTTACATTCAAATTTGCCGGAAAATAGTTGCAAATGAGTTATCAGGCAATCACAAATGTTAGTGAAAAAAATCATTCATCAACTATATTCGGGCAACGTCGATTTTTCAAATAATACCTCATAAAAATTTCCCAAAGATGTACTTGGATTTATAACAATATAACAACAATGCGCAAAATAAGTTCCTTTAGAGGTACTATATAAACGTCATCCTGGTAGATTGCGAGTCGATAATGTTTAACCCCGAAACTGGTAAATCCCAATTTAAAAACGATCCATCAAAAATGCGAAAATATCGATATATATAAAGATGCCAAAAAGTGGAAACTGATAGAAATGGATGTGGATTGTGATGACAACCTGTTTTTTATATGAAATGCATAGATGGAAAGTGAAGATGGAAAATGAAACTACTTAAATTAATAGTTGATAACCTCGGTTAAAACAGGTGATCAAAACTGGGTGGATTTTGGCTAATTTCGACTGTAGCGCTGAAAAAACAGCTGTTTCGATTTGTGCTTTGACGTGTCATAAATTATTTGGTTTCTACAGCGATTCGGAACTGATAAAATCAAAAATTTACATACTTTTGAGAAAATTGAAAAGTACACCCAAAGAGATTGTTTGAAGCTTTTGACATACGTGAATATTATAAATCGTACGAGTGAACTTTTGGTCTCCGCTGCCATAACTTGGCTCTGACACATCCGCAGGCGATTCGAAACCCATTTCAAGAATTATATTTGGGGATTCAAAAGTAATTTTGAATGACCATTAATCTATCATTATTTCACTCTATAGTGCATAATAAATTCACTGGTCATAAATCGACTGCTAAGAGGGCAAACAAACACGCAATTACATCAGTGTACGTGATAAAATCATGTTTTGGTCACACTGCAATATAGATATTTTATTTTGTCAAGCATGTGTCACTCATGGACCGAGTCTCATCGAGATGCTTTGAACTTAACAGTAAATACACTGTACTTGCATAATTCATATATAACACAATGTTCCTTTACAAAGAGTTCATAGATGGTCCTGAATCAATAAAAATAATGGATGTGCTCATTTCAATTCTGTATGTGAGTGAACTCGTTCGACTCGGCTTGTCGTCAAATCTCCAAAGGCCGGTAACAACAATTAGACAATTTTAACGCAGTTCATCTGTGATACATGCTTGGCAGGGTAAAAATGTCGATTGTTGAACGATACCTAATGGGGCATTCGTTATAATTATATATAATTCACATTAAAAAGTCCCGATGAATGCATTTGAAATTATCTCTCACACGAAAAAAATTAGTTTTCCACCGATTTACTGCACTGTGCAGTAAAACACAAAAACAAAGATCGGGTAATGAATGATGAAATAGCGAAAATGATTTTCGAATCAGTTTCTAGTGAATAGTTCTCTCTGCCTCACATCAGATTCCCCTTTGCCGCGCTCACCTATAAACCCGTTATCAATGTAAAATTAGGATTTCTAAATTGAGGATTTTTTAAAACCACTGCTTACTTATACGGTCAAATAGCCTTCATTTCATTGAAAAACGTATGGATTTTGGGAGCAGCTGCGTTGTCAGTAGGGGTTTCCAAACTAAAAAGGTCTTTTTATCTTACAATCGAATATTATTCGCGAGTTGAATAAAATCCAAACACCCACATTAAATGATCAAACGATACCTATTTTCATCTGTAAATATAAAAATACAGCAGCATGAGTCGAATCGAATAATTTATGATCGAATGACGAATCGAACCTAGTTGTTAACTACATGATAGAGTACAATTGAATGAGAAAACCGTTTTTCACGTTACAGATTCTACAAGTAAAACTAGACCATATTACGCCCCGATACTCGAATCATGGATATATTTAGTTTTGGTCAGATAAGGTGTGATGCTATTTGATTTAAGGAAATGTACATAAGTTATCTTTTATTACTTTTCCTTGTTGGTTAACTTTCTGATCACGATTTTCTTCCATCAAGCATGGCCCAATAAAGTTCATATTTGACCCATATATGACGAATGAATATACAAAACCTTGTATGACGTATTGCTCCGTAGGTAAACACTTATGTATCGAGAATTGGATATTAACATTTGGGCGTGGCATTTCGTCAATACCTCAAGCGGCATTCGTTTAATCGCCTAGGTCTTACACAATTTTATTAACAAATAATCTTCCCATATTTTGGATAATACCAGCCAATCAGGAATTATATTTTGTTAAGCATTAGCCACTGATGGACCGCGCATACTTAACAAAGCTTCGCGGAACGCGCTTTCAACGCGAGAAATGACTTGAATTTCCATGTTTCCGTATTCCCGTATTTAATACCATATAAATTTCCATGGTATCCCGTATATATAACGGTATCCATATTCTGTACAAATTAAAGAAGTGTGTATATCCTCCCTCCAGAATACCATCTTAAACACGAGTTAGGCAGTAAAGAATCAAATCAAGCTCATAATTGACAGAAATTCGCAGAAAACGTGTCACAAATCTAAAATTTGAATGAAAATACGACATATGTGTTTCGTGTTCCAGGGCGAATATACAAATGAAACATTTGATCAATTTCTCCATATTCAATGCAAATGTTCTTAAGAAACCAACGATTTTTTTAGAATCTTACCAGTTTTGGCATGTCAAAGCGCGGTTTATGTTGTCATAATTTTTTTCCTGTTAATACTTTTGTTTGTCAGCCTCGATCTAAATTCTGAAAATTGCACATTGATTATCGCTTTTCGACAATAGTGAATTCAAAGGTACTTATTGCAATCTAACTACCGTAAACATTACCGTCGTATTAATTTAAATAGCTTTACACCCATATGAACCAATATATATTTGATGTTAATAGTCTCTGGAGAGAAATTAGTATTTTGGAAAAAGGTATGAGTCACATGAGTATTAATTCAATATATAAGTTATTATCACAATTTATTGATGACGTCACGAATATGAAACGAAATTTCTCGAAAGTCTTATTAGCGACTAATTATAATTATATACACACGATATTTAGTTTCGGCTCTAGGTCAACACGGCTGTCGAAGGTTTTACGACCGACCACTGACGGATAGTGGTTGCGAAACTTTTGAATATGATAAGTTCTCATAAGCAAAAATGACTCTGGAATATATTTCATATAACATAGATAATTAAACCATTGTTTCTGTGTCAAAGTTCTACGCCATTTGGCATAACCATTTTTTGTCACAGTAAAGAGTCAACTACCTCATAGTTTTTTAAAAAAATAGTGATCGTGCCATAAATCCATGAATCACTGAAAATATTATGCATATTCACACCTAATTTTCAGATAAATCAAATTTGAGGAGCAAACTTGCCCATAGTTTTTTTTGACTCATTATAAGTTAATATGTGCGTTATAGGTTAATTTATGTAACACCTGTACATACATAGCCTTCTTATACTGATTCACAGCCACAAAGAATCCGCTAAAGTAACAACCAAAAGACGCGTTTGACTCGTTGGTCATTTTTGGTACGAAAAAATTTATTATAGTATTGAAGTTGGCTTTAACTGAAATCATATAGGATATTCCACAACTTTTTTTAAATATTGAAAAGAGAAAAAATTATATGTATACGTGGGGCAGGATTGCAGACCGGTAATATCGTCAGTAACATGGTCGGGACACCAGTTGCGGTAAAACGAAGAACATGGTTCGGAGAATCTCGGCAATCTTCGGAGGAAAAAAAGACTGGTAAAATGATGTTGCACGTGCATGGTGTCTTTGGTGATATCATTCAGTAAAATGGATTGTTTTTTGTACGTCATGACATCATATTGCATATATATGCATGTTTGCATGTGTTTTTTTTTGCATGTTAGAATATACACATACGGGCGCTTTGGTCACATATGACAAATATTTGATAGGAATAAGTCACTGATGGGCCGCGTCTTGGCGGCGCGATCCATTAGTAGCCTTTATTTAACATACAAATGATGTTTGTGACAAATTGTTTGCGTAGTCGACCTATGGTGTTTCTTGTATGAACTTTACACTTGATATGCGACCTGGAAATTACCCTCACGTATTTTTTGCGTGCCGTAAGGTTGAAGAGCTGCAAGGCAATGGCATTTTATCTTCACGCAGGACAGTTATCACTTATTGTACCTGTTGAGCGATTCAGTTTTGCACTGTTGTCTTCCACTTTGGGTGCAGTCACTGTTGCTCAATTTATGTAGCCTTTTATCTCCTTCGTGAACAACCTCTCACTCTCTCGTTGAGTTCACAAATATCGAACCTCGAATGGATATTCGAATCGCATCGAATCCTTTCGTGCTTCGAACCGTGCATAATTCGAATCACCGTTAAATAGATTTGTTTAACCACATCCGAGAAAAGGATAGAAGGGGTTCATGTCGCGTCTAAACGACGCGAGCTATCAGTGACTCGATAAAAGATGTTTTACTTGACACTTGATAAAAGATGGTTTGACAAAATCTTTACTATTGAAAATGTCCCATGTTTGACTGAAGAGAGAAGTGCGTCTGCATCAAGCAGAAATGTTTGATTGAGTCGTATTTACGTCATGACATGTTATAAGTAGGCTACTTTGGAATACAATGGATACCAATTTGTATTGTGTTCACAACCATTCAGTTTGCATCATGCCGTGCAAAAACGTCATTTGACGTAGTGGAGTTTTTATTCAAAACATGTTTTCCTTGCGTGACGCCATGTACGTGACGAACAAAAGTTCAAGTTTCAGGATAACCTTACTTTTCCAAAGTTATTTTCGTGTCCTAGGTCAACGTACTTTTACGTAAAGTGCATGCACCTGCGGCAAGGGATAAAATTAACTCATTTTTAGAAGTAACCACCCCATTTTGCTACCGAACTAAAAATCATTCAGTTTTATTTATAGGGGTTCAAAAATGTTATCTTTTGCTAAGTATGTAGCGATATCTTTGTAGTATCGTTTTCACAGGATATTGTTAGAAAATTTTAAGTGTACGAAATTGCTGCTATTTTACCCTATTTTGCTCATTTTGCAGCAAAGTCATGATTTATGGCAAATTTTACAACGTAAAATTTGGCATATATCATGATTTCACTGCGAAATGAACCAAGTTTAAAATAATTACCCTTAAAAGCGAAGCACCAGTTACGCATACTAAGAAAAAATACTAAGAAAACCAAATTTTCCGTCGGTTTTTAATCAAGTTCACACCACGCTGGTTCCAGCGCCCCGATTGAACAAATTTCATACAAAACTGAACCACAATAAGGAAGTGCAGTGAATGGTATTTGCCCTGTACAGTAGTACAACATCTACCATCCACTTGCTTCTTTTTTGACCGCCTCTCACCACACTCAGGAAGTGCGTGGGGGCAATTTCGGCGTACGCACCTACTGGGCTAAAGCGTTGGATTGCACGCGGTGATCAAAGCTTATAACCGCAGTAACACAACACCAGCATGACATTTAAATAAAATGTCACTATTCCACGTAATAAACAAATCTCTTCTCATTTTTCCTGCTCTTTTTTGTGGTTTTCTTGCACGAAGATGCACGGATTCGACATTCACTTTTTTCTCTTCACCTTGCCTAACATCTATTTGATACAGCTATACCATACTTTTTACAAACACGAAAAGTCTGATGGAATTTTGTATTCATTACAAATACGACATTTTGCGGGTCAATGGTGAACTTTTTGTCAAATATTCGAACCGAATAGAGCATTAAATTATATTATTAAATTAGCTTCAGATGTTCGAATCGCTACGATAACCGACTGGATTATAGAAACAAAAAATTAGTGACGGAATATACTCATATAGTTTTGATCGAGTCTAAAAAATTTGCGCGAGTACGTTTTGTCAAGTTTATGGCACTGTTGGACAGTGTCGACGAGGCGCGGTCTATCTGTGGCCCGTGCTTGACAAAATGTAATTTGGGATTTTGATATGCCCTGTTGTTATTAATGCAAACAATAAAAACTACTGTATGTAAAAGTTCATCTCCATTTCTAGCTTGTTTCACTCTTTTTTTCAACTTTCAATTGCATTGTCCTTGTAAGAAAATACAGCACTAGGGAAATGTTTGTTTTTTGAATTCCATAATTTTAAGTATCAAACTATTAATTCAATCAAATACGCTTCGTCATGACCTGGATTCTATTCGACTCGGCCGAAGTCTTCGAAACAATAGCAAAATGTACAAAGTTTTGGTATATCCAAAATTCAATCGATATGACACTATTTTCCAAAAACGGAGAAGAAGCTTTTTTCCAACGTTAACGCCCCCGATTGACCCCCACTCTCTTTGAATATGGATTTACAACGTCTGCGTTTTGTCTTTTTAAAAACAAATCGTGAATTCCTTTATATTAACAATAATACGCCTTTAAATAAAGGTCACTGTATGTTTGTGAATCTTCTTAGATTTTTTCTGGCATTTTGTACATGTTTATATTGGGTTATATTCGAGTAAAAACATTTCATCCATTGCACTCATTGTTGTAAACGTATTTATTTTACATGTTTTGAGAAAAGTATTACTGCTGCATTTATGAAATTATTGAGTTTGGCATTAAAGTTGGAATGGACTTGACGCTTGTAATCTTGAGATGCCCATATAAGAATAGTTAGTTATTTCTGAATTTTGATTCTTGATTAAACCTCATTCTCATAACAGTCCTAATTCAGTTGAGGGATATGTACCTGACTGAGAGGATGCGAATCATCTGATGCCCATCTAGGCGGAAATGAATGTCAGTCATCCATTTTATTTAAAAAAAAAGTGTCAAATTATTTTATTGGTGTTTTCCAATATATTTTGAGGCACAATCACGAACCTATCAGGAATTTTCTTTTGTTTAGCACGAAGCCACTGAGGTACCGAACATTAAGTTTTGCCGGCAAAACACATTATGTACTATTATGCGGTGTGAAATTTGACGCACTTTCCGGTTTTGCCTAATTACTGCTCATTTAGCAGTAATTTTGAAAAATGAAATTTAGAGTATAAAATTTTTTGAGAGTGATCAACTTACTCGATCACAAAAAAGGAAAAATATTTTTTCAAGCATGTGCCACAGATGTACCGCCATCAGTTACTCATACTTAACAAAGCACGTTCAAACAATCTGATTGGGATAACTGCCGAAAAGCATACCCTCTGTCGAAACACTTTACGATAATTTACCACACTTTTTCAATTTTTAAAATTCTAATAATTTTTTCGTTATTCAGATGTTGACTCTAAAAGTAAATCGAATCGACGACCAGTATCAACAGCAGGCGATATCACTTTGAATGTAAATGATCGCAGTAACGAAGTAACTGCGACACAAGAAAAAGCAAACAATACAGCTAATAACACATTAGCCGTACCTAATGGTAGGTCAAAATGGTTTCATTTTTTTTTATTCCTGAATTTTGATGATATGCGGATCTTGTTAGTCTAATAAGTCTAAGTCTGGCAGATTGACGGAATTTCATTTTTCCTACGCGTGTCAAAATGTTTACAATGACGTCATGGAATACCGTAATGCCTTCTGTGGGTTCCATGGCCTAAGTTAGTGGTTATTGAAGCAAACATTTTAATTTTCTAGCAAGAGATTTATCCTGAAAAATTGCCCATTTGTTAGTTTTCTTCTGATTTTTCGGGCGTCTGATTAGCAAAGTGGCCGACGTTCTGCTAGCCTGTGCTGCGTGCGGATAGAAAAAGTTGTTAAATACGTTTATAATCTGGGATTCTCATAGAGTCTGATATACTCGATATATATTTTGAATGACTGCCACACTAGGAAAAATTATGATGTACACCAAAAAGAAAAAAATGGTTTAAAGTATATTTTTCGAGTATGCGTTTCTGACGCATTCGAGTCTGAGATCTAAATATTGGCACCTCTCATGTTACATCAGAATTTTCTTTTCAGAAGTAAGCATAAAGTCGCCTTAACTCCTACTCTAGGAATAGGTTTATGTCAGGGGAAATAATGATATATGCAAATTTTACGTTGTAAAATTTAACATAAAAATGGCTTTGCTGCGAAATGATCCAAATATTGTTAAATATCAAGAATTTTCAATTTCGTTTAGCTGAAATTGAAATAGCATTCTATTTATATCATTCATTTCGAATCCCGCTTAAATTAAACTTTAAGGACGCCCTTCCTTTTATTTCAAGTTTAACTATCTTTAGTAATAATTAATTTCTTATTTGCCATTTTATAAAATGTCTCTACTGCTTTAAACGCATTTTCATAACACGCTACGTGTCACCGACATTTCTGTTATATCCATGTGGGATATTAACGAGTTTAATAACCTTTACTCAATGCTTTATATAACTTTATCTTATCGTTCAACAATGTTTATAAACCCATTTACGTTAACGGCGTGTGGACATTGTTCTGAATCATATTCTATTAGTTTTAGATAACTGGTATATGTTTCATCTAGCATGAGCCGATGAAGGACCGTGCCTTTTAAGCGCGGTCCATCAGTGGCCGTGCTTGCCAAACCTGGATTTTTTGTTCCATTTGGTCGTTTGTGTACCGGGTTGCAAGTCTTTAAAATACCATTTTCGTCGAATCAATTCCTCATTTTTCAATATTGCTTTCCTATAATTAAGACTTGACCTCATCATTTATTTGGACCAAACACTATTAAAAGGTCTTGAATCAATTGCGGTTTTTGTCGCATAAAACGATATGCCATTTTGACTATATTCAATCTCGTTTGATTTTTTTTACATTTTTATTTTAAAAGCAGTCGTGTCTCAAACGTATAAGAGGTGAAGCCAGAAACATTACTAAATATAATATTTCGTGCCAGTTTGTGAAAACTGACGTTTTGGCTTTTGGAAATTTCTTCATTAAAATTTTCAAGCTAAAATACCGAAGAATCATCATTGATTTTGGAATGAGTACGGTACCATAAATATCACAGAAATTGATACTGTAGTACAGTAAATACCATCAACATTAAAAATGTCGCTAATAGGCGAACTTCCGAATGAATCGATCTCTTTGCGAATAATGTTCATAAATTATATTTGAAAACGATTTAACATTAAACTTTGTTTAATGTTTGTTTTCTGAGAAAAAATTGATCTAAATCAAAATTTTTGTTCTTGGAACCCAAGTATGAACTATAGAAGGTCGTTGTATCATTGGCAAAATATTATAAATATCTGTTTTTCGTAGAAGTCTCTCTGAGCAAGAACGAAAGCAGTGCATTAGTCGAGCAAACTAATGGCCTCTCAAATGTAAAAGAGTTACTGGAAGATAAAATAAAGTGACAGCAACTACACTCTACGGGGAAACGCCCCTTAACGAAACTAAACCACCATGATAAAGTGCAGTTAGTGGTATCTGCATTGGGCGATGACGTGTCGGATTACTGCTCGATTATTGTTGGGTTTTGAGGCAACATGCATATTATATCAGTTACAGATAAGCTTGAATTTTCACTAGGCAATATAGATAGTTTATATTACGTTTCACATTTTCAGTTACATTGGTCAAAAAGTAATATTTTGCCAAGCATGATTCATAGATGGACGGCACCTAGAAAGCGCGCCCCATCTCTGAATCATGATCAGCAAAACACTTTGAGAATTGCGTTTCTGACTCTCCAGTTTTCTGTCCTATTTTTGGCTCAAATCATTAAATTTGCATGATTTCTTGCTTTCGGGGACCGTAATTCCAATTTTAATGTATGTTTATTTTCACGGAATAATTTATTTGAAAAATATTCGATAGAGCACGGCCCTGCAAAAAAATACGAGAAATTATACACGGGCCGATTGCATACATTGCGATTTTCGCGTTGCTTGGAACAGCGGATTACTGCGGCTGATACCGTTATGACGTATCTATGTACCGGTAATATTATGACCTTCGAGGTGAACTTCTGTCAGCCCGGGTCGGTGGCTCAGTCGGTTGAGCGCTGTTGTATTGTCCGGAAGGCGGATGTTTCGATGCTTGACCGTTCACCACCGAGCGTGCCCTTCAGCAAAGCATTTCGCGGGTAGCTGTAACATAGAACAGATACACAGTCACTACGAAGTTCTGTGCCTAAGGGCTGTTGGATATAAGCCCCCCAGCAAGTTCACGGGTAGGCCATAGCAAATAATTTGAAAACAAAAAAAAATAAATAAAATAGTCAGTATAGGTTAAGCAGTAACTGGCATTTTCCAGACAAAAATAGCACATCAGAATGTATCTGAAACCGAATCTTCCTGTTATTGACCTTCGGAACCAACCAAGTTGTTTACTGATCCACATTCACATCCATTCACCGTAGGTGTCCTACATTGTTTGCACAATACTGGTTCGGAGGACTTGTATTAAAAGTCTGTTACAAGCTTGCGCTATGCGAATTTTGATGAAAAAATTAATTATTGTGATGAGGGATACTGGTCTCTTCTCGATGAAAGATGGGAATCGATTTGGAAACATGTACAGTTGGACTGATTCGGGTATCATATTCTGTGTACCCGTACGGTTTGAGAAATTTACGATTCGATTTAGCACAAAACATTCATCGGATATAATGAAATTTTGCATATATTTCTAGCTTTTCACTAATACATTGAAAATTTCAGCTACAGTTATTGTCATTTTTTTCATAAAAATGTCCAAAATAGTATCATAGTAGATGGTTTGAGATTCGATTCGAAAGTAAATATATCTGAAATTGGCACAATAATTAATCCTGACAATACTTCTCTTTATTTAGCCCCAGGAGTACCCCAGTCTCCTTCACACGCGATGAAAGTATCAACTTTGAGCAAAACAATGAACTATACAACTGCCAGATCAAAAAATCCGGATCAAATTCCTTCTCAAGCAGAAGTCGTTCATCTGAAAGACATTGTTTGTTATTTATCACTTTTAGAAGGAAATCGACCGGAAGATAAATTGCAATGTGAGTACACGTTACACCATACAATATCACAGGGTCCTTGATGCTGCTGTTTGAAATATTACTATTCGCGATTCGCAAGTTCATAAATTTAATGATTCGATTTCGTAGTGATTCGAGATAAACGACCAAATATGCGCAAAATTTCGGGAATTCTATGTATATTTTTGACGTTTACACAATTTTCGGGAGAGATTTTGGTCTCCGATTCGATTCTGAAACCAAAAGCTTTTCAATTTTGGCCTCCTCAGTTATAAGACTATTATTCGAATATTCAATTCTATACTCAAAATTGGCTTCGAAATTGACTTCCTATGGCCCTTAACAGAGTAATCAGATATTCTAGAACTCTAAACAAATTTCGCTTCTCGATTATTCTTACATTGATTCATTTTGCAGTAAAATCATGATATATGCCAAATTTTACGTTTAAAATCATGACTTTGCTGCAAAATGAGTAAAGTATCAGCATTTCGTTTACATGGAATGTTAAAATTAATATAACGAATTTCGAATACCGCTTATAATAAACCTTGAAGACAATTCTATTCCTGGATAACATTTCAAAGTTCGGTGGTGCTACAGTCATTTTCGATCGCCGTATCAACACGTCTCGGCCCTGGAGACCAAGTTCCATACGAGTTGTTTTTTTAGCATGCCCTACGACACGCCCATTTTAGCCAGAATGTTATTCTTATTCTTAGAAATGAACTCATTATATTGACCTTATTCCAGTTCACACAGTCTGGCTTAAATGTCATGTTAATATATTTAATAAAACTATATTTATTCCTCGACAGTGAATCATATATTACCTGATAAATGATGCGAACGATAAGGCCAAAACAAAATATTTTCATTGGAAAACATACTCATTAAAAGTTCAGTATGAAAAATTTATGTATCGGTTGTCAACCTTAATCATTTGAGCGATTTATTTTGTCAAACTTGCGCCACACATGGACTGTGTGTCAGTAACCCATGTCCACGGCGAAATGAGTTTCCGCGTCTATTCTGATCGGCGAACCTGATTTTTTCGATTGAAGTTGATGGAGATCATATCTGTGTTTCTCAATTTATAAAAATCGGATATTATGAAAAATTTATGCTAAATTGATGGACCCGGAAAACGTACCTCTTTTCATTTACATCTCCCCTGTTCATATATGAGTTTTTGTTGAGTACGGGCCACCGATGGATCGCGCCGTCGAGGCGCGCTTCATTAGTGATTCATGCTCGACGAAAAAAACTTAAAGCATCAGGGAGATCATGGAGGGGGCATTACTTGTTTCATTCATTCAATTCTTTCCCAATTTCAAACCTTTTTGTAATTCAATTTTAACAGTCGTTTTCAAGCTTTACGATACAGACGAAAATGGAAATCTGGATAGCAGCGTAAGTATTTTCACATCTTTTACTTTTAATTAATTGTTACACAATCATGCCAGGACCAGGTTTGAATTTTCCAAAGTATTTTAGTTTGGGGTTCAAAGATATAAAATAAAAGATCAAATTTGGTTCAATCTGGGCAATGATATATACCGTTTAAGTAGGTGGTTTTTACTTGAAATGTCATTTTCAAGTTCGATATCAGAAGGTTTAACATATAAAGACCAAATTTGGACCAAACTTGATCATTGTATAACGTGTATTGTATAGCTTCTACTTGAGAATGTCATCCCCATATCTAGTCATGTTATTATTCTTCAATATATGAAAAGGCCATGCTTGGTACATATCAGTTTTGTATCGTCGTGTCACCAGCACGCATATTTGATTGAATGAAAAATGGTAAACCTCAGTGCGTTTCAAATTGGTAACCTCTACAAAGTACTAAGATTCGATTATCTAGCTTTAATCGAATTTTCAAACCGTCCATTTGGATAAATTCAATTGTAAACATCGTGAAATAAAGTCAATTACTGGCAGAAAGCCGCTATACATTCTATTCTAATCGTAAATTATGTATTGTTGAGATCTATTATTCGTTTTCATTGTGTTATTGTGTTTAGTACATTCCCAACTACATTTATTTGTTGATTGTCGGTTTATGTCGAGCATGTGCCACTGATGGATCGCACCATTTAGGCGCGGTCCATTTGTGGGCCATGCTTGATAAAGCAAATTTGCTTTTACTCTTAAAGACTGCGTCCTCAACGCCTACTAATTAGTTCATTAACGAGTGGTTGACAACAGGTAAACCCATAGTTTTATTTGATGTGCTCAACAGGGGATATACAAACGATATAATTTGCTGGCATTTCGAATGTCTATTCAGACGAGCATCAATCATGAGGGCAGTGAATGATAAAATAAAAGACTTCTTAAGGTAGATAAGTTGTAAAAATCGCCGTTTTTCATTATGTAGAGTAGCCCTTTTGACTTTATTATTCATTGCCCTGATGAAGCTGGTCTGAATAGACATTCGAAACGTCGGCAAATTGTATCGTTTGTCACCTGTTGAGCATATCAAATAGAACTATAATTAGGGGATTGTTTATTTGTTTAATAGAGTTCGACGCAAACGGGATACGTTACGTTAATCGGGTCGTCGGCGTCATTACGCAATTACGTTGCCTCGGGTAGAGTCAAGTTTCATTTTAGCGTGGTGGGTTAGTGTATTTTCCCAAGTAACTAAGAACATACTCCAATTTTGAATGTTTGACAACGTCTCTTGCTCAAAGGTACTCAGCTCCCATGTTTCAAACTTCGAATAAAATGTTCGGCGAATATTGCAGCAATATTGTCTAAATCAACAAATCTCACCCACCTTGTTTAGGAGATTTATGCCAAGAACGGATATTTGTGGACAGCACCTCATCGGGGTGTTCCATCAACGATTCATGATTTTTCGAAAAAGCATTGCTAGCGGCCATTTTACTGCATTGTTGTACTGCATTGTTGCATTGTTTTACTGCAAGTATCTCACATCATTTGGAACTCAGTCTAGGTAGAATGTTTATCGGATCAAATCTAAGGTTGCTTGAAGATAGGCGCGATGACCTAGTGATTATCATGTTGACATGGCAGATGAGAAATCATCAATTCACATCTAAAAGGAATTTTATTTTGTCAAGCACGAGCCACGGATGGACAAGCCATACTTTACAAAAATGGCGCTGGCCCCAAGATGAAAATTGTAAAAAAATTATAACATACTCTATTTCGAATTCGAATATATTCAATAATGTGGGAAGAATATGACCCATTTAGATTTTTTGGTGGGGATTTGCATTACTAAATCCAATGTTTTAAGTCGTTCGAAACAATTTGCATTTGCTCTTCCGGATAACTTCTTGAATTGCTTTATGCTGAATGGATTTGAATACTAAGACCTGTGGTCACTTACGTAGACGTACGTGATGGACCACTTATTGTACAATTCAAAACATGCAACTATGTAAAAAAATGTGATACCCATTTTGTTTTTTACATTGTGGCTTATAATGCGAGTTTCCAATGTACGTAATAATGGATTTGACACGCCAACAATTTTAAAATCTCTGTCAAATCTGACAAAAATGCATTTGAGGATAACCAAATGACAACGCCCATGTAAAAGGAAAAAAATCAGGGTCATTTAATAAGATTTGATTGTGCTATGGGGTTCAATTTTAAATGAAATCGTAAAATATGGATAAACGACCAGAAATGACGAGAAAAAATCTTTGACGCCGATAGTAGATTGAACATTATGTGTCGTCGAATGTATGCAAGAATTATTTTATTCTAAAATTTAAAAACCTTTTTCACGCTCATGATGTTATCACTTAGCCAGAATTTTTCTCAAGTATGAATCACATATGGACCGCGCATACGGGGCGCGATTCATCAGCTCCACTCACACTTAGCAAAGCGTCTTCAGCAAATAGTTTTTTGAACAGTTGTACATAGACATCTTTTGTCTAGTATGTGCCACTGATGGATCGCGTCGATGAGATGCGGTCCATCCGTGGCGCATGCTTGACAAAATATTATTTCTCATTGGGATATATTATTTATTCATCTAAACTCTCTGTTTGTTTTCTCTTTCAACTTATATTAAAATTAGAAAGTCATTCTTAATTATATTATCTTCGTCAAATTCGATGATTTTGAGCAAAAAACTTTGATATCATGCGTTAAGATTTTAAATCATTTTTAAGCGATTTCCAGGTCTATTCACATCCGATAGATGATTACCTAATTATATCTTTTAATTTTCGATTCTAAAAATGTAGATAGAATTGGAAAAATTTATTATCGTTTCACAAATTCAAAGAAGAACCCATTTTCCATCTTTTACGATCAATTTTTAACTTGCGAAATTGCAGCAACATTGCCTTTGTCGTCATGGCCGTGGATCCGCATGAAAAATCTATTTTGGAATGTTATCTCATGGTAAATACCATCATAATTTAGTCCATCATTTATGGTCTGTAAAAAACTTGAACTAGAAAAATCAGATTTATCCGTGGGCATTAATTTTTCATGTTTTTTCCCAAATGAATTAAATTTAAATGTCCCGTCTTTCGGGAATTTAATATGACGATGTTTTTGGTCGTGTGTTATGCATATTAAATTTTATTTTATCAAGTATGAAAAACGAATATAAAAAAACCTGGAGGTGCAATCCATCAAATTCATTTCGATGCAAATTTTGGAGTTAGACAAACCAGGTCAACTATGTTGAGCGTATCTAGATAAACGCGTAATTTTTGTATAGGTTCTATACAGAGGAATATATTTTTGTGTGTGGGTCACTGGTGGATCGTGCCCCATAGCGTGGATGGTTTCCGCCTGTCCATACATCGATTCTTCCTTTATTTCGCCTCCACAAATAGGAGAAGATTAACCGAAATTAAGTTTCGATTAAAAAATGAGTGTCTTTGCACAATGGTCGTTCTGGCTGACTTCCATTAAAAGCCTCCTAAAACCTTGGTCTAGGCGAATTCAAATAAACGAAAAATTGGGATATTAAAACATGAATTAAATTAAGTGTCACGCGTTTGCTCACCCTCACCGTATGATTTATTAAATTAAATTTTAAAAACGACCTCTATAACTAGGGGGTACGTCTTTATCTGAACAGTCGGGTATTCCAGATTAGAATTTTGATTGAAGATAAGTTCGTTTTTCGACCATTCGTAAATGGATTTATTTTGCAGTGAAATCATGCTATATGCCACATTTTACATTGTAAAATTTGACATAAATCGTGATTTTTGCCGCAAAATGAGCAAAGTATGTTAGAATATCAAGAATTTTGTTTACCTGAAATATTGAAACATTATTCTATTTGCGTAGTGAAATTGACCGTTTAAATTAAACTTTGAAAACATTTGTTATATTTTCAGGAAATGGAACGAATCGTGAATCAAATGATGCATGTTGCTGAATATCTTGGTTGGGATGTTACCGAGCTTCGACCGGTATGTTCAACTGTATTTACCATAGTTTTCATCTAGAATTAAAAACAGTGGGTGGTATCTGGCCTGGACGATAGAGAAATCCTGATAATATTATGAGGGCAGTGTATGTCAATGCACTCACATCGGTTCTATTTCATGTATTAATTTTTCTCAATCCGAATATTATTTTTGTAATATGGGCCACAGTTAAACTGCTCTTCACTCTTGGTTTAGGGGTGGTTCATGTTTGGCAAAAATTGTCACAGGATCTTCTTTTCTATTACCATGAAAAGGCTGGAAAAATGCTAAACTTTTGTAAAATCACTGCGTAGCAGCGGCTTAGCAAAATAAATCATTTCTCAAACGAAGATTACTGTAATCAATTTTATTTTCTGAACGAATGCTTGACGTAACAAAATCTTTCAATCTTGGTAAACAGACGAGGCGGAGTGGGCGTCTAAAGTTTATCTAAATAGCATCAGTGTGTATGATAACACCACGCATTTTATTTTTAGCGTCGGAAGTTCATTTTTAGAGTCAAATATGTTGATTCAACGCTTACGCACTATGTATATGCGGTACACAATGCGTGCGTCAGTTTCCAGTTGCGACGTACTTTACGTAAAATGCGAAAATCTGGGAACGTGGCGTAAAAATAGCGTCTCTTCCTGAATGATTGTGCTATTGAAAGTAGAACTAGGGCTATCACGGCGCATACGCATTGCACTTCCTAGTAGTTTCGAACAATTAATAGTAACGAAAGGTCTGCGTCAAATAGCTGGCGCGACCATGATGTATTGCTATTATTATATTATGCAATGAATAGAAGGGTTGCACCAAGAATTTTGCGTGACTGTTATACGTTGCTAATAATACATTTTGCATTTCAATGGTTTGCGTCAAAAGCGTAGTCACTGCGTGACCAAGATGCATTTCTATTGTTATATTTTTGCAACAAAAGGGCTGCGTCAAAATGTGGCGTGCTCAGTGCGTGAATGTTGTTTGTTGCTATTATTATATTTTGCAATTCAAGAGTTTGCGTAAAAAGCATTGTTATTGAAAAGTGCTGGGTCGAGTCATAGTCTTATGATTTTCAATTTATTATCAAATATTTTCAGGCATTACATAAACTTTGCGCCACAGTTGGACCATCTTATGACGCTTTCTTCTAATAGGACATTGGTAAAAATATTCATTGGACTCTCTAAAAAGATTTTCTCGCTTTGAACCCACCCGTCGTATTTGTCACTACCTCGCTAGCCCTGCATATAAATAAAGGCTTGCGAATTGTTGGTTTTCTCTTTGCTCAGAGCAGATATGACTCGCCGCACTCTAACAAAATGGTTCAGTTTTGTATCGAATGTTTTCTCGTTACAGTGCAGTTGCTGACTACATCTTGTGATATCTTTATGCAATATAAGTGTGGTCCCTGTTCGGTTTCATTCGAAAAGTTTTCCCAAACTTTGCTTGGAGTGAATTTCGTTTAAAAATCTACCACCGATATACTTCTGTGATCAATTTTTTTTACGCTTTATTATTATTACTAAGCTTCATCCAATTTTTGCTTCCCTTGAACATCGATAAGCGCTTCAGCGGATAACAACTAACTGTGGAATCAAAGTTATAGTTATATTTTGCCATTTTTATAAAAAAAAAATATTTTGTGTGATTTACTTTCTTTCGTTTGGGGTCATTTATACTTCATATTGTCGTATCATTGTCGTAGGAACTATATCAAATTTTAGTGAATACATTGAAATAAATGTTTTCAGATTCTTCAAGAGATGTTACATGAGATAGATTACGACGGAGACGGTGTTGTATCATTGGAAGAATGGATACAGGGCGGCCTGACTACTATACCATTACTAGTATTACTGGGGCTCGAAACAGTGAGTTTGAGATGGCAATTATTTTATAAGTATTCTTGATTAAAATACATTTGATTCTCAATTATTGAATTGTGCAGCAAAATCATGATATATGCCAAGTTTTACTGCGTAAAATTTGACAGAAATCATGACTTAGCTGCACCATAGTCAAAAAAAGATTCAAGAACAATTAATTTGATTAATCAAAACTCATTTTTGTAAAATATATTGAATTTCAAATGCTGTATGGGAAAATATTTTCGCCTTTCAATTTTTATTTTGTATTATCATGTTCATGCAGTTTAGAATTTGAGTGGAGGGAGGCTGTTTATTGTAAGGACGGCCAGAGTAGTGCCATAGTAAGTAGGTTTTGATAGGTAATCGAAGATGATGGCGAAATGATGACAAAGAATGACAAAATGATGTCGATTTTTAAAAAAAGCATAAATAATGGGATGAATGATATTTTTTATTGATGTATTTTTATCTGATCATCCGCTTTTAAGCTACTAATTCGAATGATTTCTTTATTTTTTAAAAGTTATCCGTTTCGATGAGGTTCTAAACTCTGAGGCTATGCGATTTAGGCTACTATAACTACCGGTAATGGTTTTCGACTCGGAACGCATTACTAGCGTTTGAACCACTGAGTCAATCGCAGTGTAGTTATATACAGACGAAAACATAAAAAAAAACAGATTGGAAGAGGGCATTAGTATACGTGAATGAAGATGGAAGAATTTATAATTACTGAAGTGGACGGAAAAAAATCCTGGTTTTGGATTTTGCTAAAAATACGTATTATCCGTAAGGTGGCGTTCGAGGACAGTCAGAAATTGAGACTTCACTGAAAACTACCAGACTCGGTGGCTCATTCGGTTAAGCGCGATGACATCGCACGGAAGCCAAATGTTTCGATGCCTGACCGTTTCACCACCAAGCGTGCCCTCAAGCAAGGCACTTAGCGGGTAGCTGTGATAGGAAAACGATACACAGTCACTAATGGTTGTTGGGTATAAACCCATGGTAGTTTAACGAACAGGTCATAGCAAATAATTCGAAAAAAATTAAAAACTAATTTTGTTCAAGCTTGGGTCACTGATGTATTGTGTCACCGAGGTGCAGTCCATCAGTGTCGCAAGCTTGAAAAAATGAAAAATGCGTATAGACTGCTGAATGTGGGAAATTTACCAATCACTACAATTTACCATTGAGCCCCCCCCCCCCCACGGTACAGGATATCTATGCATCAAACTCGACAAAATAAAGTTGCGACAAGGTCGAGTAATCCAAATTGCTTTCACAGTACATCTGGATCAGGAAATTTTCGAAAGAGAATTTCAGAATCACTCGTATAAAAATCTATTATTTTCCGTTTAATTACCTCACATATCGTTTGATATATTATCTTGGCTATCCATCAGTTACTATGCTTATCCAAACTAATTTACGAATGACTATTTTGGTAAACACGTTGGTTCTATTATTATTAGCCTATTTTGTTATATTCCGATCAGAAATATCATTGCCATTTGCCAATCATGAGTCACTGATGGGCCGCAAATCACGAGTAACAAAACATTTGACAATTTTTTTTCTAATATGAAGTTCTATTTGAAGATCCTTCTAATTAAATTTGAAGTAGGTAACTGCGTATACATTGTCGATGCCCGATTTATTTGAATAAGTTAGCGATGTCGATACGATTACCGATACCATGAAACTTATTTTTATATTGCGATTCCGATGCCCATATAACACCACATTCTCAGTCGGAATTTTTTTCTCAAAGCATCTTCTGTTAAGTATGTTTCACTGATAGATCGCGTCGATAACACGTGGCTCATCTGTGGCGCACGCTTTGCAAAAAATTCTGATCGGGGACTGATCATAATTAGGCATGCAAAATTTTAAAATATATGTATATGGTAAGAAGTTACGTTCTTTTAAAATCGAATAGTTCCTAATCTGATTCGATAACCGAAATTATCAGTAATTGAAGTAACGAATATATTCTTTATGACATTGTTATCAAATAAACATGAATGTGTTATTAATTATTTCAAACTTCAGTAAAATTATTTTTGAAACATTTCCAATCACGATATTAATCCAAAATAAAAATAGTTCGATTCAAGAGCACAATCAATCCGTATATTGAATCTGAAGGTTTTTGTCAGGGATGGGGATTTTTTAGTCCCTATCTTGAAATAATTTTGATTCTATACAATGCTTGAAGTATGTAGTAAAATTATGATATATGTCAAATTCATGACTAAGCTGTATTGTATTCAAAAATGATTCAAGAAGAATCAATTTAATCATTCATGCCTCATTTATGTAAAATATATATCAAATTTCGTCAATGTTTAAAGTAAATATTCTGGGCTTCAATTTTATTTTGTATACTTATGTTTACGCAGTTAAGAATTTGAGTAGATTTGGGCGGTTTTAATGTGAGGACGGGCAGAGTAGGGTCATACGACATATATACATTTCATGTACATAAGCACGCAAGTGCTCTCAGGAAATTTTCAAGAATGGTGTGTGTCTTGCAACTTTGCTCTTTGAGTAAATTAAAAAAAAAGTGATACCCCCAGATAATAATTTACTCCAAACATCGCCTGAATATTCGTTCGTAAATCGAAAATGCAGAAACATTATTCTATTTATAATAGTTGAAGTTCGGATACGTTTAAACTAAACTATACGGACAAGTAGGCCTACGTGGTTTTTGGATGCTACGTCATTTAAACCAATAATAACAATATATGATATTATATTTGTATATATATAATTATAATTAAAAAATATTAGCACCAATTGGCAAAACTTCTCAAAATATGCTGTTTGCTAAAATTAACCTCGTATCACAAAAACAAATTTTTCTCTCATTTCTACTAAGAAAAGGGTGTAAAATCAGCGAAACAGGTTCAATTTCTCAAAATATCACAAAAATTATAGGGTTTTATTTGACCCAACCTGTTAGATAAACTTTATTGATCGAAATATTACCAAGAGTAAGTTCCAAGTTGAACTTAAATTTGATAACCTAATCATATCGAATTCCAAATTTAGCCAATTTTAAGCCTGCGTATGACGTCACAAACTTGTTATCTAATATGATTTTGTTTTCAAATAGAGATAGTATCTCTGGACAACGGGGTATTTTAGATTATTTAGAACTCGTTATTTATGTTTGATCACACATGGAATATATGTGATGTGCGCTTGAAAAGCACATGTCACATATATTTCATATACGATTGAATAGTTTGATATACTTTGAGATAATAGTCTCAATGCGAGATACATTGATCACGAATTTAATGTTGCCAAGCATGAGCTACATTGTGGCGGTGCTATATATCAACGACCCATGCTTAACAAAGTATAATTTGACTTCTTTGAAGTCTTTTTTATCGCAAATGTCAGGATCGACTATATTTAGATTCGAACTCATGGCACGCGGATTCTGCCAAGCCTTTTTGATGGAATTTGATGTTTGTATAGATGTACAGCATTGCTTTCGTTTTGACCATTTTTTATGGTCATTTTTATAAAGTTTAAGAATTTAAATTGCGCTCTTAATACATTCCTAAGCCGGGTTTAACATTTGAATTATGTCACTGTATATTTCATATTTTTTTTCAGTATTTACGTCACAAAATGTAATAATAAAGCATAACATCATAATAATAACATACATTTATAAATTATGAAATACGTTTATATATTTTTTAATGTTGATATCTTAGAAAAGTCGCTGCTTGAAAGAATGCAGTTGCATTTAACTGTAATGGCTCTTCACTGTGGTTTCATAAACGATGTTTCGCTCACTTTTTGTTCATTGTATCAGTTTCGCATTTCAGTTACTATTTTGTTCAAAAGCGCATTTATGGATACAATTTATACATATTACATATAATTTTCACCTTTTTCTAATTTTATTTAAGAAGCGTCAAGAAAATGAAGACAAAATATAAATATATTCCTAAATCTTCTTAATTAGGCACGCTTATAATCATTATATGAATGTGCTTTTTGTTAAATATAAATTTCAATTCCCCCCCCCCCCCCTGCAATATTATCATGAATATAAATAAATGAGATACAACATTAAACCATATCATTATGAGTGTTTAACACAATATTTATATTTTTTTCGAAAACGTTATTTTTAGAATCCGTTATGTTATTAAATAACTATTTATTAAATAAAGAATTTTTCTTGCATATCAATTAATCTAATTAAAATAATTGTAAAATTTTCGGAATGATTCGGCATTAATGACGTAGCATGATACATCAATATTTTTCGTTCAATTTGGTGATTTTTTTTTTAGAATGAGAATTTTTCTATTCAACGTAAATATTGGCTCTTTGCGGTTATTCTCTATAGTACCATGCTTGATAAAATAAGATCTTCGATTAGTTTTATGCTAAAAAAACTTTGATAGAAAATGTAAAATTACCTAAAGAAAAAGCTGTTGTCGAAATTAATATATTAATCACTCGAATCGATTTAAAATACTCACGAAATAGAATAGTAAATCGAGATGGGGGTTATTGCACATTAATAATTACTGAACAGTTCAAAAATAAATATTATTTTGTCAAGTTACACCACCCGAAGAAAATGAATTCAATGAGAAGAAAATTCTCAATATTTCATGACACATCTCATATGCTAGAAGATTAAAATGTCTTTTTGGGTGTTTGGTAGCAATTAAACTGCAGAAAATGGATCAAAATCATCAATACTGCTATGAAAAGCAGTGTTGATGGTTTGAATCTCTTTTGTCCATCCGAAGAAAATGACAGGAACATTTCGGACACCGGAAGAGAAAAAAAAACAACATCCGTGTACTATTTTACACTCAAAAAGCAACATCTACTCGATTCCAATGTTGAGTAATAGGCAAAAGATAAACACTTGTGGACGCAAAATTGTGTACATGACACATGGCATTACATGAACTCGGTATCACATTCTCATTTAAACGACCGCGATAATTAAAAATATAGAGTTTGTTATACTAAATTTTAGATGAAAGCACCAACATCTTACCAAGCATGGGCCACACATGGACCGTGCCGACGAAACTATGTCAATAGTCAATGTTTTATACTTATAACGTTTCAGATTCTTTACCTTATCTTATGTTCCGTTTAAATATATCCGACATCTTTTCTGTCGATTTTAGATCGAGCCGCCTAAAAAATGATCATCAATTATACAGAAAATTAAGGTTAAATCAATGAGTATTATTAACAGTGTACTAGAATAAATACAAATGTTCTTAATATCGGCAACAAAACATATGAATCACATCTGAAGTAATTCCCTGGATATTACGATACTGCCTACTAATGTATTATGCGGCTATAGTGACGTCACAGAGTGCCTAAAATAGACCGACTTCAAGAGACATCGGAAAAACATCAAGCTGATTATAAAATAACTTTGATGAACTTGTGTTTATGCTTAGTGTATCTATTATAAACGACTAATCACACCCACAAGCCATGTGTTTGAAATTGGTTTTTATTAGCATCCGCATTGATATGCTGACTATTGGGTGAACTTCACAAACGACTTTTACAAAAGGTCAACCGAGCTCACTGTCATATATGATAAATCCATTAATTTGTTCCGTTCTTTCTGTATTCTAAAAAAGCGAACGACGACGACTCTTAATTTATTCTGCATTTAACGAAGAACATTTGAGCAGATAACTCGGTTTCCTTTTCGAATCAGAAATGGGTGGGTCAAAGATGAATCGCACCCCAATAGAACCATACATCCCTGGCCATCTAGTCTATACTTGAAGCAATATCATTATTGTGTTCATGGTATTATACTTCATTTATATAGGTGGCATTGAGGCCAAGAAACAATCACTTACAAATTATTACCAAAATGCACTATTCAGTCGAAAAATATTTGTTTCTCAAGACATTTTTTGATAAGTATGCGTCACTGATTCAGCGCGCCGACTAGGCGCGGTCTATCTGTGGCCTATTCTTGGCAAAATAGAATTTTTACTTGAGTGCTCGCTCAAATAATTCGTTAATTTCTCAAAGCAAAGGAAGCAATACAACGTTATAACGTAGTTTACCAAACCAAAATTTCATTCAATTACCGTTACCAGTTTTTCATCCCTATACGCGGATGACCTTTATTTTTGTGTAGTCAAACCAGTTTTACATTTAACGTATCCAAAATGGTCACACTTATTCTCGTAAGTTTGTGACATGATATGTTTGTTTACATCGAAAATAATTTTTAGATATAGCTTAAGTGAGTCTTTAGTCACGATTCAAGTATGATCCATGCTTGGTAAAGACCTTTTAGTATAGGTTGCCTTTGACGTAAGAGGGTTTAGTTCAGACAGGCTTTAATGTATGTTACGTGCAGGGTTAATCACATTTCCTTATTTTGTTTACCGTTAATTAGATTTTAATGTAAAAACACTTTAATATACTTGACATTTCTGAAAAATCTGAAAAACAGTGATATAAGCTATGTAAACTCATTAAAGGACAAAAACATTCTTTGAGAAAATTGGTGAATCTCCTCTATGCATACACCCAAAGGAACTCATCTCACTTAATAAACTTTTACTCAAACATCTTTTGTTAAGTATGAGTCACTGATGGATCGCGCCACATCTGTCTCTCATACTCGACAAAATCCAATTTCTGATAGGCATCATCATAAGAAACGTTGCCGAAAACCATCATTTCATTCTTAAAAAGGTTTTAAAATTGTCTAATAGTAATAATATGAATCTAGAACGCTTCAATCTCCAACTCGGCTTTGCAATGTCCTGTTGTCCATTTATTCATCCGAAGAAATTAACAGGGTGATTAATTCAGACACCCGAAGAATACAAGATCCTATCACAAATGCCTCGCATATTAACCAACATTTCCGTCAACTCATAGTCACAGAGGACCAATGAGCATACGTATATATGGGGTCAGATCCAGCACAATGTTTTTCATTCCGGAATTTTATTTTGGGAGATGGGCAGGCGTGATTCGTACGTAAACTTTTTAGCAAAACAACAAATTTTTGTAACTGCGTAGAAGTATAAAAGCTACCATCATACTACATCAACGTTGGATTCATCACATGAATGAAGTTATCGAAGTCGAAATTATTGATTTTGATCCGTTCTTGACCTTGATACTCCATTCCCCCCCCCCCCCCCCCCCCCCCCCCCCCCCCCCCCCCCCTACCCCCCCCCCCCCCCCCCCCCCCCCCCCCCCCCCCCCCCCCCCCCCCCCCCCCCCCCCCCCCCCCCCCCCCCCCGACTATTTCAAGGTTTCATATGCGCCACTGCCTAGAATTAATTCATTTTACAATGGGATCATGGTATATACCAGATTTTGTTCTGTAATTTCACCTTCACCGATGTCATACGCAGTCAAATTTGTTGAACTTAAATCCTCTATCCAACGTAAATGGGATGCGTAATAGATGCAAATCTTTTTCATTCGTACAAATAATAGAATGGACATATTAACTAAATATAAAAGTTGCGAAGTTAACGTTTCTCACTATGGGAATAATATTCATAAATATTCACGTATTCTATATGTGCCGAAGTCCAACATAAGATTATATACCTCTAATTCCGCTACCTGCTTTCAATCTTTTTTGTCGTTGTTGTTGTTGTTGTTTTCATCTTTTCTAAAACAATAGACACACCATCACGCAGCACATTGACGCAAACGCAAAGTGACGCATTATCACACAATTGCATTATAGTAAAGTGCCTATGAGTTCTTCTATTTTTATTTTGCTGTGTTGTTTTTCGACATTCAATAAGCTGTATCTTCTGACGTTGGTAAAACGTATATACTTAGACTCAATGTTCTGTGGATAGGTCACCAAACTTCCAACAAAATTCAATAGTCGGAAACAGTATAGCGTGAGATTTTAAGCTTCCCAGTCAACCCAAAAAATCTCGTCTAATATTGTTTTGTCAAGCATGGGTCAATGATGGATTGCGCCGCCATGGCGCGGTCCATCATTGATTCATGCTTGACAAAATAAAATTTCTCATAATGTAAGTATGGGCCGCTTCTGTGGCGCGATCCATTTGTGGGACATGTTTAGCTAATACATGGATTTGGTTACTTATAACTATTTTTATGTTTGCCCATTCATGTTACGAAGATGGATCCCCGAGGCTTGTCTGATCTAGAAAATGGTTTCCGTGGACAATGACGCATATTGAAGACGAGGTCAGTTGAGGCCGAAATTTAAAAAATAATTAAATAATTTTGATTGTCAAAACAAGTATAGGTGGAATATCTAAGAATTTGTACATGCTTCCAGCCTCACGATGATGACGACCATCACTGGTAAATATTGGGACGTCCGACCCCCATAAATCACCAAAAATTATGATAAAATTGTGAAAATGTTCTGATTTTTAAGCGCCATCGGCGCGGCTTGATTAATTTGCATTTTTCGAAGTTTATATTCTTTCGTTATTGTGTGAATCCCGAATGCACAAGTCTTGGCAGTTTTATACATGATGTTGTGAAAAAATTTTACTGCATTTTTGTAATAGTATGTTTAAATTTTAAATTGGAAAGGTGCGGTCAAATAATGCAATCAGCTGAATATTTGTTCAAATTGAAATTGTAGGAGAAAGGACAATTTATTTGAAAGTTTTTCACTAAATTCTAAATTATGCATTAAATTGATATAGGTATGAAATTGGAATTCTCATATCGATATACAACGTAAACAAAAATGTAGCAAATTTAATTTTTTTTGTAATATTTGTATATTTCCAAAATTTGAAACTGTTTTGTTGGGGAAAATTATGTCGAATATAGAATGTTGATGGAACTCGCCGGCGGAACGCGTCATTCATAATTTTCATAATTTCATTTCAATGTCAAAAAGTAAAATTACTGTCAAAGAACGGTTATTTTCCAATGTTTTGTTCAAGTGTATTGGTTTGTCATGTCTGGTATATCAGTTTTTTTTAACAATTCTAGCATTTTTAGCATTGTTATCATTATCAACTCAATAATAGCCGGTGGCTTTTAATAATATTTTCTCGAAGTTCGGCCATTCTTGTATCAAAGTGCGCAAACGAAATTTTTTCGTGAAATTTATGTTAGTGGAATCCACGTTACACAAAATTGAGAATTTTCACAAATAGAATTGAATGATCATTGTCTCGCAATGTTTTATATCATTTCTAGGATTCTGCACTCATTTTGAAATATCGACATCGGAAAACAACACTAAACTGTACCAAAAATGTATCTGGAATAGCCTTTTGACCGCAATGGCAATCAAATGAAACTATAAAATTGACTTTTTTGGCCAAGTATGAGCTGTTGATGAAACGCGCCTGCCAAGGCGCGGTCCATCAACAGCTCATATTTGGCATAAATCTCATTGACATGGCGGTTCCAAATTATGGAAATATGCAATTACTGCAAATGAGCAGTAAATTTAGTGTGCTTTTGTCACAGTGTTAATACCTAGTTATGTGCAATTCAACTTCACTCTATCATAATTATGTTTTGTCAATCATGAGCCATAAATGGACAGCGCCTGTACGAAAATATCATTGGACACAATTGTTTTGTATAGGTTTATCAAAATTTCTTGACTTTCTTCCAACTACGGAATGTTATTGAGGCATTTTTGAGGTTTAGGAGGTTTTCTTCACATATGATTTGATTCCTGGTTATTGTCAGTATATAAATAACTCTACGCTCACAAAATATTTTACCAAATCGGTAACTATGAGTCTATTATATATACCGTATTATATTATATATATATATACTTATGTACAGATGCTATATAGTGTTTGCGATTTTAGGAAAAATACCGACTTTACCTAACATACCTCGATTTACCTACTTCAACATTTATCGAGTTTTCTACATTTGAAGTTTTACTTTTACCTGGTAAAATTACTTAATCTTCAACTGAGTATTCAATTAAAAAAACTAGGTTCCCAGAATGCAAAACTAAGAATATTATATTTATTATAATTCCATTACAAAAAAGAGCTTTTAAAATAGACTATTCAAAGATTTTACTATCAAATATTTTAAAAATGCCTTAAATGCAGCCAAACGACGACTACCTAGTTGACCTGGTTTGGATCAAGCTATTACCTAGTTTTGAAAGTCAAACTGGGTTATTTAGTAATTCTTCACCCTGTTTTTGTATAGTTTTAAAGAAAAAAACTAGGTTGCCATCACTAGTGTTGTGGCTCATAGTTTTTTTACGCGGCATCACCCAGATTAATACCGCAATTAAAAATTGTCTGCTATGAATCATCCAATTCAATATAGACACTATATTGTATATTGGGCAAGGCACTCGGTGCGTATAGTTGAACACACGGTAGATAGATAGTAACTATAAAGAACTGTTTATATTTAGTGGCCGTTGGGTTATGAGTCAAGGTTCATCTCACCCACACCGTACAATGTGATATTTTCCTTTAACCCCAGTCGTGCATAAGAAATCATTGTAAATATTGTTATTCAGGTGCAACATCAAGCGATAAACAGTCAGACAAGGGACTTTTTATCATTATTTCACCCAAATACATTATAGTGCAATTACTCAGAGTACTTTAAATTTCATCAGGGTGTGAGTAGAAAAGAACCTTCTCAAATGGTAACAATAAATTTCCTCTAATCCAATCCTCTTCTCAGGACATCAGTTCTTTCAATGTGGGTGATTTTCTCGGGAATGGTCGGTCAAAGAATTCTGCCAATGACAGAGATATTAGAAAAAAGGTTTTAGCGTGATTGTGGCGTGCGACTTTTTCTTTGTGATAGCTTTTGAAGCGTGGAAGTTATTTTATACCCACAGCAATTTCCCTCATGTTTTGTTTAGCAAGAGCGGAGATCTATTGGTGGATCATTCTTAACAAAACAAAATATCTCATCGGATTAAAAAATTTAAAGAAGTGTGTAGTTGGTGATGTTCTAATCTATTTAATAAAGATGCTTAAGATATTCAAAGGCATTCCACCATAGACTGCTTCCCAGTCGGAAAATATACCCAACATCTTTTGTCGAGCATGGTTCACTAATGGATCGCGCCTAGCAGCCGCCTTCCATTTGTGGCCCATGTTTGACAAAAAACTCTATGGGACAAAGGAGTAAGTGCAACAGAATCAGGTTAATATGCGGAAGTTATACCATTTTCATTTTTACTGGAAATTGGAATCGACCCTCAATAAGATTGGTTAGGTTATACCTTGCCGGGACTCGAACACAGGATCCCCAACCTGCGATGCCAAAACGATAACCGCTAGGCTACCGCGCCCACAATACTTCTTCATATCCACTCCTTGGATTGAATCACCCTGACCAAGGTCCTGTACCAGCGGACACTCACACTCGTATGCTCGATCCTGTTCGGCTTAGCCTAGCCAAATTACTACACCTTTGGTTGAGTGGTGGGCATGGATTATATATACGTATACGAATACGAATTGATAAGTAAAGACTACCGTTGATCATATCCAGTAAAGCAAAGTACTGACATTGCCTGATCTTCGTTATGAACGATTATTCTAAAGAATGTTCCCATGTTTACTTTTTCAAAAATAGATTTGTAAATATAGGAGTGTGTGTATTTGGGTTGGACACAGGTGCCGTCCGACCTAGAGGTTTTTAATCTTTTGTGCGTGTGTTTATAGATATTAAGTAAATAGACTAACCTATTGTATTTTGTCAGTAAATCCGACACTGAATCATGTTTTCTTTGCTGTGACGTCACTAAAAAATTATTTGATAATGAGATTTATGACTTTATAATAAAGATTTATGTTTAAATTTACTCAAATACGATATATATTTTGACTCCACGGATGAGTTGGCCTGATTGGAGATTCTGAATTAAATTGGAGGATTGAAATGCTTGAATATGATTTTTAGTCTATTTTTACTGTTTATTCAACAATATAGTTATATATTTTGCTTTGTAATATTTAAATAAATCGTAGTTTATTTTGCGCAAATGCATTAAAATGTTTCTAATTTCAATTTTAGAATAATTTAAAAGCAGAAGTAAATGTCGAAGACTATTGTGTAATGTAAGGTGACATAATCGATTTTCTTCGGGCGCGTTTGTTCGGATGGACAAAAAAATTTCAATGCTTCAAAGCCGCCCGGTATAAAATCGGAATATACGCTGTAATAAAATTGCAGTAAATCGCCGCATTTCGACAGTGATTTTACTCGGTGATATTAAAACTATAACATCGACTTAGTCGGTCAATTAAGAACTGTTGAAGTTGATCATGTTTGGCCTAAATCCTGGAAAACAAGGAGAATTTCCAAATGTTAAAAACAAAAAATTACTGCGAATAAATGATAAATTCATCGTACTTTTGTCACAGTGTCCATATGCGTTACACCATCATTTATAATGATAGCATATCCTATAAACCAAGCAACCTCTTTTTTTTGCATTATATAAACAACAAAATGCTAACCATAATCCGTTGTTTAGCCTAATAAATAAATAAAGCAGTAAACAAACTGGTAATAATTTCGTAATTCAGGACGTACTTAGATTATAATAATTATATATAAATAAATATAAATATGTTTATAAATATATTATATACGTTATCCATTGCATGTATGGATCATGAGCTAGAAATTATATCCAAATTTCAAAATAGAATGTTTTTCGTTATTTCAGTTTTTTCAAATAACTGCTTTGTTATATTATAAAAAATAATATGTGTATATATATTTATAAATATAACAATGTATGAATAGGGCCTGCGATTAAAAAAGTTTAAAAAGTTTTCTGCATTATTACACACCGAAAGTTTGTTACCCTCGGGGAATCAACCTACAGAAATATAAATACCATTTTTTCTACCGTGATACGCATAATCTATATCAGAAAAAATTTCCTCCCGCAAAATAAACATATATTCGTCACTAGAATAATTTATAAATGTCATATATTACTCAACTAAAATTTATATGACATCAATTGTAAATCATTTTGTTGTACTCGACCCGATTAGAAATTTGATTTTGTCAAGCCTGAGCGAGGACAAAAGTAAAACGAGGACAAAACATGCTTAGGCAACCAAGAACTTCTATCAGTACATTATAAATTATTGTTACATTTGAATGCTACTAATAATCAAACCTATTTTTTAAAAGTCCACTTTTGGACATGGTCATGATTATTCGACTTAACTTTCGTTTAAAAACGTGTGTGTCTGTGTGTAATCGCCATCGTTTTATTTTAATTTAAAGTGTTCTGTGGGCGTATCATCCGCCGGGCGATAATGATGATGACGTCATAGTCAGTCCATTGTGTCAATGAGGAGAAATAATACTCTGTATGATTTGGCGGTTATAAAAGTACACGAGGAAAGTTACATTGAAATAGTATGAGAAATTCGATGTCACATTTAAGGTCAACGACCCTAATTTTTACCGAATGCAAAATGTTGAAGTTGTACTCCCATATCTCACAGTCACATTTTACTACAAACATGAAAACTAGCTAAAAGTTAAACTAGATAAATAGGACATTCACTTAACTGAGAAAAAGTATTTTAAAATTAAACTCGGTAAATTCGATACACCTAAGTGAACTCGGTACCGTTACCTAAATTTACCAACAATAGACTATAAAAATACAAAGGAATCAATGAATGTGCGCCGAATGCGGTCGTTGATTATTAGAATCGGTATCGTTGCCCTTCTCCGAATAATCAGGAGTTCTAGAATTTTGATTAAAAGTGATTTCGTTCTCCGAGTATTCTCAAATTGATTTATTTTGCAACGAAATAACGTTATAAAACTTAACATACTAATTCACGTAGATACCGAAATTCTTTTACGAAAGTATTTTGAAGTGAGCGTCGTAAACCACTGCAATATCTATAACGTGAATGGGTTTTATTTTAGGCGTATATGGGTCCGCGATACCTGTGGTGTGGGGTGTTGTTTACGAGGTTGTTTGACGTTACAACTTAAAATGGGGCTTACAAAACGTCCAACGTGATAACTATTGGGTAACGATATAAATAAACGGCGAATAGAATTACTATTTCTGACGTCAATCGAAAGCTCTGTATATCTGAGTGTTGGATAATATGAAATATTTAAAACCAAACTTTCCGCCGAACATCTTTTTGTTAAGCATGGGTTACTCACTGATGGATCGCGTCGATGAGATAAATTTCAAATGTTTCTCGTTGCAAAATAGAGTGTGATAATCAATATAATAATGTGCGGATTCATGTTTCGGTGTATTTTTGTTCGATTTATTTATTATTTATCCAGCCAAATTGACATTCAAGACACTATCGTATATACGTGTGATTTACTTACAAGGCAGAAATAAGTTTTAACCAAATATTCAGTTTGATGTTTAGCTTCATTTTGCTCCAAGTAAAGAAGTGGTGGCTTGTTTTCGCCCAGGGCAGATACCACTCACGACACTTCATCATGGCGGTTCAGTTCCGTTTGGGATGTTTTCCATTTATAGTGCAGTTGCTAGTACTATATCTTTTAGCAGCTCTTTGCTGTTGAGGGGTCGTTAGTTGGTTCCCGTTGGGCACTGCTTCCGGACTTCCTCAGAGTTAATTTTAATAAAAATATATTAACGAAATTTGTCTGGCATATCCATTCTGATCGAAATGAACGCCAAAACAGGATATTTGTTCGGAGATAATATAGTACCAATGATTTGAGCCCCAGCCGTTCGAATTGAAAATTTTTGTCGAAACATGTATTGGCAAATATATAGGCGTTGATGACACAATCCATCTGTGGATCATAATTGACAAAACAATATTACTGATACGGGCCTACCACTCAAGCTTAACATGGGTAGGCTGTGGTCGTTGCTTAGTATTAGCGTTGTTATTTGATCTTCGTCATTAACAATAACATTACTATCATATGTCTATGTTGACATGTCTGCTACTTTCAAAAAAGAGTGTCTAGCTATATGGCATTTGTGGGTGGATATTTGTTAAAATTCTATACTGTGTAAAAAATTACCGTTAAGATATGTTTTGCCAAGTACCGCTCAATGAATAATGCCGAGGCTCGATTGAATAATCTTTGTATTGGACAACGGGATAAAATCGAAATTATTACTATACATAAACCCAATTACAGTTATATGTGTTTAAACTTTACATTTTTATTCATAGTGTATGTGACTCAACCGTTTAGAATCGAACAAATAGACGAATATAGAAACACTTGCTATTTATATCTTGATATTGGTCTTCTTACAGTTGCGCCATATTGGACTATAATCACGTGTTTCGTCGCTTTGTATTTGTGGTTCTTTCTGAAGAATGGATTGTGGTGGCCTTACCAGTCGAAAATTGGTGGCCTTACCAGTCGAAAATTTCTTCTGTCAAGCATAAGTCACAGAACTGCGTCTCGTCGACGCGATTTATTAGTGACCCATACATAACAAAATATGCTCAGACAATCTTCTTCTGGCTTGGATTGAGTATGTGCCATTGATCTAGTTGAAAATTATGTTATCGGGACAAGATTCCGACTGGAAAAGGTTCAATCTGTGACTGATGCTGAACTAAATAGGGATGTGCGTTAAAGAAAAGGCCAGAAACACTCTCCACAAATTGCAAATTAACGACCGCTCATGTCGTGAAGAGCTATATAAAATGTAAATCTAGCTACTGTAACCCGAGCACAAAACAATTTTTATATATTTGAACCACTATGGTAGGGTGTAGTGGGCGATATCTTCCCTGAGCTATAGCGTTTACCACTTTCTAGCTTCCGTTTAGTCGCCTATTAAAAAACGCAAAAAATATGTTTTTGCTTAGGCTTGATTAACGGTGTGCTGCTAATTCTTTTCAAAAACTATTTAACCAATTGAAGTAATGATATATAAAAAGATACATCATATGTTTGATGATACATTTTTGGAATCTGTCCTAAAAATATGCGTGTGATCGAAAAGCGCGTGTTACATCTATTTGGGTAAGGCATTCAATTGGATAATTGGAACTGAATTTAATCTTCCACTTTTAGCACTAAAGACTATTTCAGATGATCCGCGATTCTTGAGTCTGTCCCTTTTTTATCAAAAGAAAAGAAGTGAGGTGGTTTTGAGAATTATAGTTATACCCAATCCGACATTTTATTTTGTCAAGCATAACTCACAGATGAACCACGCCTCAGCGGCGTGATCCATCAGTTACTCGTACTTAACAAAAGATAATAGGACACATTTTTGTGACTGGGTAGAGTAGAGTTATAGAGTTTTATTTTGTCTAGTACAAGCCACTGATGGATGCCCTTTGTATCATTCGAAAGAAGCGATTCATAATTGAGAGATACTGAAAAGCCAGTAGCGGAGGAAGAGGCAGGTGTTCGATTCACCGGCGACAAATACTGAAATCTACGGCCTTATATACTAACGAAAATATTAAATAAAACGGGGAAATGAGGAAGAGTGTTCCGAAAATTCTATCTTCACAATTTTATCTTAATTTTTTCCGTATTTTCCGTATACTTTCAGAAGTTTTAGTGTATTTTAGCCAAGTCTATTTTGAATGAATCGCGGTAACATGTACAAATTAAAAAAAAAACGCAGAAATATTTTTTAATTCATTATTTAGAGTAGTGTGTCTCAATACCTCGGCAAAAATAGCTTGTATTTGACAATCCATATCCTTTATCGACAATTTCTTGTTTTTGGCGCCCTCGCAATTTTTCCCTTATAATCAATAAGAAAACACTTGGCCCGATGGGGTGTCCTCGTCCATCATTGTTTCGTCTAAAAAGGTCTTTATCGCTTTCATCTCCTTTGTATAGTAGACAAAATGACGCAAAATCCGACAAATCGAGGGCTCTTGAGCTCGCAATGACATTAAAGACAACAAATAGGAAAGAACACTGAAATAGATTTTCATTTTACATAAGTAAAACTATGATGTTGTCCAATTTTCAAACGGCTTTAAAAACCCTATATATAGACCACTTCTGGAGTGAAAATTTGACATATGCATTTTTTATTAACCATGGATTATAGATAAATCGCACCTTGTGGTGCCATTTATCTATAGTCAACTCTTGGCAACTGTATAATCACAAGTCCTCTTATAACAAGGAAAAGCATTTTCCGGATACCCCGGTCTTGTTCGAGAGATGGAAAGTTCACTCATCCGTGACTGATGACGTAGATGCTTGTTTAGCTCACTCTCGCACGTTTCGGTCCTAAAGCTTGTACGAATCTCGCTCGCTGCTCATTCGAGTTTGTATGTGACACTGTGAGCATTGGCTGAGTAAATGTCATTACTGGCTTTGTCTGACTATTATTTATAATTTTACCGCCGTTTCTTCATTTTATTCGATCATAAAGGACTTGCCTGAATATTTTATGTTTTTGAGTTTTATCAACATAACGGAAAGGATTTATCCAGCTTGCGACATGGTCCAGGCTTGTGCATGTAAGGTTAGTGGTAGTTTGTTTATTTACTTATTTACGGCAATAATTATTTATCATGTGTATTTGTGAGACAATCAAATCTTTTCTGTTGGAAAATTGTTATTTTGATATTCGTTTGGCTTTAGCATTGACAATAACAGCAAATCACGAAATACTGCCGTACAGTTTAACGGATTCCCAAAACTTGAAAATAGGTCGAAAAAGAGGGGGCAAGTTCTGGTGACGAATGTGCTTTTAGCCCGCGTTTTTAATTTGGTAGAACCCTATCAGAAAATTTGTTTTGCAAAGCTCGAGTCAGGAAAATATCGCTAGACGGCTTCCTTCTGACCGAGAATGACCGGTCAAGAACTTCATTGAGAACCGATTTCACGTCCGCTGTATCTTGCAATAAACCTTTCAGTAGCTTTTGTACTTGGTTAAGTTCAGAATCTCTATCCACGATTATCAAGCGTTACTTCATATTTTTAATTAATTCAACTAAATTAGAAATTAAAATATACAATTTATCATATAATTATTGTCTGTTCATCAAGAAAACTGCTACCGCACGTATATTATGCGGAACGGCTAACCGCCCGGTTCGCGACCTTTTTTATTAAATATTTTATCTAATATTAGCCACACATGAACCAACGATTGAAGTTTGGCAAATCTTAAAAAAAATAGTATATTTTTCGACTGAATTTGCGGCTGCGTTGGCGGCGCGTTCCATCGGCAGCTCATGCTTGGTATAAACTTCATCAAGAAAAAGCTCAATTACGAATAAAAATTTACCAGCAACAAACGGTGATTTTAGTATACATTGGTTACAGTCGAAACTGCTCTATTATTGCGAATTAAAAATGAAGCCAAATTGCTTATGTAAGGCAAAATTATGTGCATATGTGCGGATTTGAGCTGATAACGAATCTCACTCAGATTGAGTAGGTCGAATTGGCGGGTCAAGTTTCGCATCTCAAGTGATATTGCTGATTCGAAGTAGTGTGGTAAATTTTTTTGAGATATCGCTATTCGTCAGTGGTTATCTCCTCGATTGTAATTAAGTTGTAATCTGTGTATGGGGCTAAAAGTACCAGTTGATTCTAAATCGCCTTGCTGACGAGATCCGAATCGATCACCAGGTGTTGATGGGTCGTACTTTAGCGGCGTATTTAACACCCCATACTCGGCCAATATTGCGAAGTAAAATTACTGTCAACGAGCGACAATTTTACATCATTTTTGTTACCGTTATTTCGTTATACGGCACAACGCTGTAACAGTCGGTCGAAACATGTTTTGTTGAGTATGGGATACTGGGATTTAATTTTGGTAAGAATGATGAACCGCGCCTAAACGACAAATCAAAATTAACCTTCTGATCGAAGTGAAACAAGCCCATGGTCCACTGACCACGCACACATGACCCACTTTGATTTTGCGATAAAATATTTAGCCTGGATTTAATAATCTATAAATAGTGATATCATTATATGATTTAATGTATTATCATATAACATATATGATGAAACAACGATATCGGTGGTATAATGCGATGAATGCGTGGTTAAGGATAACGCAATCGTTAATAATTTAAGCACGAAATGCAGGAATGAAATACTGCACAGTTCTAAAATTCTGTTTTAGCAGTTTTTACAAGCATTTTCGCACATGCATAGATCGTTATTATGGCATCACTACAAAAACTCCCATGTGGCCCATGCAATACGGACTAAAACCTGAACGTGCACATCTTGTAGGTATGGCTATTAATTTTTCAGTGATAGGCTCTTAAATATTGAAATATCCAACCCAGTATATAGTATTCTAACATATAGATATGTAAATCCTATCTGATTTTCTATTTGCGACCTAATCCGTCGTTTGAAAATGGCAAAATAAACTATTAACTTAAAACAATATACGTAAACAACACAACGTCTGTCAGTCCTCTGTTATCGAACAAAACTTAATCTGATAAAATCGGGATGCATCGGTTTGCACTCGTAGTTGTCGCGGTAGCGTAGTGGTCAAACTCGTTGACAGCTCAGGATTAAAGTCCAGGGTTCGGCGAGTTAGGTTCGTTAGTCTGTTCCATCTGATAACCTAGGTAATCTTGGTCAAACTGGTTTCATATATGTTCAGTGCAACAGTAATACTGTGTGGGTCATTCTTCAACATTGATCAAAATTGATCATACATCAATTTTTTATGTTTTAGTTATATTCTCCTGACGATATTCCAGAATTTTTGTTGCAGTGAATTTGGCTTGGTTGTTGCTCAGCGTTCGAGATTATGGGAAAGATGTGAAATTAATAATAGCAATCTTACCTAAAATGCTTATCATACAATATAGGATAATAATAATATTGTGGCATATATGACGTAAAAATTGAGTGTAGTATGGTTTAATATTTTGTATATAGTATAATCAAAAATTTGCTAATTATAGTATAGTAAATAATAATTTACGTTATTTCATTTGAAACTATGCTTTGCCAATCAAGCTAATTTCACTAACTTTGTTTGGTTTCACCTTCCTTTCACAGTTTGTATTCAAAACACGCTTACACAACAAAGATATGACGATAGGAAGTGACGTCATATTTACCTCTCGTCGCAACTACCTATATTTGAGATTTTGGTATCAATAATTAAAAACGCGTGGAAGTGGATACTTTTTTGATACAAAGTTATTTGTAAATCTTTATTTGGATATGTCGTATCGCAAACTTTAATTTCGTTAATCGCGATGACCCGTGCCTTTGACCCTATTTTCCATCATAGAACTCAATAATTGAAAAACTTTTAGAAATGTTCGGTGATTATTATTACCGCCGTCTCTATGCGAGATCGTCATTTGCCGAACCATGCTTTGCCAATTATGGGTCACTGATGTGTTACTTTGCCTTAGGAGTTGTGCATCTGATGATACCCAAACGTGATAAAAATGAAATTTCTTGTTTTTGGATGAACACTTTCAAACCAAGAAGGGGAACTTTTTATACCACATGACACTTGAAGTAATGACCATCAATTACCTCCTTAATACATCACAATTATTCATCAATCGGAAATTACTGTTTGTCTATAATATTATGCTTCACTGTGGAATTATCGGATTTCTTAATTTGACCATGTAAGGCCAACAATGGAAGCATGTATTTGCCTTAATTTGTTCGATTCGGTTCGTTCTTACCGATCCTCAATATTATACTGAACGCGTCAAAATAAACAAATGATTTTTTATTGCAATTTGCCCTCAACAAGCGGCAATTTGATACCATCAAAGGCACCTCTATAATGCAGCACAGTATAATAGAGTTATCTGCCCTGAACGATGACAAAGCCATCCCCCAGCTTTTTGTTTCCTTGTCTGTCACGGTTATCACGGCACACAGGAAATACGTTTGAGCAATACTAAAGCTCGCATTTAATTTATAATATTAGAATATCCGTCTAGTCGAATAAGGGTTATCCCCCGTTATAGATATAAAAGTCACACTTGGCCTTCCAAAATCTATTCTCCGGGGTCAAAGGAAACGGATATCGTGTCGGGGTGACGCACGCCGTATAATAAGCCTACTCGCGTGTCAGCTAATTCGCCTCATTTACCTAATGAGGTCAGCTTACCAATAATTGGATCGATTTATGATTTCCGTACTATCAAGCAAGAGACACAGATGAAACGCGCCTTCATGGCGCGTTTCAACTGTGGTCATGCTTGATTTGTATTGTTATGGCCATGTGCGAATCCATCTATTTTAGTCAGAGTGTTGGGTTTGCCGCATATGAATGATCAAAGTTCGGATTTTTGTGTGCAAAGAAGTAGGAGTGTTTTGGACTTCTGTGTTGATCCTGGTAGTTCATGTTATCAAATTTTCGTGAGGGTTCAAAGATTTATTTTAGGTTGAAAAGTAGGTTTTTCGGGGTTTTGCTTACTTTTACTATATTTTTGTGGAGTATTGAATTGCAACAGTGTAGTCAGTTGATCGTAGTCTTTTGACTCGATATTAAGTTTTTTGAATGATAACTTATGAGGATCTCTGTTGTGTTATTTCTAATATCTATTAGAATAAATACCTCGTTCACGATCAAAACGATTCGATATTATCAATCAATCATTATTTTTTGAATTTGAAAGTTCAGTTTTTATCTCACTGAATACGGTATTGAGTTTAGCATATATAGCTAGGAGCAAACAGGGAGGCAAGAAGGTTAAATGTAATTCATTGGTGTGTAAGAGCGAATTTATCGAGCATTCTACGTTTCTGCGTTAGAGGTGGCTCAATATACCTGAACTTGCATTGGTATAGTCCAGGCGAATATTTTGGCTCGGTACTTTTTCGAAATTATATTTTGTCAAGAACAGCATATGATCGTGCCGCTGGCGCGCAATTGATCTGTTACCCATTCTTGACATAATAGTTCTCCATTACTATACATTTCCAACCTTCTTGGAAATACAAAAAATTGATATAAATTTAGGACAAAATAAAATTAAATATTATTAATTTTTTTATTTTCAGAATATAAAAGACGACGGAACACATTCGTGGAGATTGAAGCATTTTACTTCTCCATCTTATTGTAATTTCTGCCTTAACATGTTGATCGGTGTTGGGAAACAAGGATTATGTTGTACATGTAAGTTTTAAATATAACTGATCTAAGCATGAACGTAGATAAAACAGTTATATGAATTTTTAATTTTCGTTCGTTTGATCATGCTTGGCCAAACGTGGTTGTTGATTAAACGAAGATTAACTGGTATATCTGACTGATCACTTGGATGGAAACATCGTGTGGGTGTCTGCTTGGGGTATCTACGATTTAGTACCGTATCGAGTTTCAGAAAAGCGATTCAACATTGCGTCATCCGTGACGTCGTATGAGTGAAATAATAACTGATATATTGAATGTTAAATTAACCATATCTTTATCCCTTTAATAAATTTTGTACTGTCTGGTGCATATCACACAAATTTGACAAAACAAAACCGTTTCAACTTCCATCTGTTACCCTGCTACACCGATATCACAATTTGCGTCATCTTGGAAAATGCTGTTAACATGTAAATGGAAACCCTATTTTTGTACCTCATTTGTGACGTCAAAATTTTGAAGATGTTACAAGAATTCAGTTTAAACTATGTTTGAAATTTGATATATTGCTTAGAATCGAGTTTCAAGACATTAGAAAATTGAAAATACCTCTTTGGGACCTATTTGTTTTTAACCAAAATCATCGTTCACAATGTGAAATTGAATTTTGGATTTTTGGATTTATGTTCCCTTTGTGGTTTCTGGTATCCAATGTTCACTTTGTTTCCGGTAATTGAAATTATTCCAGGCGCTTGAGGACGGACGTTTCGTCACGCATGAAAGTGACGCATCGTCTCATGGAAACATAATTCCAACGATTCAGATTCCCCATCAAAATTTGCCAGAAGTAGTTTTTAAACTGAAAACAATAATGATAGCCTCTAGCGCTATAAAATAAAAATATTTTTTTGAGAACCAATATGATATAATCGACGGAGGCGCGTGGCTTTCAAATATGGAAACTTTTACTTTTTAAGGTTTTGGTTGGGGAATATTCTGAGCAGAAAAAATTGATACTAACCCATTTTTGTCAAGTATGAGTGATTTGTGACTCATGCTGGACAAAATCAAATTTTTGATCAAATATGATGATAATTGCTTATCTATCGGTTTCTTTTGGTAAATTATTAAATTTTATAGATCAAAAATGGCGATTTTAAATTGCAAATATGTACAAAGAACCACTTTTACGCTTCACACATTTTGCTTTTATTTACGCTTTTTCACATTTTTACCGGCAAGTCTGGGAATAAACGATTTTCAAATTATTGGTTTATCGCCTAGACTATAAGTTCGGTACAAAAACGACATATTTAATTAATACCGTTATTTCAATATTCTGCGCGCGCCGAGGTGAGCAAGGCAAAATGGCGTGGATGCTCTAAAATGGAATGGTTGTACCATAGTTGGATTTCTTAGCGTTTAACCAGCGTTGTTATTCGAATATTGTGTTACTGACTATTGCTCATTGTGACGGATGTCTGAAACTAGCATTGGAACAATGACACATTAAAAATAGTCATATCTGGAACAATGCCACGTATACGGATTATTTCGTCACTTGGAAATCGAACAAATCAGTGATTTTATTATTAGTAACTCATCTGTTCGTATTAGTAATATATCTAATACTGGTTCATGATTTAGCGAGATCATTTTCTCGCCTTTTTCCGAGTATTTTAGGATATCATGCACGGTAGTCCTCATAGTTTAGTTGCAATCTACTTTATAAATAGATTGTTTCAGCATTTGAGATAAACGACATTTCCCTATATTTGACAATATTTCGCCCATTTTGCAGCAAAATCATGCTTTATGTCAAATTTTACAACGTAAAATTTGGCATATATCATGATTTTGCTCCAAAATGAAGAAGTTTAAGAATTATCGAAAAACGTTCTTTTAATAGGAATTATGAGAAATGGACTAATTGTAGAAGGACTTCCTCGATTGCCCCTTTTGGATTCTTTTTTCGTACCAAATAACAGTGATCCTAATGCGATAGCAAGGTTTAGTCGATGTCAAATTTATCTAATTTATCGATATATTGCCGATAGCAATGTAAAATGCAACTAATCTAAAAAAAATATATTTTTTCTCCCAAAGTTTTTCTAATTGTACCTATTCTCAAAAATGGGAATCTTGAATTATTTGATTATCGTAAGGTCTATTTAAAGACGTGTATTTCACGTAACAGCGAGAAATGACTCAAAAACATCAAATCACAAATTCAGCAAAATCCTCGCTCGAAGCCCAGAATCGTACCGATCAAAATAGGAATCGGGATTATCTTGGTTTATTCACGAACTAAATTAAAAACTGAATGAACTAAAGCGGGGTCTAGAATAGCCCAAAAGTGTTTCCTGCGTGTTGTAAGAGGCGACTAAAAGGGAACAGATTTGTAGATGATTTCGCCATCGCATCGCCCAGGGAGGATCCACTGAAGAAAAATATTGATTCTTTCCAGTTTTGAGATGTTTTCGCTTAAAGTACTGGTTATACATTTTGTAGGTGTTATATTAGTGGTTATATTCATTCCATTTTACCCAATCGGAAATGTTTTTCAAAACATCATTTGTTAAGTCACTGATGGACTAAAGGAAATCAGTGTAAGGTATAAAAGACGGAAGTCTTATATTTTTTTCATTTTTCTCGATTGTTTTTTCTTTTTTCAATTTCAGTCTGTAAATACGCTGCACATGAGCGATGCGTGAGCAGAGTACCGTCAAGTTGCATTCATACGTACGTCAAATCTACTCGAGAGTCTTCGGTAAGTCAATTTCATTAACGTGATGTGCATATTGAGAGAAAGTTAACGTTTTAATATTGAGCAGATGTGATTCGACTTTTGATTTTGATTTTGATTCAAAATTTAATCCTTTATATATATGTATCGTCTCGCACAAATTTAAAAAAAAAAATCGTCTAGTCTAATAAGCTATATGGCTATCCGATAACGTTTTTCTTTCCGTATTTGAATTAAAATCTTATTCGAATGATATTCGATTCGATATTCGTATCATATTTCATTCTATATTTTTTTCGTTATTCGATGTGTATTTGGTGGTGAAATATCTGTTGTTTATTTCATTCGTTTCTTCAAATGAATGTTGTTACATATAACGAGGCAACGATTTGAAAGATGAGAAAAGCGTCTGTCCTGTCACATGGGTAAAATTTCAGCAAATCTACCGCCCAACACCCATATTCGACCCAAAAAAATCGGTTTTATAGTTTCATTCGTTTTATTACCAAATATAAATACTGCAGAATACCGATTATTTTAACGCATTTATGTTACAATGTAGACATCATATGAGACCCATTCTTATATTTAAACAATATTTGAACTCGCATTATCGAAATTTATTGTTTTTCTTCCGAGTTTTTGACACCTGAAAAGGTCTCGAATAAATGTGAGACAGAACACTTATTATTGTTGCCAATTTTTTTTGTCATTAGTCTACCTCGTGTGTTCTGATCTATAGTATTATATTTTCCCTGCACAAATCTATTATTGTCTGTGAATTATATAGACAGATAGATGATACATTGTAAGAGTTTTTCTGCTGTTTTTCATTTTCAATAGTATTAACGCATTCATTGCAAAAAGGCCTTTATTATATGCGTTTTTGCGAATTTAGTTACAATTAGAAAAGCATACCCTGCACTTACTGTTCAGCCAGCCTCTTGAGTGATAGATATTGAAGTAAAACCTCAATTTGAAAGTGGCCTGTTTGAAAGGACAGATTTTTAGATTGAAATTTGTCTAGTTAGTCTTCAACCGATTGCGTTCAACAATTGACGTAAATTTTTCGATACAGACTTTTCACATGTATTGTCTGTGCAGCCGATTAATTTGCAATTTCCTCATACCTGGAAATATGCATCCATTGTTCCTGCTTTTAAAAACTATGGTGATCGAACTGATCTCAACAAGTTACCTACCGACTAATCAACCCTCCGTCAATCATCAGTAAAATTCTGCCTTTACGGTTCTAATGCCGACCTGTTAACAGTGGTAACTGGTCGAATTTATCGAGCTCTTCATCGTTGTGGGGAGGCAGTGTCGGTAGCTCCGGACATTTTCAAAGCTTTTGATATAGTTTGGCACCATGGTTTATTACAGAAAATACAGTCATATGGGATCTAGGGTTCAATATTATCAATAATAAAATCGTCTTATCCAATCGCAAGATTGATGTCCTTATTAACGGTCGCTCAGGTTTCATCCGGTGTCCTCCTCGGCCCAACTTTATTCTTGATATATATTAATGACTACCTGATATGTGACATTTATATTTTTCCACATTTGCAGAAATTAAACCATTTTTGGGTTGAAGGAAATAATGCTGGTCCGTGTGATAAATGCAAGAAACCGATCAAATCGTACCAAGGTTTAACCGGATTACATTGCAGATGGTGTCAAGCCACGGTATGTATTTTCAGCCATTTTGTAGTTCTATTTTTGTTTGAAAGTTAAGTGTTTCGTGGTTGTCGTTTTGCGACTCCTGCCAACACGAACTTCATATTGATATTATGGGCAAAATGCAATTACGAGCCCAGTCTTAATTACATGGTTCATCCTTTTTGTGATTTTTTCGTTTGTTTGAAAATTGACGAGTTTTTTATAGACGGTCTTTGTCTCGTTAACACTAATTCATTTTAATATTATGGGTAACATTCATTTACGAGCCAATCTTACTTGCTCTCGTGTTTGGTTGTTAGCTACGTAAATTTGGGGGTAAATCAATCGTTTGCTTGCAAAATTTTGCAAAATACACATGCGTTGCGAATTACGTTTAACACCAAGCTTGTTTAGTTTACTCCAAATTCATTCCGAAATGCTCGACATTGGATAAAAATGTTCGTAAATTAAATTGCTTCACATGAGAATTGCGCACCTTTTATGTTTTGAAAAGTACGTTTCATAACGACACGACCCAATGAATTTATGCAATAATTTTCTAAACATCAATTCCAATCGCATTCGAATAGATTCAATTTTCCAAATAAATATAAATATAAGGACTCGCCCAATTTCGAATCGGTTTTACTCTAAACCTAAAAGCGGCAATTGTGCTTGCGGGATAATTGCTGACATTTGGAAAAAATACAAAATGTTCTTATTTTCAATTGAAAAATTTAAAAGTTTTTTAGATTTAGTTAACTATTGCTTCTGAGCCATGAATTTTAGATTATTCAAGCCCTACTGGTCACAAAATTACAAGTTTATTTGTACACTATCGTTAGTTCATGACCAATCTTTTTCAGACGAAACAAGATATGACTGCGTAGAAGTCATATCTTGTTTCGTTTGAAGAAGTTAGGTTATGACCTAGTGGAAGATCACAAAAATATACTTATAATTTTTTGGATAAAGATCATGCTATTACTGTTCGTGACTTTGGTACTTACTATCTGGTTCAAGCATCCTTGTGGCAACGACCGCATAAGGACCCGAAGTCGCAAGTAAACAGGGTTTTTACATTTTACTGAATGATATATCAGAATCTCATCTTCTGGTCAGTTAATACTTCAATATTCATATTTTTAGTATCACAACAAATGTGCATCACATATTCCACCAGAATGTGATTTAGGAAAAATGAAACAACACACCTTGCCGCCTACAAGTATTTACCCTGGCGTTTTGGTAAGTCTTATTGTGCTTTTTAATTATATTTTTAAGAACTTTGAGAAATATCGATTCAAATCAAATTTAAAAATTAGATAAGTTTGCATTTTTAATTGTAAAATCGTTGCTTATACAAGTTTTGTTAAGTGTGGGCCGCTCCGCCGTGATATGATCTATCTTTGGATCATGCTTGGTAAGATTATTAAACCGTATTATCATTTCATTTGAAAAATTAATTTGCGCGGGCAGTCTAAGGTCCATGCTTGGCGTATGGGACATTTTTTATGTTTTTTTATGATAATTTCTGAATTAATTACGTTAATTTCTTAAAATTTAATTTAATTTCTTCCTAGTATTCCTTAAAAGTATTCTCTTCCAAAATCAATGGTATTGCAATTGATTGGCCATTAATTTGCGCAATGTTTACGTAAATGCATTGGTTTCCTTACCTAACATATTACGTTTGTATAACGTCAGCTTTATTTCAATTACCGAATTTGGTTAAATTGTCTCTAAGGCAAGAGCATTCCAAACGGCAAACGGACCGATAGAAAAAGGGCATCGAAATTTATCTGCCCTGGGTGATGGTAAAAATATCCAGTTTTTCTGTCTGCCTTTCACCAGAAGCGGGAAATACGTTGGGTCAATCCCAGATTCGAGCTCGTTAAATTCTCAAATTTCCAACATTGGTTGTATGAAATATTTTTATTATTTTTTTAATCCAGGAGCGACAAAGCCGGTCCAGAGAAAACAGTTCCAGCGAAAATTTACAAGACGGCTCAGGTACTTCTTTTCTATTTTTCCACTTTTTTATGCATTTTTCCCCAAAAATTGAATTTATTGTTGAAATGCAGAAATGCACAAAAGACGATTTTGTTGAGCATGTGCCACAGATGGACCGCGCCTAATGGGCGCGATCCATCAGTGACCCATACTCAACAATAATTAATTGGAAAATTGAGAAATCTAAAAAGACCACAAAAGTGCAAAACAAACTCGAAATTCATATCTATAGATTGCCGTGACCTTGATTGAACTTTTTACTCTACGGTTGTCATAATATATTTGAAATTCGACTTGCGATTGAGTTGACGTACGTTCATTAATGTCACACAACCTCAAAGTTTTCTAATTGTGCGAGGTATGCAAATTAGACATTTACGGATAGGTTATATCGTACGTCAGTCCATGTGTTTCGTTATTGTTTTCAGATTGTATTACGACTATGACAAGATTAAATTATATATTTATTGTTAAGAATATGTTCGTTTGTTTACTAACGACAAATGTGTATGACGGTTTATGATTCGATTTGCATGTAATTTTTTTTAATAAAAAAATAAATGGAATGTGGTAAGTTTGGACTTTTTGAAGGTCTAATTTGCTTTCTCTTGTAAAATATTATTTCGCGAATCCCGTTAAAATGTATATATATTTTTTAATCAGTACACTTTTCGAAGTTCTATTTAAGCCAAGTCAGTAACTAGTGCGAATCTCTTTGCAAAGAGTTGCAAATCATGCAGCCCTAGCATCAGAACCAAGTTTCTTTATGAAATGGTAGAATTACCATGGTGAAACACACATGGTCGCTGATAAAACACTTTATTGTTACCCTCAAGTATCGGAAAATGCGTTAGGGCAATTCAAGAATGGTTAAAAAAAATTAAACACACCAAGTAACCTGTTGGGTCTAATCACATAAACCCAACTACAAGGTCAGCGTATGTAAAAGTTCCACTAAAATTTTAACCCGGTCTCCCCTTCTCAGGAAATAAACAACACAAAAATATGAGAAGGATGAATTCAATGTCGTTAGATGGTCAGGGTTTGCAAATTAACCCGTTACCCGGAACATATCCATTACTTGTATTCATAAATCCGAAAAGCGGAGGAAAACAGGGTGTGAGGTAAGCTATTACTTACTTTGCATAATTAATGCTAGATAGTATCATGTCTGCTTGAATCGCTTGCTTAGAATTTACGCCTTATGTTTTTTTTACTATGCAAAAATTTAAGACCGGAACCAGCACCTAGAAGGTACCAACCATAGCATCGTCTGCATGGCAAGGGCTACGACAAAATATAGCGCCAGGAATTCTAATTGCTGCACATTGCGCACAGAACTGAACTACAGTTATAGTAAAGCGCATGTGTGGTATCTGTCGTGGTTGATATAAAACGTCGTGGTTTCTTTTTGGTATTCACTCGTCGTCACGAAATCAGTTGGGTCAAAGCTGTGAACCTATCAAAACATCTTTTGTTATGTATGCGTCACTGATGGAACGCGTCGATTAGACGCGGTCCATCTGTGGCTCATGCTTGACAAAATGAGTTTTCTAAACGAGAGCAGTTCAGAGAGACAGATATATACCTATAAGCCTCTTCAATGTCCACACTGTGATCTCTGCTCTCTATGACCAATTGACCAAATTGTCAATCGTCGTTATACATTAATTTGGCGCATTGTGTCTTCATAAATACTAAAGATACCATTATTTATTGCTTCAGGTTACTAAGAAAAATGCAGTATCTTCTCAACCCCAGACAAGTATACGACTTAACGAAAGGCGGACCAATGCCAGGACTAAATTTCTTCCACGATTTAGATAAATTTCGAGTTTTATGTTGTGGGGGTGACGGTACCGTCGGATGGGTCTTAGATTGTATAGGTAGGTAAATTTAAAAAAGAAAAAAATCTGTTTTCGGAAAAAAAATTATCATGTTTTTCACCGACCTTATATTTGTTGATCAAACCCAAATTGATACATAAAATGCTGACAAACATGTTTTGTTAAATATGGCCCAGATATATCTGTGGCCCATACGTGGCGTAATAAATTTTTGATTTGATGCAACTGATATATTTTTGGTGTTGTGAAAACAACATGAAGTTCGCGGTCAGACCTTGACTGGTCAGGATACAACGGCCCGGTTTGATAGTTTAATGTTTACTTACATAATGTGGTCCTATTACAATTTTTATATTGTCAAGCATGGGTCACTGATGGACCGCGCCTCTTCGGCGCAATCCATCAGTGACCCATGTCTAACAAAACTTTGTTGATTCCGAATTTCTGACTGGGAGTACGTCCGTCCGACCGTTGTGTGGGAAGTCACTATTATGGACGCCGGTCATTTGCCAGAAGGCTATACTATTATCACAAACTGTCATTTTGTCCGGCAATTCCCGTTATTAATTTATATATCCTTTTAGACAAATCCGGTATAGAAGAACGACCCCCTGTAGCCATTCTTCCACTCGGTACTGGTAATGATCTAGCACGATGTTTGAGGTGGGGTGGAGGTAAGGAAGGTTTCTATTTGGAATTTTAGTTTTACCATATGCGATTTAAATAATCCTGGATTTTTTGTTTCAAAACTGATATTGAGAAATTTTTTTAGTACTTTTTGGTTGAACCCAAAAATATTTGTATGCTGATCCGGAATATTTAATGGGGCAAGTTTCACCGAGTAGGAATAAGCTATTGATGGATCGCACCGATGAAGTTCAAAAATAATATTTCAAAGTAGTTTTTTTAAAAAGGATCAAACTGTGCATTTTAATTCAGCCATTCTAACAAAAACCTTCAAATTCGATTTAAAAATATATACTTGCGTGTTTTCGCTTGCACGAATAACGATAGGCAACATTGCCATAAATATTTCATTTATTTCAAAAAATATTTTGTAAATTTTCAACGTTCAACTTTTTAGGTTACGAAGGTGGCAGTATGATGAAATGTCTCCAACAAATCGAATCAAGTCAAACGGTCATGATGGACAGATGGAATTTAAAAGTTGAGAACGATCCTGAAACAAAAGAAAAGGGAGATCCAGTACCTCTGACTATCATGAACAATTATTTTTCTGTTGGCGTGGTAAGTTAACTAATCTCAATATAAAATCCTATTTTTATAAGTGAATGGACAGTAGTTATGGCATTTCAGTATTCAAATTTACTAGCATGTTTGCCCCATTTCAAATAGTAGCATTTACAACCAGTCATTTGACAGGCGCCGTTCTGCGGTTGACAGGCAATCATCAAATGTGCTAGCGTTCGCAAACGCTTTCTCATTCCGTTGAAGCCGCACTGTTTCCCTCTGTTTTTTGACCGGCCACGCCCATTAATTTTGTCCTACCGACGCATGTCATTTGGACACTCAATAACCAACACAATATATCATTGACCACAGATTATAAACCACCCACTGCAAAAAACAATTTTGTCGTCATAAAGAGGCAGCTGCGCATTCGTTGTGCAATTCTCCTAACCAGTACATAATTATTCAAATCTATATTGTCGCGTCATAATCGATAGGGGTGGCATTATTATGACAATCATTTGATATGAAATATAGATATGAAATCAACACATATGATATGAGAACCTAAAACTGATGTTTGTTTACTCATAGCGTATGGAGAAAATTGCATTTGAAAAATGTTATTGTTATATAAATGCAAAATATACGAAATTTTCTATCGTCCGTTTCCGAATATCGCCCTTTAATTATGATTTTATTTTATCAAGTATGAGACATTGATGGACCGCGCCTCAGTGGCGCGATCCATCAATGACGCACACATGACAAAACGTAATTGGTTCAACATTTTCTTACACTTTCGCCACTGATTTGCTTAAAATTGGTATAGAAGTTCCCGCTATCTACTATCAAGTATGGCCCTACTACTTATTCAAAATATTCCCAAATGTTTTCGAAGCTGGCTTCAAATCTGAACAACAACTCGAATATAGATATATATCGTTTAAAACTAAAATTGAGAAATGTAGTCATAAGTTCAAATGAAAATGATAAATTCATCTACGAAATTCAAATGTTAAAAATACACAAAAATTAAAAAGAACTTATCGATGCTATCTTCAAACATTTGATGTTTATTGAATTGTTTGGTTGCTTTCAAGTATCCGTCTACTATCAATGGGTAATGGATCGCATAATATTACGAAACTTGGCCAAACAAGGAAAAAATACAGCTGCTTGTTTCTCAGACGATTTTGTCTGGGGGAGAAAATCTGGTTTGAAAATTTGTTTTTACTATGTAAAAAGTCTTGTAAATTTTTCATGATGTTGTATGTTATTGAAAATTATTAGAACCATGCTTGGCCTGTTATAGACTGCATTAAACAAAAATCGTAAAGTCAAACTCTTTTTTGTTAGGCCTGTGTCACTGGTGGATCTCGTCGATTAGACGCGATTCATCTGTGGCGCATGTTTGACAAAATTGACGCGAGTCCAACGCATCGTAATTTTCAAAGCACGGAAAATCTGCGACATGGGTTTTTTAGAAAATGGGGACGCAAATGACACTGAATCTAATATTTTTTGTGTTTTTTTTACATTTTTTCGGTGTTTTCAATAAATATTATTATACTTTTTCAGGACGCCATGATTTGTCGAAAATTTCATGTAATGCGAGAAAAGCATCCAGAAAAATTCAACAGCAGGATGAAGAACAAACTTTGGTATTTTGAATTCGGAACTTCAGAAACGTTTGCCGCCTCCTGCAAAAAACTTCACGAAAATTTGACTGTTAAGGTAACTTTTGCATTAAATCTCTCATTTTGATTGTATCACCTTGAGCGAGGCCCAATGTTAAGGCTACTTATTACACATACTTATTACACCCTGGGTTGAGTGCCTAATACGGAATGAACTGTACGGACTTGCTGGGACTCTAATCAGAGATCTATTCATTCTGCAATAACAAAAAGTGTTAACCACGAGGCCATCGCGCACGATCTATTGAAATTAAAATCTTAGAAACCCAATCAGGTATACTGTTGTGTCGAGTGGGAGTCTTAGTGTGTCGCACTCGCAGCGAAATCATGAATTATGGCAAATTTTACGTCGTGAAATTTGAGATACATCATGACTTTACTAATTGACTTAAAATAGGGTCAAACATCAGCAATTTTGACCACTTAAAACGTGAATGAATTGCTTGAGTCATAGTTAATTTTGCATACCCTTCGAACTTGAGCTAAGAGAACTTGAGAAGAGAACTTGAGCTAAGAACAAATGCTCGGAATCGGCAATATCGTTTTACTATTGCCAGTAAAACTAATCTTATCATATACCAGAAAATTCGCTAGAATTTTACTATTATTCATTGTTAGGTCGACGGAAAGAATCTTGATCTTCAAACTGGTCAACGTTTTCAAGGCATAGCAGTATTAAACATTCCCAGCGTGTACGGCGGAACCAATTTATGGGGTACGACTAAAAAGAAAAAGAAGAAATTAGCGCTACCATCAAGTACATCTGCAAGCAAAGATAATATCGACATTAAATACGCTGTACAAGGTATTTTAATTACTTAATGTATACTACTTACTTAATGAAAATATTTGCGATATTGATTCAAAAAGTTGTCAATTTATCATTTTTGCTTTATGACGTTATTATGCTGTCATAATTTGAGACGTCGCGTCATATATACGAATAATTCAAATTCAATAATTCAAGTTTCATTTGTAATTGACAATTTATTCGGAATATTGTTATAGATATATCACTGCTGTTCTAAATATGCCAAAACGAATTTACAATCGCAGTATATTTTATTTTATAAAGCATGAGCCACAGATGGACCGCGCCTCCTTGGCCATAAATAACGTTTCTTTGAACGTGAAAGTCGTTTATTAATGAGTGTACCCTACCAATCCGATTATTGGTAAATTATGTGCCAAAAGGTAAAATTCGTTTTACGAATTTTAATTTCTTTTTTTAAAGTGATGAAAATATTAGAAATACGATAGGCTTATACATACATACCATATGTCAATTGTCCTAACGTAGAAGCTAGAGATAAAAGTAATATAACGTTAATACTTATGTAGTACTAGTGTAATGGAATTATTGTTTGGGCCTATGTGAAAGATACCGGGTTTGATCCCCAATAAGTCCAACTTGATTACTCCAGAGGGGTAGGTTCAGTCGAAACGGAAATTCCAAGTTTTAATACATATTATATTCAAGTTCCGCCATTATCATTTACATTATCATCATATTTTTTATTCTAGGCATGGGAGATAAAATGTTGGAAGTAGTCGGTGTTGTAGGTGCGATGGAAGTTGGACAAATAATGGCGGGACTTCGTGCAGGAAATAGATTAGCACAAGGACACGTTATTGAAATTACGTAAGTTAATCGCCATTTTTAAACCAATTTTGTTTTTCTGTAGTTTGGTAGACATCAATAACAATAAACTGCTAATGAATTATCTTGCCAAGCTTTTTCCATTCATGATCAATGACCCATCATGCTTGGCATAGCGTTCATACAGCATTTTATCCGAAAGTCAAGTTCTAGTTTTACATGATTCATATAAACTGCGTCTGATAGGGCATGCTTAGATAATGGGTGAGCCCAATAAAATAAGCCAAGTAGCCCATAAATTTGATAAATTACCTAAACGTGCATCAATGCGTCACATCTCGAAGTCACGTTCCATCGTGAAATTACGTTTAAAAAAAAATTTGAAAAATTACAAGTATTTGGTTCGGGCGATACTAATTTTTCTGTTTTTTGACCAGAAAGTTGAGAATATCTTTGTCATTTGTCTTATTTCAGGACTTCCAAACAATTCCCAATGCAAGTAGACGGCGAACCATGGATGCAAGTACCTTGCAAGGTAGGAGGAATATCACTTTTTGTTGTTTTGTATGTAGTTCGGGATTGTTTATATATTGTTTTTACTGAAATACCCTCTAAGCAAATTTGAAGCGATAGTAGGTGCCCACTCACAAGCGCTGAGAAGGTTATCTGCCCCGAGCGATGCCTCTACAATCAGTTTTGCTTCCTCTCGGTTGAATTTGATTCGCAAATTCGTAAATTTTTAATTTGATTTTTGCAGCGATTTAGATAAACAGAATCAAAAATGTACAAATTTCAGAAAATGTAAATCCTATGATGTATTCTATTTTTGAACAGGCGTCTTTGCCCGTTTCAAATATTAAAGTCATTTGCCAAAATTAATCTTATTTCGAGTTCAAAAGATATTTGATTGTACTTACCCCCTACTTACGACACGCAGAAAAGGCAATATGTTACAACAATTCTAATTCCCGCGCCTGTAGAGCCTACTTTAACATATTCAAACGCGTTTCAAATTTTAGGATTAAAGATAAGATTAATACAGGAAGCAAATCAATTCAAGCTCATATGAATATGAAGTTTATTGAATTGGAATATGACAAAAAAAATATTTCACAATGTCAAACATCCTTTCCCCACGCCCCATTTTTATAATTTATCACCGGACTCTTCATTTTCAATTCTAGATCGAAATAACACACAAGAACCAAGTACCCATGTTAATGGCCTCGCCACAACAACAAACTTCAATCTGGTCTTGCTTCGGAAAAAATAAAACAACGGTAGAAGACACGTAACGAAACCTTTTCGATTCAATATAATATATTTATTTTTTCAACAGCAAAGAGTTTTCTAAATTCACAAAAATGAGGAAAAAGGGCAACTCGCGGTTCTTTCATCGAATCAGTAAAAATTATGTAAACATGTTATGCCTAGCATGGACCACTGATGGATCACGCTTCGGCAGCGTGATCCATCTGTGGCCCATGCTTGACAAAACAAAAGTTTTAGGAGGATATAGCTTGCCAATTTATAAAATATGTATTTAATTATGGCCAAAAATGACCTGACGACATTTTGCACTAAAAACGGCTTTTTTCAATTTCAACTTTTTCTTATTCACCTTACTGGACAATATCACCATTTTTTTATTTACATGATATTTTTGAATGCTGAAAAATAATTATAAATTGAACAAATGAGGTAATTAGAATAACGACATATTGAGATTTCAAACACCATTGAGACAGACTGCGCAATGGTATTCTATAAGATATCTCACCGATTGATAATGGAATCAAAAAAATGGCTGATTTGTCTTACTATCTGTACTTTTTTAGTCATCGGCCAGACACTTCAAGATGTAGTACCAGAAACTGTACTCGAAGCCGAAAACATCCCAAACGGAAGCAAACCACCCTGATTCAGTGCAGCTGTGCGTTAAATGACTTTAAATAAGCCGTCTTTAATTAAAATTGGCTTTATTTGAGTCATAACAAGTTGTTGGCTGAATATAGGTGCAAATTGAAAGACAAATTAGCCGAATTGACAATTCTCACCCTTGAATCTGACCTTGTTTCGTTCTCCCTACATCTTCACTAGGCAAACTGAAAAATTTTGTTAGTAAAGGGGACTCTATCCATGAAGCGTGTATTACACGCTACAGAGATAGAGTACCCTTGACTAACGAAGGCAGCAGGATCATGAATTTCGTCTTTTTTGAGGCACTATCCTATTCTATTGAGTGTTATTAATCGTATCTTTTTCGCCAATCGTCAACATCTTATCTCATCCTTGTTTATTTACTTGTTTGTTTATTGAAATCCCTTTCTCAGCAGCAGTTCCGTAGTATTCTTAATTGTTTGTTTGTCTTTTTGTTTACAAACATTGAAATTTCTGACAAAATGAGAAATTTATTTTCTGTGTTTTCAAATCGCAGCATTCAATTTTAACTTTGGCAAGCTTTAGCCACAGATAAATCGTTCTTGGCTTTATTACTTCAATCTATGGCCCAGTCTTGGCATTTCGAAACTTGCTACTATTTTATTGAAATGTTATAATATATATATATATATATATATATACCTTTATAAACGAGTAAATCGGGTAAAACTGTTTCTTAAACTCGGTTAAATATTATTGTTGCGTGTGACGTCATCTGACATTTAGTGACGTCATTTTGGATGAAAATGAAACAAAATAGTAACGCAATTATTCAATCTCCACAATCGAAAACTTACCGTTTTTTGTTTGTTATTAAAGTTATCAGATAATGATTTCTCGGTAGTTTGAGAAGTGCGACATGGCGTGAAATTGATGCCATGGCACTGTTTTAATGCCATCAGATATTTGGGCCATGTTGTACTGGCAGTCGATTTACTATATAACTTTTAAACAACATTTCGCATATTTATTTCGTTCTCTAATTAACTGCAGCATTGTTAGTATTTTCTACGGCCGTGTATGGTCGAAAGATAAAACGATGATAAAACAAGCCTAAGATTCAACTATTTGCACCTTATGTTTTTTCTTATATATTCGAATTTATTGAAACGTTTATCTTATTTTTTATTTTAAATAATATTGTTATCAATAATTAATTATGCATTCGTCGTTCGATATTTCCTTCATCTTTTTTTGTCCTATTTACTCTCTTTTTCGTGTTTTATTGATGTTCTTATTAATATTCGTTACTTTCGTGATAGTCATCTGCCAGAAATGTTATTTTTCGAAAAAAATATGATCATATGTGGATTCAATAAAATAGCCTTGTTCAAGCAAGGGCCATGCTTGGACGGTGCCTTGACGGCGCGATCAGATCATGGCCTACGCTTGAATAAGTTAAACTACGTTTCAAATTCGTCCCTTTTCCCCAAATATTATGTTCCTGTTAACAATGTTCGTATTAATTTTGGTCCGAATGTATTTGTTCCTCATCGACAACGTTATTCACGAATCGTGCACGGCAAAGGTTGATTTTTCGTAAACTTTCAACTGAAACGCGTTCTCTTGATTTCTGATCATGTACTATTTATCGTGTTATGGTTATGATGATAAAGTTTTGATTATTATTGTTATGATTATTCTTATTACTGATCTCTGATGAAATAAATGTACTGATTTTATGTTTGGTAAAATTTAGGGAATTCTATTTTTTTTATCTCGAGAAGGGAAAGCCTAGAATACGAGTAAACCGATCCCATCGTCACGACAGGGAGTAAACGCACTTGAATCTTGCGTTTAAGAAATGAGATTCTATATGCCTCCTCTGCCAGTTAAACAAAAATTATAAGAAGGCTATGTTGCGCGCATTCGGGGTACAGCAGTTACTACCTAGTATCCAGTGCCTCTGTCCATGTAATCTCACTTTTGGAAATTTTTTCCTGCTTCCGTTTACAAAATTGCGCATTTTGAATACGATAGGCATATGGGTGAACAATGTAGTGTTTTTCCTCCGACGCTTATTATGACGCGATCTGAGCATTAGATTTTTCTAATTTTGACGAACTCCTCCTTTCCAAGATCGTAAACGTGATTGCTTGTATAAGGGACGTGCCGATGTAACTCCGAGTACCGGCTATTTCACAGTATTGGCGATGGGTAGGGACCCGGAAATGAGGATATAACCGATGCTTGACATATCTGCTGACAAATAGTATCGGTGTGTTTATTCGTCTCGAGGTGCATACTATTGATGGTCTTGGCGGGAATTCTTGCTCAGGACAGACATCATTCACATATGAGTCATAGGTCCATGGGAAGTTACATTTTTGATCGTACTTAATTGTACTATACCCCTTTGGCGTTTGAAGCAGCAGGCGGATGAAATTAACTGGCTATTAATATTAGAGATGGGCCGATGTTTCGGTATCGACAATTATCGGTGACTTTTGAAGCATCGGTATTAGTATCGGAAAATTTTAGTCACCGATACCGGGTACTTCTTAGTTAGGACGGCGGTTCACACAGCGCAGCAGATATATACTCTACGTGTTAGTAAAATGGAGAAGAAAATGTTTTATGACGTAACAATGGAACTCTTTGGTAATTCACGACTTGCCTATACTTGTTCAGCGCGGTCTATGACGCCTTCGGGAAAATGTCGATGATAGGTAAGGCAGGTTTTAACAAATTTTAGGGCAATGTTCTCAGAATCTGAGCTAGGCTTTATTATAGTGGTTAAGTACTGGTTGTAATGTTTTCCGTTTAACGTTAGAGCAAAGTTGCTTTTTTAAATTTTGTAAAAGCCTGTTAGTTAGTTCCTTTTAGACGCTGCCGACAACCTTGTTTAAAGCGAAATTCAATAAAACTAAAATCAAAAGATTTAGCGATGGGTCTTAAGGTAGGCTAAAATAACTTCTAGCAAAGTATATTCTTTCTACTTATTTCGGTGGATATGTATAGATTATAATAGCCTATTTCGTTCGATGTCTCTAACCAGCACACGCACAATTACCGGAAAAACGTGGGAGAGTTCTCCATAAATTAAACTTAGCCTATGGGGATCGTGGAACTACTTTAAGTTCTCGATACTTAAATGATAACCCTTGATCCCGCAATCGAGGCACGGTCAAATCTGTTTACAACTGTATGCTATTTTCGATTCTTGAGTTGCTCGAAAGGCACAGTATGTGTCAGTGCAAAAAACAGCAGTATTAAGAGTACATCCCTTCCCTGGTTCACACACAGCAACCAACATCACAGAAATGATAAATCAAATTCTCATTGAATTTGATGTATCATTTCATAAAATCCACATCTTTTTGAGAGATGACGGCGCAAATGTCACAAAGGGGATCAAAGAATCCGGTCATGCTGGGTTGTCGTGCTTTCTTCATACCCTTCAATTAGTTGTCCATGATTGTATACTAGAACAAAAAGCAGTGAAGAATGTCATTTCATTCATTTTCTGTAAAAAAATTGCGGGTCACTTCAGCCACTCGCAGTTGGTATGTGATAAACTGGAGTGTCTCCAGACGCAGCATGGGCACACCACCACCACACAAAATACTGCAAGATGTTCTTACTCGTTGGAATAGCACGTACCCCATGATGCATCGCATAATTGAACAGAAAAATGCAATGAACAGCGACTGTGTTGAAACGCCAAACATGCCAGTTTTTGACGCTACCCAATGAAATTTGATCGAAAAAGTCACCAGCTTGTTCAAAATCTTCCACCAAACAACGGTGAAAATGAGTGCAACTGATAGTACTGTCTCCGAAATAATTCCACAAGTTAAATTTCTGAAGATATTCATCAGAAAAGCGACCCGGCATTTTCTGGCATGACTGGAATGCTAAACGCTGTGGATGCATCAATGACGGCTAGATTTACCTGATATTTGACTGATACGAATACAATCTTGGCTACTTCCCTGGATCCGCGGTATCAGAACAGTTTTTTTTTTCTGAAATATGCAGTCCAAATGGTATTTCTTGTGATAAGGAAAGCATTTTGCAAAATTTGTTTGAATCTTGGAGCACAAAGAAGGCTGGAGAACGGGAAACAATAGCCCGCGAAAGGACACAGCAAGTACCTCGGAAAGTACAGCACCTGATAATATCAGGGACTACGATTATGATACTTGTTTCAAGCAAGTAGTAGGGCAAAAGAAGGTAACCGAGGCCAATGACGAGCATTTTCCATCAAGAGACAAAATGTGACAATAAGTACAGAAGTTGAGCGGTACCTGGAAATGCAAAGACTGACAAATAGTGGAAGTCCGCTATGTTGTTGGAATGAAAACAAGATCCATTTACCCTATCTCGGGGAACTGGCTAATAAATACTTATCCGACCCACCATCATCTATTGAAAGTGAAAGAATATTGGGCATTGGCAGAAATGTTTAAACCCCACATAGAAACAGATTGAATCCAGACACTGTCGAATCCTTGATGTTTCTGAAACTGAATATTTTTCACGACCTGACAAGGTCAAACATTTAATGTAAATATATAATTAATTCGCAATTACTTATTCTATTTCACTTCGACACTTATAACTTCGAACTTGATTTTCCAACGCTGTGAAAAAATATTTTTAACTAATAGGTTTGAATTCCGAGAGGCGTGAGTATAAGTAGGAGGTCTGCTGGCGCACAGTAGTTCACGTAAGCGCTGCGCACGACTTCCTTCACCATGCACTTTCGAATATACAAAAAAGAGACCAGGACAAGTAGAAGGAAAGAAAGCTCCACAGAAAGTCATTCTGTGTCTCCATCGATTGTTCACGTCGGAGTAGGCAAGAATGATAATTTGTTAGGGTTATTTTGAAAAATGCTCATACTATTAAAATACCAACAACATATCATGATGTCACTCTTTCATTCAAGTCACATCTTCCTACAGTTTGGACTGGTTTACAAATATCTAACATATCCACCATATCGCAGTCTTAGAAAAGCGATCCAGTTTATTTTTTGGTTTTATAACTGTGACCATGTAGTTATTTCTTTGCAGGGAAACCATAAAAAGAACATACCACTACCGCGTCATTCAGCACTAGAGATGTAAGGCATATGATGGAAAGTCAGTCATGTTTTGACGTTGCTGAATAGAAATAAAACGATTGAGTTGTCCTTTTCCATTCCAGTGCTCTTGTTGAATATTTCATTAATTTAGATAATTTTATGCGCCTGTTTTCGATTAAATTAGCTATCCTATCTTTCGCGCTAGATCAGGTCTTCAATTTGAGTCATACATTCTCTGAGAATGGGCTTGCCGGTAATGTATCGTAGTTTACACGATGTAGGAATCTTCTCTTCTTAATCATCTTCTCAGAATAAACACCAAGACCTAATGTCCCATTTGAAGCCAAAAAAGGGATTGAAGTATATCACCTCATTTTATATGAGAAAAAATCGAGTTTAGATAGAAGTGATCTGCATAATTAGACAACTAAAAATATCAGCTATTACTCGGGTTGAATCACGCTAATGAGTAGGTGATATATAAATCAACAAAACTTGACCTTAAAAGATCATATTTTATCCAGATCGGTAGTTTCTGACCAAATTTTTTGATTTATTTGTTCGGTTTAGGAAATAACTTAGGTTTCATTTCTATTACATTCCAAGTGACTCGATTTGATTTGGTTATATTGATTGATTTCCAATGTTTCATCTGACCTGGGTATTTCCGTGTATAAACTTTTCAACTCCCGCCCTCAGTCAGAAATGTTTGGTCGAATCATGCTTGACAAAATTGAATTTCTGATTCAGCCCAGATTTGTCCTTGCTAAATAAAGGAATTATTTTCTATTGTCAAGCAAGGACCATTATGGACCATGCCCAAGCCTCGCGATTCATATGTAACTTATGCTTAACAAGAACAAGCAACTTGGAACCCTTTTGATTGCGACAAAACATGATACTTTTTGTTCTAAGCTTGAATAAAGTTTAACAAATTGTAACATTTTGCAAGCTATCATCGATCGACCCGAGCGATAGAAGTGGGAACAAATCCTTTTGAATAATTGATGTTTAGGAGCTCATTAACACCTAGAATCTATTTTTTGGGTTTATAATTTCACTTTAAATTTAATGTTTTAATTTTTTCACAAGCCAGGTAGAAAGTAAATGTTTTTAACTCCGTGCACTTGGATTTGGTATGTTTACTATGAAACGGCGAGGCTTGGGTTTATAATTTAAATTTAATGTTTTTAATTTTTCACAAGCCAGGTAGAAAGTAAATGTTTTTAACTCCGTGCACTTGGATTTGGTATGTGTACTATGAAACGGCGAGGCTTGGGTTTATAATTTAAATTTAATATTTTAAATTTTTCACAAGCCAGGTAGAAAGTAAATGTTTTAGCTCCGTGCACTTGGATTTGGTACGTGTACTATGAAACGGCGAGGCTTGGGTTTATAATTTAAATTTAATATTTTAAATTTTTCACAAGCCAGGTAGAAAGTAAATGTTTTAGCTCCGTGCACTTGGATTTGTTACGTGTACTATGAAACGGCGAGGCTTGGGTTTATAATTTAAATTTAATATTTTAAATTTTTCACAAGCCAGGTAGAAAGTAAATGTTTTAGCTCCGTGCACTTGGATTTGTTACGTGTACTATGAAACGGCGAGGCTGGTGAAGCTGAGATTGTGTATTTATAGAAGACCTTGCCTTGTAGCATTCTAACTGCCAAAAAAGGTCACTAGAAGGGAACGAAGATGTGGTAAATGGGTTTTTCATTGCCCAGGGTAGATACCAGTGACCACTACATCCAACCATAGTGGTTCAGGTCTGTAAAGGATGTTTCCTGCTTAGGGTGCAGTTGTTGGGTACACTGTAACAAAGGTACAGTAAATTTACCGGCCATTTGCAATAATTTATGCCAATTATGGGCTGTTGTTGGACTGCACCTTCTCGGTGCGTTCCATCAACACCCCATATTTGGCCAAACAAGTAAATTTTGAATTTTGTTTCAATACCCCCAAGTATAATTACTGTCAAAGACCAGTGGTTTTCTTGCATTTTTTGTTACAGTGTATGTATTTGATATAGCTCTTGGCCACACGGGCGGGGTCATTAATTTTCATCCTTGATGGGTTGCTTAAACAAAAGAATAACAATGTAATAATAAATTGTCCTAGTTTGGTAATATGTTAATAAAAATCAAATAAATAAAAAAAATCGCGAAATCCCCCTTATAATATAATCAAGTGACGCTCAAGAGAATAATAGTCATAAATCGATATAGTTCAGATGAGTGATGATCGGTCAGGTATTTAAGAAGGGATAAGTACAAAATCTTGTAAATTGTGGGAAGTACCGTTTTTCGCGCATCCCCTACAACGTTCTTCTATTTAATCAAGCTTGAATGAGAATTGTGGGAGAGACCCCACCAGAAAACGTTCAGACTAAGCCGTGGAAAATCAGCAGTAGTTGAGGATGATTGATATTTGTGTAACAAAAACATTGTTGATTTCGACATTTTCAGTCATATTTTAATAGATATATAGTTATCAAACATCGGGATTCGAAACGATTCAAGAAATCTATTCGAATAAAATTCAAATTCCGAAGAATTCTATTTTGTTCAGTAATAGTCGATTCCAAAAAAATTTTTTTTTTGCCCAACGAGGGGCGGTTTATGAATGGCCCATGATGGACACAGTATATTATTTAGGAATCTTAGCTCCTCAAAGAAACCAGTTTGGTATATTCGGACAAATTACGTAATTTTCGAGAATTAACGCTTCACGAAAATAACATCGCATTTTGACGGTACTTGATCTGATTATGGTAGAAAAAATCTTATCATCTAATTTAATGAACCTAAATCTTTTAACAAAACATAATAATGTAAAAAACATTCAGTAAAAATGGTCAAATGTTAATAAACTTCTTAAACATCAGCGTCCGGAATTGAAAGTTTTGCATTCAAAAACAGTTCGATATGTTCCATCCAGTTTGAACTAATTTTCGTTTAATAAAATTCAAATTACCTGACCCAAAAATTCCTATTTTATGTTGTAATTTCGTTCCGTTGACTGAAAACAATGGAAAAATCCATGTTAGAATTACTGCGTTTACAAAAGTCTGCATGATGACGTCAACTCCCGTCAGGTTACGTTTACCATATAACATGTGTGACGCACATCTAAGAAGCAGGAAACAGCCTATGTACATGCTTGGCCGCAGATAGCGAAAAATTGAATTCATATTGAGATTTGAAATTAGTTGCATTTGAAATTTTCTGTTGTTGACAGCTTGCGAATTAACACGCAATAAAAGAAAATAAGTTTGTAATTAGGTTTATAAAGATATATTGACAAAATTTTACGCTGCAATTTTGCGTAAAGTTGGACTTTACGCAAAATTGAAGCGTAAAATTATGTCAATAAAAACCAGCGAAAAGTTGGAAATGGCAAGATGGTTAGAAAGGAGTAAGACGATACAAATAAATAGTATTTTATTTAGTGTTTGCAAAACCGGCAATATATTATAGTTTTTACAGCAAACGACTATCCAGAGACCTTTCTCTAGATTAATTTCTTTATTAACCCAATGTAGGAAATGTTTTATAGGTTGCGATTTTAACCTGGTATAATTAATTTATATCTATGGTTAACTTTAACATAGTAACAAATAAGATAATTTGGTAACAATGCAAGTCGTACGTTAAATATTCAGGAAAATGATTGCTGCCTTCCGGTTTTCTAATAGTTTTGACCTGAATATTCAATGAAGTCCTACAGACTAGAACAAAAGTCCATATTTTGCTCTTATCATTCATTTGAATAGGCCATGTTAAGCTTTGACAAGCTAGAAAATTAAAAAGGTGGTAACTTATTAAGAGAGATCGCACTCTCTTCCACTGCACTCTGAGCAGAACTCAACGAGAGGGAAAAGTAAGCCTGAACTGATGTCACGGGATACATTAGAACTGAACAATTCGATTCGGTGATTCGAAACGCTTCGAAACACAGTAGATTCGAATAAGTCGTATACATCAGTGTTAGCAACGACAACTTGCACAATGACAAATAATTTTTATGTTCCTACGCCAAAATAGAACAAAAAATTCCAAATTTTGGTCAAATTTATTTTTGTCCTTAGAGATGAACTAACTTAATTTAATATACATTTGCGCCTCGTAGTTATAGATTTATTCATTTATTTTGGATAACGGAGACAACTTTTTATGATAAAAACGTTATGATTTATTTAATGTCTACACAAATTTGATACGATTCGAAAAGAATTAGCCGAATTAGATTTGAATTCATAAAAATTCGGTTTTTTGCCAGCCCCAGATACAAAGAGTCGTATTTCTGGAGGAAAGAAAGGGAGGATTTATGAATTTTAGAAAGTATGGGCTTTATTGTGTGACCGAGCTTGCTCCAGTTATTACACCTCGTAGAGTTGAGATAATGAATCATACTTAGCGGGGCTCGAACTCGAAACATTTGGTATTAATGCCTAAGGTTTCTTAAAATATCATGCAGTCGGGTTCAGATACAAACACGCCTTTAATTTTACTCTAATGTATTCGCTCTTTCAACAAATGGCATAATTATTCATTTCGGGTCTTTCAGCAATAAAACAATAAAATTAAACATCACTCAGAGGTCAATGGTCGAGAAATCCCACGCATTTACGTTAAATTAGCGCCAATTTGACGCTCGTTTTCTGACTGTTTCCGATTTTACGCTTTCAATTTTTTAATTTTCGCCTACAATATAAAAGCCCCAGCATTACACTATTGTTCTTTGAAATCAATTTGCTTTGAAATCGGGAGGTGAAATTCCAAGGAAATCCGGTAACCGGAACAATTGCTCACAAAATAAAGGTCGAACTAGTCATTCACATTTCAAATGTGACCAGAGTAGAGTGAATTAGATTCCGGTCCGTTTTCGTGGAACATATATTTTGGTCGTAAAAGAAATGTTGTGTTTCAAACACGGGACACTCATGGATCGTGCAGCGTCTTATATTTTTCTTTGTGAAGCTGTTATTTCAGTTTTCCAAAACGTTATTAAATATCCTTTGTGCAGAACCGAGTGCTTTTGAATCCTGTCTCCTCAAAAATCAAGGAAATAAGGTATTTGTGTCTATTCATTGAGTGAGCAAGTTTTGACAAGTATCTTCCAAAGCGCGGTCCATCTGTGGCTCATACTCGACAAATGAACATTTGTGGTAAGGATAGGTGTAGTCCGTCACCCAGCTACGTCGAGTTTGTCAAACCAGTCTTTACTAAATATGAGTCACTGATGGATCCCGCCGCAATGGCGCAGTCAGTCCATCTGAGGCTCATACTCAACAAAATATTAACTTCACAGTTATTACTCATATAAATGAGTGCAGTTTGGACATGCGTTTGGAATAATAATTATAACAGCCTAACATTTTATAAAACAGAAGACAAATTTGATTTCTGGAAATACTGTCTCATTTTATCGAATCGAGTGACCTGAATTGATGTCTCAGTGAGAAACGATTTGTCAATGGTGAAATTATATGAAAGATCAAGTTATAGGAAAAGTATGATGGGGAAAGTTCATCATGGTTGTGTCTGTGCAGTATCTAATAAAAATAATGGAAGCTCAGATATTTAGCAATAGTAATTTGTAATTAAAATGTGCGTTTGGTTGTAAAGCAAAAAAAAAGTTTGGATAATCAATCTACAAGCTAGGTAACTGAAGCAGAGACTACAAAAAATAGTCCGAAATTCGCGCCCGAGGCAAACACAAAAGAATTAAAATAAGAATTCAAGGCCTCGAACTGGTAAAAATATTAAACATTGCTACTGCGGACGAAGGCGCGCGATTTCTCACGTCTTAAAGCACATAAAAAGCCCATCCTGACTATGCATCTGCGACAAAGACAGCTTTTGAAATAAAATGATCCTAATTAATAAAACAACACGTTTATTGAACAATTTCTATCTACGGTTTTTCTGAAAGTTTTTTGCATTGATAATAAAAATTCGATCACGATCAAATATGAGGTAGAAATCGGTGAAGGACGGTATCAGTCAATTTTTCTAAAAATCAGTCGATTTTTAATCAGATCGGTTCCCATCTTTACTACACAGTGTGCTACGGAAAGAGTGCGCGTGTTCCCAAATTCATATTATTAGAAACGGCCAACCACCCAATGTTCGGTTTGTTTTATCAAGCATGCGACACAGAATGACCGTGCCTTGTGACTCGTGCTCAACAAACTATATATATTTGTGGATATTATCTGGTCTTTGACTGACTTTTGTATCGTAACAAATTTTTCATTTCTTGTTTGTTAGTTTTGTGTTTTCGTGTGACTGATGAAAATTGTATTCAACACCTGCCTAATTATTTACACGTTCATTTCAGTTTCTTTAGACCCTTTTAAATATCTGGATACATTTTTTAATAACCAATAAAAAAGAAAACGAATAATCTAGATATTTATGCAACAGAATTAACAGTCATGTCCCAACCAAAGGTTTGTCCTACATTATTATGTTTATCTTTTTTCTGAACACACAGATGTCGGCTTGAATTGAGGTACAGAGTGTGGGGAATCCTAAATACTAGAACTGCATCTATGGCAGGAAGCCTTACTCTTGGATTTTTATCTAGACTTGTTTTGATATCTAAGATTTCAAAATATAGGTTGGGTCGTTAACTCGGTTAATGGTCACATGAATTCCAGGTACACAATTACAAGCTTCTGAAATAATCATCATTCAGAAAACTCCAAAAATTTCGTGATTGCGACAAAATTACCAATGTGATATATTTAAAAGCAGGCCACGGTGTTTACAACATCTTTTCAATACTATCAATCAAGCAAATAGATTTATCAGCCTTATGATTGCTGCAGTAGATCGAGGGATTTTAATGTGATGAAGAAACACGTTCACAAACAAACTGTCAGACAACTATTTTTTTCAGATAATTCTGTATGAAGATGAAGAATTTGGCGGGAAAAGTTTGGAACTGACGGAAGCAATTCCAAGATTGGAAAAACACTTTTTCAATGATATCATATCATCTATTAAAGTACAAAATGGAACGTAGGTATTTTTTCCGTAATTATGTTTTCAAGATGTCACCGCTCTTTAGCAATGATTTTACTTAATAATTTTAAAATAAAATTATATAATCGACTTTCCCCTGCCATTTACCTACTATTAATCTATTGGAGCCTATACTTTGCAATAATCTCCTCAAAAATGAGGCTTCAAGTTTTAGAAATATAGAAATTAATACAGAATATCGAATCCTATTTCTAAACGCCATAATATTGCGTCAAAATGATAAACAGCCTACACAAAAAATCAGAACGATAACTGCTCATTTACTCGACATTATATGACGTTACACAAACACCAATACGATATTCGTGCAATTGATCTGTTGTCGTTGTACCTGGCTCCTAATTTCAATGAAAATGCCAATTTATTCTCGGTCGTTGTTATTTAACCTAAATCAATTATTCCAGCTGGATTGTATACGATGATGAAAATTTTAGTGGAAAGTGCTACAAACTCACACCAGGATCATATCCAAATGCAGACAGCTGGGGAGGAAAGGACGACGAACTTTCATCAGTCAAACCAGCGGACTAGACAGGAGAACAAACAACTATTTCGGAAATAAATGAACACCATATACCAGTCAAAAAAATCGTCCAGCCATTTTTGTTTATTATAAAACTCTGATTGATCACGCAGCTGAGCGTTTGAATTTGAGCGTCTGTTTTTCACGCTATAACAAACGTGTAGTAAGTTTAATGATCGTTTGCAGTAATTGTTTATTTCCCAAATCGAAAACCGTTTTGTTGATGAGATTTATGCCGAGTAAAGACTGTTGTTGCACCTCATCGGCGCGTTCCATAAACAGTCAATAATTGGTCAAAAAATTGTTTGAATAGTCCTATTTTAATATCATCGCATAAATTTAGTGCTAACGAACGGTGATTTTACTGCATTTTTTATGTTCTCGACAAAATCAAATTATTTTTTTCTAATTGTGACGAGAAAGAAATGAAATCTCTGTAAGAATTGTATGTGTAAATTTTGAATTCTGATGTTTTTTCTGTTTTTCATATTTAACAATAATAACCAAAAATTTTGTTCAATCAAACATTATCCACATATTCCCACTTCACACAACAATATGCTCCAAAATATGAAGACTTGTTAAGATTTTTATGTCAAATGTATGCGTTTTGAGCTAAAACATTGTGTTTTCGTGATCACCTTCAGATTACTGCTTCCCTGGAATGATATGTTATTCACGGTTTTCCACACTGAGTTGGTAATGCATTACGCTGGAAACGTTTCAAGATCCAGTTTCCGGAATACATTGCCTTAGTTCTGTTGAATGGGGGTCGCAGATAGATCGCTCCACTGAAGACCTCGACCGTGTTCCGCAAAACATGTTTGTATACAAAATTTTCGGACTGAGTACCGGAATACTTGCATCAACATTGTTTCTCCCCTTTGTATATTGTTAATTCCATCAGTGAGTCTCTCGACACACCAGAAGGAGATTACTGGTGTGAGATGTAGTGTTTTGATTATTGTGTAGTCAAGAGTCACATTTTTATTATCCTATTATATTTACATTATTTTATTCTATTGTTTGTGTATATTTAATTTATGACCTTATTACAGATAAAAATATTCATCATCGTTGTGATGCGCTTCAATTCAACGCTCTTAATGTTTTACCGATATTAAAATCTGTGATAAAACTAGCATATATGATTTATTGGACTTTGGCCTTTAACATAAATTCTGCTTGAATCATCAAAACGATCTTACTATTATAATAGTTTGTAACAATTTGCTCAATGAATAAACAAAATTTTCAATTTTGAACTTCGTTTTCTTTTATACAACCCTACATTTGAGCAGTCGACCCAAGCAATACCAGTAGCTACATATAGCGAGAAGAGTTGGTGTTGTTGGAAAGATATGACTTTTATGATAAAAAAAATTCAAAATCGAGATTTGGTTTATTGTCTCAAAGACACTTGTGCACCGAAAGGGCACAAACGAATTTGGCCACCTATAAAAAAATATGTCATCATGTAACTAAAAAAACAAAATGCGTGGACAACATGGTGCCTACCATAATGAAATTTTAAAAAAATATCAAAGATCTTGGAGAATTCTTCACACCTCTTCGCAAAACCGCCCCCGATTCTGACACGATTGTTTCTCGCATTCTGTTTGAAATAAACGGGAACTTTATTATCTACTGCAGAATTGATCGCTTAAAGAAACAGACAAAGTTTGCAATCATTAACTCAAGATTGTACAGGCGAAGAAGTATATATCACAAAATAAATCTGATACAATAAATCACGAGACAGAATTCATGTGCTTGAATTGGCAAAAAGGGGCCACAGTTAGAAATTATATTTAGTCAAGCATGAAAAACAGATGGACCGCGTCTACGTGGCGCGATCCATCAGTGACTCACTCTCAACAAAACAAGTTTGATCAATATTTCTTTGATTTGGGTAGTTCTCTCATATGTCCTGCCCTGTAGCGGTTGACTGATGTGCAATTCGGAAAATTGAAAAATATGAATATTACAGAATATCATATAGTAAAATAAATAGTAAAGTACTTACAACAGATCAAGTGGAAGTATATTTTAAAGTTGTGGTACAAGTTGCGTAAACAGGCTTTTGTATTTCTTGTTCGTCTTTAAGAGGCGACTAAAATAGAGCAAAAAGCCAGATAGTCTTGTCATCGACCAGGGTGAATATACCCCACCGAGCTTTGTGGAATGACGGTAGTTACGTTTGAGAAAATTCCACTAGATTGTAGTTTCCAGGCTGGAAGTTCTATTTTATTTGCTCTTTACCATATCAGTTTCATGCAGAACAGTTCATCAAAAGTAAGTCAGATTAATTTCTCGCGAATATATCACAAGATAACGATTTGTGAAGGATACAAATATGTATATATTTTGATTCATCAAGTGCATAGAATAATATACATGGTTTTATTTTAAATACCGTTCTAAATACTGTCCTAAACATTTTGCAAGACTATTCATCGCACTACGAGGCTGATTCAGCCTACATTTCCTGATTACTATACTGTATTTCACTGTACACGTAAGATAATATGATCATAGTAATATAAAAGAGTGAAAATTATATGATATTTTTTACTATTAAATGTGAACGAAGAAAATTGCGTAGCAATATAAATGAAACAATAAGTGCTTGTCTAAGTGCTGTGTAGTATGATGCTGACAGAAATCTAGTGGAATATTAAACGATAAAATAATAATATTAGTCAATGACATTGCTGAGATATAGTTTCTGCATAAGATTGTGAACACATAAATCGAGATTTGGAACTAGTTTTAGTCAAATTTATCAAAATATTACCTCTTAAGCATTACATTTTTTTATATGACATTTCAAAATATCGACTCATTTTACCCAAGTGTTCAAAAAAACGCGGGAACGGAGTAATGTCCTTATTTTGGGCTCTTCTTGTTCGGCCAAATAGCTAATTGTGCAAGTAGACTAATTTACTACTGGTACGAGTGCAAATACGACAGTGGTAACGTTTAAACACTATAATCACTGAATTAACTTCAAATTTTCTCCAAGTCGCTGAATTTCATCTAGAAGAAAATCGACATCACATTTTTCCACAGCGTGGTTGCTTATAACACATCGAAAAAAATTCACTTTGTCGTCCAGAGGTTGATATCCCACCATGGTACTACCACATTCCATCATTTTAGCTTTGATAGCTGGTGCAATCTACAGAATTAAAATGAATGAACTATCTCCTTGTTCTGATAGTCTAACATCCTTAAAGTCCCATTATGAGTATTTTTGTTTTTGTTAACTTTTAAATTTCGTTATTTCGCAGTGAAATCATGATATATGCGAAATTTTATATTATAAAATTAGACATTAATCATGAATTTGCTGCAAAATGGCCAAAATGTGGTCAAATATCAGAAATTTCGTACATTCGAAAAGTTTAAAGATTATTTTATTACATATACTAAATTTCGAATGCCGTTTAAACCTAACTATAAGTACAATCACAAGATTTTAAACCAGAAAAAAATTGGTGCCGGTGGATCAAATAATTCGGATTAATTTTACTTTACTTACGTCTTATACCTAATTTAGATTTAACTTCTCCTTTGCAAGACTTGTTGAGGATGAAAAAATCGATTAGTTATTATCCAAATCAATGTCTTTATTCTTTGCTGGTATTTTAAACAAAAATATCAACATATTCTAATCACACAAAAATATAACTTCATTGTAAGTTTTTGATAGATCATAGTCTATAGTTTTTTCAGACAAGATCAATTGCAATAAATTTTAATACAAGCAAATATCCCTACGATGTTTGGTTGTATTAAGATCTATTGCACTCAGGTGTTGTTTTTAAGTAAACAATATTGTATATTTAACAGAAAAGTTGTACATACTTTACTTAGTAGTTGATCTCTTGTTGAATCCTTCTGCATATTTCTCATCCACGGGGGTAAATACCAGAAACAAACATTCGTGTACCGTGGCTAGAAAGATATAAACTTATTTTCAAAACAAAAAATAAACCATCTTTGCTTATTTTTCTAGTTCTTTCTTTTACACATGATTTATATGAAACATAAGAACAAAGCTAGTTTTATAAACCACCAGACCAAGACTTGAACAGTGTTATGTAAAACATTTTATAGTCAGTACGACTCTTCAAATTAATTTAGAATGAGAGACTTCAGTAAATACCAATTTTTGAGCAATTAAATCAGCGACCTAATTCGGCACTTTTCGTTCAGGTTGTCCACATGATTACAGCACATAAGTGAAAAGAAATGACGTTTTTGTAAAAGCGAAAATGTGCTTTCTAAAATTGGAAAAACTTAATATCTTAATCCACTAGATGAGAAAATGACTTGATAAGGTGGAGTAAAAATTAGTAACATTTCGCTCTATCAGGCATGGATTTTTACATTTAGAAGAATCAAAATTTGCTATTCTATTATACTTAATACCTTATCCATGACAAGCTCGAAACCATCCAACGTCTTTAATCGATTCGTCATATATCTGGTAACAAAAAAGTAAGATTTATTACTGCAAAATTTAGCAGATAAAATAAAAATCGAGTGCTTTACTTACGTTGCCATTTCCATACACTTGTCAACATGTTCTTCAAAACCTTCATCTCCCTGTGAAAATCACAAAAAGTTTAATTATGGAGACCTAAGTTAATATTTATCAGAAATCTTGACATTTTCCTTGTTTTAGATACGCAAAATTTTCTTGTTTACTTATCTCACGGCACGCATTAGTTGTCAAGCTTTTAAACTGTTTGCACCCCCATCCGCAAATTTCAGGTGCTTTATCACGATTTAAGGAAGAATGCAAATTTCCGCAGAATTATACTTCATGCAGCGTCTATTACGATGTCAAAATTTGTCCAGCAAAAATGGCAATTTTTCCCCTCATCTTTTCAGTTTATACACCGGAACAAAAATGCAAGAAAATCGCTGGTCTTTGACAGTAATTTTACTTGGCTATATTAAAAAAAATTCAAAATTGACTCTTTTATCCAAATATGTGGTGATGATGGAACGCACCGAGAAGGTGCGGTTCATCAACAGCCCATACTCGGCATAAATCTCATAAACATGGCGTTTTTTAAAGTTGGAAAGATGTGAATGACCGTTAAATTTACTGTACTTTTATTATAGTGTAGGTACACCCTTGTTTTACATATTTTATCTCATTTCAATTTTTACCTCTTCCCAATTATTTCTTAAAGTTAACCGTGTTATCGAGTGAATATAATCTGCCCAGTCATCCTTTGCCAAACATGATGGATCGCGTCGATGAGACACGGTCCCTATGTGACTCACGCTTGACAAAATGAAATTTCTGATCGAGATGAAGCCTTACCTTAGCTCTCCAAGACAACCATAGTTTGAACACATCAACATGCCTTCCACATTGTATTGTTTTATCTCCAGTATCATACGAAACATCATAATGCTTATCTTGTTGGAATAAATAACTTGCTTCCATTTTGTTACATTCTTCTAATAATTTCTAAAAATAATTATAGGCATAATAAAGTATGTACATCAACATCCCATATTTATACGTGTTGCCAATGACTTTTTGCATTTCGAATAACTAAGGTTGATGGTTTACCATCGCCCAGGGCAGATACCACTCACTGCACTTTACCATTGCAGTTGAGTTCCGATTGGAATGTTTTCCGCTTAGTAAGTAAAGTTACTGGTACTACATCTCATAGTACTTCTTTGCTATCAGTGGCCACGTGTTAGGCATTGTTCGCAGTCGAGCGGATTTCGATAAAAATCGTACACTCCGATGGCGCGATCCATCGGTGACCCACGTTTCACAAAACATATTTGCGTTTTGAAGCTATTTTAGGTCAGTATTGGAATAGGCATTAATACCAAGTTGACACCGCATTTCGAAGAAGGGATTTGACCGGGCCGCAGTTACAAGAATACTTGCAAGAGAATGTTGATGATAACCTAAAGCTTTATTTAAACCAGGTAAAGTGAAACGAAAAAAACGAGGTAGTACCTTCATCAAAAACCAGGTAATATTGGTCGTTTGACTGCAATTGGGCATTTTGATGGATTTGAAGGTTAAAACGTATGAAAAATCTACTATGAAAGTCATTTTTATACTGAAAGTATGAGTTACCATGTTTTTTCAACCAGGTATCGTAAATTTCCTTATTTTGCATATTAAATTTACTGGATTAAACTTGTAATAGGTAGAAGTTACATTAAGTAAATCTGATATTCGAGTAACTAATTAAAATTATTTAGAAAATAAAATCGATAAACTCGATTAGGAAAGCAAACTACGTACTTTTACCTACAATTGCTCACTACAATAAAAGATAGAATCTACCTTGTGTTTGATGAGAAGCGCAGAACATTGTAGAGTTATTCCCATCATTTTATGTGGATTCCAAGTAACGGAATCGGCTTCATTGATTCCTCGCAATAAATGCCGATGTTTCTTAGACATCAGAACACCTCCTCCCCAAGCAGCCTAAAAACATGAAGAATGAACAAAATTCTCTAAACAGACTTGAGTTAGTAATTGGATTGAAATAATATTTCAAGGTGAATCAAATCATTGCGTTGTAATAATTAAAATAGGGTGCTTCTTGAGATTTAGTAGGGCAAAATGGGAACGAATTTTTGAAACAATCTGTATAACGAAATAACGAAATGTACAGTTCTAGTTTTACTTTTACACAATTCAGCCCAAGATGAAATTAAATTTACATCAACATGAAGCCACAATCCATATCGTTTACAAATTGTTGAAATCTCGGGAATCGGATCAAAAGCACCTAGTACTGTTGTAGCAGCAGTTGCTACTACATAAAACGGTTGTCGTCCTTCGGCAAAACAGTTCTTAATTTTCTCCTCCAAATCCGATGGTTTCATGCGCCCTCTATAAAGCAAAAAATCCTGTATTAAAGATTAATATATTAGTTCGTCGAGAGAGTTACCAAGCAATGAAGGTGCACAATGTATACATATCTTTATTAAATTATTCTGATCAGAAATCGTTATCTCTCATCGAAATATGTCAGAAAAATAAATTAAATTAATTGGAATTAAAATTTTTACAAACTCGCTGTTGTGAAGTAGTCAATATTTGAAACATATTTTATGCATATTTCTAGTGAGAAAGAATACATTTTTTAGCAGAATCAGTATTGAATCAGTATATGAAATTGGTTAAATGAGTTCGAATGATCAGGAAACAAATTGTATTCGCATCAAACGAACTAATTCACCAAATCCTTTTGGCGTCTCACATTTTTTGAGGAGGGAATTTCGAATTATTTGCTAATGGCCCGTCTGTAAACTTATCGAAGGGGTTATAACCGTTAGGCATTCACCTTTGTAGTGACTGTATATATTTGTTCTATGTTACAGTTACCCGCGAAGTTCCATGCGGAAGGGGACGCTAGGCGCTGAAACGAGCATCGAACCACCGGCCTTTCAGACAATATGCTTGCGACAATAACCTACCGAGCCACCGACCCGGGCTCATTTGAGCCGTGCATCCAAAATAGCATGTCTTATTTAATATATGATCGCAGCACGTATTCATTTGTTTTATCACTCTCGCATTGTTCATTCAGACATTCGATTGCTCAAATTCAGATATCATATAGAATAAATTGTCTTTGACTCACGATATAAATATATTACCTGCTATCGACATCTATAGCAATGACATTCTCGATTCCAATACCAAGTGTGATTGCAGGACTTATATTGGAGTAATGTGCCTGAAATACAAATAAAATCACTCCCAAACGACTAAAAGGAAACAAAGACGGAGTAGACGGTTTTACCATCGCCCGATGTTGATACCACTCACTTCACTTTACCACAGCAGTTCAGTTCCATATGTGATGTTTGTCCGCTTAGAGTGCAGTTGCCGGTACTACATCAAGTAGTAGCACATTGTTACTACTGTCTGTTGGTTGGTTCTTTTTAGGTAATGCTTCCGGTGTTGCTCAGAGTGAATTTCAATAAAAAACATCAAAAACATTCTGTGAAAGCCTTTTGTCTAGCATGTGTCACTGAAGGATCGCGTCGATGAGACGCATGTTGACAAAATAAAGTTTCCCATTCGGACTGCACTTGGACTCGGATACTTATAAAAAAGACTCCAAAAGCAGACGTACGTGTTTAGAAACGAACATCACAATATCGGGACAATTTCTCATCCCCTTTGTCTTTACATCAGGACAACATTGATTTCTTGCCATCATTGCTGCGTACATATTGTTGATTGAACCACCTGGAATAATTGCATTGTTAACTGTGTGGTACCGACACAAAACTAGAGTCGCGTGCTGTTTGATTAGACAGGCCTGAGTGCTGACTCCTATTACCAGTGTTGGGATTAAGTCGCTTCACTTCGAGTGCTAAGTCAAGCAGAGTCGAGGAACGAAGAACACATGAGTTTTAGGTCGAGATTCCAAGTCTGGTCCAGTCGCTGTACTACTCTCAAGTCACGAATCAAATGGAGTCATGCGTTTGAGAGCCGCAAGTCAAGACGATTTTGAAGCCTATTTAACAGCCATGACAGACTAATTTGTCACTTTTCACTCTATTAAGTATCCGTACACGAATTTTGCAGCATGGTATATTGAAAAAAAAAACACTTTTTCAAATTTTCATTTTTGAAATGGAATATAAATGTACACGCCCCTCGATTTAGTCTCTGACGGAAGAGCAAACGCGGAATCGCGCGTCGCACCAATACAAATTAGGGGAATAATTAAGTCCTCGATATAATATAGGATAACACAGGAACGCAATAATATCGTGGACGTATTCACTGGTTGCAATTAAGTTGGTGCAAATTCTTTTGTGTGTGATCTTCGGGAAACGATCAACCCATATCAAGGAAAATCTATATTTCTCGAACTTAAAGCAATCAAAACTATGGAAATTTTAAAACAATGCTTTTCAGCAACATACCAGGAGAAAATATTCCGTCACCTTCCTCCCATCCAATTATTTGTCGCATCTTACGCAGCACTATTGTTTCCATACAGACAAAAACAGGAGCTATCTCAAATGTAAACCTGAAAAAATCAAAACATACCTAAATTTCAACAAAATTCATTCAAAACTATGTACAGGGAGGAGATTAAATCATATTTCGAATAGAATATTCACACATTTCGATTATAAATTATACTTTTATCAAGCGTGAGTATATCCGTGTGCAGACGAATTTTTTTAGTTTGTAGACTCGTTTTTCCCAGAATTATCCCGGTCTTTGCTCAACTGTGTTTGTTAAGCATGGGCCACTAATGGATGACGTCACCTTGACGCTGGACCAATCAGGGATTTTATTTTGTCAAGCATGCGCCACAGATGGACCGCGTCTCATCGACGCGATCCATCAGTGACACATACTTAACAAAACATAATTTGACTTTAGTTTAACATAGGGGCGCTTGATAAGATGAAGTTTCTGATCGGGATATATAGCAGCCCGAACATTTTTATTTGCAGTCAATAAAAGGGATAAAATCCTGTTTTTAAACGGTGGACAATGTTTTATGCGTTAAAAATTGCATTCTCTCCTAAATCCAGTATAATTTGAGTATTATATTTTTCATATCGAAAACACAAACGTCATTTGTTTCTCATGAATATATATATATATTCAGAATCGATTTGCCAGCATATTGCCACTGATTATATCACCTTGCAATTAACACTCATAATAAACAACCCTCATGAAATATGCATATCCAATATTGTCAATTCTGAACGTTATTTGTTTTCTTTAATGTACATTTCAAGCAAAGAAAATCCATGGCTTGCTGAGAAAATTGTAAAATATATCTATTTGTTCGTCCCAAACAACAAGTACAAACTGAGGTACGATGAAGCCACTATCTTATCTTCCCCCCCCTCTCTCTCTCTCTCTCTATCCAGAACTGATTATAACAAATGCAACCAAAAGCTGCAGAATTTATTTTATTTCCTTTGCGTAGATTACGGAATATATATTGCGAAATCAATATACATTCAGAATTATTATCTCCAAGAGCTCTGAAAATTTGCCGTCATAATAAAATAAATACAATTCATATTACTCACATGTTAGTATTAGCGGCTGAAGTCACCCATTCACCGGCCAGTGATATGATATCGAGTCCACTGCTGAGTTGGTTGAAGAATCGTGGGTGACCTGAAGACAATAGTGTACATTTCTGACCTCAATATCAACGCAACATTAATATTAGTTTGAACAAAAAAAACTCAAGAGTGGATTGTAACTTAGATTCCATTAAATGTCTTAGATTAGATTGAAACAAAACAACAAATGCTTTTGAGGTGATCCAGCTTTATCGATGTTACCTATCAAAATGTTGATGTTTACAAATAGTTTACGAATGGCGCGTGACAATAATTTAAAAACTATTTATAAAATTAAAATTATATTTCCCACTCCTCACCTGTTTTTACTCCATATTTCAAAGTATCACGGCAATCAACAAGAAGTTGCTCAAGAGATTGAGGTTCAACACCAAGATCAAGGCTAAAACCTGACAAAATATGTCGATAAATGTTCAATAGGTAATTTGAAAAAAGAGTTTTACCTTTCCCATTTCCAAATTGACTAAGAACAACTTTTGCCAAAGTCACTGAACGGTCTACAAAAATTAAATGACATTTCTTTCACAACATTTCAAGCACCACCGTCAGTTACCTGAATTCTTGAAAGCATTAGGAATACGCTTCAATCTGCGCGTCTCTAATCTTCTAATCTAATCTTTGCGTGCTTGGTTACAAATTACTTCGTCAATCATGTCAACGAACAGAAAAAAGTGTTTTCTACATAAGAGATCACCTTTCGACTCCTGGTTAAGCCGTAGTCTATAGTCTTTCCTCTCCCCCGGCTCTTATGCTGAGTGAGCATATACACCACAAACAGTAATAATGTCTCCAAGCAAATATAAACTTGTGAGATTTCAAGACAGATATTTTACAAAAACATGCATTCAACTACAACTACGTATTCAACCTAACGTGTTACATGAGAAATGTACAGTCGTACCTTCTATTCCATCCAAAAACTGATGCGGGTGATGAAAATCTAGTATTTTTGATTTTCTGTCAAATGTTTTGTGAACATATTGCACTAATAATGTCAACACTTCTTTCAGAAATTCTTCAGTGACAATTCCACTGGTACTTTTTGGATAGATATCTTAAAAGAAACAACGCAAAATATTGAAAAAAGAAAAAATTAAAATTAAATACACATATTTTGTGGAACATTTTAAACGATATATACCCCGTATAATGATTTGATATTTGGTCGCTTAGCGTTTTCATATGTTCAAATTATAATTGTCATTATTGAAGGTAATTAACGATAAGCTATGATGTAAATTAGGCCGTGTTTGTCCGTTGTTTTGTCTAAATAAATGAACGTTGTAGTAGAGTAGTATGTCATAGACCTTTAAATAACTGGACACAACCGAATCAATTGATATTCATGTTCGCTCTTCCGGTACTATAAATCGAATCACGAATCGTATATAATTATGTCCCACAATTGTTTATAGTTTTTACCGGAGCTGCATCAGCATCTGTTGTCAACACTTAGCTACCATATCTATAACAATAAAACAATTTAATGAGAAACTTGGAACACTGTGATAAATATTTCGAGACACTATATTTGCAATTTTTATTTTAACCCCAAATACACAGAAATTCATTTAACCAAAACTATTCTTGTCGTATTTTCTCCTAAAAACAAAACAATCATGTTCTCATAAAAAAATAAAGGCGTCTTACCCTTAGCAAACAATTTTCCGAAGTCTATCCCAGAATGTTGTTGCTCAGTTTCATCTTTACATTTTTCCATTAGTTGTTCGATTTGATTTTTGTCTCCAATGACGTCAGAGAATTTTCTGGAGAGTGGTCTCCTGTTTCTGCCCACTATAAAAAATGAGACTTTTAAAATACAAAAAACAAAGAAAAGATTTGATTTAATAAGAACTTTGTCTTTTAAAGTATGAGTCACATGGTCACAGTGGCCGATACTTATGGAAACAATAATCTTTTAGACTACAAAAGAACTTTTGGATTTCTCAATAAGATAATATCATAAAAGTTCAAAGAAATTTCGATTATATTGAATTGCTAATAAATATTTCTATTTTTTCTTTACAATCCAGTAGACAACATAAACAAAACAACAAAAGCCTGATCTCTATTTATTTTCAAAACCCAACTACGGAGGCGCATTCGTTATACATTTTCATCAAAGCAAAACGTATTATAACTAAAAATCTACAAGATATCTCTCTCTATTCGTTCTAGGTTTTTCCTGCACCATTGAACTGTTGAATTGAAATCTGTAGTGGCATGCTTTCGAAGCCAGTATGATTTTAAGGAGTAGTAGATGGTTTTATCATCCATCATGGTAGATACCACTCATCGAAGATAACCATAGTAGTTTAGTTTTGTATAAGATGTTTTTCGCTTAGAATACAATTGCTGGCACTTTTTCCTGGGCGTTAGTTGGCGTCTTTTAGGCACTGATTGAGGTCCTGCTCAGAGAGAACTTCTATAGATAATTAAAAAAAAAATTGGTTTAAAACAATGCAGTCTTACGAGCAAGTCATGTAAAAATAATTGGATTTATGAGTTCGAGGGTTTGAAATTCAGCATGTGCCAGGTAGATCCTATAATTGCTCTAAGAATCACACTCGATTGTTACTCGAAACCAAAAAAAAAAAATTGAAAGAAAAATGAAGTAAAAACAAACTTACATGACGTGCAATCTTGTGAAAAAGCTCTACTCCGTGACATTCTATTTGATATAGTGTATTTCTAAAAGTACTACGAGGTTTTCAATAATGACTAATCTAGGATTTTAAGTAAAAGAGAACGAACTGGGGCGGTAGCGAGGCGAACATCAAAAATGAAAATTTTCCCTCTGACCAACAACTCTGTATAAATGTACCATTTGTCGACTTTTTAAAGGGTATTCTTGTCTCTATGATAAACAAAGCAATAAACACTGAATACCTCGCCGTAACATCCACAAACAGAAATAACGCCCAAAGCATTTTTGGACCATAATGTCACTGATGATTCGCACCTTGTAAGCGCGGTCCATCTGTACACTCATAGGGCATGAGTGACCAGATGAACCGGGCCTAAAAGGTACGAATCATCAGTGACCCATGTTTAAAAACTTGTCTTATTACTATTATTAACCTAGATGCAAACTTTCCAGTTAATTGATTGTTGTCATTATTCTTGCTAATGTTTTGAAACTAATGCACGGAATAACTGCATCGTAGAGCATTATAAGTTACCCTTCAACAAGAAGATGAGAATCTTATCTGTTCAAACTTCTAACTTTTAGGTACGGCCATGCTTAGAGTAAATTTTATTTAAAAAAATTAAATATACAAAAATAATAAAACTGAATTGGTATTGAACCAGCCGAACTCTGTGATTTAATCTCGAAACGTAAAATCCCTTTCAATGAACAAATGAATATTTCGATGAAATTTCATTCAAACGCATCTAAAGCAAGTTTGAGGAAACCTTTCATCTGACTTCCAACCTAAAATCTAACCTCTCCTCAACTCAACACGATAAAAACTTTTGCGCGTATTTGCAATGATATTTTAACTTTTAAGTCAGCTCCACTATAAAGCAAAGTTCTTTGTTTTTCATCGCTTTTTTGCGAATGAACATACCAAGCACCTTTCTTGTCGATTGCAATTAGCAAAAATCTATCTTATACCCCATTAGCCGCCTCCAATACGATCATAAAAGCGTGAAATTGTCTCTACAATAGGATTAAAGTACCTTAGATACGCTTTTTATAGATTCCCTCGTTATCCGTGTGGTTTGTCCAATATGTGTATTGATTATTGTATAAATATGATATAGTAAAATCCTTGTTTATTGCAAATCTTCATCGATTGCGCAATAATTAAGAATGTTTACGAAATTCGTTTGATTTCCAAATCAAAAAGATTCCTAGGGAGTATATTTTGTTAGTATGAGTCACCGATGGATCGCGCCTATGAGGCGCCGGCCATCTGTGACTTATGCTATACAAAATAAAATTTGCAACAGCTAACAGTCAATGTCTTGTGACAGTCTCAATATATATTATAACACTATAAAAAATACAACAAAATCAACGTTTCTTAAATAATTTTACTCGTTGAAAATAAAATAAAAATATTCTGGCCGATTGTGGGCTGTTGGTGGACTGCACCGACAGAGACGGGGTTCAGATCATAATTGGTATAATTGTCATAAATAAGGAGATTTTAAGTTCGAGAAATACACACTTACTGTAAGTGACCGATAAACTTGCATGGTCATAAATAAAATGCTCGCAACGAGCTCGCGGATCATGCTTGATAAATCAAAATCCTCAAAATTACTACTGTACGTAGAAAAAATGACGTATTTTATTTTATTTTTTTTTGAGAGATGATATTTTGAAACTCTTACAACAATACTGATTTTATTTTGCAACCCATTTCACACCCATTTATTACGTAATGCGTCTTTTTTATCTCATTGAAGCGACTACAAATTTAAAGATAATCAAGCATAAAGAAGGTGGACTTAATCTAAATTTTATTAAGCACAATATTAATTTGGAAAAATAATTACAATAATTTCTGCACTTTAAAGTGCATCCATGGATTTAATTTGTACAATTGTCATTTTTTTAATTGTGATTTTTTCACCTTTTCCCCGTCATGCAAGAGCTTCAATCGGAACAGGAAGTATTATTTGTGAAAATGGGGACAGAGGAAGACTAAAATAATGTGGTATGATGATGATTTATTCCAGACATATTTAGTTCATATGAAACAAAGTAAAGTGTTAACGACAAATACAAATACACAGAAAACGATCGATTGCACGAAAACAGTGATTCTAACTAATAGCACAAAGTAAATACTGAATACTACTTCGAATATGTCAATTTAGGTAAACTTCATCAGGGCAACCAGGTCTGAAAATACCGTAATATATAAACACTGAAATGCATTCTGAAACTATTCAAAATGATGGGGATCTGATACTAGATAAGATCTAAGTTTTAATCTTAAACTAAAAGAAAATTTCCATAAAAACAAGGAAGAGGTAAGAGTAATTTATATTTAAAAAAAGCGAGTGATAAACACGAGGAAACATAAAACTTTTTTGCATCAGCAGCCAGCAGGAAGATGTCACTCCACGGCAGGATCATAGGGAAAATTACGAAAAGAATCCCGTCTCACTTGTAATTATACAACAGGCGATGAAAAAGGGATTCTTTGGTCTTAAGAACTAGATTTTTTAATTTCCGCTACAAAGTAACGTGGTCGGAAGTACCAACTGGAGGTAGGAGCCGGTACTAATGCATCAGCTTGATCTGAATAAAAACAGAACTGGACACATCGAGAGCAATCCTGGGTTGAGGGAGAACTGTTTACGAAGAATAGAAAAGACGTTGATATCAGAAGAGTCATTCGTAATTAAATATACTATGCTGATGTAGACTCAAAGACAAATGTTTGAGAAAGAAGAAAACTGTACGAACTCAGACAGCAAATCCGTGCATATGCCTGGAACATTTCTTGCGAATGAGAGGCAAGTATTCTTAGTCCCGAAAGCTGAAGATGAGATACCATGGTTGAGGCTGGTTTCGCAAAAAGCCGTCTCGTTAGGCCTTTTTTTCTCAGATCTTTGGCAAGGAATAAATGATGAAACAAAGTTTCGTCCCACGAATATTAGAAAAAAACAATAGTAAAATTCTGTATAACCTTTAAGATTCTTAGCCCCCTCCCCTATTACTGGGTACACGTGACTAGGGGTCATATAAAACCCAACAACTGCACGGCAAGCACGAAACGTCCCATAGAATCTGAACTGCTATGTGTGAAATGCAATTAGTAGTCTATTCTGGACGAGACTTGGGACTCTCCATTTCTATACCACTTCGTGAAATTTGTTTAGTTTTCGAGAGAATATATCTCTCATCATTATAGCGCTACAGATTACAAACAAGCCCACCCGCCACGGCAAGATAAGCTGCACCCAGCTCTTTCGGGCCTTGGCATTGGGGGTTATTTTGTCGTTAGTCGAACATCTATGGTATTGATTTGCACTTGAAGAAACTTACAGTAAGCTGTCACAAATTCTTGTAATTGGTCAGATGATTCAATTAGCAGTTCGATTATATCTAGCATTGATTTTATCTCCCTCTTGTTACCACTTCTTTTTATTTTCTTTCAGACGTTGTCCCTAAATTACATAGTTTCGACTTGACTTCATTCTATATCTTTACTTCAGTAAAATTCTCACAAACGTGGACAAGTACATCAATATAGTGTGGCTTATAAACCACAGCAAAGAACTCACACACAGCTGACTGCAAACCACACTAATTTCCCCGCGGGAACTGAAGTATGAGTTACAAATGGTCCATCTGTGGCCAAGGGTGGCAGTACGGTACGGTACGAAATTTTTATCGTACTTCGAACCAGCAAAATAATTTCGTACCGAACTTCGTACCGTACCTTTCGAAAATTTTCCGTACCGTACTGTACGATATCATTTTTTCGTACATCGTACCGAACTTCGTACCAGTACGAAATGAAGTTCGATTAATATTTTTCATTTATCGTACTAAATTTCGTACCAGTACGAAAACAGGTACGATTCGCTGGGCAGCAATTTCGTACCGTACCAACTACCAATGTCCAAATCAGCTGTATTTGTAAGATATGGCCACCGCAAGAAACGTCACCAACATCTCACATCAAAGTGATCCAGTTTTATGATATCTGGTTTAAAATCCAGGACAGAAAAACATGCGCGTAATTAAGCATATGTCACCCCAATATCATTGTTCACATTGCATATAATATGAGAATGGTAGACCGGTGGTGATAAATGATGGTAGGATGAGCACAGTTTTCGCGAAAAAATCTGGCATTAAGTAATATTCAGATATTAGCAGCATTGTGTCGTCACAAGAAATTCTCTCTCGACAAAAGAATGTTCGTTGTGCACCACACATGCGTTTCGTGCGGTCTCATTCGAAGGCATGGTTATAAGAGCATTATCATTGTGCATTTTTGCATCTGGTATTCCTGGTGCAATTTACGTTCTCTTCACATTACTGAATAATGCTATTTATTTTTTCATACCACACAGACGTATTCCCGACATGCCTCGTTGTCTATATTGTGACATGGCGTTTTTTTTTTACAAAATATATCTTCTATTTAAGATTAGCATCAGCGAACATTCAACTCAAAACAGCCTAAATATATCTTTGTATTCTGATGTTTCTTCTGCTCTGATAATATACTTCTGCGTGTCAGAGTACAAACAAAACGTAATACCGGTGGTTACTGGTTAGCTTAGTTGCATAGTTGGTTAGGGGGAGAGAGTTTTTAATTTAATTTTCACAGGGCTTCCGGCGCGCAGATACATTTTCCTGTCTGGTAATGTTTATTTCACTCTTAAAACATGTATTTTTGTTTAGTTCTCAATAAAATTTTGCGCGCCTCCGGCACCCTAATCTTTTTGTATATTTGAAAGCCTTAGTTTGCATGTTGGAAAAAGGTGCCCCCCCCCCTAATTTTTTATCTGGATCCGCGATTGTAATTGGTATATTCGGGCACCGTGATTTTTAGTATTATGAATGCTTCTTATCATGTCAATTTTAATTGGGTTATCACAACTTTCGTTATTACAGAAAAATGCATTCAGATTAAGACGTCATAAATCAGTGGCCTATATGTATTTCCACGCAATCACAAAGTTTTACGCCACTGCAGTAAAACCGATATACATAGCTCATCTCATCAGCTCAAGTGAATCAGTTGCATTTTTACTTACCATACCTGCGCCGCTTTTAATCATTTTAAAATTGCCCTTTAGTCTAAAAATTCGTTGATAGACACAATTCATATTACCAGAGCCCCGTTATGAAACGGCATAGATGTTAAATAAAATAATTTTTTTGAATTCATTTGAGAAGAATAAAGTGTAATGCGAAGGTACGAAAAACAGTACGGTACGGTACGAAATAAATACCGAACTTCGTACCGTACCGTACCAAGTACGAAAAATGAAAAATGAATCGTACCGTACTATCGTACCGGAAAATTCAATCGTACCGTACCGAACTTCGTACCGTACCGTACCGTACTGGCAGCCTTGTCTGTGGCACATGCTTGGAAAAATGAAAAATTTTGATTGGGGTGAAACCGTTCTTCGTATTCTGTCGCAACGATACCGTTTTAACGCCTATTTTACTTATTTATCAGCCTGAAATGCACAAAAACCCACGTTCTTGTCCTGTGATTCTTTCGATCAGAAATATATATAGTGTTTTTATCAAATACCATAAACGAAATTTTAATGACACGGGGGCATTAATGTAAGATCCAAACCGTCCACTGACGTTTCTATCTAATGGTGGCCTGAATTCTTAGCTGAGATAAGCGATCCGCACCTATTTTCTGGTGCTCTATTCTTCTGAATTCAATATGCGCACACAATACGGACACGCCTCACAAAACCAGTGAGTGGTTCATCACAAGTTTATATTGAAAACAACAGTACACTGGTATGAGTCTGAAAATGTCGCGCAGCAAGCGTTGAAATAAACAGCATACATGTGAAAATACAACAAATTCTTCGAAAACGAGGACTAAAAGTTACACCCACTTAAAATGGTGTCATGGACAACGCAATAAGTCATGACAACCTTTGATGCAGCGTATGAATATTTGTATGACTGGACGCAAATTACACCTTTGGTTCTCCACACCCACTCTGCGTGCTTGAGAGCGATTTTGAATTATTGTGAGAGGAGCACGCTATGGGTTTGTCTGAAAAAGGAACAATTGTATAACGTGCTCACACGGCCAGACCGACCGGAGCGTCATCCAAAGTCCGAGCATGATCGCCACATATGTTGTAACAAAACTACAGTGAATTTTCCGATCCTGCGCAGTAATAACGTATTTCCAATGTTAACAAACGCCATGTTGAAGAGATTTGTACAATTATGGGCTGTGGATAGACCGCATCTTCTCGGTGCGTTCCATAAACACCCCATATTTGTCCAAAAAAGTCAATTTTAATTATTCTTTTTAATGCCGCCAAATTAAAAGTCAAATTAGTGTCGAAGACCAGTGATTGTGTTGCATTTTTTGTTACAGTACAACTGCGACAAACGGTTGAGTGCCAAACAAGCTCGGACCACGCCTGACTCTGTGGTAATATCCTAGCGGTAGAAGAATCGAGTCAGACTCATTATAATCAGGTTAAATACAGCTCTATATGACATGATCTTTTAGTAATACGCCCACCACGCAAAACAACCCAATTTAGAAATACGCAACTACAATAATAAAGAAATCATTTTGAATAATTGAGTTAGAAGATTTTCGTCGAAGGACGATTAAATTGTAAACATGATTTCAGACGGGCCAAATATAACAAATAGAAAAACTGGTATTTCTCAATGCAATCTGTATTATACTGATATCGCATAGTTCTGTATAAAATAACAACAATCACCAATCCTTTTTTTTACTTCTAAGAACAACAATCATTTCATCAAGTTCATTTACTTTTAACTATTGGTTTTGCGACATTAAATAATGCTTTTGAAAAAAGAAACATATTAGTGAAAAATGCTATCTTGAAAAACAAAGAGAATGCTGGCTGAACAAATCCGTTTATCCGTTAATACATTCTCACCATTGAACCCAGGGTGTAATAACGAGGGTAGGTCGAACAGGAAAGACAATATCTTCACAACAACACTAAGCCTGTCCGCCTATAAGTGGCCGCAGATACAGGGCCTTGGATATTATACTGTGCAGCGTCAAGCATTTTGCTTTCAGTTCCATAATTTTGAATTTGTACTTTCTACCTGCAAATTTATTCAAGTTTACCATCTTTCAACGCTTCAATACTAAGCAGATATTTCCTCAAATTTCAAACCAATAGATCGCCGCTACAGAAATTCTGCAATAAATTACAATATGAAAATGTTTGGCATCATTCCATCAAGTCCATTTATTTTTTGTTTATCAACTTGACGTTGAAAACAAACAAGAAATAGAATGTAACTAACCTGGTCATTTATGTGTGATAAAATATATTGCGATATCTGAGAAGTCAAGTTTGTACAAAACGACATATTTATTGCACAACATGTCTTATTATAACGTGATTGTAACACATTAGTACACATATGATTATTCACAGCAAAACGTTCTCAAATTATAGAAATTTAAATTGTGTAATATTTCTTACAAACTTATAACCTGTTTACTCAACAAAAGACGTCTCGTAAATGGCGACCAAAGAGAAACAAAAAGGGGGATATATAGTGTTACTATCGCCCAGGCCAGATACCACTAACTACTCTTCAATTTGCGACTCAGCCCTGCTTTTAACTTAAACCCATAATGCAGCTGCTAGGTTGGTATAGTCTCTTAACCACACATGTGGTCGCTAGTTGGTTCTTTTTTTTTTATTAAAATTCACTCTAAGCATATTCGCAAACAGTGCCTGAAAGGAACTAACTAACGGCCACTTGAAAGTAGAGAGCTACTAAAAATGCAGTACCAGCAACTGCACTCTGAACGAAAAACACCCCAAACGGAATTGAACCACCATGGTAAAGTGTAGTGAGGGTATCTGCCCTGATCAATGGTAAAACCACCTACCACTTCTTTCATTCCTTTTAGGTGCTGCTTCCAGCCTTTCGCGCATATCGGATATCAATAAAAAATTCATTCATGACTTTGAAACAAAACTTAAAGTATAATCTGTAACCTAACTCACTTAAACTTGGAATATTCACACCAGCTTGGCCGAATTTACTGACCAACCACAAAACACGATTACAGCAACCACCATCCCAAAGTCATCTTTCACACTCTTTTGTTGTATTGATGTTGCCATGCCAACGATTCATGGTCCAGACAAATACATCGGTGTGAATGGCAACGCCTACACTGTGACAAAAGTACTGTACTAATTTACGATCTATTAGCAGTACTTGTATGGACAGCATCAACAGCAAATATTTGTCCAAAAAAATATTTCGTAGTTTAAGTCTAATATAAGTAAAATTACTGGTAAATAACGTCAATTTTAGCGCTTTTTAACAGTGTAGGCTCATTGTACGAAAACTTCTAAAGTCATTTTGTTAAGTGAGAGTCGCTGACGGATTGCTCCAACAAGGCGTGGGATTTGTCTGTGGCTATTATTGGACATAAGAACGTTTTTTTTGTTTCTAATATCATATATATAAATATACTGTACAGATTCTATGTTTAACTATGTTTGGAGAATGTTTTCATACTGCTCATTCTATTGACCTATATAAACATTCGGTGATATTTTTGTTTAGGTTATATAAATATGCTTATAAGCACGAATTTCCTATTGCCGATAAAGCGATCGCTTTAATAATAAGATACAATACAGTTCGAAACAGCCTGTAGAAGAAGCTTTCTTGATAACAAATCGTGCTAAAATCTTGTTTGAAAATACCAATATAAAATATAATATTATTTTTATATATTAGTCGTATGCGTGCGAATACTGGCAATACGCTCCGATGTACGCATCTCTGAAAGTCTTTTCCCGCGCGATGAAAATATGATCATATCCTATACTAATGGATTACATTCTAAGGTCTGTTGGATCATGCAATTTTCTTGATCCATTCATTTGAGTATGAGTGTTAAATAGCAAAATAGTGCTTGTCAACAACTAGGGCCAGGTGCAGCATGACCAATGCGATAGCATTAAAAGTTGCAATATGATACAAAAATTGCCAGTCAAGCATGTTAACAAATACAGTCCAGTTCTTTGTTCTTATGACCTTCGTTTACATCTTAAAGCTTCGTAGACAGATTCCACTCCTTCATTAGGTCTTTGATACCATTCTTGTCAATAACAATGGTCGACGGAATGTAGCTCAACATGAAACAAATCTCCAGCGAAAAGCATGCGGCTGACAAACATGAAGAGACGTGCTGGAGACGACAACCGCGAGCAACCCCTACGACGAAGCAACGTCGATTCTTGTACGCGTGATAATTGGTTTCAAAGATTACGCTCGCCGCGCTGATTAGTGATTTTACTAGGATATGACCTCCGCGCTGTCCATCAGTATCTCATACTTTAATTTATTGAAATTTTATTCAAAAAAATTTATGCTTCTTAAATGTGTTAGTTATTCAGTTAGGAAGTTTCATCATATCGTCATCATTTATCGGTTCATCATCGTTGGAATCATTGTTGAAGATTAAACTTCGATATTAATGTGAGTTAACGCGTGAGTCATTAGTCATATACCAGGCCGTGGAACCATACGGGAGGACATAATCCAAAGATTTTGGAAATGAGGACAGGTCCCCGATCCCCAAGATTTCTGAAATTGGAAAAATATCTCTAAAATAAATAAATTTTCCAGCGCCTTCTGCGCGCAATCATGTATTATACAAAGTTTCATTTGTTTTTGTCCACTAAAAGGGTTCATTCGTCAGCAAAAGACCAAATAAATTAGTGCTCTTTCGGTGCGCAAGTTTGAATACAAAAGCTTAGAATGAAGTAGAACAAAGTGTACTTTTGAATTACTAATTGTTGGGGGAAATGTAATTTTTATGAACCTTGAGTGTACATCTTTCGAAAAGCTTCCATAGCTCCACCGCTCTTATTTAGAACAAGTAGTCATTTTTTAAAACTTGTAACGAATAACTTTCCCCGTTCCCTTGAAAAATAATTTACGAGAGACAACAGTGTTCAGAAGGTAGATTATATTTAATATTTCATTATATATTTGGTAGTTTATTGGAAATCTGACATCAGATTCCGTGTACAAAATTCCAATCAGTAATAACCGGTGATTTACACTGCTGATGAGGAAGAACATCATTACTTAATAAGCATCAGGTTAGTTATAAAATATTAGAATGGAAGTAGGGCTGGGCAATACGATTCGGTGATTCGAATCGATTCGAAGCACAATATATTCCAATTAATCGTGAATCTTTCATAGAAACAAATACTTACTAAATGGATTAGAATTTTTCACGACAAAATGCTATCGATTTTGGTCAAATTCAACCAAAATCGATTATATTTTGTAGTTAAATTATGAAAATTGTTGCTCTTAGTGTGTGAATTGGATATACACTATAAACTATAAATTTCTTGATTTTCACAATGAGGACAAGTTGTAATAGTAAAAATAGGATGTTTGTTATTTACTTGGAATTCGTGATTCGATTCGATTCGAAAAAAGTATTCGAATCAGATTTAAATTCCAAATGATTCGGTTGTGCCCAGCCCTAGACGGAAGTAAAAGGGAGCTTTATGTTATATTGGCAATTCAAAAACAAGTTGAAACATAAGTTGGTTTATTTTCAAAATCCAAATTAATTCATTGATTGGCTAGATTAACGTAAATTTTCGGTTGGAAGTGCCTGGTCACACAACAGAGTATAATTCATCACATAATAACCTTTAAAGAGGAAAAATGCTTGATGATCCTTTCTTGGATTGTATAAAAATTAAAAAATAAACTTGTAGCCAAATGTTAATTACCTAGTTTACCCGGTCTTTTTTTAAAAAAAATATGCCACCTAGTTTTATGAAAAGATAGGTATGCGTTGTCTAGTTTAAAAATAAAAGTTAGATTGTCATCACTAATGTGAAAATGTTTTTTCTGTTAAAATATGAAGTTAGTAAGCTAAGAAAATATGCAAAAACATGAATATACAACACTTTCGGGCAAGATGATGCAAAGTTTCAGGAGGATTAAAAAAGTAGTATGTTGTAGAAATTTCAAAAGTAGACACATTTAAGATAGCTCAAGATAGTCGAAATAACGACCCATTGCTATATAATCGGTCACGTTTTTGCTTAGGTAGCTATTCCACTTTTCGATTTTCAGTTATCATTTCGCTTGACAATGCGAGTGTTTCAACTTTTCTAACTTCTTGAAATGGATTTTGTCATGACTGCAAATATTGCTGAACAACAACGAATATGACTTCCCAGTTTAAAAAATTTTGCTAAAACACGTTTTTCAAGTATAGGTGCGGTCTATATGTGACTTGTGCTTGAAAAGATGGAATTCCTGATTGGGCTTTGTTATGTCACAAATTAAACTTATACCTTTGATTTTCTAAAACAAGATAGAATTTCAATAAAAGAAGAAAATTTTTATTTTCAATTTAAAAGATAACAAAACTTGAGCATTTTTGTCGTTTCTTCATTATATATAGACCTAGAGTATCCACCTCTCTCACAAAAATAGTATTCCAATATTACAATCTCCATACACTTATAACAACTTAACGATACCATACAAAAAGGAATACCATCACTATTAACATAAGAACACAAGACACATTGACAGCAATAGCTGACCATTTTCCTTCAGTGATATCTGTAATTGTTGTCACTGATTCTTCGTTCTTTTCATTCGTATCATTAAGCCCACAGAATATATCAAAACCTTTCCTGACACATGATTTGTCTTCATCTGTAACGGTACGAGAAGGGTTTAAGATCATATAGCATAGTCTTTGTTATTACCTACTTATCAGAAGTTTTTATTTTGTTAAGCATGGGTCACTGATGGGCCGCGTATCATTGATGCGATCAATCAGCGACCCATGCTTAACAAAAGACCCTCTGACCCCCTCTCCAAAACAAAAAAATGGAAAAAAATATATATATATCTATATAACACAGATTCCACACGTGTTTGCATGTTTTGGACTCGCGAATACCACATGGCGAAGAAATGAATGCATTCGGGGCCCGATAACTGTCATTCAGTTTTTTTAATAAATACACTTGCATTTTAATTTAGGAAACTCTCGCTAATGAAGCAGTTTTTGCTGAAATAAAATTGCTAAATAAGAGGTAAATGCAAGTAATATATTCAGGATTTCGCTTGTTAGTTCAGAGCAAGGCACTTTTTTTCATAATGCGTCAAAGAAAAGACGAGGCCTGGTAATATCAGAGTCAGCTTACAGGTTAAATGTCTGCTAGACAACATAATTTATTGTTCATTACCTGCCGGTTGTGCTTTTGATGGATAAGTTTTCTCAACTCCTGATAAATCTCCTAGGGTTTCTCCGTTGTCATTTTCCATGGCAGGATTCGATACTCCCATTTCAATCTGTTATATTATATAATTAGATTGTAAACATATTTCGAAAATGAAACGTGTAAAATATTACGGTCAAAGTTAAAATAGGAATATGGTGCTGCGAACAATCATTCCGATTATCTAAAATATTCAAACATAATTAAGTAAAATAATATTGCATGTCAAATTCTAGACGAAATCACATTTCTCTACATATTTTCTCTCCGCCAGAAAAAAATATCTAAACATGTTTAATTAAGCTTGTGCCAGGCGCGGGCCATCTATGGCTCATGCTTCAACGAGTTTGTGAATCTCAGAAATGATGATTACAATTTTTTTGTACTATAGTAAAGATAACATTCATACTTACGTTAGACATGGCTTTTCCTTCACTCTTATAAATCGGTATTCTCTTCACTTTGCTATGTCTCGTGTACCAAGTCAACCTGTATAACTAATATAAAACAAAGCGCATTTATATGTGTTCTGAAACTCTTTTCAAATACTAAAATATTAAACCCGCTCGAAAAGCACAAAAATAAACAAATACAATGAACATTATTAACGTGGCCTGGCATTACTTTGTTGAACCAAAATACCCGAAACCGGTATAATGATTGAGTGCATTTTTCCTTTTAGCTATGGCTATATCTGACTGGAGGATAGTTAGGTACAGTTAATCAAAATAATAAACTACTCTTACGTGTTCTTTGGGAATCGGTGGCGTGAGGAAACTCACAATCACAGCAATCAGTAGTGTGCAACCAGCAAGAATGAGAGCAAAATGCAAGTAGTGAATCTGAAATAAAGTTGACCTTGATCATGTGGGATTTGTCCATACTTTGGCAAAATTTTATTCCGGTTTGGGTCGCTGATGGAGTAGTCTGCAGCTAAATCTTGAAGAGACAACATTTTCGGCTGTGCTCAGACCAAGATTAAAACACTCGTTTCTTTAAAGGTTTCGTTATTGGAATGTGAGGTTGAGTTGTTTTGATGGGATAACTAAACCACACTGTAACAAAAATGCAACAAAATCACTGGTCTTTGACAGTAATTTTATTTTGCGGTATTAAAAAAATTGAAAATTGAATTTTTGGCCAAATATGGGGTATTGATGGAACGCAGCGCTAAGGTTCGGTGTATCAACAGCCCATATTTGGCATTCGTCTCATCAACATGGCGTTTTTAAACTTTGGAAATACGCAATTACTGCAAATGACCAGTAAATTTACTGCATTTTTGTTACAGTGAATAGACGAAGTTGTATATATTAAAAATGATACTTATTTACTCTCCATTTGAAAACCTAGCATAACAAAATGACAAAAATAAATTGATTCAATGATCCACTAATTCTCTACGTTCAAAAACAACCCCTATTCCCCACTAACTTTGTATATCACAGAAGGTCTGAATTCTTCTTCTCCACACAAGGGCGCGCCATACGCAAAATCGAGTATCATTCTGATGACTCCAATCACAAGTCCGATCATTAGGGCCCAGAATGCACCCTATAAAAATGAAAAAGTATGCGCAATATAAGGTATGAGCATCCTAAATTCATTAGTAATATAGAACACTTTTGGTTATTTTGATCATTTTTGGCTTGTCAACGAAAAAATGTACTAATATACCGGTATTTCCGCTTTATGAGGTTTACCATGTACTTAAGAATGCAAACACTGGTATTGTATTTTAAAGAAGATTTCCGTCGTATAAATGATCTTTATTGTCAAGTTTATTTCAATTAATACTTCCGGCCCTGCTATGAGCAAATTTCAATTAAAAAATCATTTTTGTTAAATTATTTATCTTTATGTTAGCTAAATCATACCAATTCTCCAACAAGACGATTTCCGGTGTATATCCAAGGGCAAACTCACCGGTTCATTCAATCGTGGCCAGAAAATCGCCAAAACAAAGATAACAGCAATAGGCGGTCCAAGATAGCTTGTAATAGATTGAATGTAGTCGAATAATTGACCTCCTGCGGCTACTTGTACGATCGGTACCCAAGCTATACTGATTCCAACCATTACTAATATGAATACTCTGAAAGCGATACAATAGAGTTTTTAAATGTATTGTAGTATAAGTCTGGGGGTGGGCAAAACCGAATCATTTGGAATTCGAATCTGATTCGGATAATTCTTTCGAATCGTTTGGAATCACCAATTCCGTTTAGGCAACAAGTATCCCATTTTTAGTATTACAACTTGTCTCCATTGAGAAAATCAAGACATTTATAGTTTATAATGTATATTTTCAATTCACACTCCGTGACTAAAAGCAATAATTTTCATATTTTAGCGACAAAATACAATCGAATTTGGTCAAATTTGACTAAAGTAGATTTTTTTATTGTTAAAAATGGAAATTTCACTTCATTTGCCAAGATTTTGTTCCTATTAACGATTCATAATGAATACGAATAGTGTGTGTTTCCAATCACTGAATCGAATTGCTAAGCCTTGAGTATAACTAACTACCTGGAGGGAAGATACTTTTTTAGAAAAAAGGTTATACTAGTAGTAAATCCATATGTGATAACTGGGGCAGCAAACTTTCAGCTCATTCAAACATTTTGGATCACACGATGTAGAACAATAAAATGGCGTAAAATAATTTCAATTTAAAGTAGACATCAAATGAAATCGATAGTTGTTTCCTATATGTCCATTCAATCGTTCCAAGCAGTAAATTTTATAAATTGAACTAACGCTTTTTACGTATATAATGTGTTTTGTTCATCTTTTGGTTATTTGATTCAAAATATTATTCTTGAATTAGGAAAAGGAGTGTTTACACAAATAAATTACACTGGTTAAGCATAATATAGTAATCAGTTAAAAATATACTTTCGAATACCAGCAATTCGCAGCTGCCATTGTGACGTCATCAATTAAATTCAAATTTAATATAATAAGGAATCTGGTCTGGATTTACTCAGGGACCATAACTTTGTAAAATTTGTCTACCTTCCAACAATCATAAGTTCTCGTTGTGAAGCCTTCTTTCTAATTTTTGTCCAAATATCACAAGTAAACAAAGTTGATGCACTATTGAATACTGATGTGAGCGATGACATCAATGCTGCCATCATTACTGCAAGCATAAGACCTGGAAAAGAAATTCACTGAATTGAGAAATTTTTAAACCTAAATATATGCCTTTTTAGTCGTTTTGTATACATCTACCATACAGATGTATAAAACTATACACCAAGAAAGTAGAGAACCCGACCAAAATTTCTTTCATAATGTCTTTACTAATGTTTATTTTTTAATTACCTGGTTGAAAAGTAGGTAAATTTATTTATTTTACCCATAAATTTACTAAGTAAAACCAGAAAAGAATAAACTCGTTAAAAGTTAAACTAGGTAAATCAGATATACAAGGAATTAGCTAAAAGTACTTTGAAAATAAACATGGTACTTTTACCAATTGCCAACACTGCTTGTGAGTGCCAATTGTGACATCATTTTGTTGACAATCATTTCTACGGAAAATCTTGTTTATCGATTATAGTTTGTAACGTATTGTTCTTTGTTTATGCTATTTTGATTCATGAAACACAAGTCACTGAGCCACGTTCAGCAAATTAAAAATTACAATATGTTGTTAAAATGCTATAACAAGCAAAACTGATTTTATGATTCGGGACAATTTTGACACGAAATATTTTTCATTGTGATATAGTGTCCAACTAGTGTCGGTAATTCAAGATAATCCGAGTTTACCTAGTATATCTAGTTTACCTAGTTTTATTTCAATGTGCTTTTACCTAGTTTCACGAATATCTGATTTATCTAGTTTAACTATTACCGAGTTTTCGGTACAATGTTTTTTCTAGTTTATTTACTAGGTAATCAGGTAAGTTTACCTAATTTTTAACTAGGTAATTAAAAAATCAACTCAGTACCTGGATCAAAAAAAGTAGGAACCTGGTACGTAAAACTAGGCAAATCAAGTATTCGTTGTTAAAATGTTCATGAAAAATTTGAATCTTCAAATCTATAAATGTCTAAAATGAAGCAGAAGCAACGATTATCTATTTAACCTGGTTTTCACCATAGGTACTACTTACTTTTCTCTCTGATAAGTTCGTTTTACTACACCTAGTTTAATTGAAAACTACGTTGCCATCACTAGTACCAACCTCTAAGTCCAACAGGTAATACTTTGATAACAAGTTTAGGATAAGCAATATTACTGCAACCAACTTCAGTACCACAATGCTTCATACATTCATCAGGATCAACACAAGCCACTTCATCTGAAATGAAAATCGTTCGTTGAGTCTATTAATATGATCCGAGATATCAGTAACCAGAAATAATTTTGACATGTTTTCTTAAGCATGAGTCACTAATGGGTCGCGCCGTTGAGGCGCGGGCCATTAGTGATTCATGTTTGGCAAAATAATTTTCCGATTGGGGATCCGTATGATTAGGTTATCGCCTGGGTTGTACTAAGAATGACTGTCTCACTACCTCAAGACATCTTCATTCACTAGTCTATAACAAACTTCTACAGATAGGTTTGCAAACGAGATTTTAGACTGCTGAGTATGTTATTGCCAAAATGATGACAACGAGAGAGAAGGTTATCTCTAAACAGCAGTATATATTTATCTTCTCTGATTAGTACAATGCGCACAGAATGCATTGGCAACAATTAACTCTGAAAACTACTGGTAGGAATAATTCTTATCTTCACTAGATTCGGATTAAAATAAACAGACTCTTACATGAGTATTAACGTGAACAATAAAAAATTACTTTTAAATTGCACTCTGCTGATCATCCCAACCATAACCATCATATACATAGGTAATATTTTCAACAATCCTGCCATAACACATCCACCCTTTGCATGAGACAAATTCTTGGCAGCAAGTGTTCGTTGTACAATAACCTGAATATGGTTTGAAATGGTAGAAGCAAATAAATTAAAAACATTCTGATATGTTAAATAAACTAAATTGGCAATGAAAGAACGAAGCGACATTTATATCACAGACTATACTTTATGTCGCTATAAACAAAAGCAACGCTGGATAGTAATGGTTATATAAGAATTGCCAGGCTGCTAAATCAGTTACGTCTATTTATAATTCCGTTCATCTGTTTATGTTTATTTACATGTTCAATTTCTTCTGCCAGACACATATCTTGCTTAAGAGTCGATTCAGTGACCCCGGAGGCATCTGAATTAAAAGTGCGCATTTAACCGAGCGTGTACGGCTGGACAAAACCGAATTATTTGAAATTCGAATCTGATTCGGATAATTTTTTCGAATGGGATCGAAACACTAATTCCACAAACGTAACAAATATCCCATTTTACCATCACTATTATTGTTTCCATTATGATAGTTAAGAAATTTATACTTATGAGTTGCAAATATTGTATAAATAGACTAAGGGTAATGTATTTACAATTATACTCCATGTCCAACAGTTATACATTTACCAATTTTTAACGTCAAAATAAATCGATTTTGGTCAAATTTGACCAAAATCGATTGCATTTCGTCGTTAAAGATGAAAAAATCCACTTCATTTTTTAGCACTATTTTTTGTTCCTATGACCCATCCACGATTGATTCGAGCAATATGTTCTTCGAATTAGTGATGACAACCTAGTTTTTTCCTAAACTAGATAAAGTAAAACAAATTTACCACAAAATTAGATAAAGTATTACTAGGTAATTTACTTTTACTTACAATACTAAGTGGTACCTTGTTTAAAACCAGGTAAACTGGGTAATCGTTTATTTTTGCTGCATTTAATACATTTCAAGGTAAAAATTTTCATATAGTCTATTTTGAGTTAAGGTACCTAACCTAGGTACGTAGTAGAAAATGAGGTAAATTTATCTAATTTAACCTAGTAATTTACCAGATAAAACATAAAATGAAAAACTCGGTGAAATGAAAAAGTAGGTAAATCTGATATCAGTGAAACTAAGTAAAAGTATTTTCAAAATAAACTCGTTAAATAAACTCGGTGCTTTTACCTAAAATTGCCAACACTACTTAGAATCATCGAATCGAATTGCCCAGCCCTAGTAACATAACATTTCGGCGCGATTAAGTCAATGTTGATTGGAGCCCGGCTCGGTGGCTCAGTCGGTTACACGCGATCGTATTGTCCGGAAGGGCGATGGTTTGGTGCTTGACCGTTTCATCACCGAGCGTGCCCTTCAGCAGGGCACTTCGCGGGTAGCTGTAACAGTAAACAGATGCACAGTCACTACCGTACCAGGCCATAGCAAATAATAAAAACCTAAAAAAAATGTCGATTACCATACCTGATCTGTGCACCAATACCAAGTGGCAAGAATAGTTAAACCGAACGTCAATCCAGGCCACGGCAAATCACCGGTAGCTGCGTCACGAAATACACTGAATGAATCAGCTCTAGGATGTCCACAGGTTGTATTGGCAATCAGCACTGCTGGTGTAGCATTCATGTATTCTTTCACCAACTCATCATAACCTCCGATTTCGGAAAAAGCTGAAAATTATAAAAAAAATGTCATTTTTACTCGTTTGATTAGGTTCGAAGAAATAGTAGTATCGTTCATTAGTATCAAAGTTGTTAATACTGTTAACTAGCAATGACAACCTAGTTATTTTTTTCAAAAAAGTAAAGTAAAACGAATTTACCTTACCGCAAACCTAGGTAAAGTAGTACTCGAACCTAGTTTTACTTTCACCTATATTGAAAGCCAGGTTAACTACGTAAGGGTCGTATGACTGCATTTTCAATAAAGTTGAAGTTCAAAATATTTAAATAATTCATTTTCAGAAGTTATTTTATAATGAAAATGATTTATCCAGCGTCTTATACTATGGCACCTAGGCTAGTGGAACTAGGTAAGGCATATATTTTTTAAAATAATATTTATTGTTTGAATATGACTCATTTGTACCGTTTTCAAAGACATTTTATCCTGACATGTTTTGTTCAGTATGACGCGATTCATCAGTGACTCATGCTTAACTAAAAAGGAATTAATTTTCTCTGAAACGGTTACGATAATATCAATCCTCTCTTCATATGGAAAATAAATCCAAAACAGGCATTTTCCTGGTATACTCACACATTATCATCATAACAAAAGCTCCGATCAACATTATAAATGTCTGTGCAGTGTCCGTGTAGATGACAGCAGCCAGACCTCCAGTAACTGTGTATAAAGCTGTTATCGCAAGCAGAAGAACCATGGCAAAATATAAATTCCAGTGCAAAGCTTCTCGTATAAAAACGGCTCCCGCAAAAAGGTCAGCCTGTTGACAGAAATAATGAAACTGATAAAATTTATTGCGATAATTTTATATAAATAAATTATAAGTTTATAATTTATTTTCTTAGAGGAAGACAAAATTCTTTGAATTGTCTATCTGAAGGTATTTTGAGGTTTTTTTTCTAAACATGAACAACTGATTGCTCTGATTATTATGTGGTCAAATTTGTCTTGTTCGATTAAATGTTTTTTCTTGAACGTAAAATAAAATATAATATATGACGAGATTATACTAAATACGAAATTTACCTCACGTAAATATGGGGCCTTTACTAATTTTCATACTTGAAATAGCAAATAAAAAGTAGCCATGAATTACTTCAAAATTGCCCGCCCAAACCCGTTCTATATCAAAGTGATCTATCAACTTTTTAGATATAGATATTTTGTCTGCGGGCGAAATTATGATCCTCGATGATAAAAAACATTCTTATGAACCAACAACTTTTAGTATGTGATTGAAAGATGTATATGTTAGAATTGCATCAAAATTGTTGGTAATTTCCTTTTCTAATGACATGTACGATCATGGCATTAGGCCATTAAGGCCTGTTATTTCCGTTTGCCAAAGACTTGTTTGCTAATGATTGTAAGAACTTAAACTTTTACCTAGATAGATATTATTGTCAGTTACTTATATATACATTATTTTAATATATACAATAGCAGCTGGGAACATGGGGTGGCCAAACGAGGGCTCTTGTAAACACGTTTATCCCACCTCGTGTAAAATAATAAATTCAAGTATCAAAATTAATTTAAATCATTATTCATACAAAAACTAATGAAATTTACACCAATATTGCCAAAAATAATTATCAAAAATACTTAAATAAGATTGTGCATAAAATCTCCTTTGCATTTGTTCTCTGGTATTTTTATTTGAATCATTACATCCAGCCTATCAAAATTTAGTCAAGCGAGTTTTGTTAAGTATGAGTCACTGATGGATCGCGTCTATAAGACGCGGTCCGTCTATGGCGCATGCTTGACAAAAGACAATTTATGATTGGTGTTGTATTTATGGAGTAAGATTTTATCCTAGGTGAACTTCAAAATTATCACAAATAGCATGGTTAGCGTCTGGTACTCTGGTGCATTCCAGTCAGAAAAAGATTGTAAAGTATTATGTTGTTTTTGTTCAAACTTTAAGTTTAGTGTTTATATAGTTTAATTAACATGCCTTAAATGTTTGCGTTAGTAATAGGATAATTTAAATGCTTTATAAACATAATTATAAGTAGGTTGACAAAAGTTTTATGTTCTTGTGAATCCGGATTTGAAGGCAATTCGCCAAATCTGAAATTGAGATTTTGTGTTATTGTTATTCTGGGCGATAACGTGAAAAAAAGTTAATTTTGAGTAATATGATAAATAACAGTTAGTTGGAATGCGTGCTTTTGTCGGTACTGATATTTTTACAATGAGCCAATATCTATATAATAGATAACAAAATAGGCCATTCTGGTATATATAAACAATACAAAAATACGAATTTTGAAGAAAATTATTTAAAATTTCTTGCGGTGACCGTTGATCGTTTCTGTTTACAAGCATCGAACCATTGCACAAGGTTGTCTAATTGACATGGCATAATGTTGTATAATTGACAGGACATGAGGTTACCGATTATTTTCGACAATTTCGAATAATAGAAACACTAAAAACCGTTTGCTAGAAATTGAGAAAGAATTAAACACTTCATTAACTTAATTTCGAGACGCAAAATTGTTGTAAGAATCGGAAAATTTTGACCTAATACCAATGACCAACATTAATATGAAAATTACAATATACCAATATTCGTAACCTTAATATATGAAATGAAATTTCAAATTATTCCTGGGGTCAAGTCATTAAGCATCATAGCCAAAAATAAATCAGACTTCAATTGATCCAAACCTGTGCCATTTATCTATCTTGTCTCCAGTGTGAAAATCAAGACTTTTATTGTTTATAGTCTATACTTTCATTTCGCATTCCTTGCCTGAGAGCAACAATTTTCATATTTCAACGACAAAATATATTCGATTTTGGTAAAATTCGACCAAAATCTATTGCATTTTATCGTTAGAAATAGAAATTTCACTTCAGTTTGTAGGTTTTTCTTCCTATGAACGATTTGCGATTGAATTGAATAATTTGATATTTTTTCTTCTTAGGCTTGGTTTAGCTGGTTTGATTGGTTCAATGCTTGTTTATATCGATTGCGACGAAGATTTTAGCGAGGTTTTCACGTTGGTATGTTTTTTCAGTTATTAAAAAAGAAATTCCAGGAAAGGTTTTATAAGTTCTCACATCGTGAGCTCCGTCTAAGTTTTGAATTCAAGACTGTGATAATGCTCTGAGTATACACGTCGGTACCACGCAGGTATTTATTGAACATAATAAACATAATCCTATTATTGTTATAATCGGTTTGTACATCAATATTTTCCCATTGAACTGGCATGTTTGGCAAAATGATGAAATTTCAGGTTAGGAAAGATTTGTTTCGTCTATTTTCTTGTTCTTATCATACATAGATCACTGACGAAGGGCGCCACTGGGACATGGTCCATCTAGGACTCGGTTTAAATTCGATGAAAAATCGATATCGCAGTAAATCGTTTACGCCCGGCAGAAATGTAATTCATCTTGTGATATTTCGCAATTTTTGCGCTGTCATGGGAACGCATTTCACCTTGTCTTTTGTTATATATATATCCATCGGCTATGTGGTGTGGTAAAACACAGAATTGTTTTTCCAAGCATGTTTTAAAAAGATGCAAGAAACCATTGGATAATCCTGGGCTACATTGAATAAAGAGAAGAAGCAATTAAATTATTTCAAGCAGAAAACGTTTACAAACAACCAATCCTGATATTACGAGAATGTAAGAAAATAAGTTCCTGCAAACATGTCAGAAAACAGATTGTCGAAGCCGAAATATTTCGACCGAACATGTTTTGTTAAGTATGAGTTACTGATGGATCGTGTCGCTTAGGCACGGTCCATCTGTGACTCATACTTTGCAAAAAAATATTCCTAATGGGTTGCAGATATTAGCCATTAGTACTTACTGAAACTTTGGTAAAGATGTATAAAAGAAGAGAGAGTATGGAGAGATACATCCTGATTCTCTGCCCTCCGAATCGTTCTCTCAAATATTCAGGCATCGTAACGACACCAGCGGCAATATAGATTGGTGCGAATATCCAGCCCAGTAATGTTAACGTAATCATCGCCTGCAACATTGCAACATTTTATAGGAAATCGAGTAGAATAACAAACTTTTGGAAGATGGAAGAGAAAAAAGTAATAAAAGAAACAATAAAATGAAGGAAGGGGGAGGAAGGGATAGCAGGAGATGGATAAGGAGGCGAAACGGGAAGGGAAAAAGCGAGAAAGGGAAAGCGATGAGGATGAGAAAGAGAAAGATCGAAAACCATGGATTGTGTTGACTTACATTCCATTCAAAAGCGCCGACAGCAATTCCAGCTGCAGCTCCTGTTCCTGCTAATCCAACAAAATGTCCACTACCAATGTTTGAACTGAACAAAGATGCCCCGACAGGAAACCAATTCATATTCCTTCCAGCAAGAAAGAATCCATTCACATTTCCACGGTTGGTTCGACACATTGCCTAAAAATAAAGCAAAATGTTAACAGCACTTATAAATTAGAATTTATCAAAAAATGTATAAATACGTTATTTCAAAGTAATCAAAATTGCTCCCATTATTGGAAAAACTTTTTTTATTTGCGTAAAGAGTGATGACAACCTAGTTTAGGCTTAAACTGAGTAAAATATAAAACGAATATCATTATATACAGCCTTCAATGATACAAAGTAACGCCACGTTGTATTTGGTAGTATGAAGCTTTAAACTTGTACTATACTTAAATTGCGCTTTGATAAATAAGTTACTTTGAAATCAGTACTGTTTCGTTGTTGACTATACTTACTTAGCTAGTTTTACCAATAATTCCATACATTACGAGAAAATAATAAATATACAAAAACTGACCCATATTCCAACTGCAAGAATAAAGACAAAGTAAACAGCAATAACAGCTATATCTCCTGCTTCTAGGCTTGCAGTCTCTGGTAATAATTGAGGAGTAGTTTCAACAACTTGTGAAGTTGTAGTTTGATCCATAGTTGAGCAATTTTGTTATTCCTATTCCATAAATTAAAATTTGCTAGAACAAAGCATATCAAACAAATAAATTAGTGATGAAAGTTCAGGGTCTTATGAAAGCAAATACAGAATAGTGCTTCGCTAGATACAAACCGACGGTGGATTTCGTCTCGGCAGCTAAATACTATGAAACTAGCCCGCGTGTTCGCCGCACTATCACTAATACTATAGGTTGGTGTGTTTTTGCTTCCGGAATGGCCCCTCCCCCCAGCAAGAGCCCTTTAACTGCCACTGGACATCAAAATACGCGAGACGGGTACCGGTTTCTGCAATTTCGAGGCTTTAAACTTTGATTTTTGTTGATTTTTAGTTTGCTAAATATGTAACACTTCTATATTTTTAAAATGGAATTAAATACATTGAACCTTGATTTGACTCTCCATCTTTCCACCACTCTCTCTCTCGCTCTCTACCTCTTCATTTTCCTTCCCTCTCTCTATCCCTCTTTCTCTCTCCCCAATCTTTAATCAGAAAATCAATAAACTAGATTAAAATACTGAGAAAATAAACGACCATTATTAAGCAAAACCAAAATAAAGTTTCTAATTCCGGTATCTCACTTGTTACCAAAATCCCTACATAAACCGATATATAAAGATATATATATACTAATAAAAAAAAACCTTGAAATCGTATACTGAAGGCAAATAAACAGTTCTAAGTAAAAAACGTTACTAACATAGTGATATCATTCGTTATGATTCAACGATTCAGTACAAATGGATCAACTTGATAAACAAGGTTGGGAGTGCAGATAACGGTATATCACGTACTATAGTTATGGCTGATTATATTGTTCAACGATTGCTCGAAACGTATTATCCATGTCGTAATACGTTATGATTTTTCCTTTCTACTCAATTGTTTATCCCCCTTATCTGCTACCGGAGGCATTGATCTTGAATATTTTTTTTATTTGAAACAGCTGTTCAATGTGAAATAGTTTTACACTGTACGATGCAACTCATCTCACGCAGATTGTTGGTAAACTAAAAACGATATAAACTTACCGAAGAAATCAGGCCAACAATTTTTACAAGTCATCAAAGTTATCTAAGTCATTACACCACATGTTAAGTGGGGACTTGCCAGACTAGCCAGGCCGAGACTCGAAAGTGGAATCTTCAATCTGCGACGTTAACATGACAACCACTTTTGTGCAACTAGGAAGTTTAATTTTATTGTGGAACAATTCAACACAAGACGCTAAAAACAAAATATGCCATAATTAGAAAGACTTGCGGGTCGTTATAAACCAATTTATCTTTTTTTATTCATGTTATAAACAGTTTCTCCTTTTTGCTATTCGCCGATGGCAATTCTTTGGTTTGTGGATCATGGATATCGATTGTCTGATATTTATAACACGACTTTTACGTTAATAATTTCTATGCAATGCATATACGACAGAAGTCTAGATAAACCCGACAGTTTTGAACAAATTAAAAATACTTCCTGTCAATTTTTTTGTTTTGACAAGCATGTGACACAGATAGAAAAACGAACCAACAGAACACGTTTCCTCCATATTTGAAAACAGGGATGTACTATGGTTCCCTAATCAATCATAGCTTGTGCCCTTGTTTTGGTAGGTCATCTTTTTACAGAAATTATAAGTTTGTTAAAAATTTATTTTATCCAGTGTACCCCTCTTTGGGAAGTTAAAATTTTAACCCAAAATTTAATTTTAGTTATGTTTGCGCCACTGATGGACCGCACTTCGGCAGCGCGATACATCAGTGACTCATACTTAACAACACATTCTCGGATGAAAGATGTCTGACAGGGAAATATTACAGATGACATTTATGATTCAAACCAGACATTATACGCTGAAACCATTTTATTTTCTGTCTACTTAAATGATACGACACCTAATTCGTGTGTCTCTATGACATTTCACAAAATATTGATACACGATACTCACTAACGACCACTTTGAACTAGAATCGTTACTAAATACTTAAACTGCAGGACCACACCATCATATCAATTGCACAGTGTACTCTGATTTTGATTTTCCCCCGCGAAATTTATTGTTATTGTGATGTTTTGTCCCTCAACACTGTAAATGTTTTTTTCTTGTTTACCGTGTCTCATATTTGACAAAATAAAAGTTTAACATTCTTAATCTACAACAAATATGACTAAACAATGTGTTGGCAACAAAATTCAGAACCTTGTTTTTCACTTTGTCTCAAATTTCTGTGTTCGTCACAGCAAATAAACTCCCGACTGTGAATGTATAACATAAACAACAACGCAAACTACATCTCTGCGCTCCTTTTACTCAATAACAAAGCAAATGCAAGGAGGTATGTAACCCATAATAATCCTGCCCAAAAATTAGCCAAGCATACTGTTTTCGTTTGTGATTTTTAGCGAAACTCATAGCAACCAAACATTCTGTCTTGCTTTTAATTTGACAAATTCAAAAATAGACATTTCTACTTTATCTTGCGGTAAATGAATTTCTCAACAGTTTAAACGACAAGTTATCTGATTTGCCAAGTTCAATTTTGCAAAATTTTACGTTAATCTGGGCCATGCCTCACATATGCGGGCGAATCGAAAGTGATTTATGGAAGCGTAGCTTTATTTTTATAATATGGTAATGCATTAACAAGACACACAAGTGTCTTTATTTTTGCGTTATTTTTTTAAAAGTATGAAAGTAATCTAATACGATCATTCTCAATTTACTAGGTAACATTAGTTTTTCAAACCGCCAGACTGCGATTCAGTCAGTTGTGAGAAAAAGATGTTTTTAAGTAAAACAGCTTTTTTAGCAAAACCTTGACTTTTTAAGAAAAACATCTGACACCAAAATACTCTTGACATTTTGGAGCTACCCCAGTCGGATATTCTGTGTTTTAGGATTGTGCCATAGATGGATCGCTAGTACATGCATGAAAAACAAATTATTCAGTAAATTTGTGTTGGTTGACTGTTGATGATTAGGTATATGCATGACTACGGAGGCATTACCTTGCTTTGCTTCAACTAGAAAAACCGACACAGCGGAGAAAGTTGTTGAATATTTTTATCGTTTTAGGGAAAAATTTAAACTGTAGCTTTTGCAAATACTTGAGTTAAATTCTAGTTACAACGAAAGGTTACGAAGCAAAATCTTGCATATATCATGATTTCCCTGCCAATATAATCAATTTAAAAAGAATAATTCTGTTATTTAGCGTTCTAAATATCTGTCCATACCGACTGTGCTATATTTTTCCACGATTCTAAAAGATTCACAAGAATAGATTTTGTGTGTTTTCACAACGATATTTTCATCAGCGAACAATGCGTCGCAATGCCGTTGCAAAGTTCCTACGCCTCCAAAACCTCGCCAATATTGACCCAAGCTACTAAGCTATGATTCCAATTTAGTAAAAGAAAACTAGTTACTCTGACATATTTATGTTCTATTCTAAAACAAACATTCTTGCTACAAAAATTCGGAGTAAATAACTTTCAATAATATTCAGGTTAACCGTTTTCACATAAAAAGAATATTACAGGTAGGTTATAACAAGCTCCAGGGCATAAATTATATCAATAAAACAACTATATCGGTTTTAGTTTACAATAAAGCGATCTGTAGCTTCATAAATTACGGCAGTTGGTGGCATGATACATCCCCGAGTTAGGCTTAACCGAGGAGAGAATAAATTACGATGAAAAACCAGGGAGAAAGATCAAGAGCATGTAATTCAAAAATTTTGTTTTGACAAGATCAGCTAACATTTTTTTAATTTTAATTAATTTTTTTTAAAATATTTTTTGTTGACGCAGATACAAACGCAAGTAACCTATTTATGGTATGATCATACAATAGTATGAGGACTAAAACTTAAATAATGACAATTTGTCGCCATCACAATTTTCTATATGAGATGGCTTGAGAGAGATATTTCAATCTAATCCTGTTTCTCATACAGCACATGAACTTCTGATATAAGCGAAATTGAACGTTTAAATTTTCTTAAATGCGCTGAGTTCTAGAAAGTTTTAACTTACAACAATCTCGAATAAAAACTATACAAATCTCTGCATATTTATCACTGCATTTTGTTTTCAGCAATCAAAACTGTAGTGATGGCAGCCTAGTTTTCAATTAACTAGCTAAAGCACTACTAGGTAACCTAGTTTCACGTTCAAAACTGGGTGGTACTTTGGTTATATACCATGCAGGTGAACTAGACAGACCATTTGCCACCTTATTTCGGACATTTTTAATTCATCTAATAACTTTCCTAATTTCATTTACTCAGTTTCTTGAATTAGGTACTTGGTAAAATATTCTGACTACCTAGTTTCTTGAACCAGGTACCTACCTATACCTATAAATGAGTTTTTGGGGACTTTGTAGAAAACCGAATAAATTTGCCCATTAAATCTAGTAAATTTATTAGGTAAAACATATAAAAAAGATATTAAACTTAGTAAAAGTTAAAAAGGGGAAATTCGATATAAAAATAACTAGGCAAAAATACTTTGAAAATGAATTTAATCAGGTACTATAAGTACGTTTACATGGATTTGCCATCACTAGATCTCAAACTTAAATTATATCATATGCTCAAATATTCACCAAATATGGGAATTAAATAAACCTCGCATTTCGCTTAAAGCTTATTCAGCCAATACCAAATTGAATAATACTAACAAAACTTGATTGGAAAGTTACTAATCACAAGTTTTCTGGCTAGGATGCAAAGTTCCGAATTTTCCGTTTACTCTCATGGAAAGCAATCCATCATTGACAAATACTCAAACTTCTACCCAACAATCAGAAAATTTATACGATAATATATTTTGTCATGTGTGGGTCACTAATCTATCGCGCCGCCGAGGCGCGCTCCATTTGTGGCACATGCTTGACAAAATAAAATCTCATATTGGGAACCATCGCTCATTTTTCTTGTTTAGACGATGAAACCGCAAAGCCATGAAGCGTGAACGATTGGCAATCTCGAAAAGATAAATCTGTTCCTAAGTGGTTTTGCTAACATTCCACAATATATTGTCCATCATACATAAGCTCTGGTGGAACCTAAGATTACATAAACAAAGTTGAACAAAATATATTTCGAACACATTCGACAAAGTTACAGCCGTATGAAATGCGTTGTTTTGAGAGAACTTCAGACGATGAAAGAAAATATACTTAAACCACTGACATATAGCAGGCGAAATTAGACCCGATACTTTTGGCAGAAGTCAGAAAAGTTTCATGCAAACAGACCATATCAAACATAAGTTTCTTGTGATGGCGTCATGGCGCGGTTAATCTGTGGCAAATGCTTAACAAAATAACATTTCTGATTGGACATTTATATATTTGACGACAAATTATATTGCCAGCCACCATAGCGTATTTATCACGTGTGAGAGAAAACATAACGATACATGTAAGCGGAATTTTAATATCTTCAAAGTCCACTGGTTAGCTCAAATATTTACTTAGTTCTTGACCCAAAAATTTGATCTTGGAAAATGATAAAATGTTTCACCTGAGACACTCATCGTAGAGTTTTAATCTTAACAATTTTTTTAAACGCTATTCCATACCAGCATGAACCTATTTCATATTATTTTTTTATGGTAAGAGTAGAGGACAAAGGAGTATAATATATTTAATAATGTAATGATATATGTTTTAAAACCGTTGACATATCATGAATCAATGATTGAGTTTCAGCCCGTTTAACCAGTTTCACCGTGTTCAAATGAACTAAATAATGTATACGCAGTGTATGTAGCGTTTGCTCGACCTTGTCCTAACGTATTTCTTGCGTGTCGCATAAGGAGACTGAAAGGATGGTTTTACCAGGGTGAGATACCATTCGCTAAAAGTGTAGTTGCTGGTACTACATCTGTTAGTAGCTTTTTGCTATTTAGTGGCCTTTGGTTGGTTTCTTATAGGCACTGCTCCGGCCTTGCTCAGAGTTAATTTCAATAAAAAAAAACAGAACTCTGCGCACGGTACTACGAAGGCTTTCGCCTGACCATGTCATCGCTAGATCTTGTATGAGTACATACGGGCTCTAAAAGATGCCCACAGCACACGGACTTCTGGACCCAGATTCTATCAGACTAATACAGTAACAAAGCTTGCCAAGGGAATCATATATGCATCATAGACTAACTATTGCAAAAATGCTTTTCCATGCGTCAGAAAGACATGATGGGGAGTTTTGAAATTATAAATGAATCATACATGTTGAGCTCTGTAATCACATTAGCAAACTCAAGATCCCCATGGCATGGCTATGAAGTTTCTATGACCAAACGTTCACGGACACTAGCTTCTCTCTCCGATTCTCTTCGTCTGCGATAGAAATAGCTCTTAAACTAGCCAGTTTTGAGCCGATGTATCCTAAGAAAGATGTGAACCAAGAATCTGAGCGGCTTAAGTTTTTCATTGAGTCTTTGACCATGATCAAAGATACAAATCCCATCCCCAAGACTCTAAAAACGTGGATCAAGGAGACTTGAACGCTTAGATTAAAAATATGAAACAAGGCTTTCATTTGCACAGACCTTTTGACTATTTTAGATCCACTTATAAAGGGACTGTTAACAGAACGGTCGATTCATTCATATATGTACGGTTCATGTATGGAACAGACACGATATTGAGACTTTAAATTATTGAAGGTGGTTCGAGAAAATTGTTGAAACCACCAAACATTCACAAAAACTTTTAAATCGTCATATAATGCAATATTTTTATAATAAATAAATGAAAGCTTTGACAGCTTTGAAAGCTTAGATTAAAAATATGGAGGAATAAGATTTCATCCACACAGATCTTTTGACTAAGAGTTTAGATCATCAGATCTTGCGGTTTTAATGCTAGAGTCAAATAGCATAATAATAATGCGAAAAACAGCTCAGAATTTCAGTAAGACTTTCGCCGAAGCGAAAGCCTTAAAAAACTAAAATTCCTCGAAGTAATTATCACACTGCAGCGCCATCGTCTGGTTCACTAAAAGACATAAACATATTTATTTCGTATTCTCCAAACACAACACAAATACACTAAAATAAACAATACAATATACATATGAAGATAATCTGGAAATCGATAAAAACATTAAATAAAGATCGATATACGCAATCGATCACCATCGCACTGCGGCAGCACAAAAACAAACACTTAGAAAATAAAACAGTTGAAAAATAATGTTTCAACATGTTTTTTTTTTCCTCAAGTATGCGTCACTGCATGTCTTCATCAATATACCAATATCAAATATAATCAGAATTTTGTGGGATTGGAGATATATGAAATATATTTAACGCGTTTTCGTCATTGTTAACTCGATACTTTTGAGCGTTTTTAAGATGTTGATTTGGTCTAAATATCCGATTCAAATTATCATTATTCGAAAATAATAAGCCCGAATTTAAAGTGAAAATTTCAGTTTGTTCAGTTTCAATTAAGAAAGGTTGTGAACCGAAAAGCGATTATAAAGTGACGTTATATATTATATAAAATATAAATTCACAATCAAAAGAAGAAATATTTGCTTTGAATACGCAATTCTCAGTTCTGTACCAGAAATCAATGTTATAAGCATTTAAAATTAATCATTTCAAACAGTAATAAATATCGTATTTTAAAATACCAAGTTTTTATTTTATGTCTCTTAACAAAGGACGAGTGTCAGATTTCAAAATCGACTTCGATCAGTGACCCATACTCAACAAAAGATGATGTGGTTGAATTGATCAACAATTCTTATTAACAACCTTTTCAAAAGTTTGTACGTTTAATTAACTCATTGGGGTTAAAAAATGAATCAAGTATCCAGCGGATAGAACCTCATGGAAGCTCATACTTGACAAAATATGTTTATGGGAATTTTTTAGATTGGAATTGCTTGGTTCAAATGAATCCGCCTAACTGTTACGTGGGGCCCATCAACGTTCTCTTTTTTAAGTTTTAAGCAATGTCACTCTTTTAAAATTGCTATGTCATGCGGTAGACCGGAATAGAGCAATTCAATCTATTTGATCAAGCATTTGCCAAGGATAGTGTAAATAGATGGTTATAGTTTGTTGAGTGTAGGTTTATATGTTGTCGGTAGGCAGGGTAATAGGTTAGGTTAGTCTGTACAAATGTGATAATTGGCGCTGTGACGAGGGTAAAAGATTATCCAAGCCATTTTTCATGAGAATGGAGAAAGGTATGAGAATTTGTCAGACATATTTTTGATAATTTGATTTTGTGAGACACCAGGGAATCGCGTTAATATAGTAATAATATTAATATAATAATTTAATTAGTATGAACATTAGTCACACTTATTTTTTTTTTTGGAATTTGGTTTTGCTGGACACCAAAGAATCACGTTTCACAAAAACCCTGGTCGGTGCGTTTCATCAAAAACCCATGATAGGCCAAAAAGCCTATTTTTTAATTTTGATTTCAATATCATCGAGTGAAAATACTATCAAAGCGATATGATTATATTGGATGTTCATTACGTTGAGCATCGTTATTTTGCTTTCTCTCTCTCTGTCACAACGCAGACAGCGTCACTTGGATTATGTCTTACGCAAATTGTAGGAAATCTTTTGAAATATTTATATCTTTTGAATAAAAGATCTGGGAAAATTGAACATGCAAGGTGTTAATAATTCTGCTTCAAGCTGGTGTTAGAAAACGTGATTAAACCAATTGATATTTTTGTCGCCGAGAAATCGTGAACGTTCTAAAATTTGAAATTATAGCGAAATAGTTATAAATCTTTGTAAGAGAGAACATAGTAAGGCAGACCTAATGCAACTATTCGAATTTTACAAAACAAAAATATAGCGCAAAGTTGGTCACCAAGCAGGCAAGTCATATTTATATACAACGAAAAAAAAATAATGTAGAGGGCAATTTTTTAAATGACGCAAAATTTGGCTGTCGTCGTATATGAAAGCGCGCTGCGCTACAAATCCCTCAATTAGATAATTTATTCGGTCAAGCATGAGTCACAGATGGGCCGCGCCTCGGCGGCGCGATCCATCAGTGACTCATGCTCGACAAAACGTTTTCATGAATTAGCAGTAACAGTGTCATTCGTCCATTTCCTGTAGCGATCAAAATACAGTCTACTCGAAGATAGCTTTCCACACACTTCTGCAAGTATCATACGTCATTGCTCAAAATTGTCAAGTCATGGTACCGACAAATCGTTACTTGTCGATGACCGCGCGTTATAGCATTCTGTCAACAACAGTTCAGGATGGAGACGGATAGTATTAGTCTTAGAGAGTAGCATTAAATCTTAGTAGTCACTTACGGTGACATCGGTGGACGGAAGAAAATATGTTCTCTCAAGCTTTGAGAAAGAGTGACGACGTCTCTAAAGATTTTTAAATTGTATTGAAACATCCTCAGAATAGGCGAATGGTGTATTTTTAAGCAAAATACACGAAAGATTTTGGCGCACCTGCTGCGCGCATATTTAGGTCGGAAATATTTTAGTCTCGTTTTTATTAGGCTCTTTGGAGCTTTGAAACACATTCCACAAGAATGCTCCTAACACTTTTTCACCAGGCAATTTTACAATCGTGTCCATAAATACATCCAGTGCATCTCTCCCGCTAGTTCAGAAGAATTGAAAACTGAGATAATCAAGTTTTGAATGACCTCTAACTTTGACGTCTGCGTACATTTAATTTTTGATTGAAATAATTTATAAATAGTCCCATGGAAGACCAAATTAACTCAGACATATACTTACTTTAAGCCATTTTTGAAGTTGACGTGTTAATTTTCAAAGATTTTCGAGTTTTAAATGTGTTGTTGCATTTTGTTTGGTTTATTAGGACAAACTATATTTCCCTCAGAAATGTTGGAATTCAATTCTATCATGACTCCATAGTTTGAAGATTATCTTCCGCCAATTATTTCTGTATCTTCTGTCCGGGTATTATTATTGAACTTAAAGAAATGAACAATTTATAACAGAATATACCAATAAATTTTCATCCACATAAGTATATAGCACGCAAATATCATCATGGTCAAAGTGAACGATACGGCTGAAAAGACGGTGATAAAAGGAAGAGTCAATGAAAACATCATGATGACCGGTAAAACAGTTCTAATAACCGGAGCAAATTCAGGTTTGGGCTTATATACTGCAACTGATTTGGCGAAACGAGGAGCCAGAATCATCATGGCTTGTAGGAATCTCGACAAAGCACAGCAGGCTATGGAAGAGGTACGGTTCTAATTCATACTGTAAGAAAAAAACGATAAAATCACAGTTATTTGACAATGATTTTTTTTATTGAAAATCACTCTGAGCAAGACTGGAAGCGACCACTTAATAACAAAGAGGTACTGAAAGTTAACAATAGCTGACATTGAAATAAATCATAAAATAGATTTTTTGGCCAATTATAGGCTGTTGATGGAAAGCGCCGCCCTAGGCGCGGTCCATTAACAGTTTATACTTGGCTGAAATCTTATCAACAAGATGGTTCCGGATTTTAGAAATAAACAATTACTGCATATGAACGGTATATTTACTGTATGTTTGTTACAGTGTGGATCTCACTAACAAAATCTTTTTTCAATCAATTTAAGAAATCAAGATGAGCTTGATAATTAGGCTATATCCTACCCAATCTGAATCTGTGTTTTTATAATAATTGAACGACGGTAGAATTTGCTGTAGAATTTGGTTATTTTTGAAATTACTGAAGAAAGTTCGAAATATGTCGAATATATCCATCTTGGCCACAGGTTGTCAGTGACTCAGGATCGAATAACGTCGTTATAATGAAACTTGATTTGTCATCAATGGACTCAATCCGAAGTTTTGCGGCAGAATATATTCAACAAGAACCTCGATTAGACGTTTTATTGAACAATGCCGGTAAGTAAATAACGTTTGGAATTGAATTGTTTAATCCGCATACTTGAACCGGGTATTCTATAGAAATTAAGCGTTGTTCGATTTCGCAACTTTTATACCACAAATACGTTAATAGCAAATCCAGGATTTGATTTAGGGAGAAAATTTGAACAAGAACAATGGTGAGGGAGAGAAGAAATTAAAGTTTTTGGGGTACGTGATAAAAATGATCACATTACTTGAACTTCGTGCTTGATGTGTACAAATCCGGTACGGTTTAAACATGTTCAACGTGATTTGATATGAAACTTTCTCGAAAAGAGTCTGTAATAGCTTGCAATTTCGTCAATCAATAACATTACTTAGTGACGAACATTGACATAACCAGGGGGCGAGCGAACGTTTATGCACTGTAACAAAATTACAGTGAATTTACTGGTCATTTGCAGTAATTGCATATTTCCAGTGACTCATGCTTAACATAATGTTTTCATGAATTGGCAGAAATACTGTCATTTGTCCAATTCCTGTAATGATCAATATGCAGTCTACTCTAAGAAAACTTTCAGTTCCTACAAAATTCTGCAATTATTACACGTCATTGCTTAAAATTGTCGAGTCATGGTACCGACAAATAGTTACATATCGATGACAACGCGATATAGCACTCTGTCAACAACAGCTCAGAAAGGAGACTTGTATAACATTAATTTTAGAGAGTAGAATTAAATACTAATTCGCGGTGCGTTCAATCAACACCCCATATCTGGCCAAAAAGTCAATTTTGACTTTTTTTCAATACCGCCAAGTAAAATTACTACCAAAGACCAGTGATTTTGTTGAATTTTTTGTAACCGTGTGGCGACAAATAACTACCTATAGTCTACGGCAATTTTAACTAATCATTTAAGTTCATGGAATTTATGTACATTATCGGGAAAATAATTTGGATGGCCAGTTAATAGTGGTGTATCCTTCTTGTTATACTTAAAATAAAACTCGCATGCATTTGTCGGTCACAAACTATTTATCCAAATCCAGGCATATTCATATTGTTTTGCGAAAATAACAGAAACGCGCAATCAAAATACCATCATTGCATCGTAAAATAGACAAATTTAAGACAGCCTTGTAGGTAGGGCTGGGCAAGTCGATTCGATGATTCGAATCGTTTCGAAGCACAGATTATTCGAATCGATCGTGAACAGGCCATAGGAACAAAAATTTGACCAAAATCGATTGTTTTTTATCGCTAAAATGAAAATTTTCGCTCTTGATCAGGGTGTAATTGAAAATACATCACTTTTAAGTTTGTTTAACCTAATATTTGTAATTCGTTACTGTGGAATTCCTAATTATCATGACGGAAACAATAATAGTAATAGTAAAAATCGCATATTTGTTATTTTTATAAAATCAGTGATTCGATCCGATTAGAAAACTTGTCCGAAACAGATTCGAATTCCAAATAATTCGATTTTGCCCAGCCCTATTTGTAGGCTATCATATCAGTTTACTCGCTCTTTCAAAGGTTAATCGTATTTTTCATAAACTAAGTTGTTTGCCGTTTAGTTTTAAAAGTAATTGTTTACAGATGTCCGTGATTTTAACCTGCTTTCTAATAAAGTTTATAAATGTTTTACTTTTTTGGTATTTTTAGGTATCATGGCCTGTCCGGAGTCAAAAACAAAAGACGGATTTGAAACTCAATTTGGCGTTAATCATCTCGGACATTTTTTACTGACAAATTTATTACTCGATGTACTCAAGGTAAAGTATAATAAAGGGGATAAAAACTTGAAGGAGTGGAAAATGCACTGTAAATAAAATGCAGAAAAATCAAGGATCTTTGACAGTATTTGTGATAGTGAAATAAAACCACAAAATTAATTTATTTGCTAGTTATGGACTGTTGATGCAGCGCATCGAGGTGCGGTCCATCAACATCCCGCATACTTGGCTTAAATTTCATAAACTATATAGGCAATTTACAACTTCGAAAATATAAACTTATATCAAATCAACAGTAAATTCACTGTACTTTTTACAGTGTAATCCTTATATTTAGGGGTCTGACCCATCCATGTAGAACGTTAGTATTCGATCAGAAAAAATATTTTTAAAGATATTCTGTGAAATAGGTGCCCCAGATGGATCATAACGCCTGGACATGGTCCGACTGTGGCCCATACTTGACAAAGTATAAATTGTAACTTGGTTTGTTGAAGATCTCGGGTTCGGGTCCCGAGTACGATACGGCTCGTTAATCCACACTCCGAGGTTTTAATAACTTGGGTAGGCTAAGCCGAACAGGATAATATCAGATTCTTCCAGCAATTCTAAGCCATTACGTCTATAAGTAACCGTGAGTAGAGGGTCTTTCTTGGTCGGGGTATTCCACTCCAAGAAATAGCAATGAAAAAAATTTCTTGGACGAAAAAACGATAAAACCGAGTGTTTAAAACTACATAGATCTGTGTATAAAAATGGCATCAATAGTAACATGTTTCAACAATAGGTAAGTTTAAATTTGCATGAATACCAGAAACAAGTTATATACATTTTTTAGAAAAGTGCACCGAGTCGTGTCGTCACAGTTTCGTCGGGAGGTCATTACAAGAGTGGTGGTGCCAGGATTCACTGGAACAACCTCAACTTCGAGAAAAAGAATAGTTATTCCCCAGTAACTGCATATACTCAGAGTAAATTGATGAATGTTTTGTTTTCGAGAGAACTCAGCAAACGTTTGCAAGGTAAGGTTGACAATAAGTTTCAAATCTAATTAACAAAGAATTTATTTATGTAATTGCTCCGGAGTATACCCAGTCAAAAATATTTCTTTCATACATATTTTGTTAAGCTTTAGTCACTGATGGATCGCGCCGACGAGGCGCGGTCTGTCTGTGTCTGATGCTTACGAAAATAAATGATTGATTGAGTACTTTTCCTTCTATGCCTTCGTGTAGGTAAACGTGTATGTGTTCACTGCAAAGATACAATAGTAAAAGTAACGATCAAGGATAACAGACTTCTTCACGCAAGCAAGTTTAAAATAAAGCTTTCAAGCATTATAAAGAATAGGAATCGTTATTAATATTATTTTTAATAATTCGTCTGTGTTGATAACTTGGTAATTTTGATAATTGGTAATGCCATATTTATGTAAATATACCAGAAGTGTCTCTTCACCGCAGCGTTAAAAGTTTTAACTACGTCGACCCTTTTCCAATTTTCTGTAGTTTCAATATTTTGTTTTAATATTTTTATTAATTTATATATAATTTATATATCTATTTAAGGAACTGGCGTCACAACGTATTCTTTGGAACCAGGAATTGTGAACACAAATCTCACACAACATGTCGGAACCCCCAGTCGTAAATTCTGCATAGATCGAATGTGGGATTGTATATTTTGTTGTTTGTGCTGCGTAGCTATAGATCCAGACGAAGGAGCGCAAACGCAGATTTACTGTTCAGTAGCACCAGAGCTAGAAAATGAGAGTGGAAAATACTACGGGTAAGAGCGTAAGAGGTTACGGTCATCGATTAAATCAAGTAAAAGTTTGAATATTAATAGCGAGATAATGGTACATGCTGTCAGGCGCGGATGCAAGGACACCTCTAAAACCCCAAAATATGATGGAATTTCGAGAAAAATTCGCGCGCATTCGGCGCACGCTACCCAACAGAAAAATTTTGACTAAGCACGCCAAGTTGGTAACTTTTCGATGCTTCAATTTACGACTCAAGTTATTAGACCTTTTTATTCCTTAAAAGTTAAATCGCCCCGTTCCGTCGGATCCATTCCTTCATGATGTAAACCAGAATAAAACACGAGAACTAGACCTTGAAGATTATCTAGGACTTTATTTGAAGGTATTTCATATCCAGGGATTGTCAACTATTTCAATATTATAAGAAATCTCGATTTCACCACAGGCTGAAAGTTGGGTATAAATTCATCGAACGTGCTTTGAAGGGCTCAAACCTTAACTCTTTAATTCGCATGACAACATATTAAATTATAAGCGTTCCTTCAAATTATCATTCCCAATGAACCAAATTAGGCTTAATATGAATGGGTTGTTAATTGAAAGTACTAAAAGGGCCTGAATAGCATTTTGAACTAGGATACATTTTACTAAAATTTTATTTTTTTTCACAGTAAATGCAAGCAAATGAGAGAAGATGCGCAAGCTAGAAATGATGAATATGCTGAACGCCTGTGGAAAATCAGTGAAGAGTACACTAAATTGAATTGATATAAGAGAAAAGAAAGAAATACACCTCGTTTATTTTGATAAAGTGATAGAATACTAATTTTTAAAATAAGAATTTTTTTAAAATGTTGACATGACTTTCAAGAAATTTCCATATTCACATATTTTCAAGCATATTGACATCGGGTAAAAATGGAGTACATTTTATAGGGCTAGAACAAGGCAAATTATAAAATTAATTAATATACCTTATTGTAGTTGATTCCTGGATAGCTATTGAAGAGTATTTGTCGGGTAATTCATCATTTTTATTTGCTTCCTATATCTTTCATTAAAAAATTAACTTTTCTTTTAAATATAGGTTTCATAAATTTTGTAAAAAAACGTTTTAACTTAAGAAATACAGAAATTAGAAACAAAAATAATCTTTTTGGCTCTTGGTTCTTATTTTCGTGGGCAGCACTTTTTGTGGTAACAATATTCCAATATTCTTGAGCTAATGTCAGATCTTTAGCGTGTCGATCACCTGGAATGGTTTTGAAAATGAATATGATAATTTTCATCTCCTTATATCACCGTGTGCGTAATAAACAATATTCCCGTTTGAGTGCACTGGAACAAATATGCAACAAAATCACTGGTCTTTAGCAGTAATTCCAATTGGCGGTATTGATGAAAACTCAAATTTTTTTTGGCCAGATATGGGGTGTTGATGGAACTCTTTTGTTCATTAACCTTATGCATTATTGTCGGGCATCGAGCCTTAATTGCATTAATTGCAATGTTTTAAAGATACAGGCCTACTTGTTTTTTCCACAACACACCGCAGGGCTTTGAGAAATTTTAATTTCATACTTGAAATATTTACAGAACATAGGCTATTGCGCAAATTTGTGGTTGTATTTATATGTCTTGCCCATACTTGCCAATAACGAAGTTAATCTGGCTCAGAATCCCAAAATCCTGCTCATATTATTCTGAAATGAACACGGAGAATTTGCGCAGACCAGTCGCAACGGGGGGTCAATTGTGACTGTCGTCCCCCAAAAAATATCCTTGTCCTATCCCCCCTTTTAATGTCACTGACATTTCATGGCGTGGCATTTTATGATTTTTTTGCCGATATATAACAGAATACATGCAATCATCTGATCTTGTGAAGTTTTAAATAAAAAAGCGTAGGTGTGGATAACACAATTACTTGCAGAAAAAAATGTGCATATTATGTGTTTCTACAGGATTTTCCCTTGAATTTTTGGCCCATTTGCTCAACAACACAGAAACAGAAATATTAAATCTTTGTAAATATGCCAATATCGGTAGTAGTTATGAGGTGCCCGGTTAGATCAATCGGTAACGCGCTGGGAATACCCCTCGAGCTACGCATCGCTAACGTCCTAGGTTCGAATCCCATTCAAGATTCATTATGTGCGAGATGTCTTGGCGGTGCGCTGCTTACGGCTTCCTCCACCGTCCATACCCATGCACAGGAAAAATTAACAAAATGTTAAGCCAAAAACCTTTACCTCCGATTCGGAACTGGTGGTGGTTGTGGTTTGCCATATGATTAAACTGTATTCTCGGCTTTCCTCTCCGGGTGGATGTACATGAAATTCCATCCCACCGGCTATTTTAGAGCCGATGTCGATGCCCCAAAATAGCCTATATTAGATAGTACTAAATAACCTCGGCAATTTGAGCCCAGCAATAACACTTATCTGCATCAACTACACTGGAATCCTATTATTGGTTGATGAGACGAACAGATCTGAGAAGGATTGATTGTGATATAAGATAAGATATGGGTATTTCAATTTCTCACAAACGCATTCAGTTGCAATCACATACGATGTCATTTTGCTTTGTGTTCAGCCTCCTGTGGCTTAGAATTTCCCCTTAAAGTTTTCATTTGAACTCCGGCCACCCCTATATTTTTTGTTTGCAAAAAAAATGCAGAGTACAAACTGGACAAATTTTTGCGACCAATCCTGGGCTCGCGGTTCAAAATTAAATTCTGAGTTTGCACATGCTTGCTTGCAGCATTGATCGCCGTTCGCTATAAAGCTTGTCCATTTCCTGATGTTTTTGTGAGTTGTGCAGTGCGACTCGGCTATTTGCGAAAGAGCATAAAAACTTGATAGATATAGCTCGTTTACAAACTTAAAGGGCTAGTCGGTAAAATTTAGAAGATGGTACTGGTAAGTTCAGAGTTTAATACCAGATTGCGCTAAATGTTCTTTTTATTAGCAACTGACTGATCTGATTGACCATATTTGGCTATCTTTTTATCGTGGAGAAAAGTTTGCCATAAGTGTCTTCTCGCGCTTCCTATGATCAGCGAATCGACCAGAAACTACAGAAACGACCAAGAAGAGAGTGAAAAATGTATCGAATTGGACCCCCATTTATACTGAGCTATTTATAATTGAGCTAAAAACAGAGTTCAAAAGTGGTCCCACCACCGTACCTCCTTAGAGGTCGAAATTTGGGTCTCATGAAGTTTAGTACCATATATCCGATTATCATAAAAATTTCCCATGTTGGAAACGACTCATCCTAACCCGGGAGACAATGCCAGATACTTGCAGCATTGGCGCCCCCTAGTCAGGATGAGAATATTCTGCCAGTTTTTATTTTGATGACATTCGGGAATATGGTACTAAACTTCACTAGACCCCGAAATTTTAAATCTTGTCTGTGTAGACTATACAATGTATAGACTATTTGGGAAGAACAGATTTGTTTGCTTTAAATTTGGGTTATACAAAAAATATTACCGTAACAGGTAACAAGGCTGTGCAGGAGGAGTAGCGAATAAAATTGTATACCTCGATTTCAACATTGTATATATTTGATTGACCAACATAACTACAGGGCAGTTTCGGTGTATTTTCCACCTCTTTCAGAGTCGTTTCAGTAATTATAGTATACCGACCTCTCACCACACTCTCACAGCTAACCTGGTATCTTATCCAAATCCTATCGCATTGCCTTGCTGGTTAGGATTATTTGCTCGCTATTCGATCATTCGCATGGTAAATTTTATATGTTACCATAATCGAGAATATGGCATTGAACTCGATGAGACCATATGGTCTATATACAATCTATAAATAAACAGTGAAGAGGCGAAATTATACGTCTAGTTTAATACACCCCACTTACAGTAAATACTCTGGTGTGCTCTTTTAACTCAGTCGGCAAAACGTTGGGAATATGCTTAGAACTATACATCTCCGATCGTCATGACAAAGGTTCGAATCCCGTAAGGGTTGGTGTTTGTATGCGAAAGGTCTGCTGGACGCTTTATCGGTGCACGGCGGTTCACGCAAGTATGTGGTTCGCTACATGATTAAGCTGTATTCTTGGCTTTCCTCTTCCACAGAATAAAAATGAAAATCCTATTCGTACCTACAGTAATACTCTTTAATGTATTATGCCCAGCTGTCTAACAATGTTTTGGTTTCTAAAAATACATGGATAGCTTTACATGGTTTGTGTGGTTGAGGAAGTGGTATTGTGGTTATATGATCACCACATTACATGGTTACAGCGAGGTGTCAAGCGAATCTCTTGTGTATAATCATATCTCATGAGATTCCAACTTCATCTGATATAATATTAGGTTTATTATATAAGTTCCATTTTTCTGTTTAACAGGGCAATGGATCAAAACAATGGATTCATCCATCAGAAAGTTTATTAACTGGAAGAGTGACATACACAGTCAAAGTAAGATATTGTACAAAGTTGCCCAAGTTACGTTATAGTCAAGTATAATACAAATATATATTAAATAAGAAATTTTGTTTTAAACATTTTCTTAATATTACACTCACAAAGTTACGATTTAACATCTGCAAACTGAATTATGTGTTATTAATTTGGAAATGAAGAACATTTAAAATACTGTTTTATCTATGTTCTTCTATCTTGGCTAAAATATGAGCTAAAATCAGTTTGAATGTTCTAATGAATTTCTTTCGAAATATATCTATATATATGTGTATATATATCTAAAATTGGACAGAATATGGAGTGTGAATATTGGATAAACCTCAAAAATTCAAAATGCAGAACAACTTTCCTAACACTTCAATATATTCAACTTTCAATTTTTTTTCTCATAGTTTATAGGCAAAGCTGAAGTTCCAGAACCCCGTGGTATGCCAATGGTCAAAACAGCTCTGAAGAAACTTAGTTTTTCAAGACAAATTAAGCGAACAGAAGGAACAAAACCACCCAAGGTTGAGTTGGGAATAAACATCACTTCGGTCACCATTTCAGATATCAAAACTAAGGTAAGAGTTGAATGTTTATTTCAATAAGTCTACAATAATGTAGACAGTCTACAGTCTACGCATGCCAAAATTATTTATTCCAACTCTTTGATAATACATTTTCTATTTCATTTATTTTCAAACTATGGAGAACTTCAGATAGATTAAATATAGAAATAAAACTTTGCAAGTAATCTTTCTAAATGAATATCGAAAAGGTGTTTGAAAATGCCATTTCTATTATTCTTGATATGGGTTGGTATCCATGTTACGAATCAATGTGAATTTTGGACATATTTTGCGTGTTTAATCACATTTTGTATATTTCGTCATATTTTGTATGTTTTCTCATCAAATATTCTTCTAACAATGTTGTTCGTATTGTTTGTTTACAACTTCTTTGAAATTGTAGTCATATTATATTACTATAATTATGAGCTATTTGGCTCAGGAAGTCAAATTCAATAATGAATGAATTTTAAAATCTGTCAGGTAAGCCCAGTCAGTCAAATATGCTATAATAATTGCCTCATGTGTGAGGAACAGGTGTTCGGACCTTGTGAGGAAGAATGGAAGTCTTGGCGGCACAATTCAGTTTATATTATCGCGCTTGTTACGACAAACTTTCAATTGTAGTCCATGTATTGGGAATGTAAATTTGGGTTAGGTAAAAATCTGTCTCGTCGTGATATGTTCATTGAGCAGTAAGTACTCTTGGCTTTTCTGCTCTGAAGGATAAAAATATTATCCCAGAACACCACAAAAAGGGATTTATCTTTCTCCAACAAAAAATAGTAGATACACATTTAATGCTTCATAGCATCAGCTCTTTTTTCTCTAAAAAAATATAATAAAAACTTTCCACATCTTCAGCTGTCGGAGACAGATCTTTCCATAATAAAAAATAAGCAATTGAATTAGCTTTGGGATATAGCTAGGTAATTTGTTGACTTGAAACGAAGAACCGTGGGTATTCCATTGGGATACAGGTATATGAACACATCAAGACGCATACACATGTCACCTGCGTATAGTTAATTGTTTAGCGTTAGTAGACAATTTGGTTTATGGCCGCTGGTGCAGGGCCTTAGTCAGGGTGATCAACTCCAGGAAGTGTCTATAAAAAAATATGCAATATACTCAGTCAGTGGAATGCTCAGAATTATTTTGTGGTATGGTTATATTGTTTTATTTTTTATATTGATGCAATGGGAAAGTTAAGAAAAAAACCATTGTTTTTACTCAGTATGTCTGAATTCAGTTGTTTTTTTGCTGATGATAAGTATCTTTTGTTGAAAGAATTTGTGCAGCTAGCAACTTTCTGGTCAATTAGATTTTAGTGGATATTCAGTCGCTCGTGCAGAGTTGCATTATTGAATTTAATGAAAAAATTATTATGGATATAGCATTAGCAGTACCTAATTTTTCTACAGGACATCCTATGTTTTCTTAGCTTAAAATATTTTCCTGCACCCCATGTCATGGCAACGCAATTTGATAAATTAGATGGTTGGTTTGACATAAATCATGATAATGATGCGTAATGGTTAATATGTCTACAAAAACATATCTTTAATTTGTTTGGAGTCTTGAAACATTTTCTAATCGTATGTATGAGTTCAACATACTACTTTTAAGTCAAATTCTCATCCCATATACAAATTGCCCTTGTTTATTGTATTGAATAATGTGTTTGTTCGGCTAGATTATGTGTGTTTTGTCATGACATCAAACAACGTCATCACATATTTGATGTGCATTTCGTCAGTTTACAATAAGTTGTACACCTTCTTAATAAACCTACGCTGCGAGGAAAAAGGGTGAAGTTCAACAACCAGCAGCATGTTATTTTAGAATGTTTGTCAGACTTATCTATACAGCAATGAATACAATACAAATTTTTTCACATTTCTTACCAAACATTTACAAAACGAAGAAGAAAGTTTTGTCCAATTTTACTGATGGACGACGCAATGAATACACAAACAAAAACAGGATCGTTTGAATTAAATAACAATTGTACGACCCGGACCAAGTATGTCGTGGCTTTCCCGTGCGATCGCGGCTTAAAGCCAGGTGTTTATATATTGTGCGAACTAAACAAAACATTACCGAAATGTCCATACCAATCCTTATAACTAAAAAAGCCTACATGTGTTGGGTTTTACGGGAAATTATTTACGAATATTACGATGCTTATTAAATTTGACGTGCATAGCAGTAATACATTATTAATATCGTTTGGTGTGTCTAATTTCTCCATACTGCACCCCAACTTTTTTGACGAAATCTTTATCTTTTAGTATGCAAATATAGTTCATAGCACCACTGGTAAATTTTTCAAAATTTACGCGTGCTGTTTCTTATTTAGTCGTCGTCAAGCAAAAGCGAATTTTTAAGAGTTAGTTGGTAGCTTTTGAGATACGCCATAATTTTACTTTCCACTTTTTACAAGGCCAGTCACTGAAATCTTGTAGTAGCTCTTTGACATTTGGCTGGCTATTAGTTATCTCCTTTTAGACTCTGCTTTCGGTCTTACTCCATAGTGATTTTCAATAATATAAATAATGAGATGACTGCTGAAAAATCAGATTTATTCTCTATATTTACTTAGTAAAGATCAGGATTTAAATTTGTACAATTATATCAGTCAATCTCGAGATTAATTACATTCGATACTTTGATCTTTTCAAACTCCCATTGGGACGTGTCAGTTTTCGTTATGCTTATATTTCACGCGGCCTTGAATGCAGTCTGAAGAATTAGTGGTCTTGTGGGAGACGCAAATAATAAATAGCCTTCATGGGTATCAGCGATTTACCGTTAAAGGTTCAATCAGAAACATTACCGAAACCCTAGCCATGTTTTTAATTTTAGTCAAGTAAGGGCGCGATCAATCAGTGATCCATACTTGACCAAGCGTTTTGTAGTGGGAAGTGATTTCTTATATACAAAGTATCCGCTGGATTCGTTAGTCTTGTTGGAAAATGACTAGTTCGAACAACGAGAACCCATATAATCTGATTTAGGTCTATCCCATTTCATTTTATCACTCGATGTACATCCAGGCCCGATTAACATATTAAATGTTTTGGTTCAGCTTTCTGTTCAAAAGATAGGTGTAGTTATAGTCTATTTGTTGTTGACGCGATGTAGATTGCAGATAAAGACGCCATTTTTACAGAGTTTCTGAAAGCAACCAAAAACCAAGATGGAGTTTGAGAATGTAAAAAGTTTGCTTCGACTCCATCCATGGCAAGATTCATTAATTAAGGACCCACGCTTGCGAAAAAGTTGCTCAGGAAAAATTTTTTCTCCCTTTAGTTTCATAATGTGTATGATAAAGATGTAACAGTCGGCTGGTCTCCGAAGTTCCCCTTTAGCGCTACAATGGAGGCGAATATGCAGTGTTCGCTTATTTTCTATATTGCAATGTTAGGAAATTACCAATAAAATATCTCAGATTTTCAACCCATAACGTGTTCGAGGACAGAAAAAAAATTATGAAATTTACTGTTTTCATCCACACCGTTTATTACGTCTTATTTTCTTGACAAGTTCAACTGCGAAGCGAATTACAGAAAACATATCTTTTAAATAGAAATAAAATAAATTCGCCTGTTGTTGAACTTCCTAAAGAATTTTCATTATCCTACCAGATGCGAGGATAATTTCCGAAAATAAATACAGCTGAACCTGGCAACTCTATAAATGTAGTATATGTGCTAAATTCAATAAGTTAAGTTTCTCAAATTCAATTACACGAAGTTTCGCAAGTATCAAGTATCACAACTGGTGAAGAATGGCAAAAAATCGTCGGGGACAACTTTCGTATGATCAATAGAAATCCCGACGGGATGTCTACACCGCGTTCTTGAACCGTTACTCATCTGCCTACAAGTAATAGCTTTGGAAATATCCACCCGTATGACGTCATAGCTACCTTCGCGGTTAAAATAAATTAATTATTTTGCACTGAATGCCAAGAAGAATGCAGCATCTAATTGCATACTCTTACCAAACAAGGGGCCGACCTGGAGCAATCTCTCATCTGCGATCCATACATGGCTTGATATTTCTACTAAACCTCCAGACAGAGTTATACATACATTAGTAGTTGTAGACGGATCCTATTTTCACCGTAAAAAATAAACACTCAACTTAGCAATGGGATATTGCAATATTGAAAAGAAGAATCGTGGATATTCCCATTGGGATATATGTGAACACATCATCGGCACACGCACAAGGCACCTTTTTTGCAGTTGGTTATCCGGTAGTTTGATTCAAATGCTATGATCCATGGGAAGACGTGAATTATTTCGTACTGTGTGCATAAGGAAAGATGGGAATGAGATGATTGTTCCGAGTCCCCATGCCCGAATTCACGTATTTTTCACAGAATATTCATGTGAATTTCGCAGACTCGTTTTTTGAAATGACTTTTTACTGTATCGTACTTTGTGACTTTCTGATCGATTAAATGTTATTTAGTAGCGCTTGCTGAATTTTTTTTTCATTGGAAACTCGCGCCACCACACCTAAGAGGAGACAGAGATATGATAGTGCAGGTATACATTAGTAGTTTTAGACTGAGCTCATTTTTATTATGAGAAATAAACACTTAACTTAGAAATGAGATATTACAGGATTGAAACGAAGAAACGTGGATATTCCCATTGGATTATATGTGAATGCATCATCGGCGCACGCACAAGGCACATTTGAGGCAGTTAGTTGTTCAGCTTTCGAGGGCAATTTGATTTAAATGTCATATTCGGTGGGAAGATGAGAATTACTGTGTATTGTGGTTTTGTAAGGAAAAATAGGAATAGGGTGATTGTTTCGAGTCGTCATGTCCGAATTCACATGTTTTTCGCCGTGTCTATCGTTTTTGGAAATTACTTTTGAACGTGTTTTGTACTTTGTGGCTTTGTATATTCTGATCGATTAAATTGTGGATATTTAGGAGCGCTTTTGAAGTTACATATAATAGTGATACGCAAATGACAAGACCTAGCCTGAAGCTGTTTCAACGTCAAAGTCTTTGGTTTTTATTATATTATAAGCCGCAGATACACCCCTCAATTTAAATCAATTTTATGTAAAACAAAAGAGCTATATTAGGTGCTGTGTGTTATCTGTTCTGGGTAAAGTTAAAAACATCTGCCACTTATTTGCTAGTCACCCATTATAATACGCACTACGGAACTATGCTATTTATGTAACCTACAGAGCCAATATATTAAATAAGTTTCCATTTTTTATCAGTAATATGGAATATACCTGCTATCACTCGGCATCCAGGACCAGGAGGTAAATTACAGGGGTACGACAATACCAATTTTATCCTTATCTATAGTCGAAAAGCAGTCGATGCTGATATTAACGCGGATGCGATACTCACGACTTATAAAATAAAGTGCAGATTTGTAGAGAGAACTTTTGAAATTGTGAGACATTCCGGTAGAAAATAATTTAAAAATGCACTAAACAAGTCATCGGAAGTATTGATTTCAAAATTGGCAGGTATCAGTATGTAGGGCTGGGCAATTAAACTCAATGGTTCGGATCTATCCGGAAATGATTGCTAGGTAAAGTGAACATCTTATTTTATAACGACCAAATGCAATCGATTTTGGTGAAATCTGACTGAAATTGATTTTATCGTTTTGTACAAATATAAAAAATTTCTGCTCTTAGACATCGGGTGTGAATTGAAAATACATGGCTTCTTCCATTCGTAAATATAATTTTTTTTATTTTATAATGAATAGTTAGCATTGCTAAATAGGTAATTTGTTATTTATACGGAATTATTGATTTGATCAGATTCCAAAAAAATTATCCAAATCAGACTCGAATGCTAAATCGCTTTTGCCCAGCCCTAAATAAATTGGCCTCACTTGACAAAATTAAAAACGATGCATTGGTACGTCACTTTAAGTATTTTATTGTTTTCTGTCTGTCCCTCAAAATTTTCAAAATGGCTAAACACGTTTGTGAATGTTCCCATTAGAATGAAAATCTCGGTGACGCAAGGCTATATGTACTGTGTCTTAAAGCTTTTACCTAGTATGAGACACGGATGTGATGTGCTTTCCGACATCTTACTGGCATGAAATCTCTGAAACATTTGAGTAATTTCAATAACTCCCATTATTGTCGAAATTGTGTAAAAGTCTTACAACCTGTTGACATTTTAAACAAAAGGTGTGTGCGGGTGCTCAATTTTGTTTTATCTCTCATACTTGGTTCGTTGTGTTAGATTATTTATCGCACCGAGGCACTGTTGCACATCTGCAGCTCATGCTTGACAAAGTAAAATTCGAAACCGGTAAAACCGTTAATCGACTACGATGATTGAATGACGGATACAGTTTCGTGGGCTGAAGTTACGGAAATGTTTATTCGCTTTTCACGGTTGAATCCGTGCTCATATATTTTCACCAATCTATTGCCCATATTGACAATGCCGACAGGATTTGCTTCAAATTTAATTTTTTTTATTTTTTTTTATTGAAATTCGATCAGAGCAAGGCCAAAGGAGGCGACTCAAACCTGAAGCCAGTGCAAAGTGCTACATGAAATGAAGGAATAGGAACCAAGGAACCCCCAGCCCTAATAGATGGGCTCTGTTAACGCGGGTTTTAAAGCCTTGTAGATCAACAGGAAGATGACATTGTCCATGCAAGGGATTGGAATGGTCTAAAGCGGTCAGACTATATTCCGACAAACATACCAAAATCCCGAATGCTCAATGAGTCTAAGCTCTAGGCAACTAAAATGAGGCAAATAATTAGGATATAGTAGTAGTATTACCATCACGCAGGGCAGATAACACTCATTGCGCTCTGCTATCTATTTACCGTTTAATTTTTTTTTTTTGGGGGGGGGGGGGGGTTCCGGTCTGCTTCTACTTTGCTGAGTACTTAACAAAAGATATTTTGACAAATTTTTCTGTTTGAGTGAATACAATTGCTGATCTTATATTTTATATATATCTTTGCGTTTTGCACACGTCCAAGGATCTGTGTCAGACTTGACATTGCTTCAGAGTTCACCGGTGATTACACAACAGATGCTAAGCATTTGGGAATATAGAACATTCATGAGATATAGGTAATTGGCAAGGCGCCGATTATGTGCTAACGAGGTCGTTTCCTGCATAGCTTTGAGGCGATCTTGCCGTACCGGTACATCAAAACATATTATCCGACAACATTTAATACTGCTCTAAATAGGTTCGGAATAAACGATGTTATTGGTTCATAACTGCATTTTAGAAAGTGATAAGAGTCGTAGAGAGGCAGAGAAATATGATTAGCATTTGTTTTTCTGGATCGGATGGAACATAGATTTTATTTGCTCGTTCTTAATTCGTCGTATCCGATTCAAATCTATCGTAATTATATTAACAGGTCTTACGTACAAAAGTGTAAATTTTTACGATTTAGAAAGTATGACAGTTCGTCAGCCAACTTTGGGTTCGATGTGAGATATCTATAACGTGCTTAAGCAGGATTGGATCCGAAATCTGCGAATAATATAATAGAATTTATTTCAGTAACTTAAGCGATTGAGGTTAACCCAACCGGAAAGATGTTACCAAAACATCTTTTGTTAAGTATGAGTCACTGATGGATCGCGTCTATAAGACGCGATCCATCTGTGGCACATGCTTGGCAAAACAATTTCTGATGGAGAGGTTTGTTTATTCTTTTGTTTGCAAAGAAATCTAAGATCTCGTCTTTGAATTGAGATGTGATTATTAGTGTTACAATGTATATCTTTTTGAATCATTCCATCGGAATTGTATTCCAAAATTGAAAATTCGGATATGATAAATGTCCTTTTCCTGTAAAAATGTGCCTCATGCTAGCCAAATAATATTTCTGGTTCATGTTCAAATCTTCGGGACGGGGCATGCGTGAGCATCGATTGAATCTTGAGGTCTAAAAGTTGCATTCTAAGTAATTATTTTTCTTGAGCATGAGACATATATGGAACCAGTGGATTCAGTATAGCAGTTTAACCGAATCGGATAAGTTCAATTCGTTAAATACAGACTAAACAAATGACTGCGGACATCCTAGTTGATTATTTAAGCAGTTGCATGGATTTCATTTTCCATATATTGTGGTATTTTTGAGATATCGATAAATTGTAGGAAGCGTATTATATACGCGGTGAATATATGATTTGAAAAACCCACAAAAAGTTGCAATTTAAAACATGTATGCATGCGCGGTCCACTTCTAAAACGTGTTTGAATTGCCAGCAATACCATACACGAATTGTATGCAGCATGTTTCAAATCGGTGACGTAGTTCATATTCGGTCAATGCGCAACGAATCTGCCATGTAACTATTGAATTTCTAGTCCGTAAGTAGTAAGGCGAATGTACCAAGTACATAATCTACAATTCAGTTGTTACTGAGTTACTGGCCATGTTTAGCTATTTAGCTAAATATCAGCGTCTTTTGAACATATTATATTACGAGTATGTTATAAAACTTTACGCTACCTTGAAAATGATAACTGAAACGATGTATTTGCTAAGCGACTTCTGTAGTATCGGTACATTTAACCTTTCTATTCTAATACCAATCGAATTGTAGAATCGAATATTGGAATATATCTATAACGCATTTATTGGAATTCAGAATGCATAGGAATTAAACTGTAATTTGAATCGTACCTTTTGGCAAAGTTTCCTCAGTCTATTATTAGATATTATTGCGTCATGATTTTGGATAGTATGGGTGGAAAATGGAACGTGACCCGATCAGAAATTTTATTTTGTCAAGAACGAGTAACAGATGGACCGCGCTTAAGCAGCGCGATCCATCAATGACTCATACTTGACAAAGCATATTTTAGCAGAATATTTCTGACTGCGATACACACGAGCAAATTAAATTTTTGAACCTGTCGAATAAATGTTATAGCCAATATTTATTGTCACAGACCACAGATGCGCACATCTCGAACGAATGCTTTGCTTACAAAAATGCGTTAAAATGAAATCGTGGATTTAATAAAAATGAAATGTCTTTCATTGCTGTGTTCATGTTGTAACAAACTTGAATAAACCAGCCACGTCGGCACCATGCGGTGACCACATTTTCTAATCAAATTCCGTCAAAATAGGCGGTAGACTATAATCAAATCATTACTTGAAAAATGAGCTGACGCACGCTACCCAGTCGAAAAAGTTTTTTAGTCAAGTATATACTATTAAGCCTGAGTCACTGAGTTTCTTTTCGACGAACACAGGGCACTGATGGGTCACGCCGTCAAGACATGCCAATCTTTGTCTCAAGTAGTAGGTAGGGCTGGGCAAAACCTAATCATTTTAAATTCGAATCTGATTCGAATATTTTTTCGAATCTGATTGAATAACCTATTCCATAAAAATGCCAAATATCTCATTTGTACTATTACTATTATTGTCTCCATTATGGTATTAAAAAATTTAGAGTTATGGATCACAAATATTAGCGTAAACAAACTTAAAAGCTGTGCATTTTTAATTACACTCCAGTCTGAAAGCCAGCATTTTTATTCTAATGACAAAATACTATCGATTTTGTCAAATCTGTTTTGTCAGGATTTAGTACATTGTAGGAAAACATCATTGGTACTTGGGTATATTCTGTTCATATAATTAACAAGCCTTAATTCAAGGCTCAATTCAAGCCAAATGGTGCAGATATTTTTTATAAAAAAAACTATCACAGATTTTTGTGAAATATTAGGGAGAGAATTTAATAAAAAATGAAAGTAATACAATTCAATAAAACTGTCTTAAGTTTGGAACACTATATCAGGACGGTTACATAAACTCCACCAATTTAGAAACTCATTGTAGAATATGATATATAATTTCCCAATTTCATATACCAACTTGGCATCACTCTCATCAACAAGGCGGTTTTGAATTTTAGAACTATGCAATTACTGGAAATGAACAGTAAATTTACTGCAAATTTATCACAGTGTATTTAAAAAATATATTATACTATATATTTTTTTCAGGCCGTAATTCACAGAATTAATTTACATAGAGTATCGTTCTGTGCTGATGATAAAGAAGACAAAAGATTATTTGCATTCATCGCAAAACTCGACGACAATAAACATTATTGTTATGGTCTGGATTCATTACATCAGGTAGAAATCATTTATTTGTGTTTCGTTAGAGGTTTTAAAAGATGTTTTTATGTGAGATCAAATCAATTTTGTTGGTTCTGAAAAAAATCAGTCACTATTTGTCAGACAAAACGGACTTCCAACTTTTTCGTCTTATTGAAAACTATTCTTGTAAAAATCTGTCAGGTATGAACAAATCAAAAAATTTTAGTTCAAATGTTTACAATTGTGATTATTCTGCTATGACTAGGGAAAAATTTTTGGGGAAAACTTGAAACTTTCAGACTAAGTCATTTTGTACTCTGCGTATTATAAAAAAGTTTCAGTTCTTAATTGTGAGAATTAAATTTTTTGTTTTGATACAGACTTTGTTGCAATTCACGAGATTCCATATTTTTTTTTTCATCTTTTCTTAGTGCACCTAATATGATCCCTTTTTTCAGTGCTTAGTTTTTGCTCAATCAAAATTGAATCATTTGGTGAATTTTATTCAAGCTACACATTTCTAATAACATAATGAGAAATAATTAAGAAATTAAATAATATAAGTGCAAATTAAAGTCAATAAAAACAACAACAGCAAAAATAATTTGAAGGTTTAATAAAGCATTTGGACCAAGGTGTTTGAGTCACTCATTGGATTAGAAGGAATTAATACTGGGTTACACAGAAAATATGTAAAAGAAACCTCGTCGGAATCAATCTCTCATCCTTGAAATGAATATCCTTGAATTTCATCATGGCTTCGCATTAAGAGTTTTACAAGGATCTGTGTTAAATGCTAGAATCCATAATCCTACAAATTTGCAAGCGTGCTAATTTTTTATGAATAACTTCCCGGCGACTCATCAACATTTTTATACAATATAGTGCGTATTAATTCTTCACACATATTTAGATCATAGATCTATTGGTAAATGTGTCTCGTTAATCATATAGTTGATAATATTATCAGTTTGATTTTTGATTGATCCAAAAATGAATTTACTGTTTTCAATGACATGACACATGTTAGTGAATTCTATGCAACTACATGTCAGTATTGTCACTCACCGTGATTATTAACTATTTTTTAAATTAGGCGAATGACATCACTCTCACCATCGGACAGGCTTTTGAGCTCGCTTATGAAAAGTTTGTGAAAGATAATCCGTCCACACCAGGAACTAAAAAGGTTGTTACTGTAATATATTGGTCTTAAATTTTGATTTTTTTTCAACAATGGATGAAAATATTGAGAAATGTTTTTTTCACACGTTTTTCAACCATTATTGTAATGAATTGAGAATTGTTATGAAAGTAAATAAAATTTAATCAGTGCTAGAATACCTACTTCTCTCCAGTTTGGCTTGGTTGTGTTTTTTTGCAAAATATCAACTTTGTTCGGTGGAATTGGAAGTGCTATTTTCATCATAGGCTATCACTTGCTTTGTGTATCACTTTGTTCTGATCTCTGATGAGCAAATGATTTTTGGTGTTTTTGAAGTTTTTACCAATAGCAAAGTTATGAAACTGTTGCCTACAGATAAGTTATTTTCCTTCGGATAGACAGAAAAGCTTCAAAACCACCAAAAAGACTATAGCAATATTGTTGCTTTTGATCCTTTTTACAGTTTGATTGCTCAAAAAGAGTCGTTTCCATCTTTTAGCAAAGTATATTGTATTTAGCAAAGTATAATACCACACTCTGACAGGATACATTATGACAATATTTCATTTTACCAGTATTTAGACTATGAAGCCACCATTTTTTATTCTAACTCTTTGATTACCGGTACTAGTACCGTACTTTTTTTGTTTGAGTTCAGTCAACTCAAATTGTGTTGTGCACTTTAGGTTTACCACAGTATGTTTCTTTCATCTCTAAAATTGTCTTATAATGATAATCTTGTTTCAGATTTCTGAAATGAGCAAACGAATACAGGAACTTGAATCAGAAAATGATGAATTGCGGAAAAGAATTGCAGAGTTGGAGGCTGTGCAACGAGCCAATGCAAATGGAAGCGAAACTGTACTGGTAATACCTATTTGATTTAATCCTTTATTCTATAATAATTCCTCGAGCAAGTCTGCATTTCTTTTATTGTTTCTCTCACAGGGTGTCAGAATCTTAGTATCTTAATTTGTCTGATTGTTTATACCATTTTCTTAGAGTGGACAGTATTGATGATTTTGAATCTCTTTATACAGATTGGTCGCAACCAGACTTTCAGAAAGAGACATTTAAATCCTTTAGCCACAGATATATGGTGAAATATGGCTTATTTGCTTAATTTTCTTCAGATTAAACTCATTGGTTTAGGATGTCTGAGTGGCTGAAAAAATTTTTGAGTGAATATCAGGTTTGACTTGAATCATAATTTGTATTCAAAAAATCCCGAACATATATTAAAAAAGTATTTGAAAAAGAACGCCCTCATTCGAATAATTTGAATAGTCGCTACCATTATTCTATATAACTGATTTCTAGTAGCCTTAAATAATAATATTATTTTAGATGGAATCATTTTTCAGCAAAAATGTCTAGCTTATTCCAAAGTTTGCTGAACACTAAGTAGAACTGCAGTTTTGAAAAATTGTGAATATTGAAACGATATTTCTGAAACAATTCAATATATTAGCATTGTAATTAAATATCTCAATTAATCTTAATTATTTATTCCTATTTTTGATATATATGAATGATTTTGTCACTCCTATATCAATTTTGTTTTTCTTATAAAACCCATATCCAGCGATATTACAGCCTGATTTAGCTTTGCCCATGTGTTTTGTTCATGAAATTTCAATTTACATCACGCCAACGTAATGTCTCGTTCTATGTACCAGTACATATTAATTTATATTTGGTTCTATGAAACCTTATGAATTATAAATGTGCTTAAAATTAGCATCTTTATGTGTAGCTAGTCATTTACTATTGAACTTTCTATTGATAATTCATTTGGCTGCTTTCATAAAATATATATTATCTTGAAATGAAGTACTGCAACATATATTACACAAAAACAAAATCTACCACTGCTGAATAAACAGAGTCTTGTTGTTCTTCGAGTATCCCAAATCTTTATGTTATTGTTTTTTGGATGGGAAAAAGCCTCAAAACCATCAACATTGCTATTTGATAGCAGTATTGATGATTTTGAACCCTTTTTACCCAGTTTGGTTGCTAGAAAAACTCAGAAAAAGACATTTCAATGTTTTAGAAAAATATTTATCATAAAATATTGTCCATTTGGTAAATTTTTTTCTGATGGAGGCATTCTCTTCGGGTGTCTTAATAGAAGGGTTGATATCATTCTGTTAGTCTTCACCGCTGTTATTTTATTTCACAAAGTTCCTAATAAAAGTTAAATCTATTTATATTTGTTATGAAATTTGCCATATATCCTTATTTGGCTGCAGTTTATTTGAAATCCTAATGCAATTATTTAGACAAATTGAAATAAAAGCATTAAATCCTCAAAATATGTCGGATTTTGACTATTGTTTATTTGTGATCAAATGATTGGATTTATTGTTCTCTCTAAGAAATGATATCTGAATATATTATATATAAATTTATTCACAACCGGCTTCTGTCAAACGTATTATTATGTCCTGATAAACTTATGTTACTTCTGATATTAAGTTTGGTGGGGTCGTTTATTACCAATCAGTATTTTTATTTTTTCAAGCATGAGCCACTGATAGACTACGCCTTGGCAGTGCGATCCAATAGTGACACATAGTTGACAAAACTCATTGATACTCATTTTTTCCAATTAATTTCGAATGTCAGTTTAAATATCCTGTTGCTTCCCATAACATTATCGGTACTCATTTCATCATGTGAAAAAGACATTTTGTATACGATTTCCTTGCTATTTTTGGCGTTTTACTTTTGTTCAAATAATCAATATTATAATTTTAAAAAGAGGATAGGTTTCGATCTTCCATGGAATTATATATGATTAGAAATTATGTTATACTTGAAAGTCTAAAAACGATATGCTTTGGTCATACCCGGCAAAATATTGAATATTGCGAAATGTTTCATTCTCGTACATTTTGTTGTAGATTGAAACTAAATCTCGATCACCACCAGCGTCAATACCACAGAGTACAACCAACCCAGTATTTCCCCGTAGAAGTCATCCAACGCCATCACCTTCGTCAAGACCGCAGCAGGAAGCAATCGTAAGCAATTCTTGAATTTTGAAGTCATCCACTGCCAAGCCTTACCTAATAATACAACAAGACATTATGCTCTGCTTCCCTATTAACCATGCTTAACAAGGTGTTGTGGAAGTTTTATTACACAATTTGAAAAACAGAGTCACACATTCCTAAATTTAGTGTATCATAAATGAAAGTAATTGGCCTCGAAACAGAAAAATGAATCACAGGAAATTCCAAACACTGTCAATAATGGAATGTTTCCGAACCCTATTTGCTATAAAATGTATGATATGAACTCATCAAGCTGCTCTGGGAATTGTTCATCGTGTATGTTTGTGTTCTGGATTCAATTTCATTTTCTTGATTAACTTTAAAGAGTACATATCGTTCTTATAGAAGGGTATTAGACCCGGCTGGTCAAAACTGAATCATTAAAAATTTAAATCTGATTTAGAACTTTTTTGGAATCTGATCGACTTCACAATTTCATTCCTTATAAATATGAAATGTTTGACTTGCTACCGTTAAAATCTACCACCAAACTCAAGTAATCTATAGCTGATAATGGTACCAACAAACTTTTAGAGGCAATATACCATCAATTCCATGCCCATCGCTCAACCCAGGGTGTAATAACTTGGGTAGGCTAAGCCGAACAGAAAAAAATTATATCTTTCCACCAATACAAACCATGTTCGTCAATATGTGGCTGTTTATACAGGGCATTCGTCAGGGTGATCCACTCCAAGAGGTGGCTATGAAAAAAATTAAATCAAAATGGACAGTGAAATTTTTACTGAAAATGGCATAATTCATTATACTACAATTTTTCGTTCCTAATCCTGTCCGATTCCTGACTGATATGAATAATTTGTACTTAGATTCGATTTTTATAGCCCCATCCCAGACTTAAAAAAACAAACAAAAACAATTATTCTATCAATTCCATTACGTCTGGTGATAAATTGACAAGATAATTTTTGACTTTTTTTCATTTTTTTTCAACGCTTTCAATCTTTATTTGTCTCAATCTGAAATGTTTTTTTGTCAAATTTCAGTCACAGATGGACCGTGCCTCAGAGGCACAATTCATGAGTGACTCATACTGAACAAAAACATTTAATCAGAATATTTCCGACTGGATATGCCAACTGAAGCATCGCTTGATTTTTTGATATGATTCTCTTCGGTCTTACATATATCTATTCTATTATTCAACGTAATATCATTTCTCTTCTTTCTTTCACAACAGCAACAAAAGCTACCGTTTCATTCAAACAGAACTTCCGTTCCTTCTCCTTTTTCTTCTTCTTTCTCTTCTGTGTCAAGAACACAAAGTAATGACATTCTTGTTGACATAAATTCACACAGTAGTAACTCTATACCCGTGTCTAGTAATCATCACTCTGAAACAACATACACAAGCATTAACCGAGGGGCAAGAAGTGCGACAAGACACTCTGAATCTCCTAGTCACCAAGGGAATGCCGATAATGGTGTCGTCCCATCATCTGTCAGTAATTCTGTGCGTAAGTTTCGCAACAGTCTGCAGAGAAATATGAGAAAAACGAAAGCTTCTGAAGACAGAATGAAGAAAACTTTATCTTCTTTATTACCAGCAAAAATACTTTCCAGGAAATTAAAACGTTCAAAAGGTTTTGATGGTGAATTAGAAGCGCATCGTTTTTTTGATGAGTCATCTACTTCTTCTTGTAGTTCACCACGCTCCAGTACTTATGCCAATCTCGATGATGTCATCGCAACTTTGCAAAACATGATGACTAAAACTGAGGTGAAATCCAAACAGTCCACCTTTCCCGAGAGATCGATGGCTGGGAATACCATTGGAGAAAAACTTGCTACTCATTATGATTCATCACAATGTAATTACGATAGTATCTTGAGACAACAGCCACAATCAACTAGTAAATCTGAATTGCGTCATCCGAAAAAGTTACCAACAATTTCTGTCAACACAGTGGGGAAAAATACCACCATACCTGACCGTCATTCAATTCCCGCTGCTAAAAACTTCTTGAAACATTCTGAATCTGTCAATTCAAACGATGACGTTTCCAGTCTTAGTACCACGACCACAGACTCATCATCAGCTGAACATGTCTATGTTTTGCAGCCAATCAGCAGCACAGTGAACAGCTCCACCGTACCAAATGTTATTTCAGGAAATAAAACATATCATCATTCAGATGATCATGTACAAAGCAAATTTGATTCAAATTTGGGACAAGTTGCAACTACCTCCTTTCAAAGTCATTTTGTTGATGATAATCCAGTCCAGAGGCATGCTTCAAAACCAAACGCTGCATCACGGCGAAATAGGTTACCTGGTTGGTCTGATAATAATCTTGACGATACTCTACGTCAACTTGGGGGAGAAGAAGGTTACATGGTGCTATCAGGGAAACAACAAGTACAAGATATTCTAGCAAATACATCGATGCCGAGTAGTAATATCCCTGCTGAAGAGACGCAGGTTGACAGTACATATGATAATGTCAGTCGGTTGATGGAAGCTGTTAGAGAAGCAGCTGCTAAAGATGCAGCAAGAGAGGGAGAAGATGTCAAAAAGATTTTAACTACGCCAGGACTTGTTCTACCTCCCCCTTACAGAAAGCCAAGGGAAGCTAATCGTAACAACATGCCACCATTACCGCACTCAGATATGAACTCAAATCAGTTAAGATCAAACACAGTCACTCATAGACCAAGAGCTCGTATTCCCAGTACAATAAGTACGTCTACGGATTTTGGTGACTTTGATACATTATCTTTAGATAGTTTTGCCAACCCACTTCTCCATATTCAAAGGAGAGATGTTGGCAAACCATCCACAGAACATTTGCAAGGATTTAATCATGGCTCGCAAATATCACACACATACTTGGATAACTCTGGGCACAATTCAATTGGTAACACATTTCAATCCCATAGCATACACCCAAGCCAAGTTTCACCTATTGGTAGGCGAATGAGAGCATCCCAGGAGACAGATATTCTGCACAATCACAACCAGATGTCGTCGCCTTTGACCGGTCGGAGAGGATTGACGTCAGAGGTTTTTATTTTCTTAATAGATTGATGCTATTTTCAATCACTTGTTTCCTATTGTAATACCTTATCTTCTATCTTTTCACCTTTTCCTGGTCCATGATTTAAATGATCATGTGTCAAAAGTTGATTTAAAATGAAGTGAAATAGGTGACGTTAGAAGAGAAATTAGCATAAGATATGGACCAATTTCGGGACATATTTTTTCATTGAAATTCACTCTGAGCAAGGCGAGAAGCAGTACCTAAAAGGAACCAACTAACGACTTATTAGCAAAGAGCTACTAAAAGATGTAGTACCAAGAAATGCACTCTAAACGGAAACCTTCCCAAACTGAACTGAACCACCATGGTAAAGTGCGGTGAGGGGTAAAACCACCTACCACTTCTTTGCTTTCCTTTAGTCACCTCTTATGACATGCAGGAAATAACATTAGGACCATTCTAAAGCTAGTACCTACGGGGCATAAATGATTTAAAAACCTCTTTCAAGTGTTTGGTGGTAACTAAACCATATAAAAAGGTTTAAAATCACCAATCCTGCTATAACATAGCAGTGTCGATGGTTTTGAAGCTTTTTGTCAAGAACATTTCACCCGAAAAAAAAAATAAGATCCATGTCACCCTGGGCCAAATGATTATTGAGTCGTTTCTCTACGCTATTTTTTAAAATATTCAACGAACAAGTTTTCTTCCTGTGAATAATATATTATATCTAATTTAAATTGTGTATAGGGTGGTAAACGCCATAAGGAAATGACAATTAAAACTGCTGTAGCTAATGACAATGATGAGTAATTGCAATTGCAATTACATCATACAAGTAATTGGAATTGCAAACCACCGGCACATGGTGGGTCACGTAAGCGCTGCTTACGACTTCCTCCAGCAACCAGGTCCATGTTTAAAAATAATGAATAAATATGTTAAACCAAAAACCTTCACTCCTGATTCAGAACTGTTATCTGCACAAGAGGTCGTGGTTCGCCATATGGTTAAGCCGTATTCTTGGTTTCCTCTCCCGCAGGATAAAAATGAAATCCTATCCTATCCAGATGCATCAAACATTGCAGTACAATCCATCATCAGTCCATACTTATTCGAACATTGTTTTGTCTTGTTATTTTATAGTCGTTGCAATAATTTTAATGTTTTCCGTATGGCGAAATGACAAATTAAACTCAATACAAAAATGAATTATTATCTGAAAGTGGAACCGTATTCTCCAAATTTAAATATTTACTCGAAGTAGAGTACTGGTAACATAAAGGAAGTTTCATCTCGAACATGACCAAATTTAGAATTTAATTCGATATTCCACATGGGAAAAGAATATATTCAAAGTAAAATATCCAATATTTACCGTAGTTGCATACATTATTAAGCTCGTAGCGCTGACCGTCATTTATTGCATTCCCAATCTTTTAAACAGGCTTATTTAAAATATGTATGATTAGTATGTGAGGACTTTTTGGAAATATTTCATATTTCTTGGACATTTAGATTTGAGAGAGGAACACTCAATTTTCCTCACAGCTTTAATGATGTCAACACGAATACACTCATTCGTGTTTCAGTCATTGCTTCCTTTGTGTCCATGTATGTGGTATTTGCATATATTGCTTCATGGGTGCATTATTGATTCCAGAAGAATGTCAGCTACTCGGACATGCGAAGAAAGTTGATTCCATCAGAAGAAGATTCTCTTTGCACCAAGAGTAAATTATATTATTTTGAGTGTCTGTACCAATCAAACTGTAGAAAAAGGTTTAATTAAAGTCATCAATACTGCTATGAAATTGCAGTGTTGATCGTTTTGGTGCTTCTTTTTTGTCCATCTAAAGAAACATTTCAGACATCCAAAGAAAAAAAGGATTTTCTCCACCTCTTGTTTGCAAAAGAGGATTTCAATTTCTACAAATATTCAGAAACCAGGTCTAATATAACTCCCTGGGAATTGATATTTTTTCAGTTGATAATAAAAATTATGTTGTTTTGCTTTTTCTTATTTAATGGTTTGTTTAATTTCTATTCCCAGGATGCTTTCAACATGCAACCCTTTGTACCTGCATCAAATTTGGCAAGACTTCCACAACCACCGTCTAGAAAACCAACAAAACTGCAAGGTAAAATATTTTGTGTTTTCATGTGTTGATATGCCTTGCTAATTTCCATTTGAGAAATGATATTATGCAAAATCCTACATTGGCAAGACATTAGCGATTCGGTGTGGAATATTTTTTGGCTTCACTATCGAATATTAGAATCGGAAGTTATATAATAAACCCAACGAGTCCAGCTCGTTAATCCCTGCTCATCATTCAACCCAGGGTGTAATAACTTGGGTAGGCTAATCCGAACAAGAAGAAGACTCAAATTTATCTATGAAAAAAATTCAAAATTACCATTTTGTTGATTTTGAATCGTTCCAGAAATCGAGTCGAATAATTTATGATTCAAATATTTTGAATCAAATGGAATATTTTCGATAGCCTTATTAGCGAGTAAATTAAATGTCTTTAGAATGAAAACTCAAACTGATCCACTTTTTATCAATTATTTCATCGTATATAACATAACATATGATTTACTTATTCTCGAACTTTTGCTTAAACATATTCTGGCTCCATCAGTTACTGTGTTAGTTAAATCTGTAGCAGTGGAAACAAAGTATGAGTGAAACTAGAGGTTAGTAGCGAAGGAATAGGCAATAATTTTTTTACTTCCTATTTTGTATATTTTAGTGCTTTTAGTAAGAATTATTTTGCAGTGTTTTTCAAATTCTTTTTATCTCATGTTTCAGAAAATAATCCATGGGCTAATGATATCTTTGATCCACTGAATATTCAGCCAAAAGTAAATAGAGATGTTATGGACATGCAGGTAGGAATCTTCTAATTTTGGTTATTCAACCCAAAACTCGCTTAAAATATTTGATAAAATTATCTTACTGGCTAAATTTCAGAATCTCGTCACTACTTTCGTCATACGAAAAAATAGCCAGTAGTTATAAAACAAAATATCGCACTATATTTAAAGATGTTGTACTGGTACTTGCATCGATTTATGTTAAAATGTTTGTTATTAGTTTATGACTTGATAGTACCAGATTTTCGCAGTAGGAGCAAAATTACCTACGTTTAATTGAACTTTGAATATGATGAATATGCGAATTTTGATGAAAAAAAACTATTGTTTGAAGGCAATTCCATTGAAGCAAGTAACAGGGACAGAACATGTTGTAACTTTGCTGCAATGTTATTTTCGTCACCACTTTTTCTTGATATTCTATAATTGAAAAATCTAATCCACGCCAAGAATGTTATTTGGTGTGAAATATTCCGAAATAGCCTTCATTTTTCACTTCACTCTTATTTACTTACTTTCTATAATCACTCTCATTCTCTCTTTATTCTATTCTCTCACTCTCTCTATCACTGTGAAGAATTTATGGGGAACATCCTCACCAGACTCTACTCATCTTTATCAGAGAAGTAAGAAAAGCAATTATCACATTGTCTCGCATCCTTTAATCCGAAAGAAAACTCGAAAGAATCAGAGTCCGAATTTGAAATGGAGTAAAAAATATTTTCCATCCGGTAAAAAGAAACGTAGTAGATACAATGCTTCTGCTGGAAATCCATTAAGCGGTTTCGATGTGAGATGATATTTTTATACTTCTCTACTTTCTCTTTCTCTCCACCTATTCATACGTTCTTTGAGCATAATTCATCGCAAGGTTGTTTTCAACTAGGTGTAGCTCGGATGGTATTTGAAAAGTACTTGGATTATGTTTTATTAACAAAGTTAAAGTTATGTTTTTTTATGACTTTTTACTTTGTCCTTTCAAGTAGACATAAGTTCAGTATTTGCTTTAAGTTTAGGGGTGGCCAAAAACGATTATCAGTGTATTTCAGAATCGAATAATTTCTGCAAATTTGATCGATTATTTGAATTGTCGTCTAATAATAATTAGAATTGGCCAAAATCGAATATCTTTTGGTTTCAAAATCAAATCGAATAATTTTCTAGAATACATTAAAATTCACATATATTTTCTGAAAATTTATACATTGTTTCATTCTGGTGTTTTCCAATTTTGCTTAAAGACTGATCGTATTTTAGTGATTTATAAATGGTTTATCTCGTATACCGTAAATTTTTTCCCCATCAGTAATTTTATTTTTCCAAGCATGCATCACAGATGGACCACGTCTCATCGGTCCATCAGTGACACATACTTAGCAAAAGATACTTCGAAAAAATTTTTCCGATTTTATACGCCCTGACATATTTTCTCATTAATGTTTTTATTCCACTATGCATTACCACTGGGAAAGTAGAGGTATTAAATGTTTTCCAAGATATTCAATGAACCTAAATGAATCCGCTTATGCACGTAAATACAGTCTTAAAAACTTGAAACAGAACTAATCTAATCGCCCTGGTGCTACATTAGTATTGGTTCATTTTGCTATAAAGTAGTGTTCGAAATTACATCTGTATCATTAAATTATTTAGATTTTTATATAATAAAATCATTATTTTTTCAGAACCAATTCAGCCGAGGTATGATGATGACGGAAGAGCATGTATCACTCGATTCTTTTGATCCACTGAAACATTAATAACTTTGAATATTTTTTCTTCGAAAAATTTTTTTGTGAATTCTTAATACTTTTCTTTTTTGCTTTGTACATAGACATATTATATTAGTACAGGGTGGGAAGACATTATCTTTCCTGTTCGGCCTAGCCCACCCAAATTATTATATCCTGGGTTGATGATGAGCATGGATTAACCGGACTCGCTGGGATCCAACCCAACATATTCAACCTGTAATGCCAACATGTTAACGGCTATGTCATTGCGCCCACTGATTGTGAAAATAAAAATAAGTAAGGTCATTCAGCAGGCTTTCATTTATCACCAAAGTCACTGAGTAGCCGTGCTGAGAAAAGTCCCTCTGTGTCACATGCTTGATTGAAGGAATACTCTAGTTACTTTTCTCTTAAAAGTTCTCTGTTTAAGTGTAAAAAACTTGACATCGGTATGTATTAGCTGAAACAAAAATGGGATTCTAAGATGGATCATAGATTGGGCCATATTCCAACTCTTAACTTCTTCATGTCCATATATATTTGTAAATTTTAAATTGTTTCTCCCTGTCTTTATACTGCAACATCAAGTTGATCAAGTATTCTGTAATTTACTTTATATAATCACCAGTTTTCTTCATCAATGCCCTTTTTCTTCAATTTATATGAGTCACATAATTTCAGCATATTATTACGTTTATGTCCAAAATTCCTGTCAAGATATGTTTTGTCAGGTATGAGTCACTAATGGATCGCGCCGTTGAGGCGCGGTCCATTTGTGGCTCATAGTTGACACAAAATAACGTACTCATTAGGTTGTAAAATGTTTTTTCTTATTTACCTTCATATTGTATAACTGGTTATGTTATATACTTGCGATCTTGCGAAAATTTAAAGCAATCATCAATTCTATGCCTTTTGGTTGATCTTGTGAAGAGTTTTTTCGATTTTTTGTTGTTGAAGAGATTTGAATCAGAATATTTGAGATCATTCTGTTAAACAATATTGATGGTCATTGGTCAATGATAGGGTTTTATGTATGCATGATTATTTGTCTCAAAATAAATGCATCAATGCGGTTGTCGTCTTTAAATACATTTATTTTCGAACCTCAAATCATAGAGAATAAAATAAATAAACATAAATTACATAATGTTAGTGGACTGAAAAATCATGCTGTGCTTAATGAAATCCCTATCAGAGCATTGTTGATCAAAAGGCTCTGATTGGATATACATATATATATATATACCTCATTTCCAACTGTATTAATCTGAATTAAATCTTAATGCCGATAGAAGATAAACTCTTCTTTTTGATAGTTGTTTGGTATCATAAGCCAATACTCTTGTATGTGTGAGGTTGTGATCTTCTATAGGGATGTAAGTTTTAAAATTTTGAATAAATGTTGATTCGAATCGATTCCAAGCATTTCGAGAAAGTTTGTTCTGATTTTAATAGATTGTTTTTGCGGCTTTTTTGTGATGTTCTTTCGTTATTGAACCTTGAAAGCAAACATTTTAAAGAAAATTGTGGCTATTTGGTGACTTTTTGCCAATTTCGTTGAGCGGAGTTGTCGAATCAATACACAGCTATACAGGTGTATTTTTTTCAATTAATATAGCATTTACAACGTTTACAATTTTAGTTTTCAATTTTTTTTTTCGATTGCAAAAAATATTCGAAGCTTTCATCCCTAATTCTATACAATCTTGGAGGTGGTATCAATTTGTGACCTTTACTCCTTTACTTCAATGAAGCTAGTCCTGTGTGAAAAAACATATGTATTTTGTATATAAATAGTTACCAAAAATAAATATTACCTAATCGGTTGATTGATATTTCTTTATGCCTGCACTAAACTTCAAATCGTACTTCATCTTATCGCTTTGATTATTACATTTGGGATGGTTATCGTACTGTTCATTTTATTTTTAGATTTTCTTATCAGAGCAAACTTGTAGTTGCAATACATAGTATTAATATTAGTTGAAATTTTTTTCTTGATTAAAAATAGGTCTCTTTTGAAATATAACAATTGTAAAAAGTATCATTTCTCATAAGTTGATATCTTGAATTTACAGATCAATTGTTATTTGCTATATTAATAGGCTGAATTCCCGAATTACTCATAAAAATTTCAACCCGAACAATATAAAGTTTAAAGATTGCAAATCCATTTTTTACATTTTCCAATTGTTATTTCAAAAGAGACAAAGCCATGACAGCATTTCTTTACATTTGATTATCCGATCCTCTTTATCTACTTTTTTTGTAAAAAATAGTACATCCGTCCACCACATCATTTATCGTTGAATCTGTATATGAACGTAACTTTCAATTTGTCATCACAATTTAGTTTTTTTTTTTTTAATTTGTCTTATTTCTGTGATTTGATCGAATTCAAAAGTATTTTTGTTATTAGAAAAGAAATTTTAATTAGATTTAGATTTAATTAGACCTCTTATTGAAGAGGTCTGATCTTTTTTATCCCGAAATAAGCTGATTTACTTTTATCACTGATGCTATCTTTATGGGATATTTCTAAATGTTTTCTAGTCTCCCAGTCGAAAATATTTGTCATGCTTGAGTCACTAATGGATCGCGCCGATAAGGCGCGGTTCATTTGTGGCTCATGCTTGACAACGTAAAATACCTGATTGAATTTTGACTTTGGAGGCTCTGACCTATACATTATAACCCAGTTGGAAAACATCTGTTTAAACTGCTTTGTAAAGTAAGTGTCACTGATGGATCGATCCACCGTGGTGCGGCCCATTCCTGGCTCATGCTTGACCACTTAAAATATAGAACCTTTACCTGATTCGATAATATCACATCGAACAAGAAAATTCTCAAATAATCGTTTTTTTTTAGATCATTTAATTTTTTCTAAATGTAAATTATTTTGTGTTTTATTCATCATTACCTTAAAGCAGTATTCTTGTCCAAATGTCCATAAATTTCACATTTTTTAAGTTAATCCACTTTTCACGTATAGAAACAGCAATGTTTTTTGAATAGGGATTTATTGATTTCATTGGTCCTTTATAACTTATTAACCACTAGTAGTAGCATTGGTATTACACAATACTAAGGGAGTGCTAATTTAAATTTTTTTTGGGCGTTGGTTACATATATGACAAAACCGAATCATTCGTAATTCGAATCTGATTCTGATAATTTTATCGAATCTAAAATTTTAAGTGGATCTCACGAGGTTATAATCAAAATGGCCTCTACCAAAGAATGCACTTTCAATAATGTAAACATAATGAATAAGGTAATATATATTCAATCCGCACCTCATCTTAAAAGGCGGAAATAAATTTATATAATAAATTTAAAAAGCAAAATCGAGGATAGTTTTGTTGTATTTTGCCATCCGAATACGAAAAATTCTTTTCAGTTTTCAAAAGTTTTTGTTCCCATGACCAATGCACAACGATTCGAAGCAATCTGTATCAACAAATTGATTTGTCCAGCTCTAGAAAACTAATCTAATTTCTTTGTCAATTAATGCTTTATTGTCTGATTATTGTAATTTTTGGAGTCTGTTCCGAGGTAGAAATTTTTTTTTGTTGATCACAAAACGTAGATGTGATGGTGAGAGGCACGATCTCAACAGTGACGCGTGGGGATTGTGAATTTTCCTTTAAATAACAATCGGCCATGCATGTAACAACATAAGTCAGTGAGTTTGCGACGAAGGATGTTTCACAGTTTGTGGTCAGGCTTAGTACGTTCAGAAGAAATTATAATACCGATTAGAAAAATTAATTTACAAAATGAGGTTAATCAACCCTAAAAATGTTAAATGCATTTCAATTGCTAGTGTTAGCAATTTCCTATATTTATATATATTTTTAATTTGAGGAAGTTGGATAAAAGAAGTACTGCTTATGCAATGAAATAAACGTGACTCGAAGTAAAAAAAATTTAAATTTTATCCGTAAATCTGTGAATTCTAATATTCCAATTAAAAATATATATCTAGAACCAAACGTTTTGTTGCCTGACTGTTTGGCACATGGATGATTGATTCAGAATTTTCCGAATAGTAAACTGATTCAATATGGCCAGGAAAGCCTCCTGAATACTTGCTTTGAATATGTGCCACTAATGGATCGTGCCGCCAAGGCGCGATCCTTTTGTGGTACATATTCAAAAAAATTTTTTTTTTTCTTAAAATTTTCTTTCATTCCATCCCTTCGTAGGGGGCTGTTTTGTAGCAAAAGTCCACAGAGCAAATCGATATCGTTCTGTATTTATTGCTAGCGTTTTCAGATAAAGCTTTGTTATTCGATTTCAAATCGTACGAGTATTCAGAGCTGTCAACACTCGTTTTACTCTGTTATCATGACTAGGACTAGCTTCATACACTTTTTGTTGCATCAAATATTTTACGCGCCTGCTATGGCTTCACCATCACATCACTTCTGCTGTTTGTTTCAATATTGCTTCATTGTTTCTTCTATGCGCTCTAAAACATAATTCTTCATTTCGGTAATATATATATGAAACGAGTTTGTGATTTTTTGTCTGTCTGTTTTATTTAAAGCTAATACCTGCCTAAGCAGCATATACGTAACTGGCCTTAGGGGGAATATGTTTTCCCAATAATTTAACAAGAGGTGATGGATATGCCCCCTCCCGATATTAGTTTTCCTATTTATATATATATATATATGCAGAATAGCGCATAGTATGAGAATGGTAGAGGTCGGTGGTTGATAAATAGTGTTGGGATAAGCATGTTTATTTGCGTGAAGCGATGTTTATTTGCTGCCTGGTTATTTTCTATTTCGCTCATAAAATATGTGTTTTTGCTTCGTTCTCCAATAAAAAAAACAAATTTGGGAACCCTAATTTTTTTTTACTTTGAAAGCCTGTGTTTGTATGTTGGAAAAAACTGTGCCCTCCCCTAAAAAACGATATTTATTATTATGAATTCTGCTTTTCTCGTCGATATTGATTTATACAACTTTCGTTATTACAGAAAATTGCATTTGGATCATGAATCATTGGCTTGTATATATGCCCCCACACCGTTCATCAAATGGCGCTGACTTTTCTCAGACATTTGAAAACACTTTGTAAGGTCAGAACGAAATACACCTATAGATTGTAAACAATGACGTTTTTAAAACCGTGAAAGGAGTGGGCGAAATTTGACAAAAAAATGTGACGAGCAAAATAATTCCTAAAAATTAGCGAAGGCGCGAAAAAAATTTGAAAATGAGATTTCAGGGCAAAAATTGGCTAAATGCAAGCAATAACCACTGACCGTGTAACTTTTTGAAAGCTAATATGAAAAGCGCTTAAAAATCGATTTAGGTATGCGTGATCCCACAATAAAATAGGTAATTAAATTCTCGTTGCCAATCTGGAATCGGCCCACCATCACAAGCGTAGAGGCACGGTTTGGGGACTATAATCGGTAATCTTTTTTTTCATTTTTGAAGTGCTGTCGTGGTGATTACTACAAACTTATCGTTTAAGGGATTTATGGCTGGCCTTTTTCTTGGCAACTTGTCGCATTCCAATAACAAACTGGAAAATACGGTGAAATTGTTTATAAGAACGTCATCACAGAATCGGTTAATCTAGGGCGTCTTTATCTCGGTTGTCATTAATAGAGTCTGGCCTTCTTCAATAACAGTTTTTGTCCATCCCGCTGTATAATGTAATCAACCTCTATCTATGTCTTTATGAGAAAGTAGCACTCAGAAAATTATCTGGTGAGTAACAAAACGCTGGTTTCGACAGAGTGAATTGATTGTTTTGTGTGCCTTGTATGGTGGCTCTAAGTGCATCATGAGGGGAAGTAAATAAAACTTCTAAAATTTCGTTGAAATTCACTCTGAGCAAGGCTTAAACAGTGCCTAAAAGGAACCGGATCGGCCACTTAACAGTAAAAAGCCACTGAAAAATGTGTTATCAGAAACCGCTTTCCAAACGTAACTGAACCGCCATGGTAAAGTGCAGTGCGTGGTATCTGCCATAGCCGATGGTAAAACCACATACTACTCCTATGCTTCCTTTTAGTCGCCTCCTACGACACGCAGGAAATGCGTTAGGACTATTCCATAGCCCTTACTTACGGGGCTTGAAAGTAACATGAAATAAGCGAAAATTTGAAGAAATTACCCCTCGAAATTGAATATCAAAAATAGTTACGTAGAATCGCTCGGCAATTCAGGAACAGAAATTTTATTTTCGAGCTCTGGATACAGATTCAATGACTCAAGTTGATAAAGATATCATTGTTGTGGACACGAAATGCATCACAACAGGATAATTACCACGTGTTTTTAGTAATATAAAATATAGTTTTTGTGCTACTGAGTTTCCTTCCTGAGAACCGACCCTTTCGGGACAGCAACCTGGAGTAAAATTAGAGTTTAATAGAGTAATACGTAACTTAAATTGGAAAACATTAGACGGCAGGGCATAGTCTAAATACTTCGGTGTTCTGCAATATCAATTTAAATTATTTACCGGTTATCCCATCCGTTGGAAAAATTTTGACCTATTATCATTCGTATCAAGTATGAGCCACTGATAGATTGCGCCGCTGTAGGCGCAATCTGTCTGTGTTTTATTCTTGACAAAAGTAAAATTTTTGAATGAGTCGGATACACTTTTGATTCATTCTGCATCAGAATCGTAACAAGCGATAATATCTGCGCGTTTATATCATTATGTAGGCTGCAACAAAATCATGAATCGTGTTGAAAGGTAAAGTTTCTGATATTTCATGAACTAATTGTTATTGAAGGTATTAGAACTCGTATAGTATATACAGGAATCAGTTAAAGTAACCCACAATACACATATGCAACATCCTACAATACATTAGATGACAACGCTGGTTTCGTGGAGTATGAAACAATAACTTTAAATCCATTTTTGTGTGATACAGCTCAGAGAGTTTTTTCAAACTTACTCAGTTTAGCAGGGAGTGCTGGAGAATATTATATCTCTGTTTAGTTTTCCAACGCCTTTTTTTATTCAATGCCTGATGACAATGGACCGTCATAGAAAAACATAAATTCATTTTGGCAAATATAATAGACAACGATGGATCCCACTTTCGAGGAATATGATTTGTGTCACATCATTCAACCCCGGACTAAACTCACGACGCTTGTTGATGCAATTTATCAGCAGTTTATGCTTAAAACTAGAATTTTAAAGTCGAGCGTGAGTCCCAAGTAAAAACCATTTCTGCTGTTTTGGATGAATTAATAAGAGAAACATTGGAAAACAAAATTACTTTTTATCAAAATTCTAAAATATATGACTATTTAAATGAGGACGTCCCTATTCATACACAGGAAAAACGAATTTGGCTAATTGGTCTTCTAAATGTACTCTGTATAAGCCACTATTTGGCTATTTTTTTTATCTTGAATGAAAATTTGTCACAAATGGCTTCTAAAAATCCAACTATTTTTCAAGTTTGTCTATCCTTCAGCCAAGGCATATTTTTTGGCAAAAAATAAATACAATTGCGAGAAAAGATTGCCGTTTATCCTGTATATCCATGGTGTATCTATGCTTCATGTTCGAATAGGAGTCCTAATTCTAACACTGTGGTTTCAAAAAGTACCAATAAGACCTACTAAATCTTAACGTACAAAATAACATCATCTCTTTGATCATGCGCTGTAACTTGAAGTTTCGCAAAAACAGAAGGAAGTATATTATCAGCATTCTTCAACTAATCGATGCCACCGTGCTTCAGTCGAAAAAATAATAAGCAAGATAATAGCACACTCCCTTACTATGAACAATTTTATATAATCAAATAGAATTACAAAGTAAATTGATTTCGCAATCCTATACAATGATAAAACATTTCTCACTCGAGAGGTGACAATTATATAATTTGCAAATTGAAATGCATTTGAAAACGCTCCTCATGCAAAGAAGTTTGCTTTGTTTATTTCACGGCACCTTCTTACAAATTACTTGAAAATATACAATACTTTGCTGAATTTTGCAAAAGCATTGGACAAAAATACTACAAAGGAAAAGCGAATTATGCGGCGTCAATTTCTGTTGACGCGCGTTAAAAGTTATTTATGGCTTGTATGACGCCATTTTGTTCTCACCCAAGATATCAGCCTCTTGACAATGTACTGAATTGTTTGTTTTTAGAGCGCGAGCCATTGATGGAATGAGTTTTTTGAACACGGTTGATCTGTGTATGAGTAAGTATAAGTCATTGATGGATCGCGCCGCTTAGGCGCGGTCCAACTGTGACTTGTGCTGGACAAAATTAAATGTCTGCCGAAGTTGCAATCGTTTCTGAAGTTTTGCGCCCTCGAAATTGGAATATATTATACGAGGCGATATTTTAAGTCGATATTGTGTTTGTATTTATATTTTTGTTACTTTAGGGATAAAATTTATGAAGAATATCGAAATCATAAAATCTATCGGTTGATGATTAACAATAAATATACTCCCGATTGTTACAGAGGCTAGACACAGGGATTTGAATCGTTTCGAAGCACAACTGGTTCGAATCAGCCACGTATCTGTTATAACTCCCGGGGTAAGAAGGAATTTAACTGCGATTAGAGCAAAAATATATTTCCATTTCAGTCAATTATATTTATGCCATTGCAGATGAGGTGTGAATTGAATATATATCATTATTAGTGTACTCGTATTTATAAATTCATTATTTCAAGGCCAATTTCTATTATAAAACGCAATATTCTCTATTAGCGATTCGTCAAAATTAACGATTCGATCCAATCTGAAATATTTATCAGAATCAGCTTCGAATTCAAAATAATTCGATTTCGTTCAACCCTAGTTACTATGCCATTGGAAGTTTCGATTTGCCAAACATGAATTGAGGATGGGCCAAGGTTAGGCAACGTAGTGCTCATTTGTACACGTATTTGTATACCCGGCTAGTCTACGGGTAGCTATGGGTATGGAACTAAACATGGACGAAAGTATTAGTTTTTATCTGAGCTCGCGATTGTGATGTCTAATAAACAATCATGAGTCACAGATGAAATGAATCTTGAAGCGTCTTGACAAAGGTGCGCTCCATCAACGGCCCATAATTGGCGCGAATATCATAAATATGGCGTTTTTTTAACTTTGGATATATGCAATTACTGCAAATGATAAGTAATTTCATTGTACTTTTGCTACAGTGTAGATCTCACAGAACTTTACAAAACAATAAACACATCTATATGCGAGCGGCTGTGTACAAGAACCAAGAAGCTGTGTAATGTTTTTACAGTTGGCATAAAAAGACCATAAAAATCACCAAAAGCCAAAATATATTGAAATGTTTGCCTTGGGCCTGAAAACGACAGAACTGCACTTGATCAACGCAACAATAATTTATTGAATCACGATTTATTGCTTAGAATCATTCGAATTACCGGTGATTTGAATCTATCGCATTCAAAATTCTAAAACTTACACTTCTAAATGTAATACATTGATTACATTTGGTGCAGTCAAAGGTAAATTTATAAACGAAGAAATTACTGAAAAAAGTGATTTCGCATTGATTTTACATTTATTCGTCACTTTTATAATAAATTATAATTGGAATAATAATAATATAAAATCCAACAAACGGGTTATCTACAATAAATACAAACTAACAGGAACACAGCTGGAAAGCTTTGGCTAGAATAATTCTACAATAGTAAAACACAATGCTCCAAATCAAACGATAATTAAAGAAAAGTAAAATATAAACACCTGTGGAAGAGAATGTTCATATTCCAATTCCCATAAAAAGAGACAATTGCGTAAATTATTTTTTATCGAAATTCATTCTGTGAACGACCACAAGCAATGCTGAAAGAGAAATAACTAAATTCCACTTAGTAGCAAAGAGTTACTACAAGATATAGTACCGGCATATACCCTCTAAGCGGAAAACATTTCAAACGGAAATGAAATGCTATGGTAAATTGCGGTGAGTGGTATCTGTGATGGTTAAACTTTCTGCCACCTCATAAACCTCATTAACGATATCAAATTACGATAGATACGTTCTCTTCATGTAGATTCGATCGAGTTTGTAACACATTTTATTGGTTTATATGTAGGGAATTTATTACATATAATTTAATTTATTTGTTTAATTTGCAATATTAAGGTTTAACTCAGTTGGACCGGCACAATCTATATCTAATCAAAAATATTAGCCCTGTTAACCCATACATAGGTGATCGTTGGGCTTTGAAATAGACGAATCATTAAAGTGATCCTAACAAAAAACGGAAATCAGTCACAGTCACATTTACTTACAATAGTGTTGACTCAAGTTTTTAAGTTTCTGTTAACATTTTTTGCTAGACTGAAACTGTAAATTTGTAATGCTTAACAAGTGGGAATCGTTGTTTAGGAAAAAATCAGCCATTTTAAACTATAAACACTGAATTTTAATAGATCTCGTGTAGCTGCCAGGCGTTGTAATCGCTCATAGCTTTGAAAGGATTTTTCACATTAATTTAATCAGATGTGATGCAACCAAACACTGGTGTCGCTTCCAAACATTGAAGATTATCATCTGTGCAACCTGCCATGGTAAATGTGCCATACCCTGAAAAATAGTTGGAAAACAGTGACACTCTGAAAAAATATTATTTATTTGTGTTTATCAAAAACTATTATGAGCCATCATGGATCACGGATCCACTGTAAAAAATGTTTAGCAAAGAAAAATAAATGACAATTTCGAATATACATAAAATAATAGAATTACCATGGACGCAAAAAAGTATGTTATTTTAATTACTTTGAATGAACCAGAGGTTTTATTTAAAAAAATAGATTGAAATCCATCTCGCAGACTAGTTTTATGTTTATTCGTCGTTGGCAGATAACACCGAAATAACTGTCGCAATATCTGAGTGGATGACTCGAATCACTTTCGGCCATTCATTTTGTCGTTTGTTCAAAAATTTTAATTTGCACCTTTATCACTGCCCCGTGTTTGACAAATATTTTTTAAGAAAACATAACTGATTGATAATGATTGTAAAATCAGTATTTCCAGCCCGAGAAATATATATAAAAATGTTTAATAGTTATACCATAAACAGGTTTGTTTAAAACCAATCAAACTCAACATTGGTAGGCAATCGACAGTAAAGAATCAGGAGTATATATTTGCTCGGTACCCGTGGTATCGGTCAATCCCAAAATATTTCAAACACTGGGTTCCTTATTCGCATCTTAAACTTACCATTTATTGCAGATGTTGAAATCTTTATACTTGACAAAGAAACTGTCTTCAATTCAGCAAAACTTGGAGTTGAATGAAGACTCTCTTTTTCCTGGTCAGTAAATCTATTGCCAACGATTTCAAATTCGGAATTTTGATTTTCCGTAATATTACGAATATCCGGTATTTCGGGCATTCGTTCGTTTTCATGCAGCAACCGCGGTATTGGTGGAAGTCGTCTGCTAAACGACGAGGCTGCAGGCAATGTCATAGCCGGATAAGGAAAAGGTTGGGCGCGCTCATCTTTATAGCCGTAGTCGCCGTTAGTGGCACCGATAGTATGCATCGTCCCGTTCGCTCCAATAACAGAAACGTTTGGATTGTACGGTTGCATGGTTGTGTAGCTTCCGGGATTATTGAACACGTAAAATCGCTGTGGATACTCTGGATTGTACGCGTTATCGTTGACAACATTACCGAAAGGAACATTTTGTGCTGTAGTATGTGCGGAGATACTTTCATTTGTGTCCACATTCTTTGTGGCGGATATCGAACTGGCATTTTCCTGTGAAACTTTACTTTCTAATTCCATCGCCCACACTGCTTCCGGCCAGCCTGTCCTTCCTTTTCTCCGTGTTTTGCATTTTTTCTTATCTTCGGAATTATTTGCTACATCCACGGCATTTGTTGTAACTTTGTGTCCATTTTCAATTACTTGTGGTTCCCCATTGATATCAGTCTAAGTGAAATAGAATAGCAAAAAGTCTATAAACCGATAATATAAAATAAATGAAAGTTGGGAAAACGTCAAAATCTAGTAGGTGCATACCAAGCTGTCAATAGAAAACTAATATATCGGTGGATATCAATGAAGGTAATAAAATTTTATGGTAGAACAGTACTTTGAATTTTCTGGCTCGCTAATAGAAGCGAATTTTGTTGTATAGAAATATACTAAATTTAAATAATCTTTACAACAATTGCTTTGAGCATCTTTAGCAACAAACGGACCACGACCCATATTTGAAAGAACATATTCAGAAAGAATTGTCTGATCGAATAACTCAAAACAAACTTTCATTTATAATTCCTATTACTCACATGGCAAAGTTGACGCCTTCTTTCTCGTGTTCTCAACGCCTTCAAGTCCGCTCGAAAGTCCCGAACATCTCTTGGATCGCTTGGATCAGCATTTTGTACTATATCTGTCAGATAAGCGATGTAAGACGTTGCCAGTCGCAGGGTTTTTATTTTTGATAATTTTGTATCCATCGGAACGTTTGGTATTCGTTTCCTTAGCTCGGAAAAGGCATTATTGATGCACTCCGTACGCTTCTTTTCTTTGCGACTTCCATTAGACCGTAGTTTGCACGGTAGTTGATCTTTTCGGTAGGTTGAGTCACAACCCATGACCGCTAGATCAGCTTCCAGAGGGAAGGGCATCGCCGTAGGTAAATTACCCAGATTGTATGGATTACTCGAAAAATATGTTCCTGCTTCCGCGTGGCTGTGACTTGAAACAGGAAATACTGTAACCCCATTTCTCGCGGATTCAGATTCGGACATCAAACTGTCGCAGACGGCCACTGCTTCTTCGATATTGTTTATCTGATTAGAAGAAAATCCCACGCTTTGTGGAGTGTCGTCATCTGCTGGTGTAGAAAGACCCATTTTGGTGACGTTCAATTTAAAAAAAGATCAATAGAGTACTTTGTTTTACCTCAAAAACACACAAACCGAAAAACAATTTCTATAATTTGAAATTATTTTGTTAGAGACATGAGCAGTAGGTAATAGTTGCTTTTAATCGTTTGTAGCCGTGGTCAAAAGTATATGGATACATTTCATAATATGGAGTACATAGGTATAATTGTATTAGCATGATCTACGTTATATTCTATTTTTTATTTCAAAATTTCAATCCATCGTCATACACCACCTTTTTCTGTATGAGGATAAGTCAGTCATTAATTATAAAGTCATGGCCAACTTTCTCCCTAACAGCATCTATATCTATCTACGTTCCCCCCAACTTAATCAGAACCGGGTATAAAGTATATTTTTTTATCGATGCTCCCTTTAGGCAACGTCTAAAACGAATAAAACACCAGACACTCGTGGTAAAGAGATACTACAAAATTCAGTTGCTCAGCACGCAAAAATTCTGAACAGAACTAAACAATAAGCCTCGATAGTAAAGCCCGGTGAGTGATACCTGTCCTGGATATCCATGTAGTGCAGAGTGTAGCCTACGTAAGAGACCTCGTCCGGAACTTCTTAATATCTCAATGTTTCACTTCAATATTGAATTATTGCTTTCTATTCTGTATTTTTTATACTAACAGCGACTACTTTTTCAGCGTTTATACTAACTACACTTTAACGACAGTGAGCTCGTCACCAAATGATTGTGAGTATTAAAGGCCACAATACACATTTGAGTAGGTTGCGTTTTTTCAAGGTTTGTTTTATTTTACCCTTGCGTTTTACGCTAGAGCAATGCTCTGCATGCAGTTCCTTGCCTTTTTCAACGCAACCGAACGATTGGCTACGCAAGCTAACGGTGGGTGCTCGTTTCGCTGCGTACGTCTGTACTTTTATTAACGCAAAGCGATGCAGGCGTTCATTGCTGTTTTTATTTTGTTACCCGAAACGCAACGCAATGCATCGGTAAGACAACTTCGCGTGTAATGCGGCCTTGAGCCCTCTATTACTCATGAAAATAAGACAAAATGGCGAACGTCACTCAACCCTGGCTACGTCATGCTCTTTCTTATCAGCGCATTAGCTTCAACCCTTCAGTTGAATTAAACACAGGCATAAAAAGGCGCCTTCCGGTCTAAATGAATTTTCATATACAGTCACATGTTAATATAAGAGAAATTTCAAGTGAAACGAATCAGCAAAAAGTCGAGGCTGAATGAAATGAATACTATGTTCGGCATTGTTTCACAGACGTAGTCTTATATAGAAAAATATGATTTTAAAATCAACAATTTTAAGATAAATAGTTACATCGGAGCCAGTTGTTTTAAGGTGCCATAAACACAAATGTTTCAGTAGTAGATTATTCTAGCTTTTCTATTTTGCGATTTTGATTTACATATAATGTTTCATAGAAAACCTCAAATAAACGCCAATTTTCGCATGGTAATAACATTCAAAATTTAAGCAGTGTCTTATAGCTCGCTGTATTAAACAACGACATCCAACCCTTTTTTATTAAAATTGAAAAATGGGATATTTGTTTTTTTTTATGGATTACAGATTCGATCCGATTCGAAAAGATTATCCGAATCAGATTCGGATTCCACATGATTCGGTCTTGCCCAGCCCTACTAACCCCAAGGTAAAAAAAGAAAACATTTATTGCTGAAATTCTGTCAGAAACTATTTTGTCATATTGATGTTGGAAATCCACAGTTTTTGGGAAGTTGGATGATACAAGTACTGATTCTCTGATTCAGACTAAACGATTTCTTTCATTATCGTCTTTTTCATCGGCACTCCATTGCCGTACTAGTCAATCTGCTCACTGGAGACAACATTTCTTTGTGATTACCAGGCCGATTCTCAATTAAATTTACAAAGTCAAGTTTTTCGCGACATGAGAATATTCAGGCTTTATTTTAATCAAGTTCATTCGCATGCCAGCTGTGCATATTATGCAAATTGTGCATCATTCAAAGAGGACCAATACGTCTCGGTAGCGCCATCTGCCAGGGGATGAATGAATTATGACAGAATTAAGAAGCAGGAAAAAATAGGGGCAAATAGGGGCAAAAAATATGTGACCCGGATTATCTGTGTGTATCTTCAAATTAGGTATCTCGAAATAAATGTCTTGTTACCAGAAAACAGCAGCAGCGGAAGGCCTCCAACATTGGATGTTTGGAAGGGTCCGATTCGCGGACGTAAAAGGTAAATGGACCGTTTTAAACTAACGAGATTCTAACTGACTTATTCTAATGTACAATTAGGTCGTAAAGATATGGAGATAGCTAAATAGGACATTTCACAAACGATGGCGTGGTTTCGCGAAAGTAATTTGAAGGGTTGTTACGAATATTTATATTTCATTTTGATTCTACTGCGGGTGCGAACAGGCAAGGTGCACTTTATTAAATCGTCCAAGTCGAGAATTCCAATTTCAGTACGGAACCAATCTGTTTAAATCCAGCCCTCTAAGTGTAATTGCTTATGTCATGCCAGTTACTGTAATATTTGTCTCTGTGTGTAACTCAACAAGTACTCTGCGAATTCATTTCCCATGCTTTTTAGGACGATAAGAGATAATTTTAACCAGAATTCTTGCAGTTTTTATACATCAGGGCGTTCGCCATTGCATCTGCTTGGTGATGCTCTGATTCATACCTGCATTTTCACTATGCAAATCCGAAATGACCGTTTAACCGCGGGTCGCTGAAACATGAAATATACAATAGACCAGTTATTTACAAATAACCGCGACCAGCAGCTGTTGGGTACAAGTCCGCGGAAAGGCCAGGACAGCAGAGAGTTCTAACCACTAGAGTATTTAGGGCTGGTATCCCCCTCCTCGCCCACTAATAAAATCCCAAATTAACCATTTAAGCCCCTTAAAACGTAGGAAATCTTACGTGGTTTTTGCACATAGGGTGTTACACTTTTAATATAGACTACATTAAGCCTTAAAATTCCTTTTTTAGAATTTTATCGCGCCCACCGCACGATTTGTGGTATATTTTACAGCCCTATACAAAAAACGGTTTTCCCAAGCAAAATTGCAAAAATTGTGTCAGGCGTAAGGTTAGCAATGCCTACCAACAACTGCATACTAGGGAAACAACCGCTATCATAAAGTAAGTATCTACCCTGGATAATGGTAAAACCACCGGATAATGGTAAAACCATTGCATATTATAGAATAAAATAAGCACAGCCAGTAAATGCAAACGATGTATATTGTCAAAAATGGTTGGACAGACCTAGTGGCAAAAACTCACCATTTGCAATTTCTTTGTTTCCTTTTAGTCGCCTATTACGATACGCAAAGAAGAGCGAGGACAACTCTTGTACACACCTACAAGACAAAGAATTCATTCTCTCAATATTCTGTGGGGCAGACGCGAATACACATTATACAGTCTACAATGGAAATAAAAGATGTATTAAAACGTGTTTCAGGTCGAGATTAAGAGATTTTTATTTATTTACCTTCAATATACAGTAAAATACATGCTGTTTTTAAAATTATTCAACCAACCAATTTTAATTTTTCCCCAGATCGCCAAGAGTTTTGGCACTACATATATATTTTTAAGTCGTTTCGTTGGGCGCGGAGAAAAATGTTAAAACGTTAGAAAAAGTATATCCGAAGTCGTGGTTATTTATCAATAAGACGTTTTCCGAACATTATGTATTTTGATAATGTTTTTGTGGCCAAGTATTTTTTTCTGACAAAAGATGATTGAATAAAGTCAAAGCATGTTCGAGGCTAGTGCGTGGATTTTTTCTAGTTTGAAAATTGTGAATGTGAATGAATTCTTCAAAAAAAAAAAACGGGTCATGTTGGTAATTTTTGTTTACAAGTGAATTCTATTCATTCAATGCTTCGGTTCCCGAAATATTGGGATAAATTGGGTATTTTCCACTCCAATGGGTATGAAACATTTTGTTCAGAAATTTCACCTTTTCGTAGAATAAAAAACAAGATTATGATGGGAGATTATAATGACAAAATATGATGACAATTATATTATTTAGATTCATTTCAACCACATGCTCGCATGAGGTCCCTATCCCTAAAGTGAAATTAGCGCTCAAGTTGCTTTTTTATTGAAATTCACTCCGAGAAGGCCGGAAGCAGTGCTTGATGTACAAGATGTAGCACCGGCACTGTAAGCAGAAAACATTCCAAACGGAACTGAACTGTCATGGCAAAGTGCAGTGAGCTGGACGATGGTAAAACCATCTATCACTTCTTGTTCCCTTTTAGTCGCCTCTTACAACACGCGGGACTATTCTAAAGCCCGTACACAATTGGCTTGAGGTGTATTGATTAGATAATGTTCGGTTGCTGTTATTATTTTTTCAATCTGGGTTCGATATTTTTGTATTAAAAGCATATTTTAATACTGAGTTCTTCTTTTATAGAAATCTATAAATCGCGATTTGCTAACGCCAATAAATGTTACCTTATAAACAAACATGAAAAATACATTATTCTGAAATTTTCACAAGAAGCGAACACCGTTGTCAAAAGCCTTCTGTGGAAGCAGCTGCTAACCTCAGAACGAAGTGAGAGATAACTTGTGCGAGTAAGGCCGGTCACACCCCCGCGTAGATCTCCGATACATTGAATAGGAGCACGAGCGAATTCCCTACGCGCCTGTTGTAGCAGTATTGCGAACTCTCCTCTAAATTAACTGTGATAACCAAGTAATTGAATATCTTATTCGACGATTCTTGAATCTAATTAAATATATTTTTCTCTTGTATAGGCTTTTCATAAACATGCTCGGTTAAATGTTCAATCGATCGTCCATACTTGGCGAGGGCGTGGTGGGATTGTGAATTGAATAACCATGAAATTGTAATAAAATTTGCGCGTTTTACGTACGAATTTGCGTAACGTGCGTCAAGCTCATTTAGCACTTGGTTTTATCACGCAATGCCACAGTTGTCACAAGATGTATATCTTGTAATAAGTACCGACAAGATGCATTGGCTAAACCATTTCGTTCTGATAGCAATGCGACAATTAGTAAATATATATTTGTTATTGTGAGTAGTGTTGGCCCTATAGTTTAGTCTATATTTAGTTCGTGGTATTCGAAATTCACTGTATAAAATGTAAGAATATAGTTGCAATGTTTTAGATAAACGAAATTGCTTATATTCGACCCTGCATCGCCCATCTTACAGCAAAACATTTTTACGCTGTAAAATTTGGCACATATCATGATTTTACAGCAAAACGGATCAATTTCAGAAGGGAGGAGCACCTCTATAAGTAACGTAGTTGGTCTCAAGAATCTTTTGGCTTAAGGAAAATCAGCATAACGTTAGCTCAGTCGGACATCAGTTACCCCAACGCAGACAACACTTCTGACTGAAGACTTGGCAGGAGATAAGAGTTATTTTAGTCTCCTATCAACCATTGCATTCACTTCACCTCGTGAAGGCATTAACGGACGATAAATGTAAAGAGGGAGCTTATCACGATAAAATCGGAATTTGTGCCGATTACAAACCTGACCAATCGCTTCGTCTACACATAATTTTAAACGTGAGACACTGATGAATGGCGTTTTCGTGGCGCGGTTCATCTGTGGAACATTCTTGATAAAAATGAAATGTTTGATGATGTCGGTGACGTAACCTTTTGCGCCGTTCACGTTTATTAGGAAGAAGTGCCTAGAAGGAACCGACTAACGATCACTGTTATTGCAAAGAACTACTGCAAATGTAGTAGCGGAAAATACTCTTAAAATAGAAAAGATTATGAGGACCGAAACGTCATAATACAGTGCAAAGAGTTGTATCTGCTGTACTTGTGACAATTTTTTTAATCGCCGTATTTTGTAAGTGAATTAGAATCGATACCTATGGTGAATTTCGAGAAAATAAAATAGACAGTACAACCGCTAATGTTTTTGATCCCTCGATATCTTCTTTATTTTTATTAAAACTTATATAATGTAAAACTGTTACGGAATAATTGCATTACCATCTTTTTATCTAGAAGTATTTTTTATGACCCGTGAAAATATTTCAAATTTTTTTTAAATATGGCACCAAATAATCACACCGATGACACAGATGAAGAAGTTGCATCGATAAATCAGGTAATTTTTATCTTTTCCGTCTAATCCATGGCACGTTCTTGATCATTAAGAAATTTATGATTGAGAATATAAAGGTGTTATGGATGTTTAACTCCGTGTTCGATGAAGGTCTACAGTTGCCACGCTGAAATAATACAAACTAATAGGCATAGTATGAAATTACTAATGGTTACACTGGCAAAATGGTAAAATAGCGATACCACAATGTTGATTTGGTCCGCAATATGGTTAGTAAAAACCATTTGTTGTATTAATAAGAAAACAATGTGGAAAGGGGGCGTTTGTTTGGCATAAGAGTTTAGGAATCACAGGTATAAATGTAAGCATTGGTATGTTCGTGAGCAAATATTACCACGGGCTTGTTTACTTGGATTAGGTGCCCATGTATTTCCAGTAGCACTAAGTTCATCTATCTAAGTAGCCATTGATGTGGCTCAGAGTTTCTCATCAAAATTAGTGACTATAAAAGTAGTTATGTTTCCCTTTTTCTATTGTATAGAGAGTTTTTAAGTTGATTTCCAAGTATTGCCATGAATTGCATATGAATTCAAATGTTTGTAATCAGTAAGGCGGTACCAGTACCTCAGTCAGACATGTTTTTGCTAAATACGTTTTGTAAAGTATGAGTCACTGATGGTTTGCAAAACAATATTTCCTAATGGCACCCTTAATGAAATTTGCTCTTTTTTATAGAACGCGCCCAGTAATCTGAGTTCCGAAAGAAGAAGTTCTGCGATACTTCCACCGAATTCTAGCTTCAATATTAGTAACGATGAAACAACAGACGATAGCGGCGGTGATCCTGACGAAAGACCACCAAAACTCCCCCTTCGATTTGACCTAGTTAAAACACTCTCTGGAGTGTTTGGTGGGATAACAGAAGGAGAAGATTCAAAATTACATATGGCAGCAAGGAGAGGAGATTCTGAAGAGGTTAATTATGATTTAAATGTCTTTTACGAATATTTGGTAATTGCCTAAAAGAAGTCAACTAACGTCCACTCAATAACAAAGAGCTACTAGTATCGGCAACTGCACTTTAACATACCGAACTGAAACGCCATGGTAAAGTGTAGTGAGTGGTATCTGCACTGGGCGATGGTGAAATCATCTACCACTTCTTACGCGACATTTGGTTTAGTGCTTGTTTGGTTTTCTGAGTATTAGCGAAATATTTTTAATAAGCAACCTGAAGTCTGACTGTTGTCAGCAATGATGATGACGATCACTAATCGGCCGTACCAAATCATACAAACCAAATCAAACCGATTTTTATTTATTAATATTTTTTTTTATTTTTCGAAAATCTTCGTTGGTAGCTTCCGGGTATTAATGATTCAATATTGTTCTGTACATTTCAAATCAGTAAATTCATGATGAATATGTCAACGTGTGGCCTATCTGTGGTTAATATTTGACAATATAAATTTTATTGAGTTAATTTAACTCAACTCCAATTTTTCTTTTTAGGCGAGACGACTTTTATCTGGGCGACCCATTAAAAAGCGAGATGTTGGTAAGAACTTGTGTACACTTTAACAAAAGTAAAGTAAATTTACTGGTCATTTGCAATAAATTTTATATTTTCTAAGTTAAAAAAAGCCATCTTGATGAGATTTATGCAAATTATGGGCTGTTGATGGACCGCATCTTCTCGGTGCGTTCCATCAAAACCTTATATTTGGCAAAATAAAAGTTTTGAATTTTTTTCAATACCCTCAAGTTAAATTACTGTCAAAGACTAGTGATTTCGTTGCAATTTTTGCTACCGTGTATTTTTTACATTACTATAGAATAATGCCTGTATCACGAAGGGGCATGAACTACATCGCGATGAAAACAATTTATAAGAAAAAAAAACAGAAAAAATAATTCTTCATGAAAGGCGATGGTACAACTATCAATAACTTCTTTCTTTTTTTAATCGGTATTTACGACACGCAGGAAACATTATATAGGACTGCTCTAAACCCGTACCTACAAGGCTATGCTTATTCTCGGCGAAGCAATAAGCAAATAATTTTTGGCCATAACTAAGGCTATGTATGAATTTTAGTTTAAGTTAACTAGAATCTTCTTCTTCTAACAGCCGGAATAAATGCTCTCAAGCAATTCCCTCATCTACGTTTTGCTCATGAAAATTATGAAGATAAACCGACAGAGGAAGGTCTTAAATATTCGCAAAAGATGTTGAACAGTAGAAATAGATTGGGTGCAACACCGGTATGGATTGCAGCAGCATCAGGACACACGGAAACAGTTGAAGCTTTATGTGAATGTGGAGCAAAGTAAGAAATTCGCATAATTGTATTTCAAATATTTCAACTTAATCAGAAATTTTATTTTGTTAAGAATTAGTCACTGATGGTACGCGCCGCCAATGTTTTGGAAAAAAATCTCTGATTAGGAATATGAAATTTTTGCAAACAAATATTTTTTTAGATTATGGGCCACTTATGTATCCTGTCGCGTGGATGATGATAAACTAAATTCAATTTTACAAAGAGGAGGAAAATTTAATCCAAAAAGTTGCGTAACAAGACTGTAATTTATACACCAGACCACAAAAATAAGCTAAAAAGAAAAAATATTACAGTTTCGCATTTATTGAAATGAGTTATTGTCAAAAATATCCATGAAATTTTATCCTCGGCTTGCTATTTCTCTACGGTAATAAAATCATGTATTCACTTTACTTGAAATCTACTGAAAACGACATAAAAACAGCTTGAATCTTGTTGATCCAATGATTTGGAACTGAAAACTATGATTAATAACAACGTTGCAACATTTCAGTTTAGAAATACCGGATATCAAAGGACAGACTCCATTGTTTGCTGCGTCAAAATATAACAACGTTGCATGTGTTAAAGTGCTTTTAGGCGCAGGTAAGTTCATTAATTCAATTTATATGTAATAATTATCACGATGCAGTCAAATTTCATTCCATTCCAGTGCAACGCAACAGCCCATATCTTTTATTATCAAAAGACCACTGGGCTCTTATGGCCATTTTGATGTCCCAGCCTTTGCATCGACTTGTGACGAATACATTCAAGTCACTTATGTCTACCGGTTATTTAGTGCAAACTGTGCACAGGGTCAACCTTTCTCAATCTCATCTCTCCCCCATCTTAACATATAAGGAATGACTTTTAAGAGCTCTAAGATCCCACACCTGTGACTTGCCCTCTACTAGCAATTCTCTTTCTACAAATTCACGAATTTCAAATATATTTTTTGAAATTGAAATTTGCCCTTAGCAAGGCTGAAAGTGGCGTCTGAAAGGAGAGCTAACAAACGCCTACTCAAATGTCATAGAGGCAATTTGAAATGAAGCACTATTAAATTTAAATCACTATAATAAAGTATGGTGAGTGGAATCTGCTCTGGGCAGTGACAACGCCATCTACCACTTCTTGAAGATCACCAACCACTTCTTAAAGTGAGGATTGAGCAAAATTTTGATCACTCTTATTAGGTGCCAACCCCGACGGTAGTTCGCGAAATATATCAACACCGATTTATATCGCTGCAAGAGAAAATTTACCTGATGTCGTGAGATTATTGATTGAATACGGTGCTGATGTAAATGGAAGATATGCTGAAATGGATGGCAGTGCAAAGAATACTCAATTTGTGGGAAGTGTTCCGCTTTATATGACCCTTGGTGAGAATTTTCTTTATTGTTGTTTATTGATTAAACATAGCAAATACATTTTGATATTGAAATCGTGTTGAGAATATTGTGGGAAAATGTCAGGATTTCATTTAACGATTTTGCTTAGATTGTTGTTTATAGAAAAAACTGTCACTACAGATTAGACATATATAGTCTATTTTTAAAATTTCCTTTTTTCCGAACAAATTTGACACTTTGTGATACAAATCTTAACAATAGATAGAGAATACATACTTTTGGGCACTGGCGTATTTGGTTTAGAGAAGACTCGGACTCGCCGACCGCAAAAATCGCTTGATGGGCTTAAAGTGCTTTAGATAGTGATTTCCCAAATTCTGTAAATTTTTATAAAATTCTGTGCGTCTCTGAAGTGAAATTTGTACAGTTTTTTCAAATTTTTGTCTCCCTCTTCTCAAGATTTTAAAAATGACAATGCTTGTGTGTGTTACAATTTCCTTTCTTCGTAAAGTAATAATTAAACTATTTGTTCTAAATAAGGAAAGATGATTTACAAAACAACACGAAATGAAATTTGGCAAATCGTAATCTCTAAACAATACTTTCTGAAAGTGCAAATTGAAGTAAAAATCTATATATTATCCATACTGAAAAAATATCATGTATCTTAATTTGCAGTTTATCAGAATTACGAATGTTTTCGACTACTTATTTTAAACGGAGCCGAGTTACACGCTGCTACAAATGAAAGAGGGTATGGTACGTCACTTGTTACTGGAGTATTACGTCACCAGTGTGACGTCAGATATATGAAACTGATTGCATTGTGCGGAGGAATAAAACATGGCGACAAAGAAGGAATTGATGAAGCTGTTAGTGTATTTCGACAATTCACTCATGGCCTTGCGTCAACAAGAAAAGAATGTCTTGATTTTCTAGATTTCTGGACAGGTAAGTGCCGATTCTGTCTAATATCGATTATCGAGTATCGATCGATTGTTGAGTGTGGACTAAGGTTGTCTTATTTATAACTTTGTTTAAACGATATTCGAAATTCACTACAAAAATAGAGAATAATGTTTCAACATTTCAGTCTATATTTTACCACTTTTGCAGCAAAATCTGGATTTATGTCAACGTAAAATTTGGGATATTATGATCCCAAGGCAAAATGAATCAACTTAAGAATGATCGTACTTTAAGTCATTTAGAATAGTAATTATTGAATACCTGACTGTTGGGATAAAAACATGCTTAGTGTCGATTTCTGATGGATCGCGCCCCGTAGGTGTGGTCAATGCCCGACCAAACGGAATTTCTGATGATGATTTCGAATCAACATAAAAAATTGTGTTCTGGGTAGATTATCAAATCTCCTTCGATAGACATGAGACCGGTCAAGTGCAATACATCTGTTACTTATATTCTCTCTCTCTCTCTCTCTTTACATTAAGAAACAAATAAAAATGAGCAAATTATGGTGTAGGGTAGAAAAGTTTACAATTTTTTTTTATTTCCCTCATAAATAAAGAGTAAACTGAAAAATTACTAAATCTGAAAATGAATTCGTAAATACAAGTAACCAGCTTCATTCGCATAATGTTTTTAAAAAAATTAATATTTTGCAGAAATGATAACAGAATACAGAATTTTTCGATCATGTAAATATACTTCCCATAATGTATATATTTTGGTAATGTTTTCAGCTCAACCGATGACGTTGACACAACTTTGTCGAATTACAATTCGTCGCCAGATGGGGCAAAAGAGACTGAAGAACTTCACGAAATTAAAACTGCCTAGACAAGTTCACCGATATGTTTTATTTTCTGAACAGTTAAAAAATTGACGACTGAGGAAATCGTTTATTTTTGCAATTTTTATCTTAATTGTCGTATTATTTTTTATTAATTATATCATTGTTATCGATGACGTCATAGATTGCACATACTGCACTTCAATGGGCTTCAATTATCATTTTCCAATCAGAAATTTTATTTTGAAAAAGATGGGCAACAGATGGACCGCGCCTCGCCTCGTTTGAATTCGATTAAAAAATATTTTTTAATTACCCAGAGCAGATATCACTCACTACATTCTACCATGTTATTTCACTGCTGTTTGGGATGTTTTCCGCTTACAGTGCGGATCGCGGAACCAGTCACTCGATAGTGATAGTAACCCAAAGATTGAATTAAAATTAAAAGAGAGCACTAGAAAAAAAGTTTTAAAATTTGTTCTTAATATTTAATTGATTTAAATTTTAATATTTTTTTTAAAAACATCCCGACATACAGCACATAACTACTTCAATGTGAATATTTCTGAGCAATTTCCCGCGAATATTTGCCTGGAAAATTTGGGTGAAAGTGAATTTTTTCTTGTTTTGTGAATGGAATGTAAAATGGACTCTCAAATTGTTGAATTTCTACATATTTACTTCGGCGACTTTCGTTTTCTTATATCTTTTTTGTTATTCTAACGTGAAGAACAAGAAAATGTGCCCTTGAAATATATTTTTCTATTTTCTACCGATGAACCAGCACGCTCATGCTTCAGCAATTCCGGTTTTACTGAAATTCTATAACTTGAACAATTGGTTTAGTTTTTATGCTTTCTTTTTGGAAACTTTTGATATTTATAATAAATGCCAAATAATCATCTATATATATTATTGTTTTCTGCTAATATTAGTAATTGAAAATTAAAAATTTCTTGATTTTATGATGGAGACGAATTATAGTAGTCAAAATGGGATATTTGTTATTTATATGGAATTAGTGATTCGATCCGATGCGAAAATATTATCCGAATCAGATTAGAATTCCAAAGGATTAGGGTTGGCAAATAAATTCGACGATTCAAAGCAAAAATTATTCGAATCAGTCGCGAATCGGACATAAGAAAAAATGTTTTTTAAACATAAACCACAAATGGATCGCGCCGGCACGGCTTAAAAAAAGATTATTTAATAATATTTTTCTGGCTGGGATAGAAAAAAAACTTGAAAAATAATAGGAATACAAGCTATTATTATCAATATTTTGATAATTTGGAAAATCCTCATGGTAAAAACAGAAATATTTGTTTATTAGATATGATTGACGATTCGACCCGTTTGGAAAAACTATCCGAATCAGATTCGAATTCCGAATGGTTCGGTTTTGCCCAGCTCTATAGTACCAGATTTACATTGAAACATTAAATCCATTCCCACGAAACCAAATATTAAGTTGTTTTGATGTTACACAATTGTCTGTTTATTTAAAGCATATAAATTCTTCCAAAATTGCAGTTTTGCTGATCTATCCTAACGATAGTAAAGTAAATAAATATTTTTTGTCAAGATCCAGATACATGACACCCTAAAACGCAATATCATGTCATAATCAGCCCGTCATCCAAACATTTAAGTGTCGAATCATTGGTACGATTGTATCAAATGTGGGATATAAACTGACTCAGGCCATTAAATTTTATGAAAAACACAATTTTATTTCATAAGATGTTCGTCATAGGTCTCAAAAACGCTATAAAATGATTCGTAACATCTAATACCTTTTGATAGTAATTACCAAAACTTAGAACGGACAGCAATGTTATCAATGTTTATCCCATTACCAAGCTTGGACTTGAACCGAATTGTGGAGAAAGTGCGTAAGAAATTACCCGCGCAAGCTTGGCTGATGACTAAATATATATTCAATTTTAGTGTTGAAATCTCAAATAACTTAACATATTTTTTAAAATTGTTAGAAACAAGATGATTTACTTTTCACATGAAACGTCAGTTTCAGAATTACTATTTTGTGTGAGAAATGTTTTTCATTCAAAATAATCACAATACCCAAAACAGAGAATATTTTCTCTTTTATTTGGTACTTGAGTAAAATATAACTATTGTTACATTATTTGTGCTATTTTGGGATTTATTGTAAAGTCGAATATAGCTAATCTGATATCCGCAAAATAGAAGAGATATTTATTATTTCGAGTTTTAACTGATGTGAAATTTTATTTCGTCAAGTATGAGCCACAGATGGGCCTCGCCTGAGCGGCGCGATCCATCAGTAACTCATACTTGACGAAACATGTTTTTTTTTAATATTTATGATCAGACATGGCTCTATGACAGGTCTGGTCATTCTATGACTGACAATTGACAAGCAAAATTTTCGTGAAATACGTGAAAATGAACTAACTGAATAAACTGAATAAAGAAACTGCAAACTTTCGAGCATAAGTTTACACCTTTGTATCGCAATATGCTAAGCATAATACTACACTATCGGGAACTGCTCAACTTTGAATTGTAATTTATATTTTTGCCTTTCAAGCTTCAATCAGTTTGTAAGCCTAGTAAATGAATATGCCGCATAAATACAACTATATATTGGGTGGACGACGATGAATTTGCCGTTCCAATTCAATTAATCACTCTCCGGATAGCCCAAGTGATGAGATATTTTTATTTTGATTCCGTGTTTAATCGGTTACTTTTTAAGTAGAATTCACTCTGAGCAAGGCCGGAAGCAGGGCTTAAAGGAGTAACCAACTTACGGCAATTGAATAGCAAAGAGTTACCACACGATGTGATACCAACAACTACATTTTAACCAAAGGAACTGAACCGCTACGATAAAGTGCAGAGAGTGGTTCCGTCAGTATCAGTATCAATCTTGGAATATTCAAATTGATTTGTCAGAATTATTCGATATATCTTAAACCATGTAACAAGAGTACAATGAATTTACCGGTTATTTGCAGTAATTTCCAAACTTAAAAAACGCCATGTTGATGAAATTTATGTCAATTATGGACTGCTGAAGGACCGCACCATTGCGGTGTGTGCCATCAACACCCTCTATTTTGCCAAAAGAAGTCAATTTTGAATTTTTTTCAATACCGCCAAGTAAAGTTACTGTCAAAAACCAGTCATTTTGTTGCCTGTTTTGTTACTACGTCTGTATATGATCGAGAGTGCTTACTACTAGTGTACAGTTGTGATGTCACAGGGTTTTTAGAGCCTCACGTAAGAATTCAATTTCGTTTACGTTTTTGTTATACTGAAGCAAAAAACAGAATAAATGAAGTTCATCTGTACTTCAATTTTTTCTAAATATCCGAACTCTGTTTAATTCAAAATTTTAAATTTACACCTCGTGATAATTAATACAGAATTTCAAAATAAGAAAACGAATTCCATTTTCCGTTCAGGTATATTCCTCGATTCACGAAAATAGATAAATCATGTTCGTTCTATGTGATACACGTTGTAAACGAAAACACTTGGGGCGAACTCAGCAGGGCGAAATATGACGTCATATCGGTGTGGTGTGTTATTCAAAAAGTTTTGCCTCATTCGTTCGTGTTTATAAAGAATATTGGCCGAAATTGAAAGAGATTTTGTTCTAATATCCATATAATTCTTAATCTAAATATGTCAAATCGCCACAAAAGACTCGTTTTAACCACGGATATATTATCGAGGTTAAATTGACTGGTTGAAGACCATAATATATCCGCTAGTTTTACTGTAAGATATACTTATTTTTTCAATAGTGTTGAGGGCTATAACTTTTCCTCACAGCATTCTTTGGATGAAGTATAGATTTTGAGTCACCTCTCGTCTAAAAATGATTGTGTTTTTGATTTACACAAAAAAATCTTGTTTGACGTGTTGTAGGATAAAGAAGTGTTTTTAGCTACACGTTGTTGTTTACTGATATCAAAATGTCGAAAAAGTTTTTATTCAAAAGGGACTTTTGTTATAGCACTTACACGAGCAAACATGTTGTGTTGGGAAACGAAAAAAAATAAACGGGAGTTAAAATGGACGAGATATACGAAAAAGGGGATTAAATGAAAAAGAACAATGGCTGGATGTTTGTTTATATATATAGGGTGCACGAGATTCACTTCACGTATTTCGGTGTTGGAGTTTTCCGGAGAGTTTGACCTAGTTTCCAAAGTGGGCTTTTTGAGTGTAAGAGATTAAAACGAGTAACAGTGGATAGATGTGTAGATGTTAGTATTCCTTGCCATGTCTGGCACGATATTTTGTCTAAAAATCATTTTTGTGGTAGAAATTTTTAAATTTAGGAATTTGTATCAATAATGGCACCAAATGTGAAAGTAAATAAAAAAAAAACTTTATCGATTTTATACAGAAAGTCTCAAATTTATGAAGTATTTAAACCAAGTAAACAATGTATCAATATGCGAAATACCTAGTATATTAGAAATATTAGATGGTAAATAAAAAATGATATTTTGGAGACAAAATAGTATTTTGGGGACAGTGGATTTTGGGTTGTTTATCACCTTGATACGATCAGTTAGAGATCTCACCTTCAAACTTCGGACAGGTTTATGTAAGCTCAACACAGATTTTATTTAATTGAGCATAGGTTCGACCGCACGGGAAAACTACGCGTTTCTATCAACAATAGTTCGAATCGGAATTGTGATCCCCGATGCAGGGCTATGATCATAGCAATCCGATAAAATGATAATGAAAAAAAAAATTAACGAAGTTTTTAATCAAATTTCATTCGTATATTACGGCATTAGGAATAATTAAGTAATCGCCAGATTGCCATCATTGTTCTCGTCATCATGTTGCATAGATGACTGCCCAACCTTACTTTGGCAAGTATAGGACATTGAATAATCATAAACAGAATTTTAATATCATAATATATTATTGAAATTGAAGTGGGGAAGCAAATTTTTCATTCATTAGAATGTTTGTTTATGATCGTATTCTCTTCAATTCGGTTCGCTTGAGAAGATACGCGAGTATTGCAGACAATACTCAACTCAGATATTGAGTGGATATAATGAATAAAACGGCGTTCTCCTGGTGTTAGATAAACGAAATTTTTCATACCAGACATCATATTTTGTCAAGCTTGAGCCCTGATGGACCGCGCTTTGACGGGATTCATCAGTGACTCAGACTTTATAAAAAACATGTTTGAATCAAACCTTTTTGATCGGGATGACATCCACCTAATGAGAACTTTATTTCGCCAAACATGAATCATTGTTGTAGATTGACAATTTGGTAAACATGACTCAATATAATTGCCCACATCCTCGTGACGCGGCCATATACGTTGATGGCGCTGCCTAAATGCACTTTCGAAGATAATATGAAAAAAAAGTCCACCGGAAAACCGCCACCAGAGAGAAGTCATCCAGAAAAGGCAACCGTGAAAAGCCGCCCTCTAAAGGTCAAAGTCATTTTAAGATGTTCAGGTGCATTGAATCTAATCTTTAATCTGGTAACTGGACACTTGCGGCCAATTTTATGGTCACTTGGTGGGTATCGATTACTCGATATTCTGAAAGCAAGCATTGGTCATCTTCAATCGAAAGCAACCGGCTACTCACTATAAATAACACATGCTGCCCATTTGTGGATCATACTCGGCAATATGATTGAATTGTTCCCAAATCAGAAGAACTTTCATTAAAGCAAGCTTTGTAGAACATGGGTCACAGATGGATCTCGGCACAAAGCGCGGTCCATCTATAGCCGACGGTTGACAAGCTCAATTGATTTTTCTCTATTGTTATATGTTGAATTATATGAAACAAAATACATTACTTAGATAAAATCTCGTAAAATGGGTCAAGCGTTTTGGACAATTAACTTCAAGCCTCCCGTGTCTGAAGTGGTACCTGTTTGGTAAATTTCTCTGAAAAAAGAAAAAAGCTTCTGCACAAATGTGAATTAGAACGAAACGAAAAGTGTTTTAATGGTTTATATTTTTTGTTTTGCTCAAAACGAGCAAACATATTTTTTTACTCATTTGTCCTCAAAACAAAATTTCAAAAACTTACTAATAATATTGCAAAAACTATCGAGTCGTTTTACAAATGTTCTCTATATCTTATTTGCGTGTTATCGGAATAGAACGAATGGTACCATTGAAATTTACGTAAATTCAAAGTATACAATCCGTAATTGCCATGTCTCGGAAATATTTTGAAAAATATTTTTCACCTACCAATCATAATATGTGGAATGTAACACGTATTTTTTATTATCGTTCGAATAACCTTTGTTGAATTCCGAACGTTCATGTCATCATACACGTAGTTTCCAGTGATCCACAGTAAATAACATCATAAAAATTTGGACTGACTTACTGCTTGGTCACAAAAATATTGATGTAACGTTTATTCTCAGTTGAGCACGAAAGACAAATATCGTAATAAATTTGTAGAAGTTGATCAAAAATATCCAGTAATGTTTCCCATCAAATTTGAATTTAGCACTGTTAAAAATTATCAAAGTGTAACCAAATTTGACAGTATATGAAACATCGGTTCGTTTTCTGATAATAACGCATTAGTTTTGCACAAACGTTGAAAAAAGCATTCGGTAATTAGTACTTCAATTTGCATCAGCAATAACATCATTAATTGGGTATTCGAAGCAAAATCCCATTTTAATTGTAAGTGTATACGCAGCCACACATACCTCAGAACAATGTTTTGGGTTTTTTAAGTAATTTCTTGTTTCTAGCTTTGTTAATGACAACAATCAGTTGCAAAATAATATCTTTATAAAAGTTCACTGTAACAAAAGTGCAATAAAATTAGCGTTACTTTTTTGACACTGAAAAACTGCAAAAATAGACTTTTTGCAACCAATTATGGTTTGTTGGTGAAACGCACTACCTAGAACCAAGCTTGTTGCTGTTTATTATCAGTCCATACTTACCCAATAGTATCACCAGCAAGACGGTTTTGAATTTTGAAAATATAAAATTACTGTAAATGAATGGTAAATTTACTGTCCTTTTATCAGAGTGTATAAAAGTTCATTTATTCACCAAATTTGAAATGAAATGTTACAGAAACCGTTGCGGCCACAATCAACGTACTTTCCATTACGATCTTCTGTTTGTGTGTTTCTTTACAACCTAACAAACAGCTTGTGGCAGACTTAGGCACCGCTAAGTCCGTGAGTCATCAATACCAATAGTTTGATATATAAATGGTACACTTTAACAAAAATGAAGTGGAATCACCAATCTTTGGTCGTAATTTTAATCGGTTATGCTAAAAAGAAGGGTTTTTTAGCCATCAACAGTCCATAGTTGGAATAAATATTATCAATAAAGCGTTTTCGAATTTCGTAATATACAATTAACTCAGAAGAAAAGAAAATTTACTGAACTTTTGTCACAGTGTAGTTTGTATAGATAAACGAATCAACGACAAATTACTTGCACGCAGGTCTGGCTTGCGGTAAAATGCCAAAGACTATTGCGCGAACCCGTGTCATTGATGGATCTCTCTGTCCAGGCGCGATCCATCATTTGTCCATGTTCCACAAAGTTAAATTTACGAGTGTTGTGAGTGGTTTTCTCTCTCTGTATATATATGTGGCTCATGCAAGCATGAAAATACGATTTATTTTTTAAATTTTTATGCCACGGGTCGAATTTCCATCTTAAATCCGTATCCAGTCGATTTCTACATTGTATTTTGCAATATCCAGCTGAGATAAATCTCAAACAATTTTCCGCGATTAACTTTTTCTTTATTGTCGTCTCTGTCGTTGTGTTTTTTACATAATTTTACCAATTTAACGATGAAGAAATCCTTCCAGTTATTCTCTGGTTCATATATTTTCAACTGAACGCCTAAAATTTTCTTGTAATCATATTTAATAGCAAAAAGTCCATTCTAAAATAACACGCGGCTTTAAATTTTTGGGCATTTTTGCTTGCGCACGTACTTAGTATTACAACGAAAGAGAGGCGTCTGCAATGTACTTTGTGGTTAGGAGTTCCGTAATTAAAAATATATTTACGCTTCAATTTAAACTAAAAATTTTAGTCGGGCAAAAGTGAACCAATAACATAATAAAAAAAACTTCCCTTTGAATTCTTTGCGTTGTCGCCCGTAACCTATTCATAAACTTTATTTTGCCAATCATGAGATACAGACGGACCGCGCCTCGTCGGCGCGATCCATCAGTAACTCAAGCTTAACGAAACTTGTAAGTGCGTAAACTATTTCAACTGGGGCGTAGCTATAAGATAGATGTTAAGCCTCCCTGGTTAGAATATAATTTAGGCGGTCGCTAGTGTGTTCTTCCCTCAGAGTCCCTTAAGTGCGAAAGCTTTGTCGTGATGACAAAATATGATTCATTTGACACATCTAGAAGTCTAAGATGAATTAGGACTTGAATAAATATGAACAGATCAGTTTTCAAAAGATTTTTTGCCTGGGAAAAGAAAGCAATCTGCCATATAAATGCGGGGTTATTTATATTTTAGTCCCAGTTTTGAAATTTGTACAAGTTTCAGTATTTTTCCGTTTACCCTTTAAAATTTTAACTACCGTTTGAACAAAAGTGCGAATTTTTTAATAAGTATTACACAGCAAATAAAAATGACGCTTTTATGAGCCATTAAAAAGTTTGGGTTATTAGATTTGTATACATTTCATATGTTTATGGGGTGCCGATTATTTTGCAAAAGGGCGCGAAGTTGGGTGATATTTTTGATTAAATTAAATTATTTCATGTAGGGTTTAGTAGAAACAGACCGAGAGATAGAGACATAGGTCATCAAGTGCCCAAGCTTGACCAAACAACAATTTAATAGAGGCAGTAGCATGTTAGATGCTATTTATTGGTATCACTTTTAGCGCCGAAAATCGATCAAAAAAAATCAGAATAAAAAAATCACACGTAATTCTTTGGCAGTGAGTTTTCTTATACACAGCGAAACGATCTATTTTCGAATGCCTGAGCCACAGAAGGACCGCGCCTGTGGACCGTGACTCATACATGGCGAACTATCATTCAAGATTTTTTTATAATTATGTGAGCTTAAATTGCAAATTATATTGATGTAACTTAATGAAAAAAAGGAAAATTTGGCCCTATGACTGTGTAATTGGATTTGGTGTATGTAGCAGGATTGTAAAAGCTCTGCCCCAGGATCTTCTACGATCTTCGCAGGAAGCGAAGCAATTCTAGAATCGAAAACTAATAGTCAAAAAATAAAAATCTGTTTGGTCAAATACGCGTTGTCGCGAAGTTGATGTCCATGCATGGCATATAATTGAAAGAGTAAGATTTCTAACGAACTAAGATTTTTAACGATAACAGGGGTTCTCAGGTCTTGCAATTAGCAAAATGCAATTAGTTTTTTTCTCTGATTTTATTCTTGTGTATGTCTTTTTTTCAATTGTTTAACATTTAACAAATGTCAACAATACTTTTTCAGCTTATTCTAATGCAAAATATTGAACTATTTTTAACGTTTGTAAAGTGTGACATTCCAGACAGAAATGGATAAAGAAAAGGCAGATAAGGTAATTATGTTTAAAGCATCATTAACATAAAATAAAAATCGAAAATACAAATCAAAAAATATAAATTAAAATCGAAATGATCTGTTTAAAACCCGAATGTGGATTTCAAAGTGTGAAAAATTATCAAAAAAATATTAAAAATAAGAAGAATTGCAGAGGTTCGGAATGTGGATTTCAAAGTGTGAAAAATTACCAAAAAAATATTAAAAATAAGAAGAATTGCAGAGGTTGCAATTAGCTTTACTGATCATTGCTCAATTCGGTATATACACCGAACAATTTCGACATAGCTATTCGATTCGATTTCAATGGGCAGGCTCATCAGGTAAAGCATGTTTATTTACCAATGCCGAAATGACGTTGAAATGAGGTTTAACATTTTGGTGCATCATTAACACCCTTTGAGTAGTTTTCCTGTTTCCACCAGTTGGCATTGAAGGTTGGAGATCTCGGAGTCAGAGTCCAGGCAAGTCCGCATTGTTTATGCCCACGACTCAAACCAGGGTGTAATAATTCGAGTAGGCTCGGCCGAACCAAAAGGATAATATTTTTCTAACAACACTAACCCAGTTCACTAGTAAGAGTAGGATGGTACAAGGCTTAAATGAGTGACTGCAAAAATAGTTTATTACTAGACGATTTTTTTATACTCCAATGCCTCAAAGTAAAATTACTGTCGAAGAACACTCATTTGCAGCATTTTTGCAGCAGTGCATACAAAGACATTTATATTATATCCAAATACGTATTTATTTTTGGCCCCCTAATAAAAGCGATTACAAAATATCAAAACTCTGCGCGGTTTAGACAACTACAGGATGTGTACGACCTTTTTTTTGTCAGAGTTCGCTGAAAAAAAAAACAAAAAAAAAACAGAAAGATAAACTTAGAAAAGCGCAGCCCTAAATTACCACATAAGGGAGTGTTTGAACTTTCTCCCTTGGTTTTATTATTTGACTCGTTTGGGTATTTCATCTTACAGCACCTTCATTGTTGAAGTTTGTGAATGTATATTTTAAAATCTCTCAGATAAAATAACTGAAAATGTAACAAAAGACCAATAAAGAATGATATTCCACAGTGATGGCGTCAATCTCATTAATCTAATCGCTACAGACAATGAGTCAACCGCGTTTTATTGAGTTGTCTTCTCCCACCCCCGAGCGTTGAAGATGCGGTACATCTGTGGTCCTCCCGATCAGAAAAACATATCCCAAATGTTTTGCCAAGCGTGGGCCACTGTTGGATCGCGCATTCAAGGCGCGATACATCAGTGGCTCATACTTGACAAAATAAAATTTCTGATCGCTGATTATCGAAAAAAAATTGTTTGTTTGTGTGTTTGATATTGAAAAGGTTCTTGGTTTCCAATCACCTCTGGCATTGAATCAAAACTGTGAAGTGATTTTAAACGCCCCGAAGTTATAAATATACAGATTTGAGGTTTCATTAAGTGTTACGTTTCTACGTGCATTTTACCCTTCGGTGCATATTAAATAAATCCATAAATTTGTTGAGCTTTTGTTCCGAGGGATAGAGTAAAAACAAGTTTTAATTTCAAAATTTAGGTTGAATGTTTCTTACACATATTAAGCTGATCGGGACTATTATTCCTGAAACAAATTTTTTTAAGTTTGTTTGAGACATTTTTCGCGGGTATCAGGCCCCATAAGTTGTAATCTTTAAATTATTAAATTAAACTCCCGAGTAATCCTTTGAATTAGAATGTACAAATCCTAAAAAACACACCACCTTTCCAGATTTTTACCTTGGATGTTGTTCTACTTCATTGTATGGCAATGTATCTGTGGTCATCTTATGCTGTTTTTAAAAATGAATCGATTGATTGCATTTTTTTGGGACTGTTTTGCGTTGATTGACCCACCGATATGGAATGCTATGCTAAACTTTAGGAAAACTCTGAAGGGTTTAAATCCATGACACCAAACTTACTATTTTCACAAAGAGAATTTTTTTAATTTGACCTGAAAATGAAGCAACGTCAAAAGTATTGCGCGTTCACACTGTAATAAAAATGCAATAAAATGACTGCTCTTATACCGTAATTTTACTTCGTAATTCTGGAATAAAGCTATAAAACCCGCTTTTTGGCCAATTAAGGGATGCTGATGCCGAGATGTGCTCAATCAATAGGCCATACTTGGCATAAATTTAACAAAATAAGGTTTTTGCACTTTAAAAGCAAGCAATTACTGCAAATTACCAGTGAATTTCCCTTTTTTCACAGTGTATATATTACCGTAAGAAGGAAGGACCATAAAATGTATATTTTTGTTTCAAAAGAAAAACGTTTCTGCCCCTTTCAGTTGTTAATTGACGTGCCGTGACATTTCCATGACATGAAATATTGTTTCTGTGCCACGCCATGCGCAAATGTTTATTTGCCATTGAATATTGTTTGAAATGACAAAGGAGGTGTCATCCTGTCGAAACTTTTCTACCGAAACGAGTATAGAACAACGATGGCCCATGCTCGACAAAATATGGGTTTCTTTTGTCTGTCTGTCTGTCAAAATTGGTTGCGCAACATTCAATTTCAGTTTCATAATTTTTAATATATTATGCTTGAATACAATTTCTCTGTCCAAAGCTTGGTCGTTTAAATTTATCTTATAACTTGTCGTGTTTACTTTTGGAATTATTTCGAAATCTGTATTCAAAATGACATTTTGTTTGTGTTCCGACATTATGGCATCGTCAAACAACGCTCAATGTTTCAATTGTATCGCTGAAACGCAAAGATTTAGTTAGCCGATATTGAATTGGAAAAAAAATTTATCAAGTAAAGATGTGTCATTTTGGGCCATTTTCGATCTTTTAAAATATCCGTTACAATCCGAAAGCTCAACATTCGATATTTGCCGAATTGCCAGTAAAATACCTCGTCATTTGGGAAATTCGATTATGTTATTCGAATCGATTCGAAGTAAAAATTATACAAATTATTCATGAATCTGCAATGAGGACAATAACATCTTGAAATAAATGGAATTGCCAATGATAAAAAGCAATCGAGATATTTTGATTTTGATCAAATATGGTAATTCTATCCGATTTTTAAAAAATAGCAAAAATGATTCCTTTTGGCCACAATTCAAACATGAAATAATTATTTTTCAGGTCGATCGCGTTGATGCAAAAGAAGATCGTGAAAAATGGGGAGGACAAATTGAATTTTTACTTTCTTGCATCGGATATTGTGTTGGTCTTGGAAACGTCTGGAGGTTCCCGTATCTTGCTTACAGAAATGGAGGAGGTAACTAATTCGCATTGGTTTGGATATATGAAAGATTGATCACTATAATAAATTTGCAAACTTGGAAACTTGTGGGTACGATGGGTTCGAGTCCCAGTAAGTTAGGCTTCTTAATCCAATGTCCCCCACTCAATTCAAGATGTAACAACTTGGTCGGCCGAACTGGAGACTTCATATCTTGACGACCACAAACCCTGCTCAAATTTGGCCATTGGTTCAAAGGTTCGCAATGGGGGGGGGCATATATCCCTAACAGAAATTTTATTTTATAGCATACCTTCGCATTCTCAAAAAGATGTGTTTTGAGCATGTTTGGGGTGGGTTTTCGGACAAAGAATAGACTCAAGGTAGTATATAGGGCTGGACATTTCGATTCGTACAGATCATTCGAATCAATTGCGAATCGGTCATAGAAAAGAAACATGCTAAATGAAGTGCATTTTCCATTTTTAACGATAAAATGCAATCGATTTTAGTCAAATTCGATAAAAACGGTTTTATTTTGGTGTTAAAATGAAAATACGTCGCTTTCAAGTCTATGTAATACTTGTAATTTGTAACTGTATATTTCCATGAAATCAACGATTCGAATTCCAAATGCTTCGGTTTTGCCCAGTTATGGTAGTATAAAGAGTAGTATTTAGGAAAATTGTCGCAACTACAGCTTCGTTATACAGAATATATTTTAACTTGTTATATACTTCCTTCTCAGGTGCCTTTTTGATCCCATACCTTATTATGTTGGTTCTGTGCGGGATTCCGCTGTTTATGATGGAATTGTCTCTGGGACAATTCTCTGGACTTGGAACAATCACCGCATGGAGAGCAAGCCCAATATTCAAAGGTACGATTTCAAATATTGTCGTTTTGCCCGCAAATGCCCCTTTTAACAAATCTGCTATATTTCTCATATTTTCAGGTATTGGTTTTGGAATGGTCGGTGTTTCGTTTTTAGTTTGTATTTATTACAATGTCATCATCGCTTACTCTTTGTTCTACCTGTTTGCATCATTTCAATCAAAACTACCGTGGACAGAAACATGTAGAGAATGGAACACAAATGAAACATGTGCAGCAAGTTTAGTGGTAAAGTTCAAATCTTGTTTTTAATAATACACCATATATCAAGCATGCAGTGGTGAACGTTAAATCTTGCTCTCCATTATAACGTACTAATTTTATGGTTTATCTGAAAAGTAGTTTTACCGCGATTTATACAACTCACGGTTCTTAATCCAAATAGTCCCGCGCTCTCTGGGATGTTTTCAACTTCGACACGAGAATATAGTTGGCGAGGTCTTCTAAACACTGCTAACAGCCTTGTTTAGCGCGCATTTCAATATAAAAAAATCAGAATCTGCCACAAATTCAAATTCATTCTAAGCAGATTCAGAAACAATTCTTAAAAGAAACGGACATAGCGTTAAAAATCAATACAAGTAACTGCACTACATGTGGAAACTCCTAATATTTGAACCACCAGTGTAGTGAATGACAACTGTCCTATAGACAATGTTAATATCATCTACCAGTATATTAAGCGGTTTTATTATAATCCGACCAAGAAATAAAGAGCTGAATAACGTTTCACATTTAGAATAAAACAATGGACAACATGACAACAGCTGCACCATCGACATCAACAATTGGAATGGATATTTCAACAATATCATCCAACATTACGAACGTCACAAAAATAAAGGCTGTCAGTTCAAGCGAAGAATATTGGAAGTAAATATATAAATTTTACGCATATATATATAACTTCTGTAGATATATACATCACTTTTGTGCGCAAATATAAATATGTTCCGTAAGAATCGATGCAAACGCAATCTGGGTTATTTTCGTTATCTATTCAAGGTCTAAAATTACAAAAGCTCAATTAATTATGAAAAAAGATAGTTCAGTGCCACAGACTTTCAATTTTAAAATAATTTGACACATAAACTTTCTAAAATTATAAACAATCTGTAAATTGAAAACCCGAATCATTTGTAATTCGAATCTGATTCGAATAATTATTTTAAAAGAATCGACTGATTTCACGTGGATAGACAATGTATAGTATAAATCACTACAAATCGTCGCCATTATCAATGTTATGCAATCTATGGTTTCGAATTCAATAGAGACCATACAAGCAATTTATTCGAATCAATGTATATTCATTCTATTCTCTCTGAGGACCATTGTACCAAAATCCAAAATATTTTTCATTGTATTTTGTCGTTAAAAAATTGAAATTTCACTTGGTTTTGCACGCTTTTTCTTATAAACAGTTGACGATTGGAATATTTCAGATATATTTGGATCCTGAGATTGAATTGCTTAGTCCTAAGTTTTATTATTCCCTCTATCTGAGAAATTTTGGGGAAAAAATTTTAACGTTCTGAATTCCGGAAAGATGGGAATATAAAAAAATGGAAAAGGCTATACCAACTGCTAAATCACCATATAATCGTGATTTTTTTTCTCCCCAGATATAGAGTACTTCGAATGGATAAGAGTACTGGAATAGACGATCCTGGAGTTGTATTGTGGGATTTATGTCTCTGTCTACTTTTAGCCTGGATTATTGTTTTTATATGTTTAGCTAAAGGTGTTAAGTCTTCCGGAAAAGTAAGAAAATGAGATATTATCAAAACTGTTAAATATTGGACAAAGGCGTTAGTTACTTCATTGCGAAAGCCTATTGTTGTGGTACTATTATGAAGGGAAGTTAACGGATGATTTGATCGTATATTTTCGATGTGAACAAAAAAATTGAACCAAAATACAATACAATAGGATATAAGGACTTCGTGATGCGAGTCGTCAAATAAAGAACGGATTTACCTAAAATGTGTCATATAATTCTTTACATCGATAATGGTAACTACAGTCGATAGGGTTAGTAACATGCCATTGTTCCCACCAGTATATATCCTTGCTTACATCATGACGCTTTTTACTGGATCTGTCAAAATAGTTACTCACACTTGTATTTTAAGTGTCCATTATGACATCACAATTTTGAAATAATCAAAAATGCACTGTTTCCATTCCTTGTACAACAGCCATTTAATACATAAATCTAACCACATCGTTTTACATTCAGGTTGTTTACTTCACCGCAACTTTTCCATACGTCATTCTCATCATTTTATTCATCCGAGGAGTTTTATTGGACGGTGCAATTGATGGAATTAGATTTTACATCATTCCAAAATGGCATCTTCTAGCAGAGTCTGCAGTGAGTTCATATTAAATAGACTATAAATGACTGTCAGCTGATTTGTTTACCAAAAATGATTGACCATCGTAATTAGAATTTATATTTTAGACATGGATTGTGAAGAATCATTTTGTATACCAAATAAACTCGAAGAGAAATTAGGGCCAGAGACTCCTCCGAGAACTATGTTGAGACGCATTGGTTAGGAAAAACCACTTGTTACTGTTTTCTCATTATGAGTCTGCATTGTTAATGGTGAATTTTTAAAATAACAATTCGCCTGCATTTCATGCCTTGCTTCGCAAAAATATTTATTTATTCAACATGTAATCGCCAATGTAATGACTCCCTTCTACAGAATATTAATCATTTCAAGAACAATTGATCGATAGATTTCTCCCATGTAGATTTTGCTACATGTCACTGACGAAAACATATCTTGATTCTTGAGATCTTTGCGAAATTCAAAAGTATCCTAGACTATAGGCCTATACGCTTTCAATAACGAGTGATATTTCTTTTGTTTTTAATTTACCTGACTTTTATATTTTATTTTTCTCTATAGACTGTGGGGCCTTAAGAAAGAAATAAAAATGTTATATTTTAGGTCTGGAAAGATGCAGCCACTCAGATATTTTACTCTTTGGGAGTGGCATTTGGAGGACTTCTCACATTTGCTTCATACAACAAATTCAACAATAATTTATTTAGGTAAGTGCCATGGATTTCAACTCCCGTTCAATGATACATAAATGCAGTTCAGAATCAGTAGACCAAACGTAGTTGACAGAAATCAAGTAGGGACGTGAGGTAATCACATATGCTCCTTCCCTTTATGTAAGCGGACACATTTGCGGTTAATAAAAGAATATCCTAGTGGGAACATGACTAATTGGAGTCTTGGTCACGCAAATTGTAATTCTGCTACGTTTCGTTTAACCAAGGTCAGACTTCCTCGAACAACCATTTTGAAAATGTTTGTTTGGAGGAGTCTGGCTTCGGAGCGATACAGTATAGAAATTTATGTAAGCATGTGCATGTGTGCTTTTGGTCTTATAACAATGTGCGTGTGAGTATTTGGCCTTGAATTATTTTTCTCTCAATTTTATTGATTTCGCAACTGTTTTAATTTGATTACAACACGTGAATCCATCTTTTCTAGGGATACGATGATAGTGTCAATAGGAAATTGCGCAACAAGCGTATTTGCTGGATTCGTAATATTTTCTGTAATTGGAAACATGGCAAAAATAAATGGAGTCGAAATTGAAGAAGTGGCAGACGAAGGTAAAAGTGACACGAAGTTGATTATGAAAAAAAAAAGTTGTTCTTCATCAACCACGGACTAATACTTACTTGTTTGAATCTATATCAAACCAAATATTGTCGTTGAGCGAGGCCCTGAGCCCTCCTCCAATCGGAAACTTTATCTTGTCAATCATGTACCACAAATGGACGGGTCTAGTCGACGCGATCCATCAGTAACACATACTTAACAAAAGATATGATTTCAAAAAACAAATTTTCCTATTGGGCTAAGTAGCAAATAGAATGTGTCGACCTGTAGGAATGGCCTTTAGTATAGTCCTAAAGTATATTCTGCCTGCTGAAGGAGGTGAGTAAAAGGAAACGAAGAAGTGTTAGGTGATTTTATAATAACCCAGGACAGATATCACTCACTGCAACTTATCGTGGTGGATACCATGATTATCATTCTGTATCGGATGTTTCCCGTATGGAGTGAAATTGCTGTCACTTTATCTTGTGGTAGCGCATTGGCAATTGAGTAGACGTTGGTTATTACCGTTTAGGCCTTGCCTAGAGCGAATTCAAGCAATTATCACTTTTTGAATATACACCAAACAGTAAAAGATAAGTGTGCGTTTCAACTTCTAACAAACTATAAATCACGAGAATAATTACAGGTAATGTGAATGCTGGTCGTTGTAACAAAACCTCGAAGTTATTATCAGTTTTCATAAACAATTCATTCCGAACTTCGAATGTAAATTTCGTGAAGTTGATTCCAAGAAAGTTGAATAATAAAATTGTTTTCTTCCTTTTAGGTCCGGGTCTGGCGTTTGTAGCATATCCGCAAGCTGTCTCTTTATTACCAATTCCTCAGTTGTGGTCTGCTCTGTTCTTCTTTATGCTTTTTACTCTCGGGCTTGATAGTCAAGTAAGTGAGTTCGAGAACATGGGCCTAAACTAATGTACACTGTTACAAAAATTGATAAGGGTGGATTGAGAAACATTGTCTCTTGCAGGTTGTTTATATATTTTTGTTAGTGACTCATTGTTCTCGATATGGTTGTTTTAACAATATATTGTTATGGTAAAAAAGGGACATTAGTTTCATTTTCCTATTCATATGAACGATTTGATCCAGTTAGAGAAAAACTATCCGAATCAGATTCGAATTTCAAATGCTTCGGTTTGCCCAGTCTTAATCACGGCTTCAATCATCTATCAGAAGACAAAACTTTTAATCTTATGGCCATATCCAGCTTCGGGCTACAGGACTGGTTGCTCGGTACATCTGGAGCTCCAGCTATGGATATTAATATTTTAGATGGGGACTTTTCTAATCTCCAAACAAGGTTAACAATAATATTGATATATTTCATGTTTCAAAGCGGTTTATCTATTATTTATAGTTTGCAATGGTGGAGACTGTCGTTACTGGACTTTGTGATGAATTTCCGAAGTTTTTCAGAAACAGGAAAACACATCTTATGTTGGTAGTATCGATTGTGGCTTTCTTACTTGGAATTCTACTTGTTACAGAGGTATAATCATATGACAATAAATAAACTTTTAGAGAGGTTCAAGGTCTTGATTGGCATTTACGCAAATTCATTTCTGTAGAACAGAAATAAATTGCGTAAATGTCAAGCAAGACCTCGAACCTCCCTATAGTGAGTCATAGTTGTTCCAATATCCTGGCATTTATCGCAGCGAGGAATAAGTACTTGAACGACGATATTTTTCACAAAATATAAAATACTTGAATTTAAATGGTGCTACAGGGTAAAAAATCGAGATATCAAATTCGTAGTAGTGTGTAAATATATTAAATATTTCCACGGACGGATCGCATCTAGATTTATCAATGACCTACATCTAGAAATGAATCAGCGAATTTCATGTCCATTCACATTTTGTCATGCATTTGGATGGATTGCACTGTCGAGGCACGGGTCGGGTCGTCTGTGGCTTATGCTTGACCAAATAATTTTTCTGATTGAGATGAAGACTACATGCATCTGATTTGTTCTTTTTTTCAGGGTGGAATCTACTGGTTTAATTTGTACGAATGGTATTCAGCTTACTTCGGACTCCTTATTTTATCATTGTGCATGTGTGTGGCCATCAGCTGGGGATACGGTAAGTATATGCTTTATGCATTTTATGCACCCAAAAATAGAAAAATGGGTATATTTTGTTGAAACCTGTTGAATGTTACCGATACTTTACAACACATATTGAATATTATACAACATACTTTCGCACTAGAAGCGCACGTCGACGGCGCTATACATCAGTTATAACCTAATCGTTTTCTTACATATTTTTCTTCTGATCGTGCTATTGAGGCAGCGTAGTGCCAAGATCGTTTTTACGGTTAAGGAAAAAAATTTAAATGTTTAGTTCTAAATATTGATTTGGTTTGAAAAAAACTTTTTTCAGTAATGAAGAATGTACATGATAAAAAAATTAAAATCATGACGTGATTTTACTCTGAAATAAAAAATTTCCATCTACCCAAAATAGATTATCTTATTAAGACTGATTTCCCGGCGATGACTTACGCCTATTGTTTATACTACGAAAGTTGAACTCCAGACAGACAATGAATCATTACTGTTTAATCTTCAAGGTGAAAACTTTGCTTTGTTAAGTTTACGCCACAGATGGCTGCTTCAACGGCGACCCCTGCTTAATAAACAGTACCACCACAATTTTCCTAATTGATTTGAAAGTCTTCGTTATGTTATTAATTGTGAAGGACATGGAGAAATGTATAGATTTCGAAAGAAAATATCATGGCATGTGGAAGAACCCTGCTGGTAAAATTTGATGAAACGTCACTCGTCCGGACACCCACCTCAGCCAATGCCAAATATTGGCGGTCCGACCCCCATAAATCAGCTAAAAATTATGCTGAAATTTGACCGTTTTATGCAAAATGATAAAAAGCAATTTGGTAATAGAAAACTGTCAATATATTTTTTTGTGAGCGAGTCGGATCGGGTCGGATATGTTTTAAAATGTCGTGGGGAAAAAAAACAGGTCACATCCAAGGGCGCTTTGGTATTTTTGTGGTGTTTTAAGGAACGGGAACGGGAACGGAAAATTTACATGAGGACAGGCATAGAATATTACCTGAATCAAGGATATGTGAAAATTTTCCTGCTCACCCTGTTTCAACGCAATTATATAATGATGCACATTTTATTCAACTGCGACTTTATTATGGATAGACAGAATCACACAATTGTTGGTAGCATGTCACAATCAGCCAGCATGGAACAATTTCGAAGAAATTTTCACCAGTACAAGCGACAAAGCATTTTTGAGCTAAAACACGCGCAAGCATGCAATGAATATATACATTATGACGTAATAATACGATTAGTCAAACCTATTCTGACTGGATTGCTTCGAGTCGGAGGAATCCGCTTTCGTTCAAGATATTGATAATATTTGTCCCGTATAACCCGATACCGATATCAATTCCGGTATAACAAAAAAGGCCTAAATTACTGATTCCGGTATGGGCATTGTACTGTATCGGTACATCTCCTTTTTCTTCGCAATTTATCTCAAGTACACAAACGCGCGCACGGCCAATGCTTTGCAGGGCGCGCTAGAATCACCAACGTGGATATGACCAGAGGTACGTGACCCAATTCGCACACGAATCCGTGATTGTATGCAAAAAGATGAGACTGTACAAGTTTATCACAAGGTATTCAGAATTATATTTTAGTCTGCTTCAAACTATTACTAAAGATTGATTCTTCTTTGCGCAGGATTTGCATTCACGACTCGCTGGAGGTTCAACTACGACATTAAGCTGATGCTTGGATTTCAACCTTTCTGGTATTTTAAGATTGCATGGATGTTTGTTACCCCAGCTATGATCACGGTAAGCAGCTGACACGGTTAGAATAATTTGCGAATAAATGCTTTGTTGAATATGAAACAGTGACACATCGCAGGGCCGAGTGAAATTTCTGACTTGGAAATAGTTACAGATTGGTTTTATCGGTGAAATTTGCTTAACAATAAACAATTCTTAGATCTTGGCTTCTTTTTAGTCAACATAGCAATATATACAAGATGCAGTTTCATACTAATTTATTATAATAGTATATGATATCGACAAAATTTCTACGTTAAATCATCTTCGACCGACAAGCTAGTGCGATCGATCCCATTTTCGAATTATATACCTAATAGATGAATTCATAACCACTTTCTTACCCTTTGACTTTTTTCACCAAATGTTATGATTTCGATTCATTCTTTTGGATAAAAAGGTATCTGCTAATTTTTGGCTAGCAGGCTAAACCAATGGGTCTCATTGAAATTACCTAACCACTAACTTACACCTCTATTCATGAATAAATATATTCTAAAGTTTTAAGAATTTACTTATTTGACACCGTTGCTGCGACGTTTGATTCGAATTAATATGAATATTCCTTTTTTTATTTCAGTTCATCATTCTATATTCCGGCATTTTCTATACTCCCATTACATTTGGAGACTATAAATATCCAAAATGGGCTGAAAATCTCGGATTGTGCATGAGTTTTTCTGTGTGTGCTACTGTACCTATATACATGGTCGGAAGAATGATCGTCGCTTTTATACAAGGGCAAAGTATTCGATCGGTGAGTTTTGTTTTGATTCTCACAATGAATTTTCGTAATGGTGTTAGCAGTTCCGTGGTCAACATTACCTTTATATTAAATTCTTGAGCTTGTACTTTGTGGAAGTTCGTTCTAAGTCAAGGCGGAAAACAGCGCCTTTATGAGCCAACCAACAGTCACTCGAATGGGGAAGACCTACTACAAGATGTAGTGCCACGAACTGCACTCTACGCGGGAAACATCCGTACAGAATTGAGGCCACAATACACGTGAAGTTGTCTTACCGATGCGTTGCATTACGTTTCGGGCAATAAAATAAAAACGACAATACACGCGAACATTGCTATGTGTTAATCGTGTTCACATACGTACAAAGCACAAAAGCAAAAACAGAAACAAGCACTCTGCGATAGTTTACATAGCAAACCGTTCTGTTTCACTTGAAAACGTAAGGCACGAAAATGCACGCAGAGCATTGAGTTTGCGTAAAACGCAAGGGTAAAATAAAACAAACCAAGAGAAAAACGCAACCTACGCAAACGTGTAGTGCGGCCTTTAAACCACCATAGTGAAATACGGTGAGTGGTATCTGCCCTGGGCGACGGTAAAGCCTTCTACCACTTTTTTATCTTCTTCTACTCACCGCCTATATTGTTTGCTTATTTTCTCCCTTCAAGTAAATAATAGGGTATTAAAATTTACGCTCACTCTCTCTTCCATGCAGTGCAACCGGGAATATTGTTTATTAGATATAGAGGTTGGGGCACACAAAAAAACTCTTTGTATTTGAACTACTCATTTTAAAACAAATTATCAAGGGAATTTTATCTCAACCGTTCATCTGCTGTTAAAAACTCAGTATTTTCAATCTTGCCTAATTTTTCAGCTTTTCAATCCGAGCCCAAGATGGGGACCATCTGACAGCGAGATACCGTACAATGTTGCAAAGGGAGCCGATCCCGCTGTTCCAATCTATTCAATTGAAAACGGTATTTCAGAGAAACCGGCAACCTACAGTCAACATGTAACCGATGACATTCCAGATGCCTATTCTGCTTTATAATCTAGCCAGAATAACTTTGTCGAAACATAATTTGTCAAATATGATTCACTGATGGATCGCGCCATCGAGGCGCGGTGCGTCTGTGATACATGCTTTACGACATTTTTGATTGGGAATGACTTCATTCCGTATTTTTTATGCTTAGCGTGAAACTTTCAAAAGAAAGCGTTGAACGATATTGTTGTAGTTTTGTCTTTGTTGGATATCAAAAATCACTAATGGATCGCACTAATCAGGCTTGTATCCGACGACAAACTAAAAGAGACCAATTAAAACCACTCACGCTTATTTGACGTATCACCATAGTTTTATTGTGTAGTCCTTTTTTATTATAATACATATATTTCAAAAACCTAACATGATTTTATATACATTTTTTATTGTAAAAGATGATCTCTAATCTGATTTAGAACAAATTAAATCAAAATCATCATTCAAACTTTTGCACTGTACTGAAGTGCCTTGCGTAACTCGTTTTCGCCAATTTCCAGTCGCCCAATAAATGCATTTGATATTGTAGCCTCATATTTCACTTCAGAAAAAAATTATGCCGACTGAATGGAATGTTTAAGATAACATTTCAATAAACTTCAACTGATATCGACTAGTACAATCGTGTAAGTGGGGGGGGGGGGGGGGGGGGGGGGGTATCGATTTAGCTTGAAAACAAGTGTTTTGCTCAACCAATGCCCTTTTTACGACCAAAGCAAAATTATAATCGCTAATGGAGATTAAGAGAAACTATACTCGTTAATAATACCGACTTGCATGGTAATTTATTTCTAATCAAATATTGTAGTGGACAATATGGGCATAGTTAATCGGGCGATAACATATTTTAAATTTGATTAACCCTTGTATGGGCGTCGCGCAACACACTCGTTACTGACCCACCATCTGTGACAGCACGATATTACTTTTGTCAATAAAACTGTTACATAATATCCGCTATTTTTTATATCATTTCGAACGTTGCTGTATTGTAAACACACTTCATTGCCCTTTTCACATACAGGAATTTTGAACCAATTCTCATGTTGCATGGCAGTTTTTAACCCTGTCTGCCGTCTGTGTTCTCTCGTACGATCTGAATTCCTAGACAGGTGATTGCGTTTTACAACTTTTCATCATTGTTGTCGGCTTCTAAAACTTACCTACCGCTACCTGTCCAGTTTCCATAATTTTCAATAAGCTCTATAATGCTTGATGGTCTTGAATGCCTGATAAGATCTTACAATCCAAACACTGCGATGGGATGGAGAGAAAGTCCAGAAAGTGAGAAAGCAAACTCCATTTAAACTAAAGAACAATGGAAATCCGAAAGTTGAACGCGCGAATACGTTTGTATGAAAATGCGGGCGAAAGTGAAGTCCAAATTTGTATCAACTGTCAAGACTACAATGCTTGAAAGATTTAACCAGGTATGTGTAGTAGCAGGTAATGTTCAGACTTAAGGTGAAATCAATCAGCATTAAATTAGAACCCCAACGAATTTGCTATCTTAAGCGCGTGACAATGCGCATAGGATAAGGTTTTATCTCAAAACGTTCTGCAATGCTCTATTCCAATACTGCATTCTTCCGGGAGCACTAAAAGTGGGCTATCTCAATTCCCGTGTTAGAATATATAGTCCACCTTCAACACGTTCGTTAATGGTACCGGTAATTATAGATGGAGGTCGCTATTATGCATACATTATTATGCATTATGCGTACCATTATGCCCCCGAAAGAAAATATTTTGGACACTAATGTTTTTGAAAGTTGGGGGAGCGCGGACTATCTGTATCTCATACATCACAATGCTCCCGAATGAAATTTAAAAATATACATGAATATGAGGATTTGGAATAGTGTCGGTAAAAGTACCGAGTTTACAGAGTTTATACTCAAAATATTTTTTCCTAGTTTCAAGGATATTTGATCTACCTAGTTCAACTCTCACCGACTTAATCTCGATCGTAGATTCTCTCAAGCTGCTCGTGAAGAGTTTCTTCTTCGTTCAGGGGAATTACATCAACATAATTCATTGAATTCTGGCTGGATTGCAAACCTTTGTCGGGTCCCATTAAAGCCCAGCCAAATACAGTGTGATATGCACTAGGTTCATTAGAATTTCCGATTAGAGAATCGTATACCGGAAATCGTCCAAGTGTATCTGCTCTAATAACAATTTCGATGCTGTTGGCTTCAATTTTAGGAAACTTCATTCCTTGCAAACGCTTGTACGTGTGAACATCTTGAGTAGTGGGTATACTGCCATATGCATTTGGTATACTTTCGAGGGCCAAGATATTCTCCATCTTCACCACACCTGGTTCATTGAGTCCTTGCACAATGAGTTTGATTCTGAACCCTTCACGAATTTTGGATCCATTTGCAGTATTGATATTGCAAACTTCCTTGATTCCAACAATTCCCTTTTTCCTCATGACACTCTGCGTACAAAGTGATCTTGTAGACCCTTCATCCAGGAATGCATATGCTAAAATTGTCTTACTGACATCTGGATGACTAATTCGGACAGGAACAACCTTGAGTCGAATTGAAGATTTCATCATCATGCACACAGCACTTGACGCTGACGTGACATTGGTGCAGACTCCATTGAAAACCGGTGAATCTGTCACCCTCTGTGAATCTAACACGTTATTTGTGGCTGGAGACATATCTTTGTGAGGCACAATATGATGTCGTTTTCCGCATCCCTTTGCTTGACAGGATTGCTGGAGCTTGCATTGCCTCGCAAGATGACTACCCCGGAGACGGTCGAAACACAGCTTCCTTGTTCTGGCAATTTCTCTACGTTCATCTACCGGTTTAGATTTAAACACAGAACACCTAAACAGAGGATGGTTCTCGGAACACAAAATGCATTTGCCAGCTTGACAATTTCGTTCTCGTGATGGATTCGAACCCTTGTCGGTAGGTTCAACTGTTGTAGAACACGTGGAATATCTTCCGACTTGTTCGGGTCTTGGCTTGAGAGGCAATTCGCTAGTTTTGTTTTCTTTCAATCCCAATTTTTTGCCATAAAATGAATAGAATGCAATAGCCTTTTCTTCCTTCTTCTTGTGGCGGCAAATCTTGGTCACCAATATTAATGCCAAATATTGTAATGAATTCGTAATATTGCAAAGGATCACCAGAAAATGAAACTGCATCCAACTTCGGCAAAGTGATACCATGCTGCAAAGATGTGGCTAATTCTCGAATGAGACAGAAATTCCATCAAGTTCTTGAGGAAAACCCTATGTCGGATTTCTGGTAGCGTCAAATTGCATTTCCCGTTCTGGCGAAATTCTGTCCTGATCTCGGTGCCCATTATCCGCCGGCTCCCTGAGGTCGTCAGGATTGAAATAACGATTCATCGGCTCCGTGACATCAGCTGGATGACGATAACGGTGTGCCGGCTCCGTGACATCAGCCTAGCTATGCAAAAGAACAAATGGATTTTCCCATTCAGGCTCGTTTCTTCCTATCTAATTCTGAGTGCCGACTGGAGGATTACTTGGAGAGATTTCACACCTCGTTGTATTTATTCCCTGTTGAACTGCGTCATCTGCTTGCCTAAATGGATTCCTGACTTCCAATTGATCGCGGGAATTGCCAGATTCCTTTTCATGCGCCAATTCTTCAAACACTGCAGCTGTTTGTGGAGTATGAGCGCTTGGTGGATCGAGTTCTAGTCGTTTTGCGGCCACTGGTTTGCTCGCCTGTGTTGGTCTATTCGAAGGCTGTCTCGCCAATGCTGCGATGGATATTCGAGGCGTTGGCTCGCCTGAAGGAGGAAAATTTCCCAACTCTTGTAGTATGTCAGAACCAAGCTGCGACCCAATTTCACTTGCATGTTGAGCCATTACAGCAGCTTTTGTGGCCTGGGAACGAGCTTGAAGAATCTGCTTTTGCATTTCTAATTTCTTTCTTCGAACATTCATTTCTTCCTGTTCAATTTCAAATTCCAACTCCTCTTGTTCTTGTATTTCTTTGGTTCGCATATTCTCCAACTCCGCTTTCAATGCTAAAGGAGATGACGTTGTCAAATGCGAACGTTTGGCTGGAATTGGACTAGTTGGGAGAAGTTATTTGAATTATTCAATTGGAGGAATTGATATCGAGTTGAATTGTAGAATAATCTTGATAACGATTTGAGCCAAGTTTTTTTCTACTGCTCACAATCCTGTTGGTGATTTACCGTCATTCACCAACGACGACGAGAACTCGTATACAGTGATCTGCCGTTGTGTCGAAATGATTTTTCAACGAAATCGCCTCAGTTTGATCAGGAGTTTCACGTTTAAGAACTGCTTGTAATGTCTGCTCCATTTGCCAAGCATTTTTGAAAGCCGCCAAACATTCTATACTGTTGTTATTGAGAGGACATGATTCTGCTTCAATTTGCTGCTGTATCAAAGATTTTGGATCTATGTGCGTGTTTGTTGACATTGTGATCAACGTCGTAGTCAGGTTGGGTGATCTATTCGCAAGATTGTGGAGCTTAAAATCGTGATTGTTGCCTACAGATTTTGACAATGAGATTAGATTAAAAATTTCAATCGATCTTCTCCGAAGTCGATAGTTATAGCTTTCTTCAGAAACTGATATTGAAACGCAAGTTTCAATCAAAATTAATTCGAAATTATAATGCAAGATCCAAACCGCCCCCCTGACGTTTATCTAATGGTCTTGCATATCTTGCATTCTTAGCCGAAATAAGCGATCCGCGCATATTTCCTGGTGGTCTATTCTTCTGAATTCAATATGCGCACACGATACGGACACACCTCACAAAACCAGTGGTTTAACAAAAGTTCATATTGAAAACAACAGAACACTGGTATGTGCTAGAAAATGTCTTATAACTTGCAGCGAGAGTTTAAATAAACGGCAAACATGAGAAAATACAATAGCAGCAAATTCTTCCGACTACGAGCCTCAAAGTTGCGCCTACACAAATTATGTTATGGTGACGTAAGGATAAATTGTGACAACCTTTGATGCAGCGTATGAATATTGGTATGCCTGGACGCAAATTACAATTTTGGTTATTTACGCCCACTCTGCGTGCTTGCGTGCGATTTTAAATTAATTATGAGAGCACACTATAGGTTTAATTGACTGAAAAAGAAACAATCGTATAACGTGCTCACACGGCCTTACTGGTCGGCGCGTCACCCAAGGGCCGAGCATGACAGCCACAAAACCGCGGCAAACGGTCAAGTGCCAAACAAGCCCAGACCATGCCCGACTCTGTGGTAATATCGTAATGGAAGAAGAATTAAGCCTAACCCACAATAGGTTAAATACACCTATATATGACATAACCCGCACGATCAAAGCAAGGGTAGTCGATAATACAACTAACAGTTCTTATTTCGCCAAGCGTAATCATGGATCGTGCGCTATAAATGAACGTCAAAAACCCACTGGCATTTCGCTACTGTCTAATACATAAGACCAAAAAATAAAGCAACTCAGTAACCTGGACAGTTAGGGACATGTTTTAGCTCCATAGTACAAATACAAGTCACCTAAACCAAATTCAACCATTTCCCTGACATTGAACAACCAAAATAATACAACACACCCTAAAACCCACCTAAACTTCAACACTACCGACTTGAGTCAAACACAGAAGTGTACTAATGAGTCGAAAATTTAACGTGACGAATTCTCTCGTATCGTGGCACCTTTTACCTATACGGTCACTACCCAAAACAAACCATTTTAGAAATGCGCAACCAACTCCAGTAATGAACAAAGCATTTTGAATGATTAAGTGAGAAGATTATTGTCGGAGGACGATTAAATTGTAAACATGATTTCAGACGGGCCAAATATAACAGTAAATAAAAAATGGTATTTTCAAATGGTCAAAAATCTCATTTCAGATGTAAGTGTACGCGGTCACACAGACCTCGAACAATGTTTCTGGGCTTTTTTAAGTAATTTCTTGTAGCTTTGTTAATGACGTACGATCATTTGCAAAAAAATATCTTTCCAAAAGTTTACTGTAACAAAAATGCAATGAAATTAGCGTTACTTTTTTCTGACACTGAAAAACTGCAAAAATAGACTTTTTTAAACCAATCATAGTTTGTTGGTGAAACGCACTACCTAGCACCAAGCGGGTTGCTGTTCATCACCAGTTTTGAAATTGTACAAGTTTCAGTATATTTCCATATAGCCTATAAAATTTTGACTACCGTTTGAACAAAAGTGCGAATTTTTTAATAAGTATTACGCATCAAATAAAAATGACGCTTTTATAAACCATTAAAAAGTTTTTTCGGTATTAGATTTGTAAACATTCTATGTGTTTATGGGATGCCGATTATTTTGCAAAAACAGCGTGAATTTGGGTTATATTTTTAGTTAAATTGAATTATTTTTGGTAGGGTTCAGTAGAAACAGACTGAGGGATATAAAAATGGGTCCTTGAGTGCCCGAGCCTGACCAAATAACAATTTAATGGAGGCAGTAGCACGTTAGATACTATTATTGGTATCACTTATGGCACTGAAAATCTATCAGAAAAAAAAAATTCCCACGTATTTCTTTGGAAGTGAGGTTACTTATACACAGCGAAACTACGCCTAGACGGCTCGATTCATCGGTGACCCATACATGGAGAATTATTATTAAAGATTTTTTATAAATATGTGAGCTTGAATTGCAAATTATATTGATGTAACTTAATAAAAAAGGAAAGTCTGGCCCTATGACATACTATCCGTCTGAACTATATGGCGAACTTATCCCCTCGTGCAGTTTGAAAAAATATTTCTACGACTACATTTCTCTTCTCTACAATTCAATTTTAGGAAAATAAAGAAACTGGGAAATATTTGGCATTGAAATCTAACTGACTATGGTTTAAGTGAGTCGCTGTCACTCTGGGCTGTGTAATTGAATTTGGTGAATGTAGCAGAATTGTAGAAGCTCTGCCTCAGGATCTTCTACGATCTTCGCAGGTAGCAAAGCAATTCTAGAATCGAAAACGAACAGTCAAAAAATAAATATATGTTTGGTCAAATACTCGTTGTCGCGAAGTTGATGCCCATGCATGGCATATAATTTAAAGAGTAAGATTTCTAACGCACTAAGATTTTTAACGATAACAGGGGTTCTCAAGTCTTGCAATTGGCAAAATACAATTAATTTTTTTCTCGGACATAAATTGATCTTATTCTTGTGTATGTGTTTTTTTCAATTGTTTAATATTTAACAAATGTCAGCCATACTTTTCAGCTTATTCTGATGCAAAATATTGAACTATTTTTAACATTTGTAAAGTGTGACATTCCAGGCAAAAATGGGTAAAGAAAAGGCAGAAAAGGTAATTATGTTTAAAGCATCATTAACATAAAATAAAAAACAAAAATACAAATCAAAAAAATAATTTAAAATCGAAATGATCTGATCAGAACCGGAATGTGGATTTCAAAGTGTAAAAATTACCAAACAAATATTTAAAATAAGAAGAATTGCAGAGGTTGCAATTAGCTTTACTGACCCTTGCTTAATTCGGTATATACACGAACAACTTCGACATAGCTATTCGATTCGATAAAGGGACAGGTTCATCAAATAAAGCATGTGTATTTACCAATACCGAAAGGACTTTGAATTAAGGTTTAACATTTTGGTACATCATTAAAACCCACCAGTTGTTTATGTGCCATTGGATATTGTTTGAAATGACAAAGGAGGTGTCATCCTTCTGTCCAAAATTTTTTGGTCGTATATATTTATCTTATAACTTGTGTCGTGTTTACTTTTGGAATTATTTCGAAATCTGTATTCAAAATGACATTTTGTTTGTGTTCTGACATTATGACATGGTCAAACAACGCTCAATTTTTCAATTGTATTTTTCAATAATATTGCTGACACGCAAAGATTTAGTTGGCCGATATTAAATTGGAAAAAAATTATCAAATGAAGATGTGTTATTTTGGGCCATTTTCGATCTTTTAAAATATCTGTTACAATCCGAATGCTGAACATTCGATATCTGTCAAATTGCCAGCAAAATACTTCGTAATTTGAAAAATTCGATTCGAAGTAAAAATTATACGAATTATTCATGAATCTACAATGAGGACAAAAACATCTCGAAATAAATCGAATTGCCAATGATAAAAAGCAATCAAGATATTTTGATTTTGGGCAAATTTTGGTGATTCTATCCGATTTAAAAAAAAATGAAAAATAAAAAGAAATCGGTTTGGCCACAGTTCAAACATGAAATAAATATTTTTCAGGTCGAACGCGTTGATGCAAAAGAAAATCGTGAAAAATGGGGAGGACAAATTGAATTTTTACTTTCTTGCATCGGGTATTGTGTTGGTCTTGGAAACGTCTGGAGGTTCCCGTATCTTGCTTACAGAAATGGAGGAGGTAACTAATTCGCATTGGTTTGGATATATTAACAAAGATTGATGACCATAATAAATGTGCACACATAATAAACCTGAATCCAATCTCGCTTCACTTGCGGAGCGATGGGTTCAAGTCCTAGTAAGTTAGGCCTCTTAATCCCATGCCCACCACTCAGACCAGGATTTAAAAACTTGGTAGAATGGTAGGTTTCTTCCGAACTGGAGACTTCATATCTTGTCGACCACACCAACCCTGCTCAAATATGGCCCTTGTTGCAGAGCTTTGCTATGGGGCCCACTCAAAACGTGCCAATATAAAAAAAAATGATGTTTGTTCAAATATGCTTTTCAAGCACGGTTCGCAGTTAAGTTACTGTCCAACAATGGAGTAAATATTTCCCAATCAAAAGTTTTATTCCATAACATACTTTCGCATACTGTCGCAAGATGTGTTTTGACCATGTTTGGTGTGGGTTTTCGACGAAGATACGAAGATCGAAGTACAGATCATTCGAATCCATTGCGAATCGGTCATAGGAAAAAAACATGCTAAATGAAATGCATTTTCTATTTTTAACGACAAAATGCAATCGATTTTAGTTAAATTCGATCAAAATCGGTTTTATTTTGTCGTAAAATGAAAAAACATCGCCTTTAGGTCAGTTTATGCTAATACTTGTAATTTGTAACTGTATATTTTCATGAAATCAACGATTTGATCCGATTCGAAAAAATTATTCGAATTCCTAATGATTCGGTTTTGCCCAGCTCTAGTAGTATAAAGGGTAGTATATAGGAAAATATGAGTAGTATATAGGAAACGTGTGGCAACTACAGCTTCGTTATACAGAATATATATTATATCTTGTTATATACTTCCTTCTCAGGTGCCTTTTTGATCCCATACCTTATTATGTTGGTTCTGTGCGGGATTCCGCTGTTTATGATGGAATTGTCTTTGGGACAATTCTCTGGACTTGGAACAATCACCGCATGGAGAGCAAGCCCAATATTCAAAGGTACGATTTCAAATATTGTCGTTTTGCCCGCAAATGCCCTTTTTAACAAATCTGCTATATTTCTCATATTTTCAGGTATTGGTTTTGGAATGGTCGTTGTTTCGTTTTTAGTTTGTGTTTATTACAATGTCATCATCGCTTACTCCTTGTTTTACCTGTTTGCATCATTTCAGTCAAAACTACCTTGGACAGAAACATGTAGAGAATGGAACACAAATGAAACATGTGCAGCAAGTTTAGTGGTAAAGTTCAAATCTTGTTTTTAATAATACACCATGTCAAGCATACAGTGGTTAACGTTAAATCTTGCTTTCCAATATAGCGTACTAATTAAATGGTTCATATGAAAAGTCGTTTTACCGCGATCGATGCAACTCACCGTTCTTAATCATGTTGGTTCCGTGCTCCCTAGGAAGTTTTCAAATTCGACACGAGAATATAGTTGGTGAGACCTTCTATACACTGCTAAAAGCCTTGTTTAGCGTGAATTACAATATAAATCATCAGATTGTGCCACAAATTCAAATCCATTCTAACCAGATCCGGAAACAGTGCCCAAAAGAAAACGACATAGCGTTAAAAATCAATACAAGTAACTACACCACATGTGGAAAATTCTCCGAACAATTGAACCACCAGTGTAGTGAAATCAGCTGAATAACGTTTCACATTTAGAATAAAACAATGGACAACATGACGACACCTGCACCATCGACATCAACAATTGGAATGGATATTTCAACAATATCATCCAACATTACGAACGTCACAAAAATAAAGGCTGTCAGTTCAAGCGAAGAATATTGGAAGTAAATATATAAATTTTACGCATATATATATATAACTTCTGTAGATATATAAATAACTCTCGTGTGCAAATATAAATATGTTCCGTAAGAATTAATGCAATCTGAGTTGTTTTCGTTTTCTATTCAATGTCTAAAATTTTTAAAAACTCAAAAATTTATTCTTTATCAAAAGTGATAGTTTAGTGCCACAGACTTTCAATTTTTTAATAATTTCACACATAAACTTTGTAAAATTATAAGCAATCTGGAAATTGAAAACACGAATCATTTGTAATTCGAATCTGATTCAAATAATAATTTTAAAAGAATCGACTGATTTTACTTAGAAAAGTTTTATTATTCTATCTATCTGAGAATTTTGAGATAAAAATTTTAACGTTCTGAATTTCCCAAAACATGGGATAAAGAAAAAATGAAGAAAGACTGTACCAACTTCCAAACCATATATATAATCGCGAATTTCTACTCTTCAGATACAGAGTACTTCGAATGGATCAGAGTACTGGAATCGACGATCCTGGAGTTGTATTGTGGGATTTATGTCTCTGTCTCCTATTAGCCTGGATCATTGTTTTTATATGTTTAGCTAAAGGTGTTAAGTCTTCCGGAAAAGTAAGAAAATAATAAAATTGTCAAAACTGTTAAATATTATAGACAAAGGCGTTGGTGCTCCATTGCGAAGGTCTTTTGTTGTTGTATTTTATAGAAAGCAGTTAACGGATTATTCGAACAAAAAATTGAACCATAAACACAATACAATAGGATATCCCCAAGGACTTCCTAATGAAAAGAGAATTTACCTAAAATGTGACTTATAATTCTTTACATCGATAAGAGTAGGTTCAGTCGATAGGGCCAGTAACATGCCATTGTTCACACCAGTGTGTCCTCGCTTGCATCATGATGTTTTTTACTAGGTCTGTCAAATTAGGTACTCGCATTTGTATTTATAGTGCGCAATATGAAATCACATTTTTGAAATAATCCAAATAGCACCGTTCCCACCCTTTTGTACAACAGCCATTGAATATATAAATCTAACGGCATCGTTTTACATTCAGGTTGTTTACTTCACCGCGACATTTCCATACGTCATTCTCATTGTTTTATTCATCCGAGGAGTTTTATTGGACGGTGCAATTGATGGAATTAGATTTTACATCATTCCAAAATGGCATCTTTTAGCAGAGTCTGCAGTGGGTTCATATTCAATACACTATAAATGATTGTCAGCTGATTATCAAAAATGATAGACTATTGTGAATGGAATTTATATTTTAGAGATGGATTGTAAGAATCATTTTGTATACCATATAAATTTGAAGAGAAATTAGGGCCACAAACTACTTGGGGAACTATTTCAAGACGCATTGATTCGGTGAAAATTGTTATTGTGTTGTCATTATGCATCTACATTGTTAATGGTGAATTTTTAAAAATAACAATGAATAACACTTGCTTCGCAAAAATATTGATTTATTCAACACCCTTTGCCGCCGATGTGTGACGGTACTGGATTTTTGGTATATTCCTTACTGTCTTGAGTTATTTTACAGTGACGCTTCTCTATATTTCGGTCCATTCTTAACTAAATCGAGCCATATAGCGGTTGAGGTTCAAAGGTCACGACTTGAGATATTACCACATTGCTGGTAAGCGACGTGCTTTTTCCGTCCCGCCGCCTTGGCGGCGGCAGGGTCGTCCGGTGTCAGTTTCAGTCAATGTGTTAATGTTTATCTGTTGCCGTTGTTGCCGTTTCAATACATTTGCATCATCCTCGACGAACCTTATTGTGTGGTTTTTGCAGCACGCAGGAGTCTTCTGAAAGCTTTTTATAGGTTGCGCAGTCTATCGGACTGTGCTGGCGAGCGCACTGTTATTTCTTAAAACCGCCCCGCTGCAAAATTGGCGAGCACGCCAGGATGATGCTTAATGATGTAACAATCACAACTTCAAAGGAAAATGTAACCGGTTCTTGGATTACAGTCTTGTACATACTGGTGGACGGAAAGCAGCATTGTATATAGACTTCGATATTTTACCTTTCTGTAGTACCAGAGAAACTGTTTTGATTGCCGTTTCAGTATGCTTCTTGGTATGTGCGATTTTTTGCTGTTTGGTATCGTCGAAAACCAAGTGGATTGATGATATTTGTTGAGTTTGTGTTCCGAAGAATTGATGTAATCATGCGTGGCGAACTTGACTTTCACAGGATGCGATTCATTCCTGCTGGTAGCCTGCTTTGCGGAAGACGTGGGTCAACGATGGACCAAGCATGATTGTTATGGATATGCTTTTTGAGACGTCTGATGTATCTCCGGGAGGCGTAGCTGTGTGCAGTAGATGAACTTTGGCCTGTTTTGAACGTTGCGACTGTGCGGCGCAATTCGCTGTTGAAGTTACGGTATGGACAGTTATAGGAGCGGAAAAAGTGGAAGTGCTGTGGACGAAGCACTGTGTTGAGTACGCATGTAAATATTGCCTATACTGGGGTTTAAAGAGCGACAAGTTTACAGACCTTGATTACATATATGCGACGTTATATATTCTGGGAACTGAGCGAAATGAGAGCAATATTTTAAATAGATATAAGAGTGGGAGCTGTACATTTTTTGTGAATGCTGATGTGTCATCAAATGCTGGTTTCTCTTATATTTTTGCGTATATGCTTTTTACGTATTATGTTTCTTATTTGTTAACTTTCATATCTTGTCGAAATAGGGTAATTTGGATTTTTGAAGAGTAAATTTTTTAGAAATTTCCTCTAAGAAAAACGAGGGCATTGTGACGGTACTGGATTTTTGGTATATTCCTTACTGTCTTGAGTTATTTTACAGTGACGCTTCTCTATATTTCGGTCCATTCTTAACTAAATCGAGCCATATAGCGGTTGAGGTTCAAAGGTCACGACTTGAGATATTACCACGTTGCTGGTAAGCGACGTGCTTTTTCCGTCCCGCCGTCTTGGCGGTGGCAGGGTCGTCCGGTGTCAGTTTCAGTCAATGTGTTAATGTTTATCTGTTGCCGTTGTTGCCGTTTCAATACATTTGCATCATCCTCGACGAACCTTATTGTGTGGTTTTTGCAGCACGCAGGAGTCTTCTGAAAGCTTTTTATAGGTTGCGCAGTCTATCGGACTGTGCTGGCGAGCGCACTGTTATTTCTTAAAACCGCCCCGCTGCAGATGTAATGACTCCCTTCTACAGAAGATCAATCATTCCAGGAACAATTTATCAATAGATTTCTTACATGGATATTTTGCTATATGTCACTGATGAAGACAGATATTGAGATCTTTGCGAAGTTCGAAAGCATCCTAGACAATAGGCCTATATACTTTCAGTAGCCAATGTTATTTTTTTTTAAATTGCCTTACTCTTATATGTTATTTTTCTCTCTCGGTATGGACTGTTGGGCCTTAATAAGTAAATAAAAATGTTATATTTTAGGTCTGGAAAGATGCAGCCACTCAGATATTTTACTCTTTGGGAGTGGCATCTGGAGGACTTCTCACATTTGCTTCATACAGCAAATTCAACAATAATTTATTTAGGTAAGTGGCATGGATTTCAACTCCTGTTCAATGATGTATAAATGCAGTCTTAGAATCAGTAGGCCAAACGTAGTTGACAGAAATCAAGTAGGGACGTGAGGTAATCACTTATGCTCCTTATGCATTTATGTAAGCGGACTCATATACGGTTAATAATAGTATATTGTAGAGAGAACATGACTAATTGAAGTCTTAGTCACGCAAATTCTAATTCTGCTACGTTTCGTTCAACTAAGGTCGTATTTCTTCAAACAAGCATTTTGATAATGCTTGTTTGGAGGAGTCTTCGATTGGATGGAGCGATACAGAATAGAAATTTATGTAAGCATGTTCGTGTGTACTTTTGGTCTTATAACAATGTGCGTGTAAGTATTTGGCCTTGAATTATTCTTCTCTCAATTTTATTAATTTTGCAACTGTTTTAATTTGATTACAACACGTCAATCCATCTTTTCTAGGGATACGATGATAGTGTCAATAGGAAATTGCGCAACGAGCGTATTTGCTGGATTCGTAATATTTTCTGTACTTGGAAACATGGCAAAAATAAATGGAGTCGAAATCGAAGAAGTGGCAGACGAAGGTAAAAATGACACGGAGTTGATTTTGACAAAAAAAGTTGTTCTTCATCAACCATAGACTAATACCTGCTTGTTCGAATCTATATCAAACCCAAAACTGAGTATTCGAAGTTGTCATAAATTGTCAACAGACATCAATTCCAGGGTTAGAAGTTCAATGATTTTCGGGTTCACAAGCTTGTCGTTGAGCGAGGCACTGAGCCCTCCTCCGATCGGAAATTTCATTTTGTCAATCATGTACCACAAATGTACGGGTCTAGTCGACGCGATCCATTAGTAGCACATAATTAACAAAAGCTATACTTGAAAAAGTTTCTTATTGCACTAAGAAGCATAGAGCGCGATGGCCTGTAGGAATGGGCTTTAGAATAGTCTTAAGTTATACCCTGCCTGTTGAAAGAAGTGACTAAAAGGGAAAAAAGGTCATACGCTGCATCTTACCATGGTTGATGCCATGTTTATCATTTTGTATCGGATGTTTTCAGCTTGGATGAAATTGCTGGAACTTTATCTTGTAGTAGCGCATTGGCAATTGAGTAGACGTTGGTTATTACCGTTTAGGCCTTGCCTAGAGCGAATTCAAGCAATATAATCACTTTTTGAATATACACCAAACAGTAAATGAGATAAGTGTGTATTTTACCTTCTAACACACTATAAATCCCGAGAATGATTGCAGGTAGTGCGAATGATGGTTGTTGTAACAAAACCCCGAAGTTATTATCAATTTTCATAAACTTTCGAACTTCGAATGTAAATTTCATTTAGTTTATTCCAAGAAAGTTTATTCCAAGAAAGTTGAATAATAAAATTGTTTTCTTCCTTTTAGGTCCGGGTCTGGCATTTGTAGCATATCCGCAAGCTGTCTCTTTATTACCAATTCCTCAGTTGTGGTCTGCTCTGTTCTTCTTCATGCTTTTTACACTCGGGCTTGATAGTCAAGTAAGAGAGTTCGTGAACATTGGCCTAAACAATATACACTGTAACGGAAATGCAGCAAAATCAGTACTCTCTTTGACAGTAATTTTACTTGGTGGTATTGAAAAAAATTCTAAATTACCTTTTTTGACCAAATATGGGGTGTTGATGGAACACACCGTGAAGGTACGGGCCATCAACAACCCATAATTGGCATAAACCTCATCAACATGGCGTTTTTTATCTTTGAAAATATGCAATTACTGCAAATGACCGGTAAATTAACTGTACTTTCATTACAGTGTATGCATAGTAATGTGGAAAAAATTAATGGTTAAACGGCGAGCAATTTTGATAACGGTTCGTGTATTTAATTGTTTTAGTAATTCATTCAACAAAAACGCCCAAGATTGTAGATAATTTCTAACAGTACACATCACATGTGGGGCTGGCCAATTCAATTCGGTGATTCGAATCGGTACAAATTACAAATTATTCGAACCACTCCTGAAGCGGTCATTAGAATAACAATTTACATAACGGAGTGGAATACAATCGAAATATTTCAGAAATTAGAGCTCAAGCAATGAATAATATTATTTTGTATGGGAGCTTTCCTAATCTCCAAACAAGGTTAACAATAATATTGATATATTCCATGCTTCAAAGCGGTTTTTGCGGTTTTTCTACTATTTATAGTTTGCAATGGTGGAGACTGTCGTTACTGGACTTTGTGATGAATTTCCGAAGTTTTTCCAAAACAGGAAAACTCATCTTATGTTGGTAGTATCGATTGCGGCTTTCTTACTTGGAATTCTACTTGTTACAGAGGTATGATTATATGACAATAAATAAATTTTTAGAGAGGTTCAAGGTCTTGATTAACATTTACACAAATTTGTTTCTTTAGAACAGAAATAAAATTATGTAAATGTGAATCAAGACTTCAAACCTCTCTATAGTAAGTCATAGTCACTCTTGTTACTACCTGGCATTTACCGCAGCGGGGAATAAATACTTAAACGTCGTACCGTTGAACATCCACATAACCTAGTGCCACAAACAAATTACTACGGTTTGCTGTGTCGTTGACGTATTTTTCACTCACTCCTCATTATGTAAACCTTTTGTTTAAAATTTGCAATTTTCACAAAATAAAAGATACCTGTGAATTTAAATGGTGCTAAAGAGTAAAAATCAAGATATCAATTTTTTGAACTCCGTAGTAGTGTGTAAAATTATTAAATATCTTCTTGTCAAGAAAAAATATTCTTTTCATATATGAGCCACAGATTCATCACATCTAGATGCCACAATTTATCAATGACCTAGGTCCGGCAAAGAATAAATCAATAATAAATCTCCTGTTGCAAAGTTCTTATTCCAATGAATTTGAAACATGAATTTTCCGTGCACAAGAAAAACGAGAAATGTGATAAGCCAAAAAAAAACCTTCACCACGATTCGGAACTGGTATCTGCACGAGAGATCGTGGTTCGCCCTATGATTGAGCTATATTCTCGGCTTTCCCCTCCCGTTGGATAAAAATGATATCATCACCCTATCCTATATATTCTATCCTACCTATGAAATGAAGCATAAAACGCGATGACCCAATCAGCGAATTTCATGTCGATTCATATTTTGCCACGCATGTGGCACAGATGGATTGCACTGTCGAGGCACGGGCCATATGCGGACCTAATAATATTTCTGATTGAGATAAAGATGACACGCATCAGATTTCTTTATTTTATTCCAGGGTGGAATCTACTGGTTTAATTTGTACGATTGGTATTCAGCTTATTTCGGACTTCTAATTTTATCACTGTGCATGTGTGTAGCCATCACCTGGGGATACGGTAAGTATATGCTAAAATATTGCATTTTATACGCCCAAAAATAGAAAAAACGAGATATTTTGTTGGAAGCTGTTGTATGCGACCGATACTTAACAACACATATTGAATAATATACAACATACTTTCGCACTAGAAACGCACGTCGACGGCGCTATACATCAGTTATAATATAATCGTTTTCTTACATATTTTTTCTTCTGATCGTGCTATTGAAGCAGCGTAGTGCCAAGATCGTTTTTACGATGCAGGTAAAAATTTTAAATGTTTAGTTCTCAATATTGGTTTGGTTTAAAAAAAAACGTTTTTCAGTAATGAAGAATCTACATGATAGAAAAATTAAAATCGTGACGTAATTTTACTATGAAATAAAAAATTTCCATCTACCCAAAATAGATTATCTTATTAAGACTGATTACTGTTTAATCTTCAAGGTGAAAACTTTGCTTCAACGGCGACCAGTGCTTAATAAACAGTGCCACCATAATTTTCCTAATTGATTTTTTTTTTTTTATAGCCACTTCTTTGAGTGGATCACCCTGTCCAAGGCCCTGTTAGAGCGGCCACTTATAGACGGACAGGGTTACAATTACTGGAAAGATATGATCTTTTCCTGTTAGGCTTAGCCTTGAAAAGGCTTCGTTATGTTATTAATCGTTGATGACAGGGAGAAATGTATAGATTTTGAATAAAAATATCATGACATGTGGAAGAACCCTGATGGTAAAATTTGGTGAAATGTCACTCGTCCGGACACCCACCTCAGTCAATGCCTTATATTGGAGGTGCGACCTCCATAAATCAGCTAAAAATTATGCTAAAATTTTGCGGTTTTATGCAAAATGATAAAAAGCAATTCGGTAATAGAAAACTATAATTTACTTTTTTCGTAAGCGAGTCGGATCCCTGCCCCATCCCCAAAAGCTGGTGCAGACGTTGAAAATATTTTTGCGTATAAATGTCTGACTTTTTTCTTGATATATACTGCTTTTTCTGCCGATCCGATACTGCACAAATGTGCCGATAGTGATAAACCGATATTTAAAAGCAATTATATTCCCGATATGCCCGATACCAATATTCATGACAACTGGGAGCGCTTTGACAGCAACAACGTGGCAATGTTGCATCTCCAGTCACCTTCGGATTCCGATACAGTGGTTCGTTTAAATGAAATCCGAATTTCAAATTTGTTTCGTGGGAAAAAGGGACACACCCAAGGGCGCTTTGGTATTTTTGTGGTGTTTTGCGGAACGGAAACGGAAAAATTACATGGACATAAGCATTGAATATTACCCGAATCAAGGATATGTGAAAATTTTCCTGCTCACCCTCTTTCAACGCAATTCTATAATGATACTCATTTATTCAACTGTGACTTTATTATTGATAGACAGAATCACACAATTATTGGTAGCAATTCTCAGTCAGCCCGCATGAAACAAGTTCAGTTAGTTTACCTATTTATTTACATCCCAGTGAAGGATTTGCTGTATAAGATTGTGGTGTAATTAGGATATTTTAGGACTTTAGGTGTTTTCATTAGTTAGGATAATCTAGTTTGGGGTTAATAATGCCTGTTTAATCTTGAAGTAGTAAGTTTGATAATTCATGCAATGTTTTTGTGAGTTCAGCTAAATTTAAGTACTGTTTGTTGGGTATGAGACACAATTATATTGCAACCCTCACCTCACTTTACCTCACTTTCCACTGTGAAGGAATAAGTTACCTGGACGTGGAATTTTATATCGGACTGTGACCTGTATATATAATATTTCTTTCTGCATTACAAGATTTCATATTTCAAAGTTTGTGTGTGAGTTTGGAGTTGCTACTGTGTCAGTTAGCTACGAAAGTAGATTGACAGCTACCTCTTCGCAATTTATCTCAAGTACACAAACGCGCGCACAGCCAATGCTTTGCGGGGCGCGCTAAAATCACTAACGTGGATCTGACCAGAGGTACGTAACCCAATTCGCACACGAATCCGTTATTGTATGCAAAAAGATGAGACTGTACCAGTTTACCGCAACGTATTCAGAAGGATATTTTAGTCTGCTTCAAACTATTACTAAAGATCGATTCTTCCTTGCGCAGGATTTGCATTCACGACTCGCTGGAGGTTCAACTACGACAATAAGCTGATGCTTGGATTTCAACCTTTCTGGTATTTTAAGATTGCATGGATGTTTGTTACCCCAGCTACGATCACGGTAAGTAGCTGACACTGTTAGAATAATTTGCAAATAAATGCTTTGTTGAATATGAAACAGTGACACATCGCAGGGCCGAGTAAAATTTCTGACTTGGAAATAGTTACAGATTAGTTTTATCGGTGGAATTTGCTTAACAATAAACAATTCTTAGATCTTGGCTTCTTTTTAGTCAACATAGTAATATTTACAAGACGCAGTTTCATACTAACTTATTATAATATATAATGATATCGATCCAATTTCTACGTTAAATCATCTTTGACTGACAAGCTAATGCGATCGATCCCATTTTCGAATTATATACCTAATAGATGAATTCATAACCACTTTCTTACGCTTTGACTTTTTCACCAAATGTTATGATTTCGATTCATTCTTTTGGATAAAAAGGTACCTGCTGATTTTTGACTAGCAGGCTAAACTAATGGGTCTCATTGAAATTACCTAACCACTAACTTACTGATCTATGTCACGAATAAATATATTCTAGATCAAATATTTGAATCTAAGAATTTACTTATTTGACACCGAATTTGCGACTTTTGATATGAATTATTATGAATATTCCCTTTTTTTATTTTAGTTCATCATTTTATATTCCGGCATTTTCCATACTCCGATTACATTTGGAGACTATGAATATCCAAAATGGGCTGAAAATCTCGGATTGTGCATGAGTTTTTCTGTGTGTGCTACTGTACCTATATACATGGTCGGAAGAATGATCGTTGCTTTTATACAAGGGCAAAGTATTCGATCAGTGAGTTTTGTTTTGCTTCTCACAATTTATTTTCGTAATGGTGTTAGCAGTTCCGTGGTCAACATTACCTTTATATTAAATTCTTGAGCTTGTAGTTTGTGGAAGTTCGTTCAAGTCAAGGCCGTTCCAGTCAAGGCCGAAAACAGCGCCTTTATGAGCAACAGTCACTCGAAAGGGGAAGCCTACTGCAAAATGTAGTGCCACAAACTGCACTCTACGCGGGAAACATCCCATGCAGAATTAAACCACCATAGTGAAATACAGTGAGTGGTATCTGCCCCGGGCGACGATAAAGCCTTCTACCACTTTTTTTATCTTCTTCTAGTCACCGCCTATATTGTTTGCTTATTTTCTTCCTTCAAGTAAATAATAGGGTATTAAAATTTACGCTTACTCTCTCTTCCATGCAGTGCAACCGGGAATATTGTTCATTCGATATAGAGGTTGGGGCACACACAAAACTCTTTGTATTTGAAATATTTAAAAAAATCATTTTAAAAAAAGTTATCAAGGAAATTTTATCTCAACCGTTCATCTGCTGTTACAAATTCAGTATTTTCAATTTTTTCTGATTTTTCAGCTTTTCAATCCGAGCCCAAGATGGGGACCATCTGACAGCGAGATACCGTACAATGTTGCAAAGGGAGCCGATCCCGCTGCTCCAATCTATTCAATTGAAAACAGTATTTCAGAGAAACCGGCAACCTACAATCAACACATAACCGATGACATTCCAGATGCCTATTCTGCTTTATAATCTAGCCAGAATAACTTTGTCGAAACATAATTTGTTATGTATGATTCACTGATGGATCACGCCATCGAGGCGCGGTTCTTCTGCGATACATGCTTTACGACATTTTTGATTGTGAATGTTTCATATTTTTTTATGCTTAGCGTGAAACTGTCAATAATTTTGCGTGTGAAAACGTTCAACAATATGGATGTTGTTTTGTCTTTGTTGGATATGAAAAATCACTAATGGATCGCGCTGATCAGGCTTGTATCAGGCGACAAACTAAAAGAGACCAATAAAAACCACTCACGCTTATTTGAAGTATCGCCAAAGTTTTATTGTGTAGTCCTTTTTTATTATAATACATATATTTCAAAAACCTAAAATGATTTTATCTACATTTTTATATTGTAAAAGATGATTTAATCTGATTTAGATCAAATCATATCAAATTCGTTGTTCAAACTTTTGCACTGTACTGAAGTGCCTTACGTAACTCTTTTTCGCCAATTTCCAGTCGCCCAATGAATGCATTTGATATTGTAGCCTCATATTTCACTTCACTTCAAGATAATTATGCTGACTGAATAGAATGTTCAAGATAACATTTCAATAAACTTCAACTGATATCGACTAGTACAATCGTGTATGTGTCTGGATACCAATGCCTATTTTCCGATCTAGGATGAGGAACAAAGCCTTAAGAGCAAAATTATTATCATCAATGAAAATTAAGAGAAACTATACTCGTTAATAATACCGACTTGCATGGTAATTTATTTCTAATCAAATATTGTAGTGGACAATATGGGCATGGCTTACCGGGCGATAACACATTTTATTAACACATCTGATTAATCTGCTGTATGGGCGTCGCGTAACACAGTCGTTACAGTCCCATCACCTGTGACAGCACGACATTACTTTTGTCAATAAAAATGTTACATAATATCCGCTCTTTTTATATCATTTCGAACGTTGCTGTATTGTAATACACTTCATTGCCCTTTTCTCATACAGGAATTTTGAAACGATTCTCATGTTGCTTGGCAATATTTAACCTTGTCTGTCGACTGTGTTCTCTCGTACGATCTGCTTACCTGTACAGGTGATTGCGTATTGCAACTTTTCATCGTTGTTGTCGGCTTCTAAACCTTATCTACCGCTTGCTGTCCAGTTTTCATAATATCCAATAAGCTCCATAATGATCGATAGTGTTGAATGCCCGATAAGATCTTACAGTCCAAACACTGCGATGGGATGGATCCACGATGTTTAATCTGAGAAAGCAAACTCCATTTAAACTAAAGAACAATGGAAATCCGAAAGTTGAACGTGCGAATACGTTTGTATGAAAATGTGGGTGCAGGTAAAAGTCAAATTTCTATCAGCTATCAAGACTACAATGCCTGAAAGATCTAACCAAATATGTGGAGTAACAAGTGATGTTCAGACTTGAGAGATGGTGAAATCACACATCAAACCCCAACAAATTTGCTATCTTAAGCGCGTGACAATGCGCATAGAAAAAGATTTTATCTCAAAACGTTATTTAATGCTCTATTCCGATACTGCATTCTACCGGAAGCACCAAAAGTGGGCCATCTCAATTTCCGTGTTAGAACATATAATCCATCTTCAACACTTGTTTCAATGGCCATAAATAACTGGGTCTATGTGATTTGGACGCTGATTTGTGACGTCATAATCTAAATGTATTTTCTGTAATTACGAATGTTGTGATAACTGAATTAAAAACCGACAAGATAAGCAGAATTCATAATTATGAAAGCCACGGTGTTAATATCAGAATATTTAGTTAGCATCGGCGATGTGCCAGACTGAAGTTCGCTTAATATTGTTGCCAAAATGTAGTTTTTAGGTCAGCCATGTTGTACATTATCATTGATGAACGCACCACTTCTGTTCGCTAATGGTAATGGTAGATGGAGGTCACTATTATGCATACATTATTATACACTATGCGTACTATTATGCCCCCGAAAGAAATAATTTGGACACTAATGTTTTTGTAAGTTTGGGGAGCGCGAGCTATCTGTACCTCATACTTCACAATGCTTCCGAATGAAATTTAAAAATATACATGAATATGAGGGTTTGGACTAGTGTCGGTAAAAGTACCGAGTTTACCGAGTTTATTCTCAAAATATTTTTTCCTAGTTTCAACGATATTTGATCTACCTAATTCAACTTTTACCGGATTTTCTGTTTGAAGCTTTACCTAGTGAATTTACCTGATTTTTAACTAGGTACATGGTTTAAAAAAGTAGGTATCTTAAATGAAAAACTAGGTATATCATATATTCATTCAACTATGTTTTTCAAAACAACAATTAGGTGATTACAATCTTCAAATCTATCAAAAATGCCTCAAAGGGGCAAATCGACGCTAACCTACTGTACTTGGTTTTTAATCTAGGTACTGCCTAGTCAAAAAAATTGACTAGTATTACTTTACATAGTTTTCTGGGCAAACCGTTTTACTTTACATAGTTTAGATAAAAACTAGGTTACTATCACTAGTGGACATTCGTTTAGCGCTATTTGTGTCTAACGTTCCTCAAATCTTTTACTCGGCGATTTATACAAACGGCACTGGCGAACACATTTTAGTTAACACGTCACAGAAGCCAATTGCGGATTCACGATACAACTTAAGAAATTAAAACAAAAATCAAGGTTGACTGATTCAAAGTATGATGGGAATTTAAAAAATCACGATTTAGAAGGAAAGAATAAAAACAGCATAAACTTTCATATAGGCTATGTATCCACGCCCCGATTCGCTTCTCTAAATACATCTCAAATGTTTTAAACTGCATTTGCATTTAACTGCCCGGTAACTTGCAGCTTGGTTAGTAATTTAATTGTAAATAAACTATCTATCTAGTAAAAAAATTTAGCATGCTCTTGTTTTTGCGTTATAGAACGTATTTAATATACATTGCACTCGATTTTAGATTATGTTCATACTCCGGATTCCCCATTTTTTACCCTTTGGTTTTTATTTTTTGCATTAATTCCGGATGTGTCAAAATAAGTTTATTTATTTGTCCCATTGCCTGTCTGCTATCTTATTATATAGTTCTATTCATCTATAAAGCGCGCATAATTTGCTCGCATTGCTGCCAGCCCAGTTCGGCCGCTGGTCAGCGCAGCCGTAAGTCGTTAATATGGCCTTGCTTAAAATTTCATTTTGCCAAGCATAAGTCACAGATGCGGCGCGATCATCAGTGACTCACACTCATCGAAACATGTGTGGAGGAACTTAAGGAACTAATCTTATTCTGCGTGGCGACAGATGCTTGTTCGAATTCAGTTACGGATGATTATAAAGATAGGATGGTTGATAAAATAATAATAATTGATATCAAAATATTAATAGGCCGTGAAAATTTCACGAAAATTAGTTTTTAAGCTGAAAATTTCGCGTTTTAGTGCTACGCGTACAAAATACACAAATTCATTTTTTCGACACTTACTGCTTTGAAACACTCTAAAAATTAAACAATAATTAATATTAATATTGAAGAAACGTTGCCCTGACGTACCGTATTTCTGAACCATCGCATGCCTAATACACGGCAACAAAACGAGAAACCCGAAAAGTTGCTTTATCATCGCCAGCTCAATGGTGGCGGCGTAAGGTCTCAAATCTTGAAAAAAAAAACTAAATATCAAAAATTTTTTTGACGATAATATCCCGTATCCACAATCTCGGGACGAGGATTTTTTTAAAGCGGGGAATTCCAGTCGGAACCCTAAATGTACCAAATATGTGCTACGTTTAAATTTTGAGGCACATAAACGGCCATTTTATTAATTTATTTGGACGGCAGTGGAGTACGGTGTGAGGACATCAAATACGTTAATGAATGTCCTCCATATATAGCCATGAGCTGTTAAAGGTTAATTATACTCGTGGTCTCGTTAATATGTTGACATCGCTGGTTGTATATCTCGAGTTCGATTCCCTAGTAGACTAAGCCGAACAGGAAAGATCACATCTTCCTAACAACTCTAACCCTGTCCGTCTATAAGTTGCCTTTGACCCCTGATCAAGGCGATCCACTCCAAGAAGTGGCTTCAAATAATTAATAAAAATAAATATCTTTAATTGATTCAATGGAATAAATACCCGGTTTCGGAACCTAAATGCTCTTGCAAACAAAGTGAGCGGAACTTTTAACATGAATGAATCAATTCCAATACAACATGTCTGAAAAAATGAATATTGAACATTTTCTCATATAATTTGAAATTATGCAGGTGTTGACAATTTTATTTTTTCTTTATAAACTGATATTTTTAGCAGCGAGGAATAGTAGTGTTCAATAATATCACAACTAGCTATTTTGAAAACTTTTAGAAATTAACCCAACCTGCGCCGTTCTATTAATGGAAATAGGAGATTATGACATCATAATAAACATAGAAACTTAAGCGCAAAAATGTTTTTTTTTAACTTCAAGTTACTTTTATTTCTTTCTTATTTCTTATTATTGCGAGATGACAACATTCACTAAAAATGTGAAACGGTGATCAACTAAATTACAAATGTAAAGAGTTCAACATTTTCTTGGAATTAAAAAACATGATTCGGTTTAATATGGCAACATCAAACTTGGTCGAATATTCCTAAATCTCCCCCTTTACCTCTTATACTTTTTTGTTATTATGATGTCATAATCACACAACTTCGTTTAGGTCCGCTTTATTTGTATATACAGAGCTCAAGTGCCACCAACAGTTTGCTGATTTCATGTATGTGTCTGACGCTCATTTTCCGAATGGATGCTCATAGCTTGTTTTCCGACGACTTTGCTAGGAGTAGGAGAAGCTTAGTACTAGCCAATGGGTTAGCGTTGAGTTGCATTGGCAACAGCAGTACTACCATACGGGGCCTGATTGATATACGAAATCTTGCGTATGAGAAGATTGTAGTCGCCAGAATAACTTTCAACGACTGGCGAACATATTACGATATTAAAGCTATATGGGTCCGGGGTGATGGTGACGTAGACCATTTCCTTTTCAAGGTCGAATGGCCCGAAAGCAGTGAAACAGCGATATTTGCCATTAAGTCTCTGCAAAATGGATGGACGGCATGGGACAACAATAACCAGAAAGACTATTCTATTTCGAGGAAGAAGTTATCCATGCCGTCCATCTTCCCCCCGTATCTACTGCAGCCGCCAGCTAGTTTCGGAGGTAAAGGCGAGGGGTGTGGTGAAGAGAATAAGAAAGCAAAGCTTCCTCAAGAGAAGTCGCCACAATCTTCGGAACATACTGAGGAGGCTGCCGTCCCTATCGAAGAAAACGACTCCAGTATTTCCGGATCTCTTGTGGAAGTCCGTAGGCCCGAGGAAGAGTTGGCCCTTGACAAGTTGGTGATTAACGATCCGGAAGCAACAGATGAAACGCCTATTACTTTGAAGAAGAAAAAGGGAAAGAAAGGATTTTTACGAAGAGTAACCAAGCTTATAGTCCCTAGAGTAGTGAGGAAGTGCTTAAATAATTCGAGGAAGAACTTGAAGAATTTTTGCATGAATAGATATAGATTTATTTGCATGCTTTTATTTGTATTTTTTCAAAGTAGACTATGAGTTGGTTTTTCTTTTTCAATAAACTTGCATGAAAAGATCAAGTGTTGTGTAATCTAAGGTGTAATTGTTAAAAGTAAAACTGGGGGATATAAGTAGTCGCTTCTCTGTTATGACTTTTGTCAACTATGTTATTATGTATAAAATTCGCTCTATTTAAATCCGGAACCAGCGCTCAAAAGGAACGGCCGCTGACTGCGAGTTTCCAATATACCAATAACTGCGCTCCAAGTGGATACCATCCCAAAGGGGGCTCGCATGCTATAAAAATGTGCATTGAATACTGTTATGTTATAGTAAATCCGAATAAGGAATCCGTAATAGATCCAGTATGAAGTAATCCAATTGTAATGCATGCAAAGTAATCCAAAAGTATATAAAAAAAAAACAGAATAGATACACGAACGCTAACAGATCACAACAAGACCAAGTAATAGTGTTTACCGACGATCAGCTCACAATTGCTGATGGCCAATTATTACTTGGTTATGCGCGATCATTACATTGCGTCTATACATCACAACTCCCTCTTTTAGATGATTGCGCAACGATAGGGTGAAATGATATTGTTATATATATAGTCAATTTTGATGTTATGTATATGCACAATGATATAGCAACATAAGTTCACTAATGTTTATTATTAACAAAATCCACATGATTTTCAGTATTTTGGTTTGAAGGCTTGGCGATTTCTCCAAGTAATTCCCTTTCCATGGTCGACTTTGACTTGGTAGCTCCGATGGGAGGCAGCGCGTATAATAACGCCGGTTCGCTTCCATTTCCCCTTTTCATTAATCCACATACTCTGCCCCTCTTTTAGCGGTTTCATGTCTTTTGTCCCGAGATTATACCATCTAGAAGCTGATGTTTTTGCTAAAGAACATGTTTTCTTTGTCATAGCAGTTTGAGTTGCGGGTATTCTGGATCTGAGTGTGCGGCCGAACAATGCTTGATTCGGAGATAGTTCATTAGTTCTAGGCGTATTTCGATATTCTCCAAGGGCTATTATCCACTCACTGTCTTCGGTGCGTGGGCGAGGCATTTTTGTGAGCATACTCTTCAATGTCCTGACTGTCGCCTCTGCGAGTCCATTTCCCCGTGGGTAACTCGTGCTTTACTCCCCATTCATGTAAAAAAGATAGGAATCTTTCCGATGTATATTGAGGCCCCCCATCTGTTCGTAGAACTTCTACTGCGCCCCAACGAGTAAACCATCGGGTAAATGCTTTTATGATCTGCATTGGATTGGGCGCTGAGGCCAACTCTGCTACTTCTGGGTATCCCGTTTTCTTGTCGATATAGATCAAGAAATATCTTCCGCCAAGCTGAAAAATATCTGAGGCTGCGGCTTGAAATGGATAATCTGCATCTTGGCTGGGCTTTAACGGTTCGCGTTGTTGTGCCGGACGTTCTGCTTGGCAAGTTTCGCACTTTGCGACAAGTTGATGGATATCATTTGAAATCCCTGGCCAAGTCATGCAGATGCGTGCTCTTTTTTTTTTCTCACTTCGCCCAAGTGAGGAAACATGTAATAGTTTCAGCGTATATTTTCGTGCGTCGTGAGGAACGACATAACGAGTTCCAAAGAGTAGCAAGCCATTAGAAACTGTCAGATCGTACCAGTGCGATCTTAATTGTGCTGTTAGCGAGTTCCCTGAAACATTTTTTTGAGAACACATTGAGGACCCATTCAATAAGCTTGCTATATTCGATGTCTTATAGAGCGTAGTCTTTCATATAGGATAAGGCTTTGTTGTCGACCGTTTTGTTTTCATCGGTTTCTACTTTGAGCGACGCTAGAAGAACATCTTCGTCAGCATTTGAAAGATGAACCGATAGGGGCCCGACTCAGAGCATTGGCAATAAGATGGTCGGTGCCCTTTTGCCATTGCACGGTGAACACAAAGCGGCCCTGTATCGCAGCTTTGATTCTTGCGAGTTGTCAATATCGCCTACGGCTTTCGAATTAAAAATAAAACAAAGTGCTCGATGGTCCGTCATCACCACAAAATGCTTAAGTCCATCCAAGTATAGTGAACATGGCATTTACCATGGCATATCGCATGGCTGTCGCCTCAAGCTCAACCATCGCATACTTAGTTTCGGCAGGTAATAAAAAGCGGCTGCCGCATATAACCAATTTCCATTCTTTCCCATGCTTTTGAAGAAGGGCAAAACCAAGCCCTTTTAGTCGTGATGCATCGGTGTCCAATCTCGTCTCTAGCTCTTGCCTGAAATGTGCTAGAACAGGAGGTTGTAAAAGTACGGTTTTGGTACGTTCGAATGCACGATTGTGTTCGTCTTTCCAGGAGAAATCGTTTTTAACTTTGAGAAGTGGACTCAATGGCTCCGATGCTGTGGCTAGCTCAGAACTGAATTGTCCCAACTGATTCGCCATTTTTCGGCACGACCACTAATCCTGCACAAAACTCCATGTGACGATCGCCTACTCTCTCGATAATTCCATGCTTCTCTTGTTGCACCAGTGCTTGCTTGACTAACGGCCGTTTGCAGATTGATATGTTTCGCGCAACACGGAGAGAAAATGGAGTGTAGTTTGTTTTGAGTTCGATATCCATCGGTTCACCTGACAATGCGGGTAGTGGTCCCTCTTTTTCGACGAACACGTTTGCATATTTCTTCAGCGAATTTGGTAAATGTATACATCACAAATACCAATAATGATACTCCCTCCTCCCTTGTTTCCTTCTAGTCGCCCCATAAAACATGCGGGAAATACGTAAGCACAATTCTGAAGCCCGCATCTACAGAATCAAACTGTGGCCTATGAGGTGAAAACAAAAAATTCCGATGTACTTTCACATATTCCATGCTTCCTGTTGTCAGTTTCCACGACTGATTCCTACTAGTTTTAACCTATGCCCCCCGCCTCTCTCTTAACTTTTAGAGGAATGTGTGACTAAGAATGCCAACTACTTTGCTGCACAGACACCCGCAGAAAAAGGGTTCCATGTGAAAAAATTAGCACGTGGGTAATTATATTTTTTGCAAAATATGGTCAACCATCATCATCTTGTTGATATGAATGTTAAAACAACATACTATATGTATGCTGTATAGTGAACTATGAAGAGGATTAGAATAAAGTGTAAGGTTACACTATTACTGCTGAATCGACACCTAGGTACAGTTCAGCAGCGACACATACTTCATAAAACTTACAACAAGCTTAGCACCAAATCAGGAATTACAACTTGTTCGACGCGATCCATCAGGGACTTAACAAAAGATGTTTTGGCGAACTTTGTTACGAGTGGACAATGGACATTAACATAAAGCCCGCTATGTGCTTCGACTCGGAAGCTAGTCGCCAATAAAATCAACTCACTGTTGGCTACGTCGGAGATGTAGGTTGCAAGACGATCCCACTCAGAAACTTCATCTTGTCAAACATGAGCCGCATGGCATGTAGCCGTTATCATCGCAGGTGAAGATCTCGGGTTCTAGTTCGGCTCATCAATCCATGTCAACCACATGACCATGGTGTGATAACTTGGGTAGGCTAGAACGAACCGAAAAGTTCATGTCTTTCGGACAACACTAACCCTGTCCGTCTATAAATGGTCTTAAGTAGAGAACCTTGGTCAGGGTGATCCACTTCAGAAAGAGTGGCCATAAAGAAGGACCGCGCCTCAAAGTCGCAATCTCTCAATGGTCTTCAATTGTCAAAAGCTTTTTTGTCATAAATTTCTTATTCGGTTACGAGAACCGTTCTTTGGTCACGTTCGAAAAATGTTAAAATTGCCGTTTTATTATTTTGTATAACTCGATTTCGATGAAGAGAGAAATTTTGTACATATTAAAATTTTATTCAGTGGTTATTCGTGAAATCGTATTTGCAAAATAAGAAGGAAAAAATAAAAAGTGAATAATTTCCCGCAATTAAAATGTAGGCATTTTACTAAATCTAAAGATATCCTTTTGCTCAAGATATTTTGAATAAATAAATAAAATTATCATTTTTAAAGATTCTAACATCATCACATTTTTAAAATCTTTTATATCAACTTAATCAAGCTTTCATTGGTGGCGGTGACTGGTGAGACACAAGACGCAAAATTTCTCCCGATATACCTGAACAACCATGTTTCGACAAAACTTTCCTCTGACAATTTATACCCACGCTAAATTTTGTGATGTTTCTACAGAATAGTCAATTTGTTGTCGTCAAATGTTAGTTTGGACTAAATTTATTCGACATATAGATGAACCGTACCTTCGCCATTCATACCGCAAGAATAATATCCTGTTATAGTTATAAAATGTTCACGAAAAATAGTGGGAAACCGATGTATTGCGCGGTTCATCTGGAGCCCATATTTGAACGAATCATCAGTGACCCTACAAAAGATATATATATATATATATAGTGGGAGGAGAGAGATTTTTTACTACTGAAATCCATTTTAAGGCTGAAGCGACACCTAAAAAGATCATCCAGCGCTGATTTGTACCCAATCAGAAATGTCAGGTATGAGTCACTGATGGATCGCGTCGATGAGACGCGATCCTTCTGTGGCTCATATTTGACAAAAGAAAATTTTTAACTGGGCATTGTCGCAGAATTACTACAAAATTTGTCAAAAATTTTCCGATTGCAACATTTCTCAAAATCACTTTCATCAATGTTGACAAGGCTTAAACATATGTCGACTACAAAAACTTGTATCAGACATGCGAACAGACCCACATAAATGATATCGTATTGTCATCACAGGTGTATGGCCTTTCTTTCCGACAACATCAACCCGTTCCTCTATAAGTGACTTAGCGGTTAGCTCGATTACGTTTTTTTACTATTGCAAAATTATCTATTTGAAGATAAATTTTTTATCATTTCATTGCAGATTATTCTAACGTAACAAACTGTCTTGCACGATCTTCAGATTTGGGTGAGAGAATGACATATCATTAGACACGTGACATGAACATTTGTAAATGATATTTTTAGCATGCGCTTCGAACTGCGATCTATTCTGTGGCCCACAAACGAACCCTCTGTCAATGGCCCACGCCAAATTAAATTTTGAACAACAGATTTTTTCAGTCAGCAGATGTTTCGATAGGTCCGCTTGCTGTAATGACAAGCTTTCCATTGTCCTGTGTTGTTTGGTGGTTGGAGTCACCAATGACTGTGGCTTCAGATAAACTTCCGCCATTTTGTCTCTGTTCGATAAAATCAATACTTTGGCCAACTGCACCAATCACGCTTCCTCTTACTTGAGAAATCTGAAACAAATGCGCAAAGTTTCAGCTAAAATAACCTTTATAGATTGAAATGGAGTATATATCCATTTTCTATAGACCTAACGCATAGGATAATGTATTTCGTCTCTGGAGAATTTAAAACTGAAAACCGCAATAATTTGAACCTTATTTTTTATTCAAATACTATTTTGGTGAATACCAAATAAATATCTACATCTTTGTTAATAATTCAAAGACTATAAAATCTGAAAATTTCGAGCAAGATGGTCTTATTAAAAATCCCATTCAAAAAATGAATTTACGTCATTATATTAGATTCAAATAAGGTATATCTTACCGTTGGCACGTTAAGAAATTCAGCAGTTGGTTCGGGCTTGTCAATAAAAACCTCACTCCCCTCGCTTTCCTGGCATGGTGACGTTACATGTTCAGATTTCGTTTCTTGAACGTTATCATTGTAATGATCGTGGGCCAAATGCGCAGCTGCTGTAGAAGCAATCACAGGTACTCCTGCGTGTGTGTGATGGTCTTGTTTTGGCGGTAAAAACGGCTGCGCTTTATGTTCATCGAACGTGCCATATCGGTCTAGTTCATGGGGCAACATACTGAGCTGTGGACATCCACCATACGGTCCTGATCTGTATTCCTGTTGCACATAATATCCATTTGTAAAATCAGGCTTGTCCATAAGTGGATGTTGTTGATACATTACAGCATCTTCAGATGTGAGAGATTCAACGGATCTAGGATTTGATGTCGGACTCATTTTATCCGGTGAAAGATGTGATTGACTTGAATGTTGTCCACCAACACTCTGTCGCTTCCATTTCATTCGACGATTTTGAAACCAAACTTTGATCTAAGATAATATTATTTTGATTTTTTTAAGGTAAGGAATATTTACATAAAATGATGCAGCTATTTGATATAAACAAAATATATTTGTTTACAATTTTCTGAAATCTTGAAAATTGCTGAACATCAATACTGGTCGGCGCGATCCATAAGTTTCCAATGTTTGACAAAACAAATTTAAAAATTTTTTTGTCTGTAGCTATGATGGCTTTTTTTCGAAATGTTACTCATATTAATATGCCGATTGGAAATATTTTTGGTTTTTTGATTATTCTAAGACCATAAAATTTATAAATTCCAAATTTAAGTCGTATATTTCATCATAAATCAGGAATTTTGCTTCATAGTAAGCCAAAGATGCCATAAATTTCGCATATCGTTTTCACTAATTTTTTAACCTACTTTCAGTGACTAGATATTTGAATGTGGTTGTACAAGCATCAGCAAAAATTAAAAAAAGAGTAGTTTGTCCACCTGTCTTTCTGTCAGGTTTAATTTCATTGCAAGTTCGTATCGACGCAATCTTGTGAGATAATTATTTCGCAGAAAATCTTCTTCTAAATGTTGAACTTGTTCTTTTGTGAAAGAAGTTCGAATCTTTTTTCCCGGTTTTCCATGAGCTGTCGAATCTGGTTGGGCGGATACTGGATGAAAAAATCAAGAACAATGGTTAAACATCTTTTCAATGAGGTTTGTCATATTTAAAACATTTATTTTTCGAATCGATCATTGAGATCATGACGGATCAAAATTTTGAATCTGATATTTAAGCACTAAAATTATTTATCAACACATAATGCGGGATGTTTTTGAGGCTTTACCAATAGGGGAAAATAGTTTATAAACGTCAAGATTGTTTTTACGTTTTGACGGAAATTTATTTCAACCAGAATGACAGGTTGTCAGCTACTCTGACTCTCTGCTCCAACTCTACTCTGTCTCCAAAGAAATGACTTGGACAATTCGGACACCCGAAGAAAAACAAGACTCCTCCACCTTGCTTTAAGCAAGATCGAAAGAAGCACTCGCAAAGATCGAGCAAGCGACCACAAGCGGCAATTTCAAGAACGGTGGTAACCTTCATTATGAGACAAAATTACAATAAAAAGATGCAATTAACCATGGAATATTTGAAGTAAACGTAAAAACTGGGCTGTTATCATATTTCTGAGGCGATTTATTCCTAACTCTTTAAAAATTCTTTTACCTGGACTCGTTTTCTGGGATTCTGACAATCGAAGTTTGGCGTCAACATCTGCTTTCGTTGTTTCAAAATATTGTCGTTCGCCAGATACTGCTCCGGGTGTAGGGTATGGCCCGTATGCTTGTTGTGGATTCGAAGCGTATCCGAACCTCGAATATTCGTGCGAATGATGTTGGTATGGTGTGTAGGGATAGTTGTTGAGATGAGGTACAGTGGGAGGATAGTTGTAATTATTATTCGTGAGAACATCTGATATCGACGGACGTTGAGGGTCCGGTATTTGGTAACCGACTTCCTGTCAAATAAACAGACGAATCAACAAGAATTAATTGGAAATAATTTCCAATAAAAGCAGTATTCTGAAACTACCGCTAAATTACCTATTTTCAGAACTGTTCATACTCCATTATAAAGTTAAGCCAAAGCACGTGTAGTCAAGTATGGGATACAGATGGGTCCAGCTGTGTCCAATACTTGAAAAAGTTATATCATAAATTGGATTTGTCATTATGAAAAATGGTAAAAAGTATAATGGAGATTTGTTTGTGCTTTGTGTTGAGAGATAGACGTTTAAGTTAACATTATTTCGGTGAACATTGTCATCTATGTAAATAAAATTTCGACAGACAACCGCTGAAATTTTTACTAAGAAAATAGAAAGAGAGCGAAGAATACTTGTACGCTGGCTAAAGCAAACTTGGCTCCAAATAAGTGGTAGATGGTTTTTACCATCGCCCAGGGCAGATGCACTGCACTTTATCATGGCTGTTCAGTTTCATTTGGGATGTTTCCCGTTTAGGGTACAGTTGCTGGTAGTACGTCTTTTAGTATCTTTCTGCTATTAAGTGGCTGTTAGTTGGTGCCTTTTGGGCACTGCTTTCGTCCTTGCTAAGAGTGTATTTCAATAAAAGTAAAATAGAACAAAAAGTTTAGAAAAAAAATCTACGATCCGCTCAAAAAGCTTTACACTTTGAAGCCAAAAAAATATAAATCAAATAGGTCACAAACAACAGTAGAAGTAATTTACGCCTTTTTGTACGGCTTCAGAATTGACTCAGTTATTGGTTTATTATTTGGTATAGCGCTTTGCACAGCAATGGTTGCTATAGTTGGTTTCTTTCAGATATTGCTTATAGACGAATTTCAGTAAAAATTGCGGTAGTTGAGCCGTAGCCCGTAATTCAAACCAATAAAAAAATCTTACGTGTATCAACGGTGGAACGTCGCGTCGAACTTGTTGGTCTGGAGAAGGTTTGGAGTAATTATCTGTAAAGGAATATAAGCTATATGAAAACATACAAAAATTTTAAACCACTTGAATACTTATAAAAAGTAATTTTGGTTCTTTTTCATTAGACCTCACATTTTGCTTGTTTCGGTTGATAATTTTCGATATATATCAGCATTCTTAAATGAGAAAAAATGAAAATGGCTAAAATATTTATGTACCGTATTCGCGTCAAATTTATTCCAACACTATGGCGTTATGCACAAACTTTATGTAATCGAGCATGAGCCACAAATGGACCTCGCCTACACGGCGCGATCCACCTCGAGCTCCTTTTCTGAAAAGTGTTATTTAACGATTACTTTTTCAGACCATAAACCAGGAAGCTTATTTTACCTTATTTAGAAAAACTCGAGGAAGAAAATTCTGCGTCAGAAACCGCATCATTATTAGAATTTCAATAAAGTTACCATGATGTGATGTCTCTGTAGTGGAAGACCATTGATTTTCTGGTAATATATGACCAATATGACGATCAGGTCCTTCTTGTTCTTTCTCTGACGAAACCTGATGTGCGATACCGTTATTGTTGCTGACGTCATTCATGTCATCAGCCTCTCTTTCCTCTTGTGCAACAAACGCGCAGGAACGTGACTGGGAAGGACATGGGCCGTCTTCCTCAACAACTGGCTTTTGTCTTTGTTCAACACCATGTTGCTTTATAATATCTGACCCTGCTGGTTGTGACCAATCTCCATAATTGTTGCTGGGAAAGCCCCCATATCCAGATAAATGACTGAATGATTGTCCATTAAATGGTGCGCCACCTGAAAAAGAAAGAGAAAACAAGGAACATAATGACCCTGTCCCAGTTCGAGAGAGCGCCAATATCCGCCGATTTCTAATACACACAATAATAGTATATACAAACATAACCCTATGCAATATTAACTTGCGGCAACGTAAGTGGGGGCAATTTATTGATAGTTGGGAGTTGGGAGGGAAAAGTTAAAAAAAACATGACCGGAAGTTTTTGAATTATTCCTAGACGTCGGTCAGAAAATTAGGTAGGTATTCCAACAGATCACCAATCACTTACATACGGAATAAACCATATTTGAATTTAATTCTATTTTAAATATCAAAGTAAGGATTAATTCTCTATTACATCGACAAGAATCAGTCAGAAATATCGGAAATTTAAATTTTTATCACAAAATAATTGTGCACGGGAGACTTTTTTTGTGAAAAGTCGTCCTTTGTCGTTAAATATGATGACATTTCAAAATAATATCCAAAAACCTTCCCACTCTCGGTACCGCTACCAGTGTTTGTAATTGTGAACAAATTTTAAGAAGGGCCTGACAATGAAATCTATACCTGGGACGATCTGTGATTGGTAAGGATATTGATAGAAATACGGAGATTGTGGAGTTGTTGGAAAGACATTCTGTGAATGATATAAAGCTGTCTCAGCTGATTCAAATCCTCTAAAATTTGCTTCATTTCCAGGATTATTCGGTGAAAATGCTGTCGATATATAGGAATGTGCAGAATCGGTGGATTTCGTCATTCCGAATCAATACAGTAATAAACATAAATATTATCTGCAAATAAATGAAAAAAATATATATGAATATTAATCCAATTAAATTACAAAGAGGGGTAGTTTTCGCATATCAAATATTTGATTGAGATGGCATGGAGGTGGCCGTTATTCCAAAGTAAAGCTCACAAGTATTGTATAAGCAAATGGAAGGTTTTTATATTATACACGACGAAAGGATTTCCAATTGATCGTTATTGTATTGTGCACAGTCCCACGATGGGCATATTTCGGGAATTTGGGAAACCATCCATTAGAATGTTAAAATGGACAATACGTACCAAAAAAATATAGAATACACGCGTCGGGCTAAACGGTTTGTGCAGTTGACTGCTTAAATCCAACAATTGTGGTGTTTGAATGTTTAAATGGTTAAATTAAGAAAAGCGCTTAATTAAATAAAGACAAAATGAATTTTTCTCGCCAGCCTGCCGGACGTTTCACCTACTTTCACATACTATTTTGATCGTCATCAGATACTATAAATCATTGGTCGGCGTGAACGAAAAGTTTAATTAAAGAGAGTCTTAGACAGCAGGTGCCAGAGATAACTGAATCACTTCCAACTAAACTACGCAGCAAAATTAAGGAACGGCACTATATCCTAAGCATATAAGATATTGCTACGAAACACTCGGTGGCCGCCAATGTTATCAAACCTTCGAGACGGGGCCTAAAAACAAAAGTACGCGCGCGCGAACATGTTGCTTCGTCCTACAATATTTTCGTAAAAAAATTTTACACATCTTGTTCTTATTTTCGTAAAAAATCTTACATCTCCTGTTCTTCCATCCGTACAAGACTGAATTTGTCACTATTCTAAGGAATCAACAGTGAGCTCCCAAATGATGATAAAATGATTTTCTAGTATTTTGATTTCGCTCTAGGGGAATTTCTAAGAAACAGTCTGAATCTAGGATAAGATAAAGAAAGGAAAAAAACTATATTCCAAGCAAATGCATTCACAGGAACATTTTTACTATTGTGAGTAAAATTGAGAGTAAATTATGCGGAACAAATCTGCATTTGAAAAAATTCATCCTTATCGAATCGAGGTAAGAAGCAGTTTCTAAAATTAATACAACAAAATTACATTTTATATTTCTTCAAAAGTTACGTCAAACAAACGACACGGCAGAGACCCATACTTGACATAATATGATTGAACACTGAGTTTGATAAGCAATTGACAATTTTCATTCAATAACAGTGTAAAAAATAAAAATACATTTAGAAACGATACTCCATACATTTCTTACAGCTTTTGTTTGAAACGCCTCTACGATCCGGTATCGACTCTCGTTTGATTCGAATAATTTACCCTTAAAATCACCATATTACTTTTCAGCATTAGTGTTCTCTTTCAGAAATATCTTGTTCCGAACCAGTACTGTTTATGACTCAGGTGATAAACTCAATAATCAAAATGGCGAAGTAGTACAGTCGAAAAATAACGTCTAAGTAAGTTTTGTTATGTATGGGTTACTGATGGATCGCGTCGGCGAGATGCGATTCATCTGTGACCCATGCTTGATAAAATAAAACTTTAATTGGGAGCGTTCATGGGTAGTTATATAATATATCTCAATCACAAGTGCTATTTTGTTAAGCATGAGCCACTGATGGATCATGTAACAGAAGCTAGATATTGTTTGAACTGTTCTTGCTATTTGCATGAATAAATGATAAAATAGGGAATAGTTTGATAAAACATCTTTTTAAGTAAGGATATGTGGCTCAAACTCCACGAATTTAAAATTTCAAGAGAAAAAAATTTGGTATATATCAAAACGAAATGTCTGTTTGCACCCCCCATATAAAAATCCTGTAAAATCGGCATCTACAACAATAGCAAAATTGGGTTAAATTTATTAAAAAGAAAAGAAGTTCTGTTTTTAACGGCAATGGGGCGATTGAGAAAAAAAATTGTTTGCATCATTTCCGATTCTTGATATAAATGTTCGATTTTATTACAGTTTTGTCTAAAAGCAATAGAAAATTTTTTGTATATTTGGACAGTAATAAAGGTGATTAAACAAAATAAATTATTTTTATGATTAGGTTTAAATTGTTCTGGATTGCTCCGATTAGAGATTATACGGCTGAGAATTGATAATTGTTGGAATCAGGCTTTCCGAAGTTGCCAAAAATTCGCGTAAACACCGTTTAAATATTTTTAACGCAAATGTTATAAACTAACTAATAACATTTAATATTGGGCTGGGCAATTCGATTCGGTGATTCGAATTACAGATTATTCGAATCAATTGTGAATCGGTAATAGGAACAAAAATATGCTGAATGAAGTGTATTTTTTCATGTTTAACGACAAAATGGAATAGATTTTCGCCAAATTTGACCAAAATTGATTGTATTTCGCCGTTGAAATGAAAATACATGACTTTTAAGTCAGTTTATGCTAATATTTGTAATTCGTAACTATATATTTCTTAATCATTATAAAGGCGACTATAATAGTAACAGTAAAAATGGATTATTTGTTATTTTTACGAAATCAACGATTCGATTCGGAAAAAATATTTTCAATTTTAAATGATTCGGTTTTTCCCTGCCCTAATTGAATGTGAATATGAAATGAACTTTATTTCACAGCATGCAATTAGCACTATTTACAATAATATCCATACTATTGTTTTTCAAGTCACTATGCTATGTTATTTTTACGTCATATTAATCTATGATGTCATATTTTCGACCCACGGATCAGCTGATTTTAATGACATCATTAGTAACATATTCATAGCCATTAAGGTATATTATGATATATTTAGATTGTATGGGTAAGGTACGTACTATGTTCTTTTATTATGATGACCTTCATTAAACAACCTAAATAACACGGCTATATTGTACAAGAAATGGTAAAATCACTGACATAGTATGAATAAATCGTGTTGTAAGTATAAAATTTATTCCATCACGATTTTTCTAGCTCTAGACGTTACTACTTATTGGAGTATAGCTACCAGATAAACCTCGGTAATCTGCTCGTATATTTACCAAGAGATCTAAAACTATCTTAATTTTACTAAAAAAAATATTATAAGTCTACAAAATGTATTGTCATTTTACAGCTATTATTAATATATTCCACTAATCACCACCCATCATCATTAAGCTGGTTTAATGTTCAAAACATTTTACTTTTCCTAAACTGATCCACAAAACCCGCACGTTGTCTCGACGTAATCCTCACCTCCACTGCCTGATTGACGCATAGCGTCAGATTTGATGAAGTGTTATGAAGAGAAACACACGCAAGCGGGCCAGGCACGCATTTTATCTTCTTCTGAGAAGGTGAGCGGAGCGTGATTAACGTCGTAGACCATAGTCCACCATATGTATTTGACGCACTGAAACGTGCATCGTGTATCCGGCATTCTGCAGATGGGGCGGATGCTGGAATAGAGTTTTACTTTTAAAACGGAAGCAATAAGGTCGCGTTCTCATATTTTGACGGTCCCAGACAATGGAGAGATGAGTACAGCGATGTGAATGCTTCCCACTCATACAAATCGTTCCTGCAACAACACACTCGTTTTTCAGAAACAATGACCGTTGTGAGTGAAATATGATTTTATTCGATCAAATATGGCCTTGTAGTATATTGTTATACAACCGTTTTATGTTCTCTATTGGTCTGTGAGGATCGAATTTTTTGTTAAAAAAAGTAATGTTTGCTACTTAGACTGTCAAAGAATATTGATACGATTATTGTATTGAATACAAAATCCAGTTCAAAATTCATGACTGGAACGAGCACTGTGAAGGTATATTGGTATTGGCAAAATTCCACGACGGTGAAGTCGAGATCTTTTACGCTATTTCTTAATAATCACCCAAATCTATCTCAGTAAATTAATTCATTTTCGGTGTTAGTAACGCGAGACGTGAGCACGTCAAAAGAGCTGAGAATCGGCTGTTCCCACTCAGAACAACATAGCCAGAGCACCTTTGGTTGAGCATTAGCCACCGTCGAGGCGCGGTCCATCTGTGGCTTATCCTTGACCAAAAAATTTACGGAGAGAGTTAGGGATTTATGGATTTACACAAAAAATGTTAAAATCATGTGGTGAATCGGGCACCCATATTTGATACGCCATTTTGTCTTGGTCATTTATTGCGTAAAAACCGATGTAGAAAACTTGATGCCTTTTTGACGTTACAAATAATGCCAACAGCGAAATGAATAGCTTCATCTATCTGTATGCAATTTGACCAAATTATTAATAGTGCAATAGCTCACAACAAACAAGGTGAGACAATCATGATAGGGCTTTATTTAATTTTTAAAACAATCTATCAGGACCGGATAACTCACTACTAGTGCTGGGCAATTGGATTGAGTGATTCGAGGCAAATGAAATTTGACCAAAATCGATTGTATTTTCTCGTTAAAATAAAAATGTTCGCTTTCAGACTGGAGTGTAATTATAAATACACCGCTTTTAAGTCTGTTTACGCTAATATTTGTGATTCGTAACTGTCAATTTTTTAATTACCATAATGGAGACAATAATCATAGGCCTAAAAATGGGACCGATCCGGTTTTACCCCGCCCTAATCACTATACCTCGTAATTAGCCCGTCGCTTAAACATTTTAGTGACCTATTCGAAACACAAGAAACAATTTGCAGTAGCTCGTATCAGCTACTGTGTCGGTTCTGCCTGTATTGAAAGATTTCCGGGGAAGATGTAGCAACAAGGTTTTCGCGGATTTAGACCTAACTGTGACCCACTTATTTTTTCAGGAGTTAAGCCTGTCGCATCTGACTATAACTCATTAAAAAGGTTCGGCTTCTCTGTTCTTGGATAATAAAAAAAATAGTATACTGTTTTCAAACAAATTCTCATGCATAATAATACAATCAAATAATGCATTACTTCATATTTCCCGGAAATACTTTGACTCCAGCTATCCAGCACATTGCTCCACTAATATCACATTTATTTAGTCACTTTAAAATTTAGCGTAAATTCGGTGGCATTTTGCTATTGTCTTTATTTCTTAGATTTTATTAATGGGATATTGGTTTAATATTTTTCAAGCTTCACGGCATGCTCCATCAACCTCTCGTACTGTAGGCCGAAAATTTATAAGAGAATATCAAGCTCGTCTCATAAATACTGATTAATTTTAGTTAATTTACAAGGTTCTTAATTTGGTTTTGAATAGCAAGAAACTCGATAGGTGAAACCATGCGTATGCAAATTGTCATGTCATGCTCTTATTATTTGCTGCACTGGGTTTCATACCCAAATTACTACTCTTTCAGTTTTTATATCAGGATTGATTCATAGATTTATAAAACAATATGGAAAACGATTGTACCTAGAAAAGGTTTTTTTATTTCAAAACAATTCGCTACAGATTGTTAGAATACCTTATTCAACTGGGTTTGATATTATGCTAACCATTTGCGGCACGTGAACCGCGCTTCGACGGCCCGACTTCAGCCAAAACCCTCTACAGCCACTATGCCCCGTTACCTTGCTAAAATTATATTGATAATTGTTTAAGTTATCCCTTTCTTTGCAACGGGAATAGTACGTTATTGTTATAGTATTGGAATCACCAAATTGGTGATGGAGACTATTGGCGACTCTTTAATCTTTAATGGGTATCAGTGGAATGGTTTCATATTGTTTCCCTGGATATTCGACATTCGTGTATACGCTTGTTGTTCGTTTTAACGGTTTGGTTGGTTCTCGGATTACCCGCAGTCATGTTGTCAAGTATGAACCACAGATGCCACCTCAGTGACTCAGTGACCCTAACAAAACGGTGTTGTCCCCTATATTAATGTTGGGTAATAGTTTTTGTACAAAACCTGCAAATGGTTTGATTTCCACGCCAGTACTTGTCACCAGATGAATGAGAGAATAATAAGAAACCAAGAAATTCACAAAAAATCAAGTGGGTATATAAAATGTAGAATATCAAATAAAATACCCTGGTTCCAGACAGCTTTTTAGAAATAAAAAAACATAAGCGACTCAACGAAGTTCAAACATTTTAACACTGCCTTAACATTGAGATATTAGTTCAATTTCCCCAAACTTTTCGTTAAATGTGTTAAATTTATCAATTAGACTTCAATTTTTCCATCGCTCGGAGGTCTGAATGGTGGGTGTGGTTGTGATGCTCAAGTTAACCATGTTATTCTCAAGCGGACTGTTCAGTAAGGTACATGACAGTTGCTAAAACAAATTATAGATAGACAAGTGGTATATAGATTAGTGAACATTCGGTAAAAAGGTCCCCAACTATGTATATTCTCAAAGTTGAAAAAGTATTTAGAAATCCTATAAAAATAATGACGTTTCTTATCATTTCTGTTCAAATGACTCTAACTATATCTAGAATAAAAAAACTACTTCTATAATATTCAAAAACCTTTCTTAATCTCAATAAAAACTGCCTGACAATTCCAACAAATATACTCAACTAAAAAATAGGCCGAGAGGAAAAAATACATCTTTCAAATGTTGGGATCCTTCCGAGAATATTTCAAACTAAACTACTAACGAACTCTAAAGTTTTATTTTGTGGAATTATGTTTGTTCTAGCATGGCCATAAATAGAACGCGTCCATTAGACGCGTTCCATATAAGGCACATGCTCGACAGAACAAAATTTTGTTGCTGGGTCTACAATGTGACAGGAAACTGGTATTGAATATTATCCGCCGTTCTTGAATTGTTCAAATTAATATTTATGTTATTAACATGGACGTAACTATATAGACTTTGCTCTTAGGGAGCTATAATATTAAACAAAAAAATTAAGACCAGTTATAAGTTTTTTGTCAATGATAGCAGCAATTGCGCAATCGAAGATATCGAACATATAAACTTATCCACTCTATAAGTGACTGTAAAATATACATAATGAAAAGGTTATGGTCTTAGCGATTCGGACGAAATTGTGTCTAGAAAAATCAGTTAAAATATCTATTCATTTCGGATCTGATGGCATCTTAAGTTATAAATCAATAAATAAATAGTTCTTTCGAGGTATTATTTGCCTAATCTTAGTCCCAGTATTACCACCAACGAACTACCAACACCGACTAACTATCCGCCAAATTTATAGAAATTAAAATAATGGAAACAATTTGCAAGACGATATCTGTGAATTTACAGATTTATCTGTCAACGTACAAACAAAATATCCAGCTTCCGTGTTTAAATTTACGTAATTGAATCAGGAGTCAAATTAGTAATCGAATTGCCCAATAGAGATTGAAGAAAACGAAATTGTTTGCAACATTAAAAAGGATATTTGCACATTATTTCTAAAAAAACAATACAATAATATAATTGTACACATTGTCCTATGGTCTACTTCATTTTGGCATTCACAATAAAAGCGATATCAATCAATCAATAGCCTTAAGTCGAAAATTTTGAAATAATGGATCATCATTCTGCATTTGCATAACAGCGGTCTACAACCTTTACATTCCAATGGATATCCATACACATCGCCATATTTATGATATCATACAACTGCAAATAACGGCTCCTGTACCTGACGAGGATTCGGATAGTCCACTCACAGTTTAGTTAGAACTTATTCATTATATGAAAAGAACGATGTTTCAACATTTCAATTACGTGCTTTTGCTGCACGTTAGTTCAGTTCTTTCCCAGAACTGGATAACTTGTGAACCTAGTTTGAATATTCCTGATAAATATTATTCAATTTTGATAAATTTATTTCACCTAATAGTACGATAATTTAAAAATGACTCATTTTGCGAACAATCATGATGTACGCTAAATTTTAACTTGTAAAATTTAACATAAATTAGCTGCGGATTTTTCTAGAACACGTTTCTTGTGTTAAAGAGACAGAGATCACTGATGTTCGGAGAACTGCAGAAAATGGTAAATCAACAACGGTATCATAGGCGGAAAAAGTTTATCGCAGAGCTGAACCCCTGTTCTTCGAATAGAATAATCGAAGCTTGTCTCGCTTTCAGATAATCTTATCTAACCATTACTATAGTTATGTCTTGCTTTCCAATATACCAAAATATAGCATATCCAGATCCATGTTAAAAAGAATCAAGATCCGTGACAATAATTTCCGTGTATATTTCGCGATACAATGGTAGCGTTTTTGACAATTTTGTCGCTCCATGACAAAGTAACGTCAAAATTATCCAAAGCTGGATTGTTTATCCAACATAGGCGGAAGCACATGTGATGCCTATGCTTGGTTGAACAAACTCCACATCGAAATTGAATAAAGAGACTAAAGGGTCATGAACAGTTAAGATGCAGTATAAGCCAAATCAAGCACTCCCAGCCAGTCCGAGTTCCAGTTTTTTAATACAGCTACAACACGCTATCTATCGTGGCCCATGATGGATCTGGCACATCATCATTCTGTCAAATATATAAAATTACAGTCAAAGATTTCGACTGATGTCTAACAAAATACTTGCAAAGCATAGAAAATAAACTGCACGAGGGAAACAGCGGACACTTGTTGACAAGGCAACAGTAATTATTGAAGTATCGACATTGGCCCAAAGTTTTTCGATACCACCGAGTACGATATTCAAATAACCCAGTGTTTTTCTCAAATGTTGGTTATTTGCCATCATATTTCACGCGGATATTTACAATATATTGGAGATAACTAGGGTCGACGGACCTTTAGCTACAGACTATCTATCCTGACCGGCAGACGATTGCAAAAAAGTACTAAAATGTCAATGTTAAGTCATAGATAACGGGTACGGATTTCGTACGGTATAAAAATACCTCACAGTATCGGTACCGGTTACTTTTATGATATCGATAATAGGTAATAACAAAAGCAGAATCAGTAACAACTATTTTATCGATAAATTCCCATGAAGTATAGCATTTCGTCTGGAAGTTTAACCTAGAGCGCTTCATCCTCCTGTTAAACTGGCATTACGAAACACCTTTGTGACTCGAACGCATTATTAATGAATGTACCTTAATACCTTATCATATTATCATGAAAAACTGTACATCGGCGGTTGCCTCCACTAAACTGAAATGGTATAACTATGATGATGCATTATGAAGAGTAGGCCTACCGAAAGAATATTTTTTATCATCACTGACTGACTAATGGCGTGTTGGAATATCTTTATAGTTCTATACCGTACACTGCGTAGTGCGTAGGTGTAGCTGACTGCATCCGCCTATTTTAATACGTTGACGACCACTGGGCAAAATACAGACAGATTAAAATGAATGGAGGTTTGCAACATCCATCGGTAGGAAAGGCATTGACAATAAAATGGGGGCGACGTTTTCAGAGGTCGCGGTTCGTGCGAACACATGCCGGTGACAATTAAATGTCACTATTGGCGAGTAAGCCTGACAAAAACAGAGCGAGAGTAGACAGCGTCGATATCATAGCAGCCTACTTTCGCGTTAACGCTATTCTTTCACAAATAGGTTTCTATCTTTCTCGGCGTTGTTGTAAATATCCCGTGATTTATTCGTCCATCAATGATTTGGATTAAACGAGATCACAATGTCCTAAAACCTCTCTGTCAATTCCAAGTACAAAAGTAGTACTTATTTAATATCAAACAACTACAACCTTTTTGAGAAGGCAGTTTATTTAATTTGTTAATTACTTAGAAAATCATATTGCACAATAATAAAGAAATAAACAGAACTAAATCAAGGTAGATCAAGCATTGTTGATATCGAATGCAAGAAATATTGAACGCACAAATTTACATAGCATGTACAAGATTTAATTAGGGTGAATCTCATATGACATCAAAGCAAAGGCTGTGGAATTGATAGTTCAGTGAACTGTGCCAGTAACTGACACGGGCAATCGCGTGAGTCAATGATAAATAGGGCTACGGAACCCTGCTCCATCTATGGTAAATGCTTGATAAAACAATCTATGACTGAAAAGTAGAAAACGGGTTCTTATGGCATTAAAAAGTAAGTTTTGTCAAGTACCGGTACTAGTTGCAAGTACTGCTTGTAAGTAAGTACTGCTTCAAGTGCAGTTGGAGGTACCACATTTTGTAGTGGCCTTTACTGCCAACAAATTTTGGTGGAATAAAATTACCAAAATACGGGCATATGTGGCACACATCCTGAGACTGTTCATTGCAGATAACACACTACCCTCATATCAACATAATTTATATATGGAAGATGGTTGAATTATTGCAAGTATTAGTTAGTATTGATCATTCTAACTGCTGTATCCCAATAGTCTTCTTCCGAAGTAAATGAACAAAAAATGTATACATACACTACTAGTATTACATACCAACTTATAAGATTTTTACGCTATTTCAACAATTTATATAAAGGAAAGTGTAGTAAATACTTGAATAGAGGAATGATTTTCATCATATAGAGCACGGAACAAAAAAACTTAAAAATGAGGTTCTTATTCACAAGGTAATAATTTAGTCTCCAAAAGTATTTGTTTCTGTTTAAGCAACTTTCTATCTTGCATTAGAAGTAAAATTCATTTCAATTCTAATAAAATAGAACAAACTCATTAATTAATCTCAATAAAGATAATATCATACAATAATGTCACAATAAAAGCATAGTAAAGTCACACTGTGATTTGCACATATGCAATGCAAGACCACCGAATATTGAACTTGTTTCAAACCAGGGATATACAAATGTATAGGTATCAATTATAATCATTTTTGGAACACAAACACCAGTTCAAACTTGACAGATTTAACATCACTCAATTATAATAGATGAATGGATAAAGTTTCAAAGCTGTCACATATAAGCCAATTACTATTAACCCACACAATATTTTCAAAAAAATTTACTATAATGTATTTTTGTTCCCTATCGATTGATCATTGACCAACTAATGGTATAAGCATACCCAATCAGAAAATTATGTTGTCAAGCATGAGCCACAGGTGGCTTTTGTAAGCACTATTGTTCTATGCCATGGTGCCATTTTCTTCATTGGATTGTCAAAAGTCCTGTAGGTCGAAGAACGTCAATGCCTTGATGCAATACTAAAACACCTCGATATCCTTCATTAACAAGTAATCCTGCAAACTGAAAACAAAATACAGAATTGTGTAAAAAATCTTGCATAAATAACAGAAGAAATTGAACTGTTTAGTTAAACATGCTTCACCAGATTTAATGCTATTTAGAAGTTTTAAAATACAAAATTGAATATTTAATTTGCTAATATTTTGAATGTTAGCTGTAAGGAAATTCAACAAAAAGAGAAGTATAGCATGTTTCTGTAACTATATATTTATTGTTGTTTGGGATTTCGGTATTAACTATTTTTTGCTTCACTTCCAAAGCATATCCTGCATTATTTAAAAGTGTAATTCGTTGCAGTATATTTACACCTTGTGCTAGGACAGTCCCAAATATTTGACTCGTGATTCGCAATTTCATTTGATTTTGATTTTCCAGTGTTTTAAAAACCAACAGAATAAAAAACTTATAATTATTTAGAATACATTCGAAAAATTCCATGTATTTTACAATTTTCTTGAAAAACGTCTTTTGATTGTTCATCATAAGACTATGATCCAATAATCAATTCAATTTCAAAATCATGTGATCCATCTGTAACCCACTCTTAACAAAACACATATTTTGGTTGGGGCTGTGCATATTAGGATTAGGTCAGTATGGAAATGGAAATAACAGACTAAATTAAAACATAAACGCAAATCAGTACTATTGTCGTAAGTAGAAGTAGTGAGAAAAAATATGTTATCCGGCTACAACATTCTAAAATCTGCAAACCTTTGCGTCATCTCTACTCTGTTTATTTCCGACAACAATAATCAACTTTGGTCTGAATTGATCAATAATTTGAATTCCTTGCAATGATTTATTTAATGATCCATCCGTGTTTTTACATGTTTGATATGGAATGTTATGACTGCTTGGTATGGCTGCTCGCTGAAACTCGTCTGGCGATCTAAACATAGATGTTAGTAAAAAAAAATAAGAAAGCCTGGTTATCTAAACATAGATGTCGGTTAAAAGACTCGAAAGGTTTTTGACAGACTTATTAAGCCAACAGCCTGGTGCTGTGATATTGATAAAAATTTGTTGGCGCGATGGCCTAGTAGTTACCATGTTGGCCATTGAAAGTTGAATATATCGGGTTCGAGTATCAATGAATCAGGCTTGTTAGGCAATGGCTAGCATACTACCCAAAGTGCAATGACTTAGATAGGCTTAAACTAACTGGACAGTTTATATCTCTCGAACAAGACTAACCCTGTTAGGGTACAGGGTGGCTTAGCTCAGGGCATTCCATGACAATATGCATGCTATATGAATTAAATTAAAATGGCTTTTTCTTATAGTCTGAATACTCTGAAAGTCATAAGAAAACTATCACCACCTTTTTAGTTCATCTTGAATAAACGTTAAGAAAGCTTCCAACACACACAAAAAAACATGATTCTATTACCGTGTACCTACCTAACATCTAATATTGATATTTTAGGTTTTGCATTTTTTGATGATCTTTTTGCTGGTGTCTTTGAATCTGACGGCCCTCTCAATTCACACAATTGTATCATGTCATCTGCTGATATTCTTGGACTTACTTCACATTTTAAATCTTCCAGAGATACTTCACTCATTGACTGAAATATATTTGAATATAATTTTGAAAACTTGCAAGTGCAGTTATTCTCCGATTATCGGTATGATGAAAATTAGACTCAATTACGATATATCCATCACTCTGATCTATTGCAAAGATTAAAACATCCATTTCAGGTTTTCTCACAGTAAAAATGTTGCATAAAATACCTCAAAAGCTTCAAAGCTGCTTCGAAATAACATTATCGATGATTGATTAAAAAAAAGTTGAGTAAATTTGGGTTTTTTTACTTTGAAAAATATGTTTCTATCAAATATCAAATATGTGATCATGAAGATTTAGTTTCAAGATTCCGAAAGTAATGAGGAAAATTTTTAACAACAATTAACATTCGAACTGTGATTCCTCAGTCATACAAAAGTACAATTTATAGGTTATGATAAATTTTTTCTAATCCTTACCAATTCATCATGTGGAGCTGTGTTATAATCTTCAGTGTAATATGACACAGGTTTTCTAGTAGATTTGCTGCTTCTTTTCGCATGCTTTCTGTAAGTTGCACTTCTTGGTGTTGCACAAAATAATTGTATTGATGTTTGAACTACAGCATCAATGTCAATTTCTGGAACAAATATTTTGAAATTAAATCAAGTAATTCAAATACAATGATCTTGTGAATTCAATTGATACATATTCTAACAAACATTCTCCCTCCAAGTGTTCCTAAACATTTCAAATTAAAGAGGTTCGAAGAAATTTGACACGAGCTTCTGCGAGTTTTTATGCCTTGTTGTGGCGCTATATCATTTTCTGCATGTCACAGGAGTTGACTAAATGGGAACAAGTATATGGTCCATTTTCTCAGGGGTAATGTTATACCAGCCAGGAGGTTGGCCATTACTGCAAAGTAATTTTGATATATTAAATATATTCTAACTCCAGTTATCTGTATGAAGAAAAACCGTAACGTTTCTCACCTGGAAGATCTGAAAACATGAGAATACATTCATTAAAATCAAATGTCATCAGCTGAGATTTGAGTTGTTTTAATATTGCAACACCGACCGAAAGTGGGAATGATGAATTGCCGAGTAATAATGTATCCCAGAGATGAACAATCTTATGAAGAGGAAACACATCTGAACAGGATGATTATTACAAATAAAAATTAATTAAATAAGTCAAATTAAAAAAATATATATATACAAAATTCATAATGATATTTGCCTGCATCAGACAAAAGAGTTGTGCCGGCATTCCTGACACATAACATGCACACAATTATTTCATAGTAATGATATTTTGCTACAGCAAAGTATTTTTTCACGACCCCTAATGAACAGAAAAGGTACGAGGTTGCAGAAAAGGTAGAGTTTTCTGGTTCGTTTTCTGAATCAAGCCTATAAAAGTTATTACACTCTAGGTTGAATAGCGGGCACAGATTAACAAGCTGAACTCACCAGCTCTCGAACACAAACCTTTCCAACTGCGTTGCCACTATGCGATTGCCCAGAAATGAAATCAATACCTTCAATACTAAAATCTTTTCACAAGCACGGCTCAGTAAACGGTGGTGAAATACTAGGGTTATCTGACCACAATGGATTGAAAAAATCAGGTAAGGAAAACGATTTCACACTCACGGGTAAACATTGTTAAAAACCATGGAATAGAATATAATTCAGGAATGAAACCAATCGATTCGAGATGATTTGCAAGTTCAGGTTCATGAAATGCAATCAGGTGTTTGAAAACAGCAAGATATTCTGAATATAAAGACAAATAAAAAATGATAAATTCATTAATGCAAAACATATAATACTATTGTATTGAAATTTACTCCGAAAGGTCGAAATGCCTATAGGAACCAACTAAAGGATACATAATAGTAAAGAGTTACTACAAGATATAGTACCAGCGACTGCACTCAAAGCTGAAAACATCTCAAACAAAACTGAATCACTGTGGCAAAGTGCAGTGGGTGTGTCTGCCATGGGCTATGGTAAAATCATCTGCCACTAGTCGCCTTTTACGACACACAGGAAATATGTAAGGACTATTCTAAATCCCGTATTTGGAGGGTTAAAACTATGATAATATAATTATGAAGTACCGGTACTGGTACGTTTGATAACTTCTTATGCAATCATGTAAAACCATGTTTAATGCAATTATGTGAAGGTAAGAGTGACATAATTTTAGCCAAGTTCACTGAATTAATAAAAAGGTTTACTGACCTTGAATAATCTGCGAGTTATCTTTCAGAAAGAAATTATATAAATATTTGTCGATATAATTTGACATTGAAGCCCAAGCAAGATGTTCTGTATTAAAGTTGAGATGAAGAAAAGCAGCACAGAGAGAATCTAAACCTGACAATGATAAATAAAAGATAATATTAATTTTGAATCCGAATGCTATGTGGGATTTTGCTTCAAAAAGAGCAAATTTGAAGACTACCGTTACTAGTAAAATAATCACCTCACTTGGAGTTGGCCTTTTAATTAGTTTAAAGCAGTGGTTCCCACCTGGTCCACAAAAATATTTTTGGTCTATGAGCTTTGTACAGAAGACGAATGCAAAATAACAAAATGAAACTCAACTTCGTTTTGGTCTGGCTTGCAAATCGAGCGAAAATTTAGAAACTAGGCTACAGAGTAACAGACTCGATAATGTCATCTGGAAGACTCATTTTAGGAACGTGCCGCCAAGCAAACGTTTCGGCCCTTAGACGAGTATATACGACAGGTTACAAATTGTCCACAGGCACTTACGAGTCAACTTGTGATCGATTTCATCAGAGTAAATACGAAATCCGAATATAATCAGGCCAGTATGTTAAGGGCTTAAAATCAATTTTTTGTTTCATTTTCTAGTAGAGGCCATTAGTGCTTTATTAATGGTGTCCACAGCTTTAAGCAAAATCTTCATAAGATTCCATGACACTAAAATGGTTAGTAACAACCGTTTTAAAGGGTATTCGAAAATCACTATTAAAATGACTATAAACATGGCTCATGGCTCAACGAAATGGCTCATATTTGCCCATATTATGTTCAATTTGCAATAATGTCATGATTTATGTCAAATTTTACACTGCATAATTTGGCATATATCATGATTTCACTGCACAATAAATTAACATTAGAATAATCGAAAAAGTGAAATAACTTTCAATCAAAATACTAGAATATCTGAATATTCGCATAATGACATCCGAAATCTAATCTCACCTTGCCAGTATGATAAATTGGGATGTGATTTGAGCCAACCCTTCAACACACGTTTAAATTTCTTGTGAGCAACAGGTGATGATAACAACGGATCATATTGATGACATCTCGGAATGTCGACAGCAATCTGTCTGTCAGAACTCAATGGAGTTTCTTTGTCGATGTTCTCGTATTCGGCTTTTACATCACCCTGGAAAGTAAGGTTGATGATAATGGTTCAATATTGCCTATGGATAATGTTGAACGCAACATCGGTTTATATAAATATATATACGTAAAAAATCTGAAAATAAAAACAGCACACCATAATACGCGAAATATATTCCAAAGAGCATAGCGAATATTTTATAAATTTAACAAAAAACATCTGCATTTCCTACATACAATGCAAAACTGATGTATTTTCATCTTTGATTACACATGCACAAAAACACGCACGTTTTGTGATATGTTTTAAAATAAGTTTGCTCAAATAAGCTTTCCATACCCCTCATTTATATGTTACACACACAAGCTAAGTACCTAGAACTACTATTGCTAAATATATTTGACATATTGTTCACCATTTGCCAAATTAATAATAAATAACATATATATCAAATAAATGTTGATTACTGTGACATCCAGCAATGCAGCCCAAACCAATCCTCGCAAATGTGGTGGTATATCTATTCTTGCTTCTTTCCAAATTCTGTCGCGTAAATACGGATAACCCTGAAAATACATATAGACTGAAAATAGAAACTATACTTATTTTCAAAGTATTATAGTTGCCATCTTCATAAGATACATTTTTTTAGAATCACATCACTTCGAAGCGAAGTTTTCCAACCTGGTTTTATATTGGTAAACTCATGGGAAGGTTAAAATATGGTACATGGCAAATTTTCTCCATTATATTAGTGGAAATTTACTCACAAAATTTAGAATAAAATCGCGGCATTCCCATAAAATTTTTGATCAAGCCAATTAACAATATTTTAATCCAAAAAAATTTGTGTCTCAAGCTTAACAAAATAAAATTTGCGATTGCGACCTCAGTAAAATCCCATTAAATAATAGAAATGAGTATACAAATGACTCTGAATCGATCCAGATCAAAATCTTCAGCTAAATTGATAATTAGGATTAGACACTATTCCACATTCAATTTAATTCAAAGAATTACAGAAATAGGTTTTGATCAAAATTTGAGAACTTCCTAGCTATTCATATCAAAACAGTCCCACTCACCAGTAATAATCTTTTGTATAAAATTATTCTGTGAAGTTGATATTCAATGTCGTTTTCTTTTATAATGAGCGGCAAAGATGATGTTGTGTCCTATTAAAAATAACATTGTTGAATAACACTCTCTTAAGAAGTTTTCTAAATCATATGCCGTACATCCTTGTAGGTACGGGCTTTGAAATAGTACTAACGTATTTCCTGCTGTTGCATAAGGCGACAAAAAGAAAACAAAGAAGTGGCAGATGATTTTATCATCACCCAGAGCATATACCACTCACTGCACTTTACCATAGCAGTTCAGTGCCATTTGAAATGTTTTCTGCTTAGAGTGCGGTTGCTGGTACTACATCTTGTAGTGGCTCTTCGCGGTAACCAACCCTTCTTAAAGACAGAAAAAGGCAAAAGGTATATAAAGTAATTATTAACCTTCAAAGTAGCAGATGTATCTTCGACTTCTTTCCCATTGCTATGTTTGTTTTCAATTAATGGATAATATGATTCGGGACTGACATCCTAAATAAATATAAAAAATGATAAATAGAGGCTGAAAAGCAAGTCAAATAAATCAGGTCTCGAAAGTCTTTTCTGGGACTGGGAATTGAAATCCAATTTGAATTTAGATATAAAAATAAAATTTTACAATATACACAATTTAACATATTCGTTCATCTCAATAAGTAATTTTTTGAAAATAAACCATAGGCACATGTTTTTTTGATGGTCTATAAATTATTATACTATTTTCTTTTCTGTCAGACCTCACATAAGTATTTCTGACTGTTTCATGGAAATATACTTTCATCCCACTTCAAAAATCTCAAATTTAAATACTTTAATCCTAAGTCTCAAAGTCTCAAAGTCTTTCTGTGACTCAGATTTTGATACTTGATATTATGTTATTTGCACCTGTCTGAAGCAAACTAATGTCACTCTAAATGCTGATAGTTTCAAACCTTTAATCTATTCCTCAATGCATCAAGAGATAAAACAATAGTTGAAGAATCATACAAGTGAGCAACAGATGAATCACAACTTATAAGTTTTCCTGTTAAAGACATTGACCTAAAAAAATATTCAAAAAATTAATTCTTGTTTCAAGATTGCTAAATAACATGGCAGGAATCTGACTGGCAGAATGTCAGCTAAATTGAAATTATTTTTTGAAAAAGACAATGCTTCATAGATTATTTCCAGAAGGCGCAGTTGCTGGTACTCCATCCTGCAGTACCGGTAGACCAAATGCTATTGAGTGGTCGTTAGATGGTTCATATTCGGCACTGCTTTCAGCCTTGCTTAGAGTGAATTTTAATAAAAAAAAATTAAAATATGTATTAGACAATATATTATTGAATGAGATTTATATTATAGATTTATTATGAAAAATAATAATGATGACTAATAAACTCACAATGGTAAATTAAGTATAGGAGGGACAGAATGTACAGTATCACTTTTTCGAACTTCAGTAAAAACATCGCCACCAGCCAATCTCCAGAGATGCCAGATTTCTGGATATTCTCTTTCCAATAAAGGTTCTGAACACAAAGTCATAATTTTCCAGATGAGATCACAAGAAATCCATGTTCAATCCATGTTACTGATACATTCAATAATATTATCTCACGGATAATCAAATTTCCTGCTACAGTATGGTATGTCATAGCGCTCAACCGATATCGGTTTTTACTACTGATAGCGATGAGTGGTTACCGATAATCCTAATAAAACATTTCCTATTTCATTTAATACATATACCAGTCAATTTCAACAATTTTGGTTTGGTATAATGGCATTAACATTATTGTCAATGCCATTATTAGAAAGTTCTAGATTGGTAGAATTCCAGCTACTCTTCTACTAAGAAACCCAAAGAAAATGGATTCCATCAAAAGAAAATTCAGCAAGCATTATAATTTAACATATATCTGTGGCAAAAAAATTTAAATGTCTTTTCAAATGTCAATCTTACCTATTGTTCTTGCATTTGCGTATTCTTTAGTATTTGGAAGTTGCAACCCAGAACAATCACATCCTGATGAGAATAACGTTGATCTTTCTCCATGTTTAATAATATTTTTCTCTCGAAGTTCAGTGAATAAATCAGACGCAAGCAATTCTTTTGCTGTCGGTCTAAAACATGAATACAAATAATCATATATATTAACAAGAGCTTCTATTGAAGCAAAGTTACTTGAAACTCCTCCAGACCCAAACCCCACTTTCCCTTCCAAGTTCCAAGAAAAGGATATAAAGTGGTAGATGGTTTTACATCACCCAGGACAAATACCACTCACTGCCACTGCACTTTATCATGGTGGTTTAGTTCTGTAGGGAATATTTCCGCTTATAGTGCAGTTGCTGGCTTTTTATCTTGTAGTACCTTTTTGACTAGTTTGCTTCTTGTAGGCGCTACTTTTGGCCTTGCTTAGGATGAACTTCTATTAAATAAAAAGTTATGTGTCATCATAAATGATATAATCAGTAAATCGAGTTAATTATATTTTATTCTAATGAAACAATGCAAGGAAATTTTATAATATTTGGAAATTTGATGCAAATCACAATTTTGATAAAAAAAAATGGAAAAAAGCTTAATTTCTAAAAATCTTAAATTCGAAGATATATTTCTATCATATAAGCTTTCCATTACCCTCTCCCACAGGATAAAAATAATATCATGTGCTTTGTAATACAATAATGATTATCATCACAATGAAGAAATTCAGAATAAACAAGATTTGAATTCTTTCCCATCCATCAAAAATATCATTTTTGATTAATTAACCATTCAAAATCAGCTACTACATTACTCATGCACCCCGGAAAAAGTGTCTTCCAACCATCAGAGGGAAATTTACTAAAAATTGATCCATAATCAATCTTTTTTCAAACCGCAGCAATGATAAATTTGGGAATCAAATACTGCAAAAAAATAATCAATAACACTATTCTATCAAATCGCAAGCAATTGATACCTCTTAATTTTAACAGGGATCTATTTGCCACTGTTAGTATTTTAATAGCTCTTTGTCATATACGTAGCCATTAGTTTTTTTTTTTTTTTTTTTAAAGTTGAGTGGGTCACATATTCGAAAGCTTCACATCACCCAAGGCAGATTGATACCTCTTAACTGCATTTTAACTAACAGTTCAGTCCACTATAGGATATTTGCCACTGTTAGTATTTTAATAGCTCTTTATCATATACGTAGCCATTAGTTTCTTTATGCACTGCGTCCAGTCTTGCAAAAAGTCAAATTTAATAAAAAAGATCTGTCAATCTGAACTATAGTTACCTTTTAACAGGATCGACGGTCAAACATGACTCAATGAACATCTTAATGCTGTCAGGTAATTTCTGATAAATATATTGCGCATTTTCAACTCCAGAATACTGAACAAGTTTCAAAATAACATTGTCCTCAGATGTTAGCAATTCGAGAATTTTTTCACATGTTTCTTCAATTTTATCATCATCAGGAAATATCTGACATCCCTTAGAACGAAAGATATAACATTTTTCAATTAGTGTAGCATAGGGTTGTCAATAAGGTTTTTTGAAAGAATACGAAAAAGAATGTTTTTTCAGCGAAACGAAATCACTGATATTTGACAGTTTCAACTCATACTGACAGAATGCCAGCTACTCTGCTACTCAGACACTCAAAGAAAATGTGTTCCATCTAAAGAAAATTTAGCAAGTGGACATTAATTCAATCAGTGGCTAGAGGATTTAAATGTCTTTTTTTAAATGACCAGTGGTAACCAAACTGCAAAATAAACGATTCAAAATCACTAATACTGCTATGAAACAGCAGTGTTGCTTTTGAATAGGGTTACAGATGGGTGGAAAGTTTCTGAAAATTTTCAGGGGGCCAGGGAGTATTGAAAATAATGGGAATTTTCATATAATATTTCATACTTTTTTGATTTCAATCGCTCCAAAAGATATTTTAAACTATCTTTATTTGTGACCCCCTTATATAATTGAATCTTATATTTAGACGGCAATCGTAGGTTCCGAACTATGAATAGTTAGCAAACCTTAAAAAAGTCCCCAATAACTTTTTCATAAGTAGAGGTGGGCAATTTGACTTGGTGATTCGAATCGATCCAAAGCATAAACTATTCGATTCAATCATGAATCATTCATAGAGCAAAAACTTGCTAAATGAAGTAAATTTTCATTTTCAGTGATAAAAATATCCAATTCTGATTAGAATTCCCAATGATTCCCAATTTTGCCCAGCTTTAATCAGTTAACAGGCAAATGTCAAATTACCTCGAGTTGCCCTGTGGGTATTGGGTATAGAACACTCCTAATGTATTTCCTACCAGAAGTGGTGGTCGTGGTAGGTGGTCGGAACATCGCCTCGGGTAGATATCACTCACTTATCATTTATCGTTTAAAAGTGATAACTATATTTTCATTTTCTGAACTACTGTACACGAAACAAAATGTCACAAGGTGTCACAAAGAACCCCTATTGGTCTTTAGCAACATAAAATTTGAAATTTACCGAAGGTTCCTGAAAAATCTCAAGGTTTTCGTTAAGTCTCGTTTTTTGCCTGAGTTGCCGATAGTAAATTATCCGGCATGAAAATTTCCAAAATTTAGAGACCCTAGTTTAAAACATTTCGTCCAACTGAAGAAAATAACATGAATATTTCAGACTCTCAAAGAAAACAAGGATTATGCTACTCTGGTTTGACCATATTTTGCACATTTGGGAGTAATTTTTGCGATTTCACTACAAAATGAATCAAATTAAGAGTAATCAAAAAACAAAATTACTTTTAATCGTAATTTTTTGAAAACCGAGGTGTTGATATAAGGACAGTGTATCTTTAGGAGATTGTAACTTCATTTTCATCACTGGTAAAAAACGTAAAAAATACTTTTTTGAAATATTGCTATTTGCAGAAGCACTCACTAGGCATAATTCAAGACAAATCATTCCCAGAGCCCAAACATCAACTTTGCCAGACGGGAAATGCTGGTCCTTTTCATGATGTCTGCCAACAAATAACAATTCTTCTGGACTGAGATAGCTTGAAGAACCAATAGGAAATAAAACTTCTTGTCCTGCATCAGTTATATAGTACAGTCCATATGCATAAAGTTTGACAGAACCCTGTAAAAATTAAAATATAATTTTTGAAGGGATTTATATACTGGAATATGAATATAACCTTCAACTATAATACAGTGAGGTCAAGACCACTTTCAATGTTCTATTTGGACATTGAAATGGACAATGGGGTACGGAAATTCACTTTTGTGATATGAACTAAGTATTTTTGCTCTAAAACTGGCAAGCAAACTCACAAATGATGCAGAGAAAACCGAGAATGCATCATAATTGTTCAATCATATTAAATAAATCATAAGAATTTCCAACAGCTATCAATAGAATAGGATTTTATTTTATTCTGCGAAAGAGGAAAACCGAAAATATGTCTTAACGATATGGCAAACCACGACCTCCATGCAGATGCCAGTTCCAAGTGAAGTGTATGATTTTTGTCTAACCTTTTACAAATTTTTTCCGTACATGGACATGGTTGGTGAAGAAAGGCATAAGCCACGGCCGTGCACTGGGAAGGTGTCCACCAATCCTCTCGCATATATTGATCTTCAGTTGGATTTGTACCCAAGACAGTAAAGATGCATGGCTCAAAACTTATTACTAACATTTTACCCATTGATCTGACTGCGCGACCTGGCACCCATATGTTTATTAATCGTCCAAAACCCATGTATGAGTGCAATAACAGAGGAACAAGTAAAAAATAGAATAGGTAAATAATTTTCATACGTCAGAATCTAGTAGAATATTACTCGGATGTATGTTGTGATGAACAATTCCATGAGAATCAAGAAAAACAAGACCATCAACTATTTCATAGGCTGTCTTCGTCACAACCCGGTACCTAGATAAAATGACACATTTCTCAAATTTTTAATTGTTTCAAACAACAAATAACAAGATTATTTTTAAGTTCTTGCAATAAAGTTCTATTATATTAATTTTAGTTTTTTAATTCAGATTTGATTTTGAAAATAAGAAGTATTAGAAAATGTTCAGTTCTACTTACCATTCGTCCAAAATTGCAGAACGTTGCTTGGGAATCAGTGTTAAAATATTTTCATCATGAAACTCTGAAATACAGAATATCCTGTCATGCTTCCCTCTACAAAAATCCAGGTACTTGCAAAGATGTTTGTGCTTGAATGCCTTTAAACATTGAGATCTGAAAAAAATCATAGATTGATTATTACAGTTCTACTTTAGTTTAAACAGTCTTTGAAATTCATTTTATGGATATAATATTTCATCAGTTCAGATAAACGAAATTACGAATATATTTGACCATACCATGAAACATAAGAATTGGTAGATGATTTTACCATCACCCAGGGCAGATAACGCTCACTAGGCTTTAGCATAGTGATTCAGTTCCATTTTGAAATGTTTTCCACATAGAGTGCAGTTGCTGGTACTATATCTTGTAGTAGCTATTTGTGATTAAGTGGCCATTTTTTAGCTCCATTTAGGCACTGCTTATGGCCTTGCTTAGAGTGAATTTCGGAAAAAAATCTAAACCAATCTTGCAGATGTCACTGAAAATTTAATGAATTTAAGAATACCTTATCAAAACAAAATTACTTAATTACAAAATATTATAATGATACGATCTTCCACTTGACCATAAAATCGTAAAAAGTATATTATACGTGGCTTACATACTACTACGAAGATCTGATCAACAGCCTAAGAATGCATGAAAACAATGTTGAAATGCATTTTAAAAACCAGTTCCTCAATTCAATTTGAAAAATGGATTAGGCTAGCACATTCAAGAACTTTGGTTCACCCAAAGTGCCCGGTTAGCTCAATCAGTGAAGCGTTGGGAATATGCATCTCCGATTGCCATAACACGAGTTCGAATCCTGCAGGGGGTGATGATTTGATGCAGGACGTCTGGTTCACAAAAGCACTGCTTACGCCTTCCTCCACTAATCAAGTCCACACACAAGAAAAATAGGAAACAGGGAAATATGACAAGATTTCACCCCGAACTGCAATTGGTTTCTGCAGGAGAGGCAATGAAAAATGGTTCGCCATATGCTTAAGTTGTATTCTCGACTTTCCTCTCCTGCAGGATAAAAATGTAGGCTAATCATATTCTATCCTACCAATTTGGACAAACCTTCCAAGAACTTTGATGGAATTTGGTGTGACAGGCAAACCATCACTTCCACATTTATTGTGAGGCACAGGACTTGTTATGAATGTTGTCAAACCGATTTTTCCTTTCCCTATAGCATCGTCATTCATTTTTGTTACTGCTATAAAGTTTATCTTCTACAACAGACAGACAGACAAAGACTGAACCGATAACGCTAAACACACACGGGTACAGCGTGAAAAGCAAACAACGCAGCCTGGGTTGACCATAGTTCAGCAAATTGCCGTAAAGTTTGAGTTATGCGGTAATCGTTCATGCGTGGTTACAGAGTCAAACAAAACGAAAATTTCATCTATGACCGACAGAGGTCAGAAAAGAGCTGTTTAATTTTGCTTTTTGCTATCAGTGCCGAGGATCGCCAGTTTGCCTGATTAGCCTAGCTTGCGACTCTTGCCGATTGTCTTGTCGTTCAATTTTCGCAAAGCTTTCCCGAAGTTTTACGGTATTATAAAGAGGTATGTCTGAAAAGTCGGACCGCAAAGCGGAATTAGAAAGGAAGAAGGCCTGGCTTGCACAAATACGAGCTGACAAGCTTCGCAAGAAAAAAGAGGTGAGTTGTCTGTCAAATAACGTTATAAGGATCGCTTCCAAAGCGGAGATATGCCTATTCGTTGCCTCAATTGTATTCCAAATATCTGTTATTCTAAATTTCAGGAGACCCATTATGTGTATAGAACAAATAGTCCATTTTTCAACGTTTAATTCTTCAGTCTTCCATCTAACTCAACTTAGCAGTGCCCGCTAAGTAACATTATAATTTTTTGTTTTTAGGAAGAAGAAAAGAAAGTTCTTGTGTCATCGGATTTAGAGCAGAAAAGAAAGGACACTGAGAATTTGCTGCGACATATCGGAATATCAGACACATCACTGGGTATTGAAATTTATGTTACATAAGTTGCCTATTATTAAAGCATCATCTTGTAATCCAGTTTCATTCAAAGCATGACCAAATGGAAGGACTTAGAAATCATTGCCGCTTCTATTTTGAAATGAGATTGCGGATTTTTTTTTTTCAAATCAATAATTAGCATAAAAGTTTCTGTAATATAAAATAAGACATACCTTTTTTGTGCCCCAATCTGCCAATACAGTCTGCATATTGATAAAAGCTTGTCTGTATCTTCTTTCTTACCTATTTTTCATTAACTTTTAAGTAGCAAACTGGCAAATACCATAGTGAAATCCCAAAAATAATTGACATTATCCTAATATAATTTATATTCAGTTGCTGCTGCACCGAAGTCTCCAACAAAATCACCAGCCGTTCCTCCTGTTTCAACTACAGAACAAGATGGTGGAAAACCAAGGTAAGTTTGATATGAATAATTCAAGTGCTTATTATTGGGATAATGCCCCTGGACGATATAACATTTTTTTTGAGGAATTCATGCTGCCGATGTTTAATAATATGGGATGGTTTAGTATTTTAAGTCTTAATTTCAAGACCTTAAATTATTTGTTAAATTATCATTTTGATATGCATATTATCAAACATTCCCAACCAAAGATTTTGTTTTGTCAAGTATCTGCCGCAAGTGAACCTGTCTCATCAACCCGATTCATCACTGCCACATAATTAACAAAAGATGTTTCATCAAAATATTTTTGTCTGTGTTAGGATATGACAATGGTTTTATGTCAACACATTTCTTGATTGTATGTCTTACTCTAGATTCTCAATGTGGTTTCACTTCAATTTAATATTAGGCAATGTCAAATATTGTTTCTTTTCAATATTATATGTTTCTGTCTATCTATCAGATAATTATAATCATAATACATTTAAATATATTTCAATACCACAAATATTTATAGACATGGATATTCTCGAAAGACTCAATTTTTTAAAAGGTTATTTATTTTGAGTGGTAACAAATACTGTTTGGTTTAGAATTCATTAACAAGGCTAACCCAAAATTTGTGTGAATTCTATTAGATTCTAATTATTAATTTTACTGTCTACACGCAAGCTATCATTATTCTGATTTGCGATAGTGAACAACAACACAAGTAATGTTTGAAGATATTTTCAACTTATGATGTTAAGATTTTAAGCAGACTTATTGCAAAGCCCCAATTATAAATCTCAACCCTGTAGAACAATATTCTGCTCTTTTTTTTGAATATTTAACAGTTTTCTATAAGTAAAACATGAATGAACAAAACAAGAAAACTTCTAAAACTGACCGAAAAAAATATTCTTCATTCTAACTGGTTGATGATTCTAATCTCTTTATAAACAAACCATGACTTGTTTTGGTAAATCAATGTAGGCCACTGTGGATATTTGAGAATGAGACTTCCATAATACATTAGCAATGTTAGTACTATAGAAGTTCAAATAAGTATTGCAAATTTGTTTGTGTCGCAAACATATAACAAGTTAATGTTTAAAAGATGTTGGTCTTATTCTAAAATTTAGAATGATATTGCTATTTGATTATTTTCTACACAAAATTCATTAATAGAGCAAATTTTTAATCACCTCAAATGCAAGTATTGCAATGAGATAAAATTCAAGGGAGACTTTTGTGTGGAAATTTACCTAAATCCTCAACCAGACTGGCAGAATGCCTGCTACTCACCCAAAGAAAATGGGTTCGATCATACGAATATCAACCAAATGGACAATAATTCTTAAAGATAAAAATGTCTATGTTTGAGTGTCTGGTAGGTACCGAACGTGGAAAAAGGTTAAAATAATCAATACTGCTGTGAAATAGCAGAGTTGATGTTTTGAAGCTTCTCCATTCATCCGAAAAAATAACATGATTGTTTCAGACACTGGATGAACAGCAATATTTTTCATGCTGTCCTCAACATAATGAAGTTTGAACCCCTATATGGATAGGTAGGGAACTTTGTTAATGGAAATAATCAATCTGATTTGTTCAGTGCAAATTGTGTCAATGTAAGGTCACTTAAAGTAGGATCTCAGAAACCTTTTAAGGAGATGACATAGACCACTGAAGCTTTCTCAGTTGCTATTATCTATGATACATCACTTGTCTCAAGAATGAAATATTGTCATTTATCTGCAGATAAACTTCCAAAGAAGGATTTGGATTCATTCTATGAAAATGACTTCAAGGTTAAGACACCCAAAAGCAAACAAAATTTTGTCATTCTAGGTCACTTATAGTAGTATGTTTTCACAATGTTTTTGAAAAAATATAAATATAAATTGGAAGTTTTTGAACTGTCAGAAAAATTACCATAAATGCTTAATAAGATCATATGACAACGAGAACCAGTACTTGAATTGATACTACTATTCTGTATTAGAATTGTTGCACAATATGGTGACTGGGAGTGCCAAGAAAAAGATATCATTCATGCCGAACAAGTATCGTTCAGCGTAAAAACATCTGGGTAAAAAGAAGTGCTCGTCTTTATAGCATAGCTTCAATCAGGATTGCCAAAATGAATCGAATATTTGAATACATTTCTACCGGTATTATAATTCAAAAATTTGTTTAGTGAAATTTTTCGACCCGCAATCTCTCGTGCCTTGGTTGATAGAAAAGCCATCAGCGCGTGCGTATTTGTGAACCACATCGTCGACATGTCCAGCAGACCTCTCACAGGATTCGAACCTACGCCAGGATGATGAGAAATGTGTAGCATTCATCAAATTCTCAGTTGAGCCAACTGAACATCCTAACATATTGTAAATGAAACTGGAATAATTTCATCAAAATTAAAATAGCTCCAGCTGGCACGATTAGAGACTTGTTATGCAATCTTGAATTTTTTACTGAAACCTTGCCGAATTATGAATGTATTCGAAATAGCTTCTGGTAATAGTAATAACTGTATTCATTTTTGGCAATCATTTGCTTCAATGTCATTTCCATGATGCAGATAGTTTGAAAGTACCTTTATCATGCAATTGCTTTTAGGCTAAAGCTAGATAGATTGCTAAGGGATATATTCGAAGAATTTGGTTTCAAAAATCCATCATGGAAAATACCTCTTTTTAAACAAAAATTTTCCAGCAAAAACATTTCACTTCTAAAAAATTTTCAAATATATTATTGATTACATATAATTTCTAAAAATAGTTTTTTTTTTTTTTATTCTTTTGATTTCAATTAATGAAGAAAAACCTAATAATTTAGGGATTTGTAAATCAATCCAATATTTTGGATAGCCCTATCCACTATTTACCTGTACTGCTGTAGAATCATGACATAATCCTAAATGGATTTCTTTCACCAAACGGGGAATGTTAATGTTATGACATTATATTATATGTTTTCTGTCACTCTACTGACTCATGATATGATATTCATCAATATTGATAAACATTAGATGTTAGCTGAGGAATGGTAATACCATTACCCAAACTATTATTCCTAGTAACTCAGCTTGAGTGTTTTTGTGTCTTTTTCTTTCATCTAATGCTTCACATCACTCGCAAATCGCGGATTGTTGCAATTTCTTCAAATTGCATTTGCTGACCGCGACTCGACCACGAGGTGCAAAAGCAGTCTGGATTGGGACCAAGATGCAAGTCTTATTGAACTTCAAGGGTACAATATCATGTCATGGTACACTTAGAAGTTGCACGATTATATTTTCAACACATTTGCGTGTTGTCAAAGTTGGTGTTATGTGTGGGGATTAGGGATGTCCTTATCCGTATAGTCAGGTATTCTGGAATTCTCGTTAGAGGTAATTTGGTTTTTTAATTACTCTTGGATTGATTCATTTTGTTACAAAATGGACAAAATATGCTCAAATTTTGAATACTTTTTCAAGTAAAATATGGATAGGTGGGATGTCCTAATAATTTAATTGTAAATTATAATTAAAATTATTTATTTTTATATTCATATATTATGACATTTTGGTGGACTGTTGCATTCGAATTTCATTTTCGCAGGGATCTCAAGAATTAAAACCATTGAATTTTATTCAATTTGACTAAAGTTTAAATATTGCGGAATATCATAGCAAAAATAAAGATATGATTAACCACAAATGAATACTCTTATTAAAATATATTTTACCAATCTGAACACTGAAAGTGCTTTTTCATGTCACATGATCTTGCTATGTAATGCTTGGAAGATTATTGCTAATGTACAAACATGAACATACCTTGTTTTGTGTACACATTTGAATTATTATCCAAAAGAAATGCTTAAAAAAACATATGAGTTTCGAACTGGAACTGGAGAGCTACACATCCATGACTTTTCTTGAATAAAACAAAGTCCAGAGCGAACATAAAAATGTACTCTTGAGCAAAGCTTTCATCCTTCATGGGGGTTGTTTCCATCATAGTTTCAGCAAAATTAGTCATGAAACGGAATTTTTCCTTTCCTCATAAATTATTTTGTTAAACTAGAGTCTTTGACGTTTGGGTACCGGTAAATGGTGTGCATTATTGTGTGTTTGTTTTTAACTTGCTGTGTTTTGCATTGGTGTCATGTTGTAGTGTAAATAGTAATTTGTAAGGTGATGGGCTTTTATTTAGAAACATACCAGTAGTTTGAATGGGATTGTTATTTGCTATTCCTATTCAATTTCACTTCTAAGACTTGTATTTGAGTACTTTTCTTGTTACTTTTTAATAAGATAAATGTCTAATATTTGATAAATAGTGCGATAAAACTGTTTTATATGCTAAATTTCTATATTACCAATGTTAAGTTTAACCAAATTTCGTATGAGTTAACGCATATTACATTACTGATGTGTTACTTAATTTTTAATAGTATGCAATTTATAGAAGAAAAATTATATGAAAGTATGTTGTGTTAAGAATGAGATACTGATGGATTGTGTCCCCAGGTGCATTCCATCTGTAAATCTTAACAAAATACATTTCCTGAGTGAGTTACGTTATCTTCCAATGTTTTAATCTCGATTTTCATGTAATGTTGTTAGCCTGCCGTACATCTATTTTTTACCATTCACATTGTTTTTGATCATTAATTGATATTTTTGTTAATTACGCAGGCCAAGAAAACATGCCAAACTTGAACTTAGTAAAATAACAGTTACATCTATTGCACCGAAAGAAACTGTTTCTTATGCCAAAGAAACTCAAACTCCCATTCAACAACAGCAATCTGATGGTGGGTACTTTTAAAGATAAACAGACATTAAATTTACTGGGAATGTATGTACAATTATATGGATATTTTGGGAATCTTGGTTGGATTTTTTTATTTGAACATTCTAAATGGTCATTTTTAAATAAAATCACGATATGTGGCATTTTCCATTGAGAATTTATGTTTTTTATGTTTATTTTTCTACAAAACCAGATGAAGATGAAAAACAGGACGAAGAAAAAAATGATGTCAATATTTTAGAAGACAAATCAGCTGATGACGACGAGGAAAAAGAAGAGGAAGGTATTTTTCACAAAAAAGTGACTCGATAAAACCTCCAAGTAAATTCCAAAAGCTCTGTGAGCTGGATGAATGGAATAAAAAACAAAGGCAAACTTGGGTTACTGTGTGTATTGCTTATTAAGGCCTCATTCGTACATCTTTCAATCTTATTTCCATTGGGGATTGAACCTGTATCACTTGTGTGTTTTGTTTGGCAGTCGTTCTGACTTTTTCTTTGCCCCTGTGACCACTGTGGTATGTGTAGTGCAGTGAGTGGTATCCATCCCGCAAGAGGATAAAGCAATATACGACTACTTTGATCTATTCAACTCCTGGAACATATAGAAAGTAAGTTGAGGTACTGTAAAGCCCAGCATAGTTTTTCTATTCCTAACTTTTTGCTTCAATTTCTGAAGTATTCACAGTTTTACCATATTTCATCATTATTGAAGCTCCCAGAGAATTGACAGAAGAAGAGAAATGTACGATTGAAACATCAGATGATTATTTATCATTCTTAAATAGAACTTCAAGATTTATGGAACGAGCTCTCACTCATAAAATTGATTTATTCACCGAATATAATTTACAACAAGATGAGGAAAGGTTAGTGATGTAAAAAAGGGAGTTGGATCCTTCTATGCCTAATATTGGCAATAAGGGTTGCTGGATTGTATTTTTTCATACAGATGTAATAGTCAATTATAAACAAGCTAGAACATCTCAGTCCAGGCTGGCTTTGTTAAATATGGGTCATTGACAGAATGCGACTCTGAGGCCTATTCCACGTATGACTCATGCTTGACAACATCAAATTTCTGATTGGGTAATCAATGATTAATATTGAATAGATTGCCTGAAATATTTAAAAAATGAGATGTAACATCTGAATAGTTGGATGTCCAGGAATTTTTAGTTCCTTATTTTATTATTTTAAAAATGTTCCATTATGCTGTAAGCATGATATCATATGCCTAATTTTGTGTTGTGTTTGACAAGAAAAACGATTCTGCTATTATGTTAGACGCCGAAATAGTAGTCTTTCAGATGAATGAAATCCTGTTCATCTAGTGTAAAATTCTTAAACATAGTATTCATATTAGATGTTATTCATTTTGTCTTTAAAATAAGAGTCAGATTTTTTATTCTTAGCCATGGCCATGGTGGTGATCTCACATCCACACAGAGCCATACCACTGAATAATTTATTATTTTGAACATTTTTTACTCGACTCATCTTCCCTCTCCTTTAATTATTCAGTGAGGCAGACAAGGGAGCAAAATTGTCTCTCAATCGAGTGTTCTCAGATGAAAGATGGTCCAGACACAGACTTGTTACTTGTTTGGATTGGAGTACACAGGTAATAAATTATTTTTCAATGGCCAAAAATTATAGATCGAAAAGTCAGATATTGAAGATTCTGCTTAAAAGTAATTTTAATTTCTTTAATTCTGAAATTTAATCATTTTGCAGTAAGATCATGATGATAATATTTGACATAAATCATTTTGCTGCTAAATGGGCGAATATCATCAATTTATGTTTGTCTTGTAAATTTTGAATAAAATTATTTCATTTTTGCATCTGATGTCTTACTTTCAGTATCCAGAACTCTGTGTTGCATCGTATAGTTCAAATGAAGATGCTCCTTATGAACCTGATGGTGTTGCACTTGTGTGGAATAGTAAATACAAAACATCAAGTCCTGAGTATGTATTGTTTTTAATTGCTTGATTGTTTATCCGCTCATATTTTCAAATTAGCACTACCAGAGTCTATTAACTTTTGCTCTGGCTATAATCCTGATAGCAATAGTCTCTATTATCAAGATTTCAAACTGTTACGCGAGACAAATATTGTAGGTACGGATGTTGGAATAGTCTTAACATATTTCCTGCGTGTCGTAAAAAGCGAATAAAGGAAACGAAGAAGAATTGTTTGATGAATTTAACCTTTGTACAGGGCATATACCAATCACTGCATTTTACTGTGGCAGTTCAGTTCCATCTGGAATGGTTTCCATTAAGAGTGCAGTTACTGGTACTAAATCTTTCAGTAGCTCTTTGCTATTCAGTGGCCGGTAGTTGGTTCCTTCTTGACACTGCTTCTGGCCTTGCTCAGAGATAATTTCAAACTAAAAATCTCTTGACAAAGCAGAGTAGCTGACATTATTACCCTTAGTTCATCTACTTTTTTCAAAAACGGATCTCGATATCCGATAATTATACTAATCTCCATTAATAACTATGATAATGGAAAATGCCAATTTTATTTCATATAGATATATCTTCCATTGTCAATCATCAGTAACAGCAGCATGTTTCGCAAAATTTCATCCTAACTTGGTAGTAGGTGGAACGTACAGTGGACAGATTGTTTTATGGGACAATAGAACGAAGAAACGGACTCCTGCTCAAAGAAGCAAACTTTCTGCATCTGCTCATACTGTAAATATTTTCATGTTATCAATCTATACGAAAACACAAATTTCATGCATGTATCGATTTTCCCTTATAAAACTCGCAATACAAGTGAAATTGTCTTTCCAATGCGTGCGTTTCCGGTGACAAACAATAATTGCATTCAAATGGCTAGAAGTGCAATGTACATTACGAAACGAGCACTCTCTGTTAGCTTACATAGCTAATCGTTAGTTTGCGCATTGGAAAATGTAGGCAAACGCATGAGTTGCGCTAGCGTAAAATACAAGAATGAACTGTACTGTACTGTATGCATGAAATACAACCACAACGATCACAAGGAACTAATTACAAAAAATTTATTGTTTAGAATGTTTTTGTTTCTATGTCTTGGAAAAGGAGAAAGCAATCACTTTGTAACTTTAGCATTATCGCATGCTTTGGTTTTGACAATAATAAACTGATTTTGAAATGAAAATATTTTAGCTTTTTGGGCAGAATTCGATCAGCAAATAGAAATCGGATTTAGAAATTAAACCTTCAAATATGTCAATTTTTTGTTCATACTAGATTTCTTTCTAAATGTTGATGTTTTACGGCATTCTTCTGTGTGTTATTTTCCTTTACTAGAGTAATATCATAAGGTTCCAAGTATGACTTGACTGGTATATCTGTTCATTGATATATCAGCGTGTTTTTACAATATAGTAAATATCGGTATTCATCAAAATTAGTTTATATTAGTGGTTATAGATGAGCGATATTATTGACCACTGAATTCGACTGATCTATGCATCTATAGCAGTTTGAAGCAATTACTGTAAAATGATATAAAAAACAAGGATTTGTACGAAACATTATTTGCTTTGTATTGTGAAGAGATTTTGGTATTGGTTATCAGCAGACAACAAACTGAAATACTGGCATCGGAGAAAATTTAAGAGATATCGGCCGAACCTTAGTCTTGAATCTTTCAAAAAGACTATTTCACGTTAATTAACAATGTTGCAACATATAATTTCAGCATCCAGTATTCTGTGTGGATGTTGTTGGAACGCAAAATGCACATAACTTAATCTCAATTTCAAATGATGGAAAAATGTGTTCATGGAGTTTGGATATGTTGACCCAGCCACAGGTACAATCAGTTATTAGCCTTCACAAGCACAGCTGAATTTCTTCAGGTGTTCGAATGCCATTTCTTTTTCTTTGGATTGACAAAAATAGCTCACAATCATCAACACTGCTATTTCATAGCAGTATTGATGACATTGACCTATTTTATACAGTTTGGTTACAACTAGAAACAGACATTCAATTCTTTTGAAATATTGCCAACTTGCTAACTTTTCTTTTAATGAAATAAATTTTCTTCGGGTGTCTGAATAGAAGAGTAGATGGCATTCTGCCAGTCTGCAAGGGATGTTGTCACTTTAGGATATATTGAATTGAATCAGCAATCATCAAATCTTTCTGATTATGATCCTATTTAATACTTATTTTCAAAAAAATGCCCAGGCAGGCATAATGTCACCTACTCTGCTACTCAGACACCCAAAAAAATGGATTTTGTAGGAAGTAAATTCAGCAAATGGGCAGCTTTTCATGGCATACTCCTTGCTATTGGACTAAAATAGTCTAGTTTTGAGTTTCCTGAAGCAAATAAACTGTAGAAAAAGTTTCAAAACCATCAATACTGCTATGAAATAGCAGTGTTGTTGGTTTTGAAGCTTTTTTGTACATCTGAAGAATATGACATGAATTTTTGGAAAACTGAAGTTTTGCAATCTTGAAATGTTAGGAAATATACTAAATTTGTGTGATTCATCGGAATCATATGTGCACACGCACCCCTGTCTGAGAGATATAATGTAATTTGTTAATATTGATATAATGCTTAATCTGCAGAATATTTATTTGGTTTCAAACTCCTTTAATATCAATTTTTTTGTACCAGGATACCATGGAGTTGCAACATAAACAATCAAAGGCAGTTGCAGTAACATGTATGGCATTCCAACCTAATAATGTCAATAACTTTGCTATCGGTGCAGAAGACGGTTCAGTGTATTCCGCATGTAGGCATGGAAGGTATGTGATAATTGTTTCGAGTCTGTGAACAGTGTGTTGGGTTTGATCAGGTTGACAAAACTTTTGTTCTTTTTCATCTTTATAAAAATTTCATGCTGTTTTCTTCTGATAAATTTAAGAGCTTTAAACACCAACTGGTGTTGATGAATTTGAAATCTTTTTTGTCCCACGCAAGTGTTTGCATGACAACAAATTTTTTGACAAAATTTATTGATTGGATGTAAGTTTGAAACTTGTGTAGGGCTCAGGAATGTCCAAAACGAATCGAATATTCGAATACATTCGGAAATAAAAATATTTCAGAATAGTCGCTTATGAAAATTTGCAGAAAAATCCATTTTTCTCTCCAAATTCATATTTCTTCTTGGAAATTTGTGACCAATACTGATCTGTAGCCATATGGTTAAGCCATATTCTCTCCCACAGGACAAAAATGAAACCTTATCTTATTTAAGATACTTCAACAATTTCCAAAATTGACCGAAAAAATTATGCAAATATCAAGTCATTAAATAGATTTTCCCAAAAATTTTTGATTTTCTTTGCAAATTTGCAGTATAGAATAAGATATATATCATACGTTTTACACTGGAATGAGTTGATTCAGAATGAACAGAAAATAAATTTAATTTTAATCAGAATTCTTAAATAAATAATGATGTAGACGAGGGTAATCAATTTATTATGTTTCGAATACTTATTTTGCAGCAAAACTGGAATAAGTGATTCTTTTGATGGACATTTCGGGCCAGTGACAGGAGTTGATTTTCATTGTGCAACTGGACAACTGGATTTCTCACATCTATTTTTAACATCGTCATTTGACTGGACGGTCAAACTGTGGTCATTAAAGGTAAAGAGCAGATTATTACAAGTATTTCATTTTGTAGGTCATGCAGCTGCATGTTGGAATGCAAGCATCTGCAGTCATATGGTTAAGCCATATTCTTTCCACAGGGCAAAAATGAAATGTTATCCTAGTTAGGGTACTTCAAAAATTTGCAATATTTACCGAAAAAAAAATTATGCTTTAATTCAAATATAAAGTCCTTAAATAGATTTTCCAAAAAATTTTGTAACAAAATATATACTCTTCATATTTAATTACAGAATGGAACCAAGAAATGTCTCCATTCGTTTGAAGACAACAATGATTATGTGATGGATGTTGCATGGTCTCCTGCTCATCCTTCTATGTTCGCAAGTGCGGATGCATCCGGTAGAATCGATTTATGGAATCTCAATTCTGATATCGAGGTTTGATTGTGTTCTTATTTGGTTGCTGATCCCAACCAGGTATTTTATTTTGTCAAGCATGGGTCACGACTTGTCGGCGCGATTCATCAGTGATCCATGCTTAACAAAACAAACCATATTTTTCCAACTTGGTGGGGACAAAGGGCTAAATTAGTGAAAATGGTATTCTCCTTTTCATTGTGATAAAATTGTTTCAAAAGGCGTTCCGGCAACATTGATGAGATTTATTTTGACACCCCTGTTTACACAAAAAGCAAAATGCCACATTATAGAGTGATAGCTTGAATAGAATGACCACTAGAACTGGCCTTTTCCATAATAATCAAATAAGAAATGTGCAAAAAGAAAAAATTGAATTATGCATCTTCGATTCTTATATATTAGCATGACATATCTTGAACAGGTACCTGCGGTTTCTGTGACAACTGACAGTAATTCGGCGGTGAATGAAATTCGATGGAATCCTGCTGGAACACAAATTGCCGCAGGAGATGAAGTTGGTCGAGTACATGTGTATGATGTAGGAGAAGTAAGTTCTCAGTTCATATTTTACAATCTGAATTATGTATTAAATTGAAAGAAAAAACTCTTTTTTACATATACATATATTAGAATTTCTTGCCCAGAGAGCACAGAGCTATTATGATTATTTATACCATGTATAATATATATAACTCAAATCCGTCTAAAGGTAAAATTGAAAAAAATAAAAACCAATGTTGAAAGATTTATACAAGGGAGGATTATGGATGTATCAAATATGTCAAAAATTAATAAATTTGTTCAATGTAAGGACCCGAGGTACCACTGAGGCGCGCTATCCAGTCAGGAAAAAGTTGTCTATAAATGTTTGACTAAAGACAAGATTTGTCATATTCACATAGATCTAGTGATGCATTAATGTTAAATATTGTATTTTAGCAAATTGCATCACCTCGGAACGATGAATGGTCACGATTTGTTCGTACACTAGCCGATATAAAGAGTAATGAAGCTGAAGAAGAAGAAAGTTTGATGTCACGCCATTTATGAATTTCATAATTCTTTTTACGAGAAACTGGCATTCTCCTTTCTAGCATAACACATCTGGTTTAGAACAGATATTACTCATATGATAATCTCTGAATGTTCCATTGCACTCGTATGGAGTGACAAAGATCTACTTATATTATATATATATAGAAAATGGCGAAAAAATGAAAAATTGTGAATATTATATTCATGTGTTTCTAGACTTAGATGATGAGCATGTCTTTTTTTTTTGAACACCTTCCTGTTATAGCAATAAAGTTGTAAACTTGAAAACCATCAACACCGCTATTAGTATTACAAAGCAGTGTTAATCGTTTTATGGTCTTTTAGTTCATTTGGAGAGAAGAAGAAGAGTTTCACGCACAATTTTATGTCATACTGAACTTGTTTACTGGTATGTAGCATGAAGCCCCCATGCTGATCACATACATAATCTACTTCTTTGAAATTCACTATCGACAAAAATATAGGTTTCATGCATTTTTGTCAATATAGTTATATTATAAATATTTTGTAACTAGTGATGAAAATGACAGTTATTCTTCGAAATGGTTGACACCTCTGCATTTTTGTCTTACTGGCATCTGGAAATCATCATGCATGTGCTTTTACATTTGGTGAGAAAAAATTGGCAGTTTTCCTGAAGTTCATTGCTATGTTCTTCATTTGCTATTTTTTAGTGTGGGGCTGCTGGTAGGCATGCTTTTTGAGGCACATTTATAGATATAATACTTCTTTTAGGCTGCTATGGTTTATCATAATCCTTTGTGTTGACCTGTTAGTTTCAGCAATCTGTTGGCTAGTGTTTTTGTGCATGCTAATTATCGATTTTTTTGTATACTTATTGCATTAAATAGTACTAAATGATTTATGTGATAAATAAAATGTGTGTTCACTTTGGCTAAGAAAATGTAATTCTTTGGTAGAAAAGCACAAAAATATTACTGTATGTAGTTTTAAGAAATAAAATGCCTTTTTATCTGGCAAGGAGAGTTAAAAATTATAAATGTGACAGGGTGAAAACGCTATTCACTTTCTGAATGATTCAAGGGCCTAGTACAAGATAATAAATAGTTTTGGGTTGAATCTCGCGGTTGTCATATCCCTTTGAGAAGAGTTCGGGACTTCCAGTACCCTGGAAGATATTGTGGTACTATACTGCTGGATACCTCTATTCCAAAATTTCTTAGTTTCCCGAAAAAAAAAATAATATTCGGTTTCTGAATTTCATTCTTTGATGAATTCCTAATCCAGTGTGAGCTTCAGAAAGAACCCAGTGACACAGGCTTAGAAAGATGAGTGCACAATATATCCTGAACTGGGGACATTTTATTTTTCGTACACTTTTTTGCTTCGAAAAAAAAATATTTTATTCAAAATAAATAGAAAGTTTGAAAAGCAAATCAATATTTTTTACAGATGTTTAGGAAATATGGTAAAATATTGAAGCAGCGCGTTTCTGATATTGAGTAAATATATAGGAATAAAGTTTATCAACAAGGTGAAGAGTCAACTCTATAAAATATTAATTTCCAAAGAATGAGATATTGAAATTGTTCATTCGCCACATTTCGTACTTTTATTTCAGAAGATGAATAGACTTGAATCGAGAAGTTCAACTTTGATACATATTGATTTAATTTTACGGCCGTACAGGGTTCAAAAATAACCTTATTTTGCAGGCAACTTCAACAAACTTTTGTTATTTTCTTTCACCCGTTCACAGTTAAACGGAGGTTTTCATTTCCACCTCTCATCCATTAGTTTTGGGTTGTAAAAAAGACAATGAAATTTTCTGAGGCTGAATTTGCGGCTATTATGAAGGAGTTGGATACAGCTGAACTGAACGATTATGAATTTTTTGTGGAGAGTCATGGAGTGAAGTTATACAGAAAATATCTGGAGGTGAGCTGACCTATTTGATTTTATCGCGTTGCGGTCAATTTGTACCAGTATACAAGTAAACAGCTTTATTAGGAGCGATTGGTCAATTTGTACCCTGAAAATATCGCCATTTGTCAATTTGTATCTTTGCTAAACTTACCTGTTAACGAATTTTTTAGTGCAACAGCAAGTATCTTATAAAAATTCATTAGTAATCACAGATCATGCGCATGTTTTAAACTTTAGACAAGGTTTTATTTGTTTTTCCAATTTTTTTTATATAAATATATTTCATTGCTGTTATGTGTTTTTATGACGAAAGAATTGAAATATAATTCATTTTAATAACGGATATGATCGCTAATATTTCATTCACGTATCTTTTTAAAACCTCGACCAAAAATACAGCAGATATCCAAAAATACAGCACATACAAAATATGCGCCACAAATACTAGTCATATAACTACCAGTGAAAACTAAAAAATAAAGTGCAAAAAATAACCAAAATTGTGAGCTTGTGGCCATTCGTGCATATATTTTTAAATTTATAATAATTGAACCAATCACTTGCCTGCTTTGAATTTGAAAATAGGATAAAACAGAGAAAAAGCCTTAATAAAACCCTGATAATCTCATTGTTCTCTTTATTACTTCTTTAATGAATGCTTCTAACTCCAATAAGCTATTTTTTGTCATAATTTCTACAGGCATCTGGACTGTATCAATATAAAGTAATTGGTGAAATCAATGTTGATCCTAAAATATGTGCCGATGTTTATATGGATTTGAAATATAGGAAAAAATGGGATAGTTATGCTGTTGGTGAGGCGTGTTTTGTTCTTTTAGGCCGCAAACATAACTAACTCTAAATATTATAGCATGTATTAGTCATTAATTATAGTCTCTTAACATGGACTGTACCAAGCATGAGTGATGTACAGTGTATCATGCATAACTGTGGTGATAGTCGTAGAGTTAAGGTATTGAGGTTGTAGGAGTCTGTGATATATCATACACTGCTATCATTTCCACATGCCGATTATATTATGAAACTCTTATGCAAACACTTTGCTAATATTAACTTATATATATTTTTTTTATTGACTCAAGTAGTTTGAACTCAAATTTCCTTCATTGTATCTTCTCCGTGTCATGAAACGCAACTGAAAACAGATGGAGTGTTATTTCAATATAATTCATGCCATTCTAAAGTTCAACAAAGGAGTAAAAGTAGTTACGTGTACAAGGGCCAAACATGGCGGTTGTGGTACATATTTGACATTGGAGAGAAACATTTCAAAATTCTAACATTCAACATTATGATGGTCTTAAAGTTGCGAGAGTAACAGAAAAGAAAAAGCAGCTGTGTAAATTTTTCAAGAATTTAAATTTTGAAACAACTGGCATACAGATGATTTTAGCATACAGATGAACCAAAGGATGTCCAAAACGAATACCGAATACCTTCGAATTTCAACATATTCGATATAGTAGAATTCTTATGATTGCAGAATAGTTGCTTACAAAAATTATTTGTTCTATTGCACAAATTCAGGCATTATAAGCTGAAACTCAATTTTTGCCTTTTTAAATTGATACTTCACTTAAAACCAGGCAAATTGAAATTACGATTTTATCTTGAAATAGTGGTAAATCGTAATGCTCTTTTTTTATCAAAAAACATGACTGAGTTTGGATGTATTCAATATTTCATATTCAAAGTTTTTTTTTAATGTATTCTAAATAGGAAAATATTTGGTTTTGGCCATTTCTGGATGGAGCTTTCTTGAAGAAAACAAGCTGCGATGTTGAAGTTAGGATTGCAGAATTTCACTATTTTGACTTGACTCCTTTTCCTATTCCAGATCTCAGGCATATTTGTGAAGATGAACCAGAAATAATTTACTGGGAAGTTGCTTATCCGTGGCCGATGTCACATCGTGATGTATCCTTTATTAACCAAAATAAATCAACTCGTAGTTGGAAAAATTAAAAGTAACTCCATAAATTAGAAACAAGGATAATATTTTTCCTTTTTTTTGCTGCTTTGCATGTATGGGATAGGATTTCATTGTTATCCTGTTGGAGAGGAGAGCTGAGAATGCGGCTTGATCATACGGCGAACCACGACCTTTCATGCAGACACCTGTTCCGAGGTGGTTCCGAAGCCCAGAGCAGTGCTCACTTGAAACACCGTGCACCGGCGAGGCGCCAGACCTCTCACATATAGGCCAATGGGGCCTGATTGATATGGCTTTGGTGGCTGGTCAATATCGATATAACTTATGCTCTATCACGATCTCAAAAAATTAGTGGTTTTGAACAAACACTAAAGCATTTGTAAACGAGAGATTGAGTCATAATTCCTGAAAATACATCAAAACAGGAAAATAATGTAGATATACACACATTAGATTAAAACGTATTTGTGGAGATAAAAATTTGCCTCCTGAGTTTATGCTCCCCTCAATTATTTTCGGAGTGAAGCAAATTTGAGGGTAAATTCATCTATCTGGTATTATAAAAACGACTGATAAATATCTTCTCATTTTGGCCGAGACCAGTATTGCTAAATTGTTTTTAAATGAGCCCTATATATCGATCGTATCTTGATCAATACCCTATTTTTCAATTGGAAATTTTTTTTTTATAGTTTTTGAAGGGGAAGCTTATTAACAATACGTGTCAACAAAATTTTTGAAATAATCCCAGCGCTGCATTGGCATGATGAAATCCAAAATAGCTGTCGAACGAATATAACAAGTTGGCACCCCAACAAAGTATGATTAAGATGGACGGTGAATAATTCAATTAGCAATACATGATGAGGCACTGTAACCCACAGCCTTCGGTCCGTGCCCGATGGTTCCTCGTATGTTCCACGCAGGATGGAATGACAAGAGACGAGAAAGATCTCATAACCAGATATAATTGTAAACATTGTTAGTTGCATACTGTGAATCAAAATTAATTTTATTTTTATTTACCTTCATTAACATTACCCCTAATTCCTTAACCCCACATTCCTTTGCATAGTATTTATATCTGAGACAGAAGAAGGTTTTATCAAATGCTAAGGGTGAGACTGTGTATGTTGTGCTTGGGCAGTCAGCCAAAAAAGAAGACTTGAATGAATCAACAAATGTCAAAGAAAAAAGCGGGGTCATAAGAGTAGATGATTTTATCCAAGGTATCGCTCTGACCAGTAATGGGAAAGGAGGAACAAAAGGTATGCTGATAGTTTCATTCTTGTTTTACCATTCCTCTTTTTAAATCCATCCGAGTCAGAAATTTCTTTTCAAAAGGTCTTGTCAATTATGAGTCCCTGATAGATCGCACCGCCTAGGTGCGGTCCATCTGTGACTCATTCTTGACACGACAGGAAATTGGGATGGTTATGTTCCCAGCCCTCGTGCATGGTTTTGTTTTTTGTCATAGTTGATGTATTGGTATTTATCATGAACACAGATTACATGACAATACCTGTTTATTGAACTCTTCATAGTAGTTCAATTTCTTATATCCAAAAACTGCGACAAATGTGCTTGGCGTAGGTCATTTGCTCGAAAATTTAGTAGTGGGTCATGAGATTTCTGAATCAATTGTGATGTGAAATTTATGAACTGTTCAAAACGATGTTGAATATGGGTAGCAAACTAGCATAATGATGAAGTATATTTTTCCGTTTGACTCTTGTCATATCAGAAGTTTTGTAATTAGCCACCTAATTTTGTGTACCATTTGAACTGAACTATAGGGACAACTATAGGATTTGGTATTATTAATGATGCAAATAAAGTTAAGAGCAACAATTCATTTTTTGCATTTTGGAGCAGAGTAAAAAATAAATAAAATCAAAAAAATTCTTATTGTATTTCGTCGCTAAAATATTTAAATTCACTCTCATTTTGCGAGTTTTTGCAGTTTTGGACCGATTCAAGACAGAAGTAATTTTTTATTCGAATCAACATATTGAGTGGCCCTAATTATACGTTCATCATCTATTTATCTTTATGTTGCAGCTTTCATGCACTACTATGATAATCCAAAAGGAAGTATTCCAACTTGGCTTATAAACTGGGCAGCAAGCAGTGGCGTTCCAGATTTTTTGAGTAAAATGGAGAAAGCTTGTGTAGAATATAAAACTTATTTATCAGAGTAATTTTATATTACACAAATTATATTTTTGTAGTAGAGTCTGTAAGAGCAATTTTCTATTGGCTGTTTATCCATAGATGTTGAATGTTATGAACTATATCCCTCGATTCTATGTTGGAAATGTATAGATAAATCCATCAGTGACCCATAACTAACAAAATATATTGAGAGTGGGCTGAAAAAAAGTGTCACTCTCCCGTGAAATCCAAACGTAGCGCCCTAATATTGGTATTGCACTTGCCCATTTGATGCTATAACTAAGATTTTCTGTAAAATTATACCACATTCAGTAATCCTCTGTATTGATTTATTCGTAGTCCATTGTTGGCTTTACCTTATCATGTTCCTAATTATATAATTGATTTAAACTTGCTATGCGTTACCTAAAAATGGAAAGTTTGAACAAATATCGGTTCCTGGTGGCAGGTAGATATCTAATCCCTGAAAACTTCTACGTCTACTTGTACTTTATATAAATCTCTATTTTAAATTAGATGTTTACTATTGCTTTGTGAAAACAATTTCCAATATTTAACCAAAAATACCTCTCGCACCTCTTGTTACCTTGCCAGAATTTATCGAAAACTCCCAACTTTTATGAAGTTTTGATGTTATCGATGCTTGTGATTTTTCTATATTGTCGTGGAACATGCTGCTGGAAGTCATTTTAATTGTTTCCAGCAGAGTTAGAAATTCTATTCTTGTGCATATATGTGTCACCTTTTATTACTTTTATGCAGATATTGTTCATTGTTACGTACTATGCACTGTACTTTGGTGATATACTGATTGTGGAAGTGGGAAACTGACGTTACTGATTTCCTTCCCTACTCTACTGGGCCATTTGAACTAATTATAAATTTGTTGACTTCGCAGATTCAGAGACATTAATCTGGTGTGAGTTCACAAATATGTTCAAAAAACGTAATAAATATTTAGTGTAGATTCAATATGTTATAAAAAAGATCAATTGTTTTAAAATTGCCAAAACTGGAAAAGACAGTTTAAGCAACAGTAGCTTTATGTTATTCTTATGTCTAATGGGCAAGAACCATCAAGGGATCTTATTTCAAGCTGTATTCCATCAGCAATACCTGAACAAACAAAAGTGAAAAGGTAATACCTTTGTTTGATTCATAAAATGCGAACCAATTACCACTCTGTGCACAATTTTCACTTCATATGTGATAGTGTAAAGAAAAATAATATATATGATCATTCGTCAGTGGATCGCAGGACTTCGAATCATATTAGGACGGGCAACGACAATCTGGTTCTACCATGATTTCGTTGCGCAATATATTAACATTTAAACGATATAACAAAATTTAGATATTTTTATATTTTGTGTATCGTGCAGTCGAGTGACTAACTGAACCAAAATCTCCAAATTAAAGCAAGCTTACGTCATGATACTGATGCAGTGTGTAGTCAACGACAAAATGATTTTTAATAAATTATGTTTCTCCATGTAACTCTGGTCACTGTGCAATAAAGTTCAAAATCATCAACACAGCTACGAATTATCCGTGTTGACCGTTCCGAAGAACTATATTTTAGGCGCCAAAGCAAAACAAGATTCAGTCACTCTACTATGACTAATGCTTGAGTAAAAGGAAATTGTGGAGAAACAGATCAAAAAAAGCCAGTTAGAATAATAAGAACTAGACACCAAACGTATTTGGGAGATGTTTCACTCATTATTCCCATCATAATAATGGTAGATAAAACGATGTGACGCAGGGGTCATTTTTTACGGACTAATATTTAAACCACTTGGAAAGTCATATTAAAATTGCAGGATCATGACTGAGACACTGCAGTATACTGGCAGAATGCCGGCAGCACGGCAACTCAGACATCCTAGGAGGATGTAATTCCATCAGCAAATGTTGATTCAGAGACATCAAGGGTGGCTTTAAAGTGCAGAGAAAGGTTCAAAATAATCAGCGTGGCTGTGGAATAGCAGTGTTGATGTTTTGTCAATCGGAAGAAAATAAAATCGCACCCAAAGAAAACCAACAATCTGCCACCATTTCCCCGTTCTCATCATTATTCTGTGGCAAAATTTAAACTTCAGAACTAGCAATTCATTAGCTGCACTGGGTTAATATTGAAGCCTCAGCCACAAATCTCTATATGATTATCTATCTCTATGAAAAAGTTATTCGAATCCCAAATAACTCGGTTCTACCCAGCCCTCATGCCTTGTTTTAATTTCGACACGTATAAAGAAAATTTAGTAAGCGCTAGAGCGTTCACGGACTTACCCAGGACATACACGACTCGCTACAATATACAGTAGAGGTTCAACAGAATATTTTCTGCTTAGCACACCGTTGCTGACTCCTTTTTGTTCATGATATTTTCAATGACTTCTAGTCTAACCCTGTATAACCGGGGGAAGAATGTGCCACACCTTCTCGGCCAATAGTTTTCTCCATGTGTTTCTCCAATATTGGTGAGCTGGAGGATAATTTTGTTTCCACTGAAATACTTTCGACGAGAAAAAGAACATCCTGCGTCCTCTTTTGACACAACAAATGACCTTAAAATTATGAATATAGTTAGGAAGTTTACTTAAGTATTATTAAAACGTTTAATATGTCAACTGTATTTTTGGGCGCTTTTCATCGTGAAAGTGTGCCGTCCTTCGGTTGTCGCTGAAGGTCCACTACGATGTGTACTTTGACGAAATTACGTTGGATCACGTCACGAAGCTATAGGTTGGAAATGAATATCCCTGGTAGATTTCAGAGATATTACCTGGATTTCAAAAAATCGGAAAACAATAAAACTGTGTTTATGGGAAGATAATTACTACAGAAACGTACCAGGAGAACTAATCGATGACAGGTAACTAGGGGTGGGCAAAACCGAATTATTTGGAATCCGAATCGGATTCGGATATTTTTTCGAATCGAATCACTTATTCCATTCATGGTATTACAACTTGTCTCCATTGTGAAAATCAAGACATTTGTCGTGTATATTTTCAGTTCAGACGCCATGTCTGAGACCAAGAATTTTCATAATTTAACGACAAAATACAATCGATTTTGGCCAAATTTGACGAAAATCTATTGCATTTTTTCGTGAAAAATGAAATTTCCCTACATTTGGCAATTTTTTTTCCTATGAACGATTCGCGATTGATTCGAATAGCGTATGCTTCTAATCACTGAATCGAATTGCCCAGCCCTACCCATAACCTAATGTTTATCACTTTCTTTTTTCTAAATTCATAGTTTGATTACCTCGTGACTAGGGCTGGGCACAACCGAATCATTTGGAATTCTAATCTGATTCGGATGATTTTGTTGAACCGGATCGAACCACTGAATCCGTATAGGTAAAAACTGTCCCATTTTTATCTTTAATTGTTGTTCAATAATCAATGTATTGAAATCTATAGTTTGTATCAAATATTAAGTTCCACTTCGTCGAAATAATTTTCCGCTAAGCATAGGACACTGATGGATCACGCCTTCACGGCGCGGGCCATCTGTGGCTTATGCCTAAGAAAATAGGATTCCCTATTGGTATCGGAGATCCACGACCGGTCGAATAACTTTTGGTCAAATCGAATCGCAGATTTGAATTGCCCAGCCTTATTTGTGACCATGATATAAGCAATCGCAAAATCAGCATCGTTTAGAACGGCCAACTCAAAAGAACTGATTTTTTTTATCCAGTGTCTCTCAAGAATCGAATCCCGACTCAAATTCGTTTGCATTTATAATATTAGTATCAATTGCCAAGAATTTAATTCATTTTCAAGCATTTTTACGCTTTGAATAATGGCATAATTATGGTAGCGAACCTTGCTTGAAGTCCCATTCATACCAAAATTCTAATTATTTCACGTGAGTGTAGCCTATCATTAAAAATGATGGTTTCATTTTGACCCCGTCCCAGTCGGAATTTTTATTTTTTTCAAGCATGAGCCACTGATGGACCGCGCCTTAATAGCGCGATACACCAGTGACTCATACTTGATAAAAAAGATATTTTTCTGACTTGGGTAGCGTTATTCGATTAAATCTACGTAATTACGAGGTAATTCTATGTTTAGTCGTTAAAAAGTTTTTGAATCGTAGACTTCAAAACCTCTTATTAACGGATATTGCGTCACGCCAGATGGAGCATTGTTCGTGGAACTCATTTTCGCATCAAATAGTTAAAAAGAGTGGTTTTTGTTTGATAAAGACTTGATATTGTTACGAAGCTTTTAATCATTTTAATCACAAATGGGATGAGACATGTGTAAGTGCAATGGAATTTAACGAGGAATTGGAAGGGTAGTTGGAAGTACCCAGATTTCGTTTCCCCTTTTTCACAAATGTCAAATAATCGTGAGACTACTTCTTATGTGATTTTAAAAAATATAAAACAATACAGAGTAGTCATTGAACGATAAAATCCATTCCGTTATTGATCAAACTTTAGGCAGTACGAAATTTTGTGACTCATTTGAGGAAGATCGCTAATCATAGAAAAACATAAAAGTCTTCGAAATGGCCGAATGAAGAAAGTTTTCAACATAGCAAGAAGCATAGTGTACCGCATAAATATTTTGATCAGTTTTATTTTTCGAGTGATTAAGAACATGTTCCCTTCTCCAGGTTTGAACTTAGAACTTAAATTGAAATTTGAAATTGAATTCTTAAAATAAACAGAATTTTCGTGAGCCTTTGCCGCGCAATTGAATATCCTACATATTTTGATTGTTTTTACATACAATGGTGTATTTTGTGAGCAACAGGCTTAAAATAATTTTTGCGCTCCTTCCGCGCGCAATTTTTGGTTGAATTTGATTTTATTTGATACCTCACTCCGCGCATGGCTGTGACTTGCATTGTCATTGACGAATTCCTATTTTTGATGATTTTTGTCTAGTGTAAATCAAGATATAATATGGATTTGGTCCAGTATTTCAGAGTGCTAAATTATTCGAAGTTGAGCAGTACCGTCGAACACTAGCCCATACTCATTAAATCAGATTTTTTCTTTTATGACAGTTTTCTAGAACAAAATGTACTAAACTCATATAGACTAGCTGGACATCAAAATAAATATAGGATATATGACTACACTGCATTTCCAAAAAAGTACATCATGCTTATCTTTGGCCAAGCAATGCATAACCGCATAGTCAAACAAGGAAATGACCTTTTTCGTCCGCATTGTTATTCTCCCTTTTATTTTTTCTGACGTTGAGCGAAAATAATTGGACACATCAGTCATTTTAGCGTTTTCTCTAACTTTTGTGCTGTTGTGTGTTCGTCGCTATGCACCAGTCAGTTTTGTCACAAAGGCTAATTTCCGCTTTTTAATGATAAACTCGTGACGTGACCACTGTTAACGTAGGAACCAACTGACAAAAAGTGTATTCAACGGTGGCGTTCGAGTTTTTTTTTTTTGGTTATGTTAAACGATATTAAATACGGTGAGCGGATTTTGTGATTCGCGATGCTGAACCGAGGGAAAGAAAAAGGAAGGGAAAATATTTTCGGAGATTATGAAAGAGAAGTTGGTTTAGCAAGCCAGCAAGATTCAGAGAAATTGGGACACTAAGAAAATCCAGGATTTTTAGTTTGTTGAGAACGAAATGGATTTTTCAAATACCGTTTCAATTTCAAATATTTGTTCTACTCTGCATTTATTTGGAGGTCTGTACGTTAGAACCATGTGTTGAAATCTAGATCTGAATATTGGTGTTCGGCTCGTTAATCCATGCCCACCACTTTGCTCAGAATAAGATAACTCGAAGGTCTGCATAACCGGGAAGTACGTAACTTTCGAATATTCAATTAATTTAATCGAATCAGTTTTGTCAAGTTTAAGTCACCAACAAATTGCACCATGGAGGCGAGAAAGTGAGATATCCCAGAACTGATAACGTAATTTATTAGTGAAAAATTTCTACCGTTACCATGTATTATAACACTGTGTTAAAATTAGTATGGGTTCAAAACATCACAAATTCGTACCGGTAACCAAACATCTCTTTACGTTTTTGCCCGTAGCCTCCATACTAAGAGCAGTCCCAAAGTTTTGAGTTTTATAAGACAATATCTTTCAAATCAGCACTTTTTGCACTTGCACTTTTTTTCGCCACTCCGACGAGCAAATACGTCTGCCATATTTTCGCGTGCAGTTTGGAGTAGGGTCCTTTTTATTTGTTTTTATGCTCTCCCATCCATGTTTTATACTTCTACATCCACTTCTCCACTTTGAATAAGTTGATAATGTTTCGAGCTCCGCCAGCGTTTCATGAAATATTCCCAATTTACACGTTCATTTTCAAATTGTTTTCAGTTTTATAAGAATATAGTGATAAATAATCTTCCCGGAGATTCTATACGCAGGTAACAAGAATAGAGTTAGCATGGCTAACCGGATATACCTCATGGATTCTTTCACGAATTTGAAGTTAACGCATATACGTTCAGTATTTTGGCTTCTCATGTTTGCTTTCGGCACCTGTAGTGAGTTTTTTTGTTTTACTATATATTTACTTGCCTGCTTCAAGTATTTCTTTTCTGGCATGTTGATGTGACCACCTCCTTTTGAATCCTATCGAATTGCACATCCTACATCAATACCAAATGTCCCGTTTTGGCATTGCGGCTTTCTCACACTGTAACAAAAGTATCCGATCTAAATAATTTACTTTAAAACGCCATACTGATTCGCCCAAACCCAGGTGAGACGCAACGCAGCGGGTAATATTTCCTAGACGCAATTTAACACGGTCAAAAGTTTTTTTTGTAGCAAACAATATTTGCAGAAAAAATGTGTCAGAAGGAATCAACTATGCGTACAAGTACCATCAACGATTTCATCAGACATCGTTGAACTACATTCTTACTAGGAGTTTCCCTAAGACAATGACGTTCTAGCTCTTACGCTGCTCATTCGGACAGAACTATTAGAGCTTTCATCTTAATTTGTTTTACAGACCTAGAAACAGGAAGCAACAGCACAGCATGTTCTGAAACATCAGTCTTATTTTCATGTAATCAAACCGACTCAGCAGGAACTTGTATTAACATAACAGAATATACGATGTCTTTCAATCAGGCAAAGTCAGTATGTCATGAGAATTTACATTGTAATATCGTATAAAATATTACAAACTTATTTAGTCTTTGTACACAGACAGTATGTTTAAGCATATACACTGTGACAAAAATGCAACAAAATCACTAGTCTTTGACAGTAATGTTATCTGGCGGTATTGGAAAAAATTCAAAATTGACTTTTTTGGCCAAATATGGGAGTGATGGAACGCACCGCACTTTGGAAATATGCGATTACAGCAAATTACCAGTAAATTTAATCTACTTTGATTACAGTATACACCAAGTGGCGTATTCCGAACACTAATAATTGGGGGAGGTCAAAAATTTAAAAAAAAATGTGATGAATTATGACGTCATCATAGGTGCCGCGGGCAGAAATTTCCTGGAAATTTTCATTGTATATTATTATAACGCCTTTCTAAAATCGCGCTAGGGGCTCGAAAAAATATTACAAAAAGCGACCTCAAGGCCTAAATTAGGCTAAGGGCGCACGAAAATCTTTAAAGTTTCCTACATTTTAAAAATTTCATTGTCTGTTTTTTTTAAATTAATCTCATATTAGAGTAGAACGAAAATAGTATTCCAGGGTTTAAAATTGACCAAATATTGTTAATAGCCAGACTGCACGAACTTGAAATTTCCTTTTCGAAAGCACATAAAAGGCTATTCTGCCCTTTTTCAGTCGGAGAAGCGGTCTTTCTTCTTTCTATTTTTATATTATGTAGGGTAGGTTTTAACGCAAACATTATTGACAACGAAATTAATTTTCAAAATTGCATTTTTTCCGTCTCTGAAATTTTTTAATACAAATGTTTCAATGATATAATATGATTAGTCATTTGCAAACAGATTATAGCCTACACATTGATCATTTTTCAAAGATAAATGAATAATATAAAAAATGATAATTACGTTTCAAATGTGACCTTTAACTTTTTACCATTTTGAGGGCGTCATATCTTCTTCCATGCTTGATACATACTAGTATACTATTCAATGAAGAGCAATCAGATGACGTAAATTATAATTTAACTCTGACACCAGGAAGTTGAAAAATATAAACCTGGTGTGTATCTATTATGCTTACGCCCATATACGCTATCTAAAGGAAGTCGTCAAATGATACATGCTAAAATCAAACGGGTGATTTTACCAAGTAAAATATGCAATGGCACTGTGGAATTTTATTTTGTCACGCATGCGCCACGGATGGACCGCGTCTTATTGACGCGATCCATCAGTGGCACATTCCTAACAAAAGATGCTTTTTTAGATTAGGCTTGTGCTTAACAATTTACTTAAACCCAGCTCTCCCATCGATGATTTGTCTATCAAACTGATCGGTGTAAAATCTCAAAAATCATAACTTTTCTAAACCGGTCTACCACTCCTTTTATGGATATGAAAATTTAAATTACGAATTCTTTGGTGTAAATTACACTGGTGGTGTTATAAACATTGTTTTTATCATTATTGATGAATATAGGGTTACTTTTCGTTAACTCTCAAAAAGGAAGCATCATATTTACAAGGTCAGGCAAAAACCTCCTTGCTTAGCACTGATACCTGCACGTGAGGCCGTGATTCGCAATAAGCTTCCTCTCCCATAAAATAAAATTAAATTCTAAATGATGAATGGATCGACTGTTCCGCTTTTGTTAAAACTGTCTTTGCTTTTTTGCAGTCTGAGTGCAGATTCATTGGGTTTTGTGGATAACATTGAAAATTTATCTACCGCCAAGTCTAAAAGTTTTCTTCAGCCAATCGATGGAACAAGATGCTATGGTGTTGACGATACAAAATGCTGCTGTACGTACACCTTTTATTTGTCCTTCATAAATTTTCATTCGTAGACACTTGAAGTTGACAGGTCCATGACTTTTTCCACTTGCTCCAATCCTGTGACAGGTACTCGCTTCAGAATTGCTGTAACATATTTCCTAAGGGCCGACTAAAAGGCAACAAAATGTGGTAGATGACTTTGCAGTCGCCCAGAGCTGATATTAATCACTGTGTCTTAAAAAACCGGTTTATATCTTTTCGGGGTGTTTTCCTTTCGTAGCGCGGTTGCAGTGCTACATTCCGTAGTGACTCTTTGTCATTTTTTGTTTCTTGAAATTCAATTTGAGCAAGACAGTAGCAGGCAATGCTGAAAAGAAACCATTTAACAGTCATCTGACTTAATAGCAAAGAGCTACTACAAGACCTAGTACCAACAACTGCACTCAAAGCGGGAAACATAAACGGAACTTAAGTGCTAGGGTGAAGCGAAGTACCTTATATCGAACTCAAGTCACAGATGAAACGCTCCTGGACGGCGCGCTCCATCAGTGCCTCGTGTTTGAACGTGTATACAATAGCAAAAACGAAGAATTTGCAACAAAAACATACTGATTTTTTTAGTTGGATTTTTTAAGTTTACTCGTTGCTCTGAAACGACGGAAGTTCGATAATAAATGAGTCACCAGACATGCACTAAAATCATGATATGTAACTCTAAAATAAAAAATTTCGATCGGCTGAAGTTTTCAAACTTGAACTATTTTGAAATTTAAATGTCACTAGAGACATAGGAATAACATATCGATATCAAATAATTTGTCGGACGCATCAGCCCACCGGTTGGCATTATAGGTTAAAGATCTTGGGTTCAAGTTGAAGATCTCAGATTCGAGCCCCGTTAATCCACTCAACTTAGAGTGTATTAATTTTCGTAGGTTTTGCCGAACGTGTAAGCTCGTCTTTCCAACAACCCTTCTTGTCTGTAGGTGCCGGGATTTTGCTCGGGGTAATCCAGTCTAATAAGGAGCCATAAAAAGTACTTCATCCAAGACGCCTACTAGGTAGTGAATGAACATGAAATCGTCATCATACAAAACTTCAATAATCAATCTTAACTTTTAGCTCCTGATTCATGCGTCCATCCAAACCCTTGTTTAAATGGAGCATGCCAAACACTAGATGACGGACCCAAGCTATTTGAGTGTAACTGTACTTTTGGTTTCTCGGGAGAATGGTGTGAAGGTTTGTGTTCAAGAATATCTATATTGCGAATGTTTGAGTTTTTATAGTTTTTCAATAAACCATTTTCGAACATTGTTGCAAAGTATTTATATCTGTCAAATTTTATGTTGTAGCTGTAAATTTTGACATAAATCATCATTTTGTTGCCTAATTGGACGCTTGTGTTAAAGGCGCAGTCTATCCGTAACTCGTCCGCGACCCCATACCATTTCTGATTGGTATCAAAGTATGTTGAATCTTGTAAGAATGTGGATTTTTGTATTCGCGTTCCAACAATTATTGAACTTTTTCTTCTAACTGAAAAATAACCCGTTACTACACCATCTTAAACCAGATAAAACGTTTCAAAATGTAAACATTTTATCATATAAAGATATTTTGTCTTTAAATTAATTTTCCTTCTCTTACTCCATTCACATTTTAATTATTTCAATAAACGCCCCTTCGATTATAATAAATTTTAAAATGTTAAATTTGGTGCATGTTAAAAAATTTAACGCCAAGTTTTTTCCGAAACACGTAGCGTGTATATAGCATGGAAAAGTCATTCCATAGACTTATATCGTTAAGCTATGACAACTACCCAACCCAGAGTGTGTTGAGTACGTTGTGACAAAAAATGCAAAAAAATTACTAGTCTCTGACAGTAATTTTAGCTGGCGGTATTGAAAAAATTCAAAATTGACTTTTTTGGTCAAGTATGGCGTCTTGATTGAGCGCACCGCGAAGGTGCGGTTCATCAACAGACCATAATTGGCATCAACCCCATCAACATGACGTTTTTTAACTTTGAAAATATGCAATTACTGCAAATGATCAATAAAATTACTGTACTTCTGTTACAGTGTAGGCTCAGTTGCTCGGCCCAACCGAAAATCGGATCGAATCACTGATTCCATATAAATAATAAATATCCCGTTTTTTACTATTACGACTTGTACCCATCACGAAATTTATTGCTACAAATTACTGATATTGGCATAAACAGATTTGAAGGCGATGTATCTTCAATTCCAAATCCACGTCTAAAAGCGAATTTTCATTTTTTAGCGACTAAATACATATTTACCCAAAACCCATTGCATTTCTCTTTTCTTTCTTTTTCTCTTTTAATTCCTCTTTTTTTAGTAAGTTGTTGTTCCTATGAACAATTTACCATTGTTGGGAATAATTTGTGCTTCGGATTAATTCGAATCACCGAATAAAACTGCAAAGTCCCAATGATGGCCTTTATAAAATAGAACCTCGATCAGAATTATCCATTCAAATGCGTAGGTCTAAAAGAAAAAAAGATTAGTCTTCGTAAAATATGATATGCCAAGTATCTATATTTGGCGGAGATCTAAATATTAAGATAGTTTTTGAACATCGTAGTCTATAAATTTGCGCCATTGCCAATTTTTAATTTAATGATTTATGTTTTATTATATTCCTACAGTCCCCGAAATGTGTGGTAAAGTAAAATGCGATGTGAACGCTGAATGTAGAGATAAAAAATGTTATTGCAAAGAAGGATTTCGAGGAGAGGGTACCAGTTGTACTGGTATGTATTTCTACTCTGTTGGTTTATAGGTGCTTCTGGAAACATCAAATAAATGTAATAAAATAAACTTTATTTCACAATATTCGATTAATAATGTTTGCAATTTTATCTGGCCACGATATTCATCCTGCGTAGGGTCATTCCTTCCAACTTGGAGTCAATGAGAAACCGTTGAGGTTATCAAGCATCGTTCCAAGGCTGGAGGTTACAGTACCTCGACTGCATGTATTGTTCTTCAAAACCATTTCGTTCAGTAATCTTGACCGTACTTGGGCGGGGTCTGAACCCGTGTCATTCATTGAAGGTCACGTTCGGCAGCTACTGTCGGTTTCATCACGCCGCCACGCCACGCTTCAATAACTGATCTAGGCAGCGGCCAATACATTGATGAAATGTATTTCTTATTAGATCTCGTACGGTTAAAACAAAATAATAGACTGAGATGCACTATTTCTAGGCACACTCTCACTCTTCTTGCGAACCAAACAGAATATGGCTACACGGACGTTTCTTTTACATTGTTGTTCTCACAAGTTCATTTTTACTGGTTTCAATTGCTTGCATAAAAATGAACGAAGCATCTTTAGAAAAAAATTAAAATGTTTACAACAACTGTTGTTATTTTAAATGTGTTTTTTTTTCATTCGAAGATTTATTCGTTTTTGCTTGAGTGCCAAATTATATTTAAAAGTTGGCAAATAATCGAAAATGACTACACCTACGAAAGTACACAGTAACAATTACTTATACTAGATAATGCTCAAAAGACAGAAATCGTTACTGTAAAAATTGTTGGCTTAACTACGTTTTGTTAAACTATGGCCCATGCTTGACAAAATCAGACTCCTGATTGGGTATAGGTCCCAGGACTTGACAAATTCGCTCCCCAAGTAAATTTTGATTAAACATCTACTGTACACAATCCCCATCTTGGTAGACGTTTATTAACATATTCAACCTTTTTGATAAACAAAAATTTAATTTTAGTGGTCTGCAAAGCTGTTTCTTTTTACAATATCGATAAATACGAAGGATGCCAGGGGATTGAACAGTTAGATTTTGACACCATTTTAGAAGATCAAAGACAATATTCAAATCAACATTGTAGTGGATCAAGTATATATATGTTTAAGATATTATGTTTAGGGTCCTTGTTTTTTAAAATTTCTGCTTTTCAACATGAGGATTATGAATAATATGTGACATTCGGATCCTCGTAAGTAACAAAATTCACAGACAACAATTTTCAGGGTGACTCTGAAATGTACAAATGTAAGTGGTGCGAGTGGTGTAGGTTGTGCACACAAAAAGGAGTGATGTGAGGGGTGACAAAACGAGTGGTGCAGGTAGTCCACACAAAAACGAGTAATGTGAGTGGTGACAAAACGAGTGGTGTAGGTAGTGCACACAAAAACGAGTGATGTGAGTGGTGACAAAATGAGTGGTGCACATAAGAACGAGTGATGTGAGCTGTGACAAAACGAGTGGTGCAGGTGGGGCACACAAAAACGAATGATGTGAGTGGTGACAAAACGAGTGGTGCAGGTGGTGCACACAAAAAAGAATGATGTGAGTGATGACAGAATGAGTGGTGCACACAAGAACGAGTGATGTGAGTGGTGAGAAAACGTGTGGTGCGGGTGGTGCATAAAATGAGTGGTGCACACGAAAACGTGTGATGTGAGCTGTGACAAAACGAGTGGTGCAGGTGGTGCACACAAAAACGAATGATGTGAGTGGTGACAAAACGAGTGGTGCACACAAAAACGAGTGATGTGAGTGGTGATAAAAACAAGTGGTGCAGGTGGTGCACACAAAAACGAGTGATGTGAGTGGTGACAAAAACAAGTGGTGCAGGTGGTGCACACAAAAACGAGTGATGTAAGTGGTGACAAAACGAGTGGTGCAGGTGGGGCACACAAGAACGAGTGATGTGAGTGATGACAAAACGAGTGGTGCAGGTGGTGCACACAAAAACCAATGATGTGAGTGGCGCCAAACGAGTGGTGCACACAAAAGCGATTGATGTGAAGGGTGACAAAACTTGTGGTACAGGTGGTGCACACAAAAACGAGTGGTGCAAGTGGTGTGCACAAAAAATTGCAGTTGTACATTTTAACGGCACCGCAATTTTCATAATTCTTTGTTGGGCGCTAGTCCTATGTTCATCATAATCATATTTTTGTCCAGTAATAACGAGTAAGGTCGAGCCACTTCGATTCGATGATTCGAATCCATCAAAAACATGAAGTGTTCGAATCAGTCTGCAATCGACCATGGTATCGAGACTTGAACATTGTGCATTGTTAGTGCAAAGTGCAAATTGTTAGTTTATATCATCAAGTTTATGCGAATAAATTTGTCTGTGAATTCGCAGATGTTGTGATATATTGTTCTTAATAGGTTGCTTGTATTATTTTTGACTCGTTGATATAAATGAGGCATAAACGTTGATTTTTTGAATAAACTATTTTAGAAGCAAACATGGGTAAATAAGATTCAGAAATACCTATTTATTTCCGATTTGATTTTCAATTCGCTTTCGAGAGAATTATTCGAATCAAATTACTGATGCTGTGTGATTTAAACCATATTAAAGTTGATAAACGTAATCATAACGTAATCATATAAATTTGATAATATTCTTAATATTAACTATTATCTTACAATGGCCTTTTCGTCTTTAAATAAACACATTTCCCATGTTTTCCTGTTTCAGAACCTCGACCAATGGCCAATGTCGATTGCAAAACAGTTCTGAAAGATGGTAAGAATGTAACAGAATTCGACATTTCGAGCTTGATGTGTTTGTCATGCGAGTCAGCTCTTGATAACGTCGTCATATCAAAGGTGAGGCTTTCAAACGACCACGAAAATTTTATTGTGATGATTTTTTAGTTTCGATTAACTTTGGAAATATGCAATAGCTGAAAATGAGAGACTAGAGAGGTTCAAAGTCTTGCTTCACACCTACACAAATTTATTTCTGTAACGTTTCGTCTGGCCAAAGTCAGACTTCTACAGACAAGCATTTTAAAAATGTGACAAAAAGAAATTTACATGTAATGTAAAGAGAGGAATGCTTCAAAGTAAATAATCGATTAAATTAGGTATGTCCATTAAACAGTGGAAGAATGATGAGACGAGATGGTCAATAATGGGGCTGTAGAGACATATTAACAAAAGAAATTATGCGAAAGTAATTAAAACAAAATCGGTGACATTCCCATCATCTGAGCAAGAGACTTTTCAAGTAAACACATAGTTCATACTTGGATTGTTGTTATAGTTTAGATTGAACAGATAAAACGAAGTTTACTCTGTAAATAGAATAATATTTTATCATAACATATCGTCACTGCAATAAATACCAGCATGGGCTTCTAAGCGAAAAAGATACCAAACAGAACAGAGCCGCTATAATGGAACGCAGAGAGTGGTAATTTTCCTGTATACTTTGGTGAAAACCATCCACCACGCCTTTGTTTCCTGTTAGTCGCCTCATACGACACGCAGGAAATATAAGTTGACGCAATTCTCATGCAATCTGCCATACCGTAATATTCGATAATAACACTATAAGCATATTTCTTTAAATTCAAAGTTGTTGGTACATCATTTCTTTATGCTATTTAAACCCAACTTATGAACCTGATCATCACAGTACCTTCCTATTCAAGCTGTCATCGTACCAGAGTCTACGTTTTTTAAAAAAATCCCAGTTTTAGACCCAACAACCTCACTTTTATACTCTTGTTTACTCTTTTCCAGGAGGAATCAAAAAATCTGACTGCTAGTGAAATAAAAGAATATGCTGCGAAGCTACAAATTTTAACTCAGCCGAAAGATAAAGACGTGGAAAATATTATCAGTGTGGTAGATAGCTTAGATGTGCTGTCTGAGACCCTCGTACATCAAACGGAGGTGAGCCCAGTAGATCGGTAGCGCATTCATGAGGAGGGGTAGTACACAAACGGAACTAACTAACGGCCACTAAATACCAAACCGCTACTATGAGATAAATTTCCAGCAACTACATTCTACATGGAACGCATCTCATAGAAAACTGAACCACAACGTTGAAGTGCAGTGAGTTGTATCTGCCCTGGGCGACGATAAAACCAAACCAACCAGTCATTTGGTTTCGCAGAATAGGGATCTCGATTCAAACTTTGTTAAATCCGACTGAATGATCTTCCAGTGGAATGTACAAATTTTAGCTTCAGGATTCGAATCAATCTGTTTGGATTCATGTATAATTTGAATGTTCGTTTCTGCTATTTGATATGATTCGACAAAGCTTTTTACCAGGTATGAAAAATATTTTGTCAAGCATGAGGCGCAGATTGACCGCGCATGGACAACGCAACCCATCAGTACCCCAGGCTTGACAAAACGTGTATGAGCTAAATATTTCAGATTGATTAGACGAAAATTTGCAATCGAAATGTTGCAATTTTAAGAAATCGATCACACATTTTGAATGATAGACTGCAAGTCCTTTTTCAACTTCTTATTTTCTTTTATTAAAATTTTTCATCGATAGATTGACATCCCGACATTAAAAGACGTTATCTTGGTGGTCAATCATATTGAAAAAGACATTCGGGTTGCAGAGACGACTGACGATATAAATAAAGATGATTTGGAACCAAAGGTTAAACCGTCGCAAAATGACGAAAGTATCAGGTATGTCAGAAATGCCTAGCCTAACACATACTGAACTCTACATTCAACTCGTTGATTGTTGGAGTAAATCCATTCAGACTAGCGGAATGTCAACTAGTCTACTCGTAAGACAGACAAAGAAGTAGAAATTATACAAAGTTATTGAATAGCATGCTACAAACATTAATATTTTAGAGCAGATTTCTACTCTGTGATCGAAGTGTTTATCCGGTCCACGTGATTAGCTAGCTATTCGTATTCTGTATTCATTCTCTGTCGAGTTTACACAGTGGCACAAAGAGAGTTTTGTGCAAAAAAATTTTTTCCCACGATTTTCAGTGATGTGGAATCCATTTCCTCCACACTGCTTTCCCAATCCCTTTGATCTGCAAGGCTTTAAAATTTTGATAAAAGAAATAAAAAAACGGGTGGAAAGGTTTACACTACCAAACGAGGGCAATTATTCTCATTTTAACTGAATTCATATTGTTTCAGGACCCAAACTCAAAAAACTTTGAAAATAATCGATAATTTTGCTCGCGCTGTTAATCTAACTGAAAAAACGGAAATTGAAATTGTGACGAAAAGAATGACTGTGACGGTATGTTCAAACTTTTAATTAGGGCAGGGCAAATCAAACCGAGTCATTTGGAATTCGAATACTTCGAGTTATTGTCTCCATTGTAATAATTAAGAAATTTATCATTGCAAAATGCAAATATTAGCATAAAGAGACTTGAAAGAAAATATATTTCAACTACACCCCAAGTCTAAGAGCGGAAATTTTTAATTTTTAACGACAAAATAAAATCGATTTTGGTAAAATTTGACCAAAATCGCCTGCATTTAACGTTAAAGATTAGAAATCCGCTTCATTTAGCAAGTTTTCGTTTCGATGACCGATTCACGACAGACTCGACAGACTTGAGCCATCCTGTAGGATAGATCTATTTAACCCACGAGAAAAACCTTGCGAAAAATGAATCACAAAAAGATTGCACGACTAGGCGCGGTCTATTTGCGCCTCAAGTTTGAAAGAAAAAAATGATTATATCGTTAATGTTCTAAAAATAAATTTAAAAATTTTCTGTTACTGATGTGTACCGTTCTAGGTATTAGTTAACTCGGATTCAATTCCAAGACCGGTAAGTTGTCATCTAAGAAAAAGCGTTTTTAAATTCCATCATAAATTTTCATGTATGTTTCGATGGTGGGCGCACTAGAGAAGAATCTATGGCTTATGCTGAAGTGGTATATGATTTTACTCTCGCCTTGGGCAGATACCATTTACTGCGCTCCTCGTACTAATTTTGTAGCAGCTCTTTGTCAAAAAAGTGGGCGTTAGTTGGTTCAATTTATGCAACACTTTCGTTCTTGCTTGGGGTGAACTTCAATATATATATATATATATATATATATATAAAACGTTCCGTCTGGACTACCTTTGCATATTCGACAGACAAAAATCTTTATAAAATAATTAAAGTTAAGCAAATATACCAGATTTCAGAACCTCCCGAGAATGCGACCAAACTTATATACGAACCAATGGGTTATCTGCCGGAATCGGATGCCATGATTGAAGACATAGGGAAACCAGATTCAGAACTACAGGTGGCTAAGAAGCAGGTACGTGTAATACTGTAGTATAGAATATGGCGAATTTATTCTCGAAAAGAAACATTTTAGTAGAAATATCTTTTATTAGGTATGTGTCACTAATGGATCGCGTCGACAAGATGCGGTCCATCTTAGACTCATACTTAAAAAACATATATACTATTTTACACAGACGTTATTATGCTGAATTTCGTCCTTCCGATACAAAAAAGATCCTGTGGTCTTAGTATCCAAATTTTAGAATATCTCATTCAATGGTTGATCAACTATAAATATATTATGGACTTATGGGCCATTTTAAAGTGTCGGTATCGCGAGAAAATATCCTATTTTGATTGTTTTCCAATCAGGGTGCCATTACTACATTTTAGTAGTATATCTTTGTCATATAAGCGACCGTTAGTTTTTTTAGCCCAATGCTTCCCAGTTTGCCGAAAACGAATTTCAATTATAAAAATGATCTTCCTGATGTTTTCCACAATCCATTTTCAATATATTTCAATTGTTATGCACAATACAGACGATCAAAATGACTATCCCACAGGATGCTCTAGCAGAAATGAGAAGAAGAGCCTTAGCATCTGGAGACACCAATATGAGAATGGTACTCGTACTTCACCAAGATGCGTCGCTGTTAACTGTAGACAAGAGAACCGGAAAGGTAATTTTAGAACATGGCCTAGTGGATATCGTGTTGACGTAAGCCCCGGCAAGTATGACTCATTAATCCATTCCTACTGTTCAGCCGAGAGTGTAATAACTTGAAAGATTTTATAGCTTTCCCGACAAAACACTAAAACTATTCAATAATAAGTGGTCACTGGTACTGGATTGCTCAGTCTGATCTACTCAAATGAGTGAATCTTGCTTGACAAAAAAATTAATATCATATCTACCAGATAAAACGTAGAGATAAGTATTTACAGCTGAGTGTGATTCGAATGAATTCAATATAAATCCTATCAAGCACTCGAATGGAAAGTATCTCTTTATTTTCTTTTTTCGTGGTGCTCAAAAATATTTTAGAAGCAATTGTTAAAAGTATTGTTTTTCCTTCCTGAACTTTACCAAGTAAGGCCGGAAGCAGTACCTTAAAGGAACCTAATGATCATCCACGTTGAAAAACGATCTACTAACAATATAGAACCATATTCGAGTGACTCCTAGTGTCGAAATGAACCACGAAATTAATGGGCTCAGTAAATACGCAGTGCTCACAGAGGTCGTACTTATTATTGAGTATTTAGTCGGACCCCTATATTAGTGTGGAATGAGCGGGATCTATCATTGGGCGTAGGCAAGGGTGGCAGTACGCAATAAACATAATAACGCAATAAACATCACCAACATCTTAGATCAATGTGACGCAGTTTTAACCTATCTGTTTCAAAATCCAGGACAGAAAACAGGCGTAACTGGCGGGGGACATATGCCTATGACTGCCAATATCATTGTTCCTATTCATATATAGAATAGCGCATAATATGAGTATGGTTGACTGGTGGTAATGAGTATATGTGGGATGAGCGCTGTTTTCGCGCAAAAATCTGGCATGAAGTAATATTTAGCATATTAGCAGCATTTTGTTGTCACAAATAATTATCTCACGACAAAAGAATGTCCGTTGTGCACCACATTTGGGTTTCGTGCAGTCTTATACGAAGGCGTGGATATGAGAACATTTTCCTTGTGCATTTTTGCATCTGATATTTCTGGTGCAATTTAAGTTCGTAATCAGCGTTCGTTCGTCGTAATCAGCGGCCTATATTTATTTCAACGCGAACACGATGTTTTACGTCACTGCGATAAAACCGAAAAGAATATCAATATCAAGAATAAAAACTTGATTTGATTAGATGAGCTATGTCGTATCATAGCTCATCTAATCAAATCAAGGGAATCAGTTGCATTTTTATTGTCATACCTGCGCCGCTTAAAATCTTTTCAAAATTGCCCTTTAGTTTAAAAAAATTCTTTGATAGGCACAATTTATATTATCAGCGCCCCTTTATGAAACGGCATAGATGTTAAATGATTTTTTTTTTAAATTCATTTAAGTAGAATAAAATTTAATGCGAAGGTACCAAAAGATCACGGTACCGTACGAAATAAATACCGAACTTCGTACCGTACCGTACCAAGTACGAAAATTGAAAAATGAATCGTACCGTACTATCGTACCGAAAATTTCAATCGTACCGTATCGAACTTCGTACCGTACCGTACCGTACCACCAGCCTTGGGCGTAGGTAAAAAATTTAACATCTATTTGTTTCATTATAGCCGTTTTTACCCAGTTAAAAAAGATCTGAAAGAAAAGACATCTTTTGTCAAGCATGTGTCAACGATGGATCGTGTCCATCTGTGGCTCATGTTTGACAAAATAAAATTTCTGATTGGGTACCCTAGGAAAATACCCTAGGATAATTCTGAAGCCCCCCTTTTCATGAGATATTCGTTGTTGAATAATAATTATAAAATAATCCAGTAAAATGCTTACAGGTAGTACAAGCTTCATACAAGTCAGGTGAAGGTGGGCTGGAACCACCTGGATACTTGGGAGCCGTGTTTACGTTGGAATTTAAAAAACCTCAAACAAAAACTCCAAAGCAGACTGAGATGTTAAAAGATACCAACTCGGTAATACTATTATTTTCGAATTTAGCCTGATTGCTGTTACTTCTATTTCTTTTGTCTTTCACCCTCCATCTCCCACATTGATTTTTATATATATATATACAGTTTTCACCTTGCAACACTAAACGAGCAGTAAATTATTTCCTCTTTCTCATAATTTTAATTTTTTCCCCCTTTTCACCTTAACTTCCCTCTTCTCCCCACATCATCTCCTCTTTCTCCTTCTTCTTCAAAGCCCCCACTTCCGTGCTTTTTCTCTTTCCTGTGATCATCTATCATCTTCACTTTTCTAGACTTCAATTTATTTATCAACCATTGGCATCGAAGGATGAATATTTCGGGCTCGAGTCCGGGACGTTAATCCATGCCCACCACTCAACACAGGATGTAATAACTTGCTAAGCCGAACAGGAAAGATCCCACCTTTAAAAACTCTGACCCTTCCCGTCTATAAGGGGCCGCTGTTGAAGGACCTTGGTCAAGGCGAGCTACTCCAAGAATTGGCTATAAATAAAATAAAAAATTATATAAGTATGAGCCATAGATAGATCGCGTCGATAAGATGCGGTCCATCTGTTGCTCATGCTTGATAAAATAAAACTCATGATTAGGTTTAGTATGAATATATAAAACATTTTCAGCAAGTAATTACTTTGTTACATAAAAAGTCAATAAAATCATCTATTTGGATATATTTTCGGTAAAATTGAAACAGTAGATATAATTGTATCAGTATCAGGCGATTGTCCAAGCAAAGCTAAACCTTCAACGTCGGTATCATTCTTTTACAGAGAATTGTGGAAACATATTTCTGTGTTTTCTGGGACTATCGTGCAAAAGATTGGGCAACAGAAGGGTGTGAATTCCACGGAGAAAATGGACAATATATATGCGAATGCGGGCATTTCACTAGTTTTGCCCTTCTTCTGGTACGAATAGTTTAAAACTTCGTTTCGATAATTTGAGTTCAGTGGTATTTTATCTGTCGATATTTGAAATTCACTGTATAAATAACTGGCGCAACACTCAAAAAGGCCCTCATTAACGACCACTGTTACCACTCACTGAACTTTACCACAGTGCAGTTGAGCTACGCTTGGGATGTTTTCCGCTTGGAGTAGTTTACTGGCATTATATCTCGTAGTAGATCTTTGCCATTAAGATTCGTTTGGAGTTCTGCTTCCGGCTCTTAATGAATTTCAAAAAAATATAAAAGTCTGCATCTTAAATAGAAAACATGCAGAACCGAGTTGCTAGAGCGGAGTGTAGTCAGTGGTATCTGGCGGGCGGAAATAAACGCGTATTCTTTGCTTCCTTGTATGTCAGGTTTAGCAAAACCGAAGCATTCAAAACTCGAATATCTTCCAAATCGAATCGAATCAGTAATTTAATATATGCATTACCGTTTTTGTTGCACCCTCCTCCCTAAAAAATAAAGTACAAATCTTATTTTGCTAAGCATGGATGCCTAGCCAGCGCGATCCACCAGTGACTCATACACTGTTTTGCACAAAAAAGTCTGTCTGGACCAATATCAAAATCGAACAAACTAACGAATACAAATTTGCTTCAAACAAACTAGAGGAGACAATGTACTTGAATTCACACTCGATCGATATTTTAGATTTATTTGTATTTTGTGGTTAAAATATATATTTATTTAACTTAATTTTACCAGTTTTTGTTTCTATGGATGATTCACTACCGATAATGGGTGAATCAAATGAGTCGAATCTCAAAATTGAATTGTCCAATCCTACGATTAATATGCACGTTTGCGATTATAGTTTCTTTCAAGTTCCGTAGAGTAAAATTTGACATTTATCACAATTTTGTCAATAACGAAGCAAATGGGAATATTCAAAAAACTAATTGGTTTCAATCACCAATTACTCGTTTATTCGATTATTTTCAAACGAATTAATTTTGAAGCGAAATCATGATATACGAGAAATTATACATTGTAAAATTACAAATATATCATGAGGTTGCAGCAAAATATGTCAATTTCGATTATCAGTCGTTCATTTAAAATGTCGAACATTGATCTATTTATACAGTGAAATTCGAATACCCTTTAAACTGTAGTGAAAACCCTTATTATGGCATTTAACAAATTCTCGTGAGGATAACAGAGGGTTTAATACTGATCCTATCGTTATCAATGAAAAGAAGTTGGTTGGTATAGAGTTATCATGTAGTTCTTACCCACTACATTTTTTAATAACCGTTTAGAACGTTTTCTTCTTGGATTTTAGTTTGTGGTCTTTCATTGCGATTACAAGATCAGAATGCTCGAGTGATATTTATCATCTTTCTTTTGAAATCTTTTACCTTTGCTACCTCATTTTATCATTTTGTGCTACAGCATAAACTGCTATAACGTTCTTCACAAAAATGCTTCAAATTCATTCAAATTGTGCTACGACCGGTATTTCAACTCATTAACATTTTTTCATTCTTTTCACATCAGCGAATCACAAAAGTATTGAAAAACTACGCTCCAAACTATTTCAGTATATTTGCCTGTTCAGTTTCAGTTGTGTGTCTTCTGATTACCATCATCATTTATCTTGCTGTTCGGTAAGCTTTATTAACTTTATTAATTAATGATTTATATTTATGTAATCAATGTGCTTTGCCGTAGCCAAAATCACGGGATGATTTCTTCCATCGTTCCTGCTGGGGATGTCCGCGTGAACGAACTGGGGATTATTGTTGGCGACCTGTTTTCTCCTAAACTAGATAAAGTAAAACGAATTTATCAGAGAACTAGGTAAAGTACCACTAGGTAACCTAGTTTCACTTTCAAAACTTGGTAGCGCCTAGATTAAAAAACAGGTCTAGATTAAAAACTAGGTAATCGTCGTTTTGGTGCATTTTAGACATGTTTAATAGAGACATTTTTGAAGATTGAAATCACCGAATTGTCTATTTCACAAATATTGTAACAACGAATATTTGAATTACCTATTTTTTCAACCAGCTACCAAGTAAATTTTTTAATTTCCTAGTTAAAAATTAGGTAAACTTACCTATATTAACGTGTAAATTGACTAGGTAAAACTTCAAACAGAAAACTCGGTAAAAGTTGAACTAGGCAAATCAGATATTTATGAAACTAGGCAAAGTACTTTGAAATTAAACTCGATAAGCTAGGTATACTAGGTAAACTCGGTACTTTTACCTAGAATTACCAACACTACTGGGGGTGCTTTCGTTGAATGTTTGGCATAAATTATGATGCCATTTGTATCTAAGGGCATATCTTCAATAAAGTGTTAAAGATAGTCTTGGGGGCACAGTATGGATAATTTCAGTTGCTGTGCCGTTTTTATCTCGTTGGTGTGTGTGCATGAATACCTAATGCGAGTTTAAGTATCTAATGTCTAAATATCTAATATGTATCTAAATATCTAATATATGTCTAAATATCTCATAAGTGTCTAAGTATCCTATAAGTGTCTAAGAATCTAACATGTTTGTAAATATCTTAATATGTGTTATTCGTGATACTTATTTATTTGACCTGCAAGCCATATTACGCTTTCCAGTTGAATTATGTACGCTATTCTATTGAGAGTTGACATTATATGAAAATATGATGAAGCCTTCATCAAAGTCAAATATCCGGTGAAAGTACTTTTTCATAACACATAGATCATAGTGTTGGTCGCTGATGGAAAAATTATAAAATCTAGTTCGTCATTTCCGCCACATTCTCTGCAAAATTTTGTATTTAAAATCTTTGTTCAGTGTTAGTTACCATTTGTGACTTGTTCCAAAAGACAAATTATAATAATTCCGACTTCCTATCAGTAATTTAATTTTTTAAACACGATTCGTGGTAGCGCGATCCATCAGTAACTCATGTTTAAAAAAAGCGTATTTCGACAAATATTTTCCGACTGGGTTGGGAAATCAAGTCTGTATGTATCATCAACGCAACAACTATTTGATTTTTAATTTCTCTAAAATGGTGGTATACAATGCCAATCAAAATAGAATTTATCCCCTAGTCTCCACAGCCCCTTTACCAGATGCCACTTAATGATTAATAGTATGATATTTAAATTTCGCACGTTTCAGGGCTTCGCGTGAATTACTGAAATCTGGGTTTAGTTGTAGGCTACGCTGACTCAAATCCAAGATCTTCAATCTACGATACCAACGTGTTAACAATTGTATTTATACAACGTTCTAAGATGAGCACGGTTATTATGCAAAAATTATATAGTAATTAAATAGATAATAAATAAAAGTGTTCTTGTTTTCCATTCCGAGTACTGTTGTTGGTAGTACATTTTGTTGTAGCTCTTTGCTACATGAAATGCCGTTAATCATTTTGATATGCTGCTTTTGGCTTTGCTTTCAATGAGTTTCAATAGAAGAAATAATTTTTTTCAGTGATCTAAGAGTTCGTCGACCAACCCCGATTATGGTCAACATCTGTCTGAACCTCATGATTGGATTTTTGTTCTTCTTGATCGGAATGGATGGACGAAACAAGAATTTTTCTGATGAAGCGTGTTATGTATCAGCAGTAATAATGCACATAAGTTTTCTTTGTTCTTGGTTCTGGATGTTGATTTACTCATTGAATATGTACTACGCCTTGGTGAAAGTAAGTTATTTTGCATAGTGATCTTTGGTAAATTTACTCTTACAGTTGATTAGAATACCGAACCACATAGCTAAGCAACGACCTACAGAAATCCACTAAAATCAGCTAGCACATCACATCATTTTTGGTGAAATTGAATTTGTTTTTTCCGAATTGAGTGGCAAATACGTGGATTGTTTTACATATTGGAATTAAAACATGGTTTGATACGCAAACTAACGAATATCACTTTAGTTGTGTATATTTGCCGCTTTGCAGAGGCCTCCTGTGGCTTTTAAGATAGCATAAAACGCAAAAAAAGATATACTTACGATGCTCGTGCTATGCAAGAGTAATAATATAAAATATGGTGTTTCTTGTTATACCAACTTTAATAATATTCTATCGATCACGAACATGAACTTTATTTCCTGCGCAATTATTTCCTGACGTGAATATTGACTATCAATGTTTGAATGAGTCGACAATAGATACATCGGAGGTATATCTGGAACACCAACACTTACATATAAGCTTACACTACACAAATCCTATACATAATATTATGGTTCTCCCCATCAGAAACTTTATTTTGTGAAACATGCGTCACATGACCTTACTTTACAAAACATGTTCTGACCAATTTTTTTCAGATGGGGTTGTTATACACCACGTCAATCCGTTAGTTTCACAAAGGGGCCACAAGAGGCAAATCGAAAAAATATACCATGGCACACGCAACACTATCGCTCATTTTTTATGTTAGCCGATGAGTGATTGGTGACTAACACGGATGTACTAAGTGACGTAATTTAAACTCATATTATACAGTCAATCATAGTAACAGCGTACAAAAAATTTGAAATTACATCATCAGAAATGCCTCAAACAAAGCAATTTACATGCCATTCGACAGAACTACATTAGAATGATGTTTGTACGTGGCTGATGCAAATGTGAAGCGAGTGAGCACAAAGTGTTGAAAAATATAAACTTTTCTTGCCCGAGACCAAATTTTGAGATTTTAGTCCAATTTATTACCTTTTCCAAAAAGTATTATTTCACGCGTTTTTTGCGAATCACCAATCGACAGCACCACAGACATGCGACAGACCTGTCGTTAATGCTTGACAAGACTAAATTTCAACATAAAATTGGAGAAATCATATTGTTGCATGATATAATTCAATATTATAAAAACGTTATTTGCCAAATTTCAGGTTTCGTTAGACAACAGTTACTGACGGATTGCTCGCGTCATTTCAGTAGTGAGTGACCTTGCGCGAGCCTGCGCACTAACACACGTATCAAACAAATAGATTCCATTGTCTTGGAGAGAAATAAGCTTACCGCCCCGCTAGGACCTTAAAAGTTTTTTTTTTTTATTGGTGTACGATTTAAGCATAGACGCAAGGAGCGTCTAAAAGAAACAAACTAAAGACCACTCAAATAGAAATAATATACTCCATGAAGTAGTAGCAGTAGGCGCAGGAGCAGGGGTGGAAAACATCCCGACTTCAATCCATCATAAGTGTTACGAATTGAGTTAAAAGATTGTCAAGATCTTACAAATCGAGGCAATATAGAATTATTTTACGATCTTCATCGCGAATATTGTTAGTACTATATAGCTGTGCTCACAATGCGTAATTTTTTAATAGAACCGAACAAGTTTATTCTTTTTCAAGGTTGTTGGTGCTTCGCCCCTTGTTGCAAAAAAAGCCTTCATGTACACTTTGGGATACGGTGCACCAGTGCTTATCGTTATCATTGACTTGATTGTTTCGCTTGAAATGGACAAAACTCTTGGAGGAATCAATGATTCTGGTTTTGAAGCTAGCTACATCGCAACACATATATGTTGGGTTCGTCATCTATCGATGTACCTGGCTTTCACTGCGCCGGTCGGAGTCATTCTTTTCGTCAATATCATATTGTTCTTCGTCATCATAAGAAAATTGACATGGAAACGAAGAGAGGTAAAATAAATTTCGTGAAAAAACAAACAAGGGTGCTAACCAGTACCAACTCAACCAGAAATTTTGGATTTGAAATCCTTTCGTAAAGTGTAGGTCATTAATGGATCGGTCACTAATGACGTCCTCCTTCACGCCATCTCGTTAAAATTATGGATAACAGTTCGTGATTTCAGTAAAAAAAACGGGGTAAATATTGAAAATAATTACTGCGCGCTGAAAACTGAAAAAACTTGCTACGTTTTTAAGCACTTGGAAGAAACGAAATGACGTTTGCGGAATGAAAACTCACTGTTCGTCTTGTAAATTAATCGGCTTTATTGAATCTCAAATAATATCCATCATTTACTACAGATTATATCGATTACAATTATTCCATCAATTATAATACAGATTCAATCCAGCAAAGAGAAAGCGAACCTCAGTCAACAATTATTTATGGCGATAACTATGATGTCAATGATGGGTTTGACTTGGATCTTCGGTTACTTGATGCTTGTGTGGGATGATCCAATTTTTCAAAATATTTTGGACGTATTGTTCAACATATTTAACACTGGCCAGGTAGGTAAAACGTGGTTACTGATTTCAATCCAAAATTTTATTTTGTCAAGCATGAGGGACAGTTGGATCGCGCCGTCAGTGACCCATAAGTAACAAAACATAATTTAAATAGACTTTTCTAACTTGGATATACCGGTAATATTTCGGTATCGACAACGAATTGGGATATCGCTAAACCAACTAAATTTAGTTCTAACGCTACTTTTTTCAAAAGTATGATCATATTTCAAGGATTTTCCATACGTCTCCACACTTCTCCGGTCAACAACTTTGGTCTCGTATGGGCGTCATTTAAAAACACTGACCTCTGACTACTTATCGGCTTTGACACAGCATAACGACCAACCAAGGAATTCTTTTTCTGTGTGTGATATACATACATGGCCGAATGTTCGATACCAATCGTAACCAGCTAATCATGTCCATTTCAACATAATAAAATGGGTCGATAATTCTCTGATTGGAAAGATCCTCAGGTAGAAAAAAAATTCTGCTTACCTATCTACTCTGGGCTAAGGCACACTGCACTCACCCAAAAGTAACACGGTTGGGGTTAAGTTATTTTACCCCGAGCGACGCAGTAAGCATGGTTGAGCCACGTTCAAGCCCTGGTTCCTAACGTATTTTTTAAGTGTCGTGAGGGCCACTAAAGGGGAAAAAAGAAGTCGGACGGTTTTTATCGCCCACAGCAGATACCACTTCATGCGCAATTTTGTTTGGAATGTTTTCCACTTAAGGTGTTGGAACTACACTGTAGCTCCTGTTCGTCCTATTAGTGCGCTGTTTGAACGTTGCTTCCCGCTTCTCCTTTTTGTGATATTCAATAAAAAATGTATTTCAGGGCATTGTAATTTTCCTCATGAGCTGCGTCAGACAAAAGGCAGTACGTGTTTTGTGGACCGAACCAATTCGGAAATTGTTCGGCTGTTCGCACAAACACAAGAAACCAAAAGGAGCTAAATCTCTTCACAGCGAGACGAGCAACGCCCTAAGTGGGGACACTGGTGTCACAACTATTTCTCGCCCCAGTAAAGATATGTCTTCAACTACAGCTCTGTAGAGAGCTTTTGTGAGGATGGTCACAGATCCGCTTTTATGTTAAGCATGAGTCACTGATAGATCGAGTCGCTGAGACGCGGTCACTCTGTGACTCATGCTTGATAAAATAAAATTCCTCATTAAATTAGGTTGAATTTTTGAAATAATTAATTGTTAAGGTTGCCACATTTTGAGTGTTGTCCCACTACGATACTTGGTTTGACTGTGGCTCATGCTGTGGCAATAATATAAAGTTTGTTATAGGCTAGACAGAATGTTATAATTCTTTTTTCCATCCAGCATGTCAATACATACGAACATTTCGAAAATATCCATTGACAATATAATGTATTATTCATTTGAGTTCCCCATTATCTTTTTTTCATTTATTGTCTGAATTATCGGATCATCATTCATTACATTGGGTTGCAATGGTGATGTTTTAGTTCTAACAAAAAGTGAGTCTTTAACATTCCTATTTATTTCATTGAATATTCAAACCGTTATATAGATACTATATTTTTAGCTTAAAATTACATTTTTATCATGTATAAGCTATGTTGGAAGAAACACCTGGAAGGATCTAACCAACGACAGGTAATAAAGCAACAATTGGTCTACTCGATTGGCTTCTATTTTGCACCTATCGACGGTGGAGGTTTCCCCAGGGTCAAAAAACAGTTTCATGCAAAGCCATTTTTTCCAGGTAGCTCAAAACGTTGGAACTCCTTCCTTCTCATTGCGTTCTGGGTCGTTTTAACTGCACTTTCGTCGCGTATATACATTTGTTAGGGATGAGGCTCTTTGCACATCAGTAGTCGGTTTCAGGAGATTTTTCAAGTGTCCTACTTGAGTGTCTTTCGTAGCCTTGCTTTGAATGATTTTTCTTTAAAAGGTGCAAAAGAAGCAACTGGAGTCTTTATATAGAAATACAGCAAATAAATCTGCTTATAATATTTGTCCATATGAGTACGCAATGCCTTTATTTCTTTTATTGAGTGGATAAAAAAAAATTTTAGTCCATTATTTTATTGTTATATGTGTCTATATTTACATTTTTATATCTTTCATCTTACTTTTATTATCGGTATAGAGGCTGCACTTTGAAGAATATCCGACAATATATAAATGCTCGATATGTACGATACCGATGATGATACGATACGACAAATGATTTTACACTGATATGTGGTATCTCAACGGGGTTCATTGACCTATTCATCCCTCCACCCTAAAAAATAGTGTAAAACAAAGAACGGAATGCCATTTTTGAATGATTATTAAGGTTGAATTAGAAAACAGCCAAATTTTCCCTCCTTCCGCGTGCAATTAATATTCATGACTAAAACAAATTGTGTATTTCGTGACATTTCGCATTTTGTACTAGGGTTTTATTTCATTTTCATACAATTTTAGTGAGCAATTACTTTTTTTCTGATTAATTTTAAGTATTTCGCCATTCAGGTGAAAGTTTTTATTCCATTTTCCAAAAAAGTTCCCCGTGCCTCCGTTTTTGAATTCAATGCATTGTTTGGATGTTTAAAAAAATTTGTGCCTTCCCTCACAAAAGACAACATTTTTCCGGATCCATTGGGCCTGTCCTAATGAAGAATCCAGTTTTGTCGAGAATGAGCTGCTGATGGATCGCGCATTGTATTTGTAGTTCATGCTTGATAAAATTAAATTTCTGATAGAGTATAAACCGTATATAAACCACAAACATTTCACTACTAAATATCATACAATTATTTATAATTCTTAAAATTATATTCGTTTCAAATTATTTCTTTATGAACTTCAATTGCTAGAGGTCAATATGCACTATAGACAAATTTAAATATGCATATTTTTATGCATGGTCTATGACTGGCCGCTGCCACATCAGTACACCATGCTTGGTAAATTTTTAATTGAATAGAATATTTATAATTGAACTCATTGGTATGAACACGGAAGTCATTAACAAAATAAAAGGTAAAATGGGAGCCCTAGTCATGAAATTAATGAATTTGCACACTGTTATCGTATCTATGCAAAGGTTCAAACATTTTCAAAAAACCTGGAATAAAAATATTAGCGTTTAGGCTTTGTTGAATATTGTAATTACTAATTACTCGAATCACTATGAATATCCCTGGTGGCAATCTCTCCATCATTGTTGAGCATTGTTAAACAACAGCTGAATACGGTTGGATCGCACTGACTAAGCGCGATACAACTCCGCCTCGTGATCAACAGACTAATAGTTTTTTCATTTAAAGAACTATGAAAAAACGAATTTAAGTTGTCAAAATCAATTACATATCAAATCAAATTACAGAATCAAATCAAGTTTCTACATGAAGTAGATTTTTCTCGAAATATTCAATTGTAATAAAACATACATAAATTTTTCAGATATATGGTATATATTCAGTATTCTGTTTATTTCGATTCACAGCAGAATCCGAATTGAAGAATTTATAGTTCGGAAAACACGAATCTGAAAAATATTTGAAATTAAAACCAAAGTTCTTTCAATGTTCAACATACTTTCAGCTGCAGAACACTTCTGACAAGACTCAATTTTACAATGGCGCTAAACAACACAGCAACGATTTAATCACTTTTTCGCAGAGCTCAAATGTGAGGTCTGTTTTCAACTTTAATACCATTCACAAACTTTTACAAAATACTATTTTCCCATGAAAAACTGGTTCAACATCATCGGTTTTAACAACATCCCCTGTTTTGTTTGTAACAGCAGAACCTTATCAAAAACTTTGATTTTCATTCTCATTATTTTAACTCAACTTTTATTCCATACTAATTATGAGTTCACCGTAGTTTAGTTGCATATTTTTCCAATATACCTTTTCTGTTTTCTATGAGGATTTGATGTTTTATTTTTCGAATCATGTGTAGAATAAAATTTGAAATGTACGTTGTGCTCGTTAATTTTTTTTTCAGGATTACTGCTACGACAAACAAGCAGTCAAGACGCTAACTCGTAGTAGCACTTTGCCATATAGACTAAATGTTCCATACTGATGCACAAGACTGTGCAATGGAAAAGTACCTGACGATGGCCACAACGGATGTTTTGGCCTATTTCACTTCGCTGGCTCACAGAGCGCCATCCTAATTAGAAATGCCTTCTTCGCGTCAACGATGACGTGGACGAGACGCGTGGCAATTGTGGCTCATGCTCAACAACAGATGTCTGAATTGAAATATTCCAACTGGGATATACTCTCAGGATGAACTATCGATTAGAACTATGGGCGCCAAACGTAAAAGAAATTATTAACACAAAACAAGTTAGTTTTAACCCACTTTTCCGGACATTTCATAAATATACTATGTCACCTTTATTCGTGCACATTAAAACTCATTCCCAACCAAATTTGAAATACTATATCAGTTTACAATTGAAAAAACTTACGTGCGTTGTTTGAATTTTAGCAACTCTGAACAAGAACGAAATAGTTGTGTATTGATTTTCGACTTCGAATTTGCAAAAAAAATACCTTTTTGCAAATTTGGAGTCGAAAATCAATACACAGCTATTTCGTTCTTGCACAATTTTAAATTCGTAGATTCGGTTCGAATTAACATTGCTTGGAAATTTTAAAACTTTATTCTTTACTGTAAAGTATTTTGTACGGTGCTCTCTGCAAGCAACTTTACCGATGATCGGTTTGTTTTCATTGCTTGTATTATGGCATCATCACACACAGCCGAAATGAAACCGGATGCGGCATATAAAACAGACGTTCGCAGTTTTAATTTGATTGTGGTGAACGCTGATTGCACCCTTCGTTGGAATGAAAAACACCCGTTTACATCCAGTTCATATGCTTTTTGTATATTTCTCAGGCTTTCGTAATATGTGTATTATGTGTTATCGCGCGTTGTGGAGAAAATAAAATAAATATGTCGGTGATAAAAGCACGCAAAAATTTGTTAAACCAGTATTTGTGGAGCTTAGAATTATTTTTATTGAAAAGTTTTTTCCAGGCATAGAGTAACAGAGAATTTGGTGGCGGTAGGTTTCGAATCTTGGGAGGGGGGCATAAAACATGGAATGAAAAACTTTTGAACCTAAGGTGCACGAATTTTTTTTGGTCTTTGGAAAATAGACTATTTTCAGGATAAAACGAGACATTGATAATTTTAAAGACAAGTAATGTCTTGACATGTATGTATTACATACAAAACTATTACCAGAAATATATAATAATATGCATGTTGTAAGACAATGACGGACATATATCCTATGGCCCGACACAAGATAAACATAGTTTTAAGGAATTTATTCGTTATAAGACAATGCAAAGATATAATCATATGAATGTAGTTTGTTTAAACTAGAAAAAAAAGTTAACGTGAAAACTAGAAATAATAGCAGAAAATTAAAGCACTACGGCACAGGCGTATCAAGAAAACCAGTCCCTGGACAATCGCATATTGTACAATGTACACACAACACACGATTGCTTTTGAAGGTGTGTGATTAAAATTGGGAATTGGAAATAGTTTGTTTTGTTGGTTGTTAAACGACATAGATAAACCGCGACAAAATACTACGGTACTCATCTGTTTGCCATCGTGCCAGTCTTAACGGTTGTCTATATGTGTATAATTTCCCAGTCAGAAATAAATTTCGTCAAAACATCTTTTGTTGAGTATGAGTCACTGATGGATCGCGCCGCCCAGGCGCGGTCCGTCAGTGGCTCATGCTTGATAAAATAGAATTTTTGACTAATTATGAGTACATCTTGCTTAAATTTTGTGCACCAGGATGATAAAATGTTTCATTTATTCTTAGTATATAAGGAACTCTCTGATCTCATACTCAATAATGTTGGAAAAAACGCGTTTTGTTAAATATGAGTCACTGATGGATCAGCGCTGCTAAAACGTGGTACATCTGTAACTCATATTTGACAAAATAAAATTATCAGTTGGGATGGATTAAGCGTTTTTTAAGGTAAGAGAATGAATTGTTTGAAACAGGGATTTCAGAATTTATTCAATTTATTTACAAATATTATAAGCTTTGTGTATAGCTTTTTGCGAACTGAAGAATGAACTATTCTGATACTTTACAAATATTCTACAAAACTCCAATTCCCATCTATTATTCGAAAACCAAAAAATTCAATTCGTCAAAATCTTCATTTGCTTTTTCATTTAAAGAGTTGAAGATGAGGAATATAAGTGTTCCGATTAAGCGCATTCGGTTGAATTAAATTGTATGAAATTTTATTTACCACCGGCGAGGTTAGAAACAGCTCCTAGAAGGAGCTAATGAACAATCTCGGTAAGGCTTAGAAAACTTGCGTCAGATTATCATCAGAATCCAGCATTATGTTGATAACGGAAGGCGCAAAATATACAAAATAACAAACAATAAATATTTGAACTAGTCAATATAGATTCCGTTCCAAGCGTAGTGGTAGAAGTTCGAATAGTTGTTGTAGTTGTCTGCATGTTGTAATACCAAGGTTCATGTGATCGGTTGTTTGGACGTTCAATCCCTATCATAGAACGTTGAAGTAAACCGGCCAATGCACCCTGCAAAGAAATGAAATATTATGTATGTGCTGGTCTTGAATTTCATATATTTCTTAAGATAAAGTTCACCCTACGTAAGGGTCAGTGATTTTTAGCAATTTTTATTTTGTTGAACATCAGTCACTGGTGGATCGCGCTTTGAAGGCGCGGTCTACTAGTGGCTTATGTTTAGCAAAATAGTATTTTTTCATTGTATATTGTTTAATTTATATATAAGAAAAAAATAACAAACGATATTAATCTTTATCGTGGTATATTTCGATATGTTAAAATTCGTACCATCGATATAAAACATGGTGATAACGTTAGGAATGCTGTTGCCTTTGCAACAAAATAATTACATTTTTTGTTGAAATTCACCCTGAGCAAGACCGGAAGAGGCGCCTAAATTGGGCCACCAAACGGCCACTTATATGACTAAGTTCCTACAAAATGTAATACCAGCAACTGCACTCCAAGCGAACAACAACCCTGTCAGCCCTGGGCGATGGAAAAACATTCTGCCACTATATTTAACTATTGGCATTATCTAAGCACTTAAGTTAAGAAAAAGGCGAAAACAAAATTTGTTCGAAAATAGCACGTGTCTATTGTTCAGAAGGACATGATTTCGATTATTATGGCGTCCGTCTAGTTATTTAAGAATACTTGAACATCGAATGTTTTAAAAATAAATAAATCACTCCTGGAAATGATAAAGAAGTATCTGCATTTGAAATAATACATAAATATATAACATACATTCGGTGCATGAATTGTTGTTGGCGATTCTAGGTAAAACTATCGAAATTATAGAGAATATTTAGTTAACCTCTTGTTTTTAAAATACTTTTATCCAAATTCGATATGTTTATATGGTAAATTTATCAAAAGTATTTTATATGTAAATTATCGCGTGTACTTGCAACATTTCGTTCATCGGGTTTATTTTTAAAGATACTTTTACCTAGTTTTATAGGTTTGATTTACCTGATTTAACTTCGCCAAGTTTTCTTTTTAGTAATTGTTTCCCTGGTAAGTTTACCAAGTAAAAAAAGTAAGTTTCCATATTTCAATTTTGTAGGCAAAATTTATAGAAAATGACTATCTCTCAAATATCAACTCGTGGTAAGTTTTAAAAAAGCAACCCAACCCAAATATTTGATCCAATATTCTTTTGTCAAGTATGAGACACCGATGGATCGCGCCGAAGAGGCGCGGTCCATCTGTGGCTCAGGCTGGACAAAATAAGATTTAGTTTGAGAAATACACACCGACATCTTACTCTCTTTCTCTCTCCCTTTTAATCTTCACCCCCCCTCTCCCTTTCAAAAATGATTTTTCATTTTTACCTGGAAGCACGAATTGTGATCCAAAGTTACTTCTGTACTCTTGAAATTCTTTCTTTCGTCAACATATACATCTTTCCTATTAGGTCCTCCCACCAATGCTCCATGAAGGATATTAGGATTAGGCTCCCTTGAATTGAAGTCTCCCCAATTGCACCTGGAAGTTAAGAAAATAACAATAGTTGCAATGATATTAGGTTTTAATATTACGATTATGAACAGCCACTTTCAAATGATGACGAAAACTTTACTGCATCTTCGTTACATTTTCCCAAGATAAATGTTATAAATACGTCGGATTTAACGGAAGCAGCTCCTAAAGGGAACCAGCCAACAGCCAGCCACTCAATAGCAAAGAGTTACTAAAAGATGTAGTACCAGAAACTACACTCTAAACGGAAAACACCCCAAACGGAACTGAACCGCCATGGTAAAGTGTAGTGAGTGGTATCTGCCCTGGGCGATGGTAAAACCCTCTAACGCTTCTTTGCTTACTTTTAGTCGCCTCTTACGACACTGCGGGAGTTACGTTAGAACTATTCTAAAGCCCGTACCTACAGGGCATAAATTACTGTAAATATGTAAATGAAATTACTGTAAATCGTGAATATAATGTCAACAGTATATATTTTTCCAATCATATTTGTTTTGTACAATTCCAGCTTTTTCAAAGTCGCTCATCTTGGCGAATCAACCTGATCAAGACCTTGTACCAACCTACACCCACTTATAGGTCCGGACTAGGCGGGACTAGAACCCAAGATCTTCAACGTGGGATACCAACATGATAATCATTAGGTCATCGCGCCCACAAGAGAAATTGTTGAAGTTGAACCCAGTTATAAGCCAAGATCATCTCAATATGTTATGTAGCTATCAGCTGTGCGAGCAACTAACCTAGAATTCAGTTACCATACAAGGTTTGGGAATTTCAAATTGAATTGAAAATCAATTTATTCGATCAGACGTCAATTGGGATTAGATGGGTATCCAACTAACTGAATAGGAATTGTTGGATAGAACTCACAATGTAAGATTTGATTCGGTTAAAATTATCCCATTCGACTTCGAAATAATGCCCCTTTCTATCTTTTCTGTCGAACAAGGGCGTGAAGTAAACATGAATGGGTAACGATCACAAAGTGTAGCGAATGACGTGCTTTCCATGGAAAGCACAAATGATTGGATAAATCGGTTAATAAAAGTGTTTATAAAGAGTAACACACATTGGGCACTACTATGCAAGGCGATGTAAGCAACAGCCTCGAGAAGATAACCTTAACGGTTCCCCATTGGTTCCTAAATTGGATGGAATAGCAAGGTTCGATGTAGATTTCGTAACTGGATAAAAATGTAAGCATTATCAATTGCGAACTGTCAAATAAATTTGATACTCTCATGTTGAATCATACAAAAAGTAATCTTCCAACTTACGATCGATCATTCATTTTACATGAACTTGCTCTGTGATGAGGAAACTTCGGATATTTTCTTCCGAATCCAACAACATAACTTCGTCCAGTATCTCCAAGCATATAGTGGATTTGGTTTTGTGCAAATAGAAAATTCAACCGAGAATCTCCACCCTGATCAGCAGTCATGAGGCAGATGAAAGCGATGTTTGCTATTAGGTTAGAAGTAAAAAAATTATCGGAGAATCTCGAAGTATGACCCACTGATGAATCGCACCTTGGCGGCGCGATCCATTAGTGACACACAAAAAATGTTTTCGCAAGATGTTCAAAAGAGGAATCGCTAGTACATTTACTAAATTTTATATAGGCCCAAGATTTGTTACTTAAATCAGCTGTTTAAAGATTTTTCTAACACCGCTTGAACTTACAATAATAAGGTTGAAATCAAATATTAAATTATTCAAATCGAGTCCGGCAAGTTGATTTGAATAGCAACCGTTTTGGTTTTTGCTAGGCATCAGAAAATACAAAATAATAGATCGGAACACGGTACTAAATACCATCCACAATGAAGAGGAGGATTTTGCTGTTCTCTGTGTTTCATTTATTTTGCATAATTTTTTCATAACTTTTTCTGTGATATTTTGTTATTGTCGACATAGCCCACACTTTGTGTATAATATTAAAACTTAAAAAAAGAAAATCGAAATAATAGCGGAATCAATCTGGATCGTATAAAGTATTCAAAATTGCTCATCCCCACCCATAATCTGAATACACTCACCTGAATACCGTAAAGGACTCCACTCATCCATAAATAGTAATCCTTTTCTTGTGTAACGTTTTCTATTATCTCTAATTTCCTTACAATAATCAGTTGCTCTGGATAAATAATTCGCACTTTTCACTTCATTTGTTATCTTTAAATAAAAATAAGATTGTTGCAACACTTTCCTATTTTTTATATAAAAAAACATTTCCCATCGAAATTTTTAAAGCCTCTAAAACAAATTGCAGTAATTGTGTGTGTGTGATGGTATCATTTCCTACGAATACCATTTTCGTAGACCCAGTTGTGACATGTTGTGTTGTTGTTCAGAGTAATTGTATCCGTGTACTACATCGTAAATGTGGTTATAAAGTTGAGAATCGAATTTAAGTACACAAATGCGCGTTAACTAGACCTTACGTAGACCTTACGTAGGGTGGTCTACTTGGATGAGACATTATTGAAAGTGATCTTCTAAGAAGAACGAAAGTATGATGTATACACCCAGTCAGAAACGTTTGCGCACACATATTCTTGTTAAGCGTGAGTCACTGTTGAATCTCGCGTTCATCTGTGTCTCATGTTTGATAAAATGAAATATCTGATTGATTATTTGTGGAAATATACAACCTTGCAAAACATGAAGGACTCACGCGAATTCACTGCACGGAACTCTAGAGTTTTATTCTTTAACAATATATATGCTTTGACAAATCATGATTAGGGCTGGGCAAAACCGATTTATTTGGAATTCGAATCTGATTCGGATAACATTTTAGAATGGGATTGAATCGCTTCAATAGAAATAACAAATATCCCATTTTTACTATTACTATTATTGTCTCCATTACGATAATTAAAAATATTAGCTTAAACAGACTTAAAAGCGATGTATTTTCAATTACACTCCAGTCCAAGAGCGATTGCATTTTGAACACTTATAGACGAACATGGATAGAATTGTCTGGAAAATATTATCTTTCCTGTTCGGCCGAGCATACCCAAGATATTACACCCTAGGGTGAGACACATGCTGTGACTCGATACCAAGATCTTCAACCTGCGATGCCAACGTGATAACCATCTTTTTTTTTTGGGGGGGGGGGGGGGGTTATTATTTGCTATGACCTGTCCGTGAACCCGTGAAGCTACCGGGAGGCTTATATCCAATAACTGCAATAACTGCAACCTTTGATTGTAGTGAAATACGTACTTGCAAATCCAAATTATGTGTGTTTCTACATACCTGTGAAAGTAGAACTTGTGTTCCAACTGTTTTATCATCCCATGAAAAGATGAATTGTTCAGGCAGCTTGAACATTCCCCAATTTTGATATTTTCCTTCAGCCTGCATTGCAAGAAATAATTTCTAATTATTCAAAATTGTTTGATAATTGGGGAGGAGATGGTTTCACGTGCCCGGTTAGTGTCACGATGTCGCTGTAGAGGACGATTAGAAATAATGTGGGAACTTATTTCGTTAAATGTGGGTCGCCGGCCCATTTAAAATCCCATTTTGTCAAGAGTGAGTCACAGATGGATCGCGTCTTATCGACGGGATCCATCAGTGACACATACCATAACTACGAAGACATTTCTTTCTGTGAGAAGTTTTTTTACTCTCTATCCAGTAATTGTTGAAAAGGGGAATTTGCTTTGTTAGAGAATGAAATCTCACCTATAAATTTATAAATGAATTTAATATTTTAATGATTTTAGGTAAAAAGTGAGCGGGAAGTTCTGGACGTTTTGTGTATTGTCAACCTTTTTATATAAATACATTAGTATAATAAACGGCATTTTAAAATTTAGTAAATCATATTAAATGTGGTAACATCTCGTATAAAAATTTGACGCAATTCGACCCAAATTTTGTATTTAAAATACTTTTAAACTTTGACGGCAGACTATTTGTGTAACGATATTTATTATTTTTATAGCCACTTTTTAGAGCGGATCACTCGGACCAAGGCCCTTTAAAAGCGGCCACTTATAGGCGGACGCGTTACAATTCCTGGAAAGATATGATTCTGTTCGGCTTAGCCTACCCATGTTATTACACCCTGGATCGAGTGGTGGGCATGGATAAGCGAGCCGGACTCGACGGGGCTCGAACTCGAGATCTTCCACCTGCGATGCCAACATGTTCAACCATCAGAACATCACGCCCACAAATATTCATAAACGTAAGAAAAGTAATACAATACAATCTTAGTTTCGCTTTTAAAACGAAGTAATCGTCATCTGACAGCGTTTGTATCATTTTTAATGAGTATGAAAACTTGAGTGATCAAGTAGCCTATTTCATAATGAATGATTCAATTTGCTTATTTAATTACTAGATACCTATAATTTATTTTAACCAAAACGTGGTAAAGTACATGGTAAATACGGCGTTTATATTTATGTAAATTCACCTATTTCACCTAAAATAATTTCCTAGGTAAAACTTCAAAATGAAAACCCGGTAAAGTTAAATCTAGAGAAAGCAAATATCTTAGAAGATAGAGAAAAATATATTAAATATAAATTTGGTATAATAGTTGTACACGGTAAACCCGGTACTTTTAACTAAAATTGCCACTTCCAAACATACTCTTCTCAAATCGATTTACCCCGTTCATGTTTACCCGACTTATTGGGTTATTTCTAACAAAACGTAACTATAAACGTAACCTGATTGAGGTAACAACGTATAAAATTAAGTAAAACGGTCAATCATATATAAAGGAAATCTCAAAGCGTTTTTTGTTAAGTATGCGTCACTGGTGGATCGTGTCGACGAGACGCAGACCATCTGTGGCACATGCTTGACAAAATAAAATTTCGTATTCGTGCCATTTTGAGCATCAAACTGAGTTACCATAACTACATTACATACCTCTATAAGATATTTTGTTTTCCCAGTCGCCCGATATAACCAAGCTGCAGCCCAAACTACCTCATCAAGAAAATTTGTGGAGGGATAGTATGCTTCAGCGTCTTTGATTGCTTTGTCTCGTATAAAAATTTGACGCCATTCGACCCAAATTTTGTATTTAAAATACTTTTAAGCTTTGACGGCAGACTATTTGTGTAACGATATTTATTTTTTTATAGCCACTTTTTAGAGCGGATCACTCGGACCAAGGCCCTTTAAAAGCGGCCACTTATAGGCGGACGCGTTACAATTCCTGGAAAGATATGATTCTGTTCGGCTTAGCCTACCCATGTTATTACACCCTGGATCGAGTGGTGGGCATGGATAAGCGAGCCGGACTCGACGGGGCTCGAACTCGAGATCTTCCACCTGCGATGCCAACATGTTCAACCATCAGAACATCACGCCCACAAATATTCATAAACGTAAGAAAAGTAATACAATACAATCTTAGTTTCGCTTTTAAAACGAAGTAATCGTCATCTGACAGCGTTTGTATCATTTTTAATGAGTATGAAAACTTGAGTGATCAAGTAGCCTATTTCATAATGAATGATTCAATTTGCTTATTTAATTACTAGATACCTATAATTTATTTTAACCAAAACGTGGTAAAGTACATGGTAAATACGGCGTTTATATTTATGTAAATTCACCTATTTCACCTAAAATAATTTCCTAGGTAAAACTTCAAAATGAAAACCCGGTAAAGTTAAATCTAGAGAAAGCAAATATCTTAGAAGATAGAGAAAAATATATTAAATATAAATTTGGTATAATAGTTGTACACGGTAAACCCGGTACTTTTAACTAAAATTGCCACTTCCAAACATACTCTTCTCAAATCGATTTACCCCGTTCATGTTTACCCGACTTATTGGGTTATTTCTAACAAAACGTAACTATAAACGTAACCTGATTGAGGTAACAACGTATAAAATTAAGTAAAACGGTCAATCATATATAAAGGAAATCTCAAAGCGTTTTTTGTTAAGTATGCGTCACTGGTGGATCGTGTCGACGAGACGCAGACCATCTGTGGCACATGCTTGACAAAATAAAATTTCGTATTCGTGCCATTTTGAGCATCAAACTGAGTTACCATAACTACATTACATACCTCTATAAGATATTTTGTTTTCCCAGTCGCCCGATATAACCAAGCTGCAGCCCAAACTACCTCATCAAGAAAATTTGTGGAGGGATAGTATGCTTCAGCGTCTTTGATTGCTTTGTCTCGTATAAAAATTTGACGCCATTCGACCCAAATTTTGTATTTAAAATACTTTTAAGCTTTGACGGCAGACTATTTGTGTAACGATATTTATTTTTTTATAGCCACTTTTTAGAGCGGATCACTCGGACCAAGGCCCTTTAAAAGCGGCCACTTATAGGCGGACGGGTTACAATTGCTGGAAAGATATGATTCTGTTCGGCTTAGCCTACCCATGTTATTACACCCTGGATCGAGTGGTGGGCATGGATAAGCGAGCCGGACTCGACGGGGCTCGAACTCGAGATCTTCCACCTGCGATGCCAACATGTTCAACCATCAGAACATCACGCCCACAAATATTCATAAACGTAAGAAAAGTAATACAATACAATCTTAGTTTCGCTTTTAAAACGAAGTAATCGTCATCTGACAGCGTTTGTATCATTTTTAATGAGTATGAAAACTTGAGTGATCAAGTAGCCTATTTCATAATGAATGATTCAATTTGCTTATTTAATTACTAGATACCTATAATTTATTTTAACCAAAACGTGGTAAAGTACATGGTAAATACGGCGTTTATATTTATGTAAATTCACCTATTTCACCTAAAATAATTTCCTAGGTAAAACTTCAAAATGAAAACCCGGTAAAGTTAAATCTAGAGAAAGCAAATATCCTAGAAGATAGAGAAAAGTATATTAAATATAAATTTGGTATAATAGTTGTACACGGTAAACCCGGTACTTTTAACTAAAATTGCCACTTCCAAACATACTCTTCTCAAATCGATTTACCCCGTTCATGTTTACCCGACTTATTGGGTTATTTCTAACAAAACGTAACTATAAACGTAACCTGATTGAGGTAACAACGTATAAAATTAAGTAAAACGGTCAATCATATATAAAGGAAATCTCAAAGCGTTTTTTGTTAAGTATGCGTCACTGGTGGATCGTGTCGACGAGACGCAGACCATCTGTGGCACATGCTTGACAAAATAAAATTTCGTATTCGTGCCATTTTGAGCATCAAACTGAGTTACCATAACTACATTACATACCTCTATAAGATATTTTGTTTTCCCAGTCGCCCGATATAACCAAGCTGCAGCCCAAACTACCTCATCAAGAAAATTTGTGGAGGGATAGTATGCTTCAGCGTCTTTGATTGCTTTGTCTCGTATAAAAATTTGACGCCATTCGACCCAAATTTTGTATTTAAAATACTTTTAAGCTTTGACGGCAGACTATTTGTGTAACGATATTTATTTTTTTATAGCCACTTTTTAGAGCGGATCACTCGGACCAAGGCCCTTTAAAAGCGGCCACTTATAGGCGGACGGGTTACAATTGCTGGAAAGATATGATTCTGTTCGGCTTAGCCTACCCATGTTATTACACCCTGGATCGAGTGGTGGGCATGGATAAGCGAGCCGGACTCGACGGGGCTCGAACTCGAGATCTTCCACCTGCGATGCCAACATGTTCAACCATCAGAACATCACGCCCACAAATATTCATAAACGTAAGAAAAGTAATACAATACAATCTTAGTTTCGCTTTTAAAACGAAGTAATCGTCATCTGACAGCGTTTGTATCATTTTTAATGAGTATGACAACTTGAGTGATCAAGTAGCCTATTTCATAATGAATGATTCAATTTGCTTATTTCATTACTAGATACCTATAATTTATTTTAACCAAAACGTGGTAAAGTACATGGTAAATACGGCGTTTATATTTATGTAAATTCACCTATTTCACCTAAAATAATTTCCTAGGTAAAACTTCAAAATGAAAACCCGGTAAAGTTAAATCTAGAGAAAGCAAATATCCTAGAAGATAGAGAAAAATATATTAAATATAAATTTGGTATAATAGGTGTACACGGTAAACCCGGTACTTTTAACTAAAATTGCCACTTCCAAACATACTCTTCTCAAATCGATTTACCCCGTTCATGTTTACCCGACTTATTGGGTTATTTCTAACAAAACGTAACTATAAACGTAACCTGATTGAGGTAACAACGTATAAAATTAAATAAAACGGTCAATCATATATAAAGGAAATCTCAAAGCGTTTTTTGTTAAGTATGCGTCACTGGTGGATCGTGTCGACGAGACGCAGACCATCTGTGGCACATGCTTGACAAAATAAAATTTCGTATTCGTGCCATTTTGAGCATCAAACTGAGTTACCATAACTACATTACATACCTCTATAAGATATTTTGTTTTCCCGGTCGCCCGATATAACCAAGCTGCAGCCCAAACTACCTCATCAAGAAAATTTGTGGAGGGATAGTATGCTTCAGCGTCTTTGATTGCTTTGTTATATTTTCCTTTGAATCTCGTCGCAAATTCATAAAGTCCTTCTGCGGCGTTTCTCAACTTTCTCAAATATCCAGTAATTGCAAATGGTCCTGAATGATGTACAGAAGAAATTTTAGACAAAGGGGCTAAAGTTGGATAAAAAATATCCCAAGGGCATCGTTTTTTATTTATATTCGCTCTATTTACCCAGTTAAACTATCATTAAGAATACGCTTGGTAAAAAAACATAAAGGATTGGGTCAAAATATACAGAGAAATTGCGTTGTGCGCAATTGTGTATGTTGGGAATAGCTTGTAATGAAACTCCAGAGAACCAGCTCTACTGTGGAAGTTTGAAATCTTTAGGTTTATTCCAATGACACATTTTTGTTTTACCACTTATAATTCAGCATATCTGACAAAGTATATTATGAGTACGAGATCTTCAAGTTGAAATGCCAAGGTAAAACCACCATAGGCTATACCTGCGACTTCCACTTAATATTTCCCATGAAGTACTACCGGTATTTCTCAATATTACATCGAAGGACGTCAAATTTTCACTGTATGTGCTTCTAAACTTCACAACAGATATTCTAACTTACGATCACCATATCTTTGAAAAGCCAATGACGAGGCAGACAAAGCTGCACTAGATTCTGCCGCTAAATCCGATCCTGGTTTTTTCGCTGTAATTTTGTACGCCGGTCGCTCCATGTGCATGTCTTCTGGTCTACCCCAGTATTTGTGATCTTTTTCACCATGTCCGACCTAAAATGTGATTATAAATTGTTTAATGATTTTCATTCTCTTTTTTTAATTGAATATATCAACCGACACTGGGTATTTTTTCTGTACGGAACGCAAAAACCGTACTGAAAACACGTCTAATAACTAGGCTGACTAGATCAGAACTGAGAGTGAAAAGAAGTGCCAAAAAGATGTTCTGTTTGGGATGATCATCGCCCAGAGTACAGTTGATGTGACTACATTTTATATAAGTTTTTTCATGTTAAATGCTGTTGGTCCCGTACAGGCGTAACTTTGCTCAGACTGAATTACCATATAAAATTATACGAGTCGAAAAAGGTATGGTATATGGGTAGTATGTGTACAGATTTACGGCGTTCAAAATACTAAATAAGAAATTTAAAAATGGTGTTAAAATAAATTGCGACTCATTATTACTTATATTCACCTGTCCGTAAAATTCGTATCGTCCCACGTAGGCTTTTACAATATAGTCAGTTCCCCATTTTAATGCTTTCAATGCATTTTCGAGTTCTCCAGCTTGTCTGAAATTGAATGACAGTTATGATCAATAATACCTATTATCAGTAGAAAACGTAAAAGGAGGTTAAAGACCCAACTGCGAGAATTAAAAAGTGATTTTTGGTGAAATTCAAGATTTTTTATGAAAAACTATTAATTTCCCTTGTGCTTTCCGCAGCATGCTTCATTACAAATACAAAATTTATTGAAAATGAAAAAAATGGAACATTTTGGTCGCCAATGGTTATGCTCCATGTTTTTGTGACAGAAATCTGAAAACATTTTTTTTTCATTTCTCATGAATAACAGTATATTTGAGAATAATAAACAAAGAAAAAATTTTAATCAAAACTTAACTTGCGACCCATAATCGACCGAAAAAGTCTATTTAACGGTTTTATTGTAATAACACCAAGTAGAATTACAGTCAAAAAACAGTGATTGTGTTGTTTTTAGAAATTTTATTTTGCGCGATCCACAAACTTTTTCCGACTCTATATTATTAACTAACATTAGGTTTGAAATACTCACTGATACGCTTCCCAATATTCAATAACTCCCCACGCCAATGTTGTTATGGAAAATGCCATAGGAAACCCAAACTTGACGTGATCACCAGCGTCATAGTAACCACCTGTTAAAACAGGTTATATTATTTGATTCAATAAAAGAAATAGCACAAGCAACATGTGCTATTTTTTTTCATTAATATTCACTATGCCCTAGGTTGGAAGCAATGCCTGAAAGGAACCAACTACCGGCAATTTAAAAGCAGAGAGATACTAGAACATGTGGTGCCAGCAACTGCACTCTAAACTAAAAACCCCAAACGGAACTGGACCGCCATGGTAAAGTGCAGTGAGTCATGTCTGTCCTGGGCAATGGTAAAACCATCTACCACTTTATTGCTTCCTTTTAGTCGCCTCTTACGACACGCAGGAAATACGTTAGGACTATTCTAAAGCCCGTATCCACGGGTACTGAAGCCTATTGTAGCCTACATAATACTGGCAAACTACGTCAGTCACTTCAATTTTCATGATTGTCTTCCATGGGTCATAGATAGACCGCGCCCCGACGACCATTCCATCAGTGGCCCATAGTTGTTAATAAACACGTTTAAAATAAGTTTTCTGCTTGTCACATTCTATGCAAGTGATAAACTGCGATGCTGAGATTTTACCGTGAAAAATAGAGTTGGATGTCGATGATGGAAGAAGAAATAATCCTAAATCATTTTCCCATATGATATTGTACAAACATTTTACTTAGGCACTGAAGCTGCGGACATGCGTGAATGTTTGTGAATACCAACCTCGAATAATTAAAAATAAATACTAACCCGTCAAATCTTCGCCATCTTGTCCTCTATCTCTCATAGCCGAATCACCACGCCATTTTATTCTATTGTCAGTTGGCAAAGGGCCCGATCTTTGCGCTTCATAAAAAAGTAAAGATTTTTGTATTGCTCTAATATATGGATATCGTGTACGCTGAGCAGGTCTACGACCTGGTGAAGGAGTTGTGAGGAATTCTTCACCACTTCCTGTTTCATATTCATAATCGTCTTCTTCGACGTTTCTGTTTTCTGCCTCGCTAGTATTTTCCTCTGTCTTTTCATTAGTCTGGCCATTTGCTCTGTTATTAATATCTTGCACACGTTGGTTATTCCTGTTGTTTATTTCATTAACGTCAACGTTGTCGTTGTTATCCTTGCTGTTGACTGCCACCTCATTGATCACGACAGGGGTCGACGGGGCTCTATTGAATTGGCGATTTTCGTTTGGCGGTACAGTGGATGCAGTTGCTTTCGTTAAACTGAAAGTGAAAATGTGAGATTGGAAGCGCATACCACACTCATTGTGTGTATAGCACTCTTGCGCTAACAACATAATATGCGAATAAACAATAAGTCTTTGGAGGACAAAAAGTGCACTTTCGCAATAGTAAAAGATAGGCAAAGCACATTTTTTATCCAGAGGTAATTTTCGCACTCCAGATTTTGTTTATAATGTCACGTCTCGCGCGCGCGAGCGCTGTTTCAAATCACAGCTTTCTGCCCGGCCATTCGTCGGTGCGTTGCATCAGTGACCTATACGTAATAAAATATGATTTTACGTGTATGTGGTTTAGGTTTGTTGCCATAAAAACGAGCGCTTTTTGTACAAAAAGGAAATATATATGCTAAATCATTTCACTAACCTATTGAGAACATACACAATGTCGGTAGTAGAAACACTCGAAGGTTGATTCGCCAAGTCAAAATAATCAGAATAAATAACTTTGTTTTGAAACTTGATGGTAACTGCAGGAACTTTTGGACCAGATTTTCCGATAAATCGACCATTGAATTCTACCTGAAAAACAGATTTATTTCTTATTGTACCAAGGTACTCAAGCTCAAAAATGAATGTCTTTTCCCGTTCTCTTCAGTTACAATTACAATTAATTGTAATATAAGGGAATAGTTAAAACGAACCTCTCTTTCTAGTAGTTATGTCGGAAGTCATATTACCTTGAGAGGAACAATTTCAGATGTGTTTTTCATGAGTTTATTGAACTAGTGATGGCAACCTGGTTTTCACGTAAACTAAAGTAAAATAAATAATAACGAATTCACTCAAAGTTAAACGAATTTACCATAAAACTAGGTGAAATATTACTAGGTAACCTGGCTGCACTTTCAAAACTAACGCTCGGTACATCTACCTAGAATTGCCAGCACCACATTGAAGTCTTCGATATTCTCATTCGTCATATAGGGTTGGCCGCAAGTTATAGACTTTTAAACACTATATAGGGGGCAGCAACAGATTTAGTGTGAACGAAATGCGGCATAGCATTGCTTTCTAGCAAAGTCGATATTTTGAAGAAAAAAATCTACAACACACACTCACGGTGAGCACTTTTGTGTAATATAACTTATTTGGCTTTGTCCTTATTTTCACTTTGGATTTCAGCCTTAATTTTAAACCAACAATGTTTTTAATCTCTCTGACAAATAGTAACAAAATGTAATTCAGTATTTGTTCTTAACCTGATTGAATTTGCAGTGAAATCAGGATATATGCCAAATTTTCCATTGTAAATTTGAAATAAACCATGACTCTGCTGCAAAATATGGTCATATATTATCAATTTAAATTCTGAAAACCGTTCAAACTAAACAGTAAGGACAACCTCAGCTGCAAATCATCACAATCTGTTAAGAAGAAAAATATGGGAAATATAATATAGTCCATACCTTGAATTCTGATGCGGCCTCGAGGACTTTATTGTAGGGAAAATTAACATATACATATTTGCTGCCAAATTCTCCTTGTTCAGAAGATTTCAGTTTTCCTGCCCAACACTGCAATTCAAAACACAAATAAAAAGCATTTTGAAGGAACGATAATCCGATCCGATTTTATTCTGTTCACATTGTCAGTCGGGCGCTCGTCGATAAGAATTCTGTAGCATTTCAATAGTGAATTATTTTAATTTTTCAGTTATTATTAAGTCCATCGCACATGCATATATACATATATCAATTTCGAGTTATAAAAAAAGTTAAACACGATTTTTGATCAAACAGGGGTCAGGAAAATACCTGGAATCGGCGGTTCAAATACAGGTTCAACAGTGCGAGGTTGAGCTACACCTTGTGTACACAGCAAATAAAAATATATCAATAAGAACGACTGCAGTAAAGGGGTATTCAATCAAAATAATAAAATGAGCTAAACTCACCTCAAAAGATTCTATAGGTTTGTGGAATTTGATTTCGAATTTCCAACCAAATTCGGTCTCTTTTTCGATAGGTATATGGATTTCTCCCTGGAGTGAAATAAAATGTTAGTAAATGACTACATTGTCCGTGCCTTTGGTGTTACGTTGTATAAAAATGACGAATATTCAAATACCAGAAACTGCCCCCCTCCCCTCATCGGAAATTTAATTTTGTGAAGTAAAGGCCACAGACGGGAACTTAACAAAAGGTGTTTTCACAAAACTTTCGCGATTGGGCCGAGTATCCAACTAGAAAAGTATCCGTTACTCATATTCGTTAAAGAAAATTTCTCATCGAATCCATGTTGGAACATTCTCTGGGAATAAAAAAAATCTTTGCGGTTCACTTGATCTCATGCAGGCATGCACAGCTACATGGCGTGTTTATTGAATAACATTTTTTTTTCAAAAAAGTCGGAGCGGCAACTATTATTCGTTTTTAAATGCGTACTTCAAATACTACAAAATTGTATAAAATTCTCTTGAAAAATTTTTTCCTGATACCAAATCTACATAGCATCTTTATGGACATATTGAAAATTTAGTGATGTCAAAGAAAATCAAAGAAGTTAGAATTTCGACACACTGATTCGACTCAAGCCATCAAAATGAATTTTTCCCATAAAAGTACAAAAAGATATTTTGATAACGAGGGGCGACTATATTATACGGGTCTTAATTTTTTTTTCAGTCGAGAATACTCACTTGGAATCCTGTATCCCACGAATTTTTTACTTCATATATTTTACACGTTGCACGTTGGGAGATAAATAAAAATATAATGATATAAATGGATCCGGTATGCCACAATTTAAGAGCCATGACCGTGTTCAGTTGTTGGCGTTTTGGATCTGTAAACAGTAGTGGTGTATGTAATGCTATCGTACTTTTGCAACGTCCATATAGTGCTCTTGTGGAATAAGGTTGTCCATAGAAAGATTTTCATAAATAGGTAATTTTTTTTATATCTTAAAGACGATAAAACGATCTGCCTATTTTCTTATAATTTTTTCATTTTTGTTTTTAAACGTGAATAAACAAATTATGAGCTGTAGAGCTTACGTATAGTTCGCAATTTACAACCAATCCACACTCTGGTAAGGTCAACATTGCTATTAGATTCCCTATACTGTAAGTATACCAAAGCAGAGCGATCCATCCGTGACTCATACTTAACAAAACATATTCGAATAAATATTTTTCGATCGGGTTACATTCGATTCGAATAACGTTAATGAAACCATCCGAGACCATTTTACAAATCGCTAATTTGTTTGAATATGAAATTACTGGGTCCAACAATTACATGTTTCTAAAATCGATTTAAATGAAAAATTCTTGAAATCGTAACGTCTCTCTTCTGAAATCGCAGATTTAATTTGAATACATATTGATTACTACGGTCAATGTAAAGTTTCGCCTAGTGTGGGAAAGATAGGTGTCACACTGTACGCATTGGTGCGGTCTACCTGCTAGTCTTCAAATTTTATACTCGCCTTGACTCAGATTCGTACAATCTTTTTAAGAATTACTGCATAAAGTAACATAAAGTAAGCTTTGTCGCAATATTGAAATTTTCGAAAACCAAAATTTGATATAATTAAGTTAAACTAATTAACCTATATTCGCCTTTTTAAAATGTTATTTACTATTTACGACAAATAAATGGTCTAACCTAAACCTATCTAATACCTTCAAACTAAACATGTTTCATAACAATCAAGCATATTAAGATTATATCACTAGATCTTGTAGCCTGAGGGCGACAAAATTCGAGGCTGTCTGAGCGGACACACAAGTTTCCGAAAATATCTTTGCCTCGGGCGCTCCAACTATCATGAAAGAGTGAATTTTGTTGCCAAAAGGGGCGAGGGGTGAGATGATTTATAAATCTCAATAACGACACTGTTTTACCCATTAGTCAGTTGGTATAGCATTTGTATGAATGCGAGTAAAGATTTTGAAGGGTGGTTTAAGAAAGAAGTCAATCATGCACACAAGGCGTGGGCACGAGCATGCGGGGAAACTGAGTGAACAAGCCTGTCCTGACATTTATCAGGCCATAATAATATAGTAAAAGGATCAAGGAAGTCGACAAATGTCACTCTCGCCCGATATTGCTCAGTGTTCACAACGCCTTATCATACAAAGTTCAGTTCCACGGATATGCTGTCAAGATGTAGCTTTAGGATATCATTTTTATCCTGCGGGAGAGGAAAATCGAGAATACAGCTTAACCATATGGCGGACCACGACCTCTTGTGCAGATTCTAGTTCCGAATCGGAATGAAAGTTTTTGGATTATCGTATTTTCTCATTTTTCCTATGCATGGACCTGGTTGGAGAAGGAAGTCATAAGCAGCGCTTACGTGAACCACCGTGGCGTCTAGCAGACCTCTCGCATATAATTATCATCCCTCACGGGATTCGAACCTGCATCTCGACGATCAGAGATGCGTAGCTTGAAGCGTATTCCCAACGCGACTGAGCTAACCGGGCACCCGGTCGTACTTTCATTCCACGTAGCACCTCAAAATTCTTTAAATTTTCTCACGAAGCCCTCGAGATCTTACTGTGATAAATTACCTTTCGTCAAATAAGCACCCATGCTAGGGATTAGAGTGTGAGAATCGACACACTATGTTTTAGAATGGCAATCATAAAAAAATAGGTTATAAGTATTTTGAAAGTAAACTCAGTATACCAGGTACTTTTACCATGGATTATTAAAAGTTGTGGTAAAGCAGGCGGTATCCAATGGCTACTAGAACAAGTAAACCAGTGCCAGCGCCAAAATTTTCACATTATACACCTCAAAACATTCCCAACGCCGTACAGTCGGGAAACAGACGCCGTGAATGGTTTGGACTTTTCAAACTCTTGTTCGCGGGATTGGCTATAGAGTCGGAACCGAACCAGAATTAACTAAAAGTTCTAACTAACGACTGTAGGGCGCATAGGGGTACCATTACCTGAAATTATAGGGCGTCGCTTCCTATGGAAATAATTCCTCCCCAGTACCGCAAAGAGCGCAGGCCTAGTGTCTCCAAGCTAAATATTCCAAATGACATTCGTCAAGCAATCGTATACCCACCTCAAGTAAAAAAAATCCTCATGAAAATTAATCTTCATATGTGCCTCTTCGCCCAGAATGGTTAGATTTTATCTACACCATTCTGAAGTTCACCATTACGTCAAAATATTTGATTCCCAATGGATAATTATAATAAAGATTCGGCAGATAACCGAGCATTATTACCGGCACTCTAAGATTTTTCGCTGATGTCCAAGTCTGGGAGAGAGCCTAAACCTAACAGAGTACCCCTACTTTTATTGAATCAAGGAAATATCGTTATAAAGACCATATATTGCACAGAAGTTACCGGTTAGAATGGAATCATTCAATTCCCGAAAATAGCTTCATTAAAGTTCTTCACTTTTCAGTTTTTCAGAAAAATATTTTAAGGCAACATAGTACAACAAACTAACAACAAGCGTGGTACTAAACTCAGATAATGCATTTTCAAGATCGTAGTTGCAAAATGATCTACGCCAGTACCGTGGTAAACAAAGTATGGATTTCCCACATCGATTTTTCTGAAGCTGGTAGGACAATATGCATTCTTCGGGTGTCTGAAATTATCAAGTCATTTTTTTCTCGAATGGACAAAAAAGCCTCAAAACCACGAATAATGCTATGAGATAACTCTTCATACAAACCATCAAGAGAGAGAAGAGAGTCATTTAAATCTTCTAACCACAAATATATCATGAAACAATGACGATCCTATAAATTGTCTTCTGATAAAAGCTATTTTCTACAGAAATGAGAAGCAGGGTACCTGGCACCAAGTTGCACTCAACCAACATACATATCCAGCATAAAATTTGAAATGAAACAATGTATGTACCGATACAGCATTATTGAAATGAAAATCACACAAACCTATCCAGGCACAGTTAACAGCAATAAGTTAAAGCATTCGTGAACATGTTTCGGGCTACACATCTCTGGTTAACTGGAATCTACACTAAAAGTCATGGTTCGCCTTATGAACAAGTTGTATCTTCCTCACCTTTGCTCTTTCACAGGATAAAAATTGAATCCTAACCTACCTACAAAAATATGTGCAGAGGATTCAAGATTTATAGATTCGGATACATGCTCCAATTCAAATAATTTCGTATACTTTATTCTATTGAAAATTTGCTCTCATAAGTTTTAGCAAAACTACCAAGTTTTAGCAAAACTACCAAGTTTTAAAAACTCAATTTTGTGATACAATAGGACCCAAAAAAGATTGTTGAATATGTCGTGACTTTTCCCCCATTAAATTTTTAAATAGAATCACACATGATACAAACCAGAAACCAGCATGATTTTATTCCAGATTGAAGTGGAGGCCTATCTTAAATTTGGAACCTTAGTCACCACACTGGCAAAAGGTCATCTTTTTTAGTGTACATATGCCGCAAAAAAATGGTTGCCACCAGAAAATAATTTGGACAAAATATATCGCTTGATGTGCATCAGACAAAACAACATGAAGGCCACCTTTGAGCATCTTGGAATGGTAGCATTTATCAAAAAAGCTTTATAATATACCGATATTATTTAATTGCAGCACTATTAAATAGCAATGTCAGCAGTGTTCTGGCTTCTCAATTTTAAGAAGACATTGATGAGTCAAATGGAAAACAAGATTTCATTACCATGCTAGCCACAAAAAAAGTATTTTGAAAAATATCTCATTTAAATAGAGCAACACATTCTTATTAGTTTTTTTGCGTGGATGATAGATCCACCAAACAAGAAAGATTACAACGAAAGATGTTTTGCAAAGTATGAGTCACTGATGTATTGGGTGGACAGGTGCGGCCCATCCTAGGCTGATGCTTGACAAAATAACATTTCTGATAGGGCGGTACAGTCAAATTCTACTACAAACTGGCTTAATGGAACACCAGAATTTAAAGTTCGATCTGTAAAAGCAACACAACAAGATAAATATTAAATTCACAAAATTAAATGTACAATTTCATTAATATATAAAGAGAAAAAAATATATACGGTATATTATCTACACGATATGCATGATGCCTAATGATTTTATGGAAAAGCAAGTATAAGAATTTATAAACTGAGTCGGGTTTTGTCACTTATTGGGATCATATTCCATTTTCAACAGTGGAGGATGCTAGCTGAGGGGAGGGTTCAAATTTAGTCCAAAATCAAAAAATTTAAAAAAAAAATCAATAAAGAGGGATTCACCAAGGCATTGTCCAACAATGGTAGACGCATTTGAAAAGTGAATTGGATATGTAGAAAGAATACTATATGTCAGGAATTAATAGGCAATAGACAAACGTGGTAATATTGGAGCAACTTGATTTAACCATAGATTTGCACAGGGTGCATGATACGACTTACCGCCACATTCCAAACCCACTAATCTATCACCATCTGTACTTAACAGGCACAAACCACATGCGGAACCCACAGTATTTGAATCTTTCTGCGAAGACGAACTACAGTGTTCAGGTGTTTTATGTACAGATGGAGTGTATGGACAAAATCCCAAAAGATTGTTCCAAGATATTTCAATTTCTTTCAAAGTCAAGTCAAGATCTTCGTCTTCCATACTTACACTTTCCATTCCTTTGCGAATACGTCTAGCTACACCATATACCTCACTGGTACATGAAATGAAGTTTTTACCTCTAGTAGAATTTACTATCTCATGACAAACAGAAGGACTGTCAACAGCAGCAAAAATATCACTTGTTGACACAATGATGTCTTTGCATATGGCTAAACATCTACTCCAATGATCCAAGTAAAGTTCTAAAGGTTCAGTGCTGACTGTCCCTTCCATTCTAGCTTTCATATATTCACCTTCTTTATCAAGTTCAGATTCTTCCACCGTTTGAACTGACGGTCCGTTAGATGTTGCTACTACTGGGTCATTGCTAGAATTGATATCTGAAACAACAATTCTGTCATCTGTAGTATCAATATCTGCTTCTTCACTCCTATCCATATTATACTTTGAAAATGGTTCAAAATTGCTATCACCATGTGATGTTTCAGTTTCAATATTAAAATCATTATTTGACCCACTTGAAAACATCATACTTGTAGAATTTTTGGCTTCGACTGAAGCATCATTGACAGTCTCGTTCAAAACCATTGACTGTTTAGTGCTCGATTGTTCAACCAAAATTTCACTGAAAGCTGTTGTTTCCTGCTTCCCACTCTCTTTTATATATTTTTGATCCTTTTTCTTTTTCAACTGTTGCGCTGCCTCATAGCGATCAAAAGCATCAAAGTCACATAATGATGAATTTCCTGCTTGATACATATCAAATTCAACAGCATCATGGCCTCCATGATCATCCAATGGTGGTGGCCCAGAAGAAAAATCCCCAAAATCACTATCAGTCTCTGAAATATGCCTCGGGACAATAAATCGCTGAGGTGTAGGTGACTTAGGTGAAGTCATTTGTTTCAAATTTCCATCAAATTTTCGTTGGGCAATCGGTGAAATAGGCTCATCTAGATCATATAATCCATCATTCGCTCCTGTTGAATCGGAATTATGAGTAACAGTTGAATTAGGAACAGGAATGTTGCTCCATGCGAAGTTACCAAACTCTGATTTATCACTATTGACTGACGATAAAGACGGTTCAGGAAACTCAAGAGATGTGTTCTGGTCTGCAGGAAAATTTGGAACAGGTTTTGAATAACTTAATTCTAGACTCTTTACAGAAGTAGAGTCTGGTTTAATAACATCAAGTTCTCTGGTGAAAGGTGCAAACGTGCCAGATGAAAACTCAGGTGTAGTTTTTTCAATATTAATTTCATGACTTGTTGAAATAGGTTCAAGCGATTGCTGACTTGTCACTTCATTCGCAGAGCTATCATTTTTATTATCCAAGTTATTTTGAGTTGTTATCGGCAGCAAATCTCTGAGTGCAGAATATTTATCATTCCCTGAATCATTTGTTTTGAATACAACATTGGGTGGACCTTCAAATGAAGGAGTGCCCAGATGTGGCTTATCGAGCGATGGTGCAGTTTGTACCGTTGTGCATGCCATAAAATCACCAAAATCATCACTATCTGTTTTCATAGTGTTGTCATTAGCAAGAACAAAACGAGTTGGATTGAAATTCTTTTCAATATGGCTCATTTGAAAATCACTAAAGTCTTCATTTATTGTTGTAACGGACGATTCTTGAAAAACATCATATTTGGATTTATTCGTGAATGTTTTTGAATCATCTATTGGAAAACTTGGAGTTAAATTCAATGGACTGTTTCTTGCCGGCATTTGTATGGTTTGTTGAAAATTAGACATGGCAGGAACTTGACTTTGGTTTGCACTGGTACTAGGGAAGACACAGTTTGTGTTAGCAGGCATATTGTATGGAGTAGATAGAAGATTAGTGCTAGATATTGGAACATGAGGAACAGACTGAAAATCAGCAAAATCATCATCACCGGATAACATGTTGCTCGTACCAACAGTGCTAACAGGCGCAACTGGAACACTACCATCTTTTGGCAAAAGTTGGAGCATTGGAATTGGAGGTGATTTTAATTTGGTAGCATATTCCACTGACAAATTCATTTCTCCTTTTTGTGCGAGTGCAATGAGAGCAAGCGCTATGTAAACTTCTGAAAAAGTAAGTTGGCCAGGGGTGGAACGATTTGCAGCAGACCAGATGTGCCCGAGAACATCTTTCGGCAGATTTGAACTGACAAATATTGGATATAGTTTAGATGTGTCTGCATAGCTGTTCGGCATAGCACATGCCTCCAGGACCCTTCTGTATAAAGGCGGAATCTTTTCTGGATCTACCATCCATGAGGGTAATTTATTCGATACTGCAAGTTTATCATTGGAAGAACCTGGAATATTCGGTGACTGAGAATAATATGGTCTTTCATTTACTGGTGCAGCAGGATAATTTGTCATTTGATAAGAGAAATTAGGTTGAACAGCCGTGGATGGGAGAGCAAAACTTGCTTGATTGAAGCTTGAGTTGGGTTGAACATTTAAATTTTGTTGATAAAAGGTAGGACCAGCTTGGCTTCCAGTATATCCTTGAACTGGAATATTATTTGTTGTGTTAGAGTAATTGGGTTGCTGCTGAAACCCAGACATTTGAAATGGTTCTGTTGGTGGCATAGAGGATCTGACATTATAATTACTCTTTGGAATTACTGGAGCAATGAATTCTTCAGTTTTCAAGTCCAAGTTACTCCAGTCAGCCGAGCTGGAACTAGGCTTGAAAAGTGTATTTTGAGGCCTTTTGCCAACTTTACGTGCTGGTTGCTGGAATATGAACGATGCTTTTTGTGATGCACCAGATATGTTGAATGACTCCATGATTTTTGAGTCCAAGTCTTTTTCGTTTTTATTATACGCAGGCCAGTTGCCGGAAGACGTCATATTTGAAAAGTATAATTATGTCAGTACCGTATGTGACTAATGATCTAAAGGGATGTAAATATTAGAAGATTGGAATGATTACAAATTATCATTTTTGACATAGATTACTATAAGTCTATACAGATCTTGTTGGTTTAATAAAACAATAATAAAGTCAGGTACCCCACATAAACAACCAGTGCTGCTTAATCAGAAAACACACAAATCATTCTGCTCTAGTAAATCAAGTTTTGCTGAGTATAAACTGCCAGTCAAGTCAAGCAACAATGAACAAATCATCTATAGCTGATACTTGATAAGTATTTTTCTGATTAGCAGATCAGAGATTGTGAAGCAAAAGTGAATGAATGAATTAAAATCATGTGCAATCGAAAGCATCAATCAGGTTAGTCATCCTGTTTATAAGCTGAGCAACACAGAAACAACATCAGATCAGGCTACTATCGGTAGACGATGACCAAAATTGAGAGAGCTTGATTGAAGGTGATACTTTCCTTCAGTATAATAGAAAGCGATAGAGAATATTATGATGTCTTAGGATTGCACTATTTTACTAAAAATAACGAGAGTAGCGTGTTTCTAAATCCATTATACAAAAAATCTTCTGTGCCAAATCAATCAGGCCAAATCACATTAGCTATCGTGGTAACCTCACTGCACATATGGCCTTGTCGTATGTCACAATGAACATTACTGAATACGTAGGTAGGTCCATTCTTGTATAAAACAACCTTCATTTGGGTAAGTTCCTGTCCGTTTCGACCTGTTCCTGTCCGTTTCTGTTTTAGTAATTACAGGAACCAGTTTTCCAGATTAAATTTCATGTTCAAAGGGGGATAAAAATATGTACCGGTAAGAGTACTTTTAATGATTTTAAATTCTTATACTGCAAATAAATGATATCAAAAATAGTGATAAACTATTTTTTATCTAATCTTATCGAAGTCGCCTGATCGCCTGCTAGCGAATCTATCGAAAGAGAGCTACAATCTTGTATTTTTCAAGGTGAAAAAGGGCTCAGAACTCCTTAATTTTTCGTTCACAAGCTCAGAATTTGTCGTTTAGGGAAAGCAAATTTTTTTGTTAGCCGGAAATATCTTCCAAAGTCGGGCGGTTTTGCAGTACAAAACCTGAAAAATATTGACAAATATTGAAAATATTGACCATCTGTATAAATTCTTAAAAATCCCTAAAATCAAACTTAAAATTTAACTATTTTAAATTCAACCAAACACATCATACGGGACCCGCTCCATCATAAAAAAATAAAATAAAGGGGCGGCAAACACACACACTATAAATTAAAACACAAGTGAAACAGAAATTGGACTGTATTGGAGAAGCTGCACATGAGAAAAAGAATGTTAAAACAGCAGTTCCCAAACTTTTCAAAAAATTTTACCTGGTGGACCCTTTGCAATTTATTTTGATATTCCGCGGCCCAATGAAAATCGAAGAACGCTATAGGAAAAATTCAAACATCACAATAAAAAAAAATCAACACTAAACAAACCAAAGGAAGAAAAAGCAAAAACTGTCAAATACGGTAGGAAGTTTAATGGGATGGGTGCACTCGTTTTGCTGCAATCAACTCATCAATGTTTGGTTTGCACCAGTGTCCAAGTGTCTCCTCAACTTGCACGGCTTTAGTGAAGAGATTGTCACACAGTGCAAAAAACGCACTTTGGTTTTTCTTCTTCACCAGGGTTTATCACGATAAAGCCAAATTGGATAAATGAATCGTCATATTTGAATTTTATTTTGTAGGCATTTGAAATAATATTCTTATAATGCTGATAATATGATTTACTGAAGAACGTTAATAATAACCGATAAATGGGTCTAAACTTAAAAGCTTAATAAACTACTTAATGATAACAGTGTCTTTCTAGCAACCAAAGTACTGACCGCATAAACAGTAGTTGACTGTAGTATTCTAATCATAACGATTGTGAAAACATTATACACCTGAGAAAGCTTTATTATTGAATCACAATTACTAAAAAAAATATTTTTCACGGACCCTTCGAAACTGCTGTACGGACCCCAGTTGGTCCGCGGCACCCAGTTTGGGAACCGCTGTGTTAGAACAATGCCCAAAAAAATTGTTGGAAGGATGAGGTTCGCATTTCATGATAGACAATTGTGTTTGTGCCAAATTTATTGAGCCTAATCAAATACACCGTGAGAGTAGCAATTCTTACATGCATTACTTGATTTATTGTCCCAGACATCCAAATTACAATATTGATTTACTTTTTATTGTCACTGATATTAATTGTTTAATGATTTCATTTTGGTATTTGAGATACAGCCATTGGAAACCACTGTCATCCTGGCAGAATTCTAGCAGAATTTCAGTGTTCCCAATCGAAAATAAGTTTTAGAGTTCTGAATTATGGAAAGAGCAATAATGGCGAATTTCAAATAGGATTTTTCAAGTGTTTCGGTGAGGTATTTACAAAAAGGAGTTCAACAAAAAAAGTAATATGAATTTGTTTTTTCCATATAGATTATCTGTAACTACATGAGCAAATCCAGAATCTGTTCAGTGATAGCAGGATAGTCAACAATCATTATGCTACACTGATTCTAAAACATGGAATTCCATACCTACCCCTACCTGCCTACTCTAAAACATCTTTAAGTTATAAAGATGGATTAAACAGCTCCGTCTTATCTCCAAATGTCCAAATACTGGAACCGGTACTAATCGAATTCCACATGCCGTTGTCTATCCTATGCTTCATCCTAATGTTTCCTTAAAACTTCTTCCGTGGCACGTTTTTAAACGTTTTAGGTTTTGTTTGCATTCCTGATACGGTAAGTCTGTAATGTTACAGGTATATCTTTATTTGTATCGCCTTTTGTGCCGACAGAGCAGAGAGGGAGGTGTCGAAATAAACTATGCCTATGTTGGGAATACGCTTCGAGATACGCGTGTCTGATTGTCATTTCGATGGTTTGAATCCCATGATGGATGACGATCATGTATAACGTTAGCCTGTGGGAGAAGTCTGCTGTAGGCCTCACCGGTGCACGATGATGGTTCACGCGGGGTACTTTAGGGCTTCCTCCACCAAACAGGTTCATACACAGGAAAAATGATAAGCCAAAAACCTTCACCCCGATTCGGAATAGGTACTGCATCCGTACGAGATGCCGTAGCTCGGCATGCGATTAAGCTCGATTCTTCTCGACTTTCCTCTCCGCAAGATAAAGATAAAATCATACCCCCTTCATTCCCGGTACTGCATAGCTGAAATCATACCCCCTTCATTCCCGGTACTGCATAGCGATCCCAAATGCTGAATGGGTTGCCAGTAAATTCGTACCGGTATGTTTTCAGTGGGCCAATTCGTACCCGAAAAAGTAGTGCCCAGATGAGCTTAGCAATGGATTTAAAGTCACAATACACTTGGAGTTGTCTTATCTATGCGTAGCGTTACGTTTCGGGTCATAAAATGAAAATGGCAATACATGCCTAGTACGTCCAAGATCAAAATAGGTGTTTTTTTCATTTACACCATGCAATGCTTTTGTTCCCCTTTGAGCGTTTCTCTCTATAAATTCATGTTCTGTGCAGGGATTTCGTTTTGAAACGGATGCAGTTTTCTATTCTATTTTTTCCGGCGAAACTCTCGTTCCCGGTCATTACAAAAACACTCATTGGCGTGCGGGTCTGGATATTGTAATGTGCGCGGGTTGTGTGGGATGCAGAGATTACAGAATCATCAAAACTTCCATCAATCAAACTCCGAGTCCATGCTTAGACAAAATGAGAAAATACGTTTATCCAAAAACCTTCACCCCTGATGAAATCCCATCCTCTATAAGTTATAATTGAGACTGGCTATACGCACGAGACATAACACATCGACGTGCGACGCATACCCCCAGCGATTAGAATTAGAATAAAGTAGAAAACGCCCCACTGCGCTGACCAGTCTATGTCAAATTTCCTTACCAAAAAGGCAAATGAGAAAAGTCATTGCAGTTGGCCGTGCACATCATTGCATAGTAAAACACAGGCATAGATCACTATATATATAGATAGATCACTTGCAAGCCTGCAATTGCATGTGTTTCTTCTCGGTGGGAAAAGGTATTATTCACTTGTTCTTCGATCGCCCTAGCAGCCACAGCCGTGAATCGGTAATTGGAACAAAAATTTGCAAAATGAAGTGGAATTTTCATTTTAACCACAGAATACAATCGATTTGGGTCAACTGTATTATGTCGCTAAAATTTAAAAACTTAATGCCCTCAGACATGAAGTATGGATTGAAAATACATTGACTTTAGGTCTGTTTGTACTAATTTTATTATTTCGTATCTGTAAATTTCTTGATTTTCATGATTGAGACAATTTATAATAGTAAAATGGCATATTTGGTATTGATATGAAACTGATGATTCGATCAGATTCGAAAAAATTTTCCGAATCAGATTCGAATTCCAAGAGATTGGGTTTTGTCCAGCTCTAGTCACAGTCGCTTTGGAAACAAAAATCAATCATTTGATAGGCAACTCTGAAGGTACAACAGGCGATCATTTAGCTTCTTTCATCTACCTGCTGTACTGGGCAGCGGCGAAGGAAGGACTTAAATCTCAGGGGCAATACTGGTAACGTAATACATAAAATTTTGATTGGCACAAAAAAAATAATTTGTCTATCAGTTCAGAAAATTTGTCATAGTCAAAAATATGAGGGGAAACTACGGGCTATCATTTCTCCCGAAGTTTTTTTCCAAAATGCCGGGAGGTGTATTATCCATGCCTAACAATTAGCTTGTTAAAAACCCTTCATTGCCCTTGGCAACTCTATCATTCTATACCGCAATATATTGTGCACAAAGGAATAAGCACTGCATTCAACGATGGCAGTTCAGTTCCTTTGGAATGTTTCCTACTCAGCGTGCAGTTTTGCTGTTTTTTCACATATTATGACGCTTCAGAATAAAACCAATGGCCCCCAGTCCCGTGCACCCCGTAATAGGGGAGGGGCTGCCAACAATCTCACGGTCAACAATTTTTCAATTTGTTTTTCTAACGTTCGTGGGTTGAGAGGAAACTTCGTTTCTGTGGAATCATTCCTTGCAAGGAATAGTCCAGACGTCTTTGCACTCTGCGAGACCAACCTCAATCCTGGAATCTCATCTTTTGATTTCGGGGTCGAGGGTTATTTGCCGCTCATACGCAAGGATTCTCCAAAGCATAAGCACGGCTACGTTCGTAGCAATCTGCCTGTAGCTCGTGCATTTTCCTTTGAGTCCACATCACTTTCATATCTGTGCCTCCGCATGTCGCTTCTGACATCGACATCATTCCTATTCTTCGTATACCGATCCCTCTCTGTCCTGGACAACATCTCTTTGCAGATAGACAAGATTTTGATGTCTTGACCATCTGCCAAATTTTTTCATAATGGGAGGTTTTAATGCTCATCACAATACCTGCTTGAATTCAGCTGCAACTGACCTGGCCGGAATTAAAACTCATAATTTCGCCATTACTGAATCACTGACATAGATGGTGGATTTTATGACTAGGATCACCGACAACCCAGCTCACGCTCCTTCCCGACTGGATCTTTGTTTTGTCTCTGATCCAGGTGATGTATTCTCCCTGGTTCCCCAGCCCCCACTTGGTACTTCAGACCACGTCGTTTTGCATCTGAGATTAAAAAGAGTGTCTTTTTCACCGCACTTCTTATAACTACAAGGGCGGTGACTTGGACTCTTTTCGGAACTTCCTTCGCGATGTGCCGTGGAGTGATGTTTTCTTGTTGCCTGCTGATGAGTGTGTGGTGGAAATCGCAGAGTGGATACGCCTTGGAATTGATGAATTCATTCCTCACCGAAGATTCCAGGTGAAGCCTCACTCTGCCCCATGGTTTTCACCCGAATGCTCGGCGGCAATAGCGACGAGAAATCATCGCTTCCATCGCTATCGCCGACATTCCAACAGCAATAATAGACGACTTCACAAAAAGGCTAAGAATAATTGTAAAAGAATTTTCAGAATTGCTAAAACACGATACATGGAATCCCCCAAATCCAAAATTTCACAACAAAAATTGGGTTCCAAAGATTTTTGGAAAATAATAAATAATCCAATGAACAGGTGTAAATCTAGTATCCCTTCTCTTTTAAATGGCCTCGAAATTTTGTGTTCTTCCAGAGACAAGGCGGAGTTGTTTGCCAGGATGTTCTCTAATAACTGCAGTCTTAGTTTGGTTTCTGGTACCTCACCACCTAATTTTCCAAATCGAACTGACGTTACATTGGAGAACATGTCAGTAAATCTGCTACTTGTCTCTAGAAGGATTGCCAAACTCGATTCGAACATATCTCCTGGTCCTGACTGCATTCCATCTGTGATTCCTAAGATTCTTTCACCTGAGTTGTCCGCTATTTTGGCCAAACTGTTTAATAAATACCTCAAAGAATGCACCTTCCCCAATACATGGAAATGTGCAACGATTGTGCCGGCATTCAAAAACTGTGGCGACCGAACTAATCCTAATAAATATCCTCCAATTAGTCTCTTACCAATTATCAGTAAAATTTTTGATCAATTATTAATAATGAATTTTCTGGACACCTGGAGTCGCTTTGTCTCCTCACTGACAAGCAGTACGGTTTTCGTCGTTCTCGCTCTATTGCTGACTTGTTGACAGTAATAACCGAACGAATATTTCGTGCCCTTGATCGTTGTGGGGAGGCAAAGTCGGCTGCTCTAGACATTTCTAAAGCATTCGACAGAGTTTGGCATCAAGGTCTGTTACAGAAAATTCAATCGTATGGGATTTCTGGCCAAGTTTTTTCAATTGTCGAATCTTTCTTATCCAATCGCAAGATTAACGTTGTTTTGGACGGACAACGTTCAGGAAATTATTCCATTTCAACCGGTGTCGATCCTTGGTCCAACATTGTTCTTGATATATATTAATGACCTGCCCGATAATTAGATATGTGATTTGGTAATTTACGCTGATGATACAACTCGATATTCTAGTCTCAACAAAAAATCCCTCCCGGAACGTCTAGCTCCGGCAAAATCGCTTGAGTGTGATTTGGCCACAGTATCTAATTGGGGCAAGACTTGACAGGTAACTCTTAACTCGGAGAAGACTAAAGTTTTATCAAGTAATCGTTACACTAATACGAATGCAACTCAAATTTCATTATCTGGTACTGTTCTGGAGCAATCCTCAAATATTCGTCTTGTTGGACTCACACTGTCTAAGGACATGAGTTGGAATGAATATGTCACTCGTATTGCTAAACAAGCCTCGATGAAAGTCAGTTCTCTATATCGAGTTCGCCATTATCTCACTCCCGAGATCATTCTCCATTTGTACGAATCATTGATTCTACCCTGTTTGGAGTATTGCTGTCACATTTGGGGCGGTGCCGCCGTCAACGCTTTTAGCATGCTCGACCGTATTCAACGACGTGTGATCAATATGATTGGCCCTCAACTTTCGCCGCAACGTTGCGTCACTATGTTTATTTTGCTCTCGTTCCTCCGAACAAAATTTTTATCGGTCAACACGATTGGCTACCAGTTCGCACCTATTCACTGTGGAGGTTCCACAACGTCACAAACAGTTTTATGCAAAGAAGCTTTTTTTCCACGAATATCTAAACTTTGAAATTCCTTGCCTTCTTGATCGTGTTGATTTACAAGGCTTTGAAACTCGCGTTAATAGACATCTATCAGGAATGGGGTTTCCTTAGTTCATATTCCTGCATCTCTTTGCACTTTAGTGGCCCCACGAGAATTTTCAAGTTTGATTCTTCTCCTGTTGCCTTACTCTGAGCGAATTTCAACTTGTTAGCAGCAATTTCACAAGAACCATACATGCCACTGTGTACCATCACTCACCTAGTGATATCTATGGTGGCGTCGGACCGGCTGTAAGCAGAGACTAAACTAATTGTATCAGTATCTTATTCACTTCTCCCACACGTGCTTTGCTGTCACTTTACTAAAGGTACGGCAAAATAAACCACTATCCTAGCTTGTTTAACGATCAAAAAAGGAGGGAATATTGTGGAGCAGTTACCCGCGCTTGCTATCCAATCCTTATCAATATTTGACAAACTTTACATAAAAGAATCTTGTCGAGGGTGAAGGTGATTTATTATTTCCAAACCGAAAGTATTAACACTTTTTATTAAATCACTAGCCAATGTAGACTTAATTTTATATATCAAGGGGAAGATCTTAGGCCATAAATGTAAACAAATAACGGGTGTCTATTGAAATCTATTTTCATTTTCCTCTCTTCTTCTATTCCAATTAAAATCACTGAGGTGAGGGAACGTCACTACCGCAGCCACAAAAAATTTCGGCAAGAATGCCACTTTTAGACTTAAGATACAGCTACATGTCAAATACTTTTTTGATTTTTTTACAATACAATAAGTTTTGAGCAGCAAAACTTTCGTCAAATTCGGAGCTATTTCACATTTTTCTCTGCATATTTTTACTTAGTCAAGCATGAGCAACAGATGTGCAACGAGTCAAATTTTGTTCATTTTCAGGATGCATGAATATGCAATGATTAGAAGATTTTAAAATTATGGGAAATTGAATCCTAACCTCTATATTATATATATATGCACAAGCTAGTATGATGCACATTTGATTCAGCATTAAAATTTAACCCTCCAACGCTTAATAATCATCTCCTCTAGTTACAACTTCTTTACAATTGGGACGGAGCAGAATTGTATGCTCAAATTGAGCAGTATAGCAGCCCTTGATGTCACAAAGAGGTGGGCATGGATCGACTACTCCTTCATCGCACAAATATTTCAAAGCCATCAAGTACTTGCTTTCACCAATACGATCAAGCCATCTACGACAAAAAGCGAGCGTACCAAAATTTTCTCCTATAACATGAAGAAGTCTCTTGGCTTTCGGTAATCTGCAATACAAAAGAATTTATCTATGTAAATAAACAAATATTATAAGTGTACAGCATGCACGACTAAAAACTAACAGACAAGTGCTCATGTACGACAAGAGCTTTAAAAGGCATAAACCGAAGAAAAAAAGTTTAATATAAATGTTACCGTAGCGGGACATGTACATCGGCCAAATCAAAATTTTTCATGTAATGTGAACACTCCATGTCCTCGTGAATTATACCACGTCCTGTACTTCCAAACGTTTCAATGGCAAACACTTCACCTTCCTGTAATTGAAGAAATAGTTACTAACATTAAAAAGTGAACGATTGGATTCTTGTCAGATTCACAGATTTTCAACAATTTTTGTTAAAATTCGCTCAGAGCAAGGCTGCAGGAGACAAATCATAAGTTTCCTGAAGCCACTAAGGTGCAAAGAGCTTCAGGAAATGCGGAAATAGGAACTAAGCAACCCTATTCCTGATAGATGTCTATTGACGCGAGTCGTAAAGCCATGTAGATAAACACAATCAGGAAAGCAATGAGAAGGCAAAGAATTCCAAAGTCCAGACATACTTGGAGAAAAAATTCTTGCATAAAACTGTTTGTGACATTGTGGAAACATGCCCACCTATATAGAGATATCGAGAACGGACTTCCCTCGAAGCGTGTTTAGCAATACTAGTGGCATATTCATTACAACACTTGTCCTTTGACAGTACGAGTCCAAAGAGATGGATATTTGAGGATTCCTCTAGAACTGTACCAGATAATGAAATTTGAGTTGCATCCGTATTGTTGTTAAAGAGTCCTTCTTTTACTACAACTGAACACTTGTTCAGAGTGCACTTTACAACTTCAACATTATTACTGTGTTACTCAAGCTTTGATTTCATTCTGATTTCACTTGATGTGATACTAAATATATTTTTGTTACTGTCAGGTTTTAGCGGTTGTATGAAACAGTAAAAGAATGGGAACGATTGTTGGCAAGTGGCAGCGTTTCACTGATGGCAGGACCACGGCAAGTAACATGGATAATTGTAAATATAACGAGTTACTCCTGATATATTGCTATTACTTTATCAGCCTGTAAGAATAAAAACGAAATGCAGTCATATGCGTAATTTGAAAATACTCCTCCTAATACTTCATACCTCCATCTTTCTCCGGTCTCTCTCTTTGACAATAGGTACAGATTTCCCAGCATGAATTCGGTAAGGTGCAATGGAGTGGCCACATAAATTGCGAATCGGTTTTACTAAATAATAAAAAACACACATTGAAATACCTGATTTAGATTGAGGAAGAATTTCTGCACTGTTCAGGAGTCATAATAAGCATATGAAACTTCAGAAATGTTTAACAGTTGTTAGTCGAAAACAGAAATGAAAAACGGAACTACGCAAGAGGTTTGCCAGGTCAAAAAGTGTGTGTTCAGAATTCAACTAGTCTGTTCCATAAATATTTCGGACCGCACCAAACATTGTTATTTTTAAATAATAGGTACAAGTTGAAATAAATATACCTTGATATGTTTTGCCATCCAGTTCAACTTCATAAGATTCCATGGTTTCTTGTATGAGTCCACCTAATTCACCAAGTCTGACATCGATGCCTACAAATGATACACAAGAAACAAGGTAGATAAATTAAATTAAATTTTTGATCCACATTTTAATTTACAATCTTTGTAACAAAGATGTAGATGACTCAAAATTGTGTAGTGTTATTATCCCAGAACACAATTTTACTCATTGCAAATCTTAACATAATCTATTGTGAAGCAAACCTATGATTAAAAATGTAAGTTTAAGAAATTAAGAGTTGCATCAATTTGAATCAAATTCTAAAACGTTGCGCTAATTTAGTGCAGTTTCATTTGGATATCTCCCGATTTGACTTCCTTACAATGCCTATCATTAAAGCTTATCAGTGTATACCTGCATTCTTTATTCCGGTGTTGGTTGCAGCTTTCACTGCTTCTAACAGTTGATCATATTTGGGATTGAAAGCCACTGTGAATGCAGAATCAACAATATGTCCTGAAATGCACAAAAAGCATAGATTTACTCACTGAGTTATCAAAAGCATAAATTAGGACATGATTGTCATGTGCGGATAGGAAAGTCAGAATCCTGTAAAGAGGCTAGATTTGGACTGGGAATGTCGTCAGAGAAAAATGTTTGCCGCTTCATGTAACCAGCCTGATTTCTATTATGAATGAGACAAGATTCAGATCCAGACACAGATTAGACACATAATTAAGCCACATTTTCAGCTATGCACTCCAGATCCATTCATCTGCTTAATAATAATTTCTGGGACAAAGTGTATAGATAGGGAGGAAGTTTTTATTTATGTAACTTGCCACCAGTGTTTTTGAACAATACAGATTTTAAAATTTATGGAGACCAGCTACGCACAAAAATAAACTTGCTTATTTTATATAAATCTGATCATCAATTCTGTGATTTTTTAACAAAGGAGAGGTAGGTTATGGCAGTGATACATTTTAAAGTAAAATTTCATAGACTCCACTTCAAACACACTGGATTCAAAATCCTTTATGGGATCTACCCATAACTAAAGACTTTATTACAGATTATGATGGAGTGCATGAACAATTTCAGTAGTATATATCTTACCATTGATATGGGTTCCAAAATCAATTTTACATACGTCATCGTAATGTAGCACTGTTTTATCTCCAGCATTAGGAGTGTAATGAGCCGCACAATGGTTCAAGGAACAACCTAAGGAATCAATTATTAAAATATTTGAAAATGAAATGAAGACTGTTTAATATACATAATACAATTCTGAGTCTGATAAAGTGCATAATTTATTTGTAAAACATATTTGTGAAATAGAATCAAAATTATCACATGTGGGTAAAAGTAAATATGTTCTATCAAACTGATTAGCTCAATGGGTAAAATTGTTATTCGCTCAGAGCTATACATATTTTATTATTGAGATATATTTTTGGGATCTCAAACAGTCCTGACCTAACCAATTTGCCCAAATTAGGACACCTCAAAACAGACAGTATATATATATATAACATTTTATCTGCAAAGTTATAATTGTATGTATTTTTTAACTGTTGGAGAACACACCTGTTGGAAAAGCAAGTCCGGCTTCTAACTTATTTTCATTTATCAGTTTCCTGGACGCATCTTCCAATCTTTCACTTAATAATAATAAATACAATAAATACTGCACTCGTAAGCAAAAACTGACTGGCAGATTCGTGAAAAGGTGTGACTATGAGCCAATATGTAGAAGAACATAACAATATAAATCCCTTCGTAAAGGCAACAGTGGTGACCACAATAATAACGAATACTTCATGATTTTTGTCGTGTGGTGGGGAAAGTCAAAAACATGGATTAAACATTTAAAGTAACCAAGGACCCTCTCATGGTTACCAGTTCCAAAAAGATAAGTCAATTTTCCACCTTTTCTTTTTTCATGGATGGATGGAAAAATCTCTGGCCTGCAGTTTTGTGAGCCACCAGAGTGACTAAGGTGTCCAAAAGATTATCACAAATGAATATCCCACTTGTTTTTCTTCTGACATTGATAAAACATCGATTTTAGGAAATAATCCAAGAGCCTTACCATATTTCAATCATGGTCATTCCAGGTTTAATATATCCTTGGACATACTTTCGAACTTGTCTGTGTGCTTCTGCAGCTTGTCTGAAATCATTCCATATTTCATCATAGGATATATCCAATGACTTCTTTTCTTCAGATGTAGTTCGCCATTCAGATGTTTTTCTTTGATATAAAATTTAGTGTTTTTCCAATCTATAATATTTTCACCACAGAATACTTGATATCATTTTTGACAGAAATATTTGGAATATAATATATTCTATTAATCTATAAATCATAATTTTCTTAGCTGAAAAACTCAAGTCATGAATAGAAAAGTGTATTTGTACCAACTGAATCAGACATACATCTATTTTAATTTCTTCAAATCTTGAACCTAGACATGTTAGAAGTAGTAAATGGCTTTACCACTGCCAGAGCAGATACCACTCGCTGTTCTTATTCTCACTCATTACTCCTATATTGATTTATTTTGCAGTGAATTTATATTAAATTATAAGCCACCATAGATTGTAAAATAGTCAATATATAGTTAAATATCAGCAAATTAATTTACTGATAATGTTCAAACATTATGCTATTCATATAGTGAATTTTGAATACCATATTAACTACCTAAACTGAACTATATAAACAGCCCTAATTCAGTAGTCTGTGGCATCTTCATAGAAATGATCAAAAATTCAAACCTATTTACCCATTTTTATCAGGTGGATATTCCATCACTTCTCCTCTTGGAAATATCTTTGGATTATACAAATCATATATTGGAATGGTAGGAGGATCTGTTTGCTGCTTCGCCATCACTTTCTTCTTTCGCTTACGTTTCTTCTTAATTTTTCCGTCATCAGGAACAATATTTCCCTCCAGATCATTCTTAAACGCAGCTAAAATATTTGAAGTGCAGCATTTTCATACATAAAGAAATTCCGAAATTTATATTTTTGTAAAATCTATTTCGTTTTGATTTTAAAACAGAATATTCAAATCAAAGTCTTACAATAATCAAATAAAGATGTCTTCATAGAAAATTGTGAAAACCAACATTTGCATATATTTTTTAAAAATAATATAATATTCTTGATTGATTCTGTTTCTGATTGATATCATATCATTGAAGGAATTGTATCAAACAATTCATGGATTCTCGTATCACAAATATTTTGAACCGCCCTCTCCAAAAGTAATAAAATCTGGTCATGTGCAATACTAATAACCCATTTTTTTGTAAAATTTACAAGGATAAAGTTCATAAGCCGATGATTATACAAAACGAACTGTAACAAAAATATACCTTGAGCCGAGGAACCATTAATGTCTCCAATAAAATTCTCATTCATCTGTTCAATAATATCTGACACAGGAGAAGATACCTGCCCACCTCTAGGTTGACCATTGCCTGAACTCTCTGTTGCAAGATTGATTAGGTTGATATTAATAGATCACGATGGGGATCATTATCGTTCAAGAGGTAAGCGTTTAAGTACAGCTCATAATACGGAAACATTAATATTGAAAAACAAGATTCAAGTAAATTGCCACTTTGGCAAGACTATGGAGGTATGTGTCCCAGAAGCACAAACAAGAATGGTTAAAAGATCAAACAAAGGCACACACTCTTTTACTGCAGTTTGGTGAAGTTTTATAATAATGCAAATACTGCATACAATTTTATTTGCACTTGTGCTTCCTCAGGCTTTCTTATGTGCAGAATTCGGTACATCATCTAGAACCCCATAAACAACATATATCAATTTATAATATAGAAATGCCAAGTTTTTAAACACTTTGATGGTTTTCGATCAAATAGGCTATGTTAAAATTGGTAATTAAAAAGTCAACCTTCTTCCCATAAAGAAGCTTGACTACCGGTAATTCAGAATTGGACTCGCAATTCAACATCAAGTAACAAGCCAATACAGCTAGAACAGACAATATATATAGGCTAGCCGGTGGCTTTTTAAAGTAAACTGTTAGTTGTACTGTGTACAAAAACAAAAAATCATTCATGTGCTATTTGGGATCTATCTTCTAGCATGCATCACAGATGAATATTCATTTTATTAGTTTTAGTGACCTGCAGCTTTACTTTTCTTCTTCTTTCGTCTCTTTTTGGATTGTTCTACTTCCACCTGTTCTTCAACAAGATTTTTATCAATTCCATGCTGCTCTTGCTGATTTAGAACCTTTTCTGGTTCTTCCACAGATGGTGGGTAGTCAACTACTGCAGTCATGGTAAGTGAAAAAGCCTAGACAAACCTATGTTATATAGACTAATCTGTACTATTACTGATTATATAACTTTGTTGATTGAGAGCAATTTTGATACAGTTGCACTGCACAGTACAGTGATATATTTAAAATTTCGAGATGTTCCAGTATTGCCAGGCTCATAGCTAGAGGGGTGCAGCCATGAAAGGGGGCAAAAAGACCCCCAGAAACAAATTTTGCCCTGTCCAGCATTACCAAGGTTACTGGTTACTACTCCAGCCCACACTTCAGCGGTGGTCCACGGGTAATCCTGACCATATATGCTTGTGAGGTGCATATTTTTGTGCTTAAAACATAACATTTTAAAAAAATATATGCAAAATTTTCTCTAGCGCCAAAATATGCAGTATGCCAATTCATGCATGAACTGAAAAAAAAAGTTTTTCAAGTCCTACGATTCGCCTATGGAGTCCACTGGGAAACTGGAAATAGTCTTTGAATCATCTTCACTTACTCAGTACTGCTTATGATTATGGGCATGTATTTTGCATTTAGCTAATAATGTTGAATTCATAGATAGGCGACCTCCATCTTCATTTTAACCACAAGTTCAATCGAATTTGAGTCGCGTTTGTGATTATTTCAAAAATATTCACATGCTTACAGACATCTCCAAACAAAACGATATTAAACCATATTGATAAATATGAAGAAAAAAATGCTTAAAGATCATTTTGTGGTTTTGCTGAAATGGCTGAATTGGAGATAAAAGAAAATCCAATTTCTAAAAGATTTTTTTAAATATCTTGCTATTCGAATGAAAGTGTCGATGTTTAAGAATACACAGGAAACAAAAGAAAAAAAACGTCAAAGTTCCCAGGTCGCTCTAAAGTGCGAGAACGTTCGTATTGCCAAATGTTCTGTAGCGGCTATAGCAAATCCCACTTAGAACAAATTGATACCGTAGTTACGGTACTCATTCCTAGAAACCATGTTTTATCATATTCAGTACCTGTATTAAAGAAGCTAAAATAAGCTCAGACCCGTGCATTTACTGATAGGCAGGCCTATTCTGTATTGGCAATACATGATCCAAATCTAGTTTTTTTGTTTAGCATCCACCCCAAACGGAGTGGGATATAAATTTAAAAAAGACAATGAAAAAATAAAATAGTGGTTTACACGTAATCAATCCAGATAATCCGTGTCCATATTTCCATTTCCATATTATGATTCCAAGTATATCCAGTTTATTTTGTTTAATCTAATCTGTTTCGAAAGGCTGAAGGCTACCGCAACGTAGTTAGTCAAAAAAACTGAAAAAGTCAAGCTATTACCTAATTATAATTCCAGAGAACACTAAAATTCGGAAAACGGGAATGACGGGAACAGCAAGAAAAATACAATACTAAAAAGCAGGAATGACGGGAAACATCCTAAAATGAGGAAAATATTTGTAAATGTGGGGATGACGGGAAATATACAAAAAAGTGAACGGGAACCGGGTTGAATGCACTGGAATGCGGGAATAACGGGAAACACACTGAAATATAGGAATGGCGTGAGATAGCCCAAAATGCAGGAATTACGGGAAACACTTTAAAATGTGGTGATGACTGGAATTGAACAAAATGGGAACGGCGACAGGGATAAATGCACTAAAATGCGGAATTATGGGAACAAACTAAAATGGGGAACAGACAAATTTTCTTTTTTAAAAAATGGCTTATATTACTTGCTTTCATATGCTCCGAAAGAGTGTGGGTGTGTGTTTTCCTATGCCACATTTGAGATCGCTCGGTCTTTTCGTTTTAATGGCTGCATTACGCCGACTGCTGGTGACTTCATAAATGGTTTACACGGGTGGCGCGCCCACGGCAAGAGAGGATTCGATGTTTTGGCCCCGTGTTTTTATGCCAGATCTATCGTACCCGAGAAAATAAAACTTTTATCGGGATTGTATGGTTATTTAATAGTTACTATAATATACTAACTATTGTTATTTGACTGGTATTTGATAAATAATATTAATTGTTACAGGACAACAGAGACATACTGTCGTAATGGTCGTGGTATGAAAGCATAACTTAGTTATTCATTGATTGATTATTTATTGATTTTTACATAAAACGTCATTGAGAATTTTTAGAATTATCATGTTTCGATTTGGCACGAGGATGTCCCCATTTGTTCCCCGTTACGAACCAACATTTTAGATAAAATGACAGCAGTGGAGCACAACCATTATGGATTTTTATTGCCTTTCATGCCTTGTTCTATATTTTACTCTTCATTATTGGATTTTATTGCTTGTTTAAGTATATACCGCCTGCTTGACTTTGATCAGACAAAACGACAAAGATTTAACACCAAAATAGAGGAAGTCCGAATCCGAAAATAGATTATCGACGATGATCAAATTTGAATTTTGAACACAACGGCATCACAACGAACGCTCTGCAGCTTGGCAGTGCAGTTGCCAATTATGGACTCTAAATAGACGCTGAAGACGTTGGCGGACTTTCATAAATGGACTAAAGTATAATGGAATAAAGTATGGTGGCCCATCTTTATCAACATTTTATTTTTCAATTTTTTCTTTTTACTTTTATGAAAATATCCTTTTTTAGGGTGGAAAAAATTAAAAATTAAAAGTACTAATCATAGCAAAGCAATCAATTTTACAATTAGTACGAGATTTGGAATAGTCCTAACCCATTTCCTGCGTGTCGTAAGAGACGACCAAAGGTATGCAAGAAATTGGCAGATGTTTTCACCCAACTCCCAGGGCAGATACCACTCGCTGCATATTACCATGACGGTTCAGATCGTTTGGGATGTTTTTCTTTCAAATTGCAGTTGCTGGTATTAAATTGTTTAGTAGCTCCTTTGTATCTGATGTCTATTAGTTGGGTCTCTTCAGGTACTGGTTCCGGCCGAGTTTAGAGTTGATTTCGATAAAAAATATGAAATGGGCGCTACGATTTATCACTCTTCCACATATTGTGGGTATAGAGACAGAAATGAAAGTTATAAAAAAATATAATTCCATGTAATCAAATTGACCTTGTCACGAATCGGGGATGAAGGTATTGGCTTGGACCATTTTCTCTCATTTTTCCTGTGCATGGGCATAGTTGCCAGAGGAAGCCGTAGGCAGTGTTGAACGTGAACTACCGTGCCCAGTGAAGCGTCCGGGCTCACGTCGTTTATTTCGATGCAATTATAAAATGCCGTTCCGGGATTTTAATCGTCAGGTCTTATTACATTTTTTACCTTTTTTTGCTAATAGTACTTTTACAAAGTATTAGCAAAGTCTTAGCAAACAATCAGCCAGTACATAATTCAGTACTAGCAACCGCACTCTTAGCGGAAAGCTTCTTAAATATTACCTACCCCCTACAATAAAATACCGTGAGTAATATCCGCTCTGGCCGACGGGAGAATCATCTACGACGACTTTGGTTCTGTTTAGTTGCATCTTATGGCACGTAGTAAATATGTTAGGGGTATTTTAGGGCCCACTACGGGACTGCACGCACTTCTCGTTTATGAATAAAAACTTGACCGTGGATCTTGGATGTGCATTACAATAATATTATAAAGAATGGAAAAACTTAGTCAGCGGTGCAACCTGTTTCCGTTTGCATTTTAGTATGCTTCCGTAATTAGTATATTTCTGTAGTAAAGGAAGTGGTAGATGGTTTTTACCGTCGCCCAGGGCATATACTACTCACTACACTTCACAATAGTGGTTTAGTTCCGTTTGGAGTGCAATTGTTGGTAATACATATTTTAGTAGCTATTTGCTATTGAGTTGCTTTTAGTTGGCTCCTTTTGGGCACTGCGAATTTGTATAATGGAATAAAGTATGGTGGCCCATCTTTATCAATAAAAAAAATAGAATAATAATAGCTCGAAGCGTGTTGCCAACGCTTTACCGACAGAGTTAACCCAATTTGTTTATTTTGATGCAATTATAAAATGTCGTTCCGGGATTTCAATCGTCAGCTCTGAATGTATGTTGTCATACATGCATGGGTGTTGAATCCACTTGAGTTAATCGCGTCAATGAAAAAAATTCGCCCATTATGTAAATCTTGTTATTTTCATGCTGTGATATTTTCTTTCCTGTGAACAACGGGTACTTTTATTGATGAAAAATATCAATGTAAACCATTATAATTTGATAAAAATAAAAATCAATAATAATTCTGATGGGGAATTATATTGGTTTCATTAAATTATATTTTCATCATGATAAACATTCCAAATTATACCTCTCATTTTCTGCTGTTCTAATTAATTTGACAAAAAAGAAAAAGAAAAACGCGCCGGTTTTCTGTAGTTTTGCGTCATGACGTGCAAGCTGGAAGATTTCAACATTTTTCGGACGACGCGTCCTGCGTTAGCAGTTTAGCGACGCTATTCGCGAATCAGTTGATCGGTGAATAATAAGAGCTTGGAAAGAGCGGTTTGTACTGGTGACTTGTGAGTACCAGAAGCAACTGACTGGCCGTTACGGATTACAGGACAGGCTGTCGTGACTGATTGATTTTTTGGGTCTAGTGAAGTTTAGTATCATATTTCCGAATATCATCAAAATAAAAACTGGCAGAATATCCCCCATCCTAACCAGGGAGCGCCAATGCTGCAAGCATCTGGCATTGCCTCCCGGGTTAGGATGAGTCGCTTGCAACATAGGAAATTTTTATGATAATCGGATTTATAGAACTAAACTTCATACGTTCTGTGGTTGTGTATGTATTATTGCAGGGCTTCACATTTGCAACCCATATCAACGGCTTATTTTTATTACTGGTACATACTAGATTTGAAATAATATATGTGTGTTTCATGCCATATGTAAGATAGAAGTATCTTGGACATCGATACCCCAAGAAATGTTTTTTCACGACAAGATTTCGTTCCAAATGATGTCGCAAAAATTTTTTAGGAGAAATATCCGAAAGTACCCAACCATCTGAAAGTACTCTGTCATACCCTAGTGTACCTATATGCTTACTTAATCTTTTATCAAAGTTGTCGAAGGTGTGCGTAATTGTATCCGAAATCTGATGTAAAATTTAATTGAAAAAGTAACTACACCTGAACGCTTTCAAAAAAAATATGTGAAATTGGAATAAGAGTAAAACAACCTCCGGTACTGGGAAAAACTGCTCATTACATCATAATTCGTGTTTTTTTAATGTTCCATCACAATAGAATGTTACCATTTTTGCAAACTAATTGCTCAAGTATATCTCCGCATTAGAAACTATTTAGAAATACAGCTAAATTAATTTCTTTGTTAAATAAATATCAAAAAGTGGTATGACACGCTGTGTTGTCGTGTGAGCATTTTCTGAAAATTTGAGGTCAAACGGTTTTGTTGAATGAGAGGAGTTTCGAATAGAAATTTGTTACCGAAGGACAGAGCAACATGGAGATTATCGTAACTAAAGTTATAAAAAGTTCATTTAAATACACAGAAGGCTTGAAATAGTTGACAAAAAAGAGAATATACAGATTGAAGTTCAAATTGGGTTTTAGGCAGAAGCTCTGCATTTCACTGCATTGTGATCAGTGTAGTTTGGGGTCATATTGGTTGTACACATTGGCCAGTATATACATATAATTAAAGCTATTCATTTCGAGTTCTTCAGTGTGGTATCTACCACTTCTTTTTTGAATATCTCCTATGGCACATAGGCAATATGTTAGGACAATTCTAATGTCGTAATCTTTGTCATCTGATGATGATTACACAGGCTAGGTTGGTTATTCTTGAGAAATACTTTTGACTACCTGAGTAAAAAACAGTTTTTCCAATCAAATCCTCCTTTGAATGAAGTGTCTTTATTATTAATAAGTTGATATTGTTTTTTTTTCCTATATGTAGAGAGCTTAAAATTATTATTCTTGAGCGTAAGAAAACAAACCTTTACTAAATTTGTGAGTTGAAGCCTTGTATACCAAAATGGCTCAAAGGGCCGTTGCAATATATGATTTTGATGGAATACCAGATAATGGGGAGATAACATTAAAAGAAGGCGAATATGTGACAGTTCTAAAAACAGATGTTGGTGATGGATGGTGGGAGGGAATGACTGACAGCGGTCAAAAAGGTTTATTTCCAGAAGCTTATGTATCAATGAATGCTCATGAAAATGGGAATGCAAATGGACATGTAAGTATCATGATCATTATAACTATTGTCTGAAGTATTTTTTCTTTTGTTGGATATGAAACTAGTGTCGACGTATCTGAAACATATCAACTTTATGTAGTAAAGTTCAGATGAAGTTCCGCACATGGATGCCATTTGGATTCAAGATTCATATTGCATTTGAAATGTTTAAATTCGAGATTAAAAAATGATGTATCTGGAAATCGTAATCCTACATATGATTATCGTCAAAAATCTTGCTTTGGTAGATAAGATTAACAAATCCAAAGATGCAAAACCTCAGTTGCAAAAGGGAAATTGTATATATTTGCACTATGATAAGATTGATGATTTTTCTGTCGACTAATTTATTTCATTAAACGGTTTATTATTTGTTGACATGCAGTTTTTTTTTAGCTAAACTAATATTTTTTATTCAATTTTTGTCCGTCCCTTGCTAAAGTAGTAAACCATTAACCGGATGACTTGTATAGAAAATATTACGATATGATAATATTATTTGTTTAGAAACTTGTCTGATATTATCTATTATGCAATACACTATTGGCTACCTATACAATTTAGTTGCGGTAATTTATTGTTCATCATTGACTTAGGTGGTGCTCAGCTAACATTACATGGCATGTACGATAAACAATTTGTGTAGAGTGTTAGATATGTCATTCCTTGCTTAAAGTATGCATTTCCACTGCCATGGTAATATTCACATTTTACATCAATTAATTTTGGAGCACCTTAGTTGATTTTCTCATATTTACTGGTACCGTATTCCTTACCAGGCGAAAATAACTATGATGTCATAATTAAATTTCTCCTTTTGCGCTTGAGTTGGAATACATTTTGCAACTAGTTCTCTAAAATTTTAAACAATATAGCTAGTTTTCTTTGCTTTAGTGCAGTTCTATTGTTTTCGAATGATGTTATTATTTTTACTACCGTAATATGATGCTCCCTGTTGAACATTTGAATAAACAAATTTGTTCAATCTGCTGCTGTGAATTTTATTTGTTTTATGAACAATGATACTGCTCATTACTAACATTTTGATCATATATCCGTATATACTATTTTTTCCGATTGGATTTCCCCCATGCAATCAATATAATAGGCAGCTTATATTGCTTGGGATGTATTTTCGGGACTTCTGTATAATTAACTGAACAGCTTCCAATCATTCGATGGTATGCTACTTTAGATTAGATGCCACACATCGGCACAGTAATATTCAAATGCTACATTTTAGTCACTTTTTGTCATTTCATGGAATTACAATGTCAGTCATTTCTTGTTCAAAAAACTTTCCCCAAATTTTTTATCAGTTATTGATTACTTCCTTTGGCGATTCATAATCAAATACGCTGACTCAATCGTCCTCTTGACATTTTTTTAGGTTGTACCTGGCACTAGGTTGTTATTCTCATCTCAAGAATTTATCTCATCTCAAGATATTTATATTTGATCTGATAAGAGGGTTTGAGTATGTGTCTCATCATACTGCATTTGTACAAAAATGCCTTGTATGTATGAGTCACCGATGGATCGCGCTGCCAACTCATGTCCTATCTGTGGTTTATGCTTGACAAAGTAAAATTTCTTGATTGGAAATGCCTCATAAATTGAATTCTCGAGCAGGTTGGATGTTTCTTACCTTAGTATAATGGATTTGTATCAAATGCTGGCCTGGTGTTACTGATTTTAATGGCTTCTGAATTATTTTTTAAATAATAGAAGCAAAAAATTGGTTTAATATTCAAATAATAATTCCAAACTCCGAACCTATATTTATACAACTTGTTATACAAGAATACAATTCAATTACAATATTTTCGAGACCTCAATGCAAAAGTAACATGAATACCATGAATCGATTCACTGATTCAATATTTTGACACCGTGAAATGCACCATGCCGTTTTCTCTTGATTTGCTCAAATGTACATTATTTTCAGACTCCCTCTCCAACATATAACACTTCACCTTATCCTGTTGTCCCTCCTGCACAAGATTCATGGAATCAGGAAACAGTGAATGATGGATATTACAATACTAATAATTTAGACCCCAATGCTGGGTATAATTCTTATGGTGGAAGTCAAGGAAATATTCAAAATGATGAAAACGACGATAATTGGTCCGAAGATTGGGATGATGGACAGTCTGATGCAACAGCTATAGAGCAAGTATGAAAATGTACTTTTACTTTATATGTTTAAAAAGTGATTACTCAGTCTAGTTGTTCATAGTTGAAATATAAACAAAAAATTTAAAAAATATTTTAAACATATTTTTTCTTGTATTGGTTGGAAGCTTCACTTTCAACAAAGCTTTCAAATTTTTTCTTCTTCTTTGACTCTTTAGTGCGGGTCGAAGTTTTTTCTTGTTATAGTACTAGGACACTTCTTGTTGCAAATTTGCAAAAAAAATAATTTTATTTTATTAATTTTAGTGTTAATTATTAGTTTTATTTGCAATATCGTAATTCACAATATAATTTGCAATATGAAACATGTCATATTTATGAAAGATATTTATTTATGAGTGGTGGATCACCCTGACTAGCAGCCAGTTATAGACGGACAGGGCTAGAATTGCTGGAAAGATATTATCTTTTCTAGTTCGGCTTAGCCTACCTAAGTTCTTACACCATGGGTAGAGTGGTGGGCATGGATTAATTAGCCTTATTTAAGTCTGGAACTTTAAAAAATTTGCATTTAATCAGTTTACGAATTTATGTTTTTTTCGAATTCAATTTAACATGAAATTAACATGTATTTAAACTTATTCATTCACTTACTTGCCAAGAGCATATACGAAGGTGTCTTGAGTCAAAACTTTTAATGATCTTCTGTACACCATGACTAAGGTATGAAGTTTATGAGTCATACTGTAATAGTAAGAATCAATTCCTACACAGGAAGTTAAATTACGTCATTATTACACTTTTCCCTTCACATACAAACTGTACTTTCACTTCCGAAAATCATGATTTGATTTTTCAACACCAATTTTTCAATTTAGAATAAGAATAATATTAAATGTTTATATTTTTCAATTTCTACACTCATTAATGATGGCCTTAGTTGAGTTTGATCGAAGAGAAATTGTATAATCACAATTGACATTTTTAGTCACTCCAAGTGTGACAAATGAAACTATACAAATTTGTTCATAACCATGACTAAGTTTTTGGGAAAAATAAACTTTTCGAGTTTAATTAATTAAACCTTTTTTTAATTTTATCTGAAACAGCGTTGAATGTTTTTTAACCCCCTACAATGAGCTTTGTACCACGGTATCACAGTGACGTGGTTAACATTTTGCTGGACAAAAAAGCTTTAAAGAAACCATCAACACTGCGACTTGGTATTACATCTGTTTTTTCTATTTTCTAATTCAAATTTTGCTATTAAGAGCATTTGATGGGTACTACTTTTGTATAGACAGTATTTACTACTTTATAGTCCGAAATAAAGAAGAAAATTCTGTGTTACTGATATATCAAATTATCATTGATTGATCAGAAAGATTAATTGGTTTAGGACATTTCATTTTATATATTTTTTAAATATATTAATAGCTGGATGATATGTTTCTAACTTACAAACAAAGAAACAAGATTGTAATGTTTTTTATTGGAATAATAATAACAGATGCCCTCAGGCAAAATCAGTAAACTGTACTTTGACACTGAAATTGAACGCTTGAACATGATATTTTTGTAATTGATCCGAAAATACATACAGTATCATAAACCTAGAAAATTGGACAATCTAATCAAATTTTTCCGGATAATAAAATTTCAAAATCTGGTTTTATAACTCTATAAACACATAAATATTATTGTTGGTTTTCTTCGCCCAGGAATACACACTTGAACATGATATTTCTTGTACTCAGAGTGTATTTGATTACATTCCATGAACCTAAACAAATGGAAAACGAAATCATCTATATAATTATTAAAATCAAATTTTAATGCACCATGGAATTTTAATAATAACTATTGAGAGATTTAGAGAGAAATGCCCTTGTAAGTCTACACAGCAAGCTTTTGAAATAAAAAAATCAGTGAAAACTGTACACTAAGCAAATCAAGATTTCATCACACTCCAAAATTGAACGACTCTTGAACATGTTCAGACAGCTCTTATGTTTAATTTTTTGCTTACCATAATCAAATTTTGTGATTGGATGGAACCGAAAATACATAGAAGTATTCAAACAAAACACTAGAAAATTTATACAATTGGGGACGATCCTAAAATGATCAAATCAATAGCTTTCATTTTGTCATTTTGAATTGAAAAAGACTTCTTGTTGCGAATAACTATCATTACCAATGAGGTGCACTTATCATAATCAAAATATTGTATCTGTTAGACTTCATTGGACATGTATGGTACTGATTTGATTGGCAAATAATAGGCACATTTACTTCTTGTTCCATCTGTTACTATATGACTACTGATTTGAAGGCAATCAAATCTGTTACTAATGCTCCACAAAATCAAATTTATTATATTACGAAATAAAAATAATATGGTAGTTGAACAATTATAACGATTTGAATGTTGTTCTTTCCAAGTGAATACACATCACACAATCCCACTCAGAAAAATTTAACCTGAACATGTTTTTTAAGTATGAGTCATTGTTGGAGTGCATCAAAAAGGTGTGATCCATCTGTGGCTCATGCTTAAACAGAGTGGATTTTTGATTGAGATTTCACCCATACAAATATTTACTTTGTGTTCCAGTCAGGTGAAAGAGTCATGAATTTTCGTGGCTGTGTCTTACGATTTTTGGAGAGTTGAGAAATCTTTTTATGATTTTAATATAGAGAATATTTGCTTAAATGACGTCTTGTAGTAACATCTTTAATATGGGAAAACCAAAATACCAAACATCAAGACTGTCTTTATAACTTTCAATATCGTTGAAATTTTTTTATACATTGGGGTTCGGCGCAATAAAGAACTATTTGTTTTTGTTCTGTATTTCTATAAAGCGAATATTTGGTTTTTTGAAATTCTGATAGTAATAGTAATTTTCTTTTCAAATATTTTAAATTAACTCAATGCAAATATAATTTGTGATAATGTGACATAAAAAGGATTTAGTTTCATGTGGTAAACATACAATCTAATTTCCATTGTTATAAATTATATTAAATTTTCTACATTATATTGACTCCAAATGCTAAATTTATTGCGTATATTTTTGGGGAATTCATTATTATTTTACGTTGTATAGAGGGTTTTTTCAAATTCAGCTTGTAATGAGCAATATATTTATTTAAATTTCTAGGTTTTTTAGGTTTTCTAAAATATATTTATTATTACATATAGAATATATAACCTTTGATTTTCTAAATTAAAATATAATTCTAACAGACTACCGAATTTTGAATAATGTTCAAAAATTATTTTACCACTCTTAGATACAACATTGCTTAATCATGAAATAAAAAGTATTAATAAATCATTTTTTAATTTAACCTTTTCTGGAATATTGTAACAATGAAATTGTGGCCATTGTCAATTGCCATTATACACAAATAAATATGAATTGGTAAATCAATTGGTCAATTTATGGTTAAAAAGGAAAATTGATTTCTTTCGTCAATCGTGCTGACATGTTCAATTCAACACCTTGTCACGTAATTTTCAGTGGTTATTACATTTGATGCAATATAATATTCAAAAAAAATTATGTTTTTTTTGTGTTTAGATACCTGTACTATGTTGAGATTATATAACAATTTTAAAAATGAATTGAAAATTGAATATCTTGAATGTTCGTTTCTATAGCGATATGATAGATAATCTGGTCACGGGGCAGTCGAGTGTTTTTTGAATTGTGAATAAAACTGATGTTTTGTCATCTCTAGAAATTGATCATATTGCTGTAAAATATTATTATACATTCTAGCTTTCACATAGTAAATTTTGGCACTAATTTTGATCCTATTGCAGAGTGACCAAATGTGTTAAAAAAAGATAATGTGAGATTAATTCGCAATCTGGAGTTATAAATAGATTATCTGCAACTCTGTATGTCATCTAAGAGCCAATCATATGAAAAAACATGTCAGAACTAATTTTTTCTGTCTAGGGTGATGCTTAATGAATTAGGCAACAACATTTACACTGTCTGATCTCTGGGAGACTGGCACGGAAATATGAGATCATTGATATTCATTGGCAATGATTTCTTCAGTTCGCAATGGAATACTGTTGTTTAATTTTGAACATTTTCAACTGAATTATGTTGAAGAATATTTTGGTAAAAAAACAAAAGAGTAATTTTAGATTTACTCAATAAGCGGACTTAAACATTCCATGGTATATCATAATACGTTAATAGTATTTATTGTATTAATGTATCCTGCCACTGGCTACCAGAAATTAATTGTCGTAAAAGAGAAATAGAATTTTGTTTTCTTTTTGAAATTTTAAAACTGGAATTTCCGTGTTATTTTCTTGGGATGAAACTAAATCATCAGCACTGCTATTCTATGATACGATTGAAGTGTCCAAGTAGCAAAACTGCAAGTCTGGCTTATGTTATTATTTCATACCTGAAAATATTGAATATATTGCATTGGTAATTTTGGCATATCGGTTATACTCTTGGACAAACTGAACAAATTGCATAAAACTAAAATATTTCAAGATGTTTTATTTCAACAACTTGAATGAAGAATAATGAACTCTCTTTTGATTATTACCGGTAGTAAATAACAGAAATAATAAAATTAACGGCACCGCTGTAGAAGAGTGGGTTGCTGCTTTCTGTTTTTTATTTACTCCAAAAAATAGCATGGAAGGTTACAAGAGCTTAAAAGAAAGCAATCTTTTCTTGAAACATGTTACTTGAAGTAATCCTAATTGCTACATATATACATTTTATTTTCAGCAACCAAATATAATGTCAAGAAGATCAACGGTCAGTGTTTCAAATCCTGATAGCAGATCGGTCAATTCTATGAAAGTTACTGGTACAGTAGGAAAAAACTTCAACAGGTTCTCATCATTTGTGAAACATGGCGGTGAAGCGTATGTACTCGGTAAAGCCGATGCTAAAGTACGACAAGTTGATCAGGTAACAAATAAATGTTATGTATCAGAGCGACTGAATTGTCTTCGAAGCGTTCATATCCTGTCATCGAATGGACACAATTTAAGCTTCAAAACTTTCTTCGGGTGTACAAAACTTTCATGCCCTTTATTCAAATAGACACAAAATATTGAAAACAAACTTTGGGTGTTCGAAATGTTCTTGTACCTTTTTTAGGTGGACACAAAATCTTCAAAACTTTACTTTTTTCTGTGTTCAAAATAAGTCCTTTATTCGAATAGACACCAAAATATTGAAAATAATCTTCGGGTGTTCGTAATGTTCTTATACTTTCTTCGGATGAGCACAAAACGCTATTTCATAGCAGTGTTGATGATTGTGAATCTTTTTCTACTGTTTGTTAGCTACTAGACAGTCAATAGTTCGGGAGTTGTTTTTATCTTCTACCAAAGAGATAAATCATAGAATATCATTGCCTATTTTGCTAAATCGCTTCTGATGGAATACATTTTCTTTGGGTGACTGAGTAGCGGAGTAGCTGATATTCTGTCAGTGTGTCAAGAATAAACTGGGATAATATTGGAAATATTGTGTTTTCGTATAGTTACCAAATCCATCACATCAACTACAGAATTATCAAAAATCACTACGATATTATACTGTATACTTTAAGAAAACTATATAATACCAGATGTACACGTTCATGTGACTCAACGTGAGAGTAGCAAACATTCTGTTTTTCTGAATGTGCATTTCAATTGCCCTATTCGAGAGCTTTACTGATTTGCTTGCAAGTGTAAGTAATACGATAGCTATCAATAGAAAATGTCAATTACTTGACAAGCATCTTTAGAAAATGTGACCTGTACAATCTAATATGGAAGTTTTTAACCTAATTTTGTATTGTATTTGGAAATTTTGTTTGTCAAGCAAGAGCCACCGATAAATCATGTCTCATCGGGATGGTTCATTGGTGGCTCATACGTCACTTTCCAAATTATTTTCAGCAATAATCTAAGATTGAGATGATCTTTAGGTGCCTAATACTTATGGTCCAAAGTCCATGTTTGTCATGCTGAGAAGTGGGAATTATGATTTGATAAGCTAGTAAATCGAAAACTAGTTTCGGAATGTAATTCACAACTTTGTGTTGTACTGAATCAGGGTGATGTTATCAACATTAGTATTATAAATTTATAAAGAGTACTAATTATTTATCAGACCGTAAGTACTAAGCTGATACCCAGACATGTGAGGAAAATACGTTCGGGCATCAGAAGAAAAATTAGCAAACTGGCAATATTTCATAATATATCTGCATGGCTAGAAGATTTAAATATCTTTTTAGTATCCGGTATTAATTGAACTGTAGAAAAAAGGTCAAAATTACCAATACTGCTATAAAATACCCCTCTTAATTGTTTTGATGATTTTTTGACTATGCAATGCAAAGGAAAAAGATGTGAACATTTCAGACACTCGAAAAAACCAAGATGCTGCCACACCGTTTTCATATCAATCATGATAACAGTTTGCTGAGATTTAATGAAATTTAGACTTGTACCATAAAGGATGAATAATGAGAAACGAAGGAGTGGCAGATTGTTCAAATCAGATCCCATGTAATTCACACTATATTATAGCGTGGCTCAGTCCACATTTGGTTATTTACCTTTCACAAGCGTGTTGCTAGTACAACATCTTCAGTAATTATTTGCTACTTAACTAAGGGCTGTTAATTGGTTGCTTTTGGAAGTTGCTTGAAATTTAGAGCGTACTTTCAATTGAAAAAAAAATGAAATATTACCAGGCACCAGGCATACAAAAAACACATTGCGATCTTCAAAAGATTTGTCATCAAATATTATTTAATTCACTGAGTGTGGTGTGTGAGTAGCTGACAGTTTGATGTGTGATATCCTGTCGTTCTGGCTCAAAGTAAAGTCATAGTTGAACAGTTTAGTTTATTATTAAATACCAGTTAAATAGCAATAATCGCAACCTTCATGCAAAAACACAAAAGTATAATCATTTTTACTGTCAATTCCTGCCAATAAAACATTGTCTAGTTTTAAGGGTTTCGAATAAGAATTTGCATTAAATGTGTGTCATATTTTTACTTGAAGATTTCAATGACGCAACCAATTTACTACTTGCTAAAACCAATCCAATCTGAGGCTTTCAAATTGATTATGAATTCCTAATTGTTTTTCAATATTAATAGGTTCATATTGTATATTCAACTGATGGAACGGCTAGTTGGAAAACTAATGGTCATTCGTTCACATGTGCGATAGAAAATCCATTAATTAAAAGTAAAATGAAAGGTAAGCTATTGATTTTCTGTGAACTCTCTTTTCTGAAATGAAATTTTTTTAAGCATAAGCCTCATAATGTATCATACCTATTCAGTACAATTGATTTATGGTCATTTGACGAGAAGTATTCAAAAATCTTTTGCTAAGTATAAGTTACTGATGGAACGCGTCAATGAGAAACAGTCCATCCGTGGCACATACTTGACAAAATCAAATTTCTCAAGTATGCAAAAAGATTCCTGTTCAATTTGAAAAAAGTAAACCAAATTTACAGTTCCACATCTTTATCTTTTTAATGTTGTTTTATACAAATACTTCATGCTGCATGTAGTTTTAAGTAATATTAGATAGTTAGTTAGAATATCAGATGTTTATTTCTAGTTTATGTGGTTAATGTCGGTAAAAAGAGATTGAAATGTAAAATGAAACAAATTTCACAAAAATATCAATGCAGTGAGTATTCAAATCATTTGAATCAATTATATTCTTGAATCCAAAAGATTTCCTCTATTTAGATTGCACAATCACTCCATTGCTTACAATTCAAAGTTGAGGGATAAGTAATTCAGAATACTTTACTATCCATGATTAATTCAGAATCCTATTCTTGAATTGTGCCAAAATGCCAGCTGGATGGCGTATGATGTACACATGCGCTAATATGTCATCGATGCGATTAATTTGTTTTACATTATATGGGGACCATAGACAAGCAACTTTTGTGGCAGGCTGCTTCTAGGCTCCTAGAAATCACACACATGCTCAAACTCCTAACACAATGTTGTTGACTGTGTCCTTTTTGTGTGTGTACATGTGAATTAGCAATTGAATCTGATTCAAATTTGCACAGATTTGGATACTTTAAGGGCCAGAGTCCACCCTGGTGCGGTATTTTGACTTGCCCAGATCCCTAGGTACTACTTCTAGTAGCTTTGTATGGTAGTTTTAATTTGGGACTTATGGATACTTAGCTCAAAATATGGTAATCATTTAGACATTTTTCCACGTTTTAGGATTGAAAAGTTATGTTGCATACAAGCTAACACCGAGCGACATGGATGTTAGCGTTCAAAGAAGATATAAACATTTTGATTGGTTGTATGATCGTCTCGTACAGAGATATCCGATGTTGGTTGTTCCGAGACTTCCAGAAAAACAAGCGTCTGGAAGGTTTGAGGAAGATTTTATTGAATCAAGGATGGCAAGACTAAAATTATGGGTAAGTTCAATGTAATAAATCTTTATATTTCTCCTGTTTTTGTCTAATTTTGGACAAAGATTTTTACTAACAACAAAATACCACTTTTACGAATCCTTCGTCAAGCACGTGCCACTGATGGTTCATGACAATAAAACGGGCCATGTGTGACCCATGCTAATCAAAATCAATAAACTTAATAATTTCTGATTTGGTTTGTGGAAAGTTTGCATTTTGATAACTAACTAAATTATTACAGAAAAAAATTGTTGAATTTTCTACTTTTCAAAAATGGTAATTCCCATTTGTGAATTTGGCTTATGCTTGGCAAAATAAATCCCAGGATCCCATCTGGTATAGGTATTATTCAGAGAAAGGTTATTGAAAGTCATAAGTCTGACTCATATCATGCCATTCATGCTATATGCAATATTTAAGTTGCACCGATGTGAATATCATAATATGTTGACTAATACAATTTCAAAACTAGCTATTTGAAACTATGTACGGTATAAATGCTAATGAGGTGTGTGTTTATATCTGGTTCATATGGGACTAAAAAATTTCATGATTTTGATCGTTTTTATCTGATTTATGTTCAGTGAGGTTTTGTAAACCATGTGTGAATTTTATGCCGTACCTTTGAGAAGAGTATAAAATCCATGTCTAAATATAACACAAAATGTTATATAAAACGTTCAAATTATATGGCAGATCGACACACCATACATACAGTTACACAGGTTGAAAGTGTCCTGTTTTGTCTTGTGTCATTTCGTATAGACATACTGTTTTAAAACCATCAACCCTGCTATTGTATAGTTTTCAGCTTTCAAATTAATTTGCTTGTTATTGAACGCTTGAATACAGACCTATTAAATCTGATTTCTGGTCATACAACATGAAATATTTTCATTCTGTCAATTTTTCATCTGATTTGTTTTTGATTCTACACCTTTAGAGTATAAACCGCTAATAAATATACTGATGGAACTCGGTTCATTAGTTGCTCTTTGTAAAATAATATTTTTCTAATGCATATCATCCAATGTTGATATAGGTATCTCATGTGTGTCGACATCCTATTCTCTCTACATCGAGTGTTTTCAGAAATTATATTACATTAACTGAACAAAAAGCATGGAAGATGGCAAAAAGAAAAGCTGAAAGGGACGAACTTCTGGGAGCAAATTTTTTTCTGACAATCGATATTTTTTCACAACCTTCACAATTTGATAACAGAGATGCTGAAGTTAGACTTGAACATTTCAAAAAATTTGTCAAAGGTTCGTCAATATTTTTTAACTGTCACTTCAAGATATATGAAATATATTTATTTTTCAATATAATAGTTTGAAAATCAGGTGGATGCACATGTTTGCCTAGACAAATTTTAATTTTTTTGGCTTGCATTACTAAGTAAATATAGATTCTTATCATCTACTTTTCACTTGAATTAATTTAAATACTTTTATGGTTTACATTAAAAATTCCCATGCCATAACATCTTGTGTTTTCAAAACAAAATCAACGCTTTTAAATTGGCGGTACCGAACTATGAAATTTTAAACTGATTTTGGTAGCGAACTATTTTGATCCTAATCTTTCGGTAGTGATTTTTTTCAAAAAAAATTTTGTTTTTTGTTACCATATTGTACAATATTATTAAGAAAAATCCAAACAAGAGTAATTTTTCATTGTGAACTGAATCCTTAAATATTCACTTCTGCTGATTTCAATTCGACATAGAAATAGAGGGTTACAAATAACACAAAGAATATGAGACCCTTACTCTCGTCCGTACTGTGTGCGAAGACCTTTACTGGAGTCTTTTAAAAAACATCGAATTTTTCATAAATGAGAGTATCTGCTTGTTTATAAATTTCTTTTCCAATTGTTTAAAACATTTTGATGATTTCCAATGCACTGAACTTATGGTGAAGGTCTATATTAGTAAGTGTAGTTATTAAATGAAAGTTTTTTTAAACAAAATTATTAGGATTTATTTCTGAAATACTTGTGTGTTCAAAATCATGAAAGTATAGCGTACTTTTGTAGAGGAATCCTTATTTTCACTCCTGGAATTGAATTGAGTAATTTGGATTTACGAGTCACTAATATTTATTTATAAAACTGATAATTTTTTTGTATACTTTGAATGAATATTACCCATTTCAAAAACAGCTAATGCACTTCAATGAGAAATCGTTTTTTCAATTCAACTTTAAATAAACATGAATATTTTGATTGATTTTTGTATTGGTTGTCAGGTATGGATGATGGGGTATCTCAACTAACATCGACATCTCGTGATATGGCAAACAAACATGTCGGTGCATTTAAGAAGGAATTCATATCGATGAGTCGATCGTTTGCAACTTTATCAAATGCTTTCAATCAACACCAAACACCTGAATCTCAAGCATTGACCGAAGCAGTAAAATTTACAGGTCTGACTGGAATTAATGTTTTTACCATCTTCTGCAAAAATGCTATCTATAGTGCATCAAAATGATATATATTTTAATTTTTATTGCAGCTGTTGAGTCTGAACAAAGTTTTTATTTGTAACTAGGAATTTTAAAAATTACTGAAACCTTTCCCAGCCATGATTGTCAATATCTTGCCTTTGTTGCCTTCTGTCAGGGTGGCAGAATCTTGATTTTGTTTCAGGTGTCTAAAATATCTATGAAATGTTTCGGGTGCACAAAAGGCTTCATAACCATCAACACTACTATTTGATAGCAGTGTTGATGATTTTAAATCTTCTTATACATTTAAGTTACTACCGGACACTCAAAAAAATATTTATACTTCCCAGCCACGGATGTATCATGGAATATTACACTTCTTCTGTTGAAACCGATCGTCTTCTGGTGTTTAAGTAGCAGAGTAGCTGGCATTCCACCAGTCATCCTTTTGACATACTTTTATCCTGATTCTAAGCTACAAATTTTACCTAGGTTCATCCTTAAGATCTTCTGTATAAATTGCCGCCACGAATCAACATCCTATATTTGCTACTACTTGTGGGTGCTTGTCAGTTAATCCTGTCAAATTCCTTCTAGTATGACTAACTAATTCAATTATCTTCTGTTTTAGGTCAGACGTATGAGAAAATAGGTGAGATGTTTGGAGAACAACCAAAAAACGATATGAGTCCATTACTACATAACCTTTGGTTATACAAAGGAATCATAGAAGTTTTTCCAGATATATGGCATGTAAGTTTTAATTTCAGATAAATGTTTTCTTTTTCATTTTTTATATGAATACTTAGCGGCAAATGTTTTGTGGCGAACTTGAAGCTATGTGTGCCTAAGCCACCGAGCATGAACCTTCACTCTAATCTTGTCACCCAACTTGACTGAGTGCTATCTCAGGAACTTTCATGCAGACATGATTTGTTGAACTTGCGGATGTATTGCTTCATCATGGATTCGCTGCTTTGCATCATGCTTGAAAAACGTTAGCTATGTGTGCCTAAGCCACCGAGCATGAACCTTCACTCTAATCTTGTCACCCAACTTGACTGAGTGCTATCTCAGGAACTTTCATGCAGACATGATTTGTTGAACTTGCGGATGTATTGCTTCATCATGGATTCGCTGCTTTGCATCATGCTTGAAAAACGTTAGCTATGTGTGCCTAAGCCACCGAGCATGAACCTTCACTCTAATCTTGTCACCCAACTTGACTGAGTGCTATCTCAGGAACTTTCATGCAGACATGATTTGTTGAACTTGCGGATGTATTGCTTTATCATGGATTCGCTTCGACTTCATTCGACTTCATTATTTCCATATATTCCACAAAACATAAAAGCGAGCGAAAATTAATTATTAAGTATAAATATCATTAAAGGAAAGCATTGATATCAAAACAACTTCATTTTAAATCGTTGAATCCCTAGCCAAATTTGCCACTGACTCATGATTTTGTCTTATGGACACTCATTTGAGTGGATTACCCTGAGCAAAGCCTCATTATGAGCTGCCTCACTTATCACGAAACAAGAATTTGAAGAATTTGAATTTGTTTGTTATTATAGCTGGAATCTGGTGCTTTACGTAAAGTTCGGGAATGTAAAAGATTACAGGAAGAAGGTAAAATGTCGTCAGCTGATGTTGATGCTGTTGAAGAACGTACACAGAGAATCACTGGTTGTATGCAGGTATGCTCGCTGGAATGTAGCAATGCACTATTTTAAATTATTCCAAAACATTCAAAGCATTCAATATCAGCCGATGCAAGCGTGGCAGAATCATGCTTTTCCTGATATCAAAAACGTTTTTCTTTCATGTTCTGGGATGAAACAAAAGGCTTTAAAACTTTCAACACTTCTATTGCATAGAAGTGTTGAAAGATTTGAAGTCTTTCAGTTTCTATTTTATATTCAGTTTCTATTTTATATTCAGTTTCTATTTTATTAGGTACTATGACTCTCTCTTTTGATCTTTGTGGTTGTACATTGGAGGCTGTAAAAACTATTTCCTGTTTTGTGGCTTTTTATTGACGGTGATTTTCCGTTAATTTTTGGTTAGCCAATGTTCAATTCGATTAATTTGGTAGGATTGAATTTTGTAAGATATGTTACAACATATTTTATTAAAAATAAATCATTTATAGAACTGGGTTATATCAAGTAACTCATGTCTGAGTATATATTTTTTAACGCTCAAATCCAGATAACAAGAGCAACATTTATTATCTCCATATTGAGAAAATTGCTTGAAAAAAAAATTGTAGCATATATTCATAGTTATCTAGATTTGCTATTAATTAATATCTTTCTGTAAAAAGGTTGGAATGCCGAAGAACAGGCCTGAATTTGGGGTGTATTTAAATTTTCGGAATTATTTTTTTGAGATTGTATTTGAAATAGTACAGTTTGATGGAGTCTCAGCAATGCTGGATATATTATCAATCATCTTCTTTAGCAAACATTATTGAAGTCATTCAAAAACTTTCAATCATTTTCGATCACTTTCGTTTTTGATCATATTCAGGCTGAAGTCACACATTTCCACAAGGAAAGAGTTCTAGATTTCAAACATATGATGACGGACATGTTACAAAGTCAAATAGAATTTTATGAAGGTATTGTTGGACAATTGAGACTTGCACTCTCTCGGTTTGAGGAGGTACCCGAGGAACCATGAGTGAGAATCAAATTTTCAACATGAAAATTAATGGACAGAACTCCTCTCACAAGCTTGCAGCAATATTCATCTCAGCAAAGAACATTTTTTAATGTGTTAGAACTGTTCGACCAAATATAATTTGAAAACTTTTGATTTGCTGATGACATAACTGGTAGGCGTCGACTTGTTCTCGCTTGTTGCTGTGGCAGAAAAAAAAATTATCCTAAAATAAGGATTGATATGGTGCTTCTGCCAAAAAAAACATTATTGTGCAACCCAATTTGATATACTCTCGGAATTTGTGTATGCGTACCCGACCAAGAACCAATTGGTGATTTCAAAAATGTGTTTGAGTTGATTCAAGCAATTTCAAACTTTTGAATTCTTCCTTATTAATGCAGTTGTAGTGATACAGTAAAAGATGAATTGCCTTGAAGATACAGACCATCACAGGGGTAATCACCTATAGTTGTGTCTGTCTATTTGTGAACCAAAATATTTCTCACAACTTTCTGACATACGTAGTGTCAAATATGGGTCAGCAATGGATTTTGCTGTGCTGCGCATCGGAAAATAGATAATAAAGGATTTTTTTCATTGAAATTCACTCTAAGCAAGGTCGGGAGCAGGTCCCGAAGGAAACCAAACAAAAAAAAAACTAACAGAATTGAACCACCATGGTAATATGCAGTGAGTGGTATCTGCCCTGGGCTATGGTAAAACTATCTACCACTTCTTTGCTGCCTTCTAGTCGCCTCTTATGACACATGAAAATATGTTAGGACTATTCTAAAGCCCGTACCTACAGGGTAGAGTGGGAACTATTGTTGGATCTTTGGTCACGATCAATTGAATTATATGCTAAGACTTCATTTCTGATTACTCTCTGATTTTGCAAAGGTTTTTACATTTTCTTCCAAAGGTCCCATAAAAAGTACAAATTTACTTATATTTGCATTTTTCTTGCATTCAATTTATTTTTCATGCATTTGTAACTGCATTATACAGAATAGCAATATTGATGCATCTGAAACCTTTTATGTAATCCTTTGCTGGCAGACGATCAAAAGATGTATATTAATAATAGGATATATTGAAATACTGTTTTTTGATAAATTTTCCTTTGATGTTGATTCAGAGAAGACCATTGCTAAATATTTTACTACTGGTAGTTTGAAAACATTCTTAAAAGAATTTTGAATTAGGAATAGCGAAGACATTCTAAATCCAGTTGAGATTGGGATGAAAAATAATTTCTCCTCTATTTTGAGACCAGAAAATTTCTATCTGATGTTTTGTTAAGTATGTGGCACTGATGGATCGCGCGTTCAATCTGTGGCGCATGGTTGACAAAATGAAATTTCTGATTGGATAATAAGGAAATAATCAACATTGTAGGAAGTGTTTAAATTTAAACATTAACATGCATTTTCCTAATGATTTTGCACAGAATTACACTGCAAAACTATTCGAAAAATGTTTGAAATGTATGATACTAAAAAAATTTTAACTGCATCAAATGTATATCTATTTTTCAATGTATTCGAATATTTAATTCGTTTTGGACTGACCTGATGTCGTCAGTTTTATGCTCTTCAGATGTCTGAGTAACAGAATAGATGACAACTTGACATTATGCCAGGCTGCATGGTGATGTTCTAATTCTTATTTTTCTTGTTCCTTTCTGTAATTCAATAACTCAATTCCTATTATTTTTACATCCATTCTCTTCCATGTTTGCTGTAGATTTTTTACAGCTCACTTTATATTTTATTGTAATTATTAATGATATTGTTTTCAATTGTTGCCAATAAATTACAATTTTTATTATACTTTTTAATATTTCCTTTTTATTTCGATTGAGATTTTATGTTTTCTAAATCCCATCTTTGTGTAGCAAAGGTCCTGGCTACAATTTATACCAATGAAGTAATATGTCGTTTGCGGCATCAGTCAATGCTTCTTGATTCTCATAGATTAATCACAGATATCTGATATAAATTGTAGAAGACTTTTTTAAATGTTTCAAGATTTAAATAAATTTTTGGGCTTGGAACCTCTCTCGTAGAGGTACGTTCATTTGCTACTACTATTACAACTTCAAAAAATTGTATAAATTTTTGAATGCGTTGTGACATCGATGGCCTCTGATTCTCTCTAAGCTTTACTAAGTCAGGAGTAAGACTTAGGTTTATAATGGGTAATTCAATAATTGCAGTTAAATATTCTGTCATGAAGATTTTTAGATTGAAATTAATGCTTCAAAAATATTTAATATTCACTTCATTTTTACCAGTTGCACATACTGCACAGCAATATGAATCTGCATTAAGCGTTTCAATAGAGGTTCAAATTTCCTTTTTTTCAAACTGAAGCTTGTCTTGAAATATCCATTATCAAGGCAATTATAGTTAATCATATAATTTCTTACTCGATATCGCTTTAACCTTGATAATGCCATTTTTTGTTGACACTTTCAATGCCTTGGCCCAATTTATATGTTTTACTTATTGTGGCTCTGACTTCTCTGCCGCTTTGTAAAAAAATATAAAATTTCGCCATTTGGAGTTCTAAAAATCTCATCTCTGTACTCCAATAGGTGCATCAACACTTGTGTGTTTTATGTTCATAAGGAGACTTTTTTGTTTGTGCTTGATAGCTAGCCAGTATTTTTCTATGAGGCCATATTGTTTATTTACAGTACCTTTATCGTGATAGCAATGAGGAATTCATATTTTTTATTTATATATCCTTGTATAAAAAAGTCAGCAATAGTTGTTCATCATACCTGCGGAATATTTATGTTCTTGTTTTGCAAGTAGAATGTAATTCTGAATATTTGAGATGAGTCCCCTAAAAGTCCTCGATCGAGTGTGGGCCCCCGAGATGGAGTACATGTGTATTTGACATTTTGTTGTAGGTCGTCGTTTGCATGGTTGAAAAAAATTTGTCAGAAAAGGTTTTATCAAGAATGGGTCACAGGTGGACTTTGCTGTTGCGGTTGAAGTAATGTCTCCTTGTGGCATGATATTGTATTGTGTATTCAAGGTCGTAAAAACGTATCAAATTATATAGAGGAACACTAGACTTGCAGGGCTATAGATTGTCACCTCTAATTAGGTCTTGTTTGTACAATTTTTATAAGTAACAAACATCAAGTTTCATAAACTTCTTTCTATCTCAGTTTGTTAGTGCTTTCACTTTTGTGACTTATTTTGTGTTACTTTATTTTTATTGAATTGTTATCATTCTATACATATACAAATATATATTGTCCAGAACGAAACTGATTGCGATTGTTCTTCTTTGTGTGTCCCACATAAAGCTGTTCATTTTCAAGTGACTGTTTCCACAGCTAGCTCAATTCCATCAATTGTTCAGCAGGCAATGTACTCCCGTCTGACTATTTTAAAAAATGACACTTGTAGGTTTTGACTTAACATTTTACCCGTTCATGGTCGTGGTTGGTGGAGGAAGATTTAAGTAGCACTTGCATGAACTACCATTCCCCCAGTGAGGCATACAGTAGAGCTCCCGGTCGTGGTTGGTGGAGGAAGATTCAAGTAACACTTGCATGAACTACCATTCCCCCAGTGAGGCATACAGTAGAGCTCCCGGTCGTGGTTGGTGGAGGAAGATTTAAGTAGCACTTGCATGAACTACCATTCCCCCAGTGAGGCATACAGTAGAGCTCCCGGTCGTGGTTGGTGGAGGAAGATTTAAGTAGCACTTGCATGAACTACCATTCCCCCAGTGAGGCATACAGTAGAGCTCCCGGTCGTGGTTGGTGGAGGAAGATTTAAGTAGCACTTGCATGAACTACCATTCCCCCAGTGCGGCATACAGTAGAGCTCTCGCATATAATCAATCATACCTCATAGGATTCAAGTGTTCGTCGGAAGAATCAGAGATCCATAGCTCCAACCGCTTTACCGATTGAGCTAGCCAGGTACCAAATTATGTTGTAATGAGAAATTGCAGTCTTTAACTTTAAAGTTTTCCCACACTTTTAGACCAACTGAGAATCTTATCAGAGCGACAATTGTTAATTATTTGATTTCAAAAACAATCACCCCCATAGCCTTATCTACTGAAATGAGTTAGGACAATATTATGCACATTTATATATTAATTGTATTGCGCAGAAACTGTTCACACGATACAGTAGAAAAAAGGCACAATGCTGCAACTTGATAGAATATTAGTACATTTCGTACCAGCAATTAATATATTATCTATATTGTGGTCAAATCATTTTTTATGGCCACTTCTTGGAGTGGATCCCCCCTGCCCAAGGCCCTGTACCAGTGGCCACTGATAGATGGGCGGGGTTAGAATTGCTGGAAAGCATCTTTTCCTGTTTAGCTTAGCCTACACAATTATTACATTACACCCTGGGTTGAGTGGTGGGCATGAGAATTACCTTTCCAGACTCGCCCGGGCCCGAACCCAAGATCTTCAACCTGGAATGCCCCCATGTTTAACCACTAGGCCATCACGCCCACAAAAAAAGTAAGTGCATTTTCGAATTAGAAGACTATCTGAACACCGACACACAGAATCCAAAGTCGTAAGCAGTGCCTAAAAGGAAACAACTCATGGCCACTTAATGTCAAAAAGCTACTAAAAGGTGTGGCGCCAGCAACTGCACTGTAAACGGAAAACATCCCAAATAAAAATTGCAGTGAGTAGTATCTACCCTGGGCAATGGTAAAATATCTAGTAAAAGTTTGACATGAGATATTATCCAATATTTAGGATCCAACAGACTCTTGCGGAGTGAAAATCTCAATCAAAACTTTGATCTGTTGAACATAGAGCCACAAACATACTACAGCTGTGAACTACTGATATTATAAACTGGGGTAGTGAAAAAAGTAACTACGACATGCGTGGTTGGAAATAAGGCAACAAAAAATAATAATGAACACTCCAAATAGTTGTGATCGAAACTTTGCTCAGTTTTTTTGGTAAATGTTGGCTGTTTTATACTGTAGCAAAATAATGACCAGGACCGGGTTGACACGAATTTTACTACACAATAAGCAAGATGGAGATTTTATATATTTTCCTATGATAAAATTGTCCAAAAATGAAGATATATCAAAAGCTACCAATCATTAAAATGAATGACATTGTTAGCCTAACCAATCTGCAAGTTTTTTCTAAACATTACTTGTCAAACATTGATCATGGCCCTTCTGTGGTCTATGCTTTGCAAAATTTAATTCCTAAAAAACTTCTTGGGATTCATTACAAGTGTTACTGGATGAAAGTTGGCCTGAAAAAAATATGGAACCTAGAGTTTTCAATAACCAATAATTTATAATCAACTCCATACAGAATTCATAGTTAAAACTTCGTTAAAAACTTTCATATTTTTTAAACTACCTTCATAAAAAGCTATATCAGACATGACAAGACCACATTGAGGTCCACCATCGTTTCGAACACCAAATTGTAGCAACTTTTTTCGCAACCGTTTCGCAAAGTTCAAATGAATGTTATATAAAATATTTTCCACCTGTTTTTCAGGTAATAAATCAGCAATCATATCATGAAGCTTTGACATCTGGCGACATATTGTTCGGAATTCTCGAGATGGCATTGGCGCTTTCACTTGCCACCTTGAGAGGTTATTTTCAATTGCAGAGTCCATTATACTAACAAGTTTGTTATCAATTTCTGTTATGTGGTCTTTATAATCTTTGGTCACATGATCAAAGTGTTTCAAGCTACTTATATGTTTACTTTTGGAATTAGGTGGACATGACTGTGAAATTTTCTGCTTAAATTGATATCTTATTGAGGGAAGTAGATCAAGCACAAGCTGTAGACACCTTGAGGCTAATCCCAAGTTTCTTGTTGTTATTGTTTTCAATCCTGCCAGCTGTAAAGCTCCAGCACCAAGCACAAGTTGGCAAGTTCGAGAATTGAAAAGTGTTAGTAACTCACAAACCCTTGTCATAATATCTTGAGTTGATGCGGGTAAGTCATCAGCACATCTCATATATTCTGTCACCATTTTTAGTAGCATGAGAACAGTGCCAACAACAGCATACTGATTCCCATCAATAGTAAGCAAAGCAGTTGGTTTTGTGCTGCCTGATCTATCAAATGTTTTATCGATTGCAATTTCATTCTTAGAAGCAGCAACAGACAGATTTTGTAGTGACTTTGCAAGTTCAGCTGGTACTTCGGACTGTTTCCATGTTTCATTATCGAGAATGAGTGACAATTTATTTCTTCTCTCTTCATGAAACCTGGTGACGAATCTGGATGCTTGTGATTGCAGAACACCACGCAATACACCGCCACCTCTGCTGTAATTGTCACAACACAACATGAAATACCCTTCAAAATATAAAGAGTCTTTGTCATTTCCCTTCTCAACTCTGGTAAATATATTCTCAGTGTCAGCCAGGTATTTTTCAATGGATTGAGCAAGTGTTAAAAACTGGAGAGAACTTAGTTTCTCTAATGATGAGTTTTTATTTTTGGCAATTATGACTTTGACACAGCGATCATGAGCAAAATTCGCTGCCCATATCAAATTCTCACAAATAGTTTGCATTAGATCACCATGTTCTTTCTCTGTCAATAATGAATTTGCTGCAATCGAAGCATTGTCATCATCACATGAGGAATCGCTGGAAGCAACTTCAACATCCAGTCTCTTAGCAGCTCTAGCATCAGATACATTTTGTGAAAATGTTCTTTGCAAATGTTTAGTGTTTTTGTCCTCAGGATTCTCACTGACAGATTCCATCAACTGTGCCTCATATTGATCCATATCGTCCCAAACATTATCTGTAGACACATGATCATGACTTGAGGTAGGCAGGTCTATATTGTTAGATTCCATATTTTCAGGTAAATTATTTTCAACTGGATCCTTGTCAGTGGAAATTCCATTTGCAATATACTCTGATATGTCAAGTCTTTTAGATGGAGGTGTTGACAAACAAATAGCATTGACTACAACAGTTAAAAATGATTTTACTCGTCTCAAAAATATTGTTAAATTATCAGTGATTGCAATAAAAAGATCAATCCATTCGATATATTCTAATGTTCTCATTCTTTCTGCCAAAGATTCAGTTTTTTCAGAAGATTCCCCATTCTCATCTACTCCATTAGTCATATTTTTATTATTCTGTTCTGCTGCTTCGACTACATCCATAACAGTTGTTTTTATGATTGTTTTTACGGTGAACTTGACCTCTTCTCTGAATTCTTCGAGAAAAACTAGTCGCTTTCTTCTGATCAAACCAAGAGCAATAGCAGTAAGGTGATGAGGTTGTGATGTTGCAGAACCCTCAATCAATGGTCTTTGCAGATCATTCGTGATACAGTTTGAGAATTCTTCATTCATCATATGACCTATGACATTTTCAATTTCAGATAACTGTGAACTCAAATGTCTAAAGCAATGCAGTCCAGCCAATTCTTGTTTTAAAACTTCTTGAGTTGTTTCAATCAAATCCAATGCTCCGGCATATTCCCCAGTTGATAAGAGCAACTGTATTGTTGGTTGAGCTTGGTGAACTGTTATCATTGTTTGTAATTTGTTCAAAACAACAATTCTATTTCTTCGTTTACAATGACAATAAATTACATCAAATGATTTCTTTGTAATGTTTTCACCGATTGCACCGATTTTCAACTTTAGTTGATGAACACTGGCTAACATTTTTTGTAAGAATACATTCAAATCTTCATGTGATGTCATTGCATCAAAGAATGCATCAGACTGAACGGATATTTGACGAACAATTGCAACTTCTACCAAATCTAAATGATGACTCAATTTCTCCTGAAGTAATTTCGATGATGACATACCATGTGCAATAAATTCACTGACATGATTTTTTGACGTTGTGTGGCCTGATGGAAAAGAATTGAAACTTATTACGGAAGAAAAAGTACTGGGATCTTCGAGTGAAAAATTATGACGAAGAAACATTCTTGGAATTGCATCGAGTGCTAATTTTGTAGATGCTTGAATCTTCAACTGTTGTTGGTACGAGTTCGCTTTAGAATTTGTTTTTCCGACAACCAACTTAGAGCCCCCTTTTGCAATTACGTAACTATCAGATTCCTTCTCATCATTAATTGTAACTTCATTGTCAATGTGCTGGCTCTGGTGCCTCAAAAATTTGTCTTTGGTTTGTGAGAGATAAGTTGTAAAATGTACTTCAGTAATATCAGGCAATCTAGTTGATTTGGGTATGGCAGTTCCATGGGCAGGGTCTTTGAAGGCCTCCCCCCAAGTTTTTGTAAATATGTCGTAATCCCTCCTCGCTTTTCGTGGGTCGTTCAGTAACGCCGCTAAATTGACTTTTGAATCATGACTGTTTCTTTGCTTACTGACTTCCGCACGCGTAGATCCACCGTGTGCCATTCAGTCTATTAAAAGATATACCGCTTGCATCTTAACAGTGAACAGAAGATCGACAAAACTTGAAAATGCGGACAGACAAAGCATAGGCTGCAAGGGAAAGAACCAAGGGTTCCACAGATTTTTTCATGGGTTTCTCACATTGTAACTCGACTTAGCTCTAACTCAGAATGCCGAGTGACAGGCAGTATGAACAGTTCTGAGTTTGTCCCTGTTAAACACAAATTAGGAGTCGGCCAACTATGCCGGATTTTTCGAAATTAGTTAGTCAATTTTTAATCCTTTCAACGTTGGCATCATAAAATGTTCAAAAATATCTGAATCAAGAACTTATGATCAGTAATGGATTCGACTTAAGAATTGCATTTAAATTTTTGACTCACGGACCAAACAGAACCTGAAATTATGACTCGCCCAACATCGAACTTCACAAGTCTCCACCTCTGCCACCACAAATATTTTACATTACAGCAAAAAAGCCCGATGCAAAGTTTAATACGTGCTTAAAAATTAAACAGAACACGAAAATGATTTTGTTTTTATCCCCCGAGAGAGAGAGAGAGGCGTACCATGATCTTTTTTATTCGTATCTTATTTCTCGATAAAACACACAACAGTTGACAACTATGCTAGACATAGACGTATTTTGTTCTGGAGAAGTCAAAATAAATATGTCTATGTATAGAATAGTAATACCAAATACTGCGAATGTTAAATTGGCAGTTCAGTTCAATCATACACACATCATAGATGAATCAAACTTTATTGCATTTAACCCATTCTAGGCCAAAGCAAGGAAAACTCATTTACACTTAATTTTTATTATTACTCATTCAAAACCAAAGCACGTAAAAGTCAATGATAAATTTACACCCAAATATATGTATAAAAAATGTGACGACAGAAAAAGGTATATAATCATTTCCTTTTCAACTTTTTCAATCTAAATCATCACCATAAAATGTTTTTCAACGCTTTATCGTAGTCTTGTCGATCGCCGTGGAGGTTGAACGTCTCTCTTCCGATGGCTCCATTCACTCAGCAAGTTTTTTAGAAAATAAAATAAGCCTAACGATGTATATTGCCAAATGCCAACGTTTTGAAAATTCATACAAACTTCCCCAAGGAAGCGGAGAATTTGAATAAAGCCTCAGTTAATATACCAATATTTGAAAAAGCTGAACAAAACTTCATCTGCTCAGATAAAATGTATAAAACAGTTCTGAAAAAATAACGTGGATATTCTAAAAGGTATCTACGATAACTACGCCAATGCTATGCTATAGAAAACCTTACTAAGTGAATAAATGCTGAGATAAACTATATATGAAATGGTTTGCCTTCACAACATCGGCAGACTGACAATGGCCATTCTTTTATAAACTCCAAATGTTTGAAAATGTTTCTTATATTAACTATCCAGACACTTTTATCGATACCGTATACGTGTTTGTACAATGGAGAGTACGGATACGCTTTATATATTGATAATAAATAGAAAGGCAGCTGTGTTAGTTCACAGCAATGAAACTCTCTAGGAATTTTCTATTTGCTTCAGTCCGGATCTATGTCGGCCTCGCGTTCAACGGCTCTGAAAAAAGAAGACGGTGCATGTCTCGCGTAAACGATTTATTTACACTCTGGGTTTTATTTAATAAAACCCATCAATTCACTGTCAATATTTTTGATTATATGCTCTTTTTGATGTAGTTGTGTAACCACAAACATTCCCTCGCAATCTTTGGACCCATGTATGCTTGAACGCAGCATCAATTCAGCATATTTTCATCCATGAAAGTTTGCTCTTAAATGGATGCAAGAGTTCACGGGCGCAAACGTACGTGGGCGCACATATTCGCAGGTGCAACAATACCAAGGGCATAGGTATGTGGATACAAAAAGGCTTTCAGTATATTTAATAACGTACCCGGTATCGGAATATAAATTGCGAATGTGGTATCGGTACTTGCATCGGTATCGGCGGCTATTTTGGTATCGGCCCATCTCCATTTTTGTTTGCTTTCCAGACCTTCTTGGTCAGTTTTTATTTTTTTTAACCAATCATCTATCGGCTTTTATGCTGAATATGAAGTTGCAATAAACTTACTTCCCAGTACATGCCGTTACGGGAACCACCGTGCGTGGGTGAGGTGTCAAGCAATTTTGCATATAATTATCCTGTATGGGATTCGAACCGAGGACGTTAGAGATGCATATTCCGAAAGTATTATTTTTCAAGGTAAGAAGTGAGCAATCACTCTTAATAAACGACATGGATCTCTTTCCCACAATTTTTAGCCTATACCTTACAAGGGGAAAAGTTTGACAGGATTTGTAAAAGTATCGCCGATTTTTGGTGTTTAAGTCCAGGCGACTCAGATTTTCAGAAGAGTCTCGCAGTCTGTTATTTACAATCTACACCTAGTATATTTTGGCAATTTTTGCCTCGATTTATGGATTTCAAGACAAAGCCATGAAGCAATCAATGGATAAATCACTTTATATCAACTTAACTCATATATATTTAAATGATTTACAAACAATAACTCACAAAAATTATACGAAAATACTAACGACGACGTGTTTACGGAGCAGCTTGAAAATCTGTCTGAACCAGATCTTAAATGTACATTGTTACATCATGATAAACAATTCAATGATAGGCTTTCAGCCCGGAAGTACACAGGAAAAATGATCGCTTGGGGAAGGTTCATTGAGCTAACTTGGCGCCACTTCACTTCTCTAGTTATACCCACATTAGTTTTTCCAGAGTTGATGATCATACCTTTGGGATGAGCTGAACGAATAACACCAGTGCAGTTTGGGAAGAAGACGAGGGGTGTAGGAAATTTATAGGGCTTTGTGAAGAGAATCAAATAATTACTCGGTCAAAAAGAGCCATACGAAAAGTAATGAATTTTTGCACGCATGACTACACGAGTAAGTAAATTGTTGTCATAGCAATGTTCACCCATTACACCCCAATGCTTCTCTCGGGTCCGCGTTTTTGTTGTTGTTGGTGGTGATTAACCTATATTGTCGTGTGACTGGAATATTATTTTTGCGTGTTATAGATCAAAAACTCATTCGGAATGTCTGAGGTAAGTTATGAGTGGGATAATTATGGCAGAATTCTGTCAAAAACTTTTCCTGCAGCAGAATAAGGGAATGCTGAACTGATGAATATTTCACTTTTTGTCTTGAAAATGAGAAATTCCCAACATTCTGACACCACTACAGAAGATTTTTTGTGTCTCGTTTTTTATCTGCTAATGTGTTTAGTGAAATATCAACTTCAGTTGTTCATTGTCGACGCAGGTCATACTAATTTTAATTTAACATAGCCTACTGTAATGGACTCAGGACTAATTCCTATTCTGTGTTGGTCAATAGGCTATTGACTGCTTCTTAAATTTGAAAATGTCTACAATATGACCAGCATTGAAGAATTCACTTTTTCCGTTTTTTCCTATTTATATATTAGGAACAGAAAAATAATCCAGTCAAACAAAGGAAAATGTCAATTAGGCGGACAGAAAGTCAAATGAGTGGACATTCAGTGAAGTGGAAAGATCCTGTCTTAAGTCCAACATTCCATGATGTTCAAATTGAGCAAGTAAGTTAATGCCAATTTGTCTTGCATTTTCCAGAATTCAGTAGGATGATTGTATTAGCCTATATTTTGAATTCATCACTTATTTTGCGGCATTTAAAAACTTCTTCGATGCATACCAGTAGTAATTTGATCATCAGTAAATGAATCAGGAAATGTAAAGTTACTGATAACAAATATTGGGGTTCTACACTAAAAGTGATCTTTATGATTTTTTTTCAATTATTCAAAATGTTGAACGTGAAAATGGATGCCAGAAGCTTCGGTTTCGGAAGATCTGATCTCGAGTGACCACGTCGAGTGACAGATTTTATTCAAGAAAACTACTAGCATATTTATGCTCCCCCAAGATTTAACAACCTCCATCGCCAATGCTTACAGGTTCTCCGTGCTTTTTGTCTTACACAAACATTGATGTTGCAAACGACGCAGTTGTTCTTGATGATGGCCATAATCTGAATAATAACAAACATGGGCTTGTTTCGAATGATAGAATTTATCCAAATATTGTCATATTTGTGAAAATTTTTGTGGTAAAATATTTCTGCTAGGCCCACGCTACCTATCCCCAACTTGGTTGCAAAGTTGAGATAATTATCGCACATCATCGGATAAAGATGAAGCTTTTCTCGATTAGTCTTGTAATTGAGTGATTTATAAGTTCATATTCTCTGCCTACAATATTCTTAATAAAAAAAAATGCAAATCGTGTGCAAATTGTCAAAGATGAGTCATATCTACTGCCAGTTGGCGACAAATGTCACCAGAAAATTCTGACTCTACCGCCGTCAACAACATGGATTCCCACTGTCGCGTTACACTTTCATCATTATCATTCAACGCCAGATCTTCCAAGACCACAGCTTCCTAGGGTCGAATCTTCTAGAAACTCTCGATAATAAGGTCGATGACTGAGGTTACTCACATGGGTAATACCATAAAAAATTCAAATAAATACAAAAAAGTTGATAAACACAAACTCTGAAGATTTGATATATATATATATATACAAAATGAATAAAACATTTACCTTAGTGTGTTTTGTACAGGTCAGATATCTAATATTAATATTGGAAATGATCGATGCAAATTTTTGAATAAATATTTTGATTAAATACCTTAGTTATTCTACAATAACATTGATGCATTCATTTTAATAAATTTTACTCATTATTCTATACTTACCGTAATCTTTATTGGCTCAAGGTCCACATTATCGAACCATCATCAGGTGTAGTAACTTTTAATGAGACACTTTCCAATGATCGACATTCAGCAGGAGATAGAAGTAGTGCAGGATTAAAAATGGTTGCTCCTCCACCCAGCGAAGAAGGTTCTTTGGTTAGTATTTGATTCTAAAAAATCGTTTATGACATTCAAATGATTGAAATATGCAAAAATAAATTGCATGATCATTCAAATTCAAAAAAAGAAATTTTACCAACCTAGTGCTATAGTGACATAGTTTATAAAAAAAAGTTGTTGCAATGGTGATCAAAATTCTTTTCTAATTACTCCCTCCTTCGGTTCACCTCTCCTACCTATTTTAACACTAGCGGTAGAAATACGATTGATTTATATTTATATAGAAAAATGCTCAATATAGAAAAATATTATTATACCCAAGAGTTATTTTTGTCCTAGTCAAAGATTGCTTGCGCCTCATGTACACGAAACATCAGTTTCAGTAAAATGTGATTTGAACAAAAACTTTTGGCTTAAGCCAAAGGAATGAAACATGCATGAAACTTTTTTCGAAATGCATTTTTTTCCTAAAACACAGTTTTATATATATTAACACATCTCGAGGTTAAAGTGGTTTTTCATTTGAAGCATTGGCACCAATCACCACCTTCACATTTTTGAGACAGAATATTTTTCTTTTTATTTGGGTGAATATGAAATGAATTTATTTTTGAAATTTGCATTTTGCAAAAATAATTGCAGGTTTGAAACTAGATTATTTTACATTTTCTATGTAAAATTATTTCTAGGGTACTAACAGTGAAGATCGCCGAGTATTTCGGGACAACTATCTTTATGATGCGAATAAAAGAGTGCCGAGTGGATTGTTAAAACCTTCTGAAGTGAAGCGCCCATTGACAGAATCATCAGTCCGGTGGGCGAATCCGGAACAACCCTCTACAGTCCCTTTGGTCAATTTACCTCTGGATCCAGTCGGTACTATTATACCGAGAGAACGTTCAGTACATACTAGACAACAAAGTAGACAACAATCATCAGCTGCTGAGCAGAGACATCGACAAAAACTTGCGGTTTTTCGACATATGCAAAGATTACAAACTGGTGAGAGTCCTCAGCAGAGGAGATTGATGAGTGGTGGTAGCACAAAGAAACGACAAAGAGAAAGATATTATGAGGTTAAATCCTTTTTCCTAACAATATTTTTTACTGAAATTGATGCTGCTTTCTGTCACATAACCATATTTAAATTCCAAGTTCAAGGCAGGTTTTCATGGACTTTTCTTCGCCATTCTTGAATAAATCTATCCTCACTGAGACTGTTAACAACTTCAAGTGTTTGTGAGCCAATGTTTTGCAATCATCAGTTTACGTTATTATTTGCATCCAAGAAGATTTGCACGATAGCCCTTCATGTACATTCAAGAAATTAGATATTCAACAGAAGATGTGTGAAAGACTTAGTTAGTTAAAAATTAATGAGAAAATAAAAATGAATTTGAAAATAATAAAAATGTAATTAAAAACAGAGAATAGGTAGTGATGGCAAGTGAAAAACAAGTTGGCTAGGTGCTTCAAAATATGTGTGAATGCAAAATATGTGATGTAAATTTACACAATGGGTGTACACTCCTGAGTGTGTATTCAAATGGGTGCAAATTTTGGGGTTCAAATGCTTGCATTTGCAAATGTACAGAGATTTAAAGCTTGGCAATGTGATATGAATTAGTGAATAATGCATGCTTCAAAGCAAGTTGAATATCTAGTGAAAAGGGTTGGCCATAATCGAATATAATATATTATGTTGAGTTCAGAATCAAATTAAATATTTGAATCCGAATTTGAATATTATAATAAACATGCATAGAAATTTTCTCAGAATATTGTTAAATGCACCAAAATTGACATTTATTTTATTGAAATATACTTTTTTGTTTCTGTTGATTTCAAATAAATGGAAAAAATTTCACATACAAGTACATATTCAAAGGGTTCTTATATTAATACCACCACAACGTTATGGAATTATTGTGCGGACCGACAACATAAATCATCTTGTCCTGTAACTTCTTGCTAATACAAAACAACTTGCACAAATTGCATCTTTTTGTAGAAGTTCGCTCTGAGCAAGGTCGAAAGCCTAAAGAAGCTGCTAATTAACGGCCACTCAAAAGTTAAAGAGCTACAACAATATAAAATGCCAGCAACTGCACTCTATGTGGAAAACCTCCCATACAGAACTAAACCACCATGGTAAAGTGCAATTTGTGGTATCTGCCCTGGGCAATGATAAAACCATCTACCACTTCTTAAATTTTACCTCTAGGTTTCTCCTGGCATCATTCTTACTGAACTCCCACCTGAGGACCATCCTCAAACTGCACCCACTCATGAGTATGACTACGGATTGAGTGAACAAATGATGGATGAATTATACAACGCTCGAGCGTGAGTTTTTGTATTTCATTTTTTCCTTTTAATACTCTCTTTAAAGAAAGCATTAAGGTCATACAGGCAAATTTGTGGGTTACCAAATTTCATTACTCATATTATGGAGCTTGTTTATGATATAACTTTGTGTTAAACATGGGGAATAAATGAAGCAAACAATGTCACCATCGACCTAGTTATCATATTGGAGTGATAATTTTTTATTTTGGAAAAGCGGTATACAAAAGATACAATATTGACAGTAAACATATGGGACATGTATTTTCCTCGGCTTTAACAATTAGTGTCAGAAATTCTTACCAATGGGTCCATTTCATAGCGAAAAGTGGTACAAGCATAGTGAAGCGATCACATTATTGTATGATTTAAACCCAAAACAATAAAACATGATTTAAATGTCCTTCATTTGACTAAAACTTAGAACCTGTTTGACCTCCGATAATTTTTGTTTTACGCTGGTGCAAATATGCAACGATATAAAAGGTGAGGGTGTTTGATATGTTAATCATATCTTAGAGCAGAAGGGTAAACGTCTTCTCAAACTGGTAACAGTGTTGCTTTCATCAGAATAGAAGCTTCAATACATGCTTGCATTGCTTGCGCATTTTCAATGTTTGTCTTACCTATGTAATCGTGTATTGTAGCCTTAGTTAATGTATATTCTAGAATTTTGCAAAGGGTTACTTCATTTTTATTTATTTTTTTCTAATTCACTTGAGGCAAGGCCAGAAGAGGTACTTGAAATTGGGCAACTAAGGACCACTTATTCGCCAAAAAGTGGTATCAGCAACTGTATTTTAAGTGGAAAACATTCCAAACAGAACTGACACCTTTTTTATCAAAATTCACTCTAAGCAAGGCCAGAAGTAGCTACTAAAAGGGACCACACAACACCCACTAAATAGCAAAGAGCTACTAAAAGATGTAGTACCAGCAACTGCACTCCAAACGAAACTGAACTGTCATGGTAAAATGCAGTGGTATCCGCCCCAGGTGATGGTGAAATCATCTACTACTTCTTTCAAGTCATTTCCTCCGAGTTGTCTCTCAACTCGAAAATTGGAATTTAAATTTTTTCCTTCATTTACCAGTACTTATGAGCAAAATATTTGTATTTAGTTATTTCATTTTCATAATAGTTTTTTGTGCTCATATTGTTGATACAATATGATAATTTTTAGGAAAACTGTACCTCATGTAACAAAGTCTATTATATGGACTGCAAAAAATCGAGTTGCAAGCAGTAGAGCAGTAAGTAGTGTTTCGTCGAGGTGGCGAAATAATGATCTGATGGACATGGAATCTAATAGAAAAGCAAATGTTTTCATCAAGATGCCATTCAAACAATCTCCATTTATTACAATGAATCCAGAGAAACAGGAAATGATTGTGAGTCCTGGATGTTGAATTTTAAGAGAAATAAAATATTTAATATACAGCTGTTATTGTTTCTAGAATGATTATTTGTAGTATTGTGCAAATATATTGGTCCCAACATCTCCACTACAAAGTTTGATATGAATATCACCGATACAGTGGACAGCATCTTTTAGCTTGCCATTTGGCTATTTTGCCACAAATCTTCATCTTCACATCTATAACTGAACAATGAATCATCAGTCAGCCAGCTATATACTTTGACATATTTACTTTATACCGAATTTATAACTCTTTCAAAAATTTCAATATGTTCGTTCAATATGTTCGAATCTTACAGATGAGTTTAGTCTGTATTCTCTAAAAATTGCACATTTTCAAAATTATTCCCAAAATTACTTATATTATTTGAAAATATTCTGATCCATAATTTTAATGTTTGAACAGTACTAAAAAGTTCAATGTTATATTTTTGAATCTCGTTTTAGCTATTTTATTTGACTAGATGTTCTATTGATTTAATTCTAAAATTTTGGATCTCACTTTCCTCTAATTGGGTTTTAATACCTGAGTATCATAATTAGATATAGCTGAAATATCACAAGATTTTTATTTCCTTATATTATATTTCTTAGGATGATATTGTACGGCCTGGATATGAACTGAGATTAACAACCGCATTCACTGTCTCAAGAGTTAAAAGAGGACTGAAATTGATGGAAAATCCTACTATTGGTGAAAATAATAACAAATCTGGAAAATTAGTGAGAGGAAGATTAAAACCTCTACGTCCTGTTACGGTTAGTTATCATATGGCAATCAAGGACACTAAAAAGTAAAAAGCTGTCTTAAAGCAAGCATGTAATTTATTGCGGCTCCCCACTTGCAATTTTGTTGTCATTCCAGTAGTTATCACTTTGGCATTAAAAGTTCGAGATGTCTGGTTGGAGTTTCAATAATGACTTTGTTCATATTGTTTAGGACCTTTATTGATATGATTCACTATTAAAAATAAAATTAATCTTTTAAATTTGATCTGATCTTTTAGTACTTGATCAAATTGGGAATAACATGGGCTATGTATAATTTCAGGAAATATCATTTTTAAAAAATATTGAATTTCTGTACCTCTGTTCCGAGGTTATATTTTACTTTTTCATTATTTTAAAGTTATCATCATTTTATTACCAGCATTATATACATTTCTTGCACTTGATTGACTTGGAGTATGCAACTTGAATACTGGTATTCAGGGATTCCCCACCAATTGTTATACGATACAGTTTTAATACGATCGTGTTGTTAGGACAAAAAATATATAGTTATATTTTGTTCAAGTATGACCTGATATTTTTGCAGATCATTGTGAGCTATTTTATTTAAATGAACACTATTTTTCATTTTAAAAAAAATTTGTCAAAAGCATGTTTGTTGTTCTGGTCCGATGGAATAGAATAGTTATTCTCCAAAAAACAATTCCTGTACAACACACAGTGGTTCTCTTACCTTGTCAGTAACGGTGTAGAATTTCAAGAGTTTTCATTGTCTTATCATGCGGTGTCGAAAAGAATAGCACAATGTGGGGTTGTGATGATTAAGAAAATTTATTTTGTTTTGTTACCAATAATATGAAACATACGTATGTACCTACATATTCCACACACTCACAAGAAAAAAAAACACTTATGAGCGAATGATTAATCATCGTCATGTGCCGCTGAAAATTCAATTAAAATTCTCTTTCTCTATTCACTTAAACTATATTCATGTTAATAAATATGTCAGTACGAGTAAAGTTTCTACACAGAACTGTTTTGCAACCTTTGTGCCACTACATGTGTACTAATATATTCGGTTGTCATCAAGGATTAATCATAGTTTCTGACTATATTATCTTGACCTTAGACTAGGGGTGACCAAAATCGAATATCTTTTGGTTTCAGAATCGAATAGAATAATTTTCCTGAATCGAGTCGAATTTTCGAATCTCAAGTCATATAATAAACTAACAAAGACAATTTTTTTAGCATATAATTTAGGGGAAAATTTACACTTATTTTGAAAAAAAAATTCAAATATCAGTTTGTTTATTTAAAATCATTGCAGAAATCAAATAAATTATGATTCGAATATTCCGAATCAAATATTTTGGATAGCCCTACATTAGACATGATCCGAATACTCATTTTAGTGAATCCAATTGATACAACATTTTAAGTGAAATAACAAGTATTAAGCAAAAAGGGATATGCTTCGACATATATTTTGGGTTTTTTGTCAATATCCATTCAAATTTACGATTACTCTTTTAAATACAATCAGATTTGATTCTAAAATGAACGTAACTAAACTTTCTCAACCTTATTGTTCTTCAGCTACCGGGTCCAACAATCCATAAGTGTCAGGGAATTCAACCGGAAGCTCAAGTCAAAAAGAAGAGTGAAGGTTATACACCAAGTCCAAGCAGACAGAGAGAGTTGAAAGATCGATTAAACAAAGTGAATCGTTGTCAATCACCTCTTGTTCTGTTTTATCCAATAACTTCTGAGATACTCGTAGGATAAGATTTCATTTTTATCTCACAGGAGAGGAAAGCTGAGAATACTGATTAACCATATGGCGAACAGCCACCTCTTGTGCCAACACTAATTCCAAATCAGGGTGAAGGTTTTTAACTCAACATATTTTCTCATTTTTTTACTGTGCATGGACCAGGTTGTTAGAGGAAGCAGTAAGCAGTGCTTATGTGAACCACGGTGCACTAGCAAGGTGCTAAGGTAGTGTTTTTGACTATTAGTAGTTGATAATATAAAATACCGTACTATAAAATATTGTGAGAACCCACTTGTTTAATCCAGCATCCAAGTTTCTATCTCGAAGTCCAATTTATAGGAAAGTAACATCATAGTACCCTATTTTTCAAAAGTTTCTATCTCAAAGTCCAATTTATAGGAAAGTAACATCATAGTACCCTATTTTTCAAAAGTCTGACGGGCAAAAAGCAAAGTTGCTGTGCCTGCAGACTGTTACTTCAATAGCCTGTGCCTATTTGCCAAGTTAGTTCTGAATGTGGTATAAGTTAATACACAGATTCTCTAATATGTTTACTACTGATCCAAAAGAGCAAACAAGCCAACCAGGTCCATGCACACAAAAAATGAGAAATACGATATTTCCAAAAAAAACCTCCACCCTGATTTGGAACTGGTATCTGCACGAGAGGTCGTGGTTCGCCATATGGTTAAGCTGTATTCGTCTCCGGTAGGATAAAAATGATATCCTATCCTTTGTGTTTGTGTACGGCATCTGCACTCAACCACAAACAAAAAAAATCAGTCAGTAACAATAACGATTCAGCCTGTTTAAATGTGTACCTAAATATATTATTTATTTATAGAACCATAACTTACTACCATCCAAACTGTCTGAGATGTTTAGAAACGAAAGTATTTTCGCTGAAAAGCAACTCTGCCTATAATCCATCATTGTGAAAATGCGCTTTTTGCCCTCCAAAGTTTAATGTTTACTTCCAGATAGCAAAGTGCATAAGCCCAACATTTTAGGTCAATATAACATAATGAGAGAAAACACCGAATTGAGTGCGATATAAATATGTGTGAAATTTGCTGTTTTCCTCTCCTCTGAACAAAAAAATAATATTTTATTTTGTCCATTTATCGATGTTACAGGCATATGAAGAGCATCGGACAATGAAAGCTGAATATGAGAGAAGAATGATCAGAGCTCAATCAGCAACGTCAAGAGAATCTGTTCATAGAACGTCTCCTGAACCGTACGTTTTAACTCCATTTTATAACATAGTTTTTAAACCTCGCTAGTGTAAATGCAGTTCCATTGTGTGTAGAATCCCTAAAACCCCGTGCTATTCTCCTTCCAATCTATTAGTCATTTTTCATTTTGAAGAATTCTATTGTAGCAATTCATTTTAACTTCTAGAAGGTGATATGCCATTTTAGTAAATCTTTTTATCATGGAAACATTTTTTTTGTGTTTGTAACTAGCTGACACTCTGTTCCAGGGTTTATCCAGCTTGTTTAAATTATAATTAATAGAATTACCAGTACCAGCATTACCAGTTCATCGCAGAATCTTTAGACAAAGTGGATAGTATGCACTAGTGTTCAGGCATATGAGTTTTTGGTTGGAGATAGAATAAATATATATTTTCAAGAATAGACAAAAATCCTACCAGCATTATCCCCTGGAAAAATTAAATGAACAAAAAATTTCAACCAACTAAATATGCGAAATTTTCATTAAAAACCTAATTTCATTTTTTTGTTTTCTATTTACCTATGTCGTTTTACTATACATTAAATGCTAATAAACTGCATGATATCAATACAATGCAACAATCCTACTTATCACAATACTGTGATATTTGGGCTATATTGAGGTAAATTATACTGGATGTTATTTTTCTGCGTTTTTTATTCAAATTTAAAAAAAATTATTTGAATCAAGTTTGAATAATTCAGTTTCACCAATCTGACTTACCTATATCCTAATATATTCCAGAGCTGAACATGCGTACGTACTGGATGGAGATATTATTTTGAACGAAAAAACAGGATTGGATGAAAATTATTTGGTGGACGACAACATGATGGCAATACCAAACCAATTAGATTCTATGCATATAGAAAGTGGAGTTATATTTTAACCAAAAGCATCTTCCAATGCGAACTGGAAGTATCCATCATCTTGAATCAGTACAATTTGATTGATCGACACTATATGCCACGCTAAATTTCAATCACTTCGGATATATGTCCAATTCAAATACCATACTTATTTCTGTATTTCCGTAAATGTTTCATAAAATTTGAGAGACTTCTTTTAAAAAATATAAACTATAATTCAAATTTTGTTTTACCAAGGATGGGCCACTGATGACTGCATCTGGATGGTGGGATCCATCAGTGTTTCATGCTTGATAAAATTGATTTTGTGAAAAGTGAGTAAATCAACGACCTTATGAATTCTCTGAACTTTTTGTAAACATGCACTTGAAAGTGCCAACCCTACCATATTTTTTTACCAAAAGAATAGCTTTTCTTCAGATTACGTAACAGGGATTGACATAGTTTCTGTGGATGTCAGGGCTAAAAAATTTCCCCCATGATTTTCCAGAATTTTCATTTGACTAAAATGTTAAACGAATGATAATGAAGTTGTTCGTTTTTTTTTTTTATTGATATTAAGAACACTTTGCTGTTGCCTCTATGATGCACATTGTACCAGTGAAGATATTCAGTATTTCCTCTTAATTATCAAATGAAATGACCAAAACTACCTAATTGCTATATCTTAATATTGTTTCTCTATTACCAGATTACATTGTTTCCACTGCAATCCAAATTTAAGAAATATCCAATACATGAGATTTTTTTTGTGAGTACTATTTTCCTATGTTTATTTTTATTCATCACTGTGATTAGAAGCCATATTAACTACTATATTTATATTTCATCGAAATGTCTTGCCCTTGATATTATTAACATGGCCATATGGCACAATTTTACCTGCAGTGACTAATCAATGGGTTTGCAAAAGCATTGAGAAATGCAAACGATGTCCTTATCCACTTCTTTTCAAAACTTAAGATTAGATGATTATGAAGATATAAATAGCGTCCTTTTCCCTAATGTTAAACAGTCGAACTACATCTCAAATTTGTAATAGGGACAACTGGAGTACCTCCAGTAATGTTGTATTTATTAATTTTCAGCCAATTAATGAAAGCACGATAAACTAATCATGTAGCGGGGGACTGTCTCCTTCTTAAATTGGAGGTCAGCGCTCTGGAATTATCTCTAACCGAAATTTGCTCATCAGAGCCGTGTGAAAATTTATTTACCTTTTTTACCAGAACAAAAAATGAGTAGTTTGACACTTGGAAAATTTACTGCTTCTGTTTGTCATGCTGTTTCTTGCTTGAATATTATATTATGTACTTTAATTTAACTTTTCTGTGCCAAATAATAAAATCTTTTTTATGCACCAATTGTCATTTATGTTTTTTAATACCAATGGCTAGAAACGTGAAACAACAAAATTACTAAGATTTTGAAGTTATTAACGGCCATTTATACGATAACGATCCACAATAAAATGTAGTACTGGCATTCGTAAGTGAACCGATATCTATAATGAAGAGCAGCAGGTGGTGTGCCGTCAGACTTTTTAGATGGTAAAACCATTTACCACTTCTTTGCCGCCTTTATAGTCACCCCTCACTACACACAAAACTACGCTAGTTCAATTCTAAACAGGGCACAAAATACCATAGTGTAAGACTATTTATTCCATACCTTTCATGATCTCATATTTTAAGCCACGTCTAACATCTCCGACAATGCAGCTCCTATGGCTTGTTTTGTTAAAGCTGTAAATGACCGCTATTGTTGCTGCAACTGCTCCAAAAATATAGAAATCAAATCATTGGAAAGAGCAATTGTACATGCATTGCTTACAACTGGGCCAGACTGTTATCTAGGATAACCAATGACTTTCATTTGTAAGAAGTCTCAGCATGGAATACTGCTAGTGTAACATAGAAGTATAACAGCTACTTTGGTACTCGGACACCTGAAGAAAACTGGTTCCATCAGAAGACAATTTAGCAAATGAGCTATATTTAACAATACATCTTTTTCTTGGAGATAGAAATGTATTTTTCCAAGTGTCTGGTGGTCACCAAACTGTATAAAGAAAAGTCCAAAATCATCAATACTGGCGTGAAATAGCAGTGTTGATGATTGAAGCTTTTTTGTATATCCGAAAATAACATGAACATTTCGGGTGCCCAAAGAAAAACAAATTTCTGCCACTCTGTAACAGAACTTTATGCACATTTATCCTCATCATAGATTAGGCTTCCTACAGCTTTTCCAAACTTCGTAAAAATTGACAGAGGGCAGGTTCATATCATATGACCTGCTAGTAAAACCACTAAACTATTTATCGCCTTTCCTGCGCCAGCGCATATTTTTTACATAAAAATACAAAACAGCTTTAAACAAGGAGTACAAAAAGTGAAAATTGCCTTTCTTAAGAAAGAGCTTATGCGTGAAAACATGAGATTTTTTTTTGCACTGTCATGCATAGACTTGAATTAACCAATATCTATCAGGTGATCAACAAAGGAAAAAATTTATTCTGTGTTCTACCTAATCCAGTTTCAACACGCTTACGTACGCCATACAAGCTTTCTAATGGTATCCCACAGTCATGAATGAACAAAGAGACTGAAAATATGTATTCAATAATGTAAAGATAATAGAAATTGATGATGTTGGCAGTAGTTAGTCCACACGGATTAAGATAGAGTACCTCAGAAGCTAAGAAAATTTATCCAAGTTGCTGGAAAAGATCAAAAATAATTTACACCAACTGGATCTCACTAACTTATAAATACATTAATCAAATCATCCTTTCCTAGTTTGATTCATCAATATCCGATTGCTCAATTTAACATGTTCATGAAATCTCTTTGAGCTGTGATTTGCATCTTCAGCATTTGAAAAGCAATGAAACTGTTGTCTCTCGTAACAGGATCAAGATATTTTTTTCGCTAAATGTTCCATATTGGCTTTAATTAAAGCCTGTAACAAGACTGGTTTCCTTGCTTCTGATCTGTTTCTATCTTGCCATGTAACGAGAGTTTGTCGGGCCTAAAGATAAAAGGAGACTAAATGAAAGGAAATATTGACAATGAATCGACAATAAATAAATAACAAAATGGCCACTAACGTTTTATCCAAAATGTTATGATTGGGTTAAAGACATTGCAAAATGGATCAATTTAAGAATATTCGAAAAACGAAACTAAATGCAAAATTTAGAATACTTGCATACCTCAAATAAGGACTTCCCTTATAGTGAGCATGAATTTTATAACCGGTGTAATGCCACGTAATAAAACCATGAACATATTGCATTGAATAAGTTGCATGTTACCATAAAAAGAAAACAAAGGAACGTCACCAGTGCAGAAATCAATTTGAACATTTTTAATCAATTTACCTGTAAAATAACATCTTCTGAATCTTCGCTGATTTCGTCAATATCTTTTTGTTCCAATTTTAAAAATAGGGCAAGTTTTATCCAATCTTTTCCAATTTTCTGAGCAACCATCGTTATTTGATCACTTGACAATGTATCACTGGGAGTGACGGGTTCCAAAATGCCTAAATATAAATTGAAATAAAAACCTCCTAAAATATAAATTTGCTCATAAGCTGACAAGCAGAATGTCAGTTACTTGAATCCTGAAGAAAACGACCTAATTAAAGATCGCTGAATTGGAAAATGTCTAATAAATCTCATAAGAAGATCAAAATGTCCATTTATGTGTGTCTTGGGCAATGCAATTTACAATTAGTTCCAAACATTATCAACAGCTATATTATAAAACATCAATAAGTAAAGACTAATTATCAAAAACATATAAATATTAAACTTATTATTTTGATTCACTCTGTAAAAAGGAAGGAAACCAACTAACAACCACTTAAAATGACAAAGACTTACCACAAAATGTAATACAAGGAATTGTACTCTACCACAAAATGTAATACAAGGAATTGTACTCCAAGCGGAAAAAACATTTCAAACAGCATTGAACCGGTACAAAACAATGCAGCAAATGGTATCTGCGATGGTAGAAACTATCTATCACAGAATTCTTCAAGTTTAACATATTTTAATAAAACATACACCTTCTTGAGTATTTATTTACTGCCCCATCAAAAATTCGATAGGGGAGGTGGGTTCATTTTTGACTCGTCTTTGACAAATCGAATTGAAAAAACATTTTGGTGTAAAATTTAAACTGGATCTATATATCACCTTCATCATCAGACTCCCCATCTTCTTGTTGACTATCATCTAGTAATGCGTCATCATCGTCATTATTATTATTAAACTCTTCATCTTCAAGATCATCATCCTCCTGATCATCATCCAGCTCATTATCATCCTTCTCCTGCTTTTCATCATCATTTTCTTCTTGTTGCTCCTCATCCAAACTTTTATCAACATCTCCATTTTCTTGAATTATTTCTGGTTGTTCTGGAACTTGTTGCTAAAAAAGAAGTATTTTTTTTATCATATTAGATGATTACAGAAACCATGATATTATTTAAAAAACACAATGATATCATTTAGTTGTCATATATTATCAAAAATCATACCGGAAATTCATCTGATAGTTTCTTCATAATTCCCTTCAAGTATTGAGGAACAACTTTGAATTGCATTGTAGCAGGTCGACTTGCGAAGAATAATGGACTTCTTTGTGATAAGAGTCTCAACGCTCTCCACTGAAAGTTGGGGTCATTATATGGCCTATGAAACACAATATGATAAGTTAGATCTCTTGTAGTAGAGGGAAACAACATTCAAGTCAGCTCCTCCGGTCAAGCATATGAATTCCTGTGTACTATAAAATAATTATGAGGGTGAGGGTCGTTGTTGAGGGTAAACGGATTTCGTTTGCTAAGTCTCCAAGTGTAAAAGTTTGTAGTTAACAATGTGATGTTAAATCCACACCATTGGTTCTCTCTTTCAGATTACAAGCATATACGTACTATCCTGCCAAACATGGGCTTTCAAATGAATCAAATGATTGGATATATACAATGTTCTAAAGTTAGGTTGAGATTATAGTATAGTTATAATCGAAACTTCCAGATAAACAAAAGGGCTAATATTTGTTTAAGGTATTTTTGCCTGTTGCAACATAGTCATGATTTATGTTAAATTTTACAATGTAAAATTTGGCATATACCTCGATTTCACTTCCAAATGAAGGAAATTATTGAAAAAAAATCCCTGATAAAAATTCTGAGATTACCTGTTCATTCATTCAGGAGATTCCTATTCTAATCCAGGAAATTCTATTTATTTTTAATACGCGTGAACCTAAAATTAAAACTCACATATATTCTTCTTCCACCATATTCTTTGGATCCATGAGTTCGATTCCATCGGCAAAAAATCCTTCTAATGTTGGCAAGAAACTTCTCTTCTCCGATTTACATGCAGCTAAGTTGTCTGGACATAATTCCCATAAACGAGTCAACTCAGAGCTATAAAAAGAAATACTACTTTCCAAGCAGGAAAAATCATGTTTTGATATGTCACAAGACATATACGAGTCACACCAGGCATGATACATATTTCAAGCCTTGTTGGTACATGCTTTAGAATGATCTTAACAAATTTCCTACTACCGTATGAGGTGACTAAAAAAAACAAAGAAGTGGTAGATGATTTTACCACCACCCAGGGCAGATACCACTAACTGTTCAGTCCTATTTGGGATGTTTTCCGCTTAGAGTGCAGTTGTTGGTACTAAGTACCGTAGTATCTCTTCGCTATTAAGTGGACGTTGGTTGTTCCCGTTTAGGCACTGCTTCCAGCTTTACTCAAGAGTGAAATTCAATAAGAAACAAGTTGCTCGTGCGTAAAAAATAGGAATTTCTAATTGTTAATCGGTTTAGCAATAAAGAGAATTTAGTCCCATACAGTGTTCAAAATAGTTTACAGAATGTTTCAGGTTTGAAATGATATGAAAAATAAAAACAATTTCTCAGACGAAGATTTGATTGGCTAACCTTCTGATTGAAGCATAAACTTATAATTGAGTAAATATGTTTAGTCCACGTAAGGTTCACTGATGGATTGTGCTTCCCAGGTGGCGTCCATCTGTGGGTCAGTGTGGGTTTTGACAAAGTAAATCCTAGTCAGACATTTTATTTTGTCAAGCATGAGCCACAAATAGACCGCACCTTGCTAGTGCGATCCATCAGTAACCTTTACTAATAAAAAGTGTTTAGAAAATAATTTTTCGACTGGGATTTCCAAACCAGATAACGAAGCGATATAAAATCTTAATACAAGCGCTTTCTTTGAATGGCGTTTTATTCTACCTTCCCATTCCTAGAGGTTTTCCAGCAATGAAATCTTCTGCAATCGTACTTCGTTTTGATTTTTGTGAGTCCGAAGTTTTTCTACGTTTAGCAGGAGGAGATTGTGAGGTTTTAGCTTCCGTTTTCTCATCATCCTTTTTAGTTTTAGTAAAACTAGAACAACCTTCATTTTTCCATTGAATCCAAAATTCTTCCCTGGAAAGTAAATGCTGAAAAAATGCAAAATGGAGCAACTGTCAGTCAGACTGGCACAACGTCAGCAAATCTGCTGTGCGCAGTGAAATGGCAATGCCCAATAACACATCAAACATATTGGAAACTTGATAAAATACACATTGATTGTAAAAAAGGAATTAAGATCTAAAAATAGAAAAACAAAATCCTTTTATTATATTTTTGGTATTTCAGGTGCGAAAATCCAGTGGGTTAACAATTTGACATCACTGATTTTAAATCTTGAGTTCGACTATGTAAGTGAATCAATCTTGTTGGTCCATGCCCACAACTCTAACCAATACTTAATAAATAACTTGGGTAGGCTTGGTCAAAATGGAAACTCGACTTTTTTTTCATTGAAGTTCACTTTAAACAAGGCCGAAAGTAGTTCTCGAAAGAAAACAACTAACAGGCCACTTAAAAGCAAAGAGCAACTACAAGTTGTAGTACCAGCAACTGCCTTCTAAGCTAAAAACATGCAGAACGAAACTGAAAAGCTATGGTAAAGTGCAGTGAGTTGTATCTACCCTGGGTGATGATAGAATTATCCACTACTTCTTTGTTTCCTTTTAGTCACTACTTAGGACATGTAGGAAATAGATTAGGACTATTCCAAAGCCCGTTCCTACAGGGTGCAAAAGCAACCCTGTTCGCCAATAAGTGGCAACCTTGCTCGGATTGATCCACTTGAATCGATACATGTAAAAAAAACTTTACACAAACAAATTTTTTACTTAAAACAATTGGGAGTATTCTCCATCTTAATTATACAAAATATTTAATTTATAATACATTAGAATGAAAAATTTTAATCACTGCCATAAAACTAAATAAAAAGCTATCGAAATTACTTTAATATATGAAGCAAAATGTTTGCCGTCAGGTGGAGTTTCTTCCAATAACAAATATATTTTATCTTGTGTTTTATCAATCCATTCTTTCTGTTTATCGTTCAATGTTGAATTTGCACTGTTAAAAAAATATAATAATTTAATTTTTAATATGAGATATTTAGTTGTGGGATATTTATTTAATCACGGTTTTCTTTGATATTCAGAACTTTTATAACATGCCAATTCATTTGTACAAATCGAAATGTTTAAAAATCGTCAACACCGCTAAAATATATCACGGTGAATGATTTTTCAATGGTTGAACATTTAGGAGACATCCAATCATCATGATAACAGTAGTGTTATTTGTTGAAGATTTATATTGGAACATTGAACAATTTTTAACACGATTCGCAATGTAGCTGACAATGGTAGTCATATTAAATAACTGACAAGATCTGAATAGTACTTACATTTTCGTAGAATTAGATGTTTTCAGTTTATTTTATTACTCAAATACTATCTTATCCAAGGACCTTTGTGGAGTTACATACAAACAAATCCAAAACTGCAAGAGAAGAGGAAAAGGGACGAAGGGTTCACTGCATGTAATCATTGATAATAATAACAAATACCACTAATATGCTCACATTGACTGACCTTTTAAATTTAACAGTTCCAGTTAAATATTGAAATAAAATAAGAAATTGACATAGCAGTTGTCGACGAAACATTCCATCATTCAATTGAAGATTTGTTAGTTTCTCTGATGTGAGAAATTTTGCAAAATATGCCCTGTGAAATAATAGAATTGTAGATTACGAAACAAAAAGTGTATGTCTACACATGTGTATGTAAACCTGGAGTAGGAAATTCTCAGACAACCATGCTTTGTAATTGACCGAAATGAAACTTATGAATCTCACGATTGATTTGTAGTATAAGGAATTACCGTATTTCGCGGCGGATAAGTCGCTACTTTTTTCCAAAAGTTTTCTTTCTGAGACTTTTACATTGCTGCGACCAATTTATTGTTTTTTTCCCGATCCACAGCGAATTGTGGAGCGTTTCATATTAGGTATATAAAAGTTATATATAGATGACGCGGCCAGCGCATGTACTTTCAAGATATGTCAAATTGTAGAGAGATTTGAATTAAATTGATAATAGACTGCACCCAAATTTACCGTGTATGCTCGATCTTTCTGCTCGCAGACATTAGTGAATTTTCATTGGTACATACATGTCATACATCGTCATACGTGCGATTTAATTTGATGACGATCCGATCATGTGTGATCATCAATCGGAACGGCCAGTATTATATCATTCATTGCAAAACGGCGCAAAAGGGAATGTATGTAGTTCGCAATCGACGCCAGCCTCTAAATTAACAAAACAAGGAATTTAAACTTAGCAAGTTCGAGAATTACTTTGACGTTTTGACAATGACGCAATCAACGCCAGCCTCTAAATTAACGAAACAAGGAATTTAAACTTAGCAAGTTGACCAGAATTACTTTGACGTTTTGACGATGACGCAATCTACGCCAGCCTTTAAATTAACGAACCAAGGATAAATCTACAATTGTGACATCGAAATATATATGTTTTGGTATTTAAAAGCCTGATTCATAAAAAATAATAAATTATTTTATCGCCAATAATATATTGTTTTAAATACCCCCTAAGGAATTTAAACTCGGAAGGTTCGGCGCGAATTACTTTGACGTTTTGACAATGACGCAATCGACGGCACACTTTAATCAATCAATCAAGAAAGTTCCACAATTGTACATTTTCACACTGTTTCTGTGATAATGTTTTGTACTATTGTAGAAACTGCTCCCGTTAATTATGTTTTGTTTATGTTCACGACATGACGTCTTGGTAGGCAATGTATTAAAATGCAAAATGTGTATCTCGATAAACAATAATTACAACAACAAGAAATGGCGTCTTCGGTGTCTGAGGAAAACAGATCATACAAAGGTGATTGGTTTGTAACGATCGGCACTTCAATTTTGTCTGAAAGGGAGTAAAATATACCAGCTTTCCTAAAACCATTCACTAGGCATTCTGGGCTCACTTGTTCCCATGCTTCAACAATCCACCGCGACACTTTGAAGGGAGAAAAACGATGTTTTACGGACATCGGCCGAAACGACATTGCACACCTGGCCGAACGACATTGCACACCTGGCCTAACGACATTGCACACCTGCACACCTGGCCGAAACGACATTGCGCACCTGGACAAAAACAATACTGCGTTCCATGCGTCTGAGTTAATGAATTACTGTACGTTATTACTTTAGCGTTTGATAAGGTTTGATAAGCGTTTTTGAGGAGTGGTTCACCGATTGGGACTATTACGGCGCTGCGTCATGTCTGTGTGCAAAATAGCAAAATTTTAGAAAAATGACCCTTTGCGACCATTACCACGGAGGTGCTTATACGCCGCAAAATACGGTATGTGGAAATTAAAATTAATTATTAAAATTAATAATTTTTTTGCAGGGCGCACTTAAATAGTAAACAATAGTTTTAGCATTATAAGTTTTAAGATGTTTTTTGAAATGAAAGCTAAAACCAAGATCATTTATATGTCTCCTAAATTTAAATGATATATTACCTGAATAGTCATTGTACTCTACTTACTTGTCCATTTGTTGTTGAGTGAAGTTATGTTTGTCTAGTTTGAAACTCCCAAATACTCGAAAAACTGATTCTGTATTCTGTAAAATTAAGAGTAAGAAATAGGGTTGACGCTTCAGATGCATTCTTCTCAAATTAAATATCAAATTAAAACATTTCGTCCAATTTATCAATATATTACAATATTTATCAAATATGCTTCATCAGATGTGGTAGCGATGTGGAATATCAGTTGTCCACGATTGACATAATAATATCTAACTAGGTATACAAGATCACAGAATCACATAAAAAATTGATTCAAATTTTGAATACAAAAATGCCATAGTATAAAATCCTTGAAATAACAATATATCAATGTAACATTTAATATTGGTCAATTTGATCAGCAGTGTTTAGAAGTAACTCCCAAATTTAGTAATAGACTGATTTCAACCTGTGTAGAGTTGGGACGTCTGATATGATACTTCAAGAAAAATAGTATTTTACCATTGTAAATTTCTCCCAACCATCTTGTGTATAACATTGTGTCGGGCTTCGAAAATAATCTTGAAGACTCCAGATGCTGGAGTATAAATCATAGTCCACAATCCTGAACAAAATATTTTGTATGTAAAGCAGTAATAAAATTTGCCCTGTAGGTACAGGCTTTTGAATAGTCCTAGTCCTAACACATCTTCTGCGTGTCGCAAGAGGCGACTAAAGGGATGCAAGGAAGTGGTAGATGGTTTTACTACTGCTCAGGGTGGATACCACTCACTGTACTTCACCCTGGCAGTTCGGCGCCGTTTGGGATGTTTTCCGTTTAGAGTGGAGTTGCTGGTACTACATTTTAGTACCCCTTTGCTATTAAGTGGTCATTAGTTAGTTCCTTTTAGGCACTCAGAGTAACTTTCAATTAAAAAAAAAAAAAAATTCTTCTATCAGTCCTCAATAGGAGTATTTCTCAGCCTTACTGTTTCCCATTTTGAAAATAATATCCCAAACTAATCAACATGACATTTCATAAAGAAATCGACCGCATTTTCAAAAACTGTTACCCAGAGCAAAAGGCTTTGTGAACTGCTGTAATTAGCAAGCTCAGGGCCTACTTCTGGGTCAAAGGTTAAAAAAGGAGCATTGCCTTAAAAACATCAAGATTTGGCATATATCATGATTTTATTGTCTAAATAATCAATTGAAAATGACAAAATATTTATCTTAATGTACCAGGTTAAAGAATTTCCCTAACACATTTCCTGCAAGTCTTAAGAGGTGACTAAAAGAGAAAAGTGGTGGGCAGGTACATGTCGCCTGGAGAAGATGTAGGTCATTGCACTTCATTATGGAGTTTCAACCTTCTTTGAGTGTTTTCCAGTTTTCCACTTAAGAGCTCAGTCGCTGGTGTCCCTCTTGTGTACTGCTTCCGATTAAGCATAAGTGGATTTTAATAAAAAAAGATCTTACAATCCCTTATCATGTTTAACTTCTTCTTGTTTCACATCATCGGATTTTGTTATTGTTGGTTCAGGCTGATCAACCTCCATTCCTTCTAAATTGCCATCCAGCCATAACTCATCTTTTTGAGGCTGAAAATTGAAAGAATATTATTGAGGTAAATTGGAAACAGAAAATGTACGCAACTTGAAAGGTTAAAATATGAGAGCAGTTTAAGGAACATATACCATATATTTCAAAATGTTATATATATCTGAAACATTGCTATGGCAGGGTAAAAGAATTTTGATTTTCTTTGAAATATCCATGACATTTGCTTCAGATGGCACAAGAAAGCTTTAAAGCCATTAACTGTCATTCCACCAGTCCTGGCTACGGTATCAAATATATTGGTTGATGTCATTTAGACTCAAAAGACTATGTCTATCTTGCGAATTCGGGGAGAGAAATAGCGTTTTTTGTTTCGTCTTAGAAACTCAACAAGACAAAGGGCTTTCTATTTTCCTTTTTATCGAAATCACTCTGAACACCAAAGGCAGTGCTTAAAAGGGACTAACCAATGCCACTCAATGGCAAGGAGCTACTACAAGATGCAGTACCAGCAACTGCATCCTAAGCAGAAAACATCTCAAATAGAACTTCCATGGTAAAGTGCAGTGAGTAGTATGCCAAGGGCGATGGTAAAACAAAAAACCATCTCCCACTTCTTTGTTTTCTTTTAGTCACTTTTTACATAATAATGCACTTGGGGATTATCAGACAGCGCAAAAAAATTCTGTCAAATTTAACCCCACCTAATAAGATATTCCAAGCTTGATTGAGGATAATGTTAGGTGATTCATTAGACATTACCTTCACGTCTACAACTTCTGGATTTTCCTCTGCTTTGTCAACAACTTGATTATCAGAATTTTTCTTTAAAATTGATTCTGATGGATTTGCATTGTATATTGTCACATTATCACTGTTGAATTGACTGAACTGTAATAGCAATATTGGGGAGGTAATATATCACAAAATATTGCTGTGACTACAGTCAAGCATCTATGAAATATTTGTAATTTGTTCAAATCTTCCAATACAAAGAAATTAATATATAATGACACTGTAAAGCAGCCGGTACCTATAAGTACATTGATATGATTAACTTCACAAGGAAAAAAAAACAAATTCTTTCTTTTCAAGAGGTTCAATTAATGAATAGCATGGCATATGAAACTGCAGTGAGCGATGGCCTAGTAGTTAAGCATGTTGGTATCACAGGTTGAGGATCTCGGGTTCGAGTCCCGGCAAGTTCGGCCTGTTAATCACCACTCAACCCAGGGTGTAATATTCAGGGTAGGCTAAGCTAAACAGAAAATGATCATAACTTCCCAGCAATTCTGACCATGTCTGTCTATAAGCAGTCACTAGCACAAGGCCTTCGGCAGAAGAGGCTATAAAAAAATTGAGCAATATCATGTCATATTATTACTGAGCTGCTGCACGTATAATAATAATAATATCATAATATTATGATTAGAAAATGACATAATTAAATTCCATGCATTAAAAGTACTGGCTTCTACTTCTACCAAAAGTTTAAATAAAATTCAACTCACCAAATTAAGTGCAGATTTCTCAGACAGTGGAAACAACCTGGCAAGAAATAATTGAATTCTTCCGCAGAACACAGTATTCTGAGCTTGAGATAATCTTCTGAGTAAATCATTGCACATACGAAGAAGATAATTTTTTCCTGATAAAATTTAATGAAAACATCAAATAGCGAAAACACATTGGGCACAAATGAATTGTGTCACTAATTCAGATCTCAACTTCAGAAGTCTACTAAAATCCATATAATTTATTCATAACAAGCAAAATTTAAGGGTCACGGGTTTAAACTTGTTTTGTCTGACAAAAAGCTGGGCTATAACATAGCAAAATCTTACTAAAATACTTATATAAATATAAATTTGAGTTGAGTAAATATATTGTGAAGTATATAATGATTTCCTAATAATAAAACCTGCAGCATAAAACTGTGGAGATTTCCATGTTGCCACTCTTTCTTCAATGAAACAAAACACTGGATCACAAGTATCGAGAGTGAGACAATCTAATAGATCACCCAGGAGACTGAATGGTAAACTAGCAGAACACATCCCTGAAAAATAAGAAAACATGGGTTTAACATTTTTGGAAGCTAGTAAAGTTGAGCAATATATTTTTACATTTTTTGGTTTTAATTATAATGTATATTACAGCAAACGATTGATACTGGTATTTTATTAATTGGTGACAAATGTTTAAGATAAATAAAACATTTACTTACGGTAGATTAAATATGTACCAGTAAATTAATTTCCGAGCCATATTTATTAGGCAAACTTTGGACACAGTTGAAACTAAATTGTCTTAAGTCAAATTCTTTTCTACTTAGATATGATTTTTAAGGTTGCTCAAAGTTAAGTTCCTAAGATATCGTACAAATATCTCAGAAGCCATTAAAAAACTGTGAGTTATCATCAGTCAGTTTATATGTCTGAAATCCCAAGGAAATAGGCTATTCATTTAAACTGGAATGATTCAAATTCATAAAACCATGAAACAGTGTGAAACAGCCCTCTGATAAATAGTCATATATTCTACGATTCAGATTGAGAGCAATAATTTCGATTAATTCATTTTGCAGTGAAAAGATGATATGTACCAAATTTTACAACATAAATCAGGACTTTACTGCAAATAGGAAAAAACTTGGTCGAATATCAGCAATTTAGTTAACAAATTTAAATCATTATTCTATGCAAAATTTATATACCGGTTCATTGAATTTTCAATACTGTTTATTGAACTTCACAAAATATTAATATAGAATACCTTGTTTAGCAGCAAGTACAGTGAGAGAAATAACTTTCAGAGCATCTTGTGCTATTATACGGTCATTTCGCGTTTCTTGTAGTGTTTCCTGAACAAGTTTAGAAACAATATTTCTGAAAGCTTGATCTGCTGCTGATCGTTTATCTGCTTCTGTACCAGAGATTGTTTGAAAAGCATAAGTCATCAACTCGATGGAATCTACTTTTCCACTCGATAAATCCGCCAATATTTGATTCTGTAAAAAAATACTTTCAGTTCAATCTAGTGTTAAGATCTGTTTGATTTATTCAGCTTGTCTCTCACAAATTTTCATCTGGCACAATTTGGTGGCACCATTGGTGCAAAAAAAATGGTTAGGTAATGTAAAATGCCTTATGAACCGTTTTTCTTCACAATATGATTTCATTTTTTTCTGCAGGAAAGGAAAGTCAGAATACAGCTTAATCCTATGGCGAACCATGACCTCTCGTGCAGGCACCAGTTCCGAATCAGGGTGAAAGTTTTTGGCTTATCGCAGCCAAAGCTATTTTTCATCATTCCTGTACATGGACCTGGTTCGTGGAGAAAGGCATAAGCAGTGCTCAATACCTGTCAAGCGAAATACTGAAAACAGCGCAAACAGAGCAAAATCGTTCACAGCAAAACTAAGAAAAAAACTAAGAAAAATCATTAAAACATTTTCCATGAATTCTGATACACATATCTCCCTTCAGATTAAGAAAAAAATTTAAATAATTTTTCATGTTTGGCTAAATATTTTTGCAAGACAGCACAAACAGAGTGAAACAGCAAGAAAAAGAGGAAAATACTGTGAAATTGCGAAAAATCAACAACTATCGCCCTTTTGGATCCCAAGCAAAATTTCAAAGGATTCTCATATTCAACTACGTTTTAAAAAATGTTATTTTATCTCCTTTCAGATCCGAGTAAAACTTCAATAAATTTTTATAGTTGGGTATATTTTATTCAGTTTCTATTTTTGGAAAAATCGGGTAAAGATGTTTGAGACTGATTTGACTCAATCCTGACATAAAGGGCTCAAATAATATTTCAATACTCAACAAAGTGTCTGTCCCATGCATGGGTCCCGTACATATACCATTGGCTTGATCAAAAACCGTGTCAAGACATGCTTTCAGACTGATTTGACAGTCCTGGTGACGATGCAATTATAATTTCTAGACTTCACATCCGGTCTGTTTTATAGATGGAAAATACCCCCTATTCTGAACCCTCTTGATATCAATAATTTGAGTACAAAAGGTTTGAGTATCTCATCTAATAGAGTTTCGCAAGTAGATTCACAAACATTTTTTAAATAATTCGAGCTTGGTTTTATAGTGGTTGATTTTGCTCTGTTTTAATGTGGTTTCCCCTTTTTTGTGGTGTTTTGCCCTGTTTGTGGTATTTTGCCCTGTTTGCACTGTTTTGCACTATTTGCGCTGTTTTAGCCAAATATGAAAATTTATTGAAATTTTGCTTGATATCCAAAAAGGGATATGTGAATTACAATACATGAAAAATGTTTAAATGTGGCCATGGTTTTATAGCAGTTGATTTTACTCTGTTTTACTGTGTTTTCCTCTTTTTGTTGTGCTGTTTCTCTCTGTTTGCGATGTTTTGCGCCGTTTTGCACTGCTTGCGCTGTTTTAGCCGAATATTAAAATTTCTTGGAATTTTGCTCTGGATCGAAAGGAAATATGCGAATTACACTCGCCAAAAAATGTTCAAATCATTTGATCTTGGTTTCATAGTGGTTGAATCATCTTGATTTTACTGTGTTTTCTTTTTTTGCTATGTTTGTGCTGTTTGCCCTGTTCAGTGTTTTCAGTAATTAGTGACCCGTCACCCGCAAGACATCCAGAAAATCTCTCGCATACTGCGTATAATCATCCATCACCATGTCACCGGTTTCGAACCTACGTCAGGACGATCCGAGATGCGAAACAAGAGATGCGTAGCTCGAAGAGTGCCGTTCCTAATGCTTCACCTAAAATTTCAAAAATGAAATAGAATGGCGACTTACTTTGTAAGTAGATAATGCATCTTCAAAGACAAAATCAGAAGTCATTTTGTACGTTTAAAACGCCGCCACCCTCAGCACTGTCTCTTGGAACTCGAGCTTCCTTGGAAAAATATGAATATCGATGAAGCGTGACATGCAACGATCTTTGACCCGGTAGCATCATATTATTTCAAGCGGTTATTCTACTATTTTTGTCTTCCGTTTTCTGATTCTCTGTCTGTCCAAGTTGTCTGTACATGTGTACTGTTCGGTATCATACAGCCGACTAAGTAAACAAATTATAATTGTATCACTAAAAGAGGTATGTTATGCTTTATGCTGTTACTGTACGGTATGTTTTTTTCTGAGTTATGTCAAATTCGTGTTTCTATAGGTCACTGATCGCTAACGTTAGGGTACCGTACATAACTAACGTTACAATATTGTACTTTACCGGTATCATACACTCGGCACTGTACTGCCGGCCAAGTAAACAAATTATATGTGTATTCGTAAAAGAATGTGTGTTCATAGGTAAATCATGATTCCTGTTGTTACTGTACCGGTATGTTCTTTTCTGAGTTATGTTAAATTCCCATTACTAGGTCAGTGATCGCTAACTAAATGTTAAGCCAAAAACTGTCACCCCCGATTCGGAACCAGTGTCTGCACAAGAGGTTTGCCATACGGCTTTCCTCTACCGCAGGATAAAAATGAAATCCTATCCTTTCCCGGGCCGGTAACTCTTTTTTAACTTACTCTGAAGGCTACCGGTACCATACTCTGTACGGTACTAACGTTAAGGTACCAGTATCCTATTTACGGTATTGCCTTTTGTGTCCCATCTAAATATGCTAGTGTCTGAGTGTCGGTAGCACATTTGAATATTACTTCAGCTATTCATAGGTTCAGTTCCTATTGCCTAAATTAACATTATACCTGATATTCTTGGAATGACATGCTCCCTCAAGTTATATTTCCCAAAAGAGTCCTTTTCCACACGACCAAATTCTGAAATTCTAAAAAAGTAAGATAAGGAAGTTCCACTTTTTGGTATTATTTATGTTAAGCAGTCCTACGTTATACTGTTATAGCTATTGGTTTAACCAAAGCTATTGAGATTTCAAGTCTATTAGGTTTACTGTTAACATTTTTTCAGATGGTTTCATCCAGCATCTATGAAAGAAAAATAAAGTAACAATGGTTGAAGTTGGTGAAGTAACAAAACCTGCACTGAGTGATTTACTTGAAAGACTGACATTGGGAGTCTCAACTTCTTTAGGTCTGTCATTATAATACATTAGTGGAAAATTTCATCTGAATATTTGTTGCGTTACCCACACAGTCTGTTTTATTTCACTGATATAATCCAAAATATTTACTTAATCCATTTTATTCGATACTCTGTATTCAATCGGATTTTTTTTCCCTATGGTGTTTATATTGTGTAAAATATGTGAGTAGACATAGAAAAAAGATATAAGGGATATTTATATGTGGTGATTTTGTATTTTTCCCAGAAAAACGCTTGGCAGTCTGTGATGTTTCACTAACTGGTGGTAATCCAACTGAGCGTCATCAAATTGTTTCATGGGAGCAAAGGAATGCTTGTATTTTACCAGAAGATTTGAAAAGTTTTTATCTAACAACAGATGGTTTATTATTGACATGGAGTGTCTGTGTAGAGGGTGAATATATAAAATTAGATAGATTCTTTATGAAATTATATTATCCGGGCCCTTCAGTTGCAGGATTTTGAATTGATTAATATAAATTGTGCATGTCATTAGAAATGACTGAAAGCAAATATTTAATTATCATTGGCATTACCCAGAGCAGATACTAGGGTTTTCCATAGAGACAGTATTCACAGTTTACTGTGTCAAATTTTACGTTGTAAAATTTAACATGTTTCTTGATTCCACTTCAAAATGAATATGTTTGGGAATGCTCTAATTACTAAATCTATCGTTCTGGCAATTAGGATAAAGATATTCCTATGTGGATATCACACATTGTACTCTGTTATAGCGGATAGTAAATTCTGGTCGGAATGTTGTATTGGAGTAGCTGCTACTTTTTATCCAGCATTTTGCCATATAAATGGCTGCCGACGGTTATTCAGTTCTTGTCGGGTGCTGCTTCCAAGACCTGTAAATAAAATTTAAAGTTGACTTTTTTGGTCAGAAAAGTTAGTTTATTTAGTTTATTTATGATAAACTGGATTTCGGGGTTGAAAAGGGTGGTGAGTAAATATTCTTTCAATGAAGGATCTGTGTTACATTACATAAAAATCTACTATAAAATCAAGCAAAGAAATCTACGTTCTTGCATTTATTTATTTCCAGATACCAAGTTCCCAGTCGGAAGAATGGAATTAAATTCTTTTTCAAAACTTGTGAAGTTGAATTCGTCAGCAACAACTGCTGTGCTTTCAAACACTCCATCACTTGCTGATATTGAATCATGTAGTAGCGATGATGAGTCAGATGAAAGTGATGATGATGGAAATAATTCAGGTAGTCAGTCAAAAAAAATTATTTGTGTGTCAGCATATTTTGCCTGAATGGCGCAGCCCAACAGTAACTAATGCTTATCAACACATTTGATTTTGGGTAAATTGGGTGAATATTTAGATCTAGAAAAATATTTAATCATTATTACCCGAAAATATAGGTTCAGATGGTGAAACTAGAAAGAGTGTGAATTCTTCACAGCTTGTTTTCTTACTATCATTTAACCAATTTAATAAAAAAAAATTTGTATTTGTCAAGCGCTCAGGAGAGGTGTTTTCATGATTTTGCAGCTTAAAAATGTTTGAATCTTGTATGCCATTCTGACATTGTTTTTCACTCGATTCACCTCATTCAAAATATTTTTATTCAGCTCGTAAGAAGAATAAAATCAGTAAACCTTATTTCGATGGTAGAAGCAGGATATTTGAACTTGAAAATTGCCAAGGTGATGGAAAAGTTTGTCTTGTATTCCAAAACACCAGTCCGGGTATGAAGTTTTTGTATGTAAGTTTGTTACCGAATATTCTTAATATATCTGAAATGCCCTGAAAATGATTAGGGCCAAACTCACTACGATCTGAATGCAAGATTTGTTTATTGATAGTTTGCCTAAAGTGTAATTATCTAAGTAGTTTTTGTATATAATCGCTCATTGAACTAAGTGTGCCAAGCTTGACGAAAGATGAAAGCTCACGACTCTTCAATGATAAAATTGATCATCCTCTCAGCTTGTTTCTAAACTCTTTCACTTTCTCAAATGAGTTACATTTAAAATTATTCAATCAGTAATGTTTCATTTTCCAACCCCCAAATAGCTCATTGATATTTTATCTTGGGTATGGATATCAAAATGGCTAATCAGAAGACTCTGAATACCAAACAGTGTGACAATTTATAAGAAGAGTAGTCTCTTCTCTTGCAACATCGGTGTACATATCAACTCCACGTGTTTGATTAAACTTTTTTTCATATATCATGACGTGCAATCATAATTTTTATTACAATATTAAATATTGTCATTATCTTAGTTCTATAAAGGTAGTTGACTTGGTTTTCTAATTCTTCATGTGGTATGCCCAAATTGGCTCAATAATATTATGATAAACACCGTGATATTATCACCATGTCCCTTGTGCTGTTAGGAACCTAGGAAAAGGATTCTAAATTCTGTATTCACTCGACTGTCTCAATTGAGAATTTTTTTCGTTTGTTTTTCGTCTACATTTGAAGCCCATATTTCCTTATACAGGTTTGCCAGCTCATAAACCAGAAATTTGGTTTCTCGACAGATCATTGATGTGGCATTTTTTATCAAAAGATTTCACGTCATACTACAGACTTATGCTCATGCATCTCGGTTTACCTCAGTGGCATTTTGCTCTCACAGATATCGGACTCAGCTTACAGGCCAAGGTTTGCATATTATCATTTAGGTGTACGAGAGAGGCCATTTCATTTGCAATCTTAAAACATATTGATTTTTTGGATTGATACAAACATATAATTGGTTATCAAATACCCATAATAAAATGCAATTTGAAAAACCATATTATCTTGGCATTTCTACCACCAGAGTGAATGCGATTTACTGGCGGCCTGTTTCTTTGAAAATAATGAATATCAGACTCGCATGATTTATATGCAGCGTACATATAGCCCATACATCTGAACTAAGTACTTTCCTTGAAGTTCATCATAACAATTGTATGATTGATTAGCAATCTTGATTTTTCTCACCTGAGATGACCTCTTCACAAAGTAATGTTTTTCGGTGGACATTTGAAGGAACATTTTGTTTAAGCATTCCTACATGATTTTAGATATGTATGTTGGTATTTTAACAACAAGATCCATTAATCATCGTCCGTTATTGATAAATTCTAGCGTTGTCATGCATTGGCTTGTTTACTCTTCTCGGTTTCCTTTTTTTGCCAAGCTGGCATTGATCAGGATATCAGTGCATCAAGAAGCAAATTTTTTTAAATGTCTAATAAGCTTCATCAAACTATTATTATATGGAACCTATATCCTGGAATCCACTCCCATAATAGTATCAGTTCTAATTGAAGAGCTGTGTTTAATGTAGTTAAAATCCACAATTATGTTTCTTTCTCATAAGCAATTTCGAGGATTTGATGCATTTTTTTCTAATTTATGGGGTTTAAAATCCTGTAAGAATACCATATTAATGATATTTTAGCTATTCTCTGTATCTTGTACGAACTAATGAAAAAACATATTTGTAATTTTTTTTAATTTCTGTTGTGTCTAAGCAACCTAATTTGTGCTCAAGACCAAAATTATATATCATTCAGCAATGGTTCAACATGTATGCACCAGTGCGACTGAAATTAGATGAGGAATATTTACTGGGAACTGTTGTTGAAACTAAACAGGATGATAAAGATGTCGCAAATCAAACAACTTCAAAAATTGACTTTGCTCGGTTGTTCAAAGGCAAAATTGCTGAGAAACCAAAACCAAAGCAGCTACAGCCGCCCACACCATTAAAGAAAAAGGGTTCACAAAACTTCTCCTCAGCAACGTCAACGAAGTGGGTTACACAAAGATTTTCCTCTGCTAAGACATAAGAATTTTCAAGCAGGGAATGCTAATAAGATGAAACATGTAATTTGGCTCAAATATGCGATTTTTATTTTGTTTTACACATGGGCAAATCCACAGTATTTTACCGAATTATCTAAATGACTTGGAATCCTATCTATCTCGAATCTCCATTGTCAATTTTTTTCGGTCAAGGCAATTGATAAAAGAGGTGGGGCATGTTCAGTCGGTTTTCTGCAAGCTAAATCCAAGTTAGCATACCGTGTAACACACCCCCTGCACATTACTGAAAACCGAGGAAGGATCCCCATAGAATACTTGTTTAACACTAATAGGTCTTCAATTAAATTTCAGGTCGACTATAAGTTCGAGAACCGGACGTTCTACCAAACCATGGACATGACTATTTTGGATGAAGTGTATTTGAGGAAGAAGACTCGTCCAAACTTCGATGCACATATGTGGCTCTCAAGCATGGAGTTTGAATTTATTTTTATATAATTTTGCAATAAAAGTCCTACAAATTATTTAAAGTGAGTGAAAAAGTAACCAGAAAGAAAGCAGTTATTTGATGTTTCAATGTGGTTCCCGGCCGGACGCGATATAGAATTTCCCTAGCAACATATATTCGTAGATGTGAATGCTGCCAACAGCTAGAAATGATTTTTTCATGCACACAGTTTCCATGTCTGTTTCTGTCATTTTCTCCAAACTACTGCCATCAATGCTGCAGTTGGACCAGTCTCAGACTCGGTCAACAGAATATCTAAAAGACAGTGTAGCTTCACTCATATTCCAGTCAAACATATCCAGCAAGGCTACATAGCAATCTGTCTGTGGCTGACCCGCAATCCCACCCAGGATAGTTCACCATCAGCTAGGCTTGACCAACAATGCGAACTGGATAGTAACTATTCCAGATCCAACAGGAGACTAGCATTGTCAACTCTTACACTGTGCACCACAAGTTTATCAAAGCTTGGATAGAAAAATTGCCACTTACAGGGTGTACAGACTAAGCCATAACTCTGTTATGTAGGCCAGCCAGTAGTCTATTAATTTAAAATTTCCTAAAAAACCACCTCATGAATGTACCATTTAATTACCAACTAATATATTTATTTTGACTATTTATTGAACCATCAGGAAAAGGTTGCTAAATTAGTTTCACTCGTATATGCACAGATTTGATAGGTCATACATTGACAATATATTGGATATGAAAAACTTGGAACATACTCGCAATTGAAAAAAAATCAACCAAGAACTAATAAGTATATAACATAAACATCCTGAGGTGATCGGTAATCGTTTCTTTTCACTTCTTCACTAGTTTCTTTAATCCTTCAGTACTCATTGATTTTGGTCGCTCAAGTGGAAGGCCGAGAGCCCTGCTCCAAATCATCTGTGAGAGACAGCCAAGAGCTCTTGAAACTCCGAAGAGCACTGTGTAGTACTGCATTTCTGTCATGCCATAATGTTGTAGCAGGACACCGCTGTGTGCATCTACATTCGGCCATGGGTTCTTTGCTTTTCCTTGTTCAAGAAGAATATCGGGTACAATTTTATAAATCTGTGCAACTAATTTAAACATTTTATCTTCGGGTAAATGTTTCAATGCAAATTCTCTTTGACAAGTGTAGCGAGGATCAGTTTTGCGTAAAACAGCATGACCATACCCCGGAACAACTCTGCCGCTCTTTAATGTGTTCCAAATGTAATCATACAATTGCTTATCAGAAACCTCAGCAGATCCGAGTTCTTTTACAACACCTGAATAAAAATGATGTAGTTATATGTAATTATGTTAAAATTATTAAACTATGAAATTAATGCTTTGATGGATAAGTTTATTTCTTTCTTACTGTCATATGAACACATTCAGATATTTCTGTTAAATTTGTAAGCAGATTTAAAAGAAGTTTGATTCTGAGAACTTTACTCAATATCATTGCTAAAATTTAATTCCGTTAGATGTAACCCACTTCATTACAAATGCAATGCGAAAAAAATACTTTTTTCAGCTGATCAAAAAAAATACAATACACCGGCATTTTCTAATTGAGATTATCTTGTTGCAGAAGAAATAACAAAGTATAGAGATCTAGTGCTGGGCTCTGACAGACCGCAAACCATTCCAGTAACACTGGCCTTTGTTTGTCTATGAGCAATTACCCATATAAGACCTTAAATAGAGTCATCCACTTACAATAGTGTCTATAAAAAATAATACCTGTGAGCCACACCAGAACTTCCTGGTTGGCAAGTCCATGCAATGGTCCTGCGAGTCCATTCATTGCTGCAGCAACAGAGAGATAAGGATCGCTTAATGCGCTTCCGACTAGATGCGATGTGTGAGCACTAACATTCCCTCCCTCATGATCCGAATGAATAACAAGATAAAGACGCATCAGCTCAATGAAGTCAGGCTTATCATAACCAAGCATTTTACAGAAGTTGAGAGACCAATCAGCATTTTCATCAATGGTTCCTATGGGGCTTCCATCTCTGTACAAGTTGCGATAAATCTTTGCAGCAATTGGAGGAAGCTTAGCGATGAGATTCATAGTATCTTCATATACCAACTCCCAATATAAACGCTTGTTAACACCTTCAGCATATGCTTTAGCAAATTTTGATTCAGTGTTGAGAACTGTAATAGCCGCACCAAGTTGAGACATTGGATGAACATTGGAAGGTAATTGATCCAACAAATTCACAACATGTTGAGGAAGTTCTGCCCGTTTGGCCCATTCTTTGCTTAAAGCATTTGCTTGTTCCACTGTTGGAATTTCACCAGTTACCAATAGCCAGAAAAGCGATTCAGGTAATGGTTCCGATCCACCTTCAGCCTTTGGTAGAAGTTTTTGACACTCTGGGATACTATATCCTCGGAAACGAATTCCTTCTTCTGGATCCAACACAGACGTTTCCCAAACCATTCCTTTGATTCCCCGCATACCTCCATATGCCATATCTACAGTGACATCTCCAATTTTAGCATTTCCAAATTCTTTTCTAAATTCAACTAGTTCATTCTGCTTCTTTGGTATTAAATCACTCAAAACTTCCTTCAAATCTGTGGATGCTGCAGCATATCCTCTTCGTGCGATAACATTAGTTGGATTTGATATCTTAACTGCTGATGACAGAATGCGGGAGGCGACTTTTTCCCAAACCATTTTGGTAATTTGATTCAGTATGAACGAATTAAAGCAATAAATTATAAACCAATCCTAAATCTAAACAAACAATAAATTTCATAAGGCTAATTACTTTCTTTAAAAAAGATTCTCTTGTAAGGCCGTAAAGTTGCATCTGCAAAAGTAGTAAGTATAAGTAGCTAAATAATGACAACCTGACGTAGTTGCTGGTGCTACTTTTTTAGGAGCTCTTCGCCATGTAAAACTAAAATTTAGTCGCGTCTTACAACATGCAGGGAATATGTACTGTATAACGAATAGGGATGTAGGTTCCAAATATTTTCCATCGACTATCGACTCAAATAAAAGAATTTGCGGTTCGAATCTTTTTGAATAATTTTTCATAAAAAAATATTCTCAACAGTTTCAAGTTACTATATTCGTTTACAAAACCAAAAAAACACATTTGTTGTTTAAATTCGAGCCACACTGAACAAGAACAAATTAGCAGTGAATTGATTTCAGTACCGAGCACGATAAACTTTGCAAAAAAAATATAAAAAATCACTATGAAGCCGATTAATATTAAAATGTTAGTTTTTCAATGTCCAAGTTCATATACGCGACGCTACAGGAATCTATTAGAATCGTATGAATTTTCTTTAAATGCTCGGAACTGATACATACAAACAGGGAGGTTCTTAAAAATAGGCAAAATTTCCGCATGCTTTTGGCGTGCAATCACATACCGTTATTATACAGAGTCTTGTAGTGTTTGCCCCCCAAAGCGTTGCATTTTTTAAAAAAGGGGCCAAAAATTTTTTGTGCGCCTTAGGTGCACTAAGATTTTCACACCACTGATAAGAGCACTATTTTCATACTGGTACGACTCTTAATGTAAGGCTTGCGAAACTTTGAGACTGGACTGTAAAACATGATCAGTAATAATCCACGTGTACAAATTAAAAATCTTTTTTATATCAGGAAAATCTAAGCATGAAAAGCACTAATACGCCAATGCTGCAAGTATATGGCATTGTCTCCCGGGTTAGGATGAGTCGCCGGATATATGGTACCGGTACCGTACTAAACTTCATGAGACCCCGATACCGTACCAATTGAAGGTTTTTGTGTTATGGTATTTCTCATTTTTCCTGCCCATGGACCTGGTTGGTGGAGGAAACCGTAAGCAGCGCTTACGTGAACCACCGTCCACCGGCAAGGTGTCTGCTACCTCTCGCATATAATCATCATCCCTCACTGGATTCGAACCTGTTCATGACGATCAGAGTTGCGTAGCTCGAAGCGTACCCCGACGCTTTATCGATTGAGCTAACCAGGCACGCATTTTCTCAGAATGTAGTTGCTTACATACTGCATGGCTATGTATTTAAAGAACTTATTTATACATATATATATATATATATATATGCATAGGACTATCTCTTTGTACGAAAAAGCAACCTAACGACTTACCGCACCTCGCCAGCAGAACGCCAACAGAAACAGAAAGACGCCTAATCATTTACCGAATATCGAAGGTCATCAATGACGATATGGTGTTGCCAGATAAGTTGTCAAGTCATTATATCATTTCTGGTTATTTTAAATGTAAAATAAAATGATAGAAAAAAGTTTTATTTTACTCGCGGATTTTCAACAAGTGAATAGTTTTGTTTTACTCGAAAAATAAACAGACGCATAAAAAAATTAAGGACGGCAGGGTAAAGGTAAAATACAGGTGAAAGTACAGGCGGAGTTGCTTTATGGCGAAACTGCCTTCGTTGTGGACATTTACGGCAGCTTGAATGGTAATAAGGTATGGTTCTAGAAATAAATAATTTAATAAATAATTTTTAACCTAATTGGCGATTTTTTGACTGGAAATGCCAATTTGAATCTAGTGGGGTAAACTTTGGTTTGCAGTAATGTTTATCACAGCTATATATTTAGTAATCAGACGTTGGAATGTAAATATGATGGAACTGGAATAATTTATTTTTTGCTGAATTTTTTTCTGATGAGAAACATTTTCCACTGGTGACCGAGTAGCTGACATTCTGCCAGAATTGGGAATTTTTCTTTGGTGCACAGCATTTGAAGTTGTGTTTGGATAACGTGATTTGCATATCGACTAAAAGTCCCTTTCAAATCTATCCCACTTTTCGAATACTCAATCTTGATAGCGTCCATTATGGCAAATCAAAGCTCTAAATGCACAGAAAACATTTTTTGTTGATTGACTGAATTCTTGTGAAATGCTTCAAAATGAAGATTCATATATCTGTGGCCACATGCGGCGCCGTGGCTATTCTAAGCTCAGCTCAAAATTCAAAATATTTTCTCACCAAAATCTATGCAAAATTTTGTTGTAGCAGTAGGTTCAAAACCATTCTCATGCCCGTAGTCTGTCCAATTTGAATTTAAGGGCATTGTTCAAGAATTCGCGTAAAACCATCGATTCTCCATTGTTTTGTCCAGAGAAACCTGTATCACAAATGCAAAATCTAGTAAAAAGCTATTAGAAAAACACAAATGAAATGTCATTAGGTCCATGTACTGGGAGTTTTTTGAATAATGAATGAGAAATATTGTACAACTTTCGCATTGAAATGTATCGCAATTTACATTTGTGTATAAAATTGACAATTTATATGGTGTTCTCTTACGACATATTCATTTGAAAAGCGGTACTCGTATGGGTATGGACAAAAATTTTGGTATCGGTTCAAAAGACTAAAATTTCATCAGGAATCCTAAAATATTCATACCCTTCACCACAAGATAGTAGAGCAAAAGGACGGAAATGCTTCTTAAATATTATTTATTAAAACAGATTACACTGACCGGATCATGTTTAATAAAGACCAACAGACAGCAGTTAGTAACCCTCTTCTTGCCTCGAACTAATCATCTGATCCCTGGCGAAATTGGTGGTATGCAATGATGATGTATAAACTTGCGGTAGGAAGTTTCTGTAAACTAGATGAAGGCTGGACAACACCAGAAACGGTTGGAATGGTGTTATTTCAGTTTTTGAATTTAACTTCATGAAAACTCAAATCTAGCTTATAACCACACGATGATAGGTGTCACTAAATTTACTTTAATACGTTCATGTTGCATTGCTCTGCAGGTACGAGCTTTAGTGCGTGTCGTAAAATGCGATTAAAAGGAAGGAAGCAATGAAGTAGTGGATAATTTTGCCCAGGGCAGATACCGTTTGGGATGTTCTCCGTTTAGAGTGCAGTTGCTAGTACTACATCTGCAGTAGCTCTTTGCCATTGAGTGGACGTTGGTTGGTTCCCTTTGAGAGCTGTTTCTGGCATGCTTGGAGTGAATTTAAAAAAAAATGAATTTATTGCATTATCGAAATAAAACACACTTTATTATTCATCGTACCAACCATCCATCTTGCTTCACGATAAAAAATCGGCGTTATATCGCGACATAAAGAACTCCCTTTTCCATAAATATCTTTCTTCGAACTTTGTGACTTAGCGCATAATGTAATAATAATAACTATTTCCAAATAAAAAAACGGCTACAAACGCATTGACTATCCATCAAAGCAACGGCCTCTGCCAATTGCATATAACGTTAGAGACCACGATCGCATCTCTCGGCAATGGGCAGCGTCGGCCATGAATGAAAAATCGAGGTCGGCAGTCCGTCTCAGCCGGTGTTTATGGTTTATGCATTTGCTTAACGACGACGAAGAAAAGGGGGAATCTCCAGAAAGACAAAGGCTGTGAATACGACCAATTCGCTGAGTAAATTGATGTATGTATATCAACTCCGTTCGTATGCCTTGCAAATATTTCAAAACAAGACTACATAAACACAATGCCGAAATTCTGACTACTTGTTTACGTGGGTTCCGATTAAACCACGATTTCTATGCATTTATTTTTGTTTTCAATTGCCCAACAATCTGTGCACAAGTGAAGCTGTTGTAACTTGTAACATAGTGAGGGCTTTCAATTGCTCTGAAAGCTATTCCATACGCACTAAGATTTTTGAACCCCGAAATTTTATGCAAAAATATCTTAGGAATGGTCAATTTTTTGCATTCATTCGGATATCATTTTTGCATCGTAAATTGCTGCACAAAAAACGCGATTACTAGAGAGGCTAATTCTAGGTTTGCTCAACTCCGGAAAATCAATAATTTTTTAGGTCAAAGTATTACGTCATAATAGGTATACCAGTCAAATTTTTCTCCCGGAAAATTGCGCTTTTAATGTATATTAATGAAAAACATGACCAAAATCGTACCGGCGCTAAAAATGTTTGCAAACGGTTTTTCGGGGCTAAAATTAGGCTAAATAAATATTACATTCTATGTGCGCCGAAGGCGCGCAAAAAGTTGTTAGGTTTTCTACGTCTTAACGCTCTCTTTTTTTCAGTCGACACAGAGGGAGGCATGGCACCATGCCTCCCCTTACATACGTCAATGATTGCAATGGTCCTGACGTTACCTATGCTAAATTCCATCTGCTGTGTTCAAAGCGCCTGGGTACATAAAGGAGTCTGGGACACGCAAAGGCTTGGCTGTGAACAAGTGAGCAGCATTGGCAAAAAGGGAGCTTCGCGGGGCCAATGTTTTGGTCGGTATATAGCCTGGATTTGAGGTTGATCACCAAACGTAGCACAATTGTTGTTTCTGAAATTTAGCTGTGTGCATTTAGTTGTTGCATGGGGTTAATTGAGTTTTGAGACCAAAACAGATGAGTTTTTACAGGTCTTCCAGACCGGTTCTGTGATCTAGAGACAGAAAAGAACAGCACAATGAACAATGGGACTATCGGATCACCTGATTTCCATACCGATGTGATATCGTGCGAAAGCAACGAGCTCAGGAAGACTTGAGCTCAAATTATGACAACATAATGGGTGCCAAGGAAAAAAGTTACCCTTGAAGCACTTAAAAAACCATCCTACTATTTTTCTGTCAGTGAGGAGAGGGAGTCACTATGTCCTCTCTCAACACGCTATTGAATGCGATCATTTGCAAGTTCTGTTGATGGCCCGACAGATTCCATAGCATGAGACAGAATTGAAGTGTTTTCATAACAATTATTCTATTCTTGTAGTAATATTTTTTGTAAACGTCGCACATTTAACATACCCCCCCCCCCCCCCCCCCTGATGTGTGGGAATTTTGGCGTCATTCATTTCTCTAGATTCTGATACATTGAAACATTTCATAACTCCAAGCAGTTTAAAGTGCCTAAAAATGTCATGGAAGCTTCGATCACCCGAGGAATGAAAAATACCTAATCAGAAGATGAACTACTGAAGTACCTCGCTTTGACGGTGTTATCCGTCAGTAACATGGTTTTCACCCGAATGCTCGGCGGCAATAGCGACGAGAAATCATCGTTTCCACCGCTATCGTCGACATCCCAACGTCAATAATGGACGACTTCACAGAAAGGCTAGAAATAATTGTAAAAGAATTTTCAGAATTGCTAGAACTCGATACATGGAATCCACCAAATCCAAAATTTCACAACAAAAATTGGGTTCCAAAGATTTTTGGAAAATAATAAATAATGTAATGGACAGGGGTACATCTAGTATCCCTCCTCTTTCAAATGGCCCTGAAATTTTGTGTTCTTCCAGAGACAAGGCGCAGTTGTTTGCCAGGATGTTCTCTAATAACTGCAGCCTTGGTTCGGTTTCTGGTACCTCACCACCTAATTTTCCAAATCGAACCGACGTTACTTTGGAGAACATGTCAGTAACTCCGGTGCTTGTCTCTAGAATGATTGCCAAACTCGATTCGAACATATCTCCTGGTCCTGACTGCATTCCATCTGTGATTCTGGAGATTCTTTCACCTGAGTTGTCCTCTATTTTGGCCAAACTTTTTAATAAATGCCTAAAAGAATGTACCTTCCCAAATACATGGAAATGTGCAACGATTGTGCCGGCATTCAAAAACTGTGGCGACCGAACTGATCCTAATAAATATCGTCCAATTAGTCTCTTACCAATTATAAGTAAAATTTTTGAATCAATTATCAATAATAAAATTTCTGGACACCTGGAGTCTCCTCACGGACAAGCAGTATGGTTTTCGTCGTTCTCCCTCTACTGCTGACTTGTTGACAGTAATAACTGAACAAATATTTCGTGCCCTTGATCGTTGTGGGGAGGCAAAGTCGATTGCTCTAGATATTTCTAAAGCATTTGACAGAGTTTGGCACCAAGGTCTGTTGCAGAAAATTCAATCGTATGGGATTTCTTGACAAGTTTTTTCAATTGTCAAATCTTTCTTATCCAATCGTAAGATTAATGTTGTTTTGGACGGACAACGTTCACGTAATTATTCCATTTCATCCGGTGTCCCTCAGGGGTCAATCCTTGGTCCAACTTTGTTCTTGATATATATTAATGACCTGCCCGATAATTTGATATGTGATTTGGTAATTTACGCTGATGATACAACTCTATATTTTTGTCTCAATGAAAAATCCCTCCCGGAACAACGCCTAGCTCTGGCAAAATCACTTGAGTGTGATTTGGCCACAGTATCTAATTGGGGTGACACTTGGCAGGTAACTCTTAACTCGGAGAAGACTAAAGTTTTATCAAGTAATCGTTACACTAATACGAATGCAACCCAAATTTCATTATCTGGTACCGTTCTGGAGGAATCCTTAAATATTCGTCTTGTTGGACTCACACTGTCTAAGGACATGAGTTGGAATGAATATGTCACTAGTATTGCTAAACAAGCCTCGATGAAAGTCGGTTCTCTATATCGAGCTCGCCATTATCTCACTCCCGAGATCATTCTTCATTTGTACAAATCATTGATTCGACCCTGTATGGAGTATTGCTGTCACATTTGGGGCAGTGCCGCTGTCACTGTTCTTAGCATAGTCGATCGTATTCAACGGCGTGTGGTCAATATGGTTGGTCCTAAACTTTCCTGCAGTCTGCAAAGTTTGACACACCGCCGCAACGTTGCCTCACTATGTTTATTTTACAGATATTATAATGGTCTTCGTTCAAAGGAGCTTTCTGCTCTCGTTCCTCAGAACAAAATTTTTAATCGATCAACACGATTGGCTACCAATTCGCACCTATTCAATGTGGAGGTTCCACAATGTCACAAACAGTTTTATGCAAGAAACTTTTTTCCAAGAATATCAAAACTTTGGAATTCCTTGCCTTCTTGCTGTTTTCCTGATCATGTTGGCTTTAAAACTTGCGTTAATAGACATCTATCAGGGATGGGGGTTCTTTAGTTCCTGCTCCTGCATTTTATGTAGCTCTTTGCACTTTAGTGGCCCCAGGAGAATTTTCAAGTTTGATTCTTCTTCTGTGTCCTTGCTCTGAGCGAATTTCAATAAAAAAAAAACAAAACATATACTTCGCACAGCAAGTGACTTTACAGTGTCTATTTCCTATACATACAATTTACAATATTAATAAAAACATTTAATGTGAGCCAGCCTTCAAACAAGAATAGCAAATGACCCTAGCACATTATATTTTTCATAATTGCACAGAAAGCATAGGAATGTAGGAATTGGGAATATTAAACAATTAACGACAAGATTAATTAAGTAATTAAAAACATTTTCTGTGAACAATCGACGGACCAGATTCGTCATATTCTTGCTTAGAGATCCACATCTGCTGGAAGGTAGATAGAGAAGCAAGAATAGAACCTCCGATCCACACTGAATATTTTCTTTCTGGTGGAGCAATAATCTTGATCTTCATCGTACTCGGAGCAAGATTAGATATTTCTTTCTGCATACGATCTGCAATACCTGGGTACATAGTGGTACCTCCGGACAGTACGGTGTTTGCATACAAGTCTTTACGAATATCGACATCGCATTTCATGATGGAGTTGTAGGTGGTTTCGTGAATACCGACGTGTTCCATTCCCAAGAATGAAGGTTGGAATAAGGCTTCTGGGCACCTGAATCTCTCATTTCCGATTGTGATTACTTGACCGTCGGGAAGTTCGTAGCTTTTTTCCATGGAACTACTAGATGAAGCCGATTGCATTTCATGTTCGAAATCAAGGGCGACATAACAAAGTTTTTCTTTGACATCACGAACAATTTCACGTTCGGCTAAATTCAAAGTATAGATAGATATTAGAAATTATCTTTTCCAGTACACTATACGAACTGTGTTCATCCAGTTGGATATCTATTCTATCGACCATAATATTTGCACACGGTGAGGGAGAACACTCGAATACTTGGTCATGCCAACCAAGTTATGCGTTTTATCCAAACATGTATTGTTAAGTTCGAGCCACAGATGGATCGCCAAGGTGCGGTTCAGCTGTGGCTCACACTTCACAAAATAAGATTTCTGATTTTGTGTCACACAAGTATCCCTCAGTTAGCGGGTCGTATTCGAAGAAAATGTTGATATAGTTTTACAGTCGAGAAGATTAGAACTCATACCAACAAACCGTATTTATGATCTCACCTGTAGTTGTCAAAGAAATTCCACGCTCAGTCAGAATTTTCATCAAATAATCTGTTAAATCACGTCCAGCAAGATCGAGACGACTGATGGCATGAGGAAGGGCATAACCCTCGTAGATGGGTACAGTGTGTGAAACGCCATCACCGGAGTCCATTACAATACCTATATAAAAAGTATAATCGATGGATTATATGAATCACTTCCCTTTTTACCAGGGATCGTTCGAACGAAGCCTAAAGTTTTGAACCTCTTATATAAAACGCAAATTTGTACAATTCTATCTTAAGAAAACAAATTGTTTTTTTTCGAATCCTAGTCAGAAAAAAGTTTGTTCAAACATCTTTTATTATGTAATAAGTCACTGATGGATCTGATGGATAAAAACGTTCTGAATAATAATGTTTTTACGAAGAGTCGCCAGTGATGGTGTCACTGCGATTACCGCACTTCCGACTGGAAGGTCATGTGTTCGATTCACACTAATTGTGATTTCTAGCAATTTTGTGCGCGTTTGGAAGAGTAAAGCTATTAAAACAAAATCGGATTCAACCACGATATTGTAATTACTAACCGGTGGTTCTTCCTGACGCGTACAGTGACAAAACAGCCTGGATATTGACGTACATTGCTGGAGTATTGAAGGTTTCAAACATGATTTGCGTCATTTTTTCGCGGTTAGCTTTAGGATTCAGAGGAGCCTCAGTAAGAAGGACTGGATGTTCTTCGGGTGCAACACGGAGCTCATTGTAAAAAGTGTGATGCCAGATTTTTTCCATGTCGTCCCAGTTGGTGACAATTCCGTGCTCGATTGGGTATTTGAGTGTAAGGATTCCTCTCTTGCTTTGGGCTTCATCACCAACGTAGCTGTCTTTTTGTCCCATTCCTACCATCACTCCCTGTCAATAATAAATAGTACTTTTATTTTATATAACCACAAAATGCATTTTGTTATTGCACGGAATTATCCACAAATGTCCAATTGTACGAATATGATACGATCTTTGTGAACTTAATGGCGTATCACACATGGAACACACAAACGACAAAAACTGGTTTAAAAATACTAGACTAATCAAAATACGATGAGCAAAAAACGCTATTTTCAATATAATATGACTGGATTAAACATTACTTGACATTTACCTGATGACGTGGCCTTCCCACAAGAGATGGAAACACCGCCCTTGGAGCATCGTCTCCGGCGAAACCAGCTTTGCACATTCCAGATCCATTGTCGACAACAAGAGCAGCTACTTCGTCATCCATATTTTACTTTAAAAATTGATATTTTTAATAGAAATCTATATAATTAAGTCTGTAATATAAATTCCGTGTAAGTAGACAAGTAGCAAAAACATTTTACTTTAGTGGCCATTCTTAATCATAATTTTGTTGTAGTAGAGTAGACGGTCTCTATTAGCAAGCAATTATAAAGGTGGGGACAACACCAAATATCATAAAATAGGGACAGCGGCGCGATCCTTCAGTGATCCAAACTCAACAAAAACATGATTTGGCCAAATTCTTCTGACAGTGGTTGTACGAAATTAACTAATATAACTACCCCTTTCATTCAAACTTTGCCCACATCTTTACAGGATACGAAATGACCGAACGCCGGCTAGAAACACGTCGTATATAGTTAGCATGACGCGCCCACGTGTTTGCGCATCGCGATCTCAATTCCTTATTTGGTAACGAAATCGCTTCCCCAAACATCAAATAACGAATATTATCGGTAACGTGAGTGTCCCGCCAACAATAGAACCATTTTGAATAAACTTGTTTTGTCAAATATGAATCATTGATGAATTGCGAAGCGTACGCACAGTCCATCATTGCCCCACACTTAGCAAATGAAGGTTTCAAATAAGCGTTGCCCCGTCGACGCTATCTCTGGAGTGACTTTGTATCACTCTCGAACGTTTTCGGGTAAACACTTGTGTTACATATCCAATAATGGTATTAGTCAATCATTCTCCTCAGTCCACACAAAATGAATTTCGGTATTTGGTAGTATCTCAATACTTTCTACCGTTAATGGTCAATGAAGTTAGGCGATGTCTTGTGATGAAAATGTCATTAATCATCTTTTTATGACCATTTAAAAGTAAATAAGAGAAATTTTTAATTGGGCGATTGAGATGAACCTTGAAAATCAAAGATATGCCCATATTTAAGGGAAACGTCCCACGCCCTCCAACTTATATAAATTAAAGGAAATGATTTCATATTAAACGGGAATTATGCACTGTGCTTTTATATTCAGCAACAACATGATGAAAAAGATAGGCATGTATAGGGAAATCGATGTTAAACACAGGTCCATTATTTTGTCATAATTCCTAATCCGAAAACCTATGCCGCTATATTTTGTCACGTATGAGCCGATGGTGGATCGCGCCGCCGAGGCGCGGTCCGCTAGTGGCTCATCGTGACAAAATAAAGTTTCTGATTGTGAAGGCGCTCGAAAATGCCATTGAAATTTCAATTCTGAGTAAAGAGTAAATGTCTTTTCTTTCCACTTTGTGGTAATAGAGCCCTTCCGGTTATGTGCCACAAGTTAATTATTGCTAGGGGTGGTGCTTGGAATGTACTGATTCATACATAACAGAATGTTTTCAATAAACATTTTTCTGGCATGCACATTCTGACAGGAACATTGTAATTTAACCTGACTTTCTATATCATATCTAACAAATTGAATATCGAACGTGTTCAAAGATTGAGAAAACATAATCAATGTAAAGAACGCTCGAAAATCAGTCTCTTTTGAAATTTAAAAATTCCCAATGTCAACGTATTTTCCTTGTCATTCATGCACCGTTTCTATTTATTTTATCAACTATTAAACGTATTTCTAGAATAACCATTGACTGGTTTTGGCATTCAAAGCACTCAATTGAGAACGTGATACTTAGTCCTAGCACAAAGGAGAAACTTCTTTTCACAAATCATCAACGTGTAATCGATAAATTTTCAATCACAAAAGTATTCATAAAACATGTTCTACCGAGTATGAATCACTGATGGATCGCGAGTCTGTACGCGGTTCATCTTTAGTGCATACTTAGCTAAGTAAAATTATTGATAGGGTTATGAAATGTTAGAAAAACTTGATTGAGTCTTACATGAACGTATATACACAATGTGTATTCTCACCTAAGTATAAAAGTTTCAATATATACAACTCGGTGCGGAAATTCGAAGGTGGCCAGTTATCCAATCGGATATTTTATTTTGTTAGGCATGAGTCACTGAAGGTCCACGTCTCGGCGGCGCGATCCATCAGTGACCTATGCTTGTGAATAGAAATTTGCTGATTTGTTAATAGTATCACATGTTCCAGGTTGACATCATCTGTCAGTTTGCACCACCAAAGTGTTGCACAAAAATGCCAATACAATCAATAAATTTCAAGATAATTTTTGGAAAAAATTGAGACACCAAATGATCGATCACTAAAACGCGTGACAGTTTCATGTAGTCAGACAGCAAACGGCCATAAACACATTCGGTTCAAAAATGGTCCTTGAAAACCTTAAGCATATCATTTTCCACAGTTTAACATTTTAAACTATTATCCACGACGAGACAAGTAATAATTAAATACTCAAAAAACTTGAGCCAACATCATTCCATTTAAAAAAAAAAAACGTAGTGGGAATGGTTCATGTTAGGCCTGAACATTTGATATTAATTTTGATCTTCGGTACTACGTTTCATATACTAACTATACTTGGGAGTTAATTATCATAGTTCGTTCGGAATCTTTAAAACAAATTTGCCAAGTATGGTTTTATGATGGATCGAACGGCTTAGGCGCGCTACATCTGTGTTCCATACTTCATTAAAAGAAATTTTCGAGAGGAATATAAGTGATATTTTTTGCGATTGAAAAAACGCACAGTTTGCTTCACTGAGCAATTATCCAACATTTATTCTGTAGCAGCAAAGACTAAATTAGAAATCGTTGGAAAACATCTGGATTAGCTGTATAAATATATATTAAAATCAGATTTTCGTCAAAAAGAGGAAATTACAAATAATCTTAAATATGATGAACGGACGAGGTCAGCTCTATAAAAAGATTTTACAAAAACGAGGGTAAGTCGTACTCAATTAATATGATTTGTTTAATTTTAATTTATTCAATAGTATAGGACTTTGCTAGTGTTTTAAAACTGGCATCGGCGTTTCATAATCTTTTATTTATACGGACTTGAACATGATGCTATATTGCTGGGTATTTCAAAGAGAAGCTTAGTTTTGTCCAGCATGAAACACGTCAATGACCTATGCTGAACAAAAGATGTTTTACGAAAGATTTTCCTCGGTGGGGGGGTGGCTGAAGCAAAATTCGAAAAATGTTCCGGACCAAATTATGATGTCATAAAGTGTGCAACAGGTAAATAACATCTACAGAATAGCGTTTACTTTGGATATCGCGAAAAGCATTGGGACATGGGATTTAAGGCTTAAAATTGACTTAATAAGTCAATAAGAAAAATTACTCTCACAACCACGATTGTTACGTTTCGAATTATTTTCATTTCATTGTCGTCATGGTTCGTTTCACAATTTAGCGGCTAAAACAAGTGTGGTTTGAGTCGAGTATCAAGTTGTCTTTCTTTACCACAACTCAAGTAGTTCAAATTAAAATGATTAATGATTGAATATACACCGCGTTACTGCAAATATTCCGCATCGAGCGTTTTTTAAGTTTGTTCAAGTAAGGCTTCATACACATCCTAGGAATATCACATGAACCAAAAAAGCACTCTATGAGAAACTACCCAATCAAAAAATTTTCGTTAAAACATATTTTGTTAAGTATGTGCCACTGATGGATCGCGTCGATAAGATGTGATAAACCACTCAGCCCAATGCGTATTAACTTGGGTATATATATATATAGATGTTAAATATTTTCCTCGTAGCGGCAAAATCAGTATATTTTTTAATAAGTTTAATAAAATAGTATATTTTATATAGTGCGTACTACTATCACTACTCTGTAGTCTGCAATACTCGTTTCGATCGGGAATCGAGTTTTTAGAATACTCGGCCGAAACCGAATAATTCAGATCTTCCTCTTTAATACCACAAATGAGGTGGTGTCACTGTCGGCCGTAGTTTAAAAACATGTCAAAAAGTCGTCTGAGTAGCCGGGCCCGGAAGCTGACTGCTGTATATCTAATAATAACCATATAAATTCTTTACGAAAGTTGACAACAGCAATAAACCCTAATGGGAAATATGTAAACTTCATAAAATATTCAGCAAAATATTATATTTATCAGCTTAGTGCTGCAATGATATAGTTCTGTCATAGCAGGAACATACATGATGCATGGTTACAAGTATTAAATGTATATACAAGATATGACGGGAACTAGAATTTTTAATATAATCCTTAAATTGAATTTTGATCGCATTAATTCCGATAGACTGTGGACTGACTGATGGACCTATTCAGGGAAGTTCATACTTTGTTTGTTCAGTTCAGACTCTCAGAAGAACAGGGGAAATAATAGTATTTTATTAATTAAGATATTCACAAAGTGAAAGAATATAAATCATCATATGACGATAAATTATCACATGATATTGCCGAGAAAAAAAGGAATTTCACAATCATGAATTATAGTCAAACGCATTTTGTCCCGCGTTTTTTAAGCAGGTACCTAGTAATTCGTTCTGAGCAGAGAATAACAAAAAATTCGTCAGGCGGAAAACTAATTTGAAAAACTAGACATACCTTATAACTAGTTTCTTTACACTTACATTAAAATTTTAAAAAACTATTAACACATTTGTCCCAAGTGAATAGTTTTCGCGCTGTCTCGCTAAAATTCAATTTCAATCCCCATTATCGATTGTTATGAAGTTTTTAATCGTTAAATTCAATTACAATTGATAATAAAATCGCATCGATCGAGTTATGTCATACCACCTGAAAATAGGCCGAGTATCTAGTTTATACTTAACAATTGAAGTTAAAACAGATTATGCGCTCATGTTGTAAGAAGGTTTAAGTTATTATGCAACAACTAGTTGGATATGTGGGTTGAGATTAGTCTGTCTGCTATACCTAAGTTACTTCAGCTACCTTTTTGGACCGATCAATTTGATTCTTTGATTCGAATCAGTCCTAAGCACGAACTATTCGAATTATCGCGAAGTCGTTCTTTGCCAAATGAAGTGAAATTTCCGTTTTTAACAATATAGTGCAGCCATACCTTGCGAGGTATTCAGATATCGGCGAATCATTTATATCCTACGTGGATATCTTTTTAATTACTCGTTTTTTATTTTTTTCTTAATATATTACGATAACATATTGATATAAAAAAATAGAAAAATATTTCATTCGTTCAAGAAATATTGGTAATACCGGCAAAATTTGAGCCGATTCCGACCAAAGTAACGTTCCATTTTCCATGTTTCATTTAGAGTGCCATTGCTGGTACCGCATCTTTTAGCAGCTCGTTGCTATTAAGTGGTCGTTAGTTGATCCTTTTTAAACACTGCTTTCGGCCTTGCTCAGAGTGAATTTAAATAAAAAAAAAACTTGTTGGTACTACATTTTGTACTAGCTCTTTTGCTATCCAAGTGAACTTAATTGTTCCTTTTAGGCTCTACACTTGGAGTTGATCGAGTTACAAAAACGCTTATAAGATAATTCAAATGATTTAGTAGTACATTAAAAATTGACCTTTATTTGCCAAATATAATTAGGTAAGTATATTTTTGATCTTTATATACGCTTACTTGTGATGATATTCGAAATACAGATTTGTCAACGTGTCTTGATTAAATAGACTTCAATATTTAATTTTCGGTATTCTGTTTTACACTCTTCACAACAAGTTTCAATTATGGACGGATTTCAACTTCTGGATTTCGACCTGTTTGGTGGTTTGAAGTAAGTTAGTGGGTGTGGTCAGATAGAAGTGTTTGCATATGTCACTAAATATTTAATTGTTATGTATACACTGTAACAAAAATGCAACAAATCACTGGTCTAATTTCACTTGGCGGTATTGAAAAATATTCAAAATTCAACAGCTCATAATTAGCATCAATCTCGTCAACACGGCGTTTTTTTAACTTTGGAAATAAGCAATTACTGCAAATGAACAGTAAATTTACTGTACTTTTGCTACAGTGTATAGTGTCACAGTATAGGTGTTGTGCATCGTTTCGTTGTATGAAGTATGATGATGGTGATCAATGCAAATGTTTATCATGTATTCGCAGTATTGTTCTTCAGTGTGACAAAATTACATAAAATAGACTGTTTATTTGCAGTAGTTGCATATTTTAATAATTTGAAATCGTTTCGTCGTTGCGTTTTATATCGAGAATGGTATGTTGACGGACCGCACCATGGCCGTGCGTTCCATCAACAGACCATACTTGGACAAAGAAGTCTATTTCATAGTTTTATTTCAATGTCATTGAGTAAAATTACTGTCAAAGAGCAGTGATCTTTGCAATTTTGCTACAGTGTAGTTAGGATTAGGTATACCAATTATATTTGTAATTTGGGATGGCGAACTCAGTTACGAGTATACCTTTTCCGTTTTTAGATAGAATAGGATTTCGTTTTTATTCTGTAGGGGAAGAAAGCCGGAAGTACGGCTTAATCATATGTCGAACCATGATGTCTCGTATATGCCACCGAGGCCGAGTTTATTTGTGATGCATGCGCACTGCACAGCGAAACAAATATAGAGACATCATCTTTGAGCAATCTTCAGAAAGAGAGAGAGAATTTTGAGAGAATTTATTTTTTTCCCATTTTTTAACAGAAATGGATGAGCCGTATTCTCCGCTTTCCTCTCCCACGGAATAAAAAAAATCCTATCCTATCCCCACTCACACTGTGTTAAGATAGATATGCGTAATGTATATTTGCGTAGTATACACACTTTTAAATTCCATAAAAGACGTGGGAAACACCCCAAGATACCTCCCCAAAAATAAATGATTAAAATATTTATACTGCTACATCGAGTCGTTGTTATGTCAAATAACTAATCTATAGTTCCACACCTGGATGCTCAGCAAAAATCAAGTGGCGAAGGATTTCGTGAGAAGCCTCTGGTGTGATCAGAATTTGCCGACGGAATAAAAAACGAATTTTTTCAAAATCGAAAACTCGTTTGAACAAAATTTAAAAACGACTCAATAAACTAAGAGGAAATTAAATTTTTCTAGACAGTCTGATGCGATCTGAAGCAACATGAATCGCCTAGGGCAGATACCGCCCGTTGCACTTTACCAAAACGGTTAAGTTCAGTTCGGAATCTTTCCCCCTTTTTCGCTTAGAGTGCAGTTGCCAGTACTACATGTTGTAATTGCTCCTGGCCATTAAGTCCCAAGAATCTCTAGTGTTTAATAGCATTCGATTTGAACTTCTACGAAATTGGTCGATTGTCGCCTCTTTAGTAAATCGTAAGTTTTCCCGTTTCTCTTCTTCGGCGCGGATTATTCGGTTGAGGTAGACGCCAACATCCTGCATGCCACGCCACAAATTTCCATGTAATTGGTCCCATCTCTACTGACACCCACGACTTTATATCAAAAACCAAAAAAGGGAGCTTGAGTTAAAACTGGAATAATAATATATCCTGACCAGTATAAATGGCGGCATCAGATTACTGAAAGCTCAAAATAATACACCGAACATACTCCAATGTTCATCAGGAGCTTGCCACAAACATGGCGAAACGACTCATCGACTCTGGTGAACCTGATCAGAAATTTTATTCCGCCAAGCATGCGCCACAGATAAACCGCGTCTTATCGACGCGATCCATTAGTGACACATACTTAACAAAAGATGACATACTTTTTATGATTGCGGTGAATATACTAATAATTCATATTATGGGCATTGTCTGAATACGGACATAGAGTCATAAATACTTACATGCTATCCCACGAGGAAGAATTTGCGAATAATAAGATCATCAAATCTTACCAAACCTACTGCTTCATTAAAAGCGATTTTATGATATGCATCGGACACGTAATTGATCTCCGTGATGGATGATCGTCGGCTTGTTTCTTTTCTTGATTTGGCAATTGGACGCTTTAATTTAATCTTCTAAAAATCGATCAAAACCTTTTCTGTGAACTGTTTTACAAATTGCAGGCCACGAATTACGAATAAGTGCCTATAAACGTAGTCTTCACGTACGTGAAGAGTATCAGTATCGTTAATCATTGTCAAAGAGGCCCAAATTACATTAATTTGACATAGATATAAATACAATGCCAATCGTCAATCTAATTATGGGTTAGGGTTAGAAATGCAAACATTAGAACACAGTGCGCAGTCCGAGTTCAGGGGATGAATTTGCCTCAATGGCGCGGTCCATACATGGCCTATCCTTCAAAAGTTCTTCATATGCTATACAATCGTAAAATTCCGAAAAACTAATTTTTCAGCAATTCACACCTTATGCATTATGGATCACATCTCTATACATAGACGATTCGTGTGTACAATCTATCTATCTTCTGTTGTCTACATTTGCATGACTAGTTCTCTGTTAGATCATGGAGGCATGCTTTTTTCATTTATTTTGTCGATGAACTTTATTGCTGTAATTTAATTGTCGCGAATGTTGTTCGACGTCATGAGTTCAATTGGACTTGTTTAAGTACACAAGTAAGTTTTGTTGTATTATTTATAGCTGCACTGTGAAAAATTTAGCATTGCATATATAATTTACTGACATTTAAGACGAAGAATGGGAAATCGGAGAATTTTTCACAATTTTAAGTTGGTTGAATTACTGTATGCATACCTTAAAATTACCACAGGGGTCTTTGTAGGAGGAAAGCCAGTATCGCAGAGATGAGTGACTTAGTGGACGTCGGGGTAGTTGAACCATTATTGATATAAAAAAAATTGAAAATTTGCACAGAATAATCTCTTAAGTACTCCATTACAGGTCGATTTCCGGTTTATGTGCGCAATCGCTAGTATTTCTGCGTTCTCTTTCCCAAACGTACATTTTTCAACATTATAAGACAAAAATGAATAATATTGTAAAAATTGCCAGAGTCTCAAGCTAGCTCTACACTACTGCAGCAATCTAGACCTCTGTGGGGGTAAATAAAGGTAATAAATCTCGTGCGATCGATCTACGGGTTCCAAGTAAATCTTTGAATATATTCACAGAATTGAATATATATTCACAGAAAGTAAAACTAAAATCCCGTTCACACCTATAGTATGATGTCATCATTTTGAGGAGGTTCCCCAAGTCAGATTTTGGAAAACTTTTCGTATGTCGCAAAACAAGCTTATGGCTACATAATATGCATAGAATAGCTTTAGAACACTTTTTTAGGATTTTGGGACTTTTTGACTGGACTACATAGAGTTTGTTGATATTAATTGACCTTTCGTTGTTTTGAAATCTTGCTACAATGAGATTCTCAACAGCAAACGTATATACCCTTGTTCATTTATTTATTTTAAAAAATAGGAAGACGTTCTCACTCACATTCGACTTGACGTCTAAATACGTTTTGTCAAGTATGCACCACCAATGGACTGCGCCTACAAGGCGCGGTCCATTTGTGGATCATGCATGACAAAATGAAAATTTTTATTCGGGTAATATTATGCAATAGAAGTTAACTAAATCAAGTCTTTGATTTAGACGTCAAATCAATATGAGATAATTTAAACATGTGAAACATGTCTAATTCGTATCACAGGGGAAATTAATTAGTAGAGGATTGTCGTTTCAATTAGGTTTAGAACGTTCTGGTTCTTTATTGCCCTACGGGAGGTATACTTGCATATATCAATATAAGAATTATACAATAGTTGTGGCGAGGGGGATATCTTAGTTCGGTTGATTCACATCTATATGGGAATTCAAAGGAGAAAAGCCTGTTGTATCACAATACTTCAAAGTTGTAGATAGTTTTAGTATCGTCCAGGAGAGATACTGCATTTTACTATAACCGTTTAGTTCTGCTCCGCATGTTTTCCGTTTAGAGTATAGTTGCCGTTCAAATATTTTGCAGAATATAAGTGTTAATTTCTTGGTTCCTTTTATGTTCTGCATCTGGCCTAGCTTGAGATAATTTCAATGAAAGAATATATATATATATATATATATATATATATATATATATATATATATATATATATATTGAAACATATTGATAATGCTCACATTTATAAAAAAGAGGCCAGGATTATTATGACATTTTTAGAGACGAAAAGCTTTGCCATGTATAATGATTTTGCTGCGCAATGAAGTAGTCAAGTCAATCTAGAAAGCAATGAAGTAATTAGGAATATTTCAGATTGGTAATTAGTTGTAAGGAGAACTTTAATATGTCACACAGACTATTTGAGCGGGTCATTAATGTCAGGTTTCAAATTATTGTACAGATTTAGAAATCGAGAACGAAAGTCTATATATTCGTACTATAAAAATCAGTATGACAGTTAGTTTTTAGTATTCTGATACTAGGGATGCCAATTTAGATTCAAGGTTCGAATCGCTCCGGATACATGTTTGATTCATATGATTCGGATACTCATTATTGTGATTCGGTAGAATTCGACAAAGATGTTTAGATAAATTTTTGTCAATTTTAGAGATTTTATATTTTTTCCAAAAATTTCGACCTCAAGTAAGAAATTTCTTTTTATCAAGCATGAACCACTGATATACCGCGCCTATATGGCGGATCCGTTAGTGTTTCATACTTAATGAAACATATTTTTGAATTATAGCAGAATTAATCGACTACTTTGTGAATTCAGCGATCAATCTATCCTCGATTCGAATGGTTTGATTCGAGAAATATATGTATCTAAGAGTGGTAACCTACGCTGTACATATTATGATTGCACTGGGATTCACTCAATTTGTGATTTTTTGTATGACTCAACACCACTAAAAGGTGAAAATGAAAAATAAAACACTAAAAACTGAACTAGGAACTTGCTCTTACGAGTCTTCGAAAACGTGAGCCGTTGGAAGAAATATCCGTGTACGCTACAAATTATTATACGGCTTTGTTACTTGATTGCCTCACAAGGAGGATAATTTTCATAATTTTGTCGCCATTCATGAGGCTAAAAAAGTCGGAAGGATATCCCACATATTCGAGACGACGATGCCAACACGTAACCATTAGAGTGAAAGGCCATCGCTCTCGACTAGTGAATTAGGTTAATTCGGGCTCTGTTGACTCTAGTTTTGTGTTAAACCTTGGCCATGAATTTAAAATTAGCTTTCTCTCTACCTATTACATATTTTATTTTGCCAAGCATGCGTCACGTACGGATCGCGTTATTGATAACGCGATCCGTCTGTCACACATGCTTGACAAAATAAAATTAATTTCAAAACTTCCTACGTAATTCCCTGTTTGTAGTCGCGTAATGTTCCATACTGTGTAATTTGCCATTTAATTCTAAACCACTTCCAGAAATAACATTGTATTTCAAAGAGGGTAGTTTTACTCCCGATAAGGTACAATTTAGTTCGGATATCAATAGATGTTTCGTGATCACGAGGTCTACATTCACGGCTATCCTTAACTTGCCTGAAGAGTAAGATATTCTGAGTTTTAGAACTTTATCTTTTAGTGAATTATCTCCGTAAAAAGTAGAAGTCATAATTAGGTAAGTTAGTAATGTTTAAAAATCAATTTGTGTTGTCTCGCTGTTTTTGATTCCCATGAGTTAGTTTAGTAACAATTCAATATTGTTTATCTCCTTTTATGGGTTATGTTGTTTAACTATGGTGATCGTTTTGTCATAGTGTATAAACTCCACAACAAGTATTTTGGTTCATGGGCTGAAAAAAAAGATAGATCAGGACATGGTGACGCCAACGACTTCGTCACAAGCGCAACAGAAAAAGTAAAAGATTTGAAACTTTTCTTAGAAAATATGCCTAACCTATCAAGCGTTGCATAAAAGTTAGCACCGATCCACAGATTTCGACGAGTTTCTCATCAAATATTTCACTTTTAAATGTGGATCACGGAATAATTAAATCAAGGAATGTCATTTTAAATGGACAAAAAATATCAACATAATGTTGTTAATTTTTAAACCCTCGTTCTATTAGTGGTGTAACAATTACCAAAATCACAAATAGGATAGGATTGTGACTTTCACTCAGTTTTGAACTCTCACGTTCTTCGTTGGCTATAGAATTCAAAACATGCGAATTAAGCCCTCTGGGAACACAAATTCGTTAACATACTTTATACGCACCCAAATGTAAATGAGAAATTTTTATATTGGCAAGCTTGGACCACTGATGGAACTTACCGCTAGGGCACGATCCATCGGTGATTTATGCTCGGCAAAACCAAGGGTTCAATGAGGTAATGTTGTACGCATTTTGCCCTTTAAGCACTAGAATTCTGAATTATGTTATTTTGCTATTTATCACAATTCCACTGTAAAATTTTTAATAGACAATAATAAAAAAATCGTGGACGGTTATAGACACACCAATTAGGTATTTGACCTTTGTTTGCTCGGGACAAGATATATACAGTATATATATATATATATATATTGGTATGAATGCCCTATCGTTTATTGTGTTGGCTTCGCAGGTTCGAATTCTCAGGTTAGCTCCCAGAAAACCCGATTCATTAATCCATGTCTAACACTGAATCCAGAGTGTAATACCCTGGGTAAAAAAGTCGGAAAGAACATGTCTTTCGAAGCACACCCATACTCTTCCTTTAAACTGAACGCTGGTACAGGACCTTGTTCAGGACGATCCATTCAAATGAATGGCTGTAATAATTTCAAATTCATAATCTCATCTCATACATAATCTTCATCTGTTATCGTTCAGGCATAGGGAGATGCCACGAGGACACAAAAAACCGTTCAACGACAGCTATGGGACCCGTAAAACAGCACTTAGTCACGCGAAAAGGCGATTGGAGAGAGCTTACGGGGTTAAAGGTGAATGTAATTTTACCGCAGACGAACTCGATGAACTTCGACAGATTTTCGAATTTTACGACATTGATAGCAGCAAGACGATGGACTTGAGGTATGTACAATTACTCACCCCAAAGAAAAAAGCGGACCATATACACACCGTATATTTTCACTGCTAAACTACTCTGGATTTCTGTATTATAAGCTTGGATGAAGCACCAGAAATTGCATCCCAAGCTGAAAACACTACTGAAAAACAAAACCGTAAAAAAGATTGTAGGGCGTTTCGCCCTCCGTTATGACGTCATAGATGTCGTTGGAAAAAGCTGAAAATTAACATTTGCAAGCAATATAGCACAACGTACATCCCGCTTGATCATTTCTTATGAGGCTAAAAGTGATTAACGTCGCGTAAAAACGGCGCAGCATACAGATACACAAATTTAAGTTGAAACGAAAATATTTCCGAATAAATTTAACAGTGAACTCAACATGGCTTTACGAGCACTGGGATACAACGCTAGTGAAAAAGATGTTCATGATCTTGCTGCTCTTATGGATGTTGACGGAGATATGACGATGGATTTCAGCGAATTTTGCATGATTGTAGAATATCTCAGAGAAGAGAAAGGCGTTGAAGCGGAATTGAGGTAAATCCATGAATTAAAATTTTACAAAAGATGATGAAAATAACCCCTACATCATGCTCATACCGGCCGTTAATTGCAACTCTCACCAATTTAGTTCCCAGAGAATGTTTTGAACAAATAATATAGTTTATATGCTCCAATGCTTTTGGCACTTAAAGTGGCATAGTGGTCTCTCTGACTATTTTCTGTAGTCTTTCTTTAATACCTTATATTTCACTTCACGTAGTGGGACTGAACTATTTAATACCGATTGTTAAAGGGCTCGATATTACCTGATTCAGAACCACTGGTTTATCCAAAGTGTTGAAACAATGTTCTACGTACACAGTGAATTTCAAATAAAGTTTAAACTAAACTATTCGAACAACCTGCTTTAAGTTATTCCATTTCCGATATCCTTTTCGCATATTTTTGTCGTTTATATTTATATTTGGCTAAGAATAACCCACAGATGATGTACGGCACTTTCCAGTCGGAGATCATGCTCAATAATTTTCAGTGGTACTACACGATTCCAAAAAAATTGCCTGGAACATAGTAAATGACATTCTCATTCACCATACAGAGACGCATTTCTTTGTATCGATACAAATGGTCGCGGTTACGTCACAGCTGAAGAACTTCTCGATTTATTGATGACGCAAGGAAATACAATGTCGCTTAAAGAAGCTTCAGAATTAATAAGGTAAAACCACTATAAAATGGTCGAGATATTGTCACAGTTTTGAGTTTGTTTAACATAATTTATGGTTTATATCTACGGGTTTTATATATCAAGTTTTTTGCAGTTGAGAGTTCTATCGAGAAAATTTTTGCGGTGGTCAGAAATTTATCCAACGCAAAATAATGTGAATAACATTTGGACTGCTCGACTCATCTTATAAAAAACGTTTTATGATGGGACATAGGCGGATTCAACATCCTTTGTTGGATGAAATTATATTGATATCTATTTATGTCTCGTTTCCATGACCACATTGATGAAAAATTAATAGGGTATTCATATGAGTTTTTGACAATACAAAGTTGGCCTTTGAATTATTAAAAGCCAAACTATCGCAAGATAACAAGGTTTACATGTCATTAACATTACGAAAGAGCCCAAAATATCCCGGTTGAATATATACTACACCATGAATAACCTATTTCAAGTTGAGTTGCATTTTGGAATACTCAGATATTTTGGCAATACTTTAGCTCGAATGATCAGTCTAATCACCATTGAGACGATTCCAAACACATTCCTGGGATGCAAAATCGATTAAAAGTTTGAAATCTTACTGGCTCACATAGAATGTTTTTCGGGACATGTATCGAGCCCAACCTAAACCACTAAATGTCATTGCTGCTGACAGTACTGACATAAGACAGTAACAACTTGGGTAGGCTCGGCCTAATCGGAAATATCACATATTTCAAATAACAATAACCCCGCTCGACTTAAGCGGCCGCTCGAATGAGTGGATATACAAAAAATACTGAGTAGCCTAGCCGTAAAAGAGGCTTTAAATCTTATTTTAGAGACAATTTTTGGGTACCATGCTACGTGCAATATGCGCTGTACGTAGAATGTGAAATGCGAGTTTTCGTATAAAGAATGTTTTATCTTTAAAACAGTCTGAATTGATGTGCATACCGAGTACGCGCAGATTTTTTTAATTTTTTGTTTCGAAGCATCCCTAATGCTTTTCTGGCTAGAAGGCACAGCATGAATATCACACATTTTAAAATGTTCTGGGCTGCTCTAATAATTTTGATATCTCTTTTTTTATTCGTGTTCGCTGTAAAAAAATGTCAATATATTCGGCTGCCTATATTATTTGAATGTCGATGAGGCACTTATACCAGCGACCCGATGCGCGATTTTTATCGAATCATATTCCATATGGCACAAGATTATCTCGATATGTAGGCCTTAAACGTACTCGATTTAAATGTTTCACGTAGCGTTAAGCCTACTTACTGCGCTCACAACCGTATTTTCGATCGGTCTTTGTTTCGATCACGCAGCCGTGACGTGACAGTCGCTGAGAAAAAAAGATCGTGATCGAGAGAACGAACAACGTAAAACGATACGATTGATTTTCGATCTGCCTTCAGACAGGAAGCGGCAGTGCGTGTGTATGTATGTGGATCGATCACTCAGTGACTGCCGATATCAGACAAAGATACAAAGAGCGTTTATTTGGTGTTTTTCAGCGAGTTTAATGTGGCTAACAGTCAACGGTGTATCATTTGATAGTACCTACAAGCAAAATTAATCGGATAACAATTCCAAGTCATTTTCAGAACATCTGCTACGATTTTGAAATGATACCAACACATGGCCTTAGGCAGTCATTGAAAGGTTTAGTATCAAGACCAAGTAGCATATGATAGCTCGTTCAGAATTTATGGAAATACTTCATTGCGAATAAAGTAACCAAATATGAGTGATTGCGATACACGAATTCCAAGATACGATTTCATATACGATATATTAAAGGAACTCGATAATACAATATACAGGGGAATGGAATGAGCTCGAGACATTTCCTCTTATTCCCCAAACAGTGCATCAAAAAACAGGCAAGCTGCGCAACAGGAAGTCGATATTCATTTTATATTTGTTCTCGCAAGGTGTCGCTAGCGACCTCGTTGCCATTATGTTTATTAACATGATGGATGTGTGCGAACAGTTGTAAGTTTTCGTTATCATGTTTTTATATCATGTTTATAAATTCGCGGCAAATGGGTCTGCGTATATAGAACTCGTTGTTTGAATTGTATTGTATTTCTGCAGGTGCAAGTAATTTACTTAGGGCGCCTAAATCACCAGTGAATTATGAATGCGAATATTGGAGATACCGCCATAATTAGCAGTCCTGATTTGATTAAAAAACCTCGAGGTAAAGCACCCAAGCGTTCAAGAATATGGGAAATATTCTCTGTTCAGGAACATGACCAATGCAAAGCTATATGTAATGAGTGCCAGACTGTTGTTTCTAGGGGCGGTGGTACTGCTCGCTCCCAGTGTACAACTAACTTGTGGAACCACGTCAAAAATAAACATCCACAAATATTTGAGGAAATTAAAAAATTCAAAGAAGATATGCATCGTTATCAAGACAATAGGATTAATAAAAGAGCACTCGCAAGCCGAGCATTAGAAACTGAACGTCATGACGAATTCAAAATTTGGGACCTATTTTCCGTCAGTGCTCATGATAAAACAATAGCAAAATGTAATGAATGCAATTTGGTCATTGTAAAAAGAAAGGAGGACAATGAATCAGATGCTCTTTGGTACCATATGATTTCGTATCATCCTCACCTGTATTCCAAATGTGTCAATGAATCAATAGATGATGTGTTTTCTGGCTCTAAAAGCAGGCGGTCAACTGTATGGAATGAATTTACACAACATCCACTTGATTCATGTAAAGTTGTTTGCAATACATGTGATACTGTGGTCTCGCGTGGGACTGCAAAGGAAAAATTAAATACCACAAACATGAGAAGGCATTTGAAGGGAAGTAATCATCTCAACGCTCTTCAATCAAAAGGGTTATCTCAAGATAGTTCCGCACACTTGGAAGATGATATCAAGTCAGATCGGGAATCAAATTTTCATTCACCTTCTGTTGATCTTCAGAGAGCCCTTAGTGAGGCAATGGCTAAATGTGCCAATTCCCTTGTCCCCCCATATCAAAAAATGAATGTTTCACACATAGATGATCATCCCAACGAAAATAGTGCAGGTTCTTCAGATTATGAAACATTTCCTAAAATGGGGGACATTGGTGATATGATGAAAAATAGACAAGTTGACATGGTTCATACAGCTCTCATTATGAATTCTCTGTACCAACAGCAGCAACTGGGTATTTGTTGTGACTTTTCTATCTATGTCACGAATAATTCTATACATTCCTCCCGAAAGTCAACGACAGGTTCTACCTCAGAGTTCAAATTGCACAAATGCGTTGCTGGGACTATATCAGATAAACTGAGAACTACAATACAGTCTGGATCTGACCGACTTACAATACCCGGTGTTGATGAAGATGCCACACGATCTTTCATTGAGATTGTTTACACGGGTAAATTGAATAAAATTGGCACTCTAACAAGGGAGCAGCTGCAAGATATTTATAATGTAGCTAAAATGTTATCAACAGACACCGTGATAGATTACTTGGAGCGAAGTTATCCAAACTTCGATATTGGGGAAAGTCCAAAGCCAAGTCCACCCATATTCATGAATGGCACTGTTAACCCATGCAAAAATCCTAATGAAAGTAGAACATCTGGAAGTCCAAACAACTCAAATTCTTCAAAACACATCTCAACCATTCCAAAAGTAAACAAAAGAAAGAATTATTTGCCTGTTGCAAATGAAAGTAGTAGAAAAAGACATAAGACTACTGAGAAGGAATATGACAGGTCAGATGCATCTCCTTCACAAATCGTTCATGATATGAATGACATTTCATCACCATTTACAGTTAAAACGTATGATTCAAGTTCTGCAAGTAATGAAACCAAGGAACATTTAAGACTAAAAATGGAGAATAATCAAGTCAATCCTTCACATTCATTAGATGACATTGCTAAAACAGATTCAACAATTCCAAACCAGCAGTATATAAATGAAATAATAAAGTATGATCTTGCTCAAACAAATAACAATAGTGATAATGAAAGTTCTGAAGAACCACATCAGCCTTTTGTGTCGTGACAAATATTTCTGTGACGATCATTTTTATATGTACTTTTAGATTTAAAAATCATAATTGATCAAGCACTGACTTATTTTTCCCGTTTGATCTAATTTAGAACATCTCAGCTAACAGCTACATGTGACTTTGTCATTTTATTAAATTGTTGATTTTTTAATATTTTGCATTTTTATTTTTACTATGTAATGTATATATTTTAAGTAATATTTCAAATATTAAGTGCAATGGCATGTTTGACATATTTTATTCTTTATCAAACCAATGATTACCAATCATTTTCAAACGTTAATTACAAATATCAGTTCAATTTTCTCATTAGCAAGTTTGTTTGTCGAGCATAAATCAGGGGTGGAAGGTAGTAAGACCCAAAAATGGTCCATACTAGAAAAAACATAGTTGACCTAATCGGGCCTTGCCATTTCTTGTGAAAATTGATTAAACTTCTCATTTTAACTTTGTTCAGTTTTATTTGATACACACAATCATTGTTTTGCCATAAGGTACTCTATTATATATGGATTTTTTTTCATGTGTTTGCATACAGTTTGTAGCTCAAGATTTTAATGTCAATAAATTTATTGGTACATTACGTTGATGATTTGAAGTGGAAGTTGTTCTTCCTTGCAAGCCACTGACATGCCCTACTATTTTCTTTGAAACAAGGGGAGAGAACTTGTGTTGTGTCTAGGGGTGGCCAAAATCGAATATCTTTTGGTTTCAGAATCGGATCGAATAATTTTTCTGAATCTAATCCAATATCGTGTAATAAACAAACAAAGACACCTTTTCATCAGCTAAAAATCCACTGGAAATTCACACTTTTTTTGTTAAAAAACTCAACATTATCATTTTGTTGATTTCGAATTGTATCGGATATTTTGAAAACCCCTAGTTGTGTCATTTATTGTCTCTCTAGACTATAAAAGGTACAAAAAAATACAGTAAGCATTGAGCAATTTGGAGTGAAGATTCAAGATTTGCTATAAAATCATTGTAAAAAAAGATTTGACACTGGCAAGACAATGTTTGATCCTAGGTGTACCTTTTCACTAGTACAACTAGAGGCTTTTGGCAATGTCACAACTCTATATGAACAAATATAATCCTGTAATTTCAAACGCGAGGACAATCCTAATAAAGTAACTTATAATGAAGCTTCAGTTGTAATTTAAATGCCTGGGTAACCTTACTTTGAGCTAACTCATTTCTAAAAATTATCCAATAAAATAATCTGGTATTTACCTATGTGTGCATTGGCAAAGGTTTCAATGATAAAACACCAAAACCCCCGAGTTTTTTATTTACCATCTCTTCTGTTGATTTAAAATCGACAGAAATACTCTTGAGAAAATAGCATCAAAAATAAGGATAGGATTTCACCTTCGTTCTGCAGGAGGCGGAAGTCTAGACAAGGTCATAATCATATGGCACACCACGGCCTCTTGTACAGACACTGAAGGTTTTGGCTTAACATTTCACTCATTTTTTCTGTGTGTGGTAAAGAAAATAAATATCATTTATTTTTTTCTTAAACCTCCCACAAAATGATTTCAGAATTTTCGACTATATCTGGCAGGGTTAGTGATATGGGGCAAATGCAAGGTAGAGTTTATAAGCTTATCTACATTAAATGTGAATATGAAATGTAAAGACTTTATAACTTCATGAACACTGTCCTCCAGAATAGTATTTCTTTGGCTTCCCTATCGTCCACTTGAGGAAAAGTTTCCCGTATATCTCATTCTGCTAACACGGACCTTTTATGTATTGATAGCACGGACTTTTTAAAGAGCATAAATGGCGGTGTTGAAACGGCCAAGGGCCAAACCATCGGCCATCCGGACATGCAATCGCGGGTTAAAATTTATTTGGTCCGTTTTATTTCTAACGAAAAATTTGTTTCAAGACTTAGATAGCGATGGATATAAGTGATACAGAAATTGAAAACGTTGTTAATTCGAATATGTTAAGATTAGGACACATGTCCGGCCACAATCATTCAAATAATGACTTATTCTTTGGATAATAAAAAACCTGGAGGGATATTGAATATTATTGCGATTTGTACAGGTTTGTTGACAAAAACGGAGATGGAAAACTGGATTATGAAGAATTTATGCGGATCATCCTAGAAGGCAAAAGCATGTCAAGATCCACAACATTCTATTCAACAGCAGCCTCATCACTGAACTCTATGCAGAACAGCCAACTTAGTTTGGCAAAACAAGGCAGTGAAGAACATTCATCTAGTTACAAGACTGCAAAATCTAGTCATACAGACGGAACAATAGCAGCGCTAGCAGGTAAATAAATGAAAGATTCAGAAAAGAAAAATGCGCATGAAATTGAACTGGGGTAATCGAAATATACTGGATTTTTCATCACGAGCTGTATTACAAGAAATAGCCATTTCAAAAATATTCCACAAAATATATTGAAAATAGATTTCGTTGCCAATGTGCCAAGATAACACGTAAAAGTTACTTGAAATTTAAAATTGTACTTTTAAAAGCATTTGGAATTATGCTCATTGTTGAAACCATCGCAAAACCACTACAACTTTGGATAAAATTTGGCAATACGGTTACGAAATATTTTAATCTTTTCGGCATGACTTGCAAGCTTGTTCATTAACAGCCCACGTAAATTTTTATGTAGTATGTAAGTTGCTTACTATATTTATATCTATAAACAGAATCAACAGAACTCGTAACCGTCAGTATATCTTCACTCAATTTCGGACTCCCTGATGTAAAAGAATTGTCTAGACAGAACACGAAATCTACAGAAGCACAAAATGCTATAGATCAAAGTGGACAATTGAAAGTAGATATCACACCAAGGTAAACCATTCAAATAAATCGCCCTCAATCTCTGTTCGCGCGGTAAACGAAAATACTGTAAGTGAAACTGAGCCATGCTGAAATATTGCGATATCAACAACAGCTGATTGGGCGAGAAACAGGATATATATTTTTTTTCCAATAAAATAACATGCCCAGGCGTAGACGATTTTTTCCACCGTTCCATTACATAGTTATACAAAATATTTGTAAACCAATTGAAAAAATTCTTCACCACACTAACGCAAATTGTTTGCATTCCAGCTCAATTCCTGCACCTCCGGTATGTGAAAAACAACCGGTCTCCATTAACATAGTGGGCCCGAGTAACGGAGAGGTTCTAGGGTCTGTTGTGTTGGAAAGCGGAACGCCTACAAGTAACTGAAGATGGTACTTTACAAGTATTGCGTGGTCAATCTTCAATGAATCGACGGACATAGAAGCTGCAATCTTTGGACCCTGACTGATATTTCGATTTTTTTCCCATTTTATTCCAATCAGAAATTTTAATTTTGTCAATCTTGCTCCACCAATTCCACTCAAGCAACGTACTGCTAAACATAAAGCACATAGTTAGAGCGATTCGTGTCGAACCATTAATATACCAGTATTAGTCTTAAAAGTATGTGTTTTTCAACACATTTACCCAGTCAGAAAAAATAGTAACCAAACAAGTTTTGTTAAGCGTGTGTCACTGATGGCCCATTTGGGGTTCATGCTTAGCAAAATAAAATTTCCGACACAAAAGTACTTCGCACCTGAATATGGTAATGTATGTACCGATGTATTTTGTTACTATTTTTCTTGTCAAAGACATCAGCCGGATTATGGTTTCTTTCAATCTTTTATTTGAAATTTTAATATTTCCTGTTTAATAAATCTTTATGAAAGTATCCTTATTGTTTATCGACGAATGTCAATTGGTGTTAAAAGAGCTTTTTCATTTTATCTTCCGCCCAAACAAATTGAAGTGAAATAAGATGCAAGGGTAATATGCAACGATCTAAAACATCGCCATAATTTGGATCGTGATTAAGAACTGCTCCAAACTTATTCATGTGCTACGTAGGATACGACTAAAAGGTTAAAAAAAGACACTCTCTGGGTATTGGGTCACGGCAAAACCGTATCGCGCGAGCTATCATTATGGCATGCAGAAATTGCTTTCGCGTAGGAAGTAAAAAATCTGTACTGAGGGCCAAATTTCGCCAGTTCTTTCAGTGTCCTCGTTGTGCTGAGAAGTGGTGGGTAGTTTTATCATCGCCCAGGGCTGGTACTTTACCATGGTGGTTTAGTTCTGCGTGGGATGTTTTCCGCTTATGCGGTTTCTGGCACTACTTGTACATCTTGTAGTAGCTCTTCGCCATCTGAGTGGCCGGTAGTTAGCTCTCATGTGAAAGCAGTATGTAGTTCCAACATTATCTCAACAAATTTGATTTGCGGCAACGATGACGAACCGTCCACAAGTCATGTAACAAGAGAGAGTTTTGAATGGTTCATTGATGGCCCATGTATGAGGAATCATGGGAAAGAAATATTCGAAAAAAACGTAGAAATGAACCTACGCCCTACATATCTAGCTCAGCAAAAATAGTTAAAGCAAGAGAGATGAAGCCCCCGTGAAGCTGTGGAATTGCATTGTGGAACGGAATGGAATCGAAAATTGTCATATTAAGGTAAACAGATGTTTCTAAATACTTTTGGCATAAATGACAAAATGATCCGTACAATTTTGAAGCGAAAGAGAGAAGATATTTCATGCGGTGAGGTAACGAGAGGTGTTGCAAAAAAAAAACTTTATTTTCGGTGGCACAGAGGGAACTTGTGAAGAGGCACATAACTCTTTTTACAAAATATAAGAGCGCTATTCTAGAAGACGCCCAGAAAAGTTGTATTTATCATGCGAACTCTCTGTTAGCAAAATGTATCGTCTGTAAGTACAGAAATGTATGGAAGATAATGTAGAACCGGCACAAGAATGGATGTACAGAGATGTTTTCAAATAGTTGAACTTGAGTTTTCACAAGTCTTACAACGATACCCGTTCAAGGTGTGACAAACTAACTGCCCAATTAAATCTGGCAGATGGTCAGAGTGAGCAAGATGCAGAGATTGAAAGACCACAACATATTACTAGACAGGAACATGTGTACGATGCAAAAAATCCGACAAATTACTGTGTCATGACGAAGATTGCGTACAAGGTGCCAGTTTTGATTTGTAAAAGTGTTTGGCTACCCCATGTCTGTCGGCATACGAAGCGTTTTACAAAGGACCGTTGTGGACATTCAATTTGACGGTATATGATTTCAAATATGGAGACGGCAAATGCTACATGTGGGACAAACTATTTCTAGTAAAGGTGGTTGTGAATTAGCATCCTGCATTTTAAGATATCTTATGTCCCCTCCCAAAAACAGAACGTGTCATTTTATGTTCTGAATGCTGCAGAGGTCAGATTAGAAATATCTCCTGTACTACCACGATTCAGCATGCTTTAGTTAAAATGGAAAGAGCGGAAAGCAACATAAAAATGATAGATCGAGAATTTCCGCTTCCAGGACATACACATATGGAAGCGGACACAATTCATGTAACAATCGAAAAGCACATGAAGCGTTTAAGTGAAACGAAAATAGAAGTTCCTCATGCCTGGCAAATTTTCATAACAAATTTGCATACAGAAAAAATAGACTGCAAGTGTACGATATGACCAAGATTCACTTCAAAGACTTCTGGAAGACGTGTCTGTCTGGGATAGACGTTCCGTACCAAAATAGAAAACAGAACACAAATCTTGGAGCAGTTCGTTGGTTAGACAGACCTTTGCGAATTCAGGCATGTGTTTAAGATCCAGGTATCGTCAGACCCCAGACTCAATATCACGGTGATTACAAATACCTACCCTTAAATCGCCGAACAACAAGAACTTCACTTGTGTATGGATGCTCCTTTGCCGGAGCTATTTCAAGAAGAAAGAACAATCACAGAAAACAAATTCCATGGTCTAATGAATCTTCAGCCATATATCAGCAAATCTGTATAAATATTCTATAAAAATCTGAAATGCATGACGGACGGTAACGAGATTCATCCTGATGTTACTTTGTCGGAAGATCCATGTGATTCAGACATTAACTAATTGTTCTGGACTCAAAATTGACTGCATGTTGGACATACGCCATTACTGCACTATTTTTTCAACAAAAGTTTGAGTTCAACATGGGAGTAAGTCGAATATTATTTTTTTTAGATTCAGGACATTCTTCAAAGCAAAATCATACATAAAAAGAAGCTCCATCTCCATTCAACTCCAAGCTCCATTCAATCGTTCCTTGATTTTTTTTTGCCATGCAGAAACTCTAAACACGTTTTTTCTCGAAAGTTTGAAAATGCGACTTACGTGCTTCTTGTATTGAACCACAGATATATGTATCATACTCTCCATAAATTTATATAACTTAGTTATACCCTCACGCAAAATAATAACACACATTTATTTTGAACTAAATTTACTATATAACAGTGCCGTACTTTATGGCGAAACCTTACTTGAGTTATCTTTCAAAAGTAAATTGATAGTTTGAAACTACTTCTGTGTATTTATTATAAATTTAGATCACTGCTTCATAACGTCACTTTCCAATCCGACAATAGAAAATGACATTTCTCCAAACCCATGTCGTATGAGCATAGCCCTACGCATCTTGCCTAAGCAACGCCATTTTCCTGCATTTCGGGGTGATTTTATTTTGGGAGGGGACTCTCAAACCACGACAATATTGCTCCGCCCCTATAATGAATAACTCTGGATAACGTCCGTCTGTATATAAGTTCGCTATAATTTGTATTTTACTAAGCAATGATATGCACGATCAGCTGTAATGACTTTATTTATCTACATTTATACCAATGACATAAACTGGTCAACGCAGTGGGCCGTGGACATGTTACATGCATATATCGCATATCTGCATTTTCTTACTTTTATTTAATCGTTTGTAATTGCCGGGGGGTATACGTCGCACGTCAGTATTTTAGGCCAACCGGGTCTTGTGCGCATAGCCCGTCTCAATTAACCCTTTTTAAATCGTGTCTTTTCTTTTATCTTCATTACATTCAACAAATAAACATATATAAACGTTTGATTCATAATATATTTCTTAAATTTTGCCATACAGGCTACGGTATATGTAAGCAAATGTCATCGCCAGTTTCAGCCCCGAAAATTTAACGAAGAACAACACAAAATCTATGTTAGCTGTTTTAAAACTTTATACATTTCACCTTCGTAGCGAAATAAATAAGCTTATCGAGTTTTCATGCAGTAAAATTTCGCTGAATTATACCCCACATCTCAAATGATGGTGAGGAGGCGTAGTCCAAGTTGTAGAGTTTACAGCTCTGAATCCACAAAAGTTAAAATTATGGAAAAAATGTGCTTGCCCTCGGCGCATATTTATCTGCTAATATATTTTTTTTACTTCGAGGCGGTAAAAGATGGAAAAATGATGTATAATGTTCGTACCGAACCAACACATTTTCTGTAGTGATAAAATAACAATTGATGGCGTTGTAATGATTTGAAGAAGAGCGACCAAACAATGCCGAGACCCCCAGCAATTTTTGAAATGCATATCTTTTCGAATTAATGGGGAAAGAATAATGAACTTAACATTGTTTTCCATATGGGATAGGATTTTTCATTTTTATCCTGAGGGAGAGGAAAGTCGAGAATACAGCTTAATCATATGATGATCCACGCGCGGGCAGAATGTTCTTGTAGATAACGTAAATCGAAAAAAAAACATGAATCAAAAAAAACGCCAAGGCTTGCAAGGATTCTACAACGGATGGTGAAGCAACAACAAGTGTCACGCACAGTTGGTCACAGACAAAACAAGTTCGTGACGTCACAAATTATCTCACAGTGCGGCGTGATGAATAGTTTAGGAATATATATATATATATATTATTGTAAGAATATAAGCATGTTCAATTTATGCTTTACTGCTTCCAGAGAATCAATTGTGGTAGATTGACAGGGTATGCATTGTACTTGTTCTGTGTCACTAAAAGTGTTATTAGCAAAATCGTGCCTTTCCTATCAATTTGCATAGCATGCAGGAAATTTTGTCAACAGTATTTTACCAACACAGAACATGGGGTGGGGGTGTAAGATTTTGATGAACCGTGATCCCTTGTTTAGTTACACCACAGCAAACGGTGGTTGAGACTCTTCACTAATTCTTCCATTCGAATTTAGGTCCTTTATTATTTTTGTGGTGTTTTGTTTCCTTCTATAATTCAGTTCAACAGAACAGCTGATCAGAACTTGCTTACACTCAGCTGTTTTGTAACAATGCGCCAGGCCAATTGGTAAATCTTTACAAATATGCCTAAACTCTAAGAGTGTGGTGGCTAGACCTGCTTAGAAAAAACTAATTTGAATTGACAAATACTGAATATAGTCACTGTCAAAGTTTTTTCTCGTCCATGTTCTGATGATGTGTGAGTTGTAATATCATGGTGTTGTCCAGGATAAGAATAATATCAAATGTCCATTTTTTGATAAAACAGTCTTCTTAATACAACACAACTTGTTGGGAATGAGTTGATTCAGTGTTTAATCCACTTGAGTTTTTTCCAGTTTCTTAAGAAGTGTGATACAGAATAGCCTCTTTTTTGCCCACAACGGCCCAAATCTAAGAATGGCAGGTTCGGAATAGAAGGCTATAGAAACCACTAGTGTCAGAATGTGGGAGGAACATATCTCCCTTAAGTTTAAAATTGGGAGGGACAGAAGATGCCCTAAGGATTTTGGAAATTTGTATGAAAAATCTTCAAAATGTGCAATATTTTCTACAAAAAATTCTACATATTCCTATTAGTTTTGCCCCAGAATGATATATTTTTCAAGCAATAAACCAAATAAACTTTTGTTTGCATTTTTTTATACTACTCTCAAGACTTCTGCTACCAGTGCCAGGTGGTCACTGATATCTTTATTTCGTATTAATCAAGATTTTGTTTACAATATCGAATGTTTATTTCAGAACTCAAGATGGATGAACCGCTTAATCAGCAAGCAAAAGTTTTGCTGTCCTTCACTCTTGAGGGCAAATTTAGTGATAAAGCAATATGTAAAGTATGTGGGCTTGTTGTTGAACGCCCCCAAGAAATTTTTGAAAGTGGCTTTGCCTTCAGAGCAAGACTCTGGAATCATTTAGAAAAAAAGCACAAAGAAGTCAGCAAACTTTTGTCTGCATTGAAAAGCAATGATTTAGTAGTGGATACTATTGAAAAATTGAATGTCAAAACCATTCAAAAATCTACTGAACAAATTAAAGGTTATACGTCAAAAATATGGAAGCATTACGAAGTTAGTAAAGAAAACAAAAATATTTCAATTTGTCGTGAGTGTAAAGAACACATTTGGAGAGGATTTGATCGAGGTACAACTTCTATGTGGAAGCACATCAAATTGAAGCATCCAGATACTTTTAAAACTGCACAATATGAATCAGATGAGAATTTGGAAGAAGAGCCAGAAGAATTAACACTTCAAAAAGATAGTGTTAAAGATGAATTTCTTTTGCATAACGTTAGACAAAATGCGTACATATGTAAAACTTGTGGAATGATAATGCGTCTTGATAGTCCATTAGAGTTCATCAATACGTCGCGACTAGTTAAACATTTAGATCATATATTTCATAAACGGGTGCAACATGGGCTGGAACCGCCAAAGCGAATACCCAAACTGAACAACAAACGGCTGAAATTAAGCAATACTGATAAACCTGATCCTGCACTGTTGAAAAACAAGACTCTTCCAGCACCAATCCCATCAGAAAAAATAATTTCAAGTAGAGAAGTTGATTTCATACATAGTGCTGTTATGATGCGTACACTGTACATGCAGCAACAAAGAGACCTGTGCTGTGATTGTACCATTTTAATCCCACACAGAGAAAAGCCAAAACAAAATGGAAATAAGAAAATTAGCGCAAATAGTAAGAATGATACGGTCAAGTATTACGAGACTGATACTGGCTATGAATTTAAAGTACATTCGTGCGTTCTTGCAATTATTTCAGATAAAATGAAAACACTGCTTGATTCAGTTAGCACAAGCACTATAATGATGCATGATGTTACAAAAGATGCAATTTTAAGTTTTATTGAAATCGCTTACCTTGGCAAACTGAAAAATTTAATATATTTAGAAGAAAAACAGATTTGGGATATATATTTAGCAGCCAACTCATTCAATTCTAGTTTGGTTGTGAAATATCTTGAAAGGGAATGTATGCATGTCATAGAGAAGTATTCCTCTGAGAATCCCAACCAATCTTACTCAAAGTTTAGTGTATATCTGTCAAAAGACTCTCAAAAAGATCATGATCAGGAAGATTTATCAACAGACTCCGCTAAAGAAGATGAAGATTCGTTTCAAGATTCTGATGACAACATTAATGAAGAAAATGAACAAGTTTCATTAAGTGGTTTATCTCTCTTAGGTATCTCGGAAAAACTGAAAACAAGTTTGCCCAACAAAAGGAAACGCCCCCCACCTCTTGCCCCAAAGATTAAATTAAAGATCAAAACACCACCAAGAAAAAGAAAAAATGCAAGGAAAAATGTCCAAGTGGAGCTTAAACCTCATGACGTTGAATCACAATCTCAAAGTCAAAATAATATACGCGTCGAAGATGCTAAGCCGAGGTTTGAGATTCAAGGTGACACAGCGATTCTTCGAATGGAGTCTCCTGAACATTCTATTGGGAATGGCCTCAACTCTGATCATAACTATACTGAAAAGGAAGAATTAAGATGATACAGAATGTAGTTGTGTAAAGTTTAAACTAGAAATGAGGCAGGATAAAAAATTCTCCCTCTTCCATCATGCCCAGAATATGAAATGGCAAACCAATACTAGGTTACTTATTACCGGTATAAATAAAATTAATTTTTTTTTGCACTTTTAATTATTTATTTATTAAATCTCCTTGTCTGGAATTTGGTGCGATTTTTTTTCTTTATACTTGCTTCATATACCAGGTGGTTGAACAATGATAACTTTGAACTTTATTAAATTAATAAATAATGAAATGGATATTATGTGTTGTTTGGTTACAGTGTTGGCTATTCACGGCCGTATTATGCTTGGGTAGCAAGCAAGGAAATTCATTCCTGGCATCTGCTTACCGCAGTATCGGCCTCATTCCAGAGCATTTAGGATTATCGTCAAAGGTTATATCGGTAAAGTTTTTGCCCCAGCGCTTGCTGATTTTTCCAATGCATGGATATCACATCATAGCGACTTCATGTAATTTTGTGTAGTGCCCACTCGATATTTCGCGTTGCCAATGGTTTAAAGCCGGAAAAAAAGCTACTCCACCTATCTGCTCATTCCTTGCATTGACAAAAAGCAATTGCAACTTCCTACAGTTGATACGGTTCTGAGTTCCTGGAATCGCGCATTTCTCAATCAACGATTGAAAACTCCCTATTGGCAGCTAAAATATCAGTACTATATATATCTATCTCACTAAACGTCAACACAGTAGTACATCTGATACATACAACTTTTTGACAGCTAACCTGCTCATCCGGACTTTTAATAAAAACAATTCTTCCACAACCTTGCTTTTTACACTTTCGTATCCTGAACAACACATTCATCCTGCATAATAATTAACAATGAAAAAATTTATTGCACATCTGATAAATATAATAACTCTATGTCAAGTTAAAAAAAAAAGCCAAAATGTGCTTTTTTCAAGAATACTCCAAAACACATCTCAATGAAATGAAGTTTTGCCAATCGATAATTTTTTCTCTCGAATGTGTTTTGGGTGTGGGTTACCAAGGAAAATGTCCTCAGTGTCCCATGATTCACATATTTAAATTCTCAATTTAGTTCTTTCATCAATCCATGTGCAGTCTTCAATTCTTAAAAGAAAACAGAACATTTGGTAATTGTGAAAGCAATTTCATAAAAAAGGCAAATAGAGGAACGCTGCTTCGCAATGTCAGTACCATGCCAACCACAGAGTCATCAGAAGATTTTTCCATAAACAATTATGAATAATTATTAGGCATGAAAATGTACCATTTCAAATCTCTGTTAAAAAAATTGAAACCTGTCAGTGAGGCCTAAACATCCCAATGTCCAAATTTTGACGAAGAGAAGTCTGAGAGATGATCTTTGTTTTGAATCTTTTTAATGTTATAAGTTCAGGTGCGAGTATAGAGGAAAACGAGTCACGCGTGAAAGCATTCATGTAGGACGACAGGTGTAGCAGGCACATAAAATTTAAAGCACATTGTAACATCAGAAATCACACACTCAAAGCTAATATCAAAACCATGCAGAATGAATGAATATGCTATAATTTTTGAAAAAGCTAAATAAAAAACACCAGTTCTTGGATTTCAACTTACCATGCAAAAATATTCTTAATTTGTCAGCATCAATTCGAAAAGTTTTCTTCTCTATCAAACCATCAGGTGACTTTAACTAAAAATTATGGATCATATTAGAATGCTTTAGGGATATTAAGGTTTTGCAGCAGTTTTCAAATCAGAAACTATTTTTCATGATATACAATCTATGGGATATAAATATTAAAATAAATAAATACTCGAAAATGATTGATTAGAAAATCGTTTCATTTTTCTATTACCTTCCAATTTGGATATTTTTTTATAATAGATATAGGGTTTTCCTGCACAACAGACAGAATGGGTATGCTTGGCCTAGTACCGGTAGTTATCATGTTGGCACTGCAGGGTGAAGATCTTGAGTTGAAGTCCATTCATTTATTCTTGTCAACCATTCAACCTGAGGCACAATAACTTAATAGGTTGGGGTACACCAGAAATATCCCGTCTTTTCAAAAACACCTAACCCTGTTCATCTGTAAGTGACCTGTGGACTTTTGGGGGTTGTCCACCCAAAATTGAATGTTTCAATTCAATGATCTGAAAAAATGATTAATTTAAAAGTCTTAATTGAATTTTGAATATTGTTTAAACACTCACACGCCTAGTACACCATGGTGCAATGTAACCACTGCTCAAACATTTTTGCTTTGATATGTTTTGTTAAGAATGGAGGACTGATAGATCAATTGCTACCAGTGGTAAGTTATACGTAGACATATCGTCTACACAAAAATTTGGCCTAGATCAAAATTATACATTGCACAGGGCTTTTAAAATAAGTTCATGTACACGAACATCAGAACGCAACAGAGATTCATACATTTATGACAGCTCAACTGTACAGAAAGTACTTCCGATCACTTTGTTCCCCGATTTGTTATTTAAATATAAATAGTTCACAAACAAATTTCAAATTCCGAAATTTCACACTTGTAAGTCAATGACAGCTTGTTTCAAATTTTCTCCGAGTTCCTCATTTTTGCAATCTTCTATCTTCCATGATAAATTTTCCAATCTTCCACATCGCCTGAAGCTTTGTTTTCTAAATTCTTCTTGTAGACTTGATAACTTGCCATCATAAGTTTTGCACAGAGCAGCAGTATGTTCTAAAATACATCTTCAAGTTAACTACCGTTACTTAAATTAGTAATATTCAGTGCAGTTAAAGCAGAATAGACATTTTACATAAATAAATTTTTTAATGCAAAAGGCCACAAGCCAAAAATTGATATACACAGAGTTCAGATATCTAAGGCCTTCATTGTAATAATTTATTTTTTTGAAAATTAAAAACTAACAATTCTACTTTGTGTGAAATTAGATGTATAGTTTAAGCTTTACAATAGGCTCAAGAATAATTTAATTAACTGAAATGGTCAAAAAAATTTTATAAATCAATTTAAATCTTGTCTGCATAGAAATTATATTGTCTTAACATCCCTATATTAACAGTACAATCAAAGAATTAAAAAAATCAGATCTTAAAATTAGAAACACAGTATGAGTGGTTGAGTCATCTCGACAATTGAAAAAAAGTGAAATGACCGTTTCACTTTTTTATATTGAAATTCACTCTAAAAGAAAGGCTTGAAGCAGTACCCAAAAGAAACAAACTAAAGTGGCAGCAATCGAGCTGTCAAAAAAGTCTTCAAATTATCAAGACGGCAATGGAATAGAAGATTCTGCCACCACAGAAGAGATAATTTAAAATCCAAGGAAATGTTACCTTTATTGTAAATTATAAGAAATATCGGATTATAAGAAATATTCTTTAAGCGCGAGGAAGTAGCAGAGTAACTGATACTCCATTCAAAATCCATTCGAAAATGCCGTTTAAATATAAGTTAAGAATCAATACTCACCTTTGGGTAAACCAAGTTGTTGTAATTCACTCGATAAAGTTTCTTCATCAACATCATGCTTTGCAGCACTTGATATAATGTAACGAATTCCAGCAATACTAGCTTTTACATCACCTGATTCTGAATAGAGATGTTGCTGGAATTTAGTTCTATATACTGAACTCAATTCAATTCAAATTATGGTATGATTTTTGAAGATATCAGATAGAAAATATACTGCTTTTTGTTGTTGCCAGTACTTACGTTTATGGTAATACTATTTCGCAGAAGAATTATGTCAAATTCAACAATGCAAATTACCCGTAGGTAGATTTTACACAAAAAACTAATCATTCATGGATGATTTCTTAAAAATCCAATTCATCAAATAACTAGAGTTCCACAAGATCATTGCTTATCTGATGAAACGAGTTAGGATTATTTCAAACGAGCTGAAACTTTTTGCCTGTTGTTTTTTACCCTTCTGCTTTTTTTGAGGGAGTTGTAGATATGTTTTTTCAAAAATGTCATTTCTGAATCGCCCTTACGCTACGCTATCAACAGAAGAAAAAAGAAATGAAAGCGGCTGTTTACACAGGACCTTGATCAGGGCGATTCAATCAAAGAGTGTCTATGAAATGATAAAAAAAACCAAAGGACAAAGTAAAATTTTCTGGGTATCATAGACATTGGGTATATCGAATTGCACTTTACACAATCAAGTTTCATTTTCCTTATTCTCTAAGAATTACTAATGAATCCAATTATTTAATGAAATATGAATATTTTCATTTCATTACCTAATCTAAAATTTTTTTATTTCAACATTAGTGTTAGTGACATTATCGATCAGAATTTTAACTTTACCGATACATTGCAGATCACAAAAATGATCTTTCTATCAGTCATTCTAAGTAAAATATGATTGCTAGGATTCCACCAGTTGAGATCCAACAATTTTCAAATCGAACATTGTTATTGTTATAGGAAATCAATAGTATTAAATCTTCATTGAGTAGGCTTTTTGTTGTAGGTGGTTTGAATTTCAATTATTTTTATAATGCCTTGATATGAGATTAAATAACAAATCCATATCCCTGATCAAGTGGACTGCTTGTAAATAGGTTACTAACTCACCATACTTTGCATCAGATGTTATTTTTTCAACTTTTTTAATCTAAAAAAATATTAGAAAACAAAGTTGCCAAAAAATATAAATGTTCAAAAGTATTTACAGAACATATTTCAAATACACATTTTTCTGCTCAGTTATAAAGTTGTGATCAATAACAAAATATTACAATAAGTGCATAATTTTACAGCATAAGTAATAATCAAAAAATCATTTCATAGGGAACTCTGGTAAGCACAGGGCCTGCAATTTAAAAAGCCAGCAATGTGGGTTAATGATAAACGCATATCTGGTTGATGGACACATTCCCACCATCTGGCCCAGAATGCAACATTGAGACTTTGGTATGTTCAAATAGATAGTCAAACTTAAATTTTATCATCAACAATTAATTTCTCAAGTGATGATCGGTGTCGGTTCCTGCTCCTAGTGACACACTCAAATGAATGGTCAGATAAGACATGGATTCGTCAACCAGAGTTACCCGGGGCCCTGAGCTACAACTTCGAAAATGTCAATCACTATGACATGTATCTACAGACCACAGCTACTAGAAAATATATAATTTGTCTGAAATCTTGAAGCCACAAAGACCAACAACGTCGAACAGGAAAAGATCATATCTTTCCAGCAATTCTAACCATCTCCACAAGTGGACGCTGGTACAGGGACAGGATCAATGACATCATATATTTATCACATGATTCAGGCACATCTTAAAAAGGAAATCAATTTCCCGCTTACATCAATTTCTTCTCCGAGTATTGATTTAATAACTTGCATTACGAGCAACTTCATCTTTACTGAAGTCTGTGATTAGAAACATGTTTATTGAATAAGTATATGATTGAAATATATAAATAAGCATCAAACATAGAAAAGCAGGATTTTTTTATACAGTATCCTGTCTTGGACTAGCGATTAGGATTTCAGGATAATCAAATGAAAAAATTGACGAAATAAAGCTGCTGCATTGAAAATACTATAGTTGACAACAAACTGGCGGAATGTCAAATACGCTGTTATACAGGCACCTAAAGAAAATGGGTTACTCGTTGAAAAAAAATTAGGAAAAAATTAGACAAATGGCGATTATTTCATGATATCCCACATATAATATGATTAAAATGCCTTTTTTGGTGTTTCATAGCAACCAAGGTGAAGAAGAAATAGTTTCAAAACCAATAACAACGCCATGAAATAGGTGAAGCGTTGATGGTTTTGAAGCCAAAACATATCCTGTAGATGGCATACAATGAAATGCTTTCAATATTAAGGCACTTGTATAAAAGGACAACATTTTAAGATGAATGTTGCATTGAAATGACAATTTTTCAAAGTCTGGCACTACAAAGATTATGAAATGGATTTTAAGCCTTTTATAAAAAAGAAAAGGATTTTCTCACTCTGATCACAACCTTATTCAAAACTTACCAATCTTGCTAATATATTGATTTCAGCCAACACCCAATCAGGACAATCCAAATCTCCACAAAACCTGAATTTCTTAAAACGAAAAATAATGAACTATAATAGCAGTAGCAGACAATGTCAAACTCTCCCTATATAAATTGTAGCTTGCCAAATCATGAATTGTGCTTGTACCGAAAAAATTTTATCATTATTATAAATTTCTCATCACATGTTTTTGAGAGGACTAAGCCAATAAGGAATAAGCCAATGAAGCATGTTGAACAACTGAAATAAATCAGGGTGCTTGAATAATACAGATGGAAATCAACAATAAATGTAATGATTTTCTTTCTCTCTCATCTCCCATCTTGAACATTATTAATACTGATTAGTACTGAATAATTTTTCCAATAAACGACAGATTATGTCCGCTTACGATTGTAGTATGAAGTAATTAGATAGCATTTGCAGTAAACGATGTCTAAATTGTGAAATTTGACAAAAATCATGATTTTGCTGTACAATGGTGTCAAAAAGTATATTCCATATTCCACCATCTTAAACACTATTGGAGTGCTCATGCTTAACACATATTATTTATTGCATTTGAGAATATTTTTTCGTGGTTGAAAAAGCACATTGATCATCACTTTCCTGTTTCAGGCTTCAACATCTGAGCACCAATACTACATGGCCTACCAGTGGCAAATGATCGTAATTCCTTATTCTATACACACAACCCATAACTAACTAAAATATAGTAATCAAATACTTACCATATCTGTTTATATTATTTCTTCAGAGTATGAAATACGTTATTATCAAAAACTATAGATATGCCATAGAAACAATCAATAAGACACTAACGTAACTTTACAGTAAAATGAAACAAAGCAAAAAAAAAGATGAGTTGGTATCAGAATACTGCAGTTATGTACTGTACAACTGCACATTGTACATAAGTATTGTGTTGAAAAAACAATGGAAGTAAAAAGAACATTATATTTGCCAAAAAGTACATTATTACATTTGTGGTTGGATCAATTTGAAAACGTATTATTCTTGGCAACATCAAACAAAAAAGATTATTATCATCGTATTATGTCACAGCAAACATTATCATGGATTGGTGGTGAATTAAAGTTATTATTCATCTATGCTTAGAAAAGTAAAATAATCATAATTTTGAGTTTTGAATCAAACATTGTATAAAATATTGACTTTATTTTCATTATTAGGATAGGATTTATTTTAACTCTGCGGGAGAGGAAAACCGGGAATACGGCTCAAGCATATGGTGAACCACAACCTCTCACGCAGACACCATTACGGAAACCGTAAGTGGTGCTTATGTGAATCACCATGTGTCGGCGAGGCTTCCAAAAGACCTCTTGCATATAGTCATCCCCCACAGGATTCGAACCTTCGTCAAAACTATCAGATGCGTAGCTCGAAGCGTATTCCCAACATGTTATCGAGCTAACAGGAGAAAGATTATCTCAATGCAAAAACAGTGCCACCTCGAAGAGTGCCGGTAAACAAAAAATTATAATTGTAATATGTAAGTTATCTCTTGTATCATACAGGGTGACAGTATCTTGCTTTCCTTCGGGTATCTGAACTGTTCATACTATATTTTTTAGATGCACAAAAATTCTGCTATTTCATAGCAGTAATGATGATTTGGAATCTATTTGACAGTTTGGTCACTACCAAACACTCAAAATGATATTTTTTTCATCTCTAGCAAAAGTTATATTGTGGAATATAGTCTTATATTCTTTGGTGTCTGAGTAGCGTACGTTCTGCCAGCCTGGTATCATATGGAACAAACAGTTCTTCTGAGAAATTACAACTATGGTTAAAAAATTTGTTTGTTTGAAAAAACAAGAAGCATAATTGGAAATAGTATTTGAAAAGGGAAGAGATGGAGAAACAGGTGGATGATCGTCACCATGCCAGAATATATCTAATGACATGGTGTACAAGTGAAACTCACTGAAAATACTGACTGAAAAAACTTTTGTAATGCTCCATTTACAAAATGATATCGGTCAAAAATGTCGTATAATTCTATATTTTTAAAATTCTAAACCAGTGATCATCACAGAAGTAAAAAACTACACAAAATATATTTTCACGTTTCAGAATAGGAATAGGTAGTTCATATTTTTTCACTGTTATGATACTACCTGGACAGAGCATTTAGTGAAGCTATCGATTTTCCTAGTACCAAAGAGGTAATAAAAACATAAGCCCTTGTTAACGCCCAAAAAAAGAACTCTCATCATCAAGAGAATTTACCAACAGGCAATATTTCATGATAGATCACTTATCAGAAGGTTGCAATGTCATGCTAAAATTTTTTAGCGATGTTGCTATTTCTATTGAGCTTTTTGAGTCACTGAAGTACAGTTTGTACACTCAGAAAAATAGATAATTCTGTCAATATCAGTACCTAGACAGAAATATATTGACAAACATGTTTTGCCATACATCTGTGGCTCATGCTTGGCAAGTGTTCCACGCAAAACAAAGGAATAATAAGTCATTCACATGATTGGGTATTCAATTAAAATATATCTGATTTCAAGAACATAGCATTTCAATCTTACAAACTTTCATTTTGGGGCTTCACAACACAACAGTGGTGCAAAATCTAAATATTATGGAATATAAGGAACATTGATATTCAAGATTAAAATACAGTTGTTAGATGACAGCAAATTAATTTCATGATGAAATAAAGGTATCTCAGCACTGTATTCATTTTATTAAAATTCGCTCAGAGCAAAGCTACAGGAGACAAATCATACTTGAAAATTCTCCTGAAGCCACTAAAGTGCAAAGAGCTACATGGAATGCAGGAATAGAAACTAAGGAACCCCCATCCCTGATAGATGTCTATTAACGTGAGTTTTAAAGCCAAGCAGATCAACATGATAAGGAAAGCAGTGAGAAGGCAACAAATTGCAAAGTTCAGAGATTATTGGAAAAAAGCTTCTTGCATAAAACTGTTTGTGACATTATGGAACCTCCACAGTGAATAGGTGAGAATTGGTAGCCAATCGTGTGGACTGTTTAAAAATTTTGTTCGGAGGAACAAGAACAGAAAGCCCTCTTGAACAAAGACCATTTTTTCACATTCTCAATAATATTTTAAGAAACAATGTCAAGTCCGTTGGTTTCTGCAAGCTAATATAAAATCGACAGAATACCAAACGAGTAAAGATCGTATGAAGAATTTTTTGACTGTTTTGGAAGGAGGATATGTCTATTTTTACACAATGACTATATAAATCACGCGGCTTCAGTAACATGCTTCGAGTCTTTGACTAGAAACGAGGCTTGGTAGCACTCTAGCCCTGAAAGTACAAGCTGTAGAATTGCCCATATTGTATGTTTTTAGCATGTTGCGAGAAACGGACAAATACAACTCCTCCAATCTAACATAGATATTCGTAGAATATTTTCTTGCTAGGTTGAAGTTGCTGGTTTTATATCTCATGTACCGGTAAGCCTTTGCCATGTTACTGGTCTTTATTTTCTTTTGGGTATTGCTTCAACCTTGCTTTAAATAGTCAATTTTCAACTAAAAAAATCAATGATTCAAATGACACCATCAGCTGGGAAGTTTTCTAATATGAGTTATTTTAAAAAAGTAAATACAGTACCATTTCACCTAACCTAAGTCATTTTCTAGCAATTACGAATGGTGAAGACAAACACCAAAAGAAAATATTAAATTCCTATGGTTATTCAACAGATATTGTGATCAAAGGCAGTGATTTGAAAAATAAACTTATAAATGCTCTGATGATAATCTAGTGATAAATTTTCTTTAGAAACACAAAGACAATCTGAAGAAAGAGTCTTAAAAAATAGTGCAACAAGAACCGCTCTCATAAATTCTAGAATTTTCAATACCATTGCTCTTCAATTTCTATTGAAACTGTTATTATGTGGCATATTTTGCCTGATGTTCAACAACGATGGATATTTGTTATTATTGTTAATATTTGAAATTATCCAACTAGGTTGGTTTTCTGAATAATTTACAACAGCTGATTTGATTCTGCCAGGAATTTTTCATACTCTCTGCTGTACTCGGAGTCTTGTGAATCCTGTCTATAAAACTCAAATTCTTCATCAGAAGGTACAAAGTCATCAAAAGCATCTGCGGACTGACTCCAGGGTAAACTTGATTCTCCATCCTCCGAAAGAGGAATGTTGGCAATACGATATTTTGCAAGATGCTGTTGATAAAACTCTGGTATCTGGGCCTCAGCTGCTGTGTACTGCACTCCTTCCGGTGTAAAAAACACAGGCTCATTCATGTAGTAATTTTGATCAACTTCGGAAAGTACATCACCGTACTCTTCGGGATCTTCGATAGAAGACTTGGGACGAGAATTGGACTTTGTCCTTCCCCAATTAGAATTTCGCAAACGAGATACCGATGAAATTAATAAGACAACAGTTTTGCTATCCTCGCTCTCTGTTTTCTTATGTTGATCAGATAATTGCTGTAGAATTGTAAATATTTTTTGGAAATTTTCTTTGTCTTTTTCGTTGTCCTGGAATGCATCCAAAAGTTTTCCTCCAGCAAGTTTCAAGACCTTACATACAAAAGTAACATTTTTCGTTGTCGGATCCAAAAGCAGATTGTCCAATGTTTTGCTTAATGATCTTCCTAAGGCCACCACTGGCGTTCCATTAATTTTTATATGGATGAATATCTCAGCCATAAACATAACAAAACCATGAATTTTGTTGATATCTGCTTCTTGTTTTTTGTCAATTGAGTCTCGAATTTTTTTGAATTCAGCCTGGAAATGATTCAGAAATATAGACCGAAAATTTGACAATATTTTTGGCATTGTTAATTTGTCGCATAATCTAGCACCTAAATATTTAAAATTGTCTTCATCAATAGCTTTGGTAAATATTATTTTTACCATTTCTTTAACAGTTTCATCGGAATGTAGATAATATTTAACTTGGTCAATGAGAATAGAGGAGAGTTCGTCAAAATTCCCAGGCTGTTTCAAAATATTCTCAATAAAAAATTTTAAATTTTCAATCAAAGCATCCTCTTGATCTTGAGGTGCCTGTTCAGGAACATGTTCTGGTTTGACTGACGCTTGTGCTCTTGGTACAAAATCTGCCGCTTCTGCAGACAAGTTGCTGACAACAACTTTTTGGCCAAGATCCTCCGTCACATCAACAATACCTAAATGAATGCGACGTGCAAGTTCCAAATTCTCAGCAGATTCGAATGCAACTGCTGCTTGCTGCAAGTCATTTTTTAACATAGCTAAACTAGATTTTCGAAAGAATGGTAGGATTCTTTTTGAATATTGTTTATATTTCTTTGATCCCGCTGACCTTGAATGTGTAACTGTTTTATAAGCCCTTCTGCACTTTCAGCTTCTGCACTGTTGCTGGCATTCATTAGAGGATTTGAGAACTTTTTCGCGGTAGCAGATGGATAATATGGTTCTTTGATATTGTAACTGATCTGATCAGGACCAACATTCGACTGTGAACGCCATGATCCTGCAGGCCAATCTCTATTATGTGTTGGTGGTGTTGACGATTGATAACTAGTATTTCTATCAGCAACTGAGTTTTGCTGTTGTGAATAATTTGACTGATAGTTATATTCATTCTGGAGTGTAGCTGTTGGTGAACCTCTTGATTGATATGGTTCGTAAAATTGAGAATTCGGGGCAGTAGAATTATAACTTGAAATGTTTGCAGGTGGTGGATCCTGCATACTTCTGTTAGGAGGCCTATAAGCCGCTTGTTGTGGTACTGGTGGGGTTTCAATAGTTCCCCAATCATTACGCTGTTCATAAGACGTAGCAGTTGGGTCCTGCTGGTAACTTGTCATGCTGATTGGTTGTGTTGTCATAGGAATCTGACTGGTGGCATTAGATGATGTATAATTATTTGATGACACAGAGTTCGGATCCCATACATCTATGGGTAGATCAGGCTCTGAAGATGAGTTCCAGTTTTGTGGTCCTTTTTCATGCCAATTTTGACCATTATGATTGCTTCTTCCAGCCATTTATGGTAGGTTTTGATTCAATGACAATGCAAATATGGTACAATTAATGACTAATAACAGAAAATGTATTTGAGATTCGTTTTGCTGGTAGGTCTCTGAAAAACAAAAAGATTTCGTTCAATCACCAATTGGGTTGTCCTTATTATTTAGTTTATTGAACGGTATTAAAAATTCATTTTATGAATAGATTAACCATAATGATCTAATATTTCAGATACTGTTAAACGTAATTGCTGCTATATTTTGCACATTATGAGGTAAAGTCATGATTTATATCCAAATCTAAGTTGTAAAATTTGGCATATGATTTTACTGTAAAATAAATTAATTTATGGAAATTCATGAAGTTATAATCACTCAGAGTATTTTGTTTGAATAATGAAAGTGATCAAAGGACACATGGGGAGTATCGAATTTCAATGATAGGTGAAGGTTGAATCCCTGTTTTATAGAATATATACAGTAATAGTTGTCGATTACTTCAACTAGTGGTTGAGTGCGGGATGAGCATTGGGCTTGGATAACCATGGCGCGACAATCAGCATTTTACCATTAACAATTTTACGCACTTTCCCCACATACTTTTTTAAAACCCATTGTTTTCAAAAGCAGACGAGTGGTTTAAAAGTCGAGATAAACTCCGAGCAGTTAGAAAAAATAAGTACTCTAGTTTAGAGCCTGACATATCGGCCTAATTTTGCTGTTTACCGATATATCGGCAGATCACACAAGCGGCCAATAATATCAGCTAATTCAGATACATTTTTAGACATGCACAATTCCTTCTAATTGAAAAGTTCTTTGTTCAAATAACTGCACAACATTTTTTACTCCCATCTAAGAAAATCTCAAGCAGATTTTATTTGCATGAGATTGAATCTCATTCCTGCGTAACTTTTCTTCAGTATAGAGTTTTCAACAAGTTTGAGGGAGATAAAATATCAGTTATCGGTGTTCAAATATGTCAAAATATTGGTATCAATATCGGTTGCAAAAAAGCTAGATCGGTCGGCCTCTACTCTAGTTCATACGTATAAAATATTATTGTTTCATATCCAGTTCGTTGTTGCTAATTTTTTATAATTGTAAAGGTGTTCGACGTCAAGAATATATATATATATACCTATCTGAAGTAGTTCCCCTGTGCATGTTTGATGAAAATAAATACACAATGCAATATACACTGTACAGTTCTGCATTTCACACAAATATTTTAAACTCAATATTTTTATTACATTTCACAACCCTATCTATACTGTTTCAGGCATTTAATCTTAAGTTTCTTCTCGAAATTTGGTAATTTTCTTTTCAATACTTTTTCTAAACAATATTTCAGTTTTAATTTCTTTATTATAGGCCTGATTAGGATACCGCATCAGCATCAAAATTAGGTGTTTTATTTTTAAATATATATTGCAGTATTCCTTTCTATCCACAATTTCAGATTTACATCTGGATACAGATGCAAAGAAAGCAAGTTTGGAAACGATCTGCCAATGTCGATTGCAGAAAATACATTTGTACTGTGTATGGGATTTCTAGTCAGAATTTTTAATTGTTGCTTATCCAATGGAAAGATTACCATTGTTTAAACGGACAGTGCTTCAGATGAAAGATAACCAAGCTTGAAAAATAGTGGAATTTTTAGATGCCGTTTATGGCAAATTTTTATCAAGATGAATAGTTACCCAGTCTGTCAGTACTGGTTAGCCAAATATAGTCCATCGCTTATAAAAAGTACCGTACATTTAGTGAGACAAATTAGCCAAAACTGTTTTTGCTGTGTATAGGCCTTACTCTATGCTACCGATACAACTACGCTCATATCTTGTCTGGAAGAAAGATCCGCTACCGAATAACGCCTAACCGAATACAACAGATGAAGGGTCCTACTCAGTACTAACGTTAATTCAACATTACTGAAAACGGCGCAAACAGAGGAAAACAGCGCAACCAGGTCCATGCACAGAAAGAATGAGAAATACGATAATCCAAAAAACACTTTACCCCGATTCGGAACTGGAATCTGCATGAGAGGTCGTGGTTCGCCATATGGTTAAGCTGTATTCTCGGCTTCCCTCTACCGCAGGATAAAAATGATATCCTATCCTATCCATAGCAAAACAGCACAAACAGATCGAAACAAGGGAGATGGCACAAAAAAGGAAAACACAATAGAACAAAGCAAAATCAATAAAACCATGATTAAATTATTTGATTTTCGTGGATTATAATATACATATTCCCTTTCGAATCCCAAGCAAAATGTTAAAGAATTTCCATATTTGCCTATATTCAAATAGAAAAATTGTGAAAATTCAAATATAAAATTGTTCGCAAAACAGGGGGAAACAGCGAAAACAGCTCAAAACAATGCAAAAAGAACAAAACGGCGCAAAACAGAGGGAAACAGCACAGGAAAATAGAGCAAAATCAACCACTATGAAGCCTGGATCCAATTAATTAGACATAATTCGTGAATTGTAACAGACGTATTTCTTTTCGGATCCCAAGCAAAATTTCAAGAAAATTTCATATTCAGCTATATTTGAAAAAAAATATTATTTATTTTTTTTGTGAAATATCCAAATATACATTTTTGCAAAATAGAGGAAAACAAAGCAAATTCGGCCACAGCAAAACCACGACAAATCCAAAAAAATTTCCATGAATTGTGCTATAGATATCTCCCTTTAGATCCCGAGAAAATTTACAAAAAAAACAAAAGGAAACAGAGCAAAACAGCGTATATATATTTGTAATATTTATTTGAAATTTTGATTATTTTTTTGATGAAAAATGTTTCCGCTTTTCGAAAAAATTTCAAAAATTGCACAAAATATTTGTTTATATTAAAAAGAAAAGGGGACTAAGGCAAAAAAAAGCAGATCAACTCAACTGAGTGGAAGTGAGCTGAACAGCGAGAAACAGACGCCTCAAAAAGAGTAAATGTAAAAAAAAACTATAATCCAAAAACTGAATAATCATGAAGTAATCTAATCCAATGGTATATGTGTGGGCCATGCAGGGAACAGACACGGTATTGAGTATTGAAATTATATTTTGGTAATTCATGTAAGGATTATGCCAAATCAGTCGCTAAGGATTTCATTTTGCGGGAGAGGAAAGCCGAGAATACAGATTCACCAAATGGCGAACCACGACCTTTCGTGCAGATACCAGTTCTGTATCGGGGTAGAAGGTTTTTTGGCTCAAAACTTTACTCATTTTTTCTGCGCTTGCCTGAACCATCGTGTACCGGCAAGGCGATAAAAATAGTTGAATATGAAAATCCGTTGAAATTTTGCTCGGGATCCGAAAGGACAATTCATGAAAAATGTTTAAATAATTATATCTTGATTTTAAGATGGCCGATTTTGCTCTGTTTTTTCTTTTCGTACTGTATTGCTTTGTTTGCGCTTTTTTTCTTCTGTTTTGCGAAAATTTTTACTTTCGAATTTTTGACCAATTTTTTAATTTGTGTAAATATAGTCAAGTATCAAAACTTGTTGAAATTTGGGTCGAGATATATTGAAATATGTTCATTACAATTCATGTAAAATGTTCAATCAATTACATCTTGATTTAAGTGGGGCCGATTTTGCTCTGTTTTCCTTTTTTGTACTGTTTTCTTTTGTTTTGCTATTTTTAAATATTTCAATTTTTCACAATATATTTTTTAATCAAATACTACCGAATATGAAAATTCCTTGAAATTTTACTTGAGATCCAAAAGGGAATATGTATATTACAATGCACGAAATATTAAATAACTTGATCTTGGTTTTGTAGTGGTTTCACTGTTTCACTTTATTTTCCTCTTTCTTGTCCAATTATCCTCTGTTTTGCTCTCTTTGCGCTGTTTTGTTCTGTTTGCACTATTTTGCTCTGTATTGCGCTGTTTTGCGCTCTTTTGCTCTGTTTGCACTGAAGTATTTAGCACGGCAGTTTTAAGGGTACAAAATTTTCCCAAATTATAAATATTAATTTTTTTTCTAAAATTATACCAGAGTTCGTATTTTTGTGCACTTGTACAAATATATTTTCAAATTTTTATTCGATTATTGTGTCCCAACACCATCCAGAGCATTTCTAAGTTAAAGGGTGGCATGGTGGCGTTAAATTCGTACCAGTAATATAAAACTCTATTATACGCGATTGGTCAATTCGTGCCATTGCTGAATACTCGCGAGAACTTACCTGTTTACAAATTTTTGTGTAGCAGTGCAGGAGCAGCGTGAAGTTCTTATAAAAAGTACTGAAAATAGTCACACTCACGCTGCTCAAAATCTCATTGATTTTGTAATCTGTGGCTCTAACTCCGAACTACGTTTTAATTATTATTATGTCAGATAGCTCTAGCATCAAGGCTACAACATCTAGAGATTGAAAAGCTTAGTCAAAAGGCCTGTGTGGATGGGAACTCTTTGTTCCATATTTTTAATCTAAGCTCTTAGCCGAAGTCTCTTTGTTCCGAGATCTTGGATTTGCTATGAAAATGTAGTACAAAAAGTGATGATAATGAGGGCTTTCGCAGGACAAGCTTTCCGAATGTGAATCATGTGTGAAATCAGAGTTAAAGAAAGAATTAAATGCAGCGAACTTTTGATACTTAAGGCTCAATTTTTCATATATAATCATTTGAAAGTGGTCTAATTCTAATAGACTGTCAAAATTACGCTTTGTTTGACGTCATAGTCATGTGATCTATGCGAATGCTAATTTAATATTCAGCAGATTTTGATGGTTTCGGTTTGCCACGCTGATGTGATAGTTTATTTTATCTATTTGAAAAAAAACACTGTTTTGTACTGTACTTGAGACGTATGGCTATGTTCAGTGACTTCAGGGACTAAGCAAATTTGGGACCATATTCAAAAATTCTAGAATCCCTCTTTCATGTTAGCATCATGTATGTCCCATGTATGATTTCTAAAATTGATTGAAAACGGGTTGGGATAAATTTTGAGATTGATTCGACATTTCCGACACGAAAATGGTTGAAGTATAGTTATTCATAGTCATGTCAGTATCATGTATGGGCCCAGAAACCCAGAAAAACGTGAAAAGATGTTTAGGCCACACATATATCACTGGATAGATCAAAAAGGATGCATAGATGGGCTTTGATACTGATTTGACACAGTCCTGAAATGAATAACCCAAATAAAATTTTTGGTGGGCTGTAAGACATATTTTAGAAAATGCATGAGTACTCATGGAAGATTCAGTAATGACAGTGCTTATCAGGGTCAGTCGAAAGCCTTCTTAGTACTGTGTACACAGTTTTAGTTTGAACTGAAATGATTGCTCCTCCAGGTTAGGATTAGATTTTATTTCAACCTATGTGATGAATCGGGTATTCTCGACTTTTTGCAGTAAATCCATGGTAAATTTTATCAGGGCATATATGGTTTGACAAGTGTAAACAACCATTCCTAAATATGCTTCCATGAAAGACGGTTCTCCATACCCGTTCATGGCAGGTACACTGATCATTGCGATTATTGTCAATTGTAGTCAAATCAGAGATGATGGCATATTAGAGACACGAAGCTCGAAAGGTGTTCCCAACGCTTTACCGATTGAGCTAACCGGGCATCCTTTTTCAAATAATTTGTTTCATAAAGAGGCATGATAAGAATTTAATATTGGGGCTAAGGGTTAAGTTGATGTGTTGACATCGCAGGTTGAAAACCTCGATTTCGAGTCAGGGTGAGTATGGGTCGACTGCATGGGCTGTCACATTTGGAGCGTCAAATAGACATCTCGGGGATGGGGATTTCTAAATTCCCATTCTTGCTTCATAAACCGGCAGCACTTTGCACTTCAACGGTTTCAGGAGACTTTTCAACTATGATACGTTTTTGCTCGAAGCGAATTTGGATTTAAAAAATATGGAGAACAGACGCAAAGGTCTTCAGTCCACCCTCAGATCAGTTTCGAATCGGTTGGTGTTCGAATGTGGAATCCATACGCAGTGCTTATGTCGGCCGCCGCGCTCCGACGAGGCAAGCGTTGAGCAGACATCTCACAAATAGTCATCATCAATTCGAACGACGTCAGGGCGATCAGAGATCGACAGTTAGAAGCGTATTCCCAACGATTCACACGGGTATATTGTACACGCGGTGATTTGCATCCAGTGGTTTGATGCAATTATCGCTGTATACAATTCTATGTTTATAGTACATTTTAAATTTGCGTTTTTTCGCTTGCTTGCTTCCCAAATGCCCCCTCCTCCCACTAACTCCAAAGCTTTTTTCGCATTGACCAGAAAACAAATAAAAGAAACGTTACTATTGCTCGAAGAGGAGTTTTGATCGTATGGGAGCTATTGCCTAAAAATGTGTAGCCTTTATGTGTTTTTGTTGTGCGGAGTCGATTGATACCTCGATGAACGAGATAAATCTGTGAAAGATTCTAAAATAATGCACTTACTTTGATTCAAGGTGCTTTGGATGCGGTAATCATGTAGTAACTTCCGGTTAATAAGTTCACAGCGCTTTAAAATCTTGTTCGTCCTTGCATCAAACATGAATTGAACTGAACATTCTTTAACCACGTTATATTCACTTCCAGTGAAACGCGCTTCAACGATTTATAATGGAAATCATTATTCATGTCAAATCAGTAATTTCTCAGCGCTGTAGAAATCCTAATATTCACTTGTTCTGATATGAAGTCAGCTAAACAATTAGTCACAGACTCTACACAGGACAACAAATCTTATCAGTGAAGGTAAGAATCTAAGTTGGGAGGAACAAATGAATCTTTTTTTTGTATAGTTTTGACAACTAAATCAATATTGTAAAATAAATCTACAAATTGATAGAGAATTTATTGACTGATTGAAGTTCAAATATAGAAAGTTGGGGAGATGAAAGGTTGCATAGTCACATCACTTCATCTAGCCACAGGGGTTTGCAATATCAAATCCAACTTATCTTCTTCATAGGACTAATATAAAAGAACATTGGTGCATTACATTGACAGTATTACTGTTTCATTTTGAGACTATGGCATGAGTGGCTAATGGATCGTGCCGATGAGCCACAGGCTATTAGTGTCTCATGTTTGACAAAAATGAATTTTTGATCGAGTGAAAATGTGGCCTAAGAGCCAGTCATCGAACCAATGAACTATGGTGGCCTGGTTCTATTTGATGTACTTCACAATAAATTTTATTAAAATGAAATGCATACTCTTTTGACGCTCAGAATACCCAGAAGCTTTTATGAGAAATTTTTGAATGTATTGTACATCCAATGCACATTTAAATAGAAATGACAGTCGCCAACAGATTTTTGACTGTTATTGTTGATAGTGAAAAATAAAAATATATTATAATACTGATGAAAACACAGTGGAATGACTTTACAAGTTCGACATACAAGACTTCTTTTTCATTCCATTATTTCAATGAGGAAGTTGATTTTAATCCAAAAATATGTCGCATAATTGAGAAAGCTTAGCTAACAGCGTTTGTGAGTTGTAATTATTATGAAATTATTCCATTCACTGTGAAAAACTCTTTGTTCAGATATCAAATGTTTCAGAATAATGAAAGAGAATAATAAAAAAAATCTGACTCAAAAATTACTTCAAAATAAAGCACAATTTTTAGTAGTGATTTGACAAGGGAAATCCAACCATACAGCTATCTGAGTAACAAGAAGATTCAAATATTGTGAATTCAATTCCAGCTATAGCAGAACATACTTGATAATAAGGTCCCTATCTAACAAGCTTCTGATTACAGGACCTAGAAAATACAGTCACGATTATATATCAAAAATTAATAAGCATATTATAGTAAAAAAGATTGCACCTCAGAAAAAAATGAATAAAAAATAAACACCACATGTCATGTTTTAGTAAGAAAGTTTGTGCCTTTCAATTCTGGCGAAGATAAACTTGTAGCAGTACTAGTGGCAAAACTTGTTATTTTTTCTTCACATGGACTTGAAAATCTTTCTGTACTGAAGGCAGTGTCATTGCCCGTTGGCACTTCTGCAGTAATATCATCAGTATGGATAATAGGTATGTCAATGGAACGCTTATTTAAATGATATTTTTTATATCGTTCTGAATCTAACAAAGGCAAGGAATGGCGAGCGAACACTTTTTTCGTAATATCTTCAACTTCAGGAGGAATCGGCATCTTTGGAACTTCCCAATGGATAACCAACATCTGAAACCATTGCTCCAGTAATGAGAATGGTGGCCTGAAATTATGAAAACAAATTTTATATTATTACCCGGTTAGAAATATTTTAATTTGTTAAGAATGAGTTCTAAGCTGCATGATCCATCTGCATGTAAAGTAAAAAAAGTTTTGACTGAATACAAGTCCACGCCATAAGTACCGACATTAGCTCAATCTGCCAAGCATACAACTGCTGTTGAATTGTTATAAAAATCGATTTTTTTTTAAATTGTATGTAATTGGATCTGCTGTAAAGTATAAGTCAAATATCACAACCCATATATCTGATATATCTTGATTACTTTATTTTATTACTTTATAAGTCATAGGAATACTTTGCAACTATTGTTCTACACAGAAGATAGACTTGAATCATGTGAAAAAATGATAAGATATGACAGGATTGGAAAGTGGTTCATGGTTTTGGCATATTCTATCAATTGTGTATATCTTTACAAGTGGTTTGGTGAAAACTATTTAAAAAAATGCCTATATAAGTAGAAAGCTTACGTAAACATTTAATGTAGTATTTCAGACTATTCACATGCAATTACATTTATATACTACTGTAAGCAAATACATAAGCTCATTATATGAATAGGTACGAAAAGGAAACTATGTTCTGAAATCTATGACAAAGCTAAATTAAATCATTACCAAAAAATTGAATAACATGCTCATTACCTATTGTCAGACTCCATATCACAACACAAGGCAGCTATAGCAAGAAAATATGGAGGACAGTCATCACAAAACTTCTCACAGAACTCTGGTACAGCTAGTCCAAAGTCATGATTTCTTGGTAACATATCTGGATCAGCAAACACTCTTCCAATAACTTCACAGAGTACAATTCCTTTTGACAAAAACAATATCATTAAACCAGAAGTTCTAAAAAAGAATTTGCTTAAGTAAGCTTATATTAATACTATCTTACAGTTCCAATATTTTAACTACAGGTGGCTCGATCTACAGATCAATCACACCTCTTTAAGTAGGTCAATAGATTATTAAACAAAATGTTTTAGATTTCAAAATCAAATGACAGATACTCTTGCAGCTCAAACGGCCAAAAATATGACTATATTTAAAATAAATTTACTGAAAGATCAATATTCATTCCTAGATATATTATGTGCAGAAAAATTATAATTTCATTTTGGTGTCGATAGTCAAAGAACTTTAAAATCTATGAAATACCAATGTAATTGCAGCGTCTACAGTTTTCATTCACACCACAGTGTTTGAGTGTTTTTAACAGAGACAAGTTTGTGTCATCCAATAACAAGGAGTGATACAGAGCTTAGCTCTGCAATGTTTTTAAAGGTACAGCTTATTGTTTTAAATTCCGATGCTTCAATGGTTTTGGACTATTTTCAGGCCCCTGAAAGATTACACGGAGCAAACCTCGTAAAAATTACACCATCCTTACCAAAAGAAAAGACATCCACACGTTCATCATATTCAGCACCATATACAACTTCGGGTGCCATCCAATACGGAGTCCCAACAACTGTGTATCTTTTTCTTCGACCCAATGATGTTGAATTTCTTTGCATAATACGAGCCAATCCAAAGTCAGCTACAACAACAGTACCATCCTGTGCAATTCGAATTTGATAAATGATTATACTCTTAATTATTTTGTGTTAAGTATGAGTCACAGATAGACAGCGCCTTGGCGTCGCGATCCAGCAGCAACCCATATTTAACAAAATATATCAGGAAACAGAAACTTTTTCTGACTGGGGTAATGTTATCATTATAACAAAAATTACTCTTATGATCAATGTTCCTATAATTTCCATGTGATCTCGCAATTCCTACAAACTTTATTCCTACATAAGAAGCTAAGAAAGACCAAATATTCAGCAACTTTCTTAACTCTCTTATGATTGGATTTTGATTTATCTGTAGAACATTTTTCAACACCTCACCGTCAAAGTGTTTTTTTGAAATATTGAAACAATACAACTTTGGAATAAGAAATATTTGATGTCTTTTGATGTTGATATTAGCAAAAATTTAGAAAAAAAATTAAAAATTAAACAAATGCTGTATTTCAGTACCGGAATTTAATTATGCATCTCCAGTAATGAAGTGGCATAATACAATAAATGTAAATATTAATATTACCAGTAGCTAATACCGGTATAAAAACTTTTAGATACTAAATATTTTATTCAATTGTTCATTGTACTAATCAAATATCTTGATCTAAATGATGTTTGTTCAGTATAGGTCCCTGATTTATCACACCCACGAAGCATGAAGAGACGATCTCATGTTTGACAGATTAAAATTGTCGTCTGTTTACCTGTTTCACGAAACAGTTTGCTGAATTTAAATCTCTGTGAATTATTTGCATTGCGTGAAGATAAGACATTCCTGATGAGATATCTCGAGCTACTTCGATTCTCCTATTCCAAGGAAAGGAAATTTCCATATCAGAGATGAGATCTATTTATGAGAAGAAGAAACAACAATTATACGATGACTTTATTGAGAAGCAGATAAGTTGAAGCACCGAAGTATATAAAGCTAAAAAAAGCATTTCATATTCAACTCATGATCTGCGGAGATTGAACACACAATTGACATTTGACTTTCCTTGAGAGTAAAAAAGGTACCTAAAATAAATATGTTGTGAAAATGTCAATTTTACAAAAGAAACTGAGAGATAGGCATTGAAAAATATCCCAGAAATATTGAAATGAATGTGCAACAGCCTAAAAGGATTTTCAAACATGTTGGCAAATTTCAATATTCAATAATATAACTAAGCCAGAATTTTTTTTGTCAGAAAATGTTTTGTTAAGTATGAGGGACTGATGGATCATGCCGCCTAGGCGTGGTCCATCTGTGACTCATGCTTGACAAAATCAAATTTCTGATGGGATGTACTGAAGTATTGATTGATTCAATCAGCAATAAAAATATTTTCTCATTAGACTTAAAAGATCCTCAATATATTATACATTAAATAGAAAACTAACATGTGATAACAGTTCAGAACAAGGCAGAATTAATGATATCGCTCATTAGCGACGTTAAAAAACAATGGTATATGGATTCCAGACTATTGATCATCTGCAAAAAATCACACATGGATTAGATCATCAATCACGCTAAATTATTTTAGGAACAAAATAATTATCACATCGATTAAATTAATTGTACACTTTCATGCATGAGCCACTGATGGATAACATCATGAAGCCTTGTTGTATAAAGGAATATCAGAACCATTAATTTATCTTGCTAGGCTTTGGTTTAACGATTGTTTGTTGCAGAATGGACAAAATGTAGCCAAACATTGGTAATTTCACAAACACTTCTATGATTTTGAAGCATTGCTCATTTCCCACCTCTTAATGTTCCACACTCCACAAATTCAGTTATAAGATTCAATCTCTTGTCTTTGTAAAGTACACCAATAAACCGAAGTACATTTGGATGGCTGAGGTTGCGCAAGACTTTAACCTGCAAAAACATTAGAAAGATTCAAATTTCATAAACATAAAGTTGTTTTAAAATATCAAAAGGTATATGAGAGATCCAAAATGAACATAAAGAAACAAACATATCTTGGTAGGAGGCACTGAAAGAGACAACATTTTTCTTCAATTTTTCACTTAAAAAACAAGGGTTTACGTGAAGAAACTACTCGAATAGAGATTCTTATATATTAATGTAATCTTATGTATCGGTACGTATTTCTGCTGTGCACATGTCCAAAAAAACAAGTAAAAATTTAAATATTCATTCTTACTTCCTTAATGAATGCTTTCTCAGTTTGATCATCAAGTGAGTGTAGTATTTTAACCACCATAATTTCTCCTGTGTCTCGATGAGTAACTTTTATTGCTTTCCCGAAAAATCCGGCACCGAGTACTTCACCGTGTATCAAATCACAAGGGCGGAAAACTCTGAAGTATATTTTGGTAATATTTTATTTATTAGTTCAAATGCTGTTATCAGATAAATTATTTTTATTTCAGGTGATTTTATTTATCAAGTTATATAAGTGAGATAATTTCTTTTTAAATTCTGGTGGGAAAGTAGACCAGTAATTGGCATATGTGTGGAATTATTGCTTCCCCATCTTGCTTTAATAAATTTAAATCAACAAATAATGCGGTTTCTATCAAACGAGTTCTTCTTAATCAGAAAATATTCTTGATACCAACCAGATAAAATAACTTTTTTATACCATGATAAAAAGTTTATTCATGGAAAATTGATGTTGACAATATTAGATTAACGGTAATAAATAATTGATATACCTGTGTGCATATTCAGACACTCCACTATGTATTCTCATAGATTCTGATCGATTGAGATCTTTAGTACCAGGTGAATGTTGATAATGGAATGAATATGTTGAGGAAGAAGAACTAATTGTTGCCGCTACATTGGTATCACTTGTACAGCGAGCTGTGGATATTCTGCATATTTAAGATTAATTTAATTCTATTCTAGGAAAAAATTTAGGAATTGGATGACCATGAACATATCTTCATCATCAAATCTCCCTTAGTATTTTTTTAAGTAAATTTTTTAAACTCTCACACATGAATCCACTCGATTGCTGAATGTCAGCAAACACTGAAGTCAATTTTAAAAACTTACCTATATGTCAATCATGACAACAACTTCATTCTGAACATCAGCAAAGGGCTGAAGTCAAATAAAAATACCTAGGTGGACTCATGACTTCATTCCACACAGCAGTACTGTGTATGAAAAAGGAATCAATGCCATTAATACTTCACAATACTAAAGCGATAAGGGACATTTTATATTGCTGATAAAATCACTATTGCAATGAAAAGCTTATAAGTTTTGAAAAATAGTCATATCAAAATGTATGTTAGTTTTTGACTCAAACTATAGCTTTACCAAGTTTCTTTTCCAAATCCCTTCCACTAAACTAAAATAATTTTACTTACTTAGGGGACGATTTCCTCAATATAATGGTTGATCCATCAGTTGTAGTTTTTAATGAATTACTTCTTTTGGGATGACAAAGACCATGATGTAATACAACTCCACTCAGTGGCTGAAAAAAAAAAATATTAATGCATGTTAAAGGCATGAGGTATAACATTATAGAATGAAATGAAAATTGAAAGGTCTTACTGATCAAATCCCTAATCACAAAAGTAAAATTATCTTTAGTGTGATTGCGTTGGCTTGGTGACACTTTGAAAAAAAATTTTTTTTAAAAAGTTTTCAAAAATGTGTGTGTCATACGCGGTACATTACAGAAATACTGCAATTAACAACACGAAAATGTGCATAAGACAAGAAGAAAACGATCTACGACAGTAGTTAGACTACCATAATAATAACTATTGCACTCCTCACCCTTCCAGTATATTGATATACTGGTATATCAAACTTTGGTAGTGACTCAAATATAATTCTGTAAAACAATTTTGAATACCAGTACCTTATCCGGGTGTTTTTTCTTTACAACCACTGGTAATGAACACGTTTCTTCTTCTGAAGATTGATTATTAGGAATGTTTTCTTTCAAAAGAATTCGTTGAATTTCAGGTGATATTTTTAGAGGATCGGTGTGCTGAGCACGAGGTCGCTTGCATCCTCCTCTGCGGGTAATGGGGGATGGAGGGTTCGGGGAAGGAGGAGATTCATCCTTAATTGATAAATTTTCTTCTTGATTCAGAAACAGATTGTCGAGTGTTTGCATCGATGAGTTACTATCAGACTTTACAGAAAATTCCATTGATGACATTGACTGATAGGAAAGTGAAGACATTTCAGAAATGGGTCTTTCAATATCCAAATCCACAGAAATATTTAGTTCTTCATTTCCAACTGTTATTATGTCATCATTATTGGTATCATTTACTTCCACACCACTGTCGATAGACTGTATTCTTTCATTAAAATCAGGAGCCGAAGCAAACTCAGTAATGACATTTGAATTGAATTGGTTACTATTTTCATGATTGTCCCTTATCCCAGTAACTGCACTGTTCTCATTAGACGTATTAGTGTCAGAAATCGTACAATTCAAAGTTTGCGATTTCAGTGGTTCATTATTTAGAGCACAACTAGATTTCAAATCAAATCCTGTCAAATTATTTGTTATATTTTTGACTTCAGTCTTTGGCAATAACGTCGAGGAACAACATTTACTTTCCGAAGAAACAATAGGGGGTAATATAGAACAAGTAAGTGAACAAGAATCATCTTGCCCGAGTTGTTGTTGTGAACCAACAGATCCACCGGAATGTAATGAATAGAAATCTGCATCCATAGTTAATGGCTGTGTTGTTTCTGTCTTATCAAAAGATTGTGGTTGATTAATGACAATTTTATCCAGTTTTGATTTTATTAGATTCTCTGTGATAGTTACTTCAAGAATATGATCATCAGTTGGATGAGGCGATACAACAGTAGAATCTGGCAATCCGATCACTTCTTTAAAATTCCTGAATAGATTTGAAAACATAGCATGATAAAAATATGCAATTATTTTACCAAAGCTCAAATACTCAGTCAAAATTTGGTCATTTTAAAATAGTTTGTTAAGTTTGAATGGATGAAAAATAAATCTATGCTGACCCTTAACCTACTGATAAAACTACTGTATTTTGGTATAAAATAGTTTTATTCTTGTCACAAAGATCTCTGCACAGCTTCGTCTCAGAAAAATTCAGTTGTCATATAGAAACAAAAAACTTTACCTGCAGAGTTCCACTTGTCTATTGACTGTTAATTGCAGAGGAAGATCGGATACATCAGTTAGTCGACTAATCTGTAAAAAGAAGAAAATGGTTGATGGTTCCACCATAGTCTAGGTCTTATACCACTCACTGCAATTTACCATAGCAGTTCATTTCCGTTTGGAATGTATTCCGCTTAGAGTGCAGTTGCTGGCACCACATCTCGCAATAGTTCTTCGCTATTAAGTGGTCGCTAGTTGGTTCCTTTTCGACATTGCTTCCAGCCTTGCTGAGAGAGAATTTCAATTAAAAATAAAAAACTGACTCTGATAATTACATCATAAAGTAAATGATAAATGGAATCAAAAACCTGAATAATGCATTGTTCTTACCAAATCTAAAGCATTTTGATTGACATTTAATCCATTGACTTGTAAAATTCGGTCCCTGGTATTGAGCGCACAATCGGAAGATGATGGTTTGATTCTGCACAATGAGAAATACAATTTAGTGATAATCTGAAATATATTCTAAATAATCTAGTTCAAATGGTGTCCGATATTCGAAATCTACAAAATTTTGTATCACAATGACAGATGATCAGTTTTATTGTGTGACAAAATCCTAATCTTGTAATATAATTGAAATAAACTTGGATACCAACTGTGAATCTAAATTCTTTTGTGCAAATTCCTACAAACTAATAAAACCTAATGAAAAATAATTTATGAATTTACTCAAGTATCTATAGTATTCTAGGTGATTGAGTCTAAATTACTTACGATTCAACTATTTGTCCAACTACTTCCATTGTTTTTTTTGTAAGAGTCGCATGTTTCGCTGCAGGTGAAATGATGGGATCTTTTACTTTTAAGTGGATGATTTTATGATTTTGAATTGGCTGAAAGTCGATCACCATGATTGTGGAAAAAGTTTCTTTTTCGGCATCAGCGTGATCCAAATCTTTTATCATATCTTGTACAATCTGAAAATAAATTCAACAACTATCGTAATATAGAAGAACCCAATCAGAGAAAATCAGTCAGCACATGTTTTGTAGGTATGTGCTACTGATGAGACACGACGCTGAGGTCGGTTGAACAACTGTGTAAATCAAATTACAAGGTCAGTGTAATTCACTCAGATGAGTGACTAAAAAAATAATTTCGCAATGTAGTTACGGTACTTCAAAATAGCTTTAATATACTTCTTGCGTGAAGTAAGATGGTGACTAAAATGAAGAAAGGTTTAAAAACCATTATTTCTCGGTTTTAGTTTAAGATGCTTACCACTTACAGTCTAGCAGCCGTTTATTACTTGAGTGGCAGTTGGTTGGCTCCTTTTATGCGCTGCTTCTGACCTTGCTTAGAGCAAACTTTAATATTAAAAATAAAATACTAATAAAGTTATATTGTAAATGTAGCTATGCCAAACTAAATAAGTTAATAAATCTGCAACAATGGTATAGATGCATAATTTAACTTCTTCGCAAGACTGCTTACCTTAAAACACGCTGCACAGAAAAGTGTTGTTTCAGAGATGTTGGCATCTGTACTATGAAGCACCAATGAATAGAGATCACCATCAGCAATAAAACTATGGCATCTTGCACACAAGAAACATTCCGGATGAAATTTCAGTGAACCAGCAATCTGAATATAGGCAAAAAAAACTAATATTTTACAAATTTTCAATACAAAAAGTCACTAAGATGCTATAAACAATCCAAACTGCCAGAAATCACAGGGTTTAACTTCAGATATCTATATCATGTATGTCATTTTACAATAAGAATGAGCTTCCTTGCTGTATGAGAACCAATTAATAAAAATAGATAATGTTCAACCAGTGTCTGCTACAGTGTTCACTGTACCAGAAAATGGACTAAATTCGGGCTACTTGATTGAAAAAATTTGTAGACAGTTATTATTCCTACCGAATACAAGAAGGATCCAAAACTTCAATTGTTTTTGCACCAATTGAAAACTTGTAATTATACATGATAAAAAGTATATGTGCATTAAATCTAACAGTTTTTTGATATTTATCTGAAGTATTTGTATCGTAAGCCACACAAAATTCTCTCATTTGCAGGATGTTTGATAACCTAGGGCTTATTCTGAATATTTTAGAATATCAATCTGCAATTTTTTGATTGCTGAAGATGATGAGTAACCTCAAGTGATCGTGATATATGTTTCTATCAAAACATTGTATATGTTCTACATGTATCCCATTAGGATTCAGCAGGAAGCAATCACACCTTTCAATAAAATTTATAGCAATTCAATACTTTCAGCCTACTAGTTTGGTCCATTCAAAAGGTGATCGGACCATATCCTGATATAAACTTTTTAATTTCAGAACATACATTATGTAATAAGTTTAGTTCTGGTAACACAATAAAAACATCCCAACTTCCTCTTTTGACTGTATTACCTAAACATTATAAGAGGCTTGAAGCAAGTGTGTGTGCATTGCGCACTGGTTGAAGCATGAAAAATCAATATCTACCAAAGGGAGTTTGTGTTCGCAAGTGCGGACCATATATGAAAGATACCACAAACTCTTACTTCATCTATGAGACATGCTTATTTAAGTATGTATGCATTAAAAAAAAACTATTTAGACCAAGTAAATTCTGTTTGGCAAATTCCCATGATATTCAACAAAGTTCCAGACTGAAAAATCAATAAAGAAGAAGTGCAACTTGAATCATTTTTGATTCAAATCAGCAAAAAAGGTATTATGTGGCAACTGACAAATATAATCTAGTACTAAAAATAAAAATGCAGTCTAAACTAAACAGCACGTTTATATAATGATTTTCTATGAGGCATTGAGTGAAACATTTTAAAACATTTGCCAGATATGCCAATACCACCAATACCATGAAAAATTTATATATTATGCACATTTGATTCATAAATTGTTGCTGTGAGGTAAAAATTTAAATTTTCGCACAATAAAATGTTTTCATATTCTTATCAAGCCTTTCGAATATATTTGAATATAAATAGCCAAATATAGCGAAACGCATCATTGGAGGTTTAGACAATAAAAAAATAAATCTATTAATTGAACTCAATGGCACCCAAAATAGATATTATATCTAGTTCAAAATAGTTTTCCTGATCAGAAAATATATGAAAGTATTTTGATATATAAGTCATTCATGTGTTCCATTGCCATTCCGATGCATAATTCATTAAATAATTTGAAAAAAAAATTACCATGATTGGTCCAGTGACGATACTTGAACATTTGCTGCATTTTTGTCCAATTTTATTCAAATAATCTTCTTCGCAATACAGCATATCGTTTCTTTCATAAAACCACTGTGTGAGGAAACATCCGCAAGCTACACACCTAAATTATTAATAAATATACATAAAACCTTGTCAAGATTACTGTACACAGTGACTACATCACATTGGAAATGCCAGTTGCTTGTTAACACAGTGTACAGAAACAAAAATTTCTAACAAGAATGGAATTTCCATTATAACAATTTTCAAAATAATATCGAGCATGGCTCATCGATAGAAAAATCTCCATACAAGGTTCATGATCGAAAGGACTCAAGTTTTTTATGTGAGACACTTATTTGAATTCAATGAATGACTATTATGACATACTTTCTTCTCTGGCACTCAACAATATTATTCTCAAAATGAAAATGATCCATATTAATAGAAAAATACATAAAAATTATTAGAATTTGCAGATTGAAATTCTGTTCATCCATCAACTATGACAGAGTATGGTAAGTAAGTATGTTTGAGTCTGGATTTCTGGTATCATTACCGTAATTCATATGGTCCATATATAAATATTGCAGTTAATATTACACAGCATACTATGCCTTGATTGTACCAAAACGCAACATTTTATCCTGCCTACTGAATGTATATTAGCAGATGTCCATAAAAATATTTTTGTTCAGTATGTGGCAAATACCATGTAGCATCAGTGCAATTTATATACTGATATTAAAAGCATAGAATTTTCAAACTAATTATATGTCATATCCAGCTATTAACTGAAGTAAAGAAAACAAAGTATTTATATATCCAATGAAAATTTTTATTTTGTCAAGTATTGGTCACAGATGGGCCATGCCTCATCAGCACAATCCGTCAGTGAATCATACTTAACTAAACATGTTCGCTCTAAATGTTCCATCCGGCATATTATCAAACATAAATTAATCGAGCAAGTTTATGCTTGATTAATATAAGGTGAATTGTTAAATTACCTATGTTCCTGAACCGATTGAATTGCAGATTTTTTCTCTTTCATTTGCCAAAATGTTTGGATTTGATTGAACTTCATATTCATATCACCTCCCAATCTCCATAATGGGTCTTTTGATTTTGCTTTATTATCATTTGTGTGTTCAAGCATAATTCTAGCCGGAGATGTGTGCAATGACGAAGGTGCTGATGCAGGAAGTAGTCCACCATCATTGTTTAATTCTGATCCTTTTTTAAAACGACGCGTAACCATTTCGCTTTGACAATTTCTAGTATCATCATGAAGTGGAGAAAGCGTAGGTGACCAAGTTTTATTAACATGGTAACTTATGGCCATGGATCTTTTGGATTTCTTGTCCAAATTTTCCTCAATACCGTTGTACATTTCGTTTTCTTCAATTTTTGCCTTTGTTTCTGAGTATTCCGGTTGTTTGACATTAATTGGGAGAAGAATTTTGTGAATGCAGCAGCTGTTCTAATTTTCTCTTCTTTTTTGACGAAAGAAAGCCCTTGCTATTTGGAAGCGACGTTACCTCAGCAGATTTAGCCACTTCGTGCGATCCAGATGACTTGGCTACTTCATGCGGTCCAGATTTCGGCGAATGTTTGACGGCAGATTTATATTTTGTCCTGTCTTTCTTATTTCGCTGCGTAACGCTATCTTCGCGGGTTCTGTGCCTACCGTTCACTACGCTGTTTCTAATTCGATTGAAAAACGTTGCTGGCGAGCTACCGCTCTGCAAGGCAGAATGCGCGTTGTGACTGCTTTCTTTTTGGTGTGGGTGTATGTCCGTTCGATTATGATTGCTGTCCGTGACATGACTGGAGGACGTTACGTCATTGCAGTCGTGCTTGGAACTATTACCAAAGGGCGCGTCATGAAATTGGAGTGATTGAAGTTTTATCATCTTCAGTTTTTTATCTGTTCGATCGCTACGATGTCTTGGGAGATTTGTATCCAAACCTTCATTGCGAAAATTTCCAACTGCTGTTGCACCCCTTTGTCGATTTTCTACCGCGCTGGCGACGGTTGTCTTCGGAGACGAGTCATTCAACTCAATATTAGTTCCGCTCCCGCCCAATTTCATTTCCCAAAACCGTTTGATGTCTGCAAACCTCATCTTGCACTTGAACTCTCAGTAATATATTTGCAAACTTTTCGCAATCCAGACCATTCAACATGATATTACGATCACTGTTTTATTCGCAATATATTCAGGTCACGTACCATTCTAAGATGTTAACAAAGTATATTACAATTGTAAAATTAAATCTGTCCGTGCATACAATGAACCATTGAATGATCTTATAATAATATAAAAAAAGGTAAATGCAAATAATTATTTCCATCAAACGCAAAAATTCTAGCCTAAAGTAACGTAACTCGAATGTAAACTAGCATTTCGAAGTTATATATTTTCCAGCTCTGTCTGAAAAAATACAAGCACACGTTTTGGTAAGTATGAGTCACTGATAGATCGTGCCGCTGAGGCGCAGTCCATCTGTGGCTTATGCTTGACAAAATAAAACTTCTAATTGGGAAATACTTCATTGTGCTACATGAACCCCTCTGAATATCTTCCTCCTCAAAAAATAAAATAAAGTGGAGGAGCTGCTATCTTTTTTGGAATCATACAACTTGTATTTGCGACAACTTCTACGTCCTGTTTCGCCAACGACAAGCAATATTGCCAAATGCGATATAATTCATTTCCAATGAGCTAATATACAATCGCAATACGAAAAGAATTTTCCTGTTTACAGTCGCGACAAGTTATGACTGTTATCGAGATAAGAAATGTTTGGAGCCTATAAATATCTTATAAATCTCGATATTGTAAATAGTGTAATGCCGACAACACATTTAATATGCTCGACATAATATGTATTAATATAGCTTTACGTATGAGTCATTTAATGTAATGGTTAATTAGGCATAAAATTTTATTACAAATCGATCATTTTGTATCTGTAATAGATCAAAATTTCGAAAAATTCCGTGACTCAATAATTTTTTTCCTCTTAATTTAGGGTAAGTGTATCCTTTCGTCAACATAGCTGTTTTATATCACAAGCAAAACTTTTAAGTGTAATAGGTACAGATGACATGCCTTGACCGTGTACAAGGTTAAAAAACGCTAATAAACAAATTTCATACATCGACAACTAATAAATATAGGCATAGGCGGCGTGGGAAGTAAATCGGTGAACTAATCTCTGTTATAAAATTATTTTGTATCCGATGCTTGACGACTCGATAATTTTACTGACTGGAACATCTCTACACTAAATAAAAATTTTTCATTTTGTCAAGCATGTGCCACCGATGTACCGCGCCTCGGCGGCGCGTTCCATCAGTGACCTATACTTGACAAAACATGTTTGTGGAGAAATTTTCTGACTGGGATAGCATCATAGTTTACAATACCACTAAAAATTCGAAAGTGACGAAGGTTACTCTTTCCAAAGTCATTCTTTAATGTGTCAAATCAAATCCTGTGCCAAGTTGCGACTTACTTAACTTCCTAGTTTCCTATTACTTCTTTATGCTTAATACCTTATACAGCCTATGTAATCTGACCACGTTTTAAATCACGGCGATTGAATCAAATACGTATGTATGAAGTCAGTAGAGGGTACATTCTTGACGCATTCCATAGCACTCCAAACACAAAGATTTCGAGTTAAGGTTTGTAATGTCATTCCGGGCGCGCATGGCCCATTGATGGGCACAATTTGAAATGCCATCCATGTATCCATGACCCACATTATACTATTTTTAGTTGGAATTCACTCTAGACAAGCCTGAAAACAACTCCGGAATGAAACATATTATATTACGTCAGAGTGCTACGTAAATCGTGAGGTCAACATATATAGAACCGCAACGCTGTAGTAAAATACAGTGGCGATCTTTAAACCTATTTTACCTTCTTAAACTTCAAATTGAATAAATAAATTTTGGTTTGTCTCAAATTTGTGCTTGACCAAACTAAATTTGCGTTAAAAAGAAATCAAAACCGCTTGGGCTAACACCACGCACAATCGGAAATGCCTCATAACTTTCTTAAAGTAAACACTAGAAAGGACGTTAACAAAACATTATCGTCATCGGTTCTCATCTAATGTGGCACACGATTACGCAAACCCCACAAAGTGTGAAAAATATTGTTCTACTAATTCAGTCAAGCAGTAGATAGACCAATTTAGCTTTGAAAATGACCGCAAACAATTGCGACATACAAGTACGCAATATGGAACATTGAGCTCAAACATATTTATCGAAAATATCTATATTTTGTTGGACAATCATCCACCAACAAATGCTTGAATAATAGCCCAAGCTGAGGTAAACATTTGTCGTCTCAAGCTTGAAGCATAGATGAACACCTCCATTTTAGTAGGCCATACTTGATAAATCCAAAAGCCGGCGGAATATTCAAGAGTATGTAAAATAACCGTAAATGATGAGTATATTCAATTGTTCGTCAAGTACCTATGAAACAATTTTCCTAAAACCACTACAATGGATACTTTACATTCTTCCCCTTCAATGAGAATTGTCACTTATTGACATGAAATGACAAACAATTTCGGAGAGAGATCAAATTGATATATCGATGTTGCCAGTTAAAGGCTCCTTGATTTGTCAAAAATTGAGGAAACATGATATTTTAAATTTCGGAGAAAATTGGGTTTCAAAAGTGTAATACCCTCTTCTAAATTTTTTGTGCGTTTCTATCTCACAGCCACTCTCCCCCTGTCGGGAACTTTTTGCCGAACTTTTCTGTCGAGCATAAGTCATTGACGTCCATGTTAGACAAAATAAAATTTCTGGCTGGATCATACCAATATACATTAAAGATTATTATCAAATTTCTTGACTTTGCTAAAATACGTAGATATTTGACCAAAGTTTTTAAACCTGATAGCAAGTGCAGATAATAATACCTGCTACCCGCCAAAGAAAATTTTCGAAAAGAAATCGAATACTAATCCACAGAAGCGATCTTAAGTTTTCACAACCCAGTCAACAACAATTGATTGACTAAATCTATTTTGTTACGTATGAGTCACTGATGAATCGCGCTGCCGTGGCGCAGTTCATATGTGGCTCATGCATAACAAAATATTCCTGGCTGGAAACGGGTGTAATTTGATCTCCCTCTCCCTACGTAACAAAAGTAAAGAAGAATAACCATACCGCCGAAGTATTAAGCCAATTTCACTTCCCCCAGCAAAATTTTGAAAATTTGGAAAGTTTAGTGAACGAATTAGCGCATGGTTACCAACGACAATATCACATCAAAATCATTTTCGGCCTAGTTTATAAGTACGGTATATGAAATGTGAAACCAAGAAAAACTTAACTATGGACAAACCTTTAGATCGGAAGATTTGACCCAATTTAAAATCACCAAAGTAAAATGTTTATAATGAATAGTTATGTAAACTACTCCTCATGATTAGTGATTACTAACGAGAAGTGACGTCAAATTTTATTCGGCCTAATTTACAACAATACGGCATTTCAAGGGAAACTGAGAAGAAAATAAACTAAGCTACCGACGAACCTTTCGATCCAATGATTTACCTTATTTCACTTTACCTGGCAATTTGATTTAAAACCGAATCTTATCCGCAAATGAAAATTTTATTATTCTGGTCAGCCATTGTAATCGTATTACGAATTCTAAAACATAACTTACCCTAAAATTTTGTTGCATCCGCTTAGAAAACATAGAAAATATGATAGAAAGCAATATTCAATATATGATTGAAGCTAAATGTATCGATTAATTTCTGGAAGAAATTAACCTTGGTCTATACGTTTTATCGTAAGCAACATGCACAACAGCACATGTCAATTTTATGCCTAGAAGCAAAAATAAGTAATATGATAGCTTCATTAGTATTTTCCAGGTACGTTGCTTCACTACTATTCCCAGATAAAATAATAAAACTTCCAACATCCAACTTGAACTCGATCAAAAATTTTGTGTTGCCAAACATAAGTCAGAAACTTTCAATTAATAAAACTTGTGTGTCCAAAATTTTAGTGACCGGGAATCCTTTCCGAATCCAATCTTGAAACTTGTCGACGATATCCATCTGTTGTATCGCTACAGATCTATCTATCAGAAAGCTAATCAGAATACAAAACACAAAGAGCTTGGGTTTAAAACTCATTCCAAAGTTTCACCCTCAAAGTATCTCGTTCAATGCTTTCTGTAACTAATCTACTTTTTAAAGCAGCAAGGACGCAGTCCTTCTATAAGATATTAGCTATCCTAGAGGACTGAATTACTAGCAGGTCAACAAACTACTCTCCATTTTGATATTATTCAACGTGGTAGCACTGAGCGTACGAGGCGACGAACGATAAAATTAACTTTTGAGAATAGCGCAGGCTGTTTTTACCGTAAATATTTTGAGAAGCGCTCTGAAGCGTAAAACAATTTGTAGCAATGGCAAAATACCGTGTGTGAGTACTAGCAATTCAAAACCATCTCTGAGTGTTCCTAGTCTATTTTAGTAGACACGAAATGACTGCAGAGGTAAAAGAAATTTGGCAGTTAACTGCGCCTGGGTAAAATATGCTTTCGAATATCTAACGTAACTGTACAACTAATTGTTAACTATTCTTAAGCCAAAACGGAACTAACTTATATGTCAGATGCTAATAAAATGTCATTCTAATTAACTGAGCGTCTTTCTATTTTGTGCGTCGAGCGCTTTATTCGCATTATTAACGTGAACAACTTCAATTCATAAACATCATCTATTTCATTTTATAAAATGTACTTTTGCTTGGTCGGTAACTCTGTGCCGCTATCTAAACATTCGCTGAATCAACAATGTTTTTCAAGCATGGGTCACAGTTGGAATGCCTCTAGGAGGCGTGATCCATCTGTGACTCATACTGAAATTACACAGCACAATTTATTCTATCACGTCATTAGCGCCCTAGTTGCACAAATAACAGTACGAGTTGATGTTGAGGTAACATGGTCGTGAAATCCTCAAACGTTAGTTTGAACAAGAATTCATTTCAAATATTACAACATTCCAGCCTGTGGTCGAATGAAGTTGCGTCTTTTTATGAGTTCGATTATTTAATTTGTACGAAAAGGTAGAGGAAAGTCACTGGGCAAGTATAGACGAAATTATTCCTGTCGGCGATATTAAATATTTTGTTAAGTTATTTCATAATTATGAATGAAATATATTCCGCGACAACGGCGAAATATATGCATGGGTATTCGAAATAAAATAAATATCTACTGAGTATAAATAAACGCAATGGGCAAAAACCCTACGTTGGCAAAATCCCAATTCTGAGAAAACAAAAATTTGTGAACATGCTGCCAAAAAATCTAAGGATGAAAAATGTTTATTTTTGCGATAATACATGCCAGGATAAAAAAAAAACTATTTTGTTCCGGAAAATCTGATCGATGCGGCGTATTGGCTTACAATACCAAATACCAATACTAAATTCACGATTTTGAATATAAATACCAACTCGTGTGTTACCCACTCCTTGTGACTAAATGGTTTATTACGCCGAGTCGCAGAAGTTTCTTGTCGGAAAATACTTGCCTAATTATTTTTTGTTACCATACATAATAAGATTCGTACCTTTCGAACGCGTTCATCAGTGGATTGTGGAAGGCAAAAACAAAATTGCTGATTGGTTTAAAGACCCATCTGGTATTTGCATGTATGATTACCGTCACCAGGCTATTCCATTTAACCACAGGCTATTGTCCACTCTAATGCACTGGTGACGTCATTTCACGACGAACCGATTTTATATTTGGCTACGTGCAGACTGTGATTCACCGATCCATAAAATGTAATCTTAAACAGTCAATTGAGTTTAAAAAACATTTTAAATCCTTGTTTATCGGTTACTGAAAAGGTAATGAATAGAACATATATGTTTCATACATGGAAAAACAACAAACGGCTGATTTATATTTATGTTACATCAGCCATCCACAATAATAATTTGGATTTTTCTAGAGCAAATAAATAAAGGAGAAAATCGGTAATTTCACATTGAGGACAACTAATAACAGTTACGTAAGTTTTTCAAAATGGGGCCTTGTTTAACAATAAAAATAATTTTGTTGAATATGAGACATTTGGGGAGATAGTATTCTTTGGTATGACGTAATTCCTGCGATTCGCTAATTTAAAAAAAATTGTAACTCTATTGTATATCAAAATAAGTAGTATTTGTAATTTGCTATCATGATTTATACCTATATTTCATGATAGTTCTTAATTCATAATAAAGCTGAATATTCCTGTTATGTAAAGGTGGTGCTACAGCTGCAGTGCAACGAAGTTGTGAGTTATAGTTGCGATTCTGCTAAGTGTTGTATCACACTAGTTAATTTTAACGTTAACAGTTACATTTGCAAATTGGTAGAACAGAAATTGGTAGAATTGGTTTTGGGCCGGGAATAACCATGACGGTAGAATCGTTTGAAATAATCAGAGATTAAGATTATTAACTACATCCGATTAGAATAATTTATTAAAAGTTTTTTTTGTTGTTGTCAAGTATGGGTCACTGATGGATCGTGCCGCATAGACGCGATCCATCTGTGACTCATACTCGACAAAAAGAATTTCTAAATGGTAGATAAAATTACCAATCATCAAATATTTGTTCTTCGGGAGATCGCTTTTTGGTATTGAATGCGGTTGACCTGCGAATATCTTTCAATCGATTATGACCGAACCAAGGGCCATACAAGGTGGGCGCCTAGGCAGGACGAATCTACGGATCAAGCCTGATAAATACTTCTATTCCTTAGTCTTATGAAGAATTTCGCGGGAAGAGGAAACAGTATCGCCGAGAGCATGACAACAATTCGCACCTCAAATTCATGTACATTATACTGGAACAATGAACATATTATTAGAATTTTAATATCAGCATACTACTTAATCACATGAAATATCATATTGTGTTTCGGACATATTTATAACTTTACTTCTTTCACATTTCATTCTGAGGCTCAAATCATTACCACAATGATGATGCGATCAGAATATTGATATAATTCAATGTACATGGCTCTAAAATGTGTCTGATTAGTCTGAAATGTTATTATACCCTCAGTGGGAAACATTGGCATAAATCACACCAATAGGACAAAATCACTACACTCCATAAATATTTTTACGGCAAATGAAAAGTTATATTCATCAGATTTTTTACGTTACCCAATATTACGAGGCAAGTATATGCCCAGCATTTATTTCGTGTATACTAATGTGACTCGAAAAATGCTGATTTATATCGTTTTTAAAAGAATAATTCTTACAGGAAACTTAGACTTAAAAATCGTTACTTATAAATCCTATTAATTGATTGATATTTAAATGCAATGATATTTGGTATCCATCTATACACGCGCGAGACGATGAAAAAAAAAATCGTGGCACATTAAAATGGTTGTAAAATAAAATTTTGTTGATATTTCATGATGACTGCGAATTCAGGCTTGATTTTAACAGCCGACGGCAAGCATATAGAGCAACTATAAACATTATAAAACGTCTTTAATGACCCATAATTAGATTTCAACTGCTTTTCTCCTTCATAGAAACGCTTAAAAGATTGGGTTGGGATTTCGTAAACGCTATTTTGGTATAAGTAACTAATTATTTTTATTGAGTGATGACGACGTGAAACAGGAATAATATACATTGCATCGAGCTGATAGCACTCAGAGCAAATTCTCCAAAATTGTTAGACGAGCATGAGCCATCGATAAAAATACGCTGTTTATGTTACATTAATCCACGGGTCACGCGTGACATATTAGACTAACAAGAAGTGCTGTCAAAAACGACGAGATTTATCAAACTTAATTTATGAAGTTGCTCTATTTTTGCAAAAAAAAAATGAATATCCCCGCAACCGGGATATAACTGTGCCTTATGTCAAAAATGACAACAACAAACAGGAATATCATTCCCTGAGCCGGCGTTGATTCATTGTGATCCATATTTCACGAATCAACAATTAACTTCATTTTTATTCGAAATGCAAAAATGTAGCTCTCGGCTGCATCGAGTGATAGAAATATTCAGTATAGCAACTAGTGATACGAGTGACATGTCCAAATATATCCGGTACATTCTTCCAATACGGTGGCGTCAATTGTTACGTGGTGGGCTACAACACATGATTTACTTCATGAAACACGAATTGAGAGTTGCTTTAAAATAATTTGACTCGAATAACTCAACGTGAAAACATTTTCTGGCTAGGTCCTATTATGATTGAAAAAATATGTTTTAGATATACATAGAACATGGGTTGGTGGCAAAACGTGCAGTTTCTCATCTAGCATCAACTCCCTACAACTCTTATTCACGTATTCAGCATCGTATTGGTGCCTACTGCAGCGGCTCGCCCTTGCTCCGAATAAAAATCAAACCAAACATTTTTGTCGGCCTGATCACACGTGAAAACACTGACTTTGTGTATAATTCAAATGAAAACCGCTTCAGCGCCTTGTGAAGGAAATATTTTCTATATAAAATGAGTCATTTCTTTGCGATTCCAACATTCTACAAGTCGTCTTAACAGTTGCTCACGTCGCTACTACGATTTGGCGCAAATTAGCGAACGTCAAAAGCTTGGGCGAAACAAAGAGATCTTGTATTTACTGCGTACTAGATTCAGCTTGTTTGTTATGCAAATATGATTTAACTAGTTTTTATATTGGATACCTGGTTTTATTGAGCCAGGTATCTATAGTTTAGATAGGCCTTTTTTACCCTGTAAATTTGCTAGGGTTAAAACTTCAAATAGAAAACTGGGCAAAGTTTAAGGTTCAAAACTCATAAAACGGTGAAATAGGTAGAGGTATTTTAAGAAAACATTTTACCTAAAATTACCAACACTAGTATTCACATGGGACCGCGGGGTCATAGTACCAACCGAAAATCTCGTATAGTGCTTCTACAGTTAATGATTCCACTAATCCAGAGTCGGACACCACTGATCCATTAATTTCAAGGCACTGCGAACAGATTTGAAAAACAGCTCCTGCATGATGAAAACACTCCATTATAACCTACGAAAGTACAACAAGATATATTGAGCAGGCTGTGCTATTTATTTCATGGAATAGCCTACAAACCAATCTAACACCATACAGACGGCGATCTGCAAAACAGTCGTAAACCCTGAACATACAATTTTAAAAGTAACTGAAATCGCGATCGCTGCTGGACAGCTCGAACTGAACTGATATAGCGAAGTAATTTGATTACCCTCCCGTTGAATTGTTCCCTTCATATAAATTATTTATGGATATCGAAGCCAGGGTTGCGGGATCATGCAAAAATGAAGGGTAAAAATTCGAAGACTCACATTTTTGTATAGGCCTATTACTATTAGGCAAAAATAACGTTCAACAACCTTACATCATTACCATTTACGGATAACTACAATGGCCATTTGACTGGCGAAGATTATCCTTAGCCTACTATTTGAAGAGAAACGGTCGACGGCGCGAATTTTTTTTTAACATTTTCCTTGAATAATGAACCATTTTGGGTGGAAAAATGATGAAAGCATGTAGGATACGCATAAAACATGACCAAAAATTGAAAAATCACTACCGTACGCATCCACCGATTTATGAAGACATAGACATAGACACAAAAGGCGATACAAATAAAGATATCACATTACGGAGTTACCAGGAAAGCAAACAAAACATAAAATGAAGTTTAAAAACCATCCACGGAATAAGTTTCAAAAAAGCATTCGAAGAAAGTAACACGGGTTTGCTTACCTACCTCAAAAATATAAATATTACCAAATTTGACCAAACACATCATACGTGACCCTCTCCAAGGTGCTCTCTGCAAGGTGTTCATCACAATTCACACACAAGAATGATCAGAGCAACTCTCAAACATATCCCAACCGTGGGCCATACAAAACGTTTTTGTGTGTATAAAGTCGTCATTTTCTACAAAAAATATTTACCAAAAGCAATATTGTGCTGAAGGCACACAAAATTTAAAATAATATCAGAAATATTGAGGGAAACCCTTCCTCAAATCCCTAATTTTTCTAAAGAAGGGGGACATGTCTCTCCCATGTCCGCCACCATTCACCATAACAGTATGGACTACTGGTGCCGTTTTTTCAGCAGAAATTAGCACGATTTGGTGGATTGGCGGTGGAAGATATCTAAGGTTGTGAAGAACGGGCTCATCAGCTATGACTGCTCTATAAAACGAAAATAAACATGTACAAGAGATTTTTGGTCGCTTAGCAAATTTTATTTGGAAAATTTCAAAACAAACACGGATAGATATTTTGATTTTTTTTTCAATTTTACTGAATCAGCACTAAATCGGGAAAGCATGGGCCATAAATCTACCATGTCTTGCCCCCTATGAGATTGGCAACCTCAGTCAAGCTGAATGAGAAAGATTAATATAAATTGTAGAGAAAATAGAACATTATTAGTCCAAATAAATAAAACTTATGGCAGAAATATATAGGAACACGATGAAAAGATAAAGAATATATGAAACACTTTCTAGGCAGTAAAAACTTTATAAAAGTAGAAAAAACATGTTAAAATTGTGTATAATGAAACAGCATAAGCAAATATATCGCACAATAGTAGTGTGTGTAAATATAACTTTGTGTTGAAAAAATTGCAGCGTATAGACTGCAAAGGCACTCTTGAATGATTGTCTGGATTGTTCTATTGCAATTTATCATAATTTGCACTTTTACAAAATAAAAATAACACGATACAAATACCCTATTTATGAATTGAAGTAAAATAAAAACAGTCCAGATGCAAGTCATATAGTACTGATTTTGTGCTTTTGATGAGCTCAAGCACAGAAGCAAGGTGATATACGAGGGCTATATTTTTAATATAGTTGATGTCTAAAATGATCCCTCACTGCACTTTACCATAGTAGTTTAGCTACGTTTGGAATTTTTCTGCAGTTGCTGATACCAGATCTTGTAGTGTCTCTGCTAATAAGTGGCTGTTAGGTGGTTCCTTTTTGGCACTGCTGAAATGTGGTATTCGCGAGCCGTGTGTGGATACAGGAAAAAAAACATTCCTCAAGGCAACTATCAAATAATTTCACAAATACTCATGTACACAAATCTATATTAATATCGAAATGCATACCTCCCAAATGGTATGGTTGTGTAGTGAATCACATAACATACACAGGAAGTGCTTAGAGGTGACAGATCTTACCAAATTTCAGTTAAAAAAATGTTTTGTCCAATATAATAGGCTTGGTTTGTCAGTGATCTGAAATTAACAAACTTGCTTTGATGAAATTCATTGATTGGGTTATGATAGATTAACTTTTGAAATTCAAAATCAAGCACAACTTGTTTCTAATCCGAATTATTGTTAACAATCAAGACTTTCTCACTTACAACTTGGTGAGATTTGCTGAATATTTAAAACTTGGCATGTGAAGACTTAGGAAGCAGCAAAAAAAAAAATTTACATCACAGGTCAGTTTAAACAAATTCAAAAACATAAGGCAGCAATGACGAGTCAATATTATGGATAATAGTTATTGTTACTAAATAAAACAAAAATATTTATGATGATTTTAAGTTATGTTGAAAATAAAAGTTTAATCTCACAGCATATAAATAAATAATAACTGTGAGGTTTTCATTGGTGAAAATCTTTATTTGGCACTCTATGTGGAAATCAGAGCTTAAAGGCTGCGATAACTTTGCAAGTCTTCATGTAACCTGCCTCTTTTTAACCTTCGCGTATCAATGTTTAGAATACAAGATTGAAAAAATACCCAAATGCAAGCATGTATTTATTTGGGCCTAAAAACCATAGTGACAAAATTTCAGTAGTCCAACAAGTGGCTTCTATGGAAAGAAATTCTACAGAAATAAAAAAGCGTCCTGTGCTGATAACATATGTCAGAAAGCTCCAGTAGTATCAGAATATCAACACTGCAATGTAATAGTAGCAGACTTGAATAAAATAATACTTTTTCAATCACTGGATGAATAATACTTGTTTCAATCAGAAATAAGTTTCGTTAAATTTGAGTCCCAGAAGGACTGTACCACTGATACACTGTCTATCTGCGACTCATGGTTGACAAAAAAGATTTTCTGATTGGGAAACATGTCCAAGCTTTTGCCACCCTGGTTTGAAAGGGATGTGTAAAAATATAACTATAGAACATCAAGTTCGATATCGTTTTTGTAGATACTCCCATTCACAGGAACAGTTGATAACTTCTTTCCTCCCACACTACCAAACTCCTCACTCAAATATCCCGATTCTGAACTGAGAGAGGATCCAGAGTTCTTGTCTCCTATTTTATGAACTTTTGTTCGCAAGTTTACATTAGTATCGGCATTTGTCACTACGGAGTCTAGGGTACAATCATCTGAAGAACCTATTTCACTGTGTGGCGAACTTACAGTTGATCGGGCAAGATCGTGGAGTGATGAATTTAAATCAGAATTGTTACTTGGCGTATCGCAAAGATGAGAATCCGACCAGTCATCTTGTAGTTTTTCCACCATTGGCTTTTCATTTTCGATACAATGCAAGATATTTGGGTCTATGCATATCGTTACTGGTTCTGTATTAGTTTCATGAACACTATTTTCTAATATGTAAAGATTGTTGAGGTCATTTTTATTATTGCTGTTTGAATTTGCTACAGTACTAAGATTTTTCTTCTTTCGTATCGCACCAGAGCCTGCCTTTGGTGATGAACTATCTGTAAAACAATTGCAACAAGTAATGAAAAAATACTGAATTGAAAAAAAAATACCCAACGGTGTTAAAGTATACCATACCAGATATAAGGCTTTGCAATGGTTTTATCAAGTCATCGTCCATATACTTGTTCAACTTTGCCTTAAAATCAACTTCTGAATCTTGGCTGTATAAATAAAAAAAGAGTATTAGTTTGTATATGTTTTAAAACAGTCACTATCCCGAGTGAGTGTTAGTGTAATTTGAGCGATGAGCCAAACATCTTGATGATCAACCCAATTTACTGAAATAATAAAAAATATTTTTGTAGAGCAACCCCATCAGAAATAGGGTTTTTTGTATGTGAGTACCAGAGCCACCATCATAAACATTAACAGTGGTCGAATGGAATTATTTTCCAAGTAGTGACACAAACGCATTGAACTAGTTCAAATATGCAATTGTGTTAACCTCATTTCAAAGAAAAGATGCAAGAGATAAACAGGTATGAAGACAGGCAGACTGTCAGCTACTCAGACACCTGAAGAAAATGGGTTTCATCAGAAGGTTTAGCAAATGGAAACTATTTTAGGTAATATGATATTAAGAAAATAGATCTTTTTGAGCGTCTTAGAACTCTGTTGAAGATGTGTATTGCTATGAAATAGCAGTGCTGAGAACTCTTTGGTTTCTTTGTTTGTTTAAAAATGCCATGTAGCTTTCGAACGCCCAAAGATTATGTAACCCTGTAGGGATGCTTTAGAATAGTTCTAACGTATTTGCTGTGTGTCATAAGAGGTGACTAAAAAGAGACAAAGAAGTGGTAGATTGTTTTACCATCGCCCAGGGCAGATACCACTCACTGCACTTTATCATGGCGGTTTAGTTCCCTTTGGGATGTTTTCAGTTTAGAGAACACTTGCAGATACTACTTTTTTAGTAGCTCTTTGCTGGTATGTTTCCTTTAGGTGCTGATTTCGACCTTGATTAGAGTGAACTTCAATAAGGAAAAAAATAAAAAAAAATTCATCCATTCAATTCTTTAATACTCAATTTTCCATAAAGTAAAGGATTGCTATAGATGCGGGTAACTAGGTATCATTACACCTGTTTAAATTGTTAGGTCTTTCATGTACTAAAACTGTCAGATCTTCTTCACTAACATATTCATTTGATAATTTTTTTTCATTTGCAAAGGTGAAAGCTTTGTTGGAAACACCACCACCAACCTCCTGTAAAATTAGAAAGCTCAAGATCAAAATTACTTGAAAAACTTGCAGATATATCCCAAACAGAATGATCAGTACGCTATAACGATCAGGGATGGCCAAAATTCGAAATCTGTAGAATTCAGAATAGAATCAGCAGTATTATAATAAACAGAGAGATTTTCTCAAAAAATCATTAAAACAACAAAATATATGACTACCAGGATTTTCTACAAATGTACACTATTTTGAATAAGTTGATTTCGAACGACAGGGAAAATTGAATTGAATAGTTCATGATTCGTGAATCACGAATCTAATTGAATTTTTTGGACATCCGTAATAACGTTGTATTTCTCTTCGAGTTTTAATTGCTTTTTTAAACTGTTCCAAGCTGTATTTTTGATAGTAAGAAATGTTGCATTAGATATTTTGTCTAGTATAGGTCACTGACTGACCTCCAGGCGTGTTACACCAGTGGCCCAAACTTTACAAAACGAAATTTACGATTCAGAATCATTTTTAGGATTAAACAAATTGTATTTAACAATTGATAACAATTTATAAATGTCTATTAAATGTTTTAACCTCGTCGAACATTTGTTTGCTTAAGGCAATCGCCATTTGCAGATCAGTATCAGCAGCAGCTGCTCCCTGAGTAGATTGTTCATCATTATTCATACTCGACTTCATTGCCTCAATCAACTGGGGATCACCTGATAAATCTCCTCCTCCAAGGTAAGCCTGAAGTTGTTTGACCTCATACTGGTGAGATTGAATATAATTTGGTTTTTAAAAAATGGGTAAAATAAAATTTAGTACTGGGGTGAGAGGAACTCCTTTTCCTTTTGAAGCAGGGAGCCCAAAACCCATTAACCCTGCTATTGCATTTTCATTATCATCATTACCATATACATCTTTATACATCATACATATATATTATATGTATATATATATATATAGCAGAGTAGGAGAATTTATACCAGTCTCATTCCAGCATTGACAGAATGCCAGTCACGTTGCTGCGCTCGAAGACACACAAAAAAACGAAGGAAAATCATAAAAGTCATAGAGGAAAATTTAAAAAAAAAAAAACTATGTTCAAGATTCCACTTGCGTGAAGATTAAAATGTCTGTTTTAAGTTCTGATAATTGTCTTCATGATAAAATAAGAATACACAGATAACAGAGAAAAGTAGTTCGGGTCTGTACTGGAAATTGGAATGTTTATCAAAAGGATAAATAAACTGTTAATAATATATTCATTTTTCAAATATATAAGAAATGTCTTTTTACACTCAGGCATAAGAGACAATGTAAAATAGCATGTGATAAAATTTCATTGTTGAAGTTCATTTACCTGGAAGGAGATAACTAGCGCCCACTCCAAGGGCGAGAAGCTATTACAAAATATAGAGCCAGCAACTGTACTCAAGGCAGAAAACATCCTATACAGAAATGCGATGTGTGGTATCTGCCCTGGGCAATGAGACAAATTCGCTTAAGACTTCTTTTTAGCTTTCAGTCGCCTCTTATGTTGGAAATGTGTTGGGACTATTATAAAGCCCAAACCCTATAGGACAAATTTAATTTGTAAATTTTCTGATGTTATTTTCGTAAACAAGGTGTCTGCAAAGTCATATATATCACATTTCTGTTATTAAGCTTGTTATGGTTTACGTGGTATTAGTGATAAACTCATCTGGCAGACATTAAAAAATAATAAACAGCTCAAGGCAATTTTGCTCTGACGCAACGCAAGATAAATATATGTTGCTTTGGATGAAACCTGGTTGCACTTTCATTTTATATTTACACATTTTAATTACATTTAATTATAATTCAGATTGCCAAGCAATTGTAGTACTATAGTACGAGTTTTTAACTGGGGTATATAAAGAAGAAAGCATTACATTGTTTTACAATAAGATTAATTATAACATTGAAATATTCGCAGCGATATTGAATTTGGATCATAGTGATAATGAAATTTGGAACATAGTGATAATGATGGAATGAATATGGGGATATTCCTCTCAGAGTGATTAATATAGAATTTTGATTAAAAGTTATTTTTTGACAGTCTTTATATCGATTCATTTTTCAGTGAAATCATGATATTGTTTAAAAAATATGGTCAAATGGATAACACAATTGATTAAAAAAGTGACTACATCCTATAAATTAAATATTTTCAGAAGAAAACATAATTACTCACATCCTTCTCTTTGATCTGACGTTGTTGAGTGATTATTTTACAATTTGCACTGTACAACTTCCTTTCATTCTCTTGTATTTGAAATTCATATCTTCTTTTCACCATTTTAACTTTTACTTTGAAATGATATAGAAAGATACTTAGAATGTTTGGATATTTTAAAAAATGTTATTTCGAGGAGAATTTAAAGGGATAAGATTTCAACTTTATCCTGCTGGAGAGGAAAGCCGAGAATAAAGTTAATCATGTGGTGAACCACGACCACTCCTGCAGTGAAGGTAACATTTTTTGTGGATGGACCCGATTGGTGGAGGAAGACGTAAAGGGCGCTTACATGAACCATCGTGTACCAATGATGGACAAGTAGAAAATTCCAAACTCTCCCAAGTGCTTCAAACAAAATTAAAGATATGTCTCGAATGATATCTCATGAATGTGATGGAAGTACTCAACAAATGATGGGTATTAAAGGTTCATGGCTTAAAAATTTTGTGCCTTATTTTTGCCTAATTTCCCTTTTCAAGCTACATCAGTCATAATGAGTTGATGACATAATATAATGTAGGTTGGCTACTTCGAAACGATTGTTTTATCAAGTAATTGTTCAAAAACATGCTAATTGGCACTTCATTATTCAACCAAGTCAACTTATACAATGGAACAATATAAATGATATATATAATAATGATATCCTATCCATATTAAGGGACACCTTACACATCACAATATCACACCAGACACAACTACACTGGATCCACTATGCATAAATGTAAAATGATCACACCTTTAATTAATGTGTGGATTCGTATCAACCGACAGATTATTATTAAACTTATTCCATCAATCGGACTATCAGGTCCTGCTATGAGAGTTACACAAAGATTTGATGAAAATGCAACAAAAACAACAATGCAGTCGAATATCTGTCAAAAAGAAATAAATACTTTAACTTTGTTGAATATAGTCTGTTTAAATAAATCAGATCTATGCCTACAGCCAAACGTTATTCATAGATAGATTATACACAAGGTCCATGATTCCATCTGGATCTCATGCTCAAATACTAGACTGAGTGAATACTTTCCATTTTTGATACTCTTCAGACTTGATATAAGAGTTGCACAAACGACCATAATAAGGATGGATCATGCTCATAAAAAATGGGGTGGATATTTTTTTTACTTTCCTCTCATTATGACCTAAGGTAGTTCAATCAAAAGCTATTTTAGTTACATCAGATGAAAACAAATTTTAAGCAATTCAATATGGAACTGAAATTAGCATGTTTCTTTGTCATGATTTGATTTAATGGCTCAAAAATTTGAAATTAGGCCATAAAAATCAAAACGACTGTCCAAAATATATAAACGAATCAAAAATTGATAGGGCATCTAGTTAAAAAGGTCAAAGTTTGGGTTTAGAAAGAAAGTAGGAATATATAACGATATATATTGATATTGAGTTTTCCAAAATATCGTATAACGCATTTTTGACGGTATATCGGTATAAAAACTAACCAATGCCGCCCAGCTCTAATTTTAATTAAACATCAACTAATATCTTGAAATCAAATCACATACTACAAAATATTTGATCAAAAATTATCAATAATAACAGTGAAAGGCTTCTCCATATAACAATATGGAGAATATATTGGTTGCAAATTGTATCAAAATTTACAACTAATTTTATAGAAATATGAGGATATTGATAAGTCAAATATTACAATTCACAAATCGGCTGTAATGGTTTGAACAGAAATGTCATAGAAATAGAAACACAGTATATCCAATGAAAGATAGATGGGGGATTGGGAAATCCCGAAGTATCATTTTGTAGTATAACCACCTTTTCAAATCTTTTCAAATGATTTTTGTACCCGATCTTATAGAAAAATACTTACAGAAACAAAATCTCTTGCAAGAGCAAAACCCCACACAACTGCTCGCATTATGACCTGAAATGATGAAAGTCATTAATTGACAAGAATAGAACTGAATTAACACTAATAGAAAAAAAACTTTTAGATATAAAATTCGAGACAATTCCAATCAATTTAGGTCCCGATGGCCAGGATAATTATTTTTGCAAATTCTACATGATTGTGAGACTGACTGGGTATATTTCCATACAATTCAATCAATATAACTTTCAGTGTGTTTCGTGTTTATAATCAATCAAACAATTTTTGGGCCTTCAGGCAGTGATATATTATTGAACAGTAAAAAATATAACGAATGAATCATCATAAACCAAAAAGAGTTGTATAATATAATATAATGCAATACAAATAGAGATGATGCGATATATGGGTATCGGCAAGTATCACCATCGGTACTGATTTTGGAAAATTTTCACCACTGGTACTAGGACCGAAACCGATTTCAGGTACGTCTGAGTTACGATAGCAATTTTTACAACAGAGTGTACGCATACACTTTATTTACGAGATAATAGATAGAAAAGAAACTGTTTTAATATGTAACAACGAAACTCGTTAGGAATTTTCTACTTGTTCAGCCAGAATCTATGCCGGCCGTGCGTCCCTACTGCTCTGAAAATGTTTATAACAGGGTAGGTAGGCCTTGTGTGAACGACTTTGTTTATGCTTTGGATTTTATTAAATAAATTTAATCATTCCACTCTCATTATTTTTGACTATATCCTCTATTTGATGCAGAAAAAGATATTAGTTGTCTTGTAAGTTGTATACCCACAAACATTTCTCCCATCTATTTGTAAGCAGTCTTTGAACCCACATATGCTTCACGCAGGATCAATCCCTATATTTGCATCCATGGAAGTTCGCAATAAATTTGATGCAAGAGTACAAGGGTGCAAATGTAGGTGGGCGCAAACAAACATAAGTTGGTGCAATTATACCGAGAACATTAAGTATGTGAATAGAAAAAGGTCTTTAAGATATTTAATAAAGTACCTGATATCTGGTATTAGAATGTAAATTGAAAAGGTGATATAAAATGGTATAAAATATCGTATCTGCAGAAATTTAGGTAATGGCCTATTAATCGATCCTATTATTACTATTACATATTCGGTTGATTTTAAAATGAGAAAATTCAATAAAATTACTGCCATAAGTTAACAAGCAAGGATGGACAAAATCGCACATTTTACTACACTTCTTCAAATACATTTTGAAAAATAGTTTCAAATGCGAAATATGTCGAATACAATTCAGTCCTGTTATTGATGAAAAGCAGAATTTAAATATTTCGCACAATTTGCTTTATTTCATAAAACTCTATAAATAATATCAAACTTTAAAATTCGTTAGTATGGACAACTATGTGAGTGAACGATTTTGATCAGACCACATGCACAGACAATTAGAAATTGAAGATGTATGATATTATATTGCACTAAGTGGTATTTATATGAGAAAAAAAAAAACAACCACTAAAATGAATGATTGGAGCTCGCAGTACCACCAAAAATTAGGGGAGGGGGAGGAATTATATTATAGTTTGAGACTATAGATAATAAGTATAATAGTGAATTTCAATAAAAAAAAATTAAAATTATTTAAAAGCAGGATACCTAGAGGTAAACAGACACAAAAAATTATTATACCCACTACCCACCTCCATAAAAAATATCGCTAATAATGCAAAAGAAAACCAATGCAGTGCTTTTGATGCATTATTAGTTTCATCGTCTTGTACCGGAGTTCTCCTGATTGTTTTGGTGTCGTCAACTAAAAAGTATTATGAAAAGGCTGATTCCAATAACTGAGAAAAAGGAGCATCATTAATATATTCAAGCTAATAAAATAGTCATTGAAAAGTAAATAATACTTTGGAATTAATTCTTCTACTTGTTTGTCTAGTACCGGTATAACATTTAGTATGCCAATGTTTAATAAATGAGGATTCTGCCTTTTATACATAATATATGTTATGAATCATCAAAATCTCTTGCTATTATATTAAAATATCAACAATTAGGATAGGCAACTTGATTATTTACTAAATTCAAATGTCTGTGAAAATCAACAATTGCGCTGTACATTTTTATTCAGATGAAATTTTTTTTTTATTTGATAACCTAGCAATAGTAAAACAATAAACCTTTCTTCGATAGAAGAATCATTATATCAAAATATAAATACAAGTAAAAAAGCAAAATATAGTCATAATTGGAAATGACCAAACTATTTTAACCGATAAATTAATTTATTTAATTCCTTCAGCGAATTGAAATCAGTGGAATTGAAAATTTTTATATTTTATTTGTAAATAAATTAATAGAAAAAATGAAAATAACAACTATCACATGAGGGAATTTTGAAATATTCAACAGCCTTCTAGAAATATTTCTTGGCTTGTTTAAACTTTTGCTTTAAATATTTCATTCAGCATAATTATTCGACTCGATTCTGGAATCAAAGGTAGGATATGTTCGATTATGAACAACCCTAGTAACAAAGTTCGAAACTTTTTTTAATAATAATATCCCAAGGGGAACGAACATTCATTTAAATAAAAATATCTCAAGAATAGCTTCAAATGTAGTAAGTGAATATTAACATTAAAATTGTATTGAAAGATCTGTTCTGTAATATGTTTGAGAGTCGATCTGTTGATCTCATTCCCTCAAAGAGTGGTGCGCTCGGTAGTTGCTAATAACGGGAAATTTTTATATCAATATCTTCATAAGATATCAGAGTATCAGCCGATTTCTCTCAGATACCCAAGTTAATGGTTTTGCAAATTTTTTGCTCATTCAAAGGAAATTACATGAACCTTTCAGACACTCGAAGAAAAACAGCATTCTGTCGCCATGCATGAGATAAACAGGAACACAAAAGCACACATTAAAAATTATTTGAAGATAACTCACCATGAAATAATCCAGCATCAATGAAAAGTTCAACTAACAACAGAATCGACAGTGTAAATGAAACAATTATAACAAATATATAGTACACTGGACTGTTTAGAAAAGATCTCATTTCAAGTGCAAAACCTGAAAAATAAATAAACAGGATTTTTATAACAACTCATTTTCAATAAATCAAGGCTTAATGGCTGTTGCTAGTTATAAATAAAAAGGGCAAGCATTGTTGAAAAAATTTGTGGTTTTTGTTTGCCAATTTTGAACCCAAGCTATTACAGGTTGATATAAAGGACCAACTTTTATTAGGACTCACAAAACCAATATCAATCAAAAGAATTTTACCATTTAATTTTCTGCTCTCGGTTTGTTCAACTTGTTGATGATACAAAGCAGTGGATCCAGCTGGTTCCAAACTATCATCATCTTTTTCCATATCATTCTGATTACAACAACAGCAAAATGCTGTTGGTTTCCTGAAATAAATAATAATGTCAGTAAATAATTCAATCAGACTCGCATCTGCATCTGCTCCTGTTTCATACTAATATAGCCAGCTACACCATAATTTGGGAAATCAATTCGAATTATAAAGTTGCAGTGAATAAATTTTTAATATAAGAAAAAATATAATTAAATGGTGACCGCAAAAAACAGAATCATAAAAATGTTTATTATTCGTACGTTAGTCAATCGAAATTACTCAAAATTTTGGAGATTCTAACTTCTATCTATAAAGTCTATAGATGAGTTTACTGCAGAGTTTCCGCTATATTTTACAATTGGCTTATAATTTATATGCTTTTTGAAAAAATGGTGGCATTTTCATCATTTTTCAAGTTTTGCAAATGGCTACTCAATCAACATCACGCCCTGGCTGATGAGATAGTCATCAAATTTCTTTCTTGACCAAGCAAAAAACAAATTTATTTTGAGGTATAATGTGTGATGGATGTGCACCCTACTGGAAACATCGTTCATCTCTATTAAAGGAATGCGCAGAATTTTCTCAGCAGTGCTACATAGATCTAGTGCTCTGTTTTTGAGCTTGTCATTTTCTTAATTGAACCAACATGGCTCTATGATGCCATGTTTAGGAATCACTAATCCTTTTTGGATTTGCCTACAATATGGAAGACATCATGTAGAGCAGTTTTTGAAAAAACAGATAAATCATAAGCCAATCACAGAATATAGCTGGAACTTTGCAGTAACCTTATCCCTGGACTGAAGTTACAACCAACAAAATTGAGGAAACTTGATGGACTTGTAGGAATAATAAAGGTCTTTGAGGGTTTTTTTGGGGGGAGGGGCGCGGGGGTCACCCTGTGTATGCATTGAATGCTAAAGCAGTTCAATAAAGTTGCTGCTATAGTTGAAAGCCCCAAGTGTGATGCTAACAATCAATGCGTAACGTTCAAGAGTATAGATTGGATGCAAAGTGGTTGACTACTGTGTTCTAATTCATATCTCAACTCAAGGACCCTTCCGAACAATTATACAATTAAAAGTAGCTCAGAACAATAAATATTGAATAGAAGCATCAGCATTATTAACCTTTTCTGGAAGAATAACTACATTTAGGCATGGTAACAGAATCTCTTTATTCTTGTTTTTAAAACGATCTTGTCATATTTCTTTGATAAAAAACACTATTTAATATCACCATTGCTTTTAAAAACTTTTGCACTATATTAAGATTGTGGAAAATATAGTGTAGTAAGATAGCCAAGAGCGCATGTGATTCTGATTCATTATAAAACATTGCATTTCAATAAAATTTCTGTGCATGAAATCCATTTTTTTCGAATATCTCAGGAACAGAATAGTTGACATTATACGATTCTGTACCATAGAAAAATAAATCCCCTCTATGTTAGAAAAATAAACACCTTTTTTCTGTACTCTTGATATTTTCAGTGGGAGTAGAAACATAATTATCATCATTTTCATCTAAAGATTCTTGCGATTTCTTTGATTTTTCATTCTCTTTTCCAATTTCTTCAACAATTTCCTGGTCACCATGAATCCGAACTGCATCGTTCTCCATATTAAGTTACAAAACAACCTATATTTATTTAAAAATTTTAAGTAAACAGAAAATCACATTCAAAATTTACAATAAATATAAAATGAGAGTCAAATATACAGTCAAGGATAGAATATGCTTGCATAAACACGTATAACGTTTCAGAACTTTGCTGTTTATTGTTTCCGCAACAGTTTGTAGAGCTATATTAAAAATTCAAATTTTTCCTACAAACCCTATTCATAGAATTTTTCATACAATTATATTACCAATTCATAACTTTGTTGTAATTATTTATAAATTGATCCGAGGTATCAGTACGATTCGTCTTACAATTCATAACTTTGTTGTAACTAATTAATAAATTGATTATCACAAGACATGTACTTCATATTTATTTCACTGCAAGATGTTCAGACGGAGAGATAAATCCAGGCGTTAGTTAGATTTTAATCTACATATCTCAGAACAGAGTAACTTTATCATTGGCGCAAGGAATCCTACTAAAAAAATTTGGGTCTGGTGAAGTTTAGTACCATATTCCCGAATGTCATTAAAATAAAAACTGGCAGAATATTCTCATCCTAACTAGGGGGCGCCAATGCTGTGAGCATCTGGCATTGTCTCCCGGGTTAGAATGAGTGCCTTGCAACATGAGAAATTATTATGATAATCGGATATATGGTATTAAACTTCATGAGACCCAAAAATTTTAGGTGAAAACCTTTTGTCAAGCATGGGTCACGGTCCATCTGTGGCACATGCTTGATGAAATAAAATTTCTAATCCGGAAATTATTTTCATGTCCATAACACTATCTGCTATAGTAGCTGGATCTTCGATTTATATTTTTACAACACAGATAAAAAAAACTTAGTTGTGAAAAAAGCTAATTAAATGCAAAGTTAGTTTATCCACGTTCTGTCTTGTTTTGCAAAGAAAAGTAAAAAGAACCTCAAATAAGGAATCAATCCAAGATAAACTGGTCTATTGCTCAACAAAACATATAACTTAGTAGTATTTTTCTTCTGAGGTGATCAGCCAAATTCATTACTAGGATAAAGATATGAAAAAATATGAACATTATCTGAATAATTCAATATTCGATTCAATGCGCTCAGTGTAACATACAGCATAAGTAATAACTATTAACAATTGGGGTCTCATGAAGTTTAGTACCCTATATCCGATTATCATAAACATTTCCCATGTTGGAAACGACTCATCCTAACCCGGGAGACAATGCCATATACTTGCAGTATTGGCGCCCCCTAGTTAGGATGAGAATATTCTGCCAGTTTTTATTTTGATGACATTCGGGAATATGGTACTAAACTTCACTAGACCCAATAATTGCAGGTGTGCAAGTCTGATAAGGCAGTTTCCACAGGGGGACTGGTTGCTCACGGTATTCCTTGGGGTATTATGAAAGATATCTGATCTGCTGTAGCTCCCCAGCTTGCTCTGTTAAGTTGAAATATGATGACCCAGGTCATTAGTCCCGCAAACGAAATTGTAGCTCCAATTGCTGATCTAATAACACAAGTGCGGATTCTTTGTTGTTCTTCATATGGTTGTTTCACAAATGCTTCCTTAGCAAACCAAACCACATTTACAGCCCACAAGAAAGGCAAACACGCAAATCCTCCATAATAGTATTTCTGACATAACTCTAGCTTTTCTTTGTTGGTGACTTTTTCCAAATTCATTTTCACTTAATGTTAGTCCACTGTCTGCCGTAACTCAGAACTTTGGAGAACAACGGTCATGCTAAATACCGGAAACACCGCTAGGAGCAATATAGCTCAAACAGCGCAAGGGGGGCAAAACAGCAGTAGGGGGAACGAACGCGAATAATCGTGACACGCCGATCAAAAGCACCAAAATTTGCTTGAATCATACTCTCATAAAACCTAATCATTTCGGAAGGAGTGCTCCTGGATTTGCTTGTTTGAGTCTTGTTATGGAAAGGATTCGCAATCTTTAGCTGTAGGTACGTCCGGGCTTTAGAATAGTTCGTAACGTATTTCGTGTCATAAGAGGCGACTAAAGGAAGCGAAGAAGTGGTAAATGGTTTTACTCACTACATCGCCCGTTTGGGATGTTTTTCGTTTAGAGTTCATGCTACATCAGCTCCTTGCTATCACTTTGTTTCCCTTTCTTGGCGGAATTTCCAGTTTCGTTTGAGCATTTTCACCGTCTGGTGTGTACCGACGGCGGAGCATAAATTTTCAGTCATGGAAATATTTTTAATATTTTTGCTGTTTTTTAAAAAGTTAAAATGTCAATTTTTGATGCCAACTTCGTCTCCGACATGGGGACATCAACATAATGTACCCGTTTCCGGGAGCGTCAAAAAAGCATAGCTAAATCGCTTTTATAAAATTTGGAGAGTTTGAAAAATGTTCATCATGATTATATTCCCTGAAAAAAAATGCGATTATCCCGCCGTCAAAGCATAGCTCGGATATATTTCGAATATTCAATTATTGTCGAAAAAAATTGTCGATCTATGTTGCCTGTGTATCTATTATCAATTTATTTATATATTTTTTCTTCGTCTCCATTTATATTTGCTATTTTTCTTCAACCTTCTTTGTAACTGAAACAACCTTTGGTTAATTTTTTTTATAATCAATATTTATGGTGATTTTCATCTGTTTCTTGAGAATAAACAAAAGTTCCACATTGTATCGATTGACTTTAATCAGCTGTAGCATGTTTTATGACGTAATAATGGAATCTATTGATAAACTGTAGGCTGATTATGTCGCCATCAAGTTTTAATCTAAATAAAATAGTGTGAGAACAATGGCGTCTTCCGTGAATTTAGGGCATATTTTCCCCAATACCAGGAGTTGGGAGTCAGAACCCCTTCAAAAATGTTAAGTAGGCATTGATGAAGACATGTACGAAGTTTGGCGCTTTTGAACGGCGTGTCACGGTCAACTAGTCCCTACTACAGAGGAAAATTGCATCAAAACCAATCACTATAAAACTAAGATCAAATTATTTAATTTGTCGTGAATTGTAATTTACATATTCCCTTTCAGAACCCAAGCAAAATTTCATCGAATTTTCATATTCGGCTATATTTAGAAAAATAAATACATTAGTGAAAAATTCAATAATAAAAACAAAAAGCGAAGCAGCACAAAAAAGGAAAAAAAGAAAAGAGCAAAATTGGTCCCAATTAAATCAAGATGTAATTAATTAAACATTTCACATGAATCGTAATGAATATATTTACTTTTCAAATTCCGAGCCAAATTTCAACAAATTTCCCTATTCGTCTATATTAAAAAAAAGGAAAATTTATAATTTCAATGCTCAACACCGTGTCTGTCCATGCATGGCCCGCACATATACCATTGGATTGGATTATCGAATATACATACGATCATTCAGTTTTTGAGTGTACATTTAATATCCTTTTCAATGTTTTAGGCTCTATACATAATTTATCTTATCTATTTTCCATCCATCATACTTTGTTCCACCCGTCATTATTCTGCATGTTATATTTTTTATATCCATTTCTATTTAAACTATTGAACCAGCAAAGTTGGAAGCATGGGTTCAGGCACATCCAGCGTACTTGGAATCCGTACACAAGTCTCAATCGTATTAGTTGTAATTAAACCTGCATTTTGTGACTCAATTTCAACTGCATCATCTACAGCTTGTGGACTGTGAACAGAATAAAGTTTCTTTCAACCCAACTGTACGTTTATTGAATATTCGAGTGTGCTGCGTTTACAGGAAACAGTAGATTTGAGAGGGTTTAAGGCGCATGGATTGAAAACCATCTCGCACGGTCTAGAAAATAGAACGCGATTTCAGTTACACCCTGTAACTCGGAGTTGTAGTGCAAAATAGTACCGAGTTGATTGCACAAATATATCACGCTTCATTCACTACATTCACATCCACGAGTGACGTCAGATCGTGTGACTACCGAGGCGTATCCCATTTGGGATTATTAGTGCGCTAAAAAATGATGGAAAAATACCAACTCAAGTCATTGATAAGAAAATTCATATTGCCCAGCCCAGAACGGTATGTACTGCAGTGGGGGTTCCATCTGTACCCACTCGTGTCTATGTAATTGCATAACGTACAAGTACGTCTGCACCTATCAGTAATTCAACTGGCTTATCCAATTGAGGGAAATCTAGGTCTAGCAAATGAAGATACTCTTTCACGGTGTTAGTCGTTGGTGTCGAATCTCGTACATCAGGTATCGAGTCAAAAATCAGGGCATGGTGAACATTTACTATTTGCGACTCATTCACTCCTTTTACACGAAAGGAAATTCTCATGCCATTATGAGGTTTTGGACCATTACCTGTATGAATTGTACATCTTTCAGGCTCCCTTTTGAGGGCCAAATCATTTGCTAAACGTGTGGAGCATAGAGATCGGGTTGCTCCATAACCAAGAAAGGCATATGTTGATAATCTATAATTAGAATTACAACCATGTACTTCCACTGGTACTACCATGAGCCTAACTAAACAATTTTCATGAAAAACATTTTTAACGTTAGCAAAATAAGAACTTACATTTGGCGAGTCAACCTTACTATTAGTGTATGTGGTTCTACTTCCGGTTAATGGTGAATGAGGTCTTGATTAAATCTCACTCTGGTGGAGAATCGTATGGTGCCTACGTCCGCACCGCTCGGCTTGACAACATCTCTGAGAGGAACATTCCTTAGCAATGTGTCCGGCTCTCATACAATTGGAGCATAAATTGTTTTTCCAGATGAATTCGCGACGTTGTTTCAAATCATACTGCTTGAATGTTGTACAACGAAAGAGAGGATGATTATTTTTACAACATAAGCATACAGTTTGTGAGTGCTTCAAGCTTGTCGTTGATTTTCTTCTCTTGGTGTTGAAGTTTCCGCAGTCGATGATATGTTCCTTTCTCTGATGCTGGGGAATTGAATGTAGAGTAAGCTTACATCTTACCAGTTCGTGGCTTGTAATTTGGTACAGGTCGCTGTTTATAATCAGATTCAGCCATTAAACGTCCATAAAAGTTATTACTGAGATGTGCTCTCAGCTCGATGCATTCCAGAAGATGAGTGAACGACGGAATCGGATTATTTCTCCAAGAAATATCATGAACATAATCTGTTTGCAATGTCTGTGGAAGGCGACGAAAAATATCTTTGTGATAAGCCTGAGCATCCAACATCTGCTCTGCTTTCCATTGTCTGAGAATAATGTAACAATTTCTCATTTGTGAAGCAAGTATACGCAATGACTTTGTGTCATTGACTCGTAGACGTGGGCCTTCAGTAAGTTGTCTTATATGGGCATCAATGACAAGTGTTCGATTCCCAAATCGATATTGCAATGCATCTCTGGCCGCTTGATATCCTTTACTGGGTGAATCAACAACAACAAGATGTTTTATGGCATCCTTAGCTTCACTTGCGCACATTTGCACAAGCTGAGCTAATTTTCACAGCAGGCTCATATGCATGGCGGTGGATAATATTGTCGAATCCACGCATGAATGAGTGATAACATTTTGGATCCCCATCAAATGTGATAGGATCGAGCTTAGGCAATGAAAAACCTCTCTTTCATGGTGTTTGCTAAAATATACAAGTCATCTTTAATTGCATAATCAATATTGGATCGTTGTGTAGGCATTCTGGGAGCAGGATCAATTTGTGAGGTAGGAGAAATATTCTGTGTTTGAGGTGATGGCATCCAGCAATCATCATGAGCTAATGTTGACATGATGGGACGATTAAGTAGAGAACGGTGGAGTTCAGAAACAGTGGCAGTAGGGTGAGTGATTCGAGGAAAGGTCGGGGTAGGTTCATGAAATGTGGGATGAATAGATCTTCTCCAAATAGACACAGGCCCCATAGGAGAATGTGTTGACTTGTGTTAGATTCACTTTCAAAGGATACCGACGCCATATGACTACGGCAGATTTGAGAATTAATTGTAGGCCTTGTTTCGGTTTGGGTAGCTGAAGCAGAAGACGAGCTACAAACCTCATTAATTGTTTGAAATTGTCGAGTCATATCGGATCTGGGTGGAGAAAACCCAGAAATCAGTTCAGGTGTGGATAATACATGAGCCATACCTGATAAATTGTTCATTCTTGTTGTTTTAATGTTGGTCTTCTGCACTGGTGCTGGTGATACATAATCTCTTAAGTTCAATGCTGGTGGAGGATCAGATCAAAACGATCAGGAAAGCAGCGAGAAGGCAAGAAATTCCAGAGTTTAGAGATATTTGGAAAAAAGCTTCTTGCGTAAAAAACTGTTAGTGACATTGTGGAATCTCCACATCGGATAGGTGCGAATTGGTAGCCAGTCGTGTTGACCGATTAAAAATTTTGTTCGGAGGAACGAGGCTCCTTTGAACAAAGACCATTATCATATCGGTAAAATAAACAGAGCGAGGTAACGTTGCGGCGGTGTGACAAACTTTGAAGACCGGAAGAAAGTTTAGGGCCAATCATATTACATGCAGGGTCGAATCAGTGATTTGTACAAATGGAGAATGATTTCGGGAGTGAGATAATGGCGAGCTCGATATAGAGAACCGACTTTCATTGAGGCTTGTTTAGCAATACCAGCGCTAGTAAGGTTAGAGTTTCCCTAACATAACATGCCAGACCAATAAACACAACCACGCTTTACAAAGGCAAAACATCCAATGGTTTAATTCAACAGAAAACACAACAAGAATAACCACGGGCGCACACACAATCGTGCGCATGTCATTAATGGGCGGTAAACATCAAAGGTGCGGTAGACATCAGAGGTAATAAACACACACAACAATGAGGGCCAGGTCCAATCAGACGAGACCACGACAACTGGGAGATAATTGCAACATATGACCTATGTTCGGAAAAAGCCAAATCAACCTTATGGCGAAGCCAAATCAACTTACTGGCGCAACGACTTTCTATCATTCTATTTTTTTTTCTGTGAATATACGACAGGTCGTGCTGATACTAAGTTATCAACCGAAAAAACGTTTGGTGAGGTGTCGGCAACATCTGATTTTGCACAGTAAGTAAGAACAACAATATAACAGAAATTGCCCATAATTTGGAATACATTTAAAACCCCAATCATGACTGTCTATCTTTTTTATCCTCTTTTTTCTTTTTTTGGTAAAATCATGTGCGAAAAATTGTAAAATTGATAAGTGATGGTTAACTATGAATAGAATGTTAGGCTAAAATGCCGTAACAGCTAATAAAAACAACCGTATAACAACGCAGTGTTAGTACGAACTCTATCACTAAAATGGACCAATTCGTCAAGGCACAAAAGAAATCCTAGACTGGGATATAGACTGGAAAAATGAAGAGATTTTGTAAAAATACTAAATCGAAACAGTATTTCGGGATGATGGAAATATGACAATGTTGATTACGATAAACCACTGAATGGTGAAATGAAAAATATACACTATATACATTTTCATAAACACCGTATGTGAACAAGACAGTGTGTAAGTTGAGTTATGTAGTTAAGGGCGATGTCCACATACCCGGTAAAACGGCAGCCGTCGGGGAAACCCCGTTTAAAGCTCCGTCGCGCGGCACCAGTCGGCGCCGATGTCAACGATTCTAATGTCCACATGTCAGGCCACACGATCTTCCAATTCAAACGTGAACGAAGTGCTTAGGCACGATCAAAGCTTTTTTTACATGTTGCTGAAACCTAAAACAATCGAACTCTCGTAAATTTAGCCATATTCTTTCCTTGATCCTGTATTCAAATTGTATTGTGTTTTTTATTCATTTTATGCCGCACGCTTCCGACGTCATAAAAAAACCACCCAATCATCCTTCGCCAAATAAATTCTGGTTGCACCAGGTACAGTGCCATTGGGTTTTTCTGGATATAGGGAAGGAAATAGAATGAAAGGCCACAATACACGTGAAGTTGTCTTACCGATGCGTTGCATTACGTTTCGGGTAACGAAATGAAAACGGCAATAAACGCCTCTATTGCGTTGCTTTAATCGTGTTCACATGCCTACAAAGCACAAACGCACGCAACGAAACGGGCACTTTTCGTTAGCTTGCATAGCAAACCGTTTTGTTTCATTGGAAAACGTGAGGAACTGTATGCAGAGCATTGTGCTTGGGCAAAACGCGAGGGTAAAAAAAAACAAACCTAGAAAAAACGCAACCTACGCAAACGTGTAGTGCGGCCTTAACTCCATACGCCACCCGAAAGAATTATGACATTTCGACAAAAAAACTAAACCAACAAATACAAATGAAGATTCAGCCTGTATGAGGGAATTGAATTAAAAAAAATTTCAATCACACCATAAAAACACAACAAATGGGTTTAATGAGGTATATTTATTTCTTTATTTTTGGAATTTTTTAAGAGAATATCTATTCACTACACCAATTCAGAGAACAAAACACTGCTCAATGCCCTCATGTAGGCTTCCGCTTCTGCCTCATCTTTCGATCTCAAGTGTGCAGCAACCAAGTTTCCGAAATGACCAAACTTGTCCAATACTTTTGCATGATCCAACTGCTCGGAGCCCTCAGAGAACTTCACCATCTCTGCCTGAGAAGAGTACAACAGTACGTTTACTCGCAACCAATACATTTCACGAATGTTCTCAGAGAAAAAAACTTATCACTCGATTTGCGATCAGTATAGTTGACCAAGATCTATACTAAAAAAACCTAACACTTGCCTTACGGTGAATGAATCTGACTAATATGCTTGCTAAAAATCTTAGCACTTGCTTTTTAACACATTTGACTGAGATCCTTAGTAAAAAAAACCTAGCACTTGCCTATTCTTAACCATGCTCTTGAGCGGGGAGGGCGAAAAAATCATTGCTAATATATAAACTAAAATTTTTGGTAACTTTTGGCACTTGGCACATTCATGACATATTAAGGGAATAAGAGGAAGCTACAAAAAAGTATGAAAACAGATATGCAAAGATTACTGGCAGAATATTCTGTAAGTGGTTGTTTTAAAGTTGGTATTTAAATGAGAAGTTTTGTCCTTGAGCAAGTAAATAAAAGGGTGAGTGCCACATCGATTCACTTTAAATATCTGGGCAAAATAGAAATCCAATGAAATAGCAAATCATGGAGGTATTGAACTCACTTTCACCTGTATTTTCGGCTGTACTTCCAACAGCAATTTGCTCATCAGTTGGATATCAGGAAGATTATCAACAGTTCTAAAATATAAATCGGATAGAAATTAATAGAGGTTTAAATATGCTTGCATTTAATCAGTATATTAAAAGCACACTGAAGCACTTCTAACAATCAGAAATGTAAAATGTCTATTCTCTTTGTATGGCAGAATTACAATTACATGTTTAAATTTGGCATAAAAATCTTCAGCTCAACATCTGAGAATTCAGTTAGTAAAATATTATTTTTGCAAAAATAAAAAGTAAGCTTTTTTTCATTAATTCGAATACAATACTAGTACAAAACTGTGAACCTTATAGTCAATATAAGTCTTGTCATGCTGGTATAGCCATTCTCTGAAATGTATCCTTTTTACGAATTTTTGCTTCAACTTTCTGTAACAAATACTGAGACTGAGACTTTTGCATTCTGAAATATTGGTGGCATTTTTCTTCATCGTTAGATTCTAAAATTTCTTCAGCCAGAATAAATTCTGACTTTGTACCTCCTCGTAATATGAGATCATGGACCCGCATTTCACTGTGTACTTCCAAAATTTGCTCATGTTGCAATATACTAAAATTTAAAGTACCAAAATATGCTTATAATAGTATATAAGTGAAGCATAGGTATATAGATGGTCTTTTACATTTACAAGTACCCGTCAACCATCATTTTCCTATTCAAATAGCTTATTATATAACCATATATCTATCAGCTTTCGATCACCATCTACAATAGACTGGGCTGTGCTATACGGTAATCATTTCTTCAGCCACCGTATAAATTCTGACTTTGTAAGTAATACAAAACCACAGCATTCACAGAGCGATTAGGACAGCATAGTATGCTGGGCCTATTTGAATTTGGACATGACCACAGGCAGCAGGAAAAATAAGATATTTGTGAAACCGAAACCTTCACCTTAAGCTGTATTTTCGGCTCTCCTCTCCTGCAGAATAAAATGACAGTCTACCATATTTGCTGTATTCAACATTTCCAGTGGCATGCAAAGATATGACTAACATAGACTACATACATGTTTAGAAGCAATGCCTAAAAGTAACCAACAAAGCGCTACTGTGTACTACAAGATGTACCGGTACAGTGTAAAGCCAGCAACTGCACTAGGCAGAAAACATTCCAAGTGAACTGAACCGCTATCATAAACTGCAGCGAGTGGTATTTTCCCCGGGGCGATAGTGATTATTGTTTCCTTTCAGTCGCCTTTTACTGTACAGGGGAAATACGGTAGGACTAGCCTACCCTGTATCGGTATTCTCTGTTCTCAAGCCTGTGACAGGGCAAAGTTACCATATATATATACCAGTACCTACTGTATATATATATAAGTATTCCCTAACTATACGGTATGGGATACGAAAAAACATAAGAATACACTACAACAAACGAAGAATACCGGTACAATATAAAAAGAACTGAAAAAATTGACTCACCAACCACCTCCCAAAGTGTTATACAGCATAAACATACCAATGGGTCTAGAAATGATATTTATTCTCCTGTCCATAGTTCAATATAACCACACAATTCGTATAAACTGCAATTTGACATCTCATAACACTGCAAAACACCCATATACAATGATATTTTGCAATGGAGCGCAAAGTACACAGTACAACGGAAAAATCAGCACTAGGCATGACGTTACGATCTAGCGACAAAATTGAACATGTTTGACTTTGTCGTGAAGCCGTGGGACCTTGCAAAACAACCGCTCCGCAGTCGTGTCTGTCGCGTCGCACGCCAAAAGTCGGCGGTGTTTGTGTTGAAATCGTCAGAAACGGCGACAGTCAATCGTGGGGTGATCGTAGTCCGCCGTAGCCGTGTATGTGTACATCCCCCTTAAAGCTGAGTGAAGTATATTAATCGCAAATACATTGTGAAAATTGATCTTATAAAAAATGAATGTCTGCGATTCCCTCTCTCAGAAAACTTGTTTCCTAATGTTAGGTCAGGTCAAGTATAAATTCAATTTCGATAAAATTCCACGTCCGGTAATAAAGAGCATTATCAATTCTCATTGTATGGGATGACACTCGACTCGATAAAACTAAATCCAAAGAGACCATATGGGTGGCACCCTTTTTAGATGAATCGGGTCCTTAATTTCAAGAAACAATGAGAAATAATAGGTTTAAACGTTTCACAAAATAAGCTCAAGATATTATTGAAATCTTCAATAAGAATAACTACGAACACTGTTAAAGCCTTGTTAAACATCAAAGCCGACTGGTCGGGAAGAAAATGCACGAAACCATCGCTCAGGAATCGTCTAAAAAAAAACTTTGTTCGTCCAAGTCTAGTCGATGGTAATAGTACATTTATGGGTTGTTCCGACTGCAAAACTCGCGAAGCCATTTGCTGGAGTCATTCGCATGGAGTAATGCAGTTGTTATGACGTTCTCCCATGGCAGGAATCGAGTAAGAACTCATTTGGCAATGGAAAGAGGTCCATACACTCACGCAGCCAGTTGCTGGAGTCAACGTTGAAGAGAATATGTTTTCACTTTATAACCTTGTAGAGTACGCACATGCTCGCCAAAATTGTGCATAAACAGTGGATAATAGACTTACGAAGTCACTTGCTGGATCCTTCGTTGAAGAGAAAATTCTTGCACCGATTCATATGCTAGTTTAACGAGCGGGAAATGTTGACTCGACTTTGTGCATGGTGCGATTGGGCGAGTCATGAATTCCCGCAGATCATTTGCTGAAATCGGGTCTTTCGTATACTTCCAATTTTGCTTGGAAGCACGGCAGATGGCACTGTGTAGCTGAACACCAGCTGCAAGACGACGGGGAAAATCTGACATGTCGCGGACAGTCTCCTACAAAAGGCTTTTGGCATCGTTTGGCCGTATCGCCTAGAAAAAATCCTTTGCTGACCTGGACTGAATGAAATGTACATTGCTATAGCTGCTTATAGACTGCATTGATGCGAGAAACAATTTCGAAACTATCGACAGCATCCTGTAGTTGAACGTAGAATCAGATCCCGACGCTGCCACTACGCCAGTAAGGTTAGAGTTTCCCTAACATAACGTCAGACCAATAAACACAACCAAGCTTTACCACAGCAAAATACAACAAGGATAACCACGGGCGCACACACAATCGTGCGCATGTCATTAAATGGGCGGTAAACATCAAAGGTGCGGTAGACATCAGAGGTAATAAACACACACAACAATGATGGCCAGGTCCAATCAGACGAGAGCACGACAACTGGGAGATAATTGCAACATATGCCCATATTTCGGAATAAGCCAAATTAACCTAATGGCGAAGCCAAAGCAATCTAATGGCGAAGTCAAATCAACTTACTGGCGTAGTGACATATTCATTATAATTCATGTCCTGAGACAGTGTGAGTCCAGCGAGACGAATATTTGAGGATTCCTCCAGAACAGTACCAGATAATACAATTTGAGTTGCATTCGTATTAGTGTAAAGATTACTTGATAAAATTATGGTATTCTCCGAGTTAAAAGTTACATGCCAAGTGTTACTCCAATTAGATACTAGATACTCAAGTGATTTTGCCAGAGCCAGACGTAGCTCCGGGAGGGATTTTTCGTTGAGATGTAGTGTTGTATCGTCAGCGTAAGTTGCCTAATCACATATCAAATTATCAGGCAGGTCATTAATATATATCAAGAACAAAGTTAGACCAAGAATCGATCCCTGACGTACACCGGATGAAATGGAATAATTTCCCGAACGTTGTCCGTCCAAAACAACATTAATCTTGCGATTGGATAAGAAAATTTCGATAAATGAAAAACTTGATCAAAAATCCCATACGATTGAATTTTCTGCCACAGTTTTTGAATGCCGGCACAATCGTTGCACATTCCCATGTATTGGGGAAAGTGAACTCTTTGAGACATTTATTAAACAGTTTGGTCAAAATAGCGGACAAATCAGGTGAAAGAATCTTCAGAATCACAGATGGAATGCAGTCCGGACCAGGAGATATGTTTGAATCGAGTTTGGCAATCATTCTAGTAGTGGAGTTACTGACTTGTTCTCTAATGTAACGTCATTTCAGTTTGGAAAACTAGGTGGTGAGATACCAGAAACCAAACCGAGGCTACAGTTATTAGACAACATCCTGGCAAACAACATCTCTCTGTATCTAGAAGAGCACAAAACTTTAGGACCATTCAAAAGAGGAGGAATACTAGATTTATCTTTGTTCATTACATTATTTATTATTTTCCAATAATCTTTGGAACTCAATTTTTGTTCTGAAATTTTGGATTTGGAGGATTCCTTGATCTTGTTTTAGCAATTCTGAAAATTCTTTTACAATTATTTCGAGCTTTTCTATGAAGTCTTCTATTATCGCTGTTGGAATGTCGCTGATAGCAGTGGAAACAATGATTTCTCGCCGCTATTGCCGCCGAGCAATCCGGTTAAAACCATGTCGCAGAGTGGGGCTTCATTTAGAACCTTCGATGGGGAATGAATTCATCAATTCCATGACGTATCCACTCTGCAATTTCCCCCGCGCACTCATCAGCAGGCAACAAGAAAATATCAATCCACGGCACATCGCGAAGAAAGTCCCGAAAGGAGTTCAAGTCACCGCCCCTGTAATTGTAAGAAGTGAGGTGAAAAGGAAACTCTTTACTTATAGGAATCGAAGTTTTTAATCTCAGCTGCAAAATGATCAAGTTGGGAAGGAGCGTGAGCAGGGTTGTCGGGTATCCTAGTAAATAGAATGGCGAAATTATGAGTTTTAATTCCGGCCATGCTAGTTTCAGCTATATTTAACCAGGTATCGTGAAGGGCATTGAAATATACCATTATAAAAAAAGATTGGCAGATGAACAAGACATCAAAATCTTGTGCATCTGCGCGTCTCCGTCGTGCACGTTTTCGTTGAAAATTTTTCCAGTTTCAGTTTTTATGTCCCTTCCCCAAGATTTGATATCATCTGCAGCCAATGTGATGACATTTTTCCATGCCTTCTTTTGATATATTTGCTTCACTATTTTCAAGATTCCAATCCTAGGCGGCAAGAACGGGATAACAGATAGAAGGATCTATGTACAATATTATAGACAAAAGGTCTCAGTTCGAATGAACTGTGAAAACTGTGGTCTCATCTTCGCCAATTTGCAATCAATATTTCATCTGTATCCTGTGGGAGAGAAAAGTCGAGAATACGGCTTAATCATATGGCGAACCTCTCTTGCAGACACGAATTCTAAATCGGGGGGGGGGGGGGGGGGGGGGGGGGGGGGGGATTTTGGGCTTAGCTCCATGAACCCTGAAAGACATCGGTGTCTTTCTCGTGAACGTCGTCTGACCCTGAAAGACACTATAGTGACTTTAAGAGCTCGTATTTCCATAATCACAAAAGATAGGTTAATTATAAATACATCACAGAAAAGCTTAAAAACGCGAGAATATGTGGATATAATTTGAAATTTAAATGTTGGGATTATATGCAATAAAAAAGTCAATAAACGCACCCTCTAAAAACGTACACGACGACAGTTTTCAAATGTTCAAATAGTCCGTTGGATTTCGACAACAAATTGAAACATGAGAAAACTTTAGCCATTCTAAAAAAATATTTAAAGCATAAGCCCCAGATTAATTGTGTTTTACTACTGTAAACATTACTGTTCTGTGCTTACTCATATACTTCAAATATGTTTCAGCGTTAATATTTTCAGAATATATTCGAATTAGCCTTGCAAAATAGAGCCATCCCACTAATGAGCACCAATTCTTACCCCAGAATATAATAATTTGAACATTTTAAAAATTGATGAAGTGTACACTTATAAAATTGGCAAAATGATGTTCTCTTATAAAATTGGTAAAATGATGATATGCTTTCATCATGGAATACGCCTTTTCTGAATATTTCACTGAATGCAGTAACATGCACTCTTATAAAACTCGTTCATCCCCAGTCGGTTTTTATAACCGCAAGACTTTTAAAATAGCTGGATCGCATATATGGAATCAAATGCCTCAAGATATCAGTTTTTTTTTTTTCATTTAGAAAGCTTAAATTTGAATTAAAGCATTTGATGGGCAAATATTGTTAATAAAGTTGTTTGGTAGGATTAGTTGAAAAAAGAAACTTTATCGCACAACTTGTTTGCCCCACATATTTCAAACTATGTTAATGAATTCTGCTTGTATCAGATGTCTTTACACTTTTATGTATTCGCCTCACAAGTCAAGAAATTTTGTTTCTGGTGAGTCAAATACAAAAATCAGTATCTACATAGAAATGTTTTAGTAGCGAGGTTTAATCTTACCATTGTATTTATATAACTATATTTATTATTTTATATAGACAATATCCTATCTGGGGCTGTTTATACAGTTTGGTTTGGCTAGTTTTCAAAATTGGATAAATAGCTAGAATGCTTTTTTTCGACATTTCCAACAACAAACAAATTGCTGTTGCTTGACCATAATTTTGCTCCTTTCGTGGTAGATTCCCGATTCATTTCAAACATATAGTTTTGCTTCTATCATTATTTCGCTATGCATTGAGTCAGTTTGAAAATAATAATAAAACTAGGCTCTTGGCAAATCAAAATTCTGGAATACATCGAATAATGGATTAATGGTTAATTTAATCAGTAAATTTTGTGACCCAAATAGCAACACATTCTCAAACCCGATTCCATGCTTCCCGCAATTTCTTAGAACATTTTTTTTATTGAATATTAATATGGTGCAAAAACATGATATTTATGATCCTGCTCAATCAAGAAACTATATCTTACTGTATATGTGCTTCAAATGGTCCTGTGGTTGGAGTGTCTCTCCTGTTTTTGTAACTGATAGGTATCGGACTATCACCCAGAGTTCACTGTTGTTTATTATATTGGTTCGGCGCCTAATTGAAAGGTCTGTCGCTGAGGGCTGTTATTGGCCTGCATTTTCTGGCTGCTCTTTGTCATTTGAATGGCCAATAATTTGGCTCATCTGCTCGGTGTTCAACCCAAAGAAAATTTTGTATAAATTAAAGATACCTAATCTTTTTTCTTTCCTTTTGCAAAACCTAGACTCGAGAGAGCTGGAGTTTTTTCTATGAATTTTTTTTATTGATCGTTGAAATATATTTTTACTCTGTTCAACTTATATTATACTTTGGTGACCAAGAGGTCGTATCGCCACCTCCAAATCTATACCGAGAACTTTGTTGCCTAACAATTTTATACTTTATTATTTATTTGCTTTTTGTTCGATAAAGTAATAACAATAAACTTGCTCTCCCCGAACACACAGGTCTTTTCAAACGCTAGACTGAGATTCAACCCATTTGTGAACAGTGCTTCTGGGGCTACGACTTTCGGCTGCTGAACCGGCAGCAACGACCGTCTCGACCAGTGACTGGAAATAGCCCTTTACTGCCGTTGGCGAACCTGGCCTCCTTCTTCTCCATAAAACACACGTGCGTCCTTTTTTCTGAAATATCCGTCGTGTACGCTGCTCTCACGTTCTCTCTTGCCGGAATCTTGCTTCCTTGGTGTTCGAATCTCTGTATCCGTTTGATCACTCTTTAACATGTCTGACGCTGTCAAAGGAACCGTTAAGTTTTTCAATTCTGAAAAAGGATTTGGATTTATCACTCCAGATTGCGGAGGCGACGATGTTTTTGTTCATCATTCAGCAATAGACGGTACTGGATTCAAGAAACTTGAAGAGGGTCAACATGTATTAGTAGTGACCGAACCGGGAAAAAAAGGCCTCCAGGCTAAATCTTGCAGGCCCATATAAAAAGCCAATGACTTGTTCCCACAAAGGGTTTTATTAAGTTCATGCTGGGAAATAATTTTCCACTATGAAGCTTCGATAAACGTTTTATAAATTTTTCTTTTTATCTTCGTAGCCTATTCTGTGCATATTTTCATTTCTTGTTCAAAATTGTTTAGTTTTTTAATGCCAAATAAAAATATTGAAACAGCCTTCATTCGAAGATTTTTTTCTTGGCATTGTCAATCATATTTTCTGTGTACTTAACTGCTTTTGGACATATCTGCTTGTGTTACTGTGGTCATAAGTCACTGTGCCTTAACAAATTAAGTATTGCTAGCCTGATACTGTATATCGCTTTGTCTAGAGCCTATTTATCATGTTCAAACCGCAGTGAATAAGTATTTTCAGGCCTAGAAATGGTAGTTTTTTATATTTGTTTTTTTACAGACTGATTGCTTGTCTTTATGAAGTCAAATCCCGTATTCTGTAATATTGTGTCATTTGTGACTCTTACTGTCGTATGTTGTGTGTGGTCAACCTTTAGAAAAAAATGGTTGGGACATATTCTGAATTCATGTCACAGAATCCTGATTTATCAAAGGTTATGCTGTAACAATTTCTTGGATAGATTTGCAAATGTGGATGTTAGAAACATCCATGAATCTCATTCTAAAATCTTATTTTAGAGTTCAGTTATTTTTTTCTTTTCTATTACAACATGAATACTGCACAATGAAAGTTGAATAATTTTATGGATCTTATTTAGATGCATTAAGTGTGTGAAGGTTAGGCAAATAAAATGTGTTTTGCAAATGATGGAAGAATGACCTTTCGCCTATTAAAAAAAGAAGGTGTAATCTTTATGGCTGGCATTCTGTGTGGATTTTTTATACGAACATTGATGGCCAAAAGGTATATCTTAATTTTAGTTAACAAATGCAGAATGGTCTGATAGTTATTGGGGTATTTCTTTGCTGGTGTTACGATCTTAAGGCATGAAATTTGTCAGACCATTCACATTAGTGCATCAACAGGCGGCAGATTTAGAGCTTAATCATGACGGTCTGATCTTTTGATAGGGTTTCTTTCTGTGTATTCGGTTTGTGTGAGAGTGGCTCTCAACCCACCTGCCCACAGTATGCTGTGTCAGCAGCTTTCTGCTATACAGTATACACTATATCTTAAGCAGTTAAGGAACGGTCAATAATTGTTACAAATCAGTCAACGGATCAGCAGCCCTCGCGGTAGATGTTTGTGAAATCCTTGGTGGTGGGTAAAAAAAAGTATTTTGTGCTGTTCTGTTATACCTATTTGGACATAACAGGTTATTCCTTTCTGAAGCTTTAAGTCGAACACGGGGTAGAAAACAAACATCAGGTGATACGCTGTATGAAAAACGTTGAGAACCACTGGTAGGAGAAGTATGATATCCTGATAGCAGTGCACCTAATGGGAACTGCACTGAAAAACTTTTTGGCATGGTTTTTGGTTTGTAGTCTGGTGAGCTGATATCGCTGAATGCTTTGAATTTGGCTGGTTCCAAATGTATAACCAATTGGGTTAATTAATGCGCAGGATAAAAATGAATGCCCATCCTATCTCAGTTATTTTGATTAATGTGTGTAGCAAGTAATCTAAAGAATTCAGGTAAGATATTTTGAGTGATGATAAATATTTGGTACTCTGGTTACCCCGAATCCTTTATGCATACTGTGCATCGTTGGTTCACATATTCCAAAATGTGTAGCTGTGAAATTATTTGTTTATTTCAGTGATAATTCTTCCGCTGCTCGATCACAGTCTTCAGAAGATATTTCCTTGGAGAAATATATTATTTCAATACAGAAGCAAATCACAAACTGGGCACAGTCCAGCAAACCAGAGCCTTCACAAAGCCTTTTATCACAATTACCTTCAGAATGTTTTATGAAAGTTCCTGAGATTATTAAATATGCAGGTATGTTTTATTGTAAGTTATTTCCAAATATTGAGCTACTAAAATATATGTTGAGTTATCAGTGTTTTAAGAGTATATTAGAAGAATCTTGTCTGCTAGCGATGTCCAACTTTATGCATCTTTGCTTATAAATTGATGAAACAAATATTAGCAATGCCACCCATGGTAGGTAGGATAAATTTATATTTTGACCAATCTGTACTGAAAGAAAAACTTAATGGCAATGTTTAACTGTAGCAATGAGTCTGTGTATATTTCTATATATTATATGCAATGCTATCTATATATCTCAGGATATCCATTTGAGCTTCATACAGTCACTACAAGCGATGGTTATAATCTTGGAATTCATAGGGTTCCTAATGGTAAAAATGAACCTGAGGATATCTCATCTTCTAAACCAGCAGTAATTCTTCAACATGGACTTCTAGCCGACTCAGCAAATTGGGTCTCAAATGGGAAAGATGGTAGTTTAGCGTTTCTACTGGCAGATTATGGTATGGGTGGTCATTTATTTTACTTACTTAGTATTTACACTTTTTATATGGATTTGTACTAGTCACATTATCTTGAATAGTTCAAGCAAAAAAACAGCTATGAAGAGGAATACCTTCCAAAACATTTCTCATTCGAGTTCTTAAACACACTTTTTTTTGGTAGTTCTCAACCTCTAGTATGGTTTCTAGCTATTTTCTTGAAATCTGGCTATGAGCAAACCCATTTTAAAAAGTAATTTTATATAGGATTGGATGTTTGGTTGGGAAATGTTAGAGGTAACACATACTCAAGGAGCCATGCAACTCTTAATCCGAATATTGATGAAAAGTTCTGGAGGTATAGCTGGCAACAATTCTCTGAAATTGATCTTCCTGCAATAGTTGATTATGTTATTGAGAAAACCGGGAATAAGAAAGTCTACTATATCGGGCATTCGCAGGTGAACACTGTTGTATTTATTCACTTTATTTAAAGTCATTGACAGTGGTATATTGAGCAGGTGAGTGATTCCTGCAGAAGTACATAGTTTATGTTGTTTCTGCTTAAACCACATGAGGGGCTGAACGTTTTTTATTATTCAAACTTTAATGATCTTATTGAAATTCGAGAATTTGATTAAATTCAATTTTGTTTCGTGATTATTCATGGTTGTTTACTCATTTGATGTTAAAGTCATGATATGAGCCACATTTCACTTTCTAAATTTGATAGTGGAATAGAATAAGTCAAATATATATATACAAAAATATCAAGAGGCTTGATTCCATAATTTTTATTTACTTTCCGTAATGTTCTACTTATTCTATGCAAATGCTTTATCCCTGATTTATTAAATGGAACTTTTTTCTGCCAACTGTTGAGTTTTACAATATGGTATTTCTTCCAGGGAACACTAATAATGTTTGCAAGACTAGCAGAAGACCCTAGTTTTAATGAGAAAATACACTTGTTCATTGGTCTTGGTCCTGTGTTTAATTTGAAAGGAATAAAAAGTCCGATAAAATATCTTGCTCAGTTTTATAATACTTTGGAAATGGGTCAGTGGATGATGGGAGGAGCTGAATTACTTCCTAATTCAGAGTCTGGTCAGTATTTCAACGAGGAAGTGCTTGAAATTTTTTTTGTTTATAAATATATTACATTGATATATTAATATTAAGCTATATTGTACAGCATATGTATATTGGACGACCAGAAAGTTCAACTAGTTGTATTTTCTCATCGATTGTTGCTTTCTGGCAAAACAAAAAAAATGCCATATTTTATGATAGGTTAAAATGCTATACTAGAGAGCAAAATGTCCGATACTCTCTCTGCTGCTGAGCTTTCCAAAGAAAATGGGTCCCATCAGAAGAAAGTTAACAAAAGGTCAATATTTCATAGTAAATCACTTGCCAGAAAATTAAAATGTCTCTTAAAAGTCTGGTGACTTGTAAATTAACTCCAAAAAAAATGTTCCAACTAATCAGTACTGCTTTGAAATAGCAATGTTGATAGGTTTGAAGCTTTTATGTCCATCTGATAATGACATGGTAGTTTTGGTAATTCAAATAAAAACGATATTTTAGATTAGGTGGTTTTTCTCGAAAGTAACTGACAAATCCGGCAATATCTTGGTAGTTTCGTGGTGCAGCACTTGGTGGTTATATTTACAATGTCAAGGAATGCGAGAAAACATACTTCGATAATTATCTTACTTGCAAAAATTTATTTTAAAGGCAAATGGCTCATAGAGAAGTTTCATAATTTCATGGAAGGGAATTCTGATGCAAAAATTCAGGGTGAAAATTTGCTGCTGAACATCGCAGGTTTCAGTCCAAGCAGATATTGCAAGGATAGATTGCCTGTTTATATTTCACATATTCCTGCTGGAACATCAATACAAAACATCATCCATTTTGCTCAAGTAAGTTTTTATACAAGGTTGAATAGCTTTCCTAATCGGAAGCATGTTGTCTGATACAGGGCGGCAATTGTTTTGGTATTGCAGATTGGAGAGCATAAATTATTTTTATCAACTGTGGAACAATTTGGGTTTTTCAGAGTTGAAATATCTGTGTTTTCATAGGCTGTGATGTAGAAAATCTTTTTTCAAATATAAACAGGTATCAGCGTATGAAGAACTTCTTGTGATTTGCATTTTTCAAATGTGTTGATTGATTCTGTCTTGGTTTAGCATCTTGCCATCATTGTCTTTACTTGCCAGATGTTTCCAAGTACTGAATACTTGTTCAAACCAGTTAAAATTTCAGGTATCATTGAAAAAGTGCAGCACTTCATTCAGACTGACAGCTTGCATACTTTTCAGATAGGGCAAGTAAATAGCTACCAGAAATGAATCTTGTCAGTAACGCAATAGCTGAAATTGAAAGATCTTTTCAATTGGGTTTTTTTTTATTAAAATTCACTCTAAGCAAGGTTGCTCGAAATATCATCGATGAAAGTCTCCTGCAAACACCAGTCAGGCTATGACAAAGTTTGCGGCTGTAGGGAACCCAGTCCATTTTGTACTGATATATTTTACAAGTTCATATTCTATTTGCATAAAAAATTGTATCAAACACATCACAAAACCCCCCTGCGTCCTTCAATTATGTGAGCATGTTGATAATTTTCTAATTACTAATAATATTCATACCATGATCAGTTCTGGTGTCCGTCATACAAGAGCCTTAAATGATCATGCCTAAAACTAACTGACTTTGCAAAACCTCGCTATAAGGGAGTATGTTTTGTTTCGTGTAACACGAATCATCTGGCCTAGCGTTAACATGTGCGAATTGTCTGAGGTTTCTTCTCTGAATTCATTTTTATCAAATTTACTGGTATTCTTACGTTTGCTGTGACAAACAGGGAAATACAATTTGGATATTTTTTATGGGGGACACTCCATTTTCTCATTTGGTGAATCCATTTACCACTTTGAGTAAAATATATACTTAATATCGAACCATAGATATGCCCGACATGATTACTATCGGTTAGCAAGATGAGTTCGGGAAGTTCAGAAAAGATGCCCGATATCCACGCAGCTATTTCAATTAACCGATCGATGACGATTTCAAAATTGTGCAATCAAAAAATATGATATTTATCGATCACATTTCGCAAATAAATCACTAATATTTTATCAGCAATGATATATTGCTCGAAATATCTTTCCATCGAATCTAAAAATGACAAATTGGGAGCAATCAGAGTTTTGAAAAGACACCAAATCCCACAATTGTGAAATCGAAGAATATGTTTGGGTATTTATTAGCCGAGGAATACTTTATTAACTGGAGGAATACTAAAACTGTGTCACGTTGTTCACTAAAAAGTGCTGTCTGTCAGTGACTATGATTAAAAAACATAAATATAAGAGTATTGAATTAAGTGTTGTGTCAAATTTTCTGCAGATGATATGGCACAATGAAACAAGAAAATATAGATTTGATACAGAAGAAATGAATATAGAAAAATATGGATCATCTACTCCCCCTGGGTATGACTTGAGTGCAATAAACACCCCTATTGCACTGTATTGGGGTTCAGAAGATTGGTTTGCAGATCCTGAGGATGTTTTATCTATCATACCACAGTTGAAAACATTGGTCAAAACAAAAGAACTGAAAAATTGGGATCATTTAGAGTTCCTGTATGGTTCCGATGCTGCTGATACATTATATAGAGAAATTGCGGAAATGATTAAAGACAATGAAAGGAAATTAAAAGAACAGAGCTTTAAACATGTCGATTTATGATTATTGTGTCTGATAATTCTATTCGTAGTTCATGTATCATATCCATGTGGTTAGCAGTTATTGGTTCAATTTTTTGTGCCATTAATGATTACACGCAAGTCGAGTTTGAAGGAAAAATTTTCTGGTAAAATCATAGGGAATGTGGTGTTTGCGTTGACACATGTTCCAAGTTTGGCTCGCAACTATGCGGTAAACTATAATCTATGGGCAAATCGTCATAATATACTATGACTGTTCTTCAATCATCAGCACAGTTTACTCGACAATCTAAATTATATCAAATGGTTCTAGTTATCACGATCAGATGTATGTGTTCATATCACACTTAATTTATTTTGAAACGAGGCATATATCACAAAATACTCTTCCTATTTTAAAAACTTCTTTTTGAAAAGTGAGCCTAAAAAAACATCTAAATCTAGCACTGTTTTGTTATTAAATTTTTTAGGTTTTTAGTATATACAGAGATTTGATGTGGCGAAATTTTTTCAATTAGATGTAGAAAAGTTTCCTGTCATTTCCTGTATAAATTTTTTTATAATCAATTATATCTGCCACTCTCTTAACAACATTCATACCTCATCTTGCTAATATGCGCAAAATTCCCTACCTTTTATTCTGCATCTTAGTGTTACTTGCATATTTTAATTTGAATATATGATACTGGTATCTCTAAATTAATCCTCTTATTTTGGTACTAAAATCTCACTAGGTATTTTTATGCGCATTTCAAACGATGTTAAAAATTGTGATATTTTTGAAATATAAAAATAGTTTTTCATTTTTTTTCTTTCGATTACTGAATCCAAAATCATATTACGATTGTTTGGTTTATATACCGGTATTGAAATAATTCAATTGTATTTATGAATTTTGAATATACCTTAGCCCCAAACTACACATTCAACATTTATATTCGATTTTATTTAATGATAAGTATTACTTTTCACTGTTGTTTTTGTGCATTTTTTTATTTGGTTTGACTTAACATTCACAACACAACTTTTAAATTTGATTTACTTTTAGATATTTTATAATTATTTTACACATTTAGGAATAAAAATCCTAAATGAACTTAACTTTTTTGAAATGTCGATTTACCATGATGAAGTAGAAATTGAAGATTTTGAGTTTGACGAAGACGATCAGATGTATTATTATCCATGTCCTTGTGGAGACAGGTAATGGTGTTTTAAAATAAGCATCTTTTCGTAGCTCTTTGCTTTTAAGCGGCAGTTGTTTGTTAGTGCCTTTTAGGTACATCTTCTGGCCTAGCTCAGCATGAATTACAATGAAAAAAATATACATATCCAATCCATCTCCCAGCTGGAAATTTTAGTCAAACATGTTTTACTAAAAATGAGTTTTCAAATTAGCTCAATATCCCTAAAGAAATGGGGATTATCTAATATATTGTTATTCTTGATAAAATCTTTGAATTAGGACAGGGCAGTTTAAATGTTTCAGAATCCTATGTCCATATTTCTTCAAATCTGCAAATTTTTAGGTATTCAAATGTTTTAAATATTATATACAATGACATATTACAGGTTTGAAATTTCGTTAGAAGCATTACAAGCTGGTGAGGAAGAAGCTACTTGTCCTAGCTGTTCACTAGTTCTTAAAGTTATTTACGATAAAGACGATTTTATAGCAGAAGAAGAGAAACTTTCGAATCAAGAAAAATCTATCTTGAAACATACAGAGTGACTCTACAAAGCTATAGGTACTACATGCTCTATTTTACAGATTGTTTATGGTGAATTCTCTTTTCTATTAGGGTTGCCACATTAAGATGAGTTATTGAACTACGGTAATTGAAATCAAATTTCAAAAAAATTTTAATAGAGTCACCTGAATCTTGAAGTGCCATCTCTAGTTGTTATCTGATTGAAACTGGATGGAATATTGTGTTTCATTGAATCTTATGTTGTCTTTCAATACCAGCTATTTCAATAGTAATATGAATTGATCTAACATTTTAAACTTCTGTGACGGGCTTTGTTACTTGCCTTATCTAATATCCACAGATACCTTAATCATCTGATCAAAAAATGCATTCGTGGAATAAAAGAGTCAATGGTTTCTTGACAAGAAGGTTGAAATCGGTAAGCCTCTTTATCTGATCTGAATATATATATATAGATTAGGCAAATTTATACTGGCGTGATATTCAGTTGTTCAACATTTTTCAAGGTCTTCACAGCATGACTTTAATAGTTTTGAATGCTTTAACATGATCTTAATCTCTCTTAATCTGTGATCAGTATTGTGCAGCTTCCTTGTCGAACAAAGGAGGCTCTCATTTTAGAGTAAAACCGTGAGAAACTGTCTCCGTTGTGCTAAAACTTCACTTTAAATTTCATTGATCTAGGTGCTCTTGATGAGAATGTACTCTGGCAATAGAACCAACAGATATAAGAGGAATATTGATCCCAGTAATTCAGAAGGTATGGCCTAAGTAATGTGTACAAATTTGCTATTCAAGATTTAGTTAGTAGAGCATAGACCACCCCTTGACATGACATGATCCATCGTTGTCCTAGGTTCGATAGAACGTGAACAAACTACTCATCTCCAGTCGTCCTGTACACAGGTTTGAAGCTTATGAGGATTGTTAACCAGCCGATATTATTGGTTCACTTAACCAATCCATGTCCATGCACGAAATTCGGCAAAACACCCATTCCCAACTTGAAACTGGCATATGCACCTTCACAAAAGGTCTAGTTTTATCATATGGTTAAGTTTCAATCTCGACTTGACTCTCTTGCAAAGATAAGAATCAAACCCTAACCTGTTTATTTGTTCACAGATTTGTTAAAAAATGAAGTATTATATGGGCGATCTGTATGTAACATAGCATTACAGGCATCAAGAAGAGCTGTATTTCGGTAAGATTTATGATTTTTCGTACTGATGAGTGACCACTGATGTGGAGAGAAATGAAGTAAAAAAAACTGAGGCTGACAGACTTCAACTGAACCAATAGAGTAGAACATATTTTTTCTTTGGTCTCCTTAAGTCTTGACGAAAATGAAAGGTAGCCCTGTGTTTGGGATATCTTGAAAAAGTGTATTTTTAGAAGTTCCGCGCTAACAATGTTTGATAACCTTTTTTTCATTTCGCTGTTGTATTTAAAGGACGCCTGTTTCTGACAGCAATCGAATCAAATTGTTGATATTTTTCAGATTACATTTGCTCAAGTCATGGGAAACATCCGAACCAAATGACCATAGAGTAGTGGAAACAATAGAATTAGCGAATAAACGAGGGATCCCAACATTTTATAAAGAAAGACGAAAACTAGATAAAATGTCATATCAACGTCCTCATCAGGTTTGTTATTGTTTGAATAGTTCATCATTTGTGGATGGAAAATAGTTTATTGATACTGGGTTTAGCTAGTTCACTCCAAGGAAGACCAGCAGTAGTGCCTAAAAGCAACCAACATAAAGTTAATCCAGAATATCATTCTGATATAGAAACAGCATATTAAATGTAGTAATTTAGATTACAATCGTGCATGTGAAAAAAAAATTAGAAAGAGTCAGCTACAAAAGACATTCACAAAACTGTCGTATATATATTAAACAATGAAGTTATGATGTGCATATATAAAAAAAAATCCTCATAGCCTAATGAGAGTGATGTAGATATGTCGATTATTTGACAATCGTATTGTATTGCAATTTTGGGTTATTATTATTTTTTAATCTTCTTAAAAGCTATTCTGAAATAATCATCCGTATTATAAGAAGTAGAGAACTGAAATTTGGTGGGTTTAAAACCCATTCAGGATTTAAATACCAGTATCTGTGGCTCTCACTCCCCAAAAATAAAATTCATGATTAGGAGCTTAACTGGGGTAGAAAATCGTCCTGTTATAAATAAGACTGTCCAAAATATTTGATGTCATTCGTGGATCTCGAATTCATGAAGTATTTGATTTTTCCAGCAATTCAGAATCAAACAGAATATAAAGTGGATTAGGATGTATTTTATAATCCTTGAATACTTTTTTATATTACTAATATTCGATTAATTTTTATGCGTTTGTCCCCACTTTTCTGAAGATTTATTGACTTGATTTGCATTCAATTAGTATCTGAAACTATCGGTTAAATACATATCACAGAGCTATCTTTTTCTGTGCGATAATGCATTTCGATGCAGTGTTCGGGTAAAGTACAGAAGTTAAAATCAGATTCCACTTTTCTGTTGCTTCATTCATATTGATACATAAGCAACAAGGTAAATCTGGGGCTTCTATAGGTCAAATAGAAAATTGGCTATCCTAAGGATAACAACCCATTTTAAGTCAATCTTTTTGAAATATCTTACCTTTTTTTTCAGGGTGTTTGTTTAGAAGTGGGAGAACTCCCGTATTCAAATCTAGATGGACATCTACGTGAAAATCTTGTTTTGAAAGCAACGGAAACCTCAGCAGCTGTGCCATTATGGGTTTTGTTATCTGGTGTATTAGACCCGATGAACATGGGTGCGATATTAAGATCATGTTTATACTTCAATGTGGATAACGTTATCACAAGTGGCTGGTGAGCAGAAATGTATTGCTAAACACCAAAATAAGTTGCGTTTATTTATATAGAAATGGATGGGTGGATCTTTCGCCATCTGCTGCTACTCAAAAAAAATTTGAAGAAGCTGCTCGCGTATTAGGACATGTGAAATACTTTCAGATTCAGATTTTTATAAGCTTGTAATGATTTCTAAGATTATTATTAAGATTATTATGATTTCTAACTATTATTGAAAATAATTGATTTGGCTTGCAAATATTCAAAGTTTTCAAATGGAATTTCTACATAATAGATCTTTTTTCCCAGGTTTTCATACATTTGTCAAAGTCATATAGCAGCATTCACTCTTACCTGATTTTACAGTGCACCAATGACTCCTGTACTCAGTAAAGCAAGCAGTGGAGCTGCAGAAATTCTTCAAGTTTATTCAACTAATGATCCAGTCATACTTCTGCAGGTATTATTTTTTACACTACCCTAACCAGTGCTATAGTTAAAACCTCGAAATTTTCACTTCCAATGCATATCGTTCTATAGAATAAACAACAAGGGACTACTTGTTTCAATGTTGCTTTTTAAATCTGGCTATCTAGGTATGCAATGAGGAGTCGCAAAGTAATCGAAAATGCCAGGCACATACTGCAATATATTTGAAGGAGTCTAAAATTTACACGATGGTAGTTTTAAGCAAGTGTGGTACGATTGAATTTTACGTTACGATTCATTTTTCAATTTTCGTACTTGGTACGGTAACAAGTTCGATATTTATTTCATACCGTACCGTACTATTTTTCGTACCTTCGCATTACACTTTATTCTTCTCAAATGAATTCAAAAAAATAATTTCATTTAACGTCCATACCGTTTCATAACGGAGCGCTGATAATATAAATTGTGTCTATCAAAGAATTTTTTAAATTGAAAGGCAATTTTAAAATGATTTAAAGCGGCACAGGTATGGCAATAAAAAATTGAACCACTTGAGCTGATTAGATGAGCTATGTTGTATATCGGTTTTACTGCAGTGGCGTAAAACTTTGTGATTACGTTGAAATACATCTAGGGTCGTAATCTGAGTGCACTTTTCTGTAATTGTGAAAGTTGTGATAGCTTAATTAAAATCGACAAGATAAGAAACATTTATAATATTAAAAACCAAGGTGTGGTTTCTGAATATATCGTTAGCATCGTCAATGTGCTTTGACCTGTTTTTATTTAGAATTCACAATGGCGCAGAAAGCAATAACTGAATATACCAACCACAATGGCGGATCCAAAACAAAAATTTAGGGGAGGGCACATTTTTTCCAACATGCAAACATAGGCTTTCAATTATTAGCGTGGTGGAGTCGCGTAATTTTTTTTGAGAACAAAACAAAATACATGTTTTAAGAGCGAAATAAACATTACCAAACAGGAAAATATTTGTGATGACACAATGCTCCTAATATGCTAAATATTGGTAGATGCCAGATTTTTCTGCAAAGACAGTGCTCAGTACTTTTTTGGATTTTAAACAAAATGGCATAAAACTGCATCACTTTGATCTAAACTGTTGGTCATGTTTCTTACGGTGGCCAGGTTTTACAAATAAGGCTGTTTTGGACATTGATAGTCGGTAAGGTACGACCTAGCGAATCGTACCTGTTTTTGTACTGATAAGAAATTTGGTACGATATATGAAAAATATTGATCAAACTTAACTTAATTTCGTACGAAGTTCGGTACAATGTGCGAAAAAAATTAAATCGTACAGTACCATACGGAAAATTTTTGAAAGGTACGGTACGAAATCATTTTGCTGGTTCGAAGTGCGATAAAAATTTCGTACCATACCGTACTACCACCCTTGGTTTTAAGTAAAAGCAAAATTTCTCATTTCAGTATCTTCTGGAAAATGATTGGGATGTTGTAGGCACTGTAGCTGCAGACCAAGAAACAGTGAACAAAACAACAGAAACGGGGGACATATGTGACATGAGGACCACTAAACCGTTACTTGTTGTATTTGGTAAATCAATTTTTCTTTCCCTCAGCTTTAATTATACTTGTACGCTTTAATAGCTGAGGTTAGTCAGTTTCTGTTGAATTTCGTAATTGTGCTTAAACAATTTTGTGGAATTTACGTCCTCCCAATCAAAGGGAGCCATAGAAGCTTGTAGAAATTACTTTTGGAAGCATGAGCTGCACGTATACTGCACAGGTGAAGCTTGGCTTATTTTTTCTGAATTCGCTCCAAGCGAATACACTAATAATGGGCAGCATAAAATGTCAAACCAGTGGTTAAATGGTCTGACACATGAAGAAATGCATCTCGGGGCAAGTGTTAAGCTTGCACCTACAGTGGGACATTTTATCATTTCGGACCATTTTAGGTAACAAAAAAACTAACTACCTTTACAGTGGTCTATCCCTACGTCATTGTAGCAAAAACCCAGAAACTGTGTCTATTTCAGGCAGTGAAGGATCTGGGATACCAGATGACCAGTTGAATCTGTGTTCAAAGCTGGTGACAATCAAGCCTCAACCAAGCAATTTTAGAAGAGATTCTCGTGAAATGTTATTAAGGGACCTTGTTGGGAATTTGAATGTTTCTACAGCAACAGGTATAAACATGTTCATGGTTGTGGGGGGATTTTGTTTAATAAGCAAATTTGTAGTTTTTGTTCAGCAACCATTTGGTGTAAAGGTTCGTGAATTGGATACAATCTTTCAGTCGCCATATACTGTTGCACAGAAGCGAGCACGTATTTATGATCTCACTTTTTACAGCTGTCATACTCCATGAACTGATGAAGAAGAGATATCAACGTAGAGCAAGGGATGTGTAATGAACTATAATTTTATTGTATTGCACTTTTAAATATTATTTTTGAATAATAAAATCAGGGGGTGGAAATTTTCAGAGTTTTTCTAATGAAAAAGATGAACAGCAGAAGCTTCTCTCACATCTGAAAGTCCTCTCGTTGTCGCTGAAAAATGAAGATTTCAACTTCTTAGTACCAAGTTACAAGAGAGTGAAGTGCAGTGCAAACAAAGATACTCAGACATCATCGTCAATTCTGGAAATTCATTGTCTATTTCCCATTAGGCTCTCGTTAGTTAGTAGTTTATGACAGACAGCTTAAAGAATAAAAAAATAAATTATGGTTCTAAAGGTACCTGAATGCAACTTCGACCATTGAATTCATGCTGTTGAAGTCATTCTGAGCAATTGAAACTAAATCTTCCAGGTCATTCATGTTGTTGTTTCTACCAATATTACTTTGAACTTTCCGACTCAATGATGAATTGAATACTATGTATTGATTTTTTTCTGGCTGGTAAGACTGTTTGAAAATATAAGTACCTAAGTTTGGGGGTACACATACATACACACAAACAATTACATACACACAAATTTATGCAAAATGCGAACTTTTTATGACAACTTTGCCAACAGTTGGAGAAGCTTCATTCAGAAAATTGGCAAGTACGTGTCTAGTGAATTATTTGTGTGGCGTTTCAATGAGTAACATGTGCAACCAGCATGTAAATAAAAATTTCTCACCAACTCCTGGTGATGAGATGCTTCTGAAAAGTTGTCCAATTCTTGAGAAAAAAACTTTAGGTCTCTTGCACATTCATCAATCTAAATGCATGTGTGCTATGTGAATGGCAGAACGCTTCTTCAATAACTAATAGTATCACTGACAACCTTCTGAGCAGAGTTTTTGAGCATTGGGTAAAGGCTGTGGGCTACAGTGCCTAGATCGGGAGCATCTTCCATTAAAGCCTCTTTTTTTTTGTTGGGGTGAGGCTACTGGTTTTTGCTTTGTGTAGGTCTTCGTCAAGGCCACATTTTCATTTGCTCAGTCATTAAATTGCTGTTTGTTTCAAGTGTGACAAAACGATTTTTTATTCTTGTATAGAGCAAATCTGGCTAGCCAAAGTGTAAAGAAATCTGTAATTGAAAACATAGCTTTTGGGTAGTTCATTGGTACCTCTGTGAACAGTACATTCATGCATATTCTTATATGCACATGGATGCCTGGATCTTGTGAAACATCTTCTTACGTTAAATCCAACAAAAGGAGTACTTTAGAAAAAAATAATTCCTACCAAATTTTTAACAACGTTATCTGAATATCTTTCCATCATTATGACAAGAGAAATATCTTCTTCATTCAATATGATTAAGCATAGTTCTTTAGTATCTGAATCACAATTAGCCAACTCTCCGACAGGGTCTAGAATACCAAGATCGACGTCAAAATTTTGTTTCATATTTTATAATTCATATTTTCAGTTTGGAATTTTCATAACATATTTACTGTATAGCATAAGAGGTGACTTAAAGGAAGCAGAAGTGATGATGGTTTTGTTAATACACATATCACTCACTACACTTTATTACATGGTTCAATTAGATTCATTCAGTTTTGGAATGTTTTTCACTTCAAGTGCGGTTGCTGGTAACACACTAGCCAGGACTCTGCAATAAAAATAATAGATTCTTCCCTCCATTCACAAGAAGCAGACAACGAATCTTTATCTTGGCAGGCCTGCATTGTCATCTTACTAGATTTCTCCGAGAATATATGCATGGCGTTCTTGAAAACTACCAGTTAATAGCTTAACATGTCTATGAAAGATATTATACAATTAAGAAACCCGAATTCATACAATTTATTTTATTATATCCATGCAATTTATGACCCAACTCGTGTTGCTCTTCTTCTGCAGGTGGATCATCTTGTGAACTGTAAGTACTTTTCAGTCTGAATGCAGAAGTAAGAATTTCTTCATTAGAGTCCTGATAAAATTTGTTGTGAGCAGAGTTACCCCTTTGAGTATGTATGTTACATTTAAATATATTTTTTTAGATATTGCCCGTTTCCTGGCTTTTTTCAACAGCATTTTGTTGTAGTGCTATTCTACGTATTGAAAGCAGAAATAAATTGATTGATTTCCAAATGTATTGAACAATTCCTGATGCGATTGTTTAAAAACTTGACAGGATTTAAAAATCAGTCAAATCATATTTTATTAGCCATTCAAGCAAAACACATACATAAAGTAAGATATTAAAACGGAAAATACAAGAATAAGTGTGATCAGGAAACTCGATATGAGTCAACTCCATTTGCTTGTGATGGGCAGGATAACCGCGAAATGACCGTACGATCTACTATGTAGCGGATTTTGTCAGAGTATTGTACCGGGGTACACTGGATCGCGCCGGCTAGGCATGATCAATCTGTGCCCCATGCTTGACAAAATAAAATATCTGAACAGGATCTAAATGTGAATTGGAATCACCTTCAATCTAACAATGGCGAGGCTTGTTAGATATACAATCGTTAGGTATTTTTAATTAAATGAAAAATCTTATTGCGATAAAACAACGTCTTTATCAGGGAAAAGCTTGTACAATAGATTCACCAGGATTTTGTATATTTTCTTGAAATCTATGTGTACAAAAAAATTTCTTCGGATAGAGATGGACAATAAAAATTAGATTCAAAAAATTTATCAGAACCCATAACCAGGTTAATGGATAATGAATATACTATATTTAGAAAAATGCTTTTGGAATTGTTATAGTCATATCTTGAAAATAGCTTCGACACATATATTAGAGTAAAACCCTATTGCAATGTATTTTGGGTTCCCGTCCCACCAGGTCTATTTGTATTTAATCACCCGATGTTACACAGGAAGGCTCGAAATATTTGCAAAAGAATTTTCAGAATTGCTAAAACACGATACATGGAATCCACCAAATCCAAAATTTCACAACAAAAATTGGGTTCCAAAGATTTTTGAAAAATAGTAAATAATTTAATGAACAGGGGTAAATCTAGTATCCCTCAGATTTTGAATGGTTCCAAAATTTTGTGTCCTAGGGACAAGGCGGAGTTGTTTGCCAGAATGTTCTCTAATAACTGCAGCTTTGGTTTGGTTTCTGGCACCTCATCACTTAATTTTCCAAATCGAACTGACGTTATTACGTTGGAAAACATGTCAGTAACTCAGCTACTCGTCTCTAGATTCTCTCCAGATTCTAACATATCTTCTGGTCCTGACTGCATTCCATCTGTGATTCTGAAGATTCTTTCACCCGAGTTGTCTGCTATTTTGGACAAACTGTTTAATAAATCTCTCAAAGAACGCACCTTCCCCAATACATGGAAATGTGCAACGATTGTGCAGGCATTCAAAAACTGTGGCGATCGAACTGATCCCAATAAATATCGTCCAATTAGTCTCTTAGCAATTATCAGTAAAATTTTTGAACCAATTATTAATAATGAAATTTCTGGACACCTAGAGTCGCTTTGTCACCTCGCCTCGCTGACAAACAGTATGGTTTTCGTCGTTCTTGTTGACAGTAATAGTTGAACGAATATTTCGTGCCCTTGGTCGTTGCGGGGAGGCAAAGTCGGTTGCTCTAGATATTTCTAAAGTATTCGACAGAGTTTGCCACCAAGGTCTGTTGCAGAAAATTCAACAATACGGGATTTCTGGTCAAGTTTTTTCAATTGTCGAATCTTTCTTATCCAATCGCAAGATTGATGTTGTTTTGGACGGACAACGTTCAGGAAATTATTCCATTTCATCCGGTCTCAGGACATCCCTCAGGAGTCTATTCTTGGTCCAACTTTGTTCTTGGTATATATTAATGACCTGCCCGATAACTTGATATGTGATATGGTAATTTACGCTGATGATACAACTCTATATTCTTGTCTCAACGAAAAATCCCTCCCGGAACGTCTAGCTCTCAAAATCGCTCGAGCGTGATTTGGTTACTGTATCTAATTGGGGTAACACTTGGCAGGTAACTCTCAACTCGGAGAAGACCAAAGTTTTATCAAGTAATCGTTACACTAATACGAATGCAACTCAAATTTCATTATCTGGTACTGCGCTGGAGGAATCCTCAAACATTTGTCTCATTGGACTCACACTTTCTAAGGACACGAGAGTTAGAATGAATGTCACTAGTATTGCTACACAAGCCTCGATGAAAGTTGGTTCTCTATATCGAGCTCGCCAATATCTCACTCCCGAGATCATTCTCCATTTGTACAAATCATTGATTCGACCCCGTATGGAGTATTGCTGTCACTTTTGGGGCAGTGCCGCTGTCACTGTTCTTAACATGCTCGGCCGTATTCAACGGCATGTGATCAAAATGATTGGACCTAAACTTTCTTCCGGTTCGCAAAGTTTGACACATCGTCGCAACGTTGCCCCACTATGTTTATTTTACAGATATTATAATGGTCTTTGTTTAAGGGAGTTTTCTGCTCTCGTTCCTCCGAACAAAATTTTTGATCGGTCAACACGATTGGCTACCAATTTGCACCTATTCATGTGGAGGTTCCACAATGTCACAAACAGTTTTATGCAAGAAGCTTTTTCTAAGAATCTCTAAACTTTGGAATTCCCTGCCTTCTTGCTGCTTTCCTGATCGTGTTGATCTACAAGGCTTTAGAACTCACGTTAATAGACATCTATCAGGGATGGGGTTCCTTAGTTCATATTTCTGCATTTCATGTAGCTCTTTGCACGTTAGTGGCTTCAGGAGAATTTTCAAGTTTGATTCTTCTCCTGTGGCCATGCTCTGAGCGAATTTCAATAAAAAAAAAATAATACTCAATATAGATTAAGCTATATATATTCTTTTCCGTTCTTACTACCAGAGTACTGTTGTCTTGGCTTCAACCTGGCATATTAAAGTCTGTGTTTAACAGTCAAATATTCTTGAATGATCTACTATTTCTGCGTGAATAAATTTAAATGCCAGTACTAAAATTACTGCACTGTAACTTGTACAGCATTTTTGATGTATGTCCCAGTATTTTACATTGTACTTTTTTGAATGAGCGCATTTCTTTTTGAAAAATGTGCCTGAAAGTAGTTGAAATTTAATCGAATATTTTAAATCGATTTTCCTAATTTTCAGGAAAGAACCAGAAAGGTTTGTCCACATATTTAAGAAAACATCCAAAATCTTGGTTGGTTTACTATATATTATTCTAACGTTTCAACTAGCAGCAACTATTTGTAGGAAAATTCATTGCTTGATATTTTTAGACTTAAACTTTGCAAATTTTCTAATCTGTATTGGCAAACAAAGGCGATCTTAATCATAGACAGGACTAGGGTAGCAAAGGGTTGGAAGTTTCCAGAATATTTGGAAATTTTCAAGGGCACAGGAATATTGGGAATTTTCGTATAACTGCTCTTTTTAATTTCAATCGCCCTCTGAGACATATTAACTCATCTTTCTTGCACCATCTCACATGATTAAATGTAATATCTAGACAGCAATTGTCGTTTCAAACTATGAATAGCTAGTTAGTCAACCTTGAACAAGTCCCCAATAACTTTATCACAAGTAGGGCTAGATAATTTGATTCGGTGATTCAAATCTATCCGAACCATGAATTATTCTAATCAATCATGAATTATTCATAGGATCAAGAACTTGCCAAATGAAATGAATTTTCAATGACAAAATGCAATCAACTTTGGTCAAAGTTGAACAAAATCGATAGAATCATGTCATTCAAATATGTAAATTTCTCCCTCTGACATGGAGTGTGAATTGAAAATGCATTCCCTTCATGGCGCTTTAGTCAAGTAATTATTAGTAATTCATAACTATACATTTTTGGAATTTCATAATAGGGACAATTTGTAATAGTAAAAATGATATATTTGTTATTTATACAGTAGTGGAGATTTGGTCGGATTCGAAAAAATATCCGAATCGATCAGAATTTGAAATGATTCAGTTTTTTCCAGCCATAATCACAAATCAACTCCAAGTTGATATCAATGAAGCAAACGATGTCATCATCCGCTTGAATGCTCTTGTAAATTTTTTCCTGAAGTGTTTTTTTCTAATTTCTAACTTTATGCCGCATTTATCAGTGATTACTGTATTTTCATTTTCGGAACTACTGTGCACAAAACAAAATATCATGACACATACTTGTTTTATAATATTAAATGCCAGACCACAGCAGCAATACAGAAAAAGATGACCTATTGGTCTTTATCAACATAAAATTTATCGAAAGAGCCTGAAAATTTCCGAAATTTTGCAACACTGACCAGGACTAATACCTCACACAATCATTCTTACCATTATAGATTGTCATCTTCTTTCTGGAAAAAATCCTCAAAACTTTTTGATTATAATTCTTTTGTAGTAATTTGCAAATTGTATTACACTTGCACTACATTTGTTTGGGTCAAGAATTTAGAAAATTAATACTCCTAATGTCAATGAGCTGAAGCAGCAAAATTAAACTTTTATTATACCCTGAAGATTCGCTGTATCCGATCGATATAAAAGGTTCCCACTCCATGTCACAATATTTTCTCCTCTGTTTAGAAACAATAATGTTGTATTGATCCATTGATAAGAAGACTGGGATGAATCTATAAGATAAATTCATGAGTAATATGAGGGTGCTTTGTTAAGACAGAATCTGGGATTGTACAAATCCCTGCATCTGACACGAAATCACACTTTACTTGTGCTTATCACTATAAAATAAGCGCCACCTATAACTTTCACAACATTTTTTCAGGTCGGTAAAAATGCTTTAATAACCTCTTTGTACAGTACGTCATTGCTAGGCATTCGCAGGAGACATTTCAATAATTTTCTAGTGAATGATTTGTATTCATCCTCTATATCTGATTAGTGGAGTAAGTTGATACGAATTGATAACTCTTTGAAAAAAAGTGTAGAAAATTATTTTGATCACAGGTATAAAAAAAATTTCTATTGAGCGATTCAAGAATAATTGTCCTACTTGAAGATGTAGGAATCAAATTTTTTTTGCTTCCCAATAAAAGATGAACATGAGACACAGAACTGCACAAATCTTGTTATTTTAGCACTCATCAGGCTTTGTATAATACTGGAAAAAAGATTAATTGACATTACATTGGGTGGCAAGTAATACAATTTAAAATCATAGAATTTCCGATGCATTTGGATAAGCTGATGTTCATGAAGTTTCATTTATAAATATTAATGTAAAGAAGGCATATAGTAACGTAAATGTTACAACATTATAAAGTGCTGCGATATCTTAGTCTGAGTGGGCTGCAGTGGTGTGATGACACCAACAATTTTTTTATAGCCACTTCTTAGAGCGGACCACCCTGTCCAAGACCCTATAACGGCGGCCACTTATAGATGGACAGGGTTACAATTACTGGAAAGAAATGATCTTTTCCTGTTCGGTTTAGCCTACCCAAGTTATTACACCCTGGGTTGAGAGGTTGGCATGGATAAGCGAGACGGACTTTACGGGGCTCAAACCCGAGATCCTCAACCTGCGATGCCAACATGTTTAACCAATAAGCCATCGCCAACACTATACCGCCAAATGTAACAACTTATGACTGGAGTGGTTTCAAACCCTAGCAGAGTATGGTTAAGATCGGTGAATAAAAAAGCTTCAGAGAGAAATTCATCTGAGTGACCCCGAAAGAGACACTGCAACCCACAGCCTTGGAGGGATGATCAATAACCTTACCGATTTTCAATTGGTTCCACACCGGATGGAATGACAAGACACAAGATAAATAGAGTAACTGGGCGAACTTGTAAATAGTGTTAATTGCTTACTGTGAAATAAGGTTCATTTCGTTTGATAAGAGCATATATGGTAAAAAATTGTTTGTGAAACTTTATTCAATAGCAGCATATTAACCTTGTCAAAATTATTGTTAATTTCATTTCTTCAAATTTTTATAAAAATGTAGATAATCACCTCTTAATTTGCCAATTTATGCCTGATTTTTGAAATTATAATCAAAATTTTAAATTGAAAAAAAAAAATATTCAAATCATTCATATTTGAACATCAGCACAGCATTATTTCAATTATCTTAAATTATCAATATCATACATATTTCAAGATGAAGAGAATTTTTCAGAAAAAATACTGATGGATTGAAAGATTTCTTATTGTGGGTAATTTTCGCTGAGTTATGTACAGAACCTGTCCCGTAATAGCAAACAGCTGCCTAATATTCCATTATGACGACAGCAAAAATCCAGAACGTTTGCACACTTCAACATCAGTGATTGGTCCACCTGAAAATGCTGCGAAAGCTCAATATACCATGCCATAATATCCAATGTGAAAGAGAACCATCATGGGTATAAATATGCTGGGACATTGGTATTGAATCTTTGACTGATGCTGGGTGCAAACATTAGTGGAAGTTGCCATGACAACTAATCTGAATCGATATCAGTATTGATGATGGAATGTTTTCTGGTTGACAAACAATATTAAACTTTCTCTCTCCCAAAATATCAATAATTAGGCCGGTTCAGGTTCACAAGACATATAGTTAAAATCAATCCCATGTTCAAGAATAAATTTACAATGTTTTATTGTCTTAAATATTGCTTCCTGGTTCCTAGGTACGGGCTTTAGAATAGTCCTAACGATTTCCCGTGTGTTGTAAGAGGCGACTAAAGGGAAACAAAGAAGTGGTAGATGGTTTTACCACAGCCCAGGACAGATACCACTCACTGCACTTCACCACGGGGGTTCAGTACCGTTCGAGATGTTTTCGGTTTGGAGTGCCGTTGCTAGTATTACATCTTTTAGTAGCTCTTTGCTATAAAGTGACCGTATGTTGTTTCCTTTTAAGCACTGCTTCCGGCTTTCCTCAATGCGAATTTCAATAATAAGAAGAGGTTTAAGAGTCTTTTTACACACATACACAAATTTATTTCTGCAACAGTTCGTGTGACCAAGGTCAGACTTTTTCTTATTGAAATTTATTGTAAGCAAGGCCGGAAGCAGTGCCTAAAAGGAACAAACTAACGACCAATCAACAGCAAAGAGACATGGTTCAGTGAGTGGTATCTGCCCTGGACGATGGTGAAATCATCTACCACTTCTTTGCTTCAATTTAGTCGCCTCTTGCGACACCAATGAATACTTAAAGGACTATTCTAAAGACAAGCATTGTATGACAATGGGAGCATCAGCTATTGCGATATAAGGATTGATTTAATTAATATTTAAATTATGTGGAAAACTAGCACAGAAAACAGTTGGTGAATATATCTAGAACCGTCGTGAGATTTCTGTATCCTAACACGGATAATATCCTACCGATTCCGGACTCAACAACAAGAACAAAAAAATCCTACATTATACTTGGGTTGCAACGTTCTATTTAGTGTAACATAATGGTTTATATTCAATCGGAATAAATCGTTTTTTTTTTTTGAAAACTATGCCTTAATTGCAACATCATTGATATAAAAATAGCAAAAAATATTTTTATTTTGCATCAAACTTTAAACCTATATTAACACTGAAACCGAGTCAAACAGGAAAATTAGGAAAATATTAAGAGCATCTCTTATACGTGGCTTATTTAAGCATATCTTGAATCAAATCGTATATGTCTCACTCACCTCGTTGCATCTAATAGAAGATGATACTTGAAATTCCAAGTGCAACCAAGAATTTGAGAATATTTTATCCAAAATCAAATCAACATGGTTATCATCAGACTCCTGGAATATTTAATTTTGATATATATGAAAAAGCATGATTTTAACAAAAGTGAAAAAGTCATATCATCTGCCCTACAAGCACAACAAAAGTGAAAAAAGTCATGTCATTTGCCCTACAAGCAAAACGTGCAGCAAAGGGTCATTTCCTCACAAACATTCTCGATTAAGCTCAAGCGTACCCACCCAACATAGATATATTGATTAGGTAGATAGACATAAATGATACATACCAGTCTTAGCAAGGTTTAAGGACTTAGCATACAGGAGACAGCTTAGATAGATCAGTGGCAAAATATCAACTACTTTACTACGCAGACACCCGAAGTATATCTATATTTAGAACATTAAAATGTATCATTTTGCCTTTTCTGATATCCGAAGGAAAACATGAATCTGTCACTCTATGGTGCATTAAAGCTGATGATATAAAGTTTTCAAAACTACAGAAATAGCAGCATATAATTTGAATATTTGAAAATTCAAGATAGCTAATAACATTGTCCCAATATCCCACATAATCAAAATTGTTGATTTATATATGATGATTTTTCGGTGCGAAGTCCTTTTGAAATATTTGAAAAGTAAGTTCAATTAAAATGAGAACTCTAGAACAACCAGATTAGAGTCAGGATTGAAATAAAACTTACAATTACATGATTGATTGAAGGATGAAAAAACAACAAACAATCAATGATATATTCAAGTATTTTCATGATCGTAGAATCAGAAAATCTTTTCACAGCAACACCTAAAAACTAGGAAGAAAATTAAATAAATAAATTAAATTAATGAAAAAAATTAAACATAGGTTTTATTCCTGTCAATGAGTTCGACTATACTTATTATTTCAAGACTAATTAAAAGTTATTTTTTTCGATAACATATAGAAAATTAAACCTCGAACTACAATTTTGTATCTGAAGAGTGTAAAGTATAAACAATCTTTTAAATTCTTCAAATTTTATTTTTAAAAATATTCTGATTCATTATTAAGCAACTATATCATAATATTAATACAGATTTTTCTAGTACCAAATGTTGGTGGAGGTAACAATTCTACTAAAGCAAGTTGGATAATGTCAGAAACTGTAAAACAGGAGCAAATATAATGAAATTAAGGACTGGTAACAGCATCCTACAAAGAAAAATTCCCAGAGAATGGAACAGTGATTGGGTATTTGTCCAGAGTGCATTTGAGAGTATGCTACCACTAGAGTCTTGCTATCTTTGGTTCTCTCCTACCCATTTCAACAAGTTCAGCCTCAAAAATAAGACTGGTATAGTACATATGAGCTCCCAAAACATATAACGATAACACAAATAGGAGGAAGCATAATATAACAAAGTATAGGTTTTTGTTCGCCATAATGTTAAGCTGTATTTTTGGCTTTCCTCTCCTGCGGGAAAAGGGGTAAATCCTATCCTATATAATTTAATACGTTGCAGTAGAACAAACTTTGGATAGATTGGGATAACAATCCAATTTCCAATGCTATAGCAAAGTTATATGATTTTACCAAATTCTTGACACAAGAAAGAATAACTTCAACATACTTACATAAACAAATTTCCCCAATCTCGAAACAGCAAACTTTTTTCTTTCAAATTCAATCATTTCTGGAGGACTTCCTAGTAATTTTGAAACACTCCTATAAAGACTTATCAATTTTCCACATAAGACACACTGGTGATCAATGGCAACCTGAAAAAAAATGTTTCAGTTTGATAAACTTGACCAATCGTGAAAGATTTGTTTAATAATATTTCGCTGAACATGGGCCACTAATGAATATCAGATCTCAGGACCCTAAATATACAGGAACTGTTTTTTATGATCATACACTGCATTGGATAACACTCCACAAAGCCTAATACCAGAGACAATGTATAAGGGAGCAGGTTTAACTTCGGTGCCCAGGTTAGGACTATCGGTAAAGAGTTGGGAATATGCTTCGAAATCCGCATCACTAACATCCTGGATTCAAATCCCAATGAGGGATGAGCATATGAGAGGTCTGCTGGACGCCTCGCCGGTGAAAGGTGGTTCATGTAAGCGTTACTTACTCCTCCACCAACCACAATCATGCATAGGAAAAATGGGTAAAATGTAAAACCTTCACCCCGATTCGGAGAGTGTCTGTACGAGAGGTCATGATTCGCCATATTATGGTTAAGCTGTATTCTCGATTTTCCTCTCCCTCAGGATAGAAATGAAATAAAATTGTTCTTGTGGGGAGAAATGGTCCCATTTTATGAAAAATATGATAGGTCAAACCATGGACCTGATTCAATTAACAAGCACCCTTTGTTGATAACTAGTAAGTCATTGCGGTGAAGTCAAACGCTTAGAAACAGATCAACAAAAGTTGATAGAAAGTCAAGTGTAAGGTACAACAAAGTTTATTTTGGGTATCTTTATCAGTGCTTGTCAGGTAATTTTTCGGAAGCAGAGCGTTCAATCTAAGTGTAGCGGAATGAAAATAATAGTTTCCTAGGGGGGATGGGACAGCATTTACCTCGAGAATGTGGAATTTTGCACGAAACTAGAATTAAACAAGGATAAAATTAAGTGCGCAGTAATGCCTTGACAATTGATCTTAATTTACATTGATTTTTATTCTGAAATGGTGAATTTTTCCAAAAGAAAAAATTTTGGCACAAGGGTTTTTTCTCATTTTTCATGTGCCTTGAAATAGAGATCAATTTTAAATTAGGTATTATGAATCAAATCATTCATGCAGTAACGGCAAAAACTGTGAGTGCCACTGCTTGCTATCGTGAGTGACTTGGGATTACATCATTGATAGTCAACGCGAGATCCTATTCGCTTGGCAGTCCTTGTCATATGAATCTCCATGCCCTGTGAAACTCATTGGGTTGTAGGACAGGATTTCATTTTTTATCCTACGGGAGACGAAAGCCGATAATACAACTTAACCATATGGCGAACCACGACCTCCGTGCAGATATCAGTTCTGAATATGGGTGAAAGTAACATTTCTCATTTTTTCCTGTGCATGTACCTGATTGGTGAAGGAAGCTGTAAGCAGTGCTTACGTGAACCACCGTGCATCGGCGAGGAATCCAGCAGACCTGTCACATATAATAATAATCCTTCACAGGATTCAAACCTACGCCATGACGATCGGAAATGCGTAGCTCGAAGCGTATTATCAACACTATACCGATTGAGCAAAAACGGTCTAAATTTTGTCCAAAACGGACCTACTTTGTCCTGAAATCAATACTAATCACTATTTCAGTCCAGTTTTAATGTTTAGAAATTAAATACACTTCCCATTATCACCAACTTCTGGAATATCTAAATTTAAACGTAAAATGTCTGTTGTGGAGAAAGGAATAGAAAAAAAGAAGAAAATTCAAAAAAACTTTGAAAATGTGTACAATGTTAGCCACGAAGTTTTGGAAGAGTCCATGATGAAGAACAAAAAAACAGTGAAGATTTAATTAGGCTAGTCAACGAAATACAAAAAAAATTGGCTAAGGCACAAACAAGAAGCAATAAAATTCACAATTGTTAACAATCAATCCAACTTACTTATGATCAGAAATTAAGTGGGTCAGCACACAATAATTCATACCATAAAACTCAGAATAAAGCCAAGAGGTCAATACTATTGCCAATTTTATTAACATAGAATACCTGTGGTAAGGGTATATATCGACCAAATTTAGGATGACATTTCTCAAATATATGAAAAAATACTCTCTCCATTTTTTGATATGATAAATATGATCATCTATACTACCCACACACAAAAAACCAGCAATTTAAATTTTGTCAATGTCAAGCTGTACTCAAAGTTGGGGTGCATTCCAGGCTCTGCCGAGTCTCGAGGAACCCCCCCATATCTAAACCCCTTAGAAGATCATCATAGATTTGGATTCAGCATCCCCAATAACACATAACGTGAAGTATATTTCATTTCTAAACATAAAAACTTAGCTGAAATAGTGATTAATATTGGTTTTAGGGGGGTCCGTTTTAGACAAAATATGTACCATTTTTTGCTCTATATGGCATTTTTCAAAAAGCCATAAAACACGAACTGTTGAGGGTGGGTTTTTGGTTCAGTTGGCATAGAATGATCCGCGCTGGTACTAATCGACCGCCACCTTTGAGAACCCTTCTGCATCGTTACTTGTAATATTACGTTTATACTGTATTACCGTTTTTGGATAAAAATAAGATATTGCTTCAACTGGATCATCCTCTTCCGTCAAAAGCAATTCATCATCGTAAATGCAGAACACCCAATCGGCATATTCCATCATCGAAAACAGCAGCAAGAACCTTGCGAAAAAATAAAACGGCAGTCGCTCTCTGATCTTTTTTTGCAGACTGAACAGCGTATTGCCGCATCAACGCAAAGCAAACACACATCGAAGTGCTATCGCTTAAACGTAAAGGCTCCTACACTCAGGACGTGGTAGGCGCAAAACACGAATTTACCATGCACACTAATCGCGTCAACGAAAAACACGCAGATTTTTTGTGCTTTTGCGTCATGACGTGCAAGTTGAAATTGAAAACCGAACAGGATTTCATTTTTATCCTGCGGAAGAGGAAAGCCGGTAATATAGCTTAATCATATGACAACCTGGTTGGCGGAGAAAGCCTAATTTTAATCGCCATGTCCGACAACCAAAGAATCTCTAGGACAAACAATTCTTGTCCGAATTTATACGTCCTAAACAAAAGGTTACACTTCCTATGTTACTTTCTTCGAATGTTTCTTCAAAACTTATTCCGTGGCACGTTCTTAAACTTTATTTTAGGTTTTGTTTGCTTTCCTGATAACTCTGTAATGTGATATCTTTATTTGTATCGCCTTCTGTGTCGACAGAGGTGTCGAAATAAACTTTGTCCACGTATGACTATCATATCTATCATATAATTGTATAACTTTCACTCCCAAAATGACGAATCTTTCCGAGAAAATGTCAAAAAAAGTTTGCAAGCATCCTAAGGAAAAATGTTTTTTTTTCATGTCGATATCGAAATTATCTGACAATCTATCTAACAATGACAGCGCTTAGCCTTCGTAGTACTTTGTATTATTTTTTTGATTGCTTGTTCGGTAAGCTGGATATGACTGTATGGCGTCATTCAACTGCTAAAGCAAACTCATTTGAAACAACGAATAGTAGCAGTTAGTGCGTTATTATTCGAAAATTATATTGTAATAATTTTATTGCATTTGTACCATACACTTGACAATCATGTTCGACATCCTGATACAGTCTAATAATGCATATACCATTAATTAATAAGTAAAAATAAATATAAATATAGAGTACCATATATCCGTGGTGTTCATTTCCATATTATTTCCATAAAGTATATCATATTAACAATAGATATTATATAAGAAAAACAAAAACAAGCAGTAGACGTATATAAATGGTCAAGAAATCAATTACACCAATTATTGATCTCAAACACAGGATGAAATGCTATATGCGTTTATAAATAATAGAACCAATTATAGAATTGCAAATGATTTGCAGTTCGTTGACAAATTTTGGAGGCTTTATAACTTTTCTTTATATTCGAACGACAAGTCATAATATTTTTTTATTTGTTCAATTACAACGACTAAAATAAATATCCTAATCTTAATCCACGTTGACATATAGAGTGAGGAAACTGATCGAGATATTCTCATTAGAAAACATCCCCCTGCAGCTCAAGCATCACCAGAAGCATTTCTACAAATGGACCCTCCCTCATTTGAGCTTATTGACCCCAATGTTTGTTTATCGGAGCTTTCTGCTCTCTTTCCTTCGAACAAAATTTTTAATCGGTTAACACGATTGGCTACCAATTCGCACCCTTTCACTGTGGAGGTTCCTCAATGTCACAAACAGTTTTATGCAAGAAGGTTTTTCCAAGAATCTCCAAACTTTGTAATTCCTTGTCTTCTTGCTGCTTTCCTGATCGTGTTGATCTACAAGGCTTTAAAACTCGCGTTAATAGACATTTATCAGGGATGGGGGTTTCTTAGTTAATATTCCTGTATTTCATGTAGCTCCTTGCACTTTAGTGGCTTCAGGAGAATTTTCAAGTTTGATTCTTCTCCTGTGGCCTTGCTCTGAGCGACTTTCAATAAAAAAAATATTATAATATTATTTTTTATGATATATGGTAAAATAAACTTGACCTGACTTGAACAAAATATTCAACCGGCTCACTTGATTATCTTCCAATTCACTGTGGAGTGTTGGCAATTCTCGGTATAAGTACTTGGATTACCGAATTATTTAATACTTACTAGGTAAAACTAGGTAAGGAAACGCTGCTCTATAAGCCACAATTTCACAACTGGCGTCTGCGAACCGCAAAGAGCGCAAACCCAAACACGCTGGTCATTTCTGGTCACCCAATACTATTTTAATCTAGCATTCCCACTTGCTGCAATCCGGCTCAGACTGGACTGAACAAGACCAAGGAACGTGCTTGACACGACGGTCGACACGCTTTATTTTCGCGCTGTTTCCGCCGATAAATGCTATGGAAACTCCGATGAACCTGCCCCTATTAATAGACACCATTCTGCAATTGTCAAATAAAAATCGAATCCGGTTATAATTTTGGATGCAGTAATTCAGTAATCTTTATAATAATCTGTTATGAAATGCCTATTTCTAGAGTTATTAGTTATGAAAATACCGTTTGCTCTTATTTTGTCGATTATTTACAACAAGTACATGTTATTTATGGATCGCGCTTGGATGCTCGTCCATTTGTAACGTTTGCTCCACAAAGCATATTTTTGATATGCTTGTTTCGTTTAAATTTCTGATTAGCATTCCCATTAGGTTTCCCACACTGCACTGTTTACTGCATTCCTCACAAACCTTGAACCTTCCTGATAATTTAATCGTTGATGACCAGACTGAACCTTTTCAAAAATTTCATTTCGTTGTACTATTTATTTCAGCGACTGGTTGTTTTCTTATGCCATTAACAATAAAAGGAAGTCAAATTATTTTTACTACTCTGTAATACGAAATCACTGGTATACGACTTTATTTTAACTGATTCCGAGATACACCAGTTGCTCATACTTGAAACATATTCTTGCAGAATTTTTGTAGAATCAATTCAGATGTATTTTCCATCTATGACTTGACTATGAATTTTTCCAATGTTTACAATTTTCATGTAATATCTCTTATTTTAAGAATAGCCAAATTTTCCCGTGTTGGTATGAGACTGATTTTCAATAGCCGTCCAATTGTTTCAGGATAACAGAATCTGAAAATATTTGGATTTTGCGTTGTTCATGACAGTAATTACCACACTTTTTGTGAAATTTTCACAAATTCCATCACATTTTTGAGCCGATTTACTGCGAAGTTGTAAAGTAAGTGACTTATCGTCCCCGCAAACTGTTCTGGCTATGCCGTAGTTCGTTCATATATCACCGTGTACACCCGCTTGAACTGTATGAAATTTCAATGCGATCTGCCAGAGTACCGGTAGATAATTTACCAGTTATTGAATATGATAAAGTTGACCATTTCATAGTTTGTGACCAAAATAGATTTCGGGTAAATTAGATAATACATTTTCTATTGGAACGTGGATGGTGGAGGCAATAGACAAGGTTGCAGGTGGCTACTCATCTATTTTTACTTAGTTAAATTATCGAAGTACTACCTGGTTTCGTTACGTAGGTATATTAACGAGCCATACCATTCCTACATTTCATGTAGCTCTTTGCACAAAAGTAGTTTCAAGAAATGTCCCTTGCAGCCTTGCTCTGAGCGAATTTTAATATTAAAAAATAAAACTTCATTCATACATCAACAGCAAAATATTTGACCAAAAGTATGCCAGTTTTAATATCAGGAATACAGCCACTGGAAAACGCAATTACTAATGAACTGTGACCACCCATACATGCAACTCGAGTGCATATGTGGATTTCAATTTTCTGTCGATCATGCAATGCTTAACAAGTGGTTTTCCTTCAATCCGCCACTATGAAATTCGCGATGTGTTGTCGAACATGTGATGCATATGAATATATGATAAATATTCGGGAATAAATTAATATTTCACACTTTTAGGCTTTTAAACTTATATCTAATATTCCACATATCCACGCGAAAATTGAACGACATGGGGAAAGGTTTCTCGAAATAAAATGTTATTTTTTCAAAAAAATGAAAAATTAAATATCACTCTGAAGGTCTGCATTGATTCATATTTTTTAAGACTTTGCTTGCAAAACATTTTAAATTCTTGTCTGTGGAATAGTTGGGGAACACCGGGTTAGGAGCAAGGCGGTAGTACGGTACGGTACGAAATTTTTATCGTACTTCGAACCAAGGGTGGAAGTACGGTACGGTACAAAATTTTTATCGTACTTCGAACATGCAAAATAATTTCGTACCGAAGTTCGTACCGTACCTTTCAAAAATTTTCCATACCGTACCGTACGATATTATTTTTTTCGTACATCGTACCGAACTTCGTACCAGTACGAAATTAAGTTCGATTAATATTTTTCATTTATCGTACTAAATTTCGTATCAGTACGAAAACAGGTACGATTCGTTGGGCAGCAATTTCGTACCGTACCAACTACCAATGTCCAAAACAGCCCTATTTGTCAAATCTGGCCACCGCAAAAAACATTTTAGGTCAAAGTGATGCAGTTTGAAGCTATCTGGTTTAAAATCCAAGACAGTAAAAACATAGGCGTAACTGGTGGGGGGACATATGCTTATGCCTTCCCCAAATACCATTGTTCCTATTTATATATAGAATGTGCCTAATATGAGAATGGTAGACCGGAATTGATAAATAGTGGTGAGATGCTCACTGCCTTCGCGAAAAAATCTGGCATGGAGCAATAATTCTCTCACGACGAAAGAATATCCGTTGTGCACCTTACGCGGGTTTCATACAGTCTTATTCGGAAACATGGATACAAGAACCTTCTCTTTGTGCATTTTTACATCTGGTATTTCTGGTGCAATTCAAGTTCCCTTCACATTACTGAATAATGCTATCTATTTTTTCATACCAGTCAGACGTATTTTCGACATGCCTCGTTCTCTATATTGTGACTTTTTTGTGACTACGTTTTTACAAAATATAATTTCTGATTGAGATGAGCATCAGATAACATTCAACTCAAAACAGTCTAAATATATCATTATATCCTGAAGTTTCTGCTCTGATAATATACTTCTACGTGTCAGAGTACAAACAAAACGTAATAATGGGGGTTACTGGTTAACTTAGTGGCATTGGGGTGAGAGGTTTTAATTTACTTTTCAGAAAATTATCGCGCGCCTCCGGCTCTTCGCTCTTAAATTATATATTTTTGTTTCGTCCCCAAAAAAAAAAAAATTCATGCGCGTCCGGCACGGTAATCTTTTTTTTTTAATTTGAAAGCCAGTGTTTGCATGTTGGAAAAAATGTGCCCTCCCCTAAATTTTTTTCTTAGATCCGTCATTGTAATTGGTATATTCGGGCCCTGCTTCCTACGCCATTGTGAATTTGAAATAAAAACAGGTCAAAGCGCGTCTACGATGCTAACGATATATTCAGAAACTACACCGTGTTTTTTATTATTATGAATGTTGCTTATCTTGTCCATTTTAATTTAGCTATCACAACTTTCGTTATGAAAATGGGGTCAGATTGTGACTTCTTAAATCAGCGACCTATATGTATTTCCACGCAATCACGCCACTACAGTAAAACTGATAAACGACATAGCTCATTTAATCAGCTCAAGTTAATCAGTTGCATTTTTATTGCCATGCCTGCGCCGCTTTAAATCATTTTAAAATTGCCCTTTAGTTTAAAAAAATCTTTGATAGACAGAATTTATATTATCAGCGCCCCGTTATGAAACGGCATAGATATCGAATGAATATTTTTAAATTGATTTGAGAAGAGTAAGGTGTAATGCGAAGGTACGAAAAAGAGTACGGTACGGTACGAAATAAATATCGAACTTCGTACCGTACCGTACTATCGTACCGTACTGTCGTACCGTACTATCGTACCGGAAAATCCAATCGTACCGTACCGAACTTCGTACCGTACTACAAGCCTTGCTTCGAACCAGCAAAATAATTTCGTACCGTAGCTTTCGAAAATTATCCGTACCGTACGATATTATTTTCTCGTACATCGTACAAGTGCTAAAACAGGTACGATTCACTAGGCAGCAATTTCGAATCTACCAAAGTCCAAAACAGCCCTATTTGTAAAATGTCGCCACCGCAAGAAACATCACCAGCATCTTAGATCAAAGTGATGCAGTTTTATTCTATCTAGAACCAAGGAAAGTAAAACATAGGAGTAACTGGCGGAGGGGGGGGGGCATATGCTTATCCCCCCCTCCCCCAACCAATATCAGTGTTTCTATTTATATATAGAATAGCGCATAATATGATAATGGTAGACCGGTGGTGATAAATAGTGGTAGAATGAGCACTGTCTTCGCGAAAAAATCTAACATGGAGCAATATTTAGATATCAATATTAGCAGCATTCCCATTTTCATTGTGCATTCTTGCATCTGGTATTTCTGGTGCAATTTGAGTTCTCTTCACATTACTGAATAATGCCATTTATTTATTTATACCAGCCAGACGATTTCTCGACACGCCTCGTTGTCTATATCGTGACTTGACTGTTTTTTTTTTTTTTTTAAATATAACTTCTAATTGAGATGAGCATTAGCTGAGCTTTGACTCAAAACAGTCTAAAAATATATCAACATATCCTGATGTTTCTGCTCTGATACTATACTTCTACGTGTCAGAGTGCAAACAAAACGTTATAGTGGTGCTTACTGACTAACTTAGTTGAATAGTTGGTTAGGGGAGAGAAGTTTTTATTTCATTTTCATAAAATCTTCGCGCGCCTACGGCGCGCAATATTTTTCCCTGATTGATTTTCGTATTTCCGTAGTATTTAACTTTCAGAATGAGAGTATTTATTCAATTTTTACAAAAATTTTCGCGAGCTTTCGGCGCACAGATACATTTTCCTGTCTGATAATGTTTCATTTCGCCCGTGAAACATTTTCAATCAATTCAATTTCAATTCAGCAAAAATTTTCGCGCTTCCGGCACGGTAATTTTTCTTTAATTTGAAAGTCCATATTTTGCATATTGGAAAAATGTCCCCTCCCCTCAATATTTTTTTTTCTGAATCCGCCATTGAAGTAGGTATATTCGGGCAGTGCTTCTCACGCCGTCGTGAATTTTAAATAAAAGCAGGTCAAAGCACATCGGCGATGCTAACGATATATTCAGAAACTACACCATGGCTTTTATTATTACGAATGTTGCCTATCTTGTCGATTTTAATTTAGCCATTAATACTTTCGTTACTACAGAAAAATGCATCCAGATTATGACGTCATAAATTAGCAGCCTATATGTATTTCCCCGCCATCACAAAGCTTTACGCCGCTGCAGTAAAACTGATATACGACATAGCTCATTTAATCAGCTCAAGTTATTCATTCAAATCTTTTTTTGTCGATTTTTTTTTTACCTGCGTCGCTTTAAATCCTTTTAAAAATGCCCTTTAGTTTAAAAGATTCTTTGATAGACACAATTTATATTATCAGCGCCCTGTTAGGAAACGGCATAGATATTAAATGATATTATTTTTTTTCAATTCATTTGAAAAGAATAAGGTGTAATGCGAAGGTACGAAAAGCGTACGGTACGGTAGGAAATAAATATTGAACTTCGTACCGTACTCCAATTAATAGCTGTGAAAGATATTCTTAAAAAGTGGGGGGGCATGACCAGACACCTCCTCCCATAGCCATTGTATGTTACGTTGCGAAATTATTTAAATTACGAGTCAATTCACACAACGATTTCTTTTTTTCCATGCATTTAGACGTTTTTGCGTTGCGACTTTCACCATGCGGGTTTAGAGGAAATTCCAACCTGAAATATCTGGTCCTGCAATCAGTGGCGGCGAAAACTGTCAAATCTTGGGGGCGGGGTCACAATGAATATAGATTAAATATTTCCCTTAAAAAATCGAGACAACACACGCACACCTGTTAATTCCCGCACTGGAAAAATGTAAAAAATATACATCTTTTGCTCGTCGGACTGAAAAAGACGCACTACGCCGATAAGAGTCGATGGAATGGTTTTGATTTCAGAAGAAAAAAGTATAAAGAAATGACATTCTCGGAATACGAGACCAGTATACTTCTACATTTTATAATGCTGTTACTATGGATCGAGGTGTAACGTATCTTGTTTAACTTACATTTTAGCTGGAGTTCCAGTCCAGATCTCTCGGACACTTTGCGTTACGATATTTGTTTTGAATTTATTCGCACTGACTGATATCGTACCGTAACAAGAACCTGCCTTTTAAACATAAATAAGCCGTGTATTTCAAGGTTCAATTTTTTTTTGCTTGCAAGTGAGTTTTTATTTTGTGTGCGAGTGTGTGTGAGGTGAATAGGCCCATGAATACGTAGTTTAAATCTTAACATAGATTTTGTCTGTTTACTCGATCTTTCCGCTTGTTTGCTGTATTTTGAGTTTATATTTTTTTTAGGGAAAGTCAAAATAAACTTACTTATTCACTTGTAATGAAATCGTTGGTACAAATAAGTACAAAACAAAACTTGGATCTCCACGAGGTAGATCACAATGCGTGCTAGTAGACATAGTGAAATATAAAATAAAAATACAAGACACCAAAATTACACGACTCTTCATGTTTATATTAAACATCCATACATGCTTTGATCACTCGTAGATCAAGTGCCTCCACCAGCAAGGCTGGTAGTACGGTACGGTACGGTACGAAGTTCGGTACGGTACGATTGAATTTTCCGGTACGATAGTACGGTACGATTCATTTTTCAATTTTCGTACTTGGTACGGTACGGTACGAAGTTCGGTATTTATTTCGTACCGTACCGTACCATTTTTCGTACCTTCGCATTACGCTTTATCCTTCTCGAATTAATTCAAAAAAATAATTTCATTTAACATCTATGCCGTTTCATAACGGGGCGCTGATAGTAAAAATGCAACTTATTTACTTGAGCTGATTAGATGAGCTATGTCGTATATCGGTTTTACTGCAGTGGCGCGATGACTGGGAAATACATATAGGTCGCTGATTTATGACGTCTTAATATGAATGCATTTTTCTGTAATAACGAAAGTTGTGATAGCCCAATTAAAATCGACAAGATAAGCAGCATTCATAATACTAAAAATCACGGTGTAGTTTCTGAATATATCGTTAGCATCGCCGATGTACTTTGATGGGTTTTTATGTAAAATTCACAATGGCGTAGGAAGCACTGCCCGAATATACCAACTACAGTGGCGGATCCAGAAAAAAATTTAGGGGGGGCACATTTTTTTCCGACATGCAAACATAGGCTTTCAAATTTACAAAAAGATTAGGGTGTTAAGTTTTATGGAAAACGAAACAAAAATACATGTTTTATGAGTGAAATAAACATTACCAGACAGGAAAATATACCTAAGCGCCGGAAGCCCACTGAAATTTAGAGAAAATTGAATAAAATTTCTCACTTTAAAGGCTAAATGCTACGAAATATACAAAATTAATCAGGGAAAAATATTGCGCAACACAGGCGCGCGAAAATTTCATGCAAATTAAATTAAAAACTCTCTCCCCTGACCAACTATGCAACTATGTTAGCCAGTAACCACCGCTATTACGTTTTGTTTGTACTCTGACACGAACAAGTATATTATCAGAACAGTAACATCAGAATATAAAGATATATTTAGGCTGTTTTGAGTTGAGTGTTAGATGATGCTCATCTTAATTAGAAGCTATATTTTGTAAAAACAGCCAAGTCACGATATAGACAACGAGGCATGTCGGGAATACGTCTGTCTGGCATTAAAAAATTAATAGCATTATTCAGTAATGTGAAGAGAACGTAAATTGCACCAGAAAAACCAGATGCAAAAATGCACAATGATAATGTTCTTATAACCATGCCTTCGAATGAGACCGCACGAAACCCATGCGTGATGCACAACGAACATTCTTTTGTCGAGACAGAATTTCTTGTGACGACACAATGCTGCTAAATATTGCTTCATGTCAGATTTTTCGCGAAAACTGTGCTCATCCTACCACTATTTATCGGTCTACCATTCTCACATTGTGCACAATGTGAACAATGATATTAGGGTGACATATGCTTAGTTACGCCAATGTTTTACTGCGCTGGATTTTAAACCAGATAGCATAAAACTGCATCACTTTGATGTAAGATGTTGATGACGTTTCTTGCGGTGGCCAGATCTTACAAATAAAGCTGATTTGGACATTGGCAGTTGGTACGGTACGAAATTGCTACCCAGCGAATCGTACCTGTTTTCGTACTAGTACGAAATTTAGTACGATAAATGAAAAATATTAATCGAACTTAATTTCGTACTGGTACGAAGTTCGGTACGATGTACGGAAAAAATAATATCGTACGGTACGGTACGGAAAATTTTCGAAAGGTACGGTACGAAGTTCAGTACGAAATTATTTTGCTGGTTCGAAGTACGATAAAAATTTCGTACCATACCGTACTGCCACCCTTGTCCACCAGTGGAAAATGTTTCGAAAAAAAATATATAGAACGTTTTCCGCGTATGGTGCACCTGCAGTTTTCTTTGTCACCGCGATGCCATTGACCGCATAAACCATACACAGAGATACGATTTTTTTTATTACAATAAAGAAGCACTTCGCCCGGTCGCCCGGCGAGGCACTCCTCGCAAAAAACAATTCAGGAAATAATGGTGGGCTTTTGTGAAGGGGGCTCACCACCGATTCAAACAATTCAGTAATAAAATTCCCCAGACTGTTTTACCTACAACCTAGCCCCCACCTACACCCGTGGTCGCCAAAAATTTTTAAATCATTTTATTGAGCAGACTAACGTTTTGAACTAACATACGGACATTCATTAACAACAGCGCCGGCACTGGGTTTTTACAGCCCCCTCCCATACAGAACCTTTTGAGCCCACAATTTCGGTAGTTAGAAAATCTGTAACGGGGTAAAAATGTTGAAATTTGCGCCAGAGAAACAGAAAATCTAAACTGGCAAAGACTCATTCAGTGTGTTTTTGTTCAGAGAAGAGGAATGCAATGCCCTACTAAATACGATAGTGACTGCACAGGAACGGCTCTTTAACACAATTAATATTGTTTAGGCCAGAGTGACTGTCATCAGTCAAAGACTTTGCATTATGATACATTTCTATTTTTCCAATTTTTCTGTACAAGATCCAATTTTTCACACCAAACTAAAAAATTCTGAATAATGAAATTATTATTAAGAAACTGAATAGTAATGGGATTCGTTCAATAAAGATATAGATACGGTAGATAAATCCAATTTAGTACATAGCATGCCATTGAATATCCTTCACAGTCACATATTTTTAGCTTGTTCAGCAATCACAAATCTAGTGCGTCAAGCATGAGTCACTGATTTCTTGTCAAGATATACATTGACATAGTATTTGTGGTTGGGATGCATTCCATTGTTAACCAACGTTAAACCAAATCTCTTATACTGGGAAGAGTAAATAACACATATACGTCTAATTCAATGATTGTAAAAAAGCCATGGTTATTTTTTCAAAATATATGATTGATAAAATATTGGAAAGAGTAATGAGATTAAATTTATCAAGCTAATGGCTTGACTTCTAATAGCATAATGCATGCAAGACAAATTATATATAATTTGTTTTTAAATAGTCAAAAGTCAAAACAAAAAGAAATATACATTTATGTCAACGTGTGAAACAAAAAATTTGAAGCAAATTGTGTATCTGACTTTTATGAATACAAGAGGTGGTTTAAGCTTTGATCAATTCAATCCAACATTCAGTGCAGAATATTATCAAATTGCCTATCTTAAATCTGCTTACTAGTAAATATTGTGTGGCGTTCGTTAGTTGGTTCCTCTTCAAGAGCTGCCTCCAGCTTTGCTTGGAATAAACTTTAACACTTTAATAAAAAATTAAGCAAATCAGATATAGTTGTTTTTTTTGGATTGTATTCAATTTTTTCCGCTATCTATATTTAATCAGCGTTCCTGCTAAGTAAGTTTACTCAAACAAACATATTCCATAGAATTTTACAAACCCAAAATTATCAACCTTAGTATTGTTTGAAGACAATTATTATATAGCTTGTTGGACATGGCCGGTACAACGAATATATACACTAGTGCACAAATTATCATTGTATTTAAAAAAAAAAACAGAGTTGAATCAGCCATAGACAGAATACACCACAATTTTTTGGCAGCTTATACTTTACAAAACATGATTAAAATGAAATTTCATGGAATAACATTCATCTGAATACTAGAATTAAGAAAATGGAACTTGGTAAATCACATTCACACCCATATCAGGAAAAGCAGCACATCTCATTCATACTGAACAAATATTCCAAAATAAAAAATACAATAAGAATAAATTCATTGCACAAAATATTAGCATTCGAATCTTGGTCAATTAATGTCCAAGTTGAAGAGTATATTATTATTAATGTTGACTATTTATTTTATCGTTAAACCGAAATTATTAACCTTCACTATAAAGATAGTGTTTTGATGATTTCTGTATGTTTTTTATTCCAGATTTTGTGAAAAGGTAATAATCACACATTTAAAACCATACTTGCTGGAGATTGTACACATTGTCTATAAATTCAAATAATGATGTGGGGTGGGGTTTATGCTCACTAGTTTTTGGGTATCTTGATACCAGTATAGAATATACATCTAGATTTACAGATTAGGAGAAAATTTTGCATTGGTGTGTATGGTCCACAAAATCATGTATGAGCACAATTTATATAGGTACTGTTGTCAATTCACCAATTTTACTTTTATATATCGACATTTGAGTAAAGAATGTGATTAAATACATGAAAGCTTGAAGTATGTTTCTATTAAACATAGATGTCGCGCTAATTTTTTGCAATTAATAGAATTTCAACTCCTACAATATTAATATTCTACTTTTCACAAATCATACACCCAAATAATACCTTCTTATCCTACATTCAATAGAGCTGCTCAGGTGTAGCTTCTCTGATAAGCTGCATCACTCGAAGATTGTCAATCATAGGCCTTAATTGCTCTGTCATTCTATTGTAATTACGTTCAAGTTCTCTCTGATATTCCTTCTGATCTGGGCCAATCAACTGCTTGTTCTTCTTGAGAGCAATGGAACAGGCATAAAGAAATTCACGGAATGCCAGCCTTAGCTGGTTATATGGAATCCACATTTTGGAATCATCTGGAATGCTTGTTAAAAACGTTTGAGCTACTTCCATAGGACCTTGATTCACAGTAGTTAAAAGTGATCCTTGGAGGTTGACCTGAATGAGAGAAGCAACTAATTGAACTAACTATTGTGGTAGTTAACTTGAATCACAATAATATGCTTTTGTCAAAAATTGCAGTGGCATGTTTTGTTGTATGCCCATAGTAGTAAGTTTCTCCTTATGTTGTTTGATTAGTTTTGATTCATTGAGCCAAAATTAATAAAGGAACTACTGTTTGGATACCATCAAAGATAACTGAGTATTGAGATTTCTATAACTTGACAACACGAACTACAGAATTTTCAAACACTCCGGTTCATGCTAACTTAAATATTGCTAAATGTGATGTATTGAATTTAAGGCCAATTTTAGCAATTCTGTATTTTTCAAGTGAATCGAATTGACATTAGATTGCAAATTATTTCTGTAAATTGCTTTGAACATATTCAATAAAACAGAAAAAGTTTCTGTTAAAATGTACTAATACCACTCAAGGAGAGGACACTAGACTTTTAAAATGCAAAATATGAAGCGTAAAATGTCATTTTGCAAATGAATTTTTTTTATAGCGTCTAAAAGGTGGATATGCAATCATCAGGAAATACTGATGGAATGATGCAGGCATGAGTCATTTAAAATGAGAAACTCATGATATAAGTCATAATATAGACCCTCGTGTTGGAAAAGACTTCGTTTTTGATTGAAATGAAAAGAAACCAAAATTTATCAACAATTGGATAGTTATTAAATCTTATTAAACAACACTAGAAAATGCTAAATTTGTAATTTTGAGAATATACACGATCAATACACCGACAAAATCACAAATTGTAATGGGCACTCATTCTCAAACCAATCATCCGATTTCCTAATATACAATGTAGTACTCTGTTATTTGATGGCACATAACATTTTTTCATACAAACTGAAAAACATAATTGTATATAATATTAGTCATAATGTTGTAACAAACTATGATTGTTTATGTTACCTGCAGCATCCTGACGTCAGTTTCCTGTTGTTCAGCAGCAAGTAGGAGTTGGGTGGATTTCCTCTGCACATCTTCACACGCAGTTTCCAAAGGTGTCAAAATAGTTTCCCATTTCTTAACGACACCAAGTCTTGTCCTGACATATGGGAAAGTTTGAGAAACTTGTAAATAAACTTTCCTTTTATACTGATCTTTAATCGAACCATGTGCTCTGCCATCCAATGTGTACGGTGTTGCATAAACAAAAGTATTGATGTTGAAATTCTTCTCAAAATATGTTGTCCTTCTGTCTTCTTCCCATTTATGAAAAAATGGATCAACATACGTTATCTGTATATATGCTTTACCAGGATCCAATTTAGATGTTTCCACTTGATTTGAATCCTTCAACACTTCAACATTGCTAGGACCAAAGCACTGACCATAAAATGTCTCTAGTCTGTAAGATATCTCTGGTAGTTTTGTGATCGCAGGTTCTTTATAGATGAATTCTTCTCCATTGAGATCACCAAATAAAGAACCATAAAAACCAACACGAAAGTATGTTCCAAACATACGCTTTCCAACTTGGCTGCTGATTTTAGTGAAGCAGTTACTCAATTTTGTGTGTATATCCGACAGCTTTTTATATTCATGAAACTCTTCATATACTGGTATCAGGATTTTATAAACTTTGTTGGTAACTTCATACAATCCTGCTAGATTAAATGCATATGCTGCTTGTTCTAATAGACCCACAAGACCAGGTGTGGAAAAATATTTTTCTGTGCAAACTTCATCCTCATGGGGTGAAACAACATCATCAGAAACAGCACTCTCTTCCAGAATATTGATTGATATATGCTGAAAATCAACACATCCAATGGGCAAATATAATGTTTCCTCGATCATGCCAATATATTCTGCAACTAGAGCAGCACTGTGAAGAATACACATACCTGCTTCAGCATGGTTTTTTCTTTCTGTATGCTGCTTTGCCATATTTTGCAACCAAGTCATTCTCAGGTCAGGAGAATTCTGATATCCTTTTGCAATTCGATACATCAAATCTATCAACATTTCCGGATCTTCTTTGTGTTCCTTCATTTTAACTGTGTCTGACAGAATCATGTGGAAGTTGAATATCATGTCTTGGACTTGCTCAGGAAAAGATGTTGATTTTAAATCCTCATCATTTTCAGCATAGGTTAAAACAGTCTTTAGGGATCGACGAAGGTATTCCTCATCAAAATTTTCCAAAGCAGACATTCCAACTAAAGATGACAAAGATGTAGTAATCTGCATCTTTACACGAGCAAATGAATTACCGATTGAAAAATTGTGGCGCATCAGAAGATAGAGAGATGCTGCAGCCTGTGACCGAATGGAGGAAACACTACTACTGCATCTTTGCAACAAACAGAGACATAGATCAGGTAGTTGTTCAACTTCTTCCTCAAAAACGAGTTCTGGAAATTTTGCAACAATCGACCTCTGAGACGCAAATATGTGATCATACACTTTTGTACTTTGTTTAGTACCAATGCAGTGGAGAAGAGTTCTAAGACATGATGAAAGAATTACTGGAACACTTCCCATATCAGATGCAGTTTCTAATATCAGTTCAAGTGTATCAAGAACAATGAGTGTAGATTCAGCAGCAAAGTTTGCATTCACAACAGCATAATCTTCCTTGTTTTTGTCACTCAACTCTTTATCTTGTTTCCACTCAGTGCGGTCTTTGTGCCATCTGAGACCTCGTTCAAAATCTCGAGGCATGGAGGTGGATCCACCTTTTTCATTGCGGCGTCGCATTAACATTTCACGTCTTGCTGAGGCTGCACCAAGTATTGCATCTTCTAGTCGAGTCATCTTATCCTTTTTTCTAGAAACAGATGAGCGAGATGAATCGCTACGAGCTAGTCGAGAGGACTTTGGCACTTTATATTCAAAGCATGATATAGACAGATATAGTAAGTCAAGTAGACTGTTGGTGTGTACTGCAGAGAGTCCAGAAAACAGATGTCTGATAGTTTGATTAGATATATTTTTGATGAGCCACAATACACAAAGAAGTAAATTTCTAGTGCATTCAGCACTTAGTATGCCAGAATTCAAGGGACCACTTTGCGATGGAGTTTTGGGAAGAACACTGGATGATGAAATTGCGTTCGCAACACTTTGGCTTATAACACCAGGCTCCCCGCCATCCCCACCTACATCAAACTGGTACAAGTATGGTAGTGCTTTAATTGCAATCAACATCAAAGGCATATATAATGCTGCAATCTTTTCTTTTGCCAAAGGATTGTTCTTCAACCTAGGGTCCATGTCATGACTGATCATCAAATTTCGTAAAGTTGTCATGGCATACAATTGTGAACCTGTGACCGATGCAGTTTCAATCATATCTATTGTGGTCTGAATATCGGACAAAATTATTCCAGCAAGATAGTGTCTTTGGATGAAAGTGTCGGATAATTCATATTGAGAAGTAATATGAGTTGTGCCACTGGAAATAATGGAAGATGTTGTTGACGCAACACTGGGAGTTGGTGAAGATGGACTAGGTGTCGCTGCAAACGGCAAATTTAATGTGATGTAGTGCTCATGACTGGAAACAACCCTCAGCAATGTGAGGCGGAGATTCAACAAAGATGCTGGGCTATTCAAATTGAAGATTTTTGTTCCCATCTGCTGAGCATAAGTTTGAAGCAAACTGAACACAAAACCTCTATCCATAATAGACAGCAGATCATTGAAGAAAAATGCCAGACTGAGGTTGAGTCTTTCAGCAAAATCATAATCTTTGCTGTATCGATTGATTATTTCTATTGTCACCATATGTACAAGTCTGGTCAAATCATCAACAAATCTCGCAGGGAATCGCAATGAACGAGTCATTTCAAATCCATCAGTAAGCTTCAGATTTTGAACCATTGATTTTGTCATCAAATCAAAGAAAAACCATGAATGCTTGAAGGAAGTTTCTCTAACATAACCAGTAGAAACAACCCAAAGCAATGCTAATTCTTCATGAAATACTTTACGAGTAATGGAGCGTACACCAGTGCTTTCAACATTTTTATTACCCGCTGATTGTTCCATGAGAGATGCACGAGAGCTTGAAAATCTCAGAAAACGGGCAGGATCATCAACAGGTGGCTCGTCTGGTGTTGTAGGAGGCGTAGTAAGATCAGGATTACTACTGCTGAGATGGAAAGTTGAAGGAGTCATTGCCGGTCGGGTTCTTTGCACAGGTCGAGTCATAGTAGCATAATGGCTGCCACCGAGCACTGGCATATCGCTGCTTTCAGATTCAGTATCAGATAATAAAGTATTAGGATTAAAAACATAGCTAGCATATGTGTTGAGCAAATTACTGTGACCATGTTCATTAACATCAAATTCTAGAGAATGATGAAGTCTGACAGACAGTGAAGCAAGAGATTCAAAGCAAGTTGTTCCAAGGTTGATAACATGGCCATTGATAACTGGTGGTCTCACCAATAACTGAACAAATTTATTTAATATCACATGGAGAAAATGAACAAGTGGTTCGAGTTTTGAATCATGAGCAACAGCCAACATACTTTTCCTAAGACGTTGTTCAACGTCTTCTGTTCGACCAATAGCACCTTTGTCAATGACATTGCAAACAGTAAAAAAACTATCAAGGTGTCGATCCATTGTATGAACTGTGGAAATGCATTTAACTGACAGTGTAAACACCAACTTTCTTCCATCGACCCATTTCACTCCAGGTATATTTGATTCAGCAGAAAGAAGAGTATAATTTGCTGGGAGTTTGTCCATTGAAACTGGTAGAGCCATATCCCCAACATGAAGATGTCCATTTTGCAGAAGTGGCATCCATGTGTGACCGACAACGGTCTCAATCGGGGTGAGATCTTGCTTCTTCTGACAACTTATGTGATAGAATGTGAAGAGAAGATGATGTCGTTCAGTTATTTTTGCAGGAAGTTTAATCTTTATCTCCTCATGAAAATCTGGATTTTTGCTGTGATATGTGATAGAAGTGTATGCTTCAGTATTGAAGTCTGCACAGTTGGATTTTCCAAAAATGGCTGGCAATACACTGTTGGCTTCCTCTCCACATAACAACTGTACTTTTACAGCGATATTTCTAATATGACCTTGTCTGTTGGTGAAGTTGATGTTTAATGGGTAAACGTACATCAAATTACAATATGTAAGGTTAGGAGCGTAGACCTCTCTTGGCGGGAATTCCTTGATTTCTCTACTTGGCCTGCCTCTTTGGTCTGGATATGGTTTCAACCTGTGCAAATCTGGAGTAATGCAATAGGGGAAATTGACAGGGCAAGGTGAAACATCCAATTTCAGTAAAGCCGGTATCAACTTCAATTTCTTTAGCATACTTGAAGGTCGCTTCAAATCAAGTAAGAATTTGTAAAGATCTTCATCTTTCAGTTTATCACTCTCATGTTTGAATACAGTAGAAACAGTTAAAGTCACTGGCTTGAACGTCGTCAACATCTGTTGTTCAGATTCAGATAAACCTTGCTGGCCAGAAAGTGAGTGCTTCAATGATCTTCTCTGCATATTAGAATCAAGAGAAGACTTAGCTTCATCGGGATTTTGTGAACTAGCGAAGGCACTTGATGTCGCTTCTTGCATCGGTTTTAAGTTTGCCGCACTACCCACAATGTTCATAAGATGTATTGCAGTCCATGCAAAGGGCATTCTGTACTTTCCTAACCTTTCGCAAAACCATTTTGATGATTGCTTTGCTTTTTCCCGTACTTTATCGGTTGCATCTTTCATATATGGCTCTGCACAATTTAATATCTCACCTTGCTGCAAAACCTTCTCCAGGCGAATCACAATAAAAACATCCTTCGATGGACTTGTAAGTGAAAAAATTGCAGATCGAGCCAAAGTGGGAATTGAGGGAGGTGTTCCATCAGTCTTGATCATTTTATTCATGGCATCGGAATTTAAATCAAAATAAAAATTCTCTGAAATCTTTTTCTTATATTTTGTGTCATAAAGTGCAAGGCAGGCAAATATAGGCTCAATATCCACTTCCAATTCTAGATTTAGACACTTTACCAGTAATTTATATCCAAAATGGTCTTCGGGTGGTGATGGGACATGTCGTTTTTCAATAGGAAAATCACTATCATCACTAAAACCACCTACAGCTGATTGCTGAATTGATCCAGTAGAATGAGCAGGTGGATGATACAGGGCAAACAAGCTTGGTAACCGGTCTTTGTTTCGTTTATCGCGATTAGAACTATCCACATCATCTTGTGGTGTACTTTCCAAGACAGAATCTAATCGTGGATCCGACTGTGAATTTTTCAAATCCTGATTACTTGAAGACCAACTTCCCCTCGTTCCTCCTTCAGTTTCTATTCCAGGATTTTGTGATACATCCCCTTCATTCAATTCCTCAAAATATTCTCCTTCATATATTTGTTTGGGCAAGGCTTTTATACTTTCAGCAGATTTTTTTTCATTATAAGCTAATGTACCTGAATCAAGGTTTGCATATTTGCGTGTATAAACAGACCAATCTTCAGTAAATGAATTAAAACAATTGATAATATGTGAGTCAACATTTTCCTCATCTAATTTAACAGGATTAACAGTACGGCATTCTCTTTCAACATCTTCAATTTCAATATCATCAGTTGGAAACTCCGATAAATTTCTTATGGATTCCGGCGCATCAGATGTTGCATCAACTTGACTCGCAATCTGATGTTCAAAATCACTTATCTCCACAGTATCATACCACATGCTTGGCATAGAAATAGCATTTGAACTGTCAGATAAAGATACGATAGAGGAAACTGAAGAAACAGGTTCAAAATATTGTGATGCAATCTGCTTCCTGTCTTCTTTCAACAACCGCCCTGCATGGTGCCGTGGTTGAACAAGATCTGTGTTCTCCACCCACGATTTAGGTCTACGATCACCAGCTTGCATTTTCTCGAGTAGACCAATTCTCCCAATCAAAATTAATCTCTTTCCATTTTACTGACATATATTACATAAATTCTATAACATTCAAACATTCTGTAAGAACAATACATAATAACAGACTGCATTAAATTGCATAGCCTATTTTGGCAGTCTAATCAGCCAAAACATACTATATTAAAGTCCAGAGTTGCCATCATACAGTAATCGGATCCCCAGTCCCATTAAGCTTAATACAGAATATGTTCCATACACAATTCCATTTGCGCATACTCAGTACTGTATAAATACAAAATCATTAAATTCTTACACTCATTGTGTTCTGGGCATACCGGTACTCTACAGTACTCTGTATACTGTATATGCAAAATGAACTAAAACGAAAGAGTGTCTGTACAGTGTAGGTAATCTGTGATAATGAGCAAAGCAAATCTTCCATCACTCAGCACTTACACGTTTCAACAACACTGAACATGGCGTGTTGCCAAAAGGTTGAGAGGTAAAGGTACCGTAACTTATAGGTAGATAATTGAAGTATATCCTCTACCGGTACTTTTCGTAATGCCCAATCTGCAATCTATACAGTATACATGTACATGGACTCTTTAAACAGTTAAATATTTCAAGTTGGTACCGTGGGAAAATCGTCCCTGTTTTCATACTGCATAATAACTCAGATGTTCAGTTTCAGTATGGGTATAGGGTAGGTTAGTATAGTGCATACCCAGTATGCAGTACCCAAATACTGAAAAGAGTATTCCGACTAGCGCTCTACCTCGCTCACAACACGGTGATTTCTCTCGTTTGCTGTAATGGCCGCGCCCATAAAGAGGGCTTTCTTTCAGCGCACTATTTGTGCCCTTCCCCGTCTGGGTTGTAGCGGATTCGATTTCTACGGATAGACTTTTTCTTCTTCATTTCGAAAATGTAAAATTTACTGCTCAAAAAACGCGTTATGGCCGAATTAACGTTTAAATTGGCTTAAAGTATGGTGCAAATTGTGTGACCCCAGTGGGCGATTTTTAAATCACGTTGCTTTTTATTTCGTTTTCGGTGACAGTGATTTGACTGAATACAATTTCTCGTCGACTTTTTTTGTATTCATATATTCTATGTTCAAGAGTCGAATCTAAGAAGACGAAAGAAACAAAAAATGAGTTGCAGGCGAATGCCTATCAGCTACTGACTGACTCGTTCTCCTATAAAAAATAAATCGTTTCGTGATATGTTTTCCAACAACTAAATTTTTAATGTAGATTTTATATTTGCGCATGCGATTTGAAAAATTACATTAGAGTCGCTCGCTGTTTGAAATTCAAATTTCCACTTCCATTTTGAAACCTCCAGCCGCAACTGTCTGACAATCTATATTTTTTTACTTGCAAAAGTGCGGGTGAAGATTGAGAGGCAAGTATGGAAAGCAACTCTGCCGTAATTTTGAAAAATGCGTCTCGGGAGCGATGCGCGTGATCCGTCTCGTGATGGACTCAGATTTATAGCCATCTTGGAACATGCGAGTTTAGTTTTGTTAGCCCTTGTTAATAATATTAAAAGTGTTCCCCGTTTTTTTAAAATTCCAAATATACAAGACACACAGTGGAGTTGATAAACTTACTATTTTAGGACCATCTTAAGCAGTATCATACCAAAAATATTACCTTCGTTAGGACATAGCAAATGGTTAGGATATGAATATGGAAATATGAGTAAAATGAACGAAATTAGACGTTTAAGTAGATAACTTCACAAAGTAATTTTGAATATAAGAATAAATATTATAAAAATAATAATCAGCGTCAGCAGTGGGGAATGAAGGGAATATTCGATTTCGAATATGGGTAAAATTGTCGAGTACACTAATTACGTTGGGGACAGGAGATTTCAAAGTCGAATTTCGCCAATATTCTTTTTTACCGACGACTACTGAAAGAAACTTTGTAAAAAATTTTTATTATATATCATGACTGTAAATATTAGCACCAACAGATAAAACAGCTTTGTATAAAATCTATTATTATATATCACAACTGTATATAGCACCAGCAGAATGAAAATAAAAGAAATATTCGACCCCGAAAATGGGTGAAATTAGCGAGCTTACATTTTTGGTTGATTTTGTGCAAAATCGAATTACTGATTGGGTTCGAGGGTATGCCACTCAAGCGCCCATGTTGTCGTAAAGTCCATTTTTTACTTTTTCCTTTAAAGAGACAGGAACTCGCTAGAAGCTTTGTAGTCAGCGATCAAGAAAAGGGAATAGAAAAGAATTAATCGTCATTATTTTTGTACCATACACTTGAATGCCATTAAAATTAAAACGGGCAGACTATTTTCATCGCCGATGCTGCAAACATATGTCATTCTCTCCCATGTTGTATGAGTTTCCTCTAACGGGTCTCATGAAGTTTAGTACCATATTTCCGAATATCATAAAATTTTCCATGCTGGAAGCGACTCATTCTAGCCCGCGATGCAATACTATAGTATTGGCGTCCCCTGGTCATAATGAGAATATTCTGCCAGTTTTAATGATGCAATTCAAAAATATGGTACCACACCACACTCGACAGCTACCCCAGCTTCCAACTTTGCTAATTTCTATGATATTCGGAGATATGATATTGGTACTAAACTTCATGAAACGCAAAAGTTCATACTTGCTCTTCCGAGTTCTATCATTCGGTCTGCTTTAAGGACAAAGAGGGGGCTCAAGCCAATTGCACTCAATAGTTGAAAGATTTTTGAACATTTTTTTCATAAACATCAAGTCTTGTACCATGTAAATCAATTCTGATTTTCGTTTTAAAACAAAATTTGTTCTTGTTATTTCTGATCTGCCGTGTCATGCACAAGATGAGGAAAAAGAATGTAAATTTATTTCATTCAATTTTGCGATGATGCTCAGTACTTCATCCAGTAATTTCTCTGGAAGAGTTCAATGAAGAATGAAGGCGATGTCCTATATCTTCATTTGTTGGTCTTGATCAAAAAAAAAAAAAAAAAAAAAATCGAATCCGCTCAATTTTGATTCAAAAGAGTGTACAACTCGAACTCGTTTATTCAAGAAAATAAGTTGTACACGCAATCGTGCGAATAAACCAATGTATAGCTGAATTAATAAAGGTTATATTCTCTGAGAATAAATAATATTGTATTTGACACTTTCCTAAGAAATATCTGCTCGTTTGTTCACTATAGTGTATATTTTAGCTTTATGTTAATTTGTTAGATATGACTATAGTAATGCTGTCTTTGCATTGAATTAACTAGTTTTTGTTCTGTTTTTATACTATCAAAACAAATGGAAATTATACTGCTTTTAACATTCTCCGGTCATTATAGAATTATTTATTTGGAGATTGAGGAGCGATAACATTTCTCCCTTCATCTTACTTTTAATACGTGTGACTAAATGTTTTTGCCATTGGTCTCCATTAGAGATTTCCACAATATTCAATATGATTCTGGCGTCGAGGGATATCTGATTAACATGCATGTTTACAATTTATACTGGATTTTTATGGCAAATTTTGTTGCCATTGATCGTCAAGAGCCAACTGTGATAATGACTTCTTAAATATCTTGGAAATAAAATCTGAACTGAAATAATTTTGTAATGCTATGACAGTTTTTTTTTTCCTACTTATTTGTTATTAAACGTTGCTCTATGTCATAGACTTTGATAACTTTAATAAAGTCCTTTCACAATCCAGTGAAGAACACAATGGAGTTACATTTAAGAATGTATTTTTTGTAGTGATATCTTTCAGGGTGTTAGTGTATTTCTTTGCATTTACAAATAAAAGTATTTATCGATTGATATTGAAAAATAAATGGAATAAATTAGCATTAATAAGCCTGTTATATCGCTCACCATTTGAATTATTTGTAGCAATTTTATTCCTGATATGTTTTCTCAACAGTTTTTGTATTACGCAAATTAAATTAAGTTTGAGGACATAAACTTGCATTCAATAGAGAGAGCCTTGTTTTGGGTAGAACGTTTTTAAATTATTTTATTGACCATAACACAAGAAAATTAACGCAACCAGCTGTAGTCCCTTACGCATTCTTTGCGACAAATCAGGAATACAAAATCATATCCTGCATTGACCTCAAAAGTTTCCGACCATGGTCTATCCAATCTCAAAACTTTAAAATCACCATCCCTCTCCGTCCAAAGCGTGTAGTATCGTGTGTCACCCGACATCGACATTTTTATTCCCTACCATACGCACAAACCGTGGAACTCCCATTATGACGTACGACGAATATTTGCAAAATTTTACTTTGAAATCCTCTCTACCTTCCTGAAATTAGTGAGCTCGCAAATTTCATTCATACTCGAAATCGAATATTTCCTTTATTTTCATTCTGGTGGTGCTATTATTTACAGGTATGATATATGTCAAAAAAGTTTATGCGAAAATATTTCAAGAAGTTGTCGGCTAAAACATCTAAACGCCTAAAAGTTTATTTTACTCATATTCGAAGTCAAATATTTGTTTTCTTAGGTTTTCACATCCTTCAAGTCGTTTATCCTTCTTTTCCATAGGTTTATCTTTTTTAAATGCTGTTTCTACCTTGCATTGTCATATTGAGTTGATTCAACTGGTCAAATATGTCTGAAAGGTAAGTTTTGGTCCCTGCCCAGCAAGAATTGTTGATCTTGAAGAAACACGTAAATTTGTCTCAATTCAAATCATCTGAGAGCCATCTCACCTCACTGTGATACAAGAGCTGCAAGTGATCTGTGTCGCACAAGGCCGCAAACAATTTTTGCGTTGCATTCTTCTTGATATAGTTCACGGTCTTCACAGTTTGGAGTTTGGTGACATTAGCGAGGTTTTCCTGTGTAAAAAGGAATTTGCTTAACGACGCCAAGATGGATACCAGTCATTGATATTTAAGTTCTTCTAATCAATGCATTTGTTAGCAAAAGTGGGTATCAAGAAAAATTACACAAGTTTCTTTGCCATACCTTCCAAATCTGTTAAATCAGTAGATTCATCCAATTTTCTGCCGTATTCGCAGTGCAGAGTGGTATCGATTTAACGTTAGCCAGAGTTGGGTGGGTTGAAGGCTAATTTTGCTATTATTTGGACATCTGGAAATTGGAATGGAATCATTGCTTTAATGTGTTATTCATTGTTAATATCACTTGTTTAATGTGTATTCCTATTATGTATTTTAATATGTATTGATATTATTTATGTTATCACTTCTGAAAACCAATATTCTGCCAATCTACCGTGACTCTGTCTGTCTGTTCTACTAGCTCTGATCTCAATGCTTGTTCTCGACAAGCATTCAGCATTTGGGAGGTTCGGTATCACAACGAATCTTGGAACATACCCTGTCTGCTGCCTTATCAACAGCCCTCTCAAGGTGTCATAGCGCGAAAACTAGGATATTTTGCAGTTCTGGTGACTTCCTTCTGCCTTGGTCTGCCAGATCTGTTATTTATTTTCATGTGATAAACTATGTCTGTTTTATTTTTCATATGATGATAAAAATAAGGTTACTAGTACTGCTGTGATTCCCAAGTTTTTTTCATTGTTGTTCCCCCAAAATTGAGTTTTTTATATAAAAAATTTGAAAATTGTATTGCAAATAAGTTGGTAAAACTACAACTGACAAAGGTTTAAATTTTTAAGATATAAGCTGTAAGGTTAGGATTCACTTTAAACCCTGTGTTGGATATTTTTTGGGTCTAACGTGAGTGGAGCAGTGAAGTTTATTACTGCGACATAAAATACATCTAAAGCAACTTACCTTATTTTCAAGTTATTTCATAACCAAAATAAACTGTCCATGTACCATTCTATTTTAGGCAAATCTCTTTGCTTTCAGCACAGTTGCATGGCCAGATTGGTACTGTTTTCTACAATAATAATATATAACACAAATTTGAAGAAAACAAATGTTCTTACACACTGACAATACAGATCTAAAATTTCAGCCCCTGTAGGGAGGAGAGGTTGGTAGGACCACTTTATAACTCTGTTTTAGCTTAATTATCAATGGCCAAGGACAACCGAAAGGCACGTGCATTTTTGACTCCCTTGTGTAGCTGATTTGGTAATTGAGAGGTCAGAATGATCGATTTGGAGTTATATGACTATTTCCACAAATTTTTATTTGGTCTCCTTTCTGCTACTAAACTGTTATATCAGATACATGTTAGTTTCCGCATATTTTTGGCAATTCCAATACAATAGATAGCATTTTCTCTTAGTACTTGGACCAATCACTTTTAATGAGGTTTTTATATTTATTATTGACCCAGAGACATGTGCATTTATTTGCATTCCTAATAGCACATGAATACAATTAGCAAGATAGGCTACAATTGCAATATATAGGGAGGGAGGTTTCTCAAAAATGACGCTGGATCATCATCATGGCAGCGGGAAAAAACGAAAAAGGAGAGAGAGTGGTGATACAGTTCCAGACACTCCTCAAGTCGGACTTATTAATTTGCAGATGAATACCTTGAGGTTAGTATGCTGTTTTTTATTCAATTCATGTGTCATGTCTGAAATACGCTTAGCGTGCTTAAATTCATGAATGAGATTGTTTTGCTTTACAAATTGATTATAAAAGTAATATCTGGTCACTATAAATATGATCAATTCAAGGATAGCTTTTAAACAATATTTTAGGATACACGTGTGATTATTTGGATAATGACACCCTAATAGGATCCTGATTTAATTTTTGTGTGGTATTTTTAATATGTAGTTTAATATGCTTTTATTAAAGCTGTGTCATTCTATATGCGATGACTGGTGATGCAACACATATATTATGGATTTGATTTTTAGTTTGCAACGTCTATACTTGTGGTAGTTGTTGTGTTCGTTGACTTTGAAATCTGAAGTATTGTTGCACCTATTCCTCTACTTTCAATTAATCTGTGGGCAAGAGGGAGCAGTTAGTGCCCTGTTTATAGCCTGAAGAGCATTAATAAATCTGCCTAATTCGGTTCTTGAGACCTGATTGTTCCAAAGCTTGTGCACTTTTCTTTATGAAATTGACTGGGTATCCTACAGATAATACTATTTTCAATTTGAGGATCAAATAATTTCCTTCCAAATAAATCTGGCATGGAATTTTTTGTTTATAACTCAACAGACACTTTATAGCACTTAAGAACTTAACTTTCATGAATCAGCCTGACAAACTGTAAACAACATTTTAAAAGTCTGGTCTGAATGTACCAAACTTAAAGTTGGTTAAAGATACCTGATATCTTTGTTTCTGTATTCTCAGGCGATATAAACGGCATTTCAAACTACAAACACGAACTGGCCTCAATAAAGCTCAATTAGCCGAGTCTGTGCAAAGACATTTTTCTAGTATTCCTGTCATTGAGAAGGAAGCTCTTGCCTATTTTATATACATGGTCAAGATGAAAAAGAATAGAATTGATCTTAAGGAAAGTGGAAATGCAAACGGCAATGAAAATAATAATAATAATGGTCACAATTCTACTGACAAGAAGGAATCCAAATAATGGTCTGGGTTATATGACGAGTGTTTTAAAATAGACTGATGTATGATATCATTTCTCTAAATGTTCATGTATATATATATATATAAATCAGAGTGTGGCTATTACACACCATGTCCATAATTGTTGGCATAGCAAGTTAGTTCCTCTTTAGGAATAATTGTTGACTATAGTTACCTTGACATATTTTCTTCATGTTATAAAGGTACCAAAAGTTGTGGTAGATCGTTTAATCATCCCCCTGGGTGGATACCACTCATTGGTTCTTGTTATAGCAGTTCAATACTTGCAGTTGCTGGTACCATAATTTGTAGTAGCTCTTAGCCTTGTATGACTGCTAGTTAGTTCTGTTTGCAGTTATTGTATGTGCTTTTTTTGGTTGTAATGACATTGAGTATGAATACCATCAAAAAGGAAGTAGCACAAAATTTCAAAAGACGCACTTGCATCACACAAAACTTTTTCATGGTATTGTCACTGGGGTAGCTGCAATCGAGCGATAGTGTTGACTTTGCTGGACTGTCATCTGCAATCGAGCGATAGGTTGTATTTGGATTGGCATTTCTTTCAATTTTTAGCTTCTGCACTGTCATCAATATTTTTCTGTAGATTTGGTTCATAGCAGAACACTGGGGTAGGTGTAACTGGGTATTGGGGACATAAAATAATGCTTATTTCTTTCAATTTTTCTGTAATTAAAAAAGTTGTGACCCTGTTTTTATTTCAAATTCACAATGGTGTAGGGAGCACTGCCAAAATTTACCAACTACAGTGGCTGATCCAGAAAAATATTTAGCCGGGCCACATTTTTTCCAACGTGCAAATATAGGCCTTTAAATTAAAAAATTGCGCAAAATTATTTTGAGTACAAAACACCTCTCGCATATAATCATCATCTCTCATAAGATTCGTCCCAGCGTCATGACGATCAGAGATGCGTAGCTCGAAGAGTATTCCCAACGGCTTACCGATTGAGCTAACCGGACATTATCAGACAACAAAACGCTTGCTGAAACTTTTGTAAAACTTGAATGCTGGAAAATGCACAAAACTAATCAGGGGAAGAAATTGCGCGACCCAGGCGAGCGAAAATTTTATGAAAATAAAATAAAAACCGTTCTCCCCTGACGAACTATGCAACTAAGTTGCGAACCAGTAACCACCACTATCACGTTTTGTTCGCACTCTGATACATGGAAGTGTAATAAGAAAAGAAACATCATGAAATTATGATATATTTAGGCTATTTGGAGTTGAATGTTAGCTAATGCTCATCTCAACTAGAAGTTATATTTTGTAGAAAAAACAGTCAAGTCACCATGTAGACTACGAGGTATGTCGGGAATACGTCTGTCTGGTATGAACAAATAAATAGCATTATTCAGTAATGTGACGAAAACTTAAACTAGCAGAAGTGCACAATGACAACGTTGTTATATCCATGCCTTCGAATAAGACTAGACGGACCAACGGACGGTGTACAACAGACATGCTTCCGTCGTAAGAGAATTATTTGTGACGACACGAGGCTGCTAAATATGCTAATATTAGAGAAGGGCCGATGTATCGGTGATTTTTGAAGTATCGTAAGAGAATTATTTGTGACGACACAAAGCTGCTAAATATGCTAATATTAGAGAAGATTTTTGAAGTATCGGAAAATTTCCACCGCCGATACGTCTTTACAACGGAGCGTATGAATACGCTTTATTCACTGATAATAAATGGAAAGACCTCGCATTCAACTGCTTTGAAAAATAATTCAAACGAGCCATGCCTTGAACAATTTTATTTACACTTTGGGTTTGCGTAGGTTGCGTTTTTCTTGGTTTATTTTATTTAACCCTTGCGTTTTACGCAAGCGCAATGCTCTGCATGCATCTCCTGACGTTTTCCATTGAAACAGAACGGTTTTGCCTGAAAGCCACCGCAGAGTGCTCGTTTCTTTTGCGTTTGTGCTTGGTAAGCATGTGAACACGATTAACGCAAAGCAGTCCAGGCGTGTATTGCCGTTTTTATTTTGTTACTCGGAACGTAATGCAACGCATCGGTAAGACAACTTCACGTGTATTGTGGCCCTTAGGTGTCATGTTAGTTGTGTAACCACGAACATTTGCACTCAATCTTTGAACCCATGCGTGCTTGAACGCAGCAACAATTCAGTATATTTTCATCCATAAAAGTTTGCACTCAAATTGATGATTTCAAGGGTGCGAACGTACGTAGGCGCACATATACGTGGGTGCAATTATAACAAGGGCATAAGTATGTGGATACAAAGAGTCATTACATTATCGCCCTCTCAACGATGGAGAAATACAGCAAAGGACGTTTTAAATGGTTCAAAACGCAGGAATTTTAGGCCATAAAAAATATTATTCCAATAAAAACTTCGCGCGATTTTTGGCTATTTTATGGTATATGAATAAAAACGATGCCGAATTTTTTGGTAAAGAGCATGCCTGTGGCTCCCATGACGCCATATTATAAAAGTGAAAATTTGTGAATCTCTCTTCCCAACTTTTTCAGGTTCTGAATACACCCCTGAACTTGTCAGAATCCCACACAGATTCCTGCAGGTCAGGACGGTGCGGATCAGTCGTTAAGCAATGCTCAGTTTCGCAGTCTCTTTTTCTTATCTCAGACTGGAGTTTCCGCCCGGAACCGATCCTAGCTGGCATTACCTCAAAGCAAGGTGTGAACCACGTGATTATTACAAACTATACGCCATATTTGGTACTCAATCAAACAAAAAAGTGATCGTTTATACTGAAAAATTCATCTTGCGCTATGAAAGTCAGTTGAGCCTTGAAGCAACAGTCAAATGTGAATTTTATTGAGGAAGATGACACCAAAATATTGTGTAGGAATGGTTAAAATAGCCGTATTGTTTCGATTTTAGTTACGTCAGAACATATCTTCGATAGAACTGTCTTCTAATATATATTACAACAATATCACATATATATATATAGTGCCGTAAAGGAGCTAACTAATGCCCACTCAATTGTCAAAGAGCTACTGCAAGATAAAGTGCCAGCAACTGCACGCTAAGCGGAAACATCCCATACAGAACTGAAGCATCATGGTAAAGTGCATTGGTATATCTTTCATGGGTGACAATAAAACCATATACCACTTCTTTGTTTTTCTTTAGTTCCCTCTTACGATATGCCGAAAATACGATTGAGGTATACTTTCCTGTACCTACATTTTTAGATGATAAGAAAAGTATAATGACTGTTTAGTTTAAATATTGAAAAACCGAAACACCCATTGGCAAAATAAGAACTACTGATATAAGTTTCACAATTTCAATTTTTTTTAAGAAGATTCGTCATTTCTTGATAACGATCCTTATTTCTGGCTCCAAAATATCGAATACATTCTAAATTCAGCCATGTTTCATTGTAGAAGTAAAAATGTATACATCAACCTTTTATTACCTCGTGTGGCATTAGCGTTGTTCACCTCGCAGTGAGCGGCGTTGTGCCGAAATTTGTAGCGATTTTACTGCGTTAGGGTCTTTTTGGCTGTAATCTCAGTGCACTAGGATTTGTTGTGCGACGTGTTTGTTTAGGATATCCTTACTTAAAATTACTTAAGAACTTAAAATTACCAACGATTTATCTTCATTGAGCTCGCTAATAATGACAAATTATTGACTTATAGCGTTGTGCCCACGTATGTTTTTCCATTAATCTAGAATTCTGATTAAATTTGAGTTGCGTTTGTAGTCATTTCAAAAATTGAAAAATATGCGTTAAGCAGGAAAAATCAGATAACAATAATTCTCGATTAGTATTCGATTAAGCACGATTTTGACTAAATGATTTCGTTTTTTTCATTACAAATTTATGCATTAAAACGTTCATTCCATAAAAAAATGACACAAATCCTGATTCAACAGCGCATCATAGGACTAGATGTGGATATAATAGACAGATTTATAGATGTGATTGATATAATAATTTTTTTGCCATCACACATGGACTGCGCATAAACGGTGCGATTCATGAGACACTTGACAGAAGAATTTGGATATTATTGTTTTTTGTACAGTTGAAATGATACTTTGAAACTTGTTTGAAATTCATCAGAATAAATTAAAAATTCATCAGAATTAAATTAAAATTTTCCTATCGTGATTTTGGCTTGATTGGTTATGATAATGCCTCGAATGGTGAGAGCAATCATAGTTTTGATAAATCGGCCAAAATCTTTCTTGGTCAATAAAAAAATCAGATAAAGCAAATTTGGAAAGTATATGATAAAATATATAGTTGTAACAAAATTGATTTATTAATATTTCGTGTGTGCTGTCGTTTTAAAATAAGAAACATTATTGTTAGTCATTAAGGATACTTAATTTCGTTCATGAATTAGTAAATTTGAGATTTGTCAGATATTTGGTTTTTGACAAAACTTTAACACTGAGATGAACCCCCCATATATTCATTTATTAACTTGTAATTCCGCGCGAGTTTACGAAACGAAACCCAAGGTAGAAAAAGAATTGGCCCCTTCGGTGTTTTTGATAAACCGCAAAAAGTCATCCGCGTACGATTAAAAAAGCATTAGTGCGGAGTGGGGTTTGGAACGCGGCTTAAAACCGTGAAACATCGATTGATACGGAGTTACTTATCTGTAAGAGTCATCCCGTCATCACGGCGTGTTTGAGATCCTTAATTTATAATCGAACAACTTGAAGAGTCTTGGACATTATTTTATCGCGTGCGCGGGTGGCTTCATTGCATTTTTACTGCCACAATATGCCTATGTCTATGAAAATAGTTCGTTCGAATCATGAATTCTGTATCATCAAGCAGGCGCGCTGTTTAATATTGGAATAAAAGATGCCTCTATGAAACATTTAACGTTTGTATCTTCTAGTGCTTCACAACATAGCCCCGGTTCTATCCGTTTCACCATGTTGAAGCACCTTTAGCATTTTGGTGTCAATTCCGCTTGTTCTGGAAAAGATCAATTGTGGATTGGGTGGGAATACCGCACTTAATCTTTGCTCCACTCTTCCACGGAGACGCATCCAATTTATGCTTCACTAATTGGAACGCCGAGATCTTTATGTTCGTAGGCTATAATCAGAAAAAATAGACTTCACTAAGCTACGGTTGTTCCGGACAGAGAATTACTCTGGCGTTACATCTGGGGGTGGGCAAAACCGAATTATTTGGAATTCGAATCTGATTCGAATATTTTTTCGAATCTAATCGAATCACTAATTCATTAAAATATCATTATATGTCCATTCATTATATGTCCAATTTTTACCATTTCTATTATTGTCTCCATTATGATAATTAGGGAATTTTTAGTTACGAATTGCAAATATTAGCATGGGCAGATTTGAAAGTAATATAATACAATTGCACTCCACGTCTAAGAGCGCAAATTTTAACGACAAAATGCAATCGTTGTTCGTCAAATTTGACCAAAATCGACCGCATCTGTCGTTAAATATGAAAAATCCACTTCATTTAACAAGTTTTTGTTCCTATACCCGATTCACGACAGATTCGAATAATCTGTGCTTCGAATTACCGAATCAAATTGACCGGTCCTAGTTACATCTCTTAAGACACCACGTAAAAACTTGATATTAAACTATGAACTTTGTTTTGGATTTTTTTTTCTATTGAGTACAAAATGTATCCTCCATCATTTGCAAAACAGCAGTCGCGTTTTAGGAAAAAAGTGTATTCCCACACAATGAGTTGGATCACAAATCAACTGGATATGAAAACGTAAGAATATAGTCTGGGAAAAACACAAAACATTCTAAATCTTAACCAGCATATAAATTGTTTCCCTAATTAAAATCTACTTAGGAAATCGGACTGTATACCATAACTAAACGGGAATTAACTAAACTTGTTTACCAGGAAATTAATGTGCAAGGTAATGCAGAAAATTTTATATTTTAACGACCAAATACATTCAATTTAGTCAAATTTGTAGTCTTTTTGTTCGCCGAATTTGTTCAGTCAAATTTGAACAAAATCGATTGCATTTATCGCTAAATATGTGAAGTCCAACTTCACTCATCAAGATTTTGTTCAAATAAACGATTCAAGATAGATTCGATTAATTCGTACTTCGGATTGATGATTCGAAACGCCGAATTAAATGGCCAGGCCTACTCTCCATCTTCTCTGTAATAGTTCAACAAACATCACGAATTCTATTTCGGATCACTACTGTCAACTTCCAGTGAATCCAATTTTTGACAGACGTACAATGGAAATTCTGGATATATGCGTGAAACACAAAAAATAACTCCATCATACTAGTGAACAACATAAATTTTATTTCTGACTTGCAAATGACTGTCGCCAATTTTGTATTATTTTTTTCCGTTGCGCGCTTGTTTGTCTCGTTAGCGAGACGAAAACTCCCCAAGAAACACCAATTAAAAAGCAGTAAACACCCTTTAAACTACGCTCAAGCGAACAAAAAAAATCAATTATTTCACCTACGTTCTTTTGTTGCGGACTTGCTTGCCATCTCCCATAAATACCGAATACAAGATTCTGCTTACGTTGCTAGCCCGCTAAAAATGGTTGAAGTGTCAGTCACAATTGCTCATTTAGTGAATATGCTGATATCTCAACTTTGAATACGATACCAAACATGGTTAGGTTTTCTCAAAAGTTTGAATAACAATTAGTCTATTTAAATGATTTATACAAAATGTCTTGTTGTGAACCACTTCGAGTCACGAGACGATTCCTAAATTTATTCGACCGCCGCAATGACAAATTAATTTTTCACTTCTCACCCTATTAGAATCACCATATGATCATTATTGGGTATACGAACACGGGTTTCACAGCAGGCTACATTGTATGTTTTATATCCTTCCAGGATGGGCGTTTTCCTCTGCGATGAGTCACGCACAACCTCAGCCAATGTGATTTTTGTAATGTAATTGCAGACTCTGGCCTAATTTTCCAAGCTTCGAGTCGAGCAAGGTCATTAAAAAAGTGACTCGAGTCTCTCCAACACTGTTTGAAACTATCATAACCATACGACAATGTTGAATTGATATCTGGGATATTGAAATTTGCGAAGTTTTGATTCTTTAGGAGTTTAGTAATCGCTAAGCTCGATTCAAGTTTGACCAATCAAGAATGTGTCACATAACAATGTTCAGCTTGGAATGTCTAAAATGAGAGCGATCAATGAATTCACTGATATTATTATGATCGTTTGAATACCAAACATGGCTTTCGCATTGGTTGTGAAACAATTTGTCTAGAAATCAATATGATATTTGTGAAATTTCGCGTCTCTGATGTACAGCATGTCATGCTTAGGCCGAGGAATGCACACACGACACCTGATAATCATCCCATGCAGCGTTCAAGTGCTATATTGAGTTTAATATTTTTTCGAACAATAAATGCCGTGTCATTCTTTTTCATATATACGCAATTTATGACACCCAAAAGTGTTACCTAAATTTTATTGAAAAGAAAAATTGTAAACAAGATATTGGAACGTTTAAGAGAATGAGGGTAAATAAAACCTGACGATTATTCAATATTTTGAATCTAATCCACAAATCAAGTCAGGGTTTATAATGCCGTGCTTTGATGCACTGCAAAAATAAATATTTTCAATCAGATAGTTTGCCAAATTTAGCACCTGGTTAAGCATCGAAATTTGTGACGAGGTAAATCATCTATAACATTTGATGGTTTCCACCGTGGTCATGGAAGGCGGAATTAATGAAGACGCAAGTTATTTATGGCCGCCATGCACAAGTCAGAGATGTGTATTTACACATATGAAATGTCATGATAACGATTGAAATTTAGGTCACTAATATGTTATTCTTCCACCGAGATTTTTAAATCATTTTAAACATTTATTAGAATATATATGTATTTGAATATATTTTTCGACGACGTTTGTATTGAATCGGCCAATTGAAATTTCTAGATAGTGTTCATCTGGAATTGATTTCATTGCATGACATAGCGAAAAAAAGAATGGTTATGTAAAAAAGATCTCGATCGTCTCGGGAAACCTGACTAGTTATAACGGGCGTAGGAAAAAAGTCGCCCATAAAACCCATTTTTGGCAAAAGATTTCGGAATGTTGAATTAAAATTTTTTGAATGTAATATCATGCATTATGGCGGGCCATTCTTGAATGATTGTTGCGCTACAATCGGGCATGTATGCATTGAAGGAAAGAAATAATACATATTAAGTAATGGCACAAGGTACCAACCGGATTTTTTTGAGAATTCACGTTGGCCAAAGGTATCGGCAAACTATGCATTATTAAATTATGAGGAACCGGTACGATTAGAAGAGGTTGAAAATGTTAATGCCAAATTAAATATGGAAAAACTCCCGATAAGGTGATTCCAATCCGGATTCAACTTGATGACCGCGCTCGAGACAGATAAAAGACGTGTTATTACACGGGGTGTTGGAAATTGCGCTAAACTGAATATGGACAGGTAAAAACTGTCGATTAAGACATTCTAGATCCTATCCCGGCTATACTTGATACCATAATCATCTAGCTAATGCCGAAAGTTAAAATTCAATTTACCCAAACATCTTAAAATGTGACGAAAGAGGGTTAATTTTTGTGGGCGACTTTCATTCCTACTCCCATCATAAAGTTAATTAATAGGCAATAATAACAAGAGAAATATTCACAGCACGGGCCTGAGAGCGATCCTGTACGCTGAAAAACTTACCGCACCCTGACGAAGACATTAAATACATACGATGGGAGATAAAAATATATTCTCCGATCTGAAAATTTTGGAATATAGCAAACCATTTTCATCCGCAAATCCGCTAAGCTAATAAATTACGAAATGTGTTCACCAAATGTTAAATTTTCATCGCCCACAACCGTAAAATAATGAGTTGCTGGCCAGACAGGAGTTGCGACGCCAGTTTCACATCGGCGAAAAAAATAGCGTTCTAGTTACGCCATCCACAGGACTGAATAATAGTCAGGCGCGCAAATCTCTAGCGCATGGTGCAACGCTCGTACTCAGGTTTTCCCATATTTTTTCTTCACGTGTCAGAGTACCAGAGACTCTGCCACTCTGGTTGAAAGCCAATAAGTTTAAATAAATAGGTCACGCATATCTCTAGTGCCATGGGAGGCTAGGGACGACATTTTGATTTACCCTATATTTTTTTGGTAGGTGCCAACTGCCTCGGTTGTAAAAGTAGCGGGGGGTTCGACACGTTCACGCCAAATAAAAGGCTACGTCCACTTTAGTCTCACAAAATGGCTATGCTGATCTTCTATTGCAACCATCACCTCAGTTTTTCATCCAGCCCTATAGAAAGTGGGACCCCCCACGGATCTATACATACGACACCATACATCCAGATTTTAATTCAAATATCTGCTAAAAACCCTTTTAACTATCTTGGGTGTGGCAGTGCTACCACGCACATACCAGTAAACCTTTCCCTTTTATGCTTGCCACAGCCAGATATGAACATTTAAAGTACAATCCATGCCCCATGTAGGGGTATAAACATTTTGGTCTTAAAAGAAAATGTGAACAATGGAATCCAATGAACTTTCAGAATACTCAATATAAATTGTAAACATTTAATTTAAATTTGTACATTCAACTAGGATCCTAAAGAGCAAACAAAATCAGGAAAGCAATCATAAGACAAAATAGACCCATGGCTTCTGATAAAGCAAACCCGAGAATAGTGTACGAGAACATCTGTTGTTTCAGTGATGGATTCCTGAAAGAAAAAAAAGAGAACAGTTTTAGTCTTCAGAGGGTTTTGTAAAGACCGAAGCCTTGGCAGTTGGCACGACACTTTAGAAACAAAATTATAATCATCATAGACCCTATATTGAATAAACATGCAAAATAAAATTTTACCTTGCATAGCCGATGATGAAACTTCCGAAAACTGTTCCAATTCCAGCTCCTGATCCTGCAACACCTACTGTTGCTGCTCCAGCTCCGATGAATCTTGCAGCTGAGTCGATGTCTCTCTGAACTGCCGATGTTTGGAAATTTCTGGCCTGCAATAAGAATTTTAGGCCATAGTAATTTGCATTGTAATTTAGAGAGTGAACAAATTCGGAATTGATCATTTGGGATATTCATGACAAAATCAATGACCACACAGCCACTGAACTAATTTTTTCCTACTTTAAATGATCCTGGATTTTTACTTCTAGTTTGCAGTATACGTTGAATCAAGTTGTCCGTATATAGAATATCCCATCACCATCAATCAATGCCCATATAATGCCTCACATAACATAAGTACTTGTGTATTAGCACATTCTACTCACCATAATACTATTCTGTGATGTTACTGTGGCGCTTGCAGGCATGAAGCTGCGAAGTGCAGAGCGGAGCTGAAAAATACATAACTCAGTTCAGGTAGGATCTGAGTGCACTTCAATGAGATGAGTTCAGAAAGGTTCAAATGCAAATTATTAAGTGTTAAAAACAAAATTTCCCAGATTACTCGCTACCTAACCTTATCTAAAATTAAATCCTAGCAGTCTTACATCATTTCATTGACCACCGAGAGAAATGCTAAACAAATAGTCGAGCTATTCAATCACAACAAAAAAGATAAGTTAAAGTCCATTGGTGAATTTATTCAAAATACAACGACCCAATTTGCGTCGTCACAGGCATAGTTAAAAGAATTGACTTTAGCAGAACATTTCCCTATTCTGTATTCGTTAGGTTTCAAAACCGGCCAGTATCCCATATCCCTAGCTAGAGAATTATTTACAATAATTCTAGTGTAGAATTAAACTTGCAGTGTTGCACATCGGAAATTTTTGTAAAATGTTGAAAATAGGGTCACATGAACCTTAGTGCTCATATGAAGGTTGCCGATCTAGCAGGTTTAACAGTTTAATATAACAGGTGACCTTTTATTGTGGTGTTTCCATTGGTTTTACCATTAAAATATGAACACTGTTAGGGAAAATATAAGTTGGCAAATACAATGCTCCAACTGCCGATATTATTCCAGTTTATGCAGGCTAGCAACCAAGTTTGAGTAGGCCTACCATGCCCATGTTGTATGATACTTCAGTTACAGAACATTACAGCATATATAGAGAGAGAGAGAAAGGAAGAGTTTGTCCGAATTCATCAAACAGAAAGTATAACACATTAAAAGTCTCTCAAAATCACAGCCCTAGCTGCTGGTGTGCAATGAGCCAACCAAGAAACTACATAAAGTACTCATTAAATTGAAACAAGAAGATTTTCATTAAAACAGAAAGGTTATTTAAATTATATCACAATTGCATACATTCAAACAAAAACAAATTAATTCAAAACTCACCGCCATCTGTGAGATTGGGACCATCTTGTTACAGTAAGCCATTGTAATATTTTATTTGTTTCTGTGAATACAAAGTAACGTTAACAGCCTAGTAAGTCAGTCGAATCAATTTACTGAGCTATGAACAAATCTGAGGAACTTATACAAAAATCTATTTACTTTTCTTAGAAACGCCTTTCATTTTTTTTTAGATACCAAAGTTATAAATAGACAGTTACGCGACGTTGTTTGTACTTCAAAAATCCGAAGGTCAGAATTCATACACAATGAGAAGCTTTTAAAGCAGCTTAAGGGAGATAATTTCGACACAAACGTTGCAACTGAAAAACAAACTTGCAAAAACAAATGCGAATACTTACCGATGACCGACTAACAGAACGATAAATGAGGAATGAGGAAAGAACTCAACGGTCTATGATGATCCAGAAAGTCCTAAACGGTCGACGAGCAGTCAAGGAGACGAGCTAGTGCGCATGCGCTGTGACGTCACATCATGGGTCATCGAACAAAGTACGAAATTTACAACTTCGTTGATGTCATATCGGTCATTTTGTAAACGATGACGTATTGATTGTGTCACTGCACGCGGAAATTGCGTTTGTATAGTGTAATATTGCAACACGTTAGGAAATAGTTTCGCTTGTTTTAATATTTTTAAATTATTACAATTAGTTTGTGTGTGTTGTTAGTTTGGGTGCCCGGTTAGCTCAATCGGTGAAGCGATGAGCATACCCTTCAAGCTACGCATCTCTGATTGTCATGGCGCTCATCGCGTGAGGGATGATGAATATAGGCGGGAGGTCTGTTGGACGTCTCGCTAGTGCACGGTGGTTCACGTAAGCGCCTCTTACGGCTTCCTCCACCAACCAGGTCCATGCACAGAAAAAATGAGAAAAGCGATAATCAATATTTCCACATTAATACCACTAGTAACTAAGACTATATGATGTAAGTAATCAAGTGAAATAAAAAATATATATATGTTGTATGAATCCCAGGTCCATATAAAAACAATAGTAAGATACGCATTATCAACAATCATACGAGTGTGATTGTTGATAATGCGTATCTTACTATTGTTTTTTGTGGACCTGGGAATCTGGAATAAAAGTATTCATTCATTCATATTGTATATGGGCATGATGGGCGGGTCATCGCAAGACCTTGGGGTCATTGACCTGTTTCTGTAGCTTTGGGGTGCCCGGTTAGACCAATAGGAAAAGCTTTGGGAATACGTGGTTCGCCGTTTGATCAAGATTCTCGATGCTTCATTTGTTTGTTTAATAACGCTGATAACTTTAAAGTGCTTCCATATGCTTCCATACACACTCGTATGATTGTTGATAATGCGTATCTTACTATTGTTTTTATATGGACCTGGGAATCTGGAATGAAAGTATTCATTCATTCATATTGTATATGGGCATGATGGGCGGGTCATCGCAAGACCTTGGGGTCATTGACCTGTTTCTGTAGCTTTGGGGTGCCCGGTTAGACCAATAGGAAAAGCGTTGGGAATACGTGGTTCGCTGTTTGATCAAGATTCTCGATGCTTCATTTGTTTGTTTAATAACGCTGATAACTTTAAAGTGCTTCCATATGCTTATCCGGTTCCAGGCGTATAACTTGCTAGTCCACAATTGTTCTTTCTATAGCGTCTTCGCAATGAGTGAGCTCAGTGTACATTCTTATCATTCTGAAATGCTTAATGCAGCGTATATGCTGCGTTTTAGTATAGATTGTTACAATCTATAATTTTAGCAAAGCATATACGCTCCATTTCGCGTCCAATTCGTTCTACGGAGTCTCTCATGGGTGTTGGTTTTTAACGATGTTTAGATAGATGAATGCAAATCCCGTTCAGTAACAGCATGCTAGACTTCATTGGGAACGACAGTTGATAGGTACTGAATGTCTTAATATTGTTAAACAATCTAATGGAACAACGAGCGCCTAATCAATATCAGAGATAGTCCACATACCAAATTTGGACATTGGACTGAACATTGATGTCTCTGATCAACAAGAGTGTGTCTCACATGCAATATCTATATTTCAACATGCTGGTATGCAGAGGAACATCAGACCATATCCTGAGACTGGTGGAATGACTTGATACTTTTTTACCTAAAATTATGATATATACTGCCCGACCACGAAGGTGAGTTGCGAGGTTTGATTTGTTTGCTTACTCCATGTTTTTGTTTAGGTATTAGCACGAGTGATTATGAGGAAGGAAATTGCCCGGAGTAGTCTCCGTGTTCCACGTTTAATAAAGTATAAATACAAAACGGGGTTGTGGGCATTTCTCGCTACCTCCATTGCCAGTAACACCGATTTTGTCGCGAACTTTTGTTGCTGTATCAGAAGATCACGTCCCAATTATTATATTTTAAGTGTAAATTTAGTTTTTAATAGGATAGATGGGCGCATGGCTATTTATGTCATAAAACTTTTATCAAGATTTTGCCTGTGTTCTAGAGTTTCCCGTCATTTTTTTAATTTGTTTTCTTTAATGTGGTTTTATGTGGCGGCGTTGACGTGTAAATTTCGAAATAAAATTGCTTGCTTGATTGACTATACTTGGATCAGCTGTAGTTGTACAGAAGGTTTCGGACGATACCATTTGTTTTTGTTTATAAACAAAACGCGAGTCACAGTAGTGTTTCAATATATTACACTATTTCATCTTTTCCACAAATGTAATTTTTTTTTAATAGAATTAGTTGGCCTGACAACTTTTGCATTGTTCGACCCTATCAAAATCTGCAATTTGCATCGTCAGATACGATTACGATTGCTATCCTGTTTATTTTTCGTCACTTCAATTTGTTTTTACAGGCTACTTCATTTTGGTTTCATCATCTTTGTTTATCAATTATTACACGCTTTCCACACTGACAACTTCTGTTTCGATCTATTCTATTTCTTGTGTTGCACCATGCGTTCAAATCGTACTTAAAACAGTTCAACCAGAATATATATTTATAAAATATAGCAACTCTGCTTCAGCCAATGGGGTATTTCGCTGTGCCCCATCACTTGTAAATGGTATATTCTTTCTCTTTAAATTTATAGGAAAAAATAATATTAAACGAGACTCCAGATGACACAAAGTTGTGTAAAGTCAAAGTTCACTTGTCATGATATTAAATCAGGTCACGCATACTGCCTCAACCCAAAGCAATCATGTATACACTACGGATTGTATCAAATCAGTCTCAAAGCATATCTTTACATGCTTTTTGATCTAAGCAATGACATATTTATGGGCCATGCATGGAACAGACAGGGATGTGATGTGATGTCAGGACTATGTCTAATTAGGTTCAAAGCATACCCATTTTTTGATTAAATCTATGATATATACATGCAGGGGAGAGACTTAATATGAACCCCTGAAATTTTAATTAGATTAATTATGTCAGGACTCGGGATTTTGTCAAAACACTTTTCAATCATATATTTACCCCCTTTTTGGTCGACCCAATGATATATGTATGTGTCATGCACGGTGTGCACACACCTGATGTGGAGTCCTGCAATTGCTATTGGTTTATTTATGTCAGGACTATGTCATATCAGTCCCATACTGCCTCAACCCAAAGAAATCATGTATACACAACGGACTGCATCAAATCAGTCTCAAAGCATATATTTACACCCTTTTTGATCTAACCGATAATATGGGCCAGGTATGTTGCAACTTTGTCAAATCAGTTCTAAAGCACATATTTACACTCTTTTCGAGCTATTCAATGATATATGTACGTGCTATCCAAGGGACAGACACGGTATGGAGTCTTGAAATTGCAATTGAAATATTTATGTCAGGACTATGCCAAATCGGTTCCAAAGAATAGGTTTACACTCTTTTCGAACTATCTAATGACATGATGTGGAGTCTTGAAATAGACCTTTTGACTGAGGTTTTAGATCTCTAGATCATAAAGCTTTGATGCTCGAGTCAAATAGCATAACAATATTAATAATAATAAAAAACGTAGAATTTCAATAATAAGACTTTCCCTTCAAAGCGAATGCCTTAACAACATACTCCAAAGGTGTCATGAGAATGAATGTTATCTTCTAATCATGTTGTTGAATCCAAAGGCGCCGAAACCATAGTATCATGTACAATTTAATATGAGTTGAAGCTTTTAAATGCCCAAGTAAATTGAAGATGATACTATGATTTCAGCTTCAAGTCTGTTTTTTTTTTATTAGGAAGAATAGATATATATATTTTCAGTAGGATATATAGTGTACCACAAAATATTTGATCATCCATGCGATTTTTTATTTGCTTTATTTTTTTTCTTACTGATTTTGAAGAAAAGGGTAAAAAGGCATAAGAACATGGCCCAACCAGGGGGAGGAAAATTTTTGTGACTCAACGATGATGATAGCAGTTTGTGACAATCTATCAGGTAAGTTCTAGAAGCGCAAAATTAATTTATTACTCATCGATTTTACGATAAGTATGTTAATGCGTTTCGCCAGTTTGTAGGCTACATTTGTTAGCAAATTTTTAGTCAACAAAAATATATAGATAACTAAAAAAAGAAATATTGGACCAAGCGGGATGCCTTTTTTGCGGAGTAATAGAGATATGGGCGGGAAGAACCCTATTGGTTTTAGGGGTGGTGGGTTGGATCGTGATGTTGAGTTTTCCATCATTTTGGCCATGGAAGATATTGGGTTCCATGTACTGAAATTTGGCATGCAAAACGGGGGATGTAAGATAACTCCTATGGATTTCCGAGGTGGAGTATTTCGTGGTAAAAGCAATTTGTCGATATTGTATAGCCCAAGTGTTGGGCGTATTGAACTGAAATTGTGAGAGGCGTTTAGTACCGCACTATAAATCCCTAAGATGGTGCTTGGAGTCATATTGTGGCAAAGGGAGTGTTGGTATTTTTTCGATATTGCACAACTCATAGTTATATTTGAAATATGAAGATGAAATTCTGAAAAACGGCTACGGTGAAAAATAATGATCAGCACTGATTTAGAGAGTTGTGCATAGGGGGTTTATGTGTTGAATGGAGTCCAATATTCTTCTTTTTTAACGTTTTGGTTATAACCCGAAAAATACCGAGTGTAGTGCATTGAGATTTGGCACGTAGACCATGGGGAGTAGGATAATGACTTATAAATTTCAGAAGTGCTGTTTGGAGTCATATTGTGGTGAAAGACGTTTCTTCATTTTGGCGATATTGCCCAAACTCAGTTATATTTGACATATCAAGATGAAATTTTGCAAGACAGGCCGAGGTAAAGAAAATAATGGTCAACACTGATTTTAAGGGTTGTGCTTAGAGTCCGTTGTAGTGACATGAGTGCAGTATTCTGTTTCTTCATCATTTTGGCCACGGAAGGTATTAGGTTCCTTGCATTAAAATTTGGCATGCAAAACGGGGGATGTAAGATAATAACTTCTATGGATTTCCGAAATGGTGCTTGGAGTCTTTTGTGGTAAAAGGACTTTCGCCAATATTGCATAGCTCAAGTTATATTATCAAGATTAAATTTTTCAAGTTGGTATTATTCCAGGATTTTCTTCACAATTACTCGAAAGTTAATTTGGTATGCTGAGATTTGGTATGAAGCCTGGAGACAATTAGAGAATGGCCCCAATACGTTTTAGGGTTGGTGCTTGGAGTTCTATTGCAGCGAGACGGGTTTTTGTCAAATGTCAAACTCGAGCTATAGAGTGTAGTTTTATGTTTTTTGGTCTTTGTGGTAGATTTCATGTGTTAGAATTTACTATGAAGCACAGGGTCTTTGAAAGGACGTTAATACTTTAGAGTTGCTTACAGTGTGCTCACGTAGTAGTTGGAGTGTAACTCGAATGTTATAATTTGGTAAGGAGGCCATGGTGACATTCCATGGGTAGAAACTAAATAAAATATATGTAGTCGATGGAAATTTGAGAGGACAAAATCGATAGGGAAGCGATGCCTCGCATTGCCATCTAGTTATGAACATTAAGTCACATTAAAAATCAATAAGGTCGAATATTCAGTTTGACAGAAATGGATATGTTTACTTATCAAAAGCTGAATATTGTAAAGGGTTCAGTGTTCTCTAAATACACAAACACATATTAATCCCATTTTTATCGCATCTAAGACCTTCGTGTTTGAAAAGAGTTTAAGGCCAAACAGGGCACATAGTACATTTCAGCTGCATTCCGTAAAAATCGAAGCGCCCCATTTGCACATCGCGATCAAATGCAGTACTGAAAGTGATGATAATGAGGTGCATAAGGCTTTTGCAGGACAAGCTTTCGGAATGTGAATCATGTGCGAAATCATAGTCAATGAAGAACTTATGCCGGGTACTTTTCGTCAGGCTCTCTTTTCAGCTATAATCATTTGAAAGTGGCCTAATAGACTGTCTGTCAAAATCACATTGATTGACGTCATTGTCACGTGGTTCGTTTGATTGACAGATACTCTTTAGATCTAGCATCAAAGCTGCTAGGTCTAGTGAAAAGGTCTGCATGACTGAAAACTTTTTATTTCACATTTTCTTATCTAAGTCTCCCTGTTCAAGGGTTCTAGATTTTTTGTCAAAATTCAACCAAGCATCAGATTAATTGACGTCATGGTCACGTGGTCTGTGCGAGTTACCCTTTGGTGCCAGCATCAAAGCTGCAAAATCTAGTGATCGAAAATCTTAGTGAAAAGGTGTGTGTAGACTTCGAGGCTCTACGATTCCTATTCTGATTGAAGGGTAGCTGTCAATCTACTCGCGTAGCTAACTGACACAGTAGCAACTCCACACATTCACACACAACTTTGAAATATGAAATCTTGTAATGCAGAAAGAAATATTATATACAGGTCACAGTCCGATATAAAATTCCACGTCCAGGTAATTCCACAAATAGATAAATAATCACAGTTATAAAATAGACAACTTGGCTTCAGACTTATTCCTTCACAGTGAGAAGTGAGGTGAGGTGAGGTGAGGTGAGGTGAGGTGAGGTGAGGGTTGCAATATAATTGTGTCTCATACCCAACAAACAGTACTTAAATTTAGCTGAGAAGTCACAAAAACATTGCATCAATTATCAAACTTACTACTCCAAGATAAAACAGGCATTATTAACCCTAATCTAGATTATCCTAACTAATGACAACACCTGAAGTCTTAAAATATTCTAATTACATTGTATGTAGTCTTATACAGCAAATATCCCTCACTGGAATATAAATAAATAAGTAAACCAACGAAACTGAGCACAGTATAGCAGGTTGCAACAACAAAGAACTAGCTAGCGATTGCACCACTTTGAGAAATACTGCAACACAACAAATAATCGCCATACGGTGGCAGTATTGAGTAATAATAGCAATTTGGCACCATGCTTGATACATACATGGAAAATATGTCAAAATACAAAATGCAACTATTTAAGCCCAAATTTCTAACTAAATTTAGCCAGTTAAAATTTTTGACTGTAACATAACCGGCCTCTAAGTAACTCTGAGGTAAACAGAGTTAATTATAAAATACTTAAAATTACAGGCAACAGTAAATTTTAACACATAATTTTGTTTAACACAACTCCAAATCACAGTGGAAATAAACTATTAAGCAGCTTCCAGATGACACAGTTTACGTATATCTCGAACATATGAACTCTTTGCAGTCCGTACTCGAACTCGTCGAACAACTCCATATTGATCAGGAAAGGTTTCCTCAGTTCCGATAATTGATTCATCAAATTTTCCCACAATTTGATAGCTCCATCAGGCAGTTTAGAATCCCAAGTCAAATCTTCTCTACATAATTGTTGAAGTAATCGCCTCATTGGCAATAAAAAAGGGCCTAATATGCCGAGAGGGTCGAAAACTTGTGCTTGCATTGCCAATAAACCACGACGTGAATATGGTTTTTGCTCAATATTGACTTCAAATCGAAATGCATCAGAAGACACATCCCAGAGTAATCCTAATGCTTTCTGTGAAATTGAATCATCCAAATCTAACTTAAATGTAGCAGCAGATCTCTCCACTTCTGGAATAGCATTCAATACTTCATTATGAGAACTCAAAAACTTTGTAAGATGAAATCCAGAATCATCAAGAATTGCAGACAAATCCTTGACACGATGAATAGCCTTTTCAGCCGTAGGTTCAGATCTCAACAAATCATCCACGTAAAAACTTCTATTAATTGCATCAAGAGTCTCTTTGTCAGCACAATCAGGATTGTCAGAAATAATTTTTCTCAGAGCATAGCAACATACACTTGGCGCCCATGTTCCACCAAATGGATTACATTCCAGGAATATTCCAATACTTCTTTGTTGAAATCCCCATCTCTCCACCAGAGGAATCTTAATGCATCTCTGTCCTCTGGAGGAACACGAACTTGATGATACATTGCAGAAATATCTCCAATAATCAAAATTTCCTCTTCACGGCATCTAGAAAGAACTCCAAACAAACTACTTGTCTGGGTTGGTCCACTCAAAATATTATCATTAAGCGATGTGTTGCCACACTTGGCAGATGCATCAAAAACAATTCGAAATTTTTCTCCCACACCATGATGCGGAATATACCATGTAATTTTTGTGCGCTTCAATTGATCCTTCTCAATTTCACTCGCATAACCCTTGGTGATGTATTCATTCATCTTGGCTTTGTATTTTTCATGATAAACAGCATCCTTCATACACCGACGCTTTAAATTTTCAAAACGTTTTTCAGCAACGTTCCTATTATCTGGCAATTCAATATAAGGCGATCTCCATGGAATTTTCACCTGATATCGACCATTGACTTTACAAATTGATTCTTCCATAATCTTCAATGCTTGTTTATCTTCAATTGATGGAACCGTGTCAATTCCACTGACATAAGTATCTTTAAATTCATTTTCAAAGGCCTTCTCCATTTGAGAATGCAATACCTCATTATCCAAATGCATCCAATCCAGATGTTTTTCATTTCCTTGATAATATTTATCATCATGTCCAAACAATGCCCATCCAAGCCCAGTGTGCACTGCGAACGGCTCTGAACGTTTTCCACGTTTCATACCATAGCATGCATGGGCCTCAGGTACATCGACACCAATCAAAATCTCAACTTTAGGATTTTGTGCAACAGGAAAATTCAAATTTCTTAAATGACCGTATTTTGTCACAATGTCTTGTGTCGGAATATTGCATTCTAAATCTGAAGGAAGGTCATCCAACACTCGAACACCATGCATCTTGATAACTCTTTCCTCATTGCAACCCTGAATGTTCAACGTCACATCCGGGCTTGATTTATGCTCGATTTTACCACCCAATGTCTTAATAACAAGTGAATCTTCTTTTCCTTGCAGACCAAGTTTTTTTTCATCAACTCAGTTTTGATGATACTAACATTACTGCCATCATCAATAAATCCATAAGTGTCATAATATGTATGAGTTTCATTTCCCCATACTCGAACAGGTACTACTTTTCTTCTGATGAATGTAACAGGTTTAACTTCCTTCTTACATGATAAAGTTGAATTAACACCGGCCTCATTTGCACTCTTAGCTTCAGCCTCTTCAGATTTTGTACCACCATTTGATGTCACTTGTTCTGGCTTCTTACCAGCATGCAACAACGTATTGTGCCTTTTATTACACCCTGGAACCTTGCAATGATGAGACGACTTACACTGGCTTACAAAATGATCTGGAAGTAAACAATTGAAACACAACTTATTCTTTGTAACAATATCCAACCTTTCTTTAACCATCTTTTTCTTAAATTCTTCACATCTCCACAACTGATGACTTAATTTGCACACAACACACTCTCGTAGTATGTTCCTTGATGTGGCATTACTTAACTTAGAATCAGCTGTAGACGACTTGAAAGAAACATCTTCAGAAATAAGAAAGGATGACACATTGCGGCTTCTCCGCTGACTTGAAATATCAACAGGTCTTTTACCTTTTTGTGTTTCAAGAGCCAATTTTCCAAATCCAGATCTGTTAACATTCGATATAGTTTCCATGAATGTAAGCAGTATGTCAAAATTGACAAGATCTCCAATAGTGTATTTCTCATTAGCAAGATTGGCAAATCTCCATAAAAGTTGTGATGGAAATCTTTTCACAATCTTTCTCATGGTGGACAAATCATCCAGATTACTTCTGGCATTGTACTCCTTAAAAGTGATGAGGCAACTTCTAGCCTGAGTAACCAACTCATCCCAAGCTTCAACATCATGAGCCTTAATCGGTGGACCTTCAGTCAATAATTGCATATGAGCATCAATTATAAGATGTCGCTGACCATAATTCCGATGTAGAATTTTTGTCATAACCTCTGTCTGCAGGCAATGAACCACAGGATAAAATTGCTTCTTTAGCTTGACCTTCACAATTAGATATTAAACAATTAAGCTTCTGAGCAACATCTAATTGACTCGAACCAATATACGTATTAAACTCTCGAACGAATTCAGGATATTTGAGAATTTCACCTTTGAATACACTCATCTTAATATGAGGAAACATCAAACTTTGCTTAATGATGTTGGCAACATTCAGCATTCCTCCATGTAAAGCTTGTGTCAACTGCGCCATTGCATGAAATGTGTGGTCCGGCATGCCAAGTTGCATCTCGTGGCTTGGTTTGACATCCGGTGACTCAACCTTAACTTCATGGCCAGCTGGTTCACCCAAAAACTCATTTCTTGGGGCTTTACTTTGTTGAACTTCAATCCCGAACTTATGGGGCTTAGGGGGGAGTAACATGCTGATTTGTACATGCATTACTAGGATACTCATGCATAAATGAACTCACCAATTTTTGCTTCGATGGTGAATGCTTCTCAATTGATGTGAATGGAACACCAGGATCCAACAAACATCCATCAGTCCTGTCTTCCTTCGGTGGTGACTCTTTAATGATTTTCAGAATGCTTTTCTCACAATCTACATCATAATCCAATAATTCTCCTGATTTTGTTGATATAGGAAATGGTAACAGTATATCCTGATCCTCTTGACTCATAAACTTAAGTTCCTCTGCTGTTGCTACTATGTGATGATTTGAGGATTTTCTCTTCTACTCTTGGTGCAACTTCAAAAACCCAAAAATGTTGAACCAATAACAGAACTTGCTCTTGATTTGCTTGAAATAGAAATACTATCAAACTCGATCTGTGCTTGTGCAGCCTCCGTTTCAGCTCTCAAAGTCTCAGCCTCAATATCCAATTTTTTGTGCCTGATTTCAGCTTCTTTCAGGATCTGTTGCTTTCTTAAGTTAGCAAGTCGCAGTTTCTTTTCTGCTTTCGCCCTTTCCGACTCTCGAGAAGATTGAGACGAAATCTTAGTAGATCCAGAAACGGTAGATGGCATTATTGGATATGAATGAAAGGCAAGATCACAGACTTTAACAAACTTATATTCAGTATTGCAACAATGGATTGCAAAAGAGACTTATATTGCAACAGTGGGTTGCAAAAGAGACCTATATTGCAACAGTGGGTTGCATTTGAGACCTATATTGCAACAATGGGTTGCAAAAGAGACTTTTATATTGCAACAGTGGGTTGCAAAAGAGACTTATATATTGCAACAATGGGTTGCAAAAGAGACGTATAATGCAACAGTGGGTTGCAAACGAGACTTATATTGCAACAATGTAGACTTCGAGGCTCTACGATTCCTATTCTGATTGAAGGGTAGCTGTCAATCTACTCGCGTAGCTAACTGACACAGTAGCAACTCCACACATTCACACACAACTTTGAAATATGAAATCTTGTAATGCAGAAAGAAATATTATATACAGGTCACAGTCCGATATAAAATTCCACGTCCAGGTAATTCCACAAATAGATAAATAATCACAGTTATAAAATAGACAACTTGGCTTCAGACTTATTCCTTCACAGTGAGAAGTGAGGTGAGGTGAGGTGAGGTGAGGTGAGGTGAGGTGAGGTGAGGGTTGCAATATAATTGTGTCTCATACCCAACAAACAGTACTTAAATTTAGCTGAGAAGTCACAAAAACATTGCATCAATTATCAAACTTACTACTCCAAGATAAAACAGGCATATTAACCTAATCTATCTAATAGATTATCCTAACTAATGACAACACCTGAAGTCTTAAAATATTCTAATTACATTGTATGTAGTCTTATACAGCAAATATCCCTCACTGGAATATAAATAAATAAGTAAACCAACGAAACTGAGCACAGTATAGCAGGTTGCAACAACAAAGAACTAGCTAGCGATTGCACCACTTTGAGAAATACTGCAACACAACAAATAATCGCCATACGGTGGCAGTATTGAGTAATAATAGCAATTTGGCACCATGCTTGATACATACATGGAAAATATGTCAAAATACAAAATGCAACTATTTAAGCCCAAATTTCTAACTAAATTTAGCCAGTTAAAATTTTTGACTGTAACAGTGTGTATGGATGAAAACATTTCATTACATATTTTTTACCTAAGTTTCCAAGTCTACCTGTTCAAGAATTCTAGATTTTCTGTCAAAATTCAACCAAAATTTTTTCTGGAATTCGAAATCGCTTTTTGCAAGGAAGCTTTGAAATCCTTCTGTGTGTGTTTGGTTATAGACTAAGACCCATTGAAGAAGTTATGCTGTACAGAAACTTGATATACCTTTGTTTCTACAATGAAGGAGCTGCAAATTGGCCAGTTTTTCCAGTTTAAAAGCTACTTCATAACTATTAATTCTAGCACAAACGTAGAGCGCTCAGTCTGATGGTTTCGGTTTGCTGCACTGATGTGATTACAGAGCTCAAATTCGTTTTATTTTTGCTATTTGAAATAAAACATAGTTTTGTACTGTACTTGAGACGTGGGCTATGTTCAGGGATTTTAGAAAAAAAAGGCTTGGGACCATATTTAAAAATTTTGGGGCCCCACTTTTACGTTAGCATCATATATGGCCCATGTAAGATTTCCAAAATTTGTTGAAAAATGAGTTAGGATCAATTTTAAGATTGATACGACATTTCTGATACAAAAATGGTTGAAGTATAGTTATTCGCAAGTATATCAATATCATGCATGGCCCGTACATGGGTTCCGAATACTTATAAAAACATAGAAAGATGTTTGTTAAGGGCGATGGGTAGTAGATATTCTATGCTTGATCCATCCACCTAAAATTTTTCTATAATTTTATTGCGTTAGCATCCTGGCACGACCCATACATATATCATTGGGTAGATCAGAAATAGTGTAAATATGGGGTTTCATACTGATTTAACACAGTCGGGAGAGAGATAATCCAAAAATAAATTCAAGATACTATACCTGGTCTGTTCCATGCATGGCCCATACATATATCACTGGGTAGATCAAGAAGAGTGTAAAGATGAGCTTTAATATCGGTTCGACACAGTCCTGAGATGCATAACTCAAATATAATTTAAAACTTCATACCTTGTCTGTCCCATGCATGAGCCATCTATATAATTGGATAAATTCAAAAGAATGCAAAGATGGGCTTTGGGGTACTGCTTTGACACAGTCCTGGGATGAACAACCCAAATAAAATTTTAGGACTCCATACCTTGTCTGTCTCATACGTGGGTCATCCATATATCAGTGGGTAGATCAAAAACAATGTAAATGTATGCTTTGCATCTGATTTGACATAGTCCTGAAATAAATATTTCAATTTCAAGACTCTATGTCATTGATTCGACAAAAAACCATGTAAATATAAGGTTTGAGACTGATTTGATATAGTCCGGGGCATATATGTGATTTCTTCATATTATAGCGGTAGTGTGCATGGCATGATTTAATATCATGGAAGGTGAACTTTGTTTGTCAGCTAGAATCTCGGTCCAGAAGTTTGTGTGCTGTACGACTTCTCTTAGAAAATATACGAGTACTCATGGAAGATCCAGTGATGACAGTGTTTATCATGGTCAGGCGAAAACCTTCGTAGTACTGTGTAACAGTTCTAGTTTTTCTTATTATCATTATGCTAGATGGCTCAGCATCAAAGCTGCAAGAGGTCTGTGTGGATAAAAACTTTTTGTTTCATATTTTTAAACTAGACTTTCAAGTCTCTTTGTTCCGGGATCTTGGTCTTTCCATCAAAATGCACAACTGAAAGTGATGATAATGACATGCATGCATACTTGATCCATCCACCTAAAAGTTTTCTATTATTTCGTTATGTCAGCATCCTGATATGGCCCATATATATATATATCATTGGGTAGATCTGAAACAGTGTAACGATGGACTTTCATACTGATTTGACACCGTCCGGAGATGAATGAACCAAAAATAATCCCAAGACATCAAAACTTGTCTGTTCCATGCTTGGCCCATACATATATCATTGGATAAACCAAAATGAGTGTAAAGATAGGTTTATATACATATATTGATTTTTGCATAACTTTGTTTGTCAGCTAGAATCTCGGTCCAAAAGTCTGTGTGGTGTAAGGTATCTCTTAGAAAATATATGAATAGTCATGGAAGATCCAGTGATGACAGTGCTTATCATGGTCAGGCGAAAGCCTTCGTAGTACTGTGTAACAGTTCTAGTTACCTTTGTAATCTGTATCACTATACTGATTGGAAATATTCTCTCCTAGCAGGGCCACCCTTATCAGGAAGTTATAGAGACGGAGGGTAAACCAAACGTAATCCTAGTTTCAAGAAAGCGGTAGAGAGTTCATACTCTCGTCCAGGGTAGATACCACTCACTGCATTAAACGATGGCAGTTCAGTTGCTTTGGAACGTTTCCTGCTCAGCGTGCAGTTGCAGACGTCTTTGTACTTTGCGAAACCAACCTTAATCCTGGAGCCTTATCTTCTGATTTCGGGGTGGATGATTATTTGACGCTCATACGCAAGGATTCACCAAGGCAAATGCACGAACTAGCTGTCTACGTTCGTAGCAATCTGCCTGTACCTCGTGCATTCGCCTTTGAGTCTACATCACCTTCGTATCTGTGCCTGCGAATGTCGCGTCTAACATCGACGTAATTCCCATTCTTCGTATTCCGATCCCCTTCGACATAAGATTGTTCTGCCCTGAACGACTCAAATTTTTTACAATGCCCATCACGATACCCGGTTGAATTCAGCTGCAACTGAACTGGTTGAAATTAAAACTCATAATTTCTTCATTTCTGAGTCACGGACACAGATGGTGGAAATTATGACTAGGATCCCAAACAATACGGCTCCTTCCGGACTGAATCTTTGTTTTGTCCCAGATAGATCCAGGTGATGTATTCTCCCTGGTTCCCCAGCCCCCACTTGGTACTTCAGACTACGTCATTTTGCAGCCTAGAATAAAAAATCCGACTCTTTATAAGTAAAGCGTCTCCTTTGCACCACTCTTCTTATAACTACAAGGGCGGTGACTTGGATTCTTTTCGGGACTTCCTTTGCAATGTGCGAAATGTTTTTTGTTGCCTGCTGATGAGAGCGCAGTGGAAATCGCAAAGTGGATACGCCTTGGAATCGATTCCTCAGCGACGATTCCAAGTGAAGCCCCACTCTGCCCCATGGCTCTGAACGAATTTCAATAAAAAAATACATAACATACAATAAATACAAACCAGTCTCAAAAGCTGATCTAGAGTGTTGCAGAGTTATTTGCAACGATTCTCCTCTCGAAGCATCATCATTGAAAGAATAATAGTGCTTTATTAAGAGACTGATAAAACATTCTAACATCAGAACAAAAACAAGTTGCTTAAAATTGCTCAATTAGAATCACTACCACACATCATTCAAGCATTTTGTTGATTTCGAATTGTTATAAAGATCCAATAATTTTTGATTCAAATATTTCGAATCAAATATTTTGGACAGCCCTACTTGCCGTACCAGAAAAAATATTTTTATTCCTGTTTAGATCGTTTTTAATTTATGATTTAATTCCTTTCAAGTCATGAAGGTCAAATTATTGCTTCCATACCCAAAAGAATGTATACAAGAGGAAATTGTTGAGTTTGATAAAAGTTCATATGCACCTTCGATTAATGGTTTCAAACTGAAGCTGGCTGGACTCTATTCTCATATTTTTTTTCTGCCAGAAGCACAATTATTATAATCACCCTAAATTATATTTTTGGGTAAGATTTATAAAATACAGAAATTTTTCACACATTTTGCAAATCTGCTCTAGGTTCTAATTATATGTTGCAATTTAGATAATTTTTTTGCTTCTGCTAGATCTTATGAAGCTGTAAAAAGTGTCCCCCCTCAAAAGTTGGGAGGGCACGACCCCTGCCAGTGGAGCAGTGCTATTACAAAACATTCACTGGATCAGTTTTTAGCTGTTGAGTTGGGTCGACAAACCGGGAGTCCATATGGTGTTGATAACACAACATTATTATTATCATCTTCACTCCTGAAGCATCTTCCAATTTTTGTACGTTGTTACTTTATAATTCTGAATGAATCGTATGTATGTGTTCTGCAACATGTTCCCAAAAATCCCTCAAGTTGGTCTTTCCTTTTTTTACAAGTTCCGATAGAATACGGGAGTAAAGCCGAGTTTGTTTATAATACTCTTGCATCTCGTAAAAACTGCAAAACAATATAAAGAGAATGATAATATCGAAAGGTTTCATTCAAATTACAGTACGGCGTTCACAACCACAGAATGCAGTAGCACAAAAATTTAGTTTTTGAAATATATCACATTTGATGGCATAAAAATACAGGAATTTCCTAGCAAAATAATTCAAGGAAGAAAAGCTGAAAATAGGATCAAATTTTTTATGACAAATTTTGATACGATGACAGTGTATTCATTTGTTAACAAATCACTGAGCCACTGATGGATCATACCTCTATTGAAAGTGCAGTTTAAATAGAAAAATGCAAACCTGTCATCTTTTTTCAAAGTTCTAATTGTTCCAACTGATGGTCGCGGTAAAGGACAATCCAGATGTGATTTATCTAATGCTTTTGTTTCAATAATTTCATTAGTGTTGAGTAAATCCTGTAATCTGTGCATCTGCAGAATGTGTTGAATGAATGGTTAATAACGATGAAAATTACATGATATTAAATTTCATAACTTATCTCCTATAATCTTCGTGATAAACTATGCTACTCTTTGCAGGAATAGATTTTCTACACCATACATGATTTTATGACACCAAAAAACTTTACTGTATTGAGTTACTACAATTAAAGAAGTTTTATCATCAATACCAAGAAATAATAAAATCAGCCTTAGCATCAAAATCCCAAGTACATAATAGAGATAGATAAATGTCCTATTGAATGTCGGAATCGGCATATTTACTGGTATCAACATTTATCGCTAGCTGGAAGCAAACGCAGGATGAGCACTCAGAAGATACATAGAAATGTGATGAAGTATTCACCTCTTTGCAAACATAACATTCAAATCCATTGATAAAATGCTGAACATCAGGATCATTAGTGGACCAATCTCGATCTTTCATCGCTCTTTTCATGTTTTCTGGAACATTTGTCTTATTCTTAACAAAACAAAAATAGGCCATATTCCTTGACAAAAAAAATATATTTGAAGAGATAGAATAACCCTGTGAACATCGATATAACATTTCAAAATACCATATAACCCAGTCACCACATTGACAGCTTTATTGTGCAAGATTTCGTGACAAACTTTTTTGCAATTGCAATAGACAGTCTGATATAACAGTGATATGAAAATTTTGAAGGGAGTATGCCAATGCAAAACAAAACCAATTCACGACAACTTCACGAACAAATCTTCCATTTTTTCATAATTTGGATTTGTTACCCCAGTAACACACTTTTTACAAATCTCCTTTTCGTATGTATACCTAATGTAAGGCCCCATACTGGCGGCCACTTTTTTGTGTGCGAGATGATCGGAATCTGAATGCACACTGTTGTAAAAGTAAATTGAGTCTACTATGGGTATTGGGTATACATAAATATTACTTCCACATGAAAATAGAATTTCGAACCATCTATAATATCTGCTACCTGTTTATACTTCAAATATTCCAAATAAGAATCATCATCTGCATCTAGGGTCTTGAGGAAAGCAGCCAGTGCTCTTGGTGAATTGAAGTGATTTACTGCAAATAAAAAAAACTAATTTCCAAAATGAACGGCTTTTTAAAAGGCCCTTTTAAGTATATGTACCTAAACAATACGCAAGATAAGGTTAAGACAGGGGTTAAAGTTTTCTTGCTACCAGACAGTCAATAAAGGACATTTAAATTTGTCATTGTTGTTGTATCAGGCAATATGGCCTTCTCATTTTTATATATTTTTTTTAATTAAACTTTTTGCATGTTTGCATCAGTGACGACAGAAGGTCTAAAAGCATGGGTGCCCAATGGCAGTGAAGAAATCATCTAATTGATAAATATATTTAAATAAAACCCCATAAAGATACCTGAAATATAAGATCTCTCTGGTGACCAATCTTTAACATTACTCGCACCCATGTATATTGGAACAGACCCGACATGCAAAGCCCTGTATAATTTTTCTGTTATGTAATCATCACAAATAGCATTTTCAAATGCAATATGAAATTTGTATTGACCTACAAAGAGAAGAAATATGGGACAAAATGTTAGTTGGGCGTTAGGCAAACACAAGTCAGGGTGACAGAATCTTCATCTGGCCAAAATGGTAATGTCATTTCCTTCACATGAACAATAAGCTTTAAAACTATCAATTTAGAACCTTTTCAAGCCGTTTGATTGCAACCAGAAACTCAAAAATAAAAATACAAGCAAGTCCATCAGAAATATATCATGAAATGTTTGTAGAGAAATGTAGCAGTCTGATATGATACAAAGAATGAGCACCAAATAGCCATTGCATTGATTAGAAAGAAATAAAAAGTATCATAATCATTATTAATAAGGGCAACATCCGTCTAAAAATAGTATTAATAGAGCCAGGTTGTTTCATCTGGTGTAACTTTACTAACCATCATTGTAATAAATAAATTCGAAAATAGTAGATATACCAGATTAGTGAAAACTGTAGAAAAGATTCAAAATCATCAATATTGCTATGGAATAGCAGTATTGATGGTTTTGAAGCTTTTTGTCCATTCAAAAAATGACATGGCATTTCGGTCACCTGAATGAAAACAAGATTCTGTTACACTGCTCTAGACATTCCAGACAGCTGAAAAAATGGCTTACACAAAGTAATAAAGACTACGAGTAAATTGCTTCAAAATTATCAGCAATACCATTTAATAATAGCATTGCCCATCATAATGAAGATGGCCTAAGGATTATCACATTGCATGCTTGCAAAACCATAAAAATTTGAGAGATTCCAAACTTTTTTAGCTTCCTTTGGATTCCGATTACATAGAATCAATATCCATCAAGAATATGAGCAAAAGGAACACAGAGGAATCAAACTCTCATCCTTGAAGGGAATATTTTAAATTTCACCATATCTTCATAAGAGTTTTACGAGAGTGTGCGCAAGATTCTAGAAACCAGTAATCCTGCGCAAATTTACAAAACTGCATTGGAGCAAATTATTTGAGATCCTCGGTTCAAGTCCTGTCAATGTCTGAATTCAGCAGGCAAACAAACGGTGATTTTTGAGGTATCGGTAAAGTATTATTGATTACCGAACAATGCTGACTTTAAAAACACGAAACGCTTTATTTACTGATGATAAATGGAAAGTGACTGCAGCAGAACGGGGCATGCTTCGCTAACGTGTTTACATCGTTTTATTAAATAAACCCCATCAATCCACTGACTTTATGCTCTTTTTTGCTGTGCATTAATGTTTGCTAGGTTCCGTTTATCATGGTTTATCCTTACCATTGCGTTTTATATGCCCTTTCTGCATGCAATTACGTTTGTCAATTTCCACACCGTTTTAGAAAGCTGCCGCAAAATAATTCTTTTTTCACGCTTGAGATTTTATTGCTCGAAACGTAATGCAACGCATCGGTGAGACCTTCACGAGTTCTTCCTAGTTGTGTCACGAAATTTGCACTCAATCTTTGGACCCGTTAGGCAGAACGCAGCAACAATTCTTTATAACTGTTTGCTACCTGTCAAGATTTCAATCAAAATGTAATAAAGTAATTCTATTGAATATGAATATAAATTAGAGGTGGTATATCACAGGGATTCCGGACAGAATTGTTTGCAGCAAAGCTGGGGCATTATCCGAAATGTGCTTTCATGTCATTTTCTTCATCGAATAATTCTTCACAAAAACGAGTTCTTCATTGTCAAAAAACCAATCAATACTGCATATCAAAATGCCATTAATTCATTGAATATATATGATAATTTCAAACTTTTTTACAGTTTGGTTGCTACTACACACTCATCTTCTTCTAGAAAGAAAAACCTTATGAAATATTACCCATTAGGCAATTTTTTTCTCATAGAACTTATTTTTTTCAGGTGGTTTTTTTCAGTTAGCTGACATACTGCAGCAGTAAGCTGATTTACTGCCAGTCCGGTGATATTCGGGGAAACAGAAACCTGTTTTCCATGACTGTCCTGTTGTGTGCGAGTGATTCAGTTGGTCAAGTGTATGGCATCAAAATCGTAAACATTTCTATTGCAAAGCAATACAATTTTATTGCACTCATATTTGACATTTGATTTTTTTGGGCCTGTAGAATCACCAACATTTTCAGACGCCTTAAAAACTAAGTTCAGTTTTAATCCAACAGTAACGGTGGACGTGGTAAGAAAAATTACTGCGTTCATTCACACTGATACACCGAGTTTATCTTCAAGCCATTGATTATTAAGATACATACCTGGATGAACTTCATCAACTCACTGACATATCTGTCACGATCTGACGGAACATCACAATGAGATTGCAGATATAAGACGGGAGCAAGTCCATCTCTTCTATATCTATAAATATACATTGTATGATTATATTAAATCCAATCCAGTGTTGATGATGACGTAAAACATTTAGTAAATTACCTCCTTTTGAAAAAATTGCCATGCTCCACAGTACTGAATCTAACGGCATGTCCACAGCAATGTTGCGAAGGGTAGAGTTGGGTAGCATTAGTTTTTTTTTGTTACCGGTATATCATCATCAAAATAAAATGCTATTAAGTAGCAGTACTTTATGTTATTTCATAGCAGTATTGATATTGAACCTTTTTCTACAGTTCGATTGTTAAGTGACACTAAAAATACACATTCCAATCTTTTGGCAAAAAATATTTCATGAAATATTTCCTATTTGCTAAATTTTCTTCTGAGGAAACTCACTTTCTTCGGGTGTCTGAGTAGCAGAATAGCTGACAGCACAGTAGCTACAGCACAGTATACAGATAAAACAAGAAAATGACTTACTCATTTTTCTCCAGTATTGAAAACATTTCTTCCTGAAATAAATATTCAATGTTGGGTATATACTGAGTTGTCAACGGATAATCCGAATATTGTTTGAAAGTTGAAGAAAAATTGAACAATTTCAAGACATCTTCGTGGCATAGGATGAAGTTGTTCTGTGGCGACTCCTCATGTAACAATGCCCACTATAATAGGAAGCATAAATATCGAGTATCACAGCCCAGTTAGAAATTTTTACCAAAACTTTGTTTGTTAAAGTATGAATCCCTGATGGATCGAACCTTGGCCATCGTGCGTCCCGCGTGGCCCATCTGTGGCTCATGCTTGACAAACTCAAATTATGATCCAAAGATTATTACATAAAGTATACTATATATTATAAGACTCGAGCTGTCATTCTCAGATACACCAATATTTTAATAAGAAAGGTAAAACTACATAGGCATCAGGCGAAAATATTCAGATATCTGGCTTTCAAATAGTGTATAGCAGTGTTTATAGTCCTTTTCGTCCATGAAAAAAACAAAGAAAATGCAATAAAACTTTGGACACCCACGAAAAATAAATTTCGGACATTGAACCACACTTTTATTCCTCGGTCATTGCTTATTCCACTGCCATGATAAAAACATGTATTCATCTACCAAGAATTATGTCTTGACAATTTGTAGTTCATCTGTGGGTGAACAATATACCACAGTCTTATTTCCAAAGCACTTCTTTGCAATGCCCAACAAAAAAAAAAGTTAATGACCGACTTGAAATAGATTGATACTGAAACATACCTCACCATGTGATTATTTTTCCTTGGCAGAGGTAGATCGGTTGGTTGAAAATCACTGCCATAAAACATGATGGTTTGAAAGACATCTCGCTTAACCATCTCACGGTTATGCGTTGAAGAACATTCAAACTTCCCACAACTTATATCATGTATTTTATCACCATTTTCTTAAAATAAAAAAGAAATGAAAAAATAGTATAAGATAGGTTTGTTTTTGCTTATGATCATAAGTGTGATAAAAAGACATTAATAGGTATGATTTGGTTAGCAAGATATGATATACTGTCTGGTATCACAGGTTAGAAAGCTCCGGTTGGAACAAAAGAGTATGATAAAGGATAAATCAATTACTCTGACAAACTGGCAAAATGTCAGCTATTCTGCTACTCGGACACTCGAAGAAAAATAATTCCATCAGAAAAAGATTTAGCAAATGATAATGTTTCACAATACATCTTTTGCTGGAAGATTAGAATGCCTATTTTAGAGTGTCTGATAGCAACCAAACTGTATACAAGGGATGGTGTTGAAGATTTTTTCATTCAAAGAAAATGTCATTTAAACATTTCAGAAACCACAAGAAATACAAAATTCTGTCACCCTGGACCCTAAATCGGGTGTGGCTGTCAGTTATCGGTACTATAACCAGAAAATAATGAGTCCAATTAGAAGACAAAACCAGTTTTAAATAGTTGTAGATATTTCGATTTATTCTTTATTACCTCCACTAAAAGATTGAAGAGACATTTCAATCCTTATACAACCGTTATAGCTTGGGGAATCTCGTTTGTTGGCAAATTTTCATTTAATGAGTGGAATTTGTTTCCAGGTGTTAAGTGGAGGATTAGCTGATATTCTGCCTTCGATAAGATGACAAAGATGAATAGATTAAAAACTTGTACATAATAATTATAAATTACCCTTCACATACAACACAATAGCACATATGAATAACTTACCAACATGAGGAAATATTGTGTCGTACCACCAAACAATCAAAGGTTTCTCAGTGTTCTTAATATCTGATTTATGGAGAGAGCAATTGGCGTAAATGATGCTGGTAAACACTATAAATACCTAAAAAAATTTAAACAGCGGTGATGAAAAATGTTGAATGGTCATTTTTTCTGAGTATTGATGGAACATTCCTTGCATATTAAGGAGCAGCAATCCAATTGAACCATCTTTTTATTTACCGGACTGTGACCAGTTTGGTGGTGAAACATAAAGATTATTAGTAAATATTATTAAAATACTGAAAAATGGATAAGATAGGATTTCATATTTATCCTGCGGGAGGGGTAAGGCGAGAATATGGCTTAATCGTATATTCATATGGCGAACCTCAACCTCTCGTACAGACACCAAGTTCAGAATTGGGTGCAGATTTTTGGCTATCACATTTCTCATTTTTTTCCCGTGCACAGTGCCTACCATGAACCACAGTGCACAGGCAAGGCAACCAGAATAGCAGTGCATATAATCATCCCCACAGTAGCACAAAGCAGTGAGCAACCAGCCACCCTCTGGCGCATATAATTAAATCTAACGAGATAGGGAGGAAACCCCACATTTTTTGAATGCATTGCGCTGACCAGCCACACTTCCCGCCACTTTCCACAAATTAAGTTTCTATATCAGTTTTTTTTTCAGGGTACAAAAAGCGAAGTTCAAATCGAGAACAACATTTTTTTACTTGAAAACATGCCCAACATTGCCATATTGCACAAATACTTGAGATGCAGCATTTCAAAAACACAATAAAAATAAATCTACTCACTTTATAGATTATCTGCAGCATGATCTAAGTTCAAGGAAACAAATGAAAGTGGTTGGAAATCCGAATAAATGACAACTATACACAGTTTATAAATATTTTAACATATGGTAGTTTATAAATTTCATTATTACAAACTTGTCTGGGAAACAAAAGGTTTAGGGTGAGTGTTCAAAATAAAACTTAAAATAAATATAAGTTTTATGCATATAGTACTAGGGTGACGAACTTCTATAATATCAACACTACTATTTCATAGCCACATTGATGATAATAAAGCTTTTCTACAGTTCACAGTTCTACAGTTTTTGAACTGTAGAAAAGTTTCATAATCCAGATACTCATTTGCAAAATTTTCTTTTGCTGGAACCAATTTTCTTTGGGTGTCTGAGTAGCTGATATTTCACTATGATACTGTATGGGAAGATTAGAACAGCCTGGCCACGAAATAAAATACGAGAAATCTTCCATAGTTGTAATACAGTGCTGATTTTAACATGACATTATACTCATAAACAGCAACAAAGTTTCCAAATTTGGAAATATTACATCTCGTTAAGTTCAATATCATATTCCCAATGTCATAAAATTAAAATTACCACAATATTCTCAACCTATTATAACCTATCCAGTAACCAGAAGGGTTAGAATGAAACACTTCTGGGAATACTTAATTATAACGTTTGCTATTGCAATTTTGACCATGATATATAACTTAAAACAATTAAAAAAATAAGGTGCATATATGAATAAAACAGTACTGACGATAGATTCACTCTTTGTTCCCAAATGTAGGCATATTGTCGCTATTACTAATTTTTGCAGAGGCCAATGAGGTGTAACATGAGAGTAAGAGAATACGACTATTGCTTATACAGTATACAGTTGTATTCATGTGAAGATATTAGTAACAACTGTTTTACAAGTACTCACAAGTAAAAACAACAAATTTTTCATAAATGAGAGTATCAGCATGTTTTAATTGATATAAACTTCCTCCTAATTGATGAAATCATGGAAACTCAAATTTTACTACATAATAGGCACATCAGTGAAGTGAAAAGTTTCAATCAAAAACTGTCAAGATTTCTATCAGAAATATTTGAGTGTTAAGAACACAAGAGTATATAGCATACATATGTAGATAATAACATATTATGTAAAAAATTTTACCAAAGAACAAATTTGTGAATGGAGGTAGAAATTATTATATTTCATAAGCAATGGCTGTGAAGTACCATAGGTATCTCACGAATGCTATTAGATATAGCTATCTGTAATGAAATTTCGGTCTTGTTTGGGAGTAACCTATTTTATTGGCTCATTCTGATTAAATTTAGATATTTTAGTATTTCACCATTAACAGTTTTAAAATCATTTGAGTCGGAGACAATGGCAAAAGAAAGAAACAGTTCATACTTGATTCTGTGTACTCAGCATAGGTATCAAGATAAATCAATCTTTATGGATGTAATTTTCTAATAAAACCTAGGTAATTTTTTCTGATGGCAGCAATTTTTTAAGCCAATTATGTTTTTCTGCTTTTCTACAAAAGATTTCATTCTACTAGGGCTAGGGGATGATAATGGGGTCTCACGAGTTTATTACCACATATCCTGTGTCATAATCATAAATATTTTCCCTTTTGAACGACCCATCCTAACCCTGTAGACAATGTTAAATGCCTGCAGCATTGGCGCTCTCTAGTTAGGATAGGAACATTCTGACAATTTTGATGACATTCGGGAATACTGAATATGGTGGTGAACCTCACTAGACCCCGATAATTGAAAAAGCTAGTTGTTACCAAATGCAAATAGCCTATAGGTAGTGTGGATAAATATTTAAACCAGATAACATAATAAATCAATTTGCATAACTATTAGATAAAATTTTCGAAGTAAAATAACAGAATTACAATTTTGAGAGCAGTTCATGTAATTTTCCAGAATTATGAAGTCTTTCAACTTCTGTTCCACCACCTACGAATTCTTTGTTTATGAACACCTGCGGAACAGTTGATTCTCCTGTTAAAAGGGATAGTTCATTCTGAATACGATTTCCATCATCACGTTCATCCAGTTCAATCACTGCTTTCTCTGATGCTCCAGCACGTGTTAAAACATCTTTTGCAAGCTTGCAATATGGACAATATGATTTGGAAAACACAGCAATTTTATTACTTCCAATAAAAGATTTAATCAGCTTAGCAGAAGCGTTCGCCATTTCAAATGTAATTTGCCCTATAACTTAGTTCAATAATTAAATCAGAGAGATTAACGTCTGAATGAAAAATACCAAAGTACGGTATAACACACTACGTACTGAACGAACGGAACTGAAATGCACTAAACAAATGCACTAAAATGCGGGAAGGAAGAGATTCCGTAAAATGCGGGAATTACGGGAAATGCTTTAAAATGTGTGAATGACCAAAACTAGACAAAAATGCGAACGGGGACAACTATAAATGCACTGAAATGCAGGAATTACGGGAAGCACGCTAAAATGTGGGAATGGTGGGAAACCCTGAAATGTGAGAAATATTCTAAAATGTGGGGACGCTGGGAATTATACAAAAATGCGAACAGGAACAGGGATAAATGAACTAAATGAACTAAAATGCTAGAATGGTGGGAGATGCCCTAAAAAGCAGGAAATATTCTAAAATGTGGGGATGTCGGGAGATGGACAAAAATGTGAATGGGAACAGGGATAAATGCAATGAACGAGAACACACTATAATACGGGAATGACGAGAGATACACTGAAATGTGGGGATGACGTGAAATATAAAAAAATGAGAACGAAAAGAAAAATAAATGCACTAAAATGCGGGAATGACATATAAACGGGAGCAGAGATAAATGCACTAAAATGCAGAAGATACCCTACAATGCGGGAAATATCCTTAAATGTGGGGATGACGGGAAATATACATTAAATATACACTATGTGAACGGGAACGGAGATAAATGCACTGAAATGCGGGAAGGACGGAAAAATACATTAAGATGCGGGAATGACGGAAGATACTCTGTGAGGAAAATGTGAGGATGCCGGGAAAACTAAAATTAAATAAATTTTTATTCATTGATATTCACCCTGAGCAAGCAGTACCCAAAAGAAGTCAGCTAAAGGCTACTCAATAGCAAAAAGCTACTAAAAGATGTACTACCAACAACTGCACTCCAAACGGAACTGAACCAATATTGTAAAGTGCAGTGAGTGGTATATACCCTGGGCGCCAAAACCATCTACCGCTTTTTTAATTACGGAAATATACTAAAATGCGATCGGGAACAGGTTGCACCGTTGAGTTACTTTTTCCATTCCCTATAATATTCTTTTAATGCACATTCAAGATCCACGGTCAAGTTTTTTTCGTACACGAGAGTGCGTGCAGTCCCGTAGTGGGCCCTGGAATAACCCCAACGTATTTACTGCGTGCTATAAGATGCAACTAAAAAAAAGACATCGTAGGTAATTTTTCTGCCGGTCAACGCGGATATCACTATTTTATTATAGTGGTTAGATAATATTTAAGAAGCTTTCGGTTTAGAGCGCAGTTGCTGGTACTGAATTTTATATTGGCTCATTGTTTGCTAAGACTTTAAGCACTATTAGCAAAAAATGTAACATCCATAATCTACCAAAGCAAAGAAAGAATAAATTCAAAATTTAATGCAATAAAAACAATACAGCAAAAATGTATATCCTAAAAATTAGGATTATTTTGAATGAATGAAAAAACAGAAAGAGATTACCACACACCCACTCTCTCCATCACTCACACACACTCTTTATCAAACACTCACACACACACTCTCTCTCTTTCTCACTCACACACCCAACCACAAACTCTCTCTCTCTCTCATTCACACACCCACACACACTCTTTATGTCTCTCTTACTCACACAGATTCTCTCTCGCACTCACATACCCACTCTATCCCACTCACACACATACTCTCTCTCTCTCACACACTCACACATTCTCTATCTCCCCCTCCATCACACACCCACACTCTCTCTCAACTCTCTCTTTCATTACTCACACACCCAAATACACACTCTCTCTGACAGACCCACATACACTCTCCCTCTCTCTCACTCACACCCACTTTCTCTCTCCCTCACACACACACTCTCTCTCTCTCTCGCTCACTCACATACCTACACTCTCCATCTCTCACTCACACACACGCACACAATCTTTCTCACGCACATACCCACACACACCCTCTCTGTCACACCCACACACACTCTCAAACTCACACACGCACTCTCTCGCTCTCACACTCATCGACTCGAGTCCGAATCCAAGCACTCGCCCATTCCTGTTTTTTACTTATTTGTTTTATGTTGATTACTCAATTATTCGTATATCATTTATTACCATCTCTGTCTTTACAGTTTAATTCATATGAATAAAATGTTAGAGTAACCTGTATGGAGACTGGAGAGAGTCAGTCATTTCGGTTTGTTCTAGGCTTTCTGTAACCCAAAACTAGCCAACTTCTCCTATGGGTGTGAACATAAAATTAAGGAGCTGCGAGCACTTTTTTAAGTTAAAAAATGCGGGAATGTGGCTCTTTTTGGCCGACTTGTTGGCGGGCGACTGTTGTAAGATAAAGCACCAAATAGTTTATCACTATTTTTGATCGCATTTGTTGCATGATAAGGATTTTAAATTTATTTTTTAAGAAGTCTCCCATATTTTATAGCTTATTTTGAACATAAAATCAGAAAAGTCATTCTCAAGGAAAATATAAAACAGGGTCGAGGTGCATAATGATTACGGGCACATCCCTCCAAGTTTTCCAGTTTTGCAAATAAGGGACATTTTTCTCTGCAAGCTTTGGGAATTTTCACGAGCCTTCACACAATATACAGTCTTGTAATTTTTGCTCCCAAATGGGATATTTTCTCAAAAAAGAATGCCTGGTCTCTGTCACGCACGTTCGATTAAAATGATAAAAAAAATAGATAATATATTTTATGCCGCCCCTTCCCCACCTTACATTTCACACCATTGATGGAAGTATTATTTTATACTGGTATGGCCACTATGCCGAATTGAAAAACAAGTTAAAAAAATATAATGGACCTTTCGTCGAACTTTGATTTTCCTGTTTATTTCTGGGAAGGTAACCTATCACTGTATTATTTATAATGACGTAACAATGCAAATTTAGAATCTGGCTCAGACAGAATTTCGGGTTGATTTACAACACGCTGAACTTTTTAGGACCTGAAGACCATATTTGGTTACCCGTATCTTTTTATTTTGGATCAAAATATGCTGGCTTTTACAAATCAACTATTCTTCGATTTTTTCTAACATTCAGCTGAAGCATGTTTTGGCAAACAGTAAGTTCAAATCGCAGGACGAATTCACCAAGCCATTTAATTTTTTCGTATCGGTATGTGGTAGCAGGCTGAGTCGCACATACGTGTTTTAGACATAGACCAAATCGTTTTTTACGTACAGCCCATCTCAAACTCGTATTATCATTCATTGTATATCCATACGGAAAAGAATGAATCTAAGTAGCGGGTTCACCTCCTAACGTAAGAGCCCAAGGCTGCTTTACGCTACGACAGCTGAAAATCCTCACAATAGCAGTTAGTAACCGGAGGTTATTTTACGAGGGAAATAGTGGAGGTTTAGTACATCCCCATTAATCCTAACTCCAACAACCACACTAAACAGTCATTTTAGCAGGGACGTAGCCAATTAATAACTACGCAGAATTTTGCTACTTACAGCTTTGGTAAAAGCCGAACGACATGGAACCATTAATTTCAGTTAACGCCCTCATGGAGTGGGTTTGCCGCTAACCGCATCAACATGAAAGTGCGTCATGGACTGTAGAAAGGCCATGCTCCGGTTTGCTGACATTTCATCAGAGTTATCTTTATAAACATCAATTATTTTGCATCGCGCATATAATACTCACCTAGCACGGGATGTCGGAGAACCTTCAATAATCTGCGATACAAAAATATGCTATTTCTCAGTTCCAGAGCCTAGATCATCTAATGCAGATTCCTACTTGTTCCTTAGAAAATAATGAGAATGACCAGCAATACCAAAGGATTGTAATGCGAATGGAACAAAATATCACATCAAGTGAATAGAAGAAAAATCCTAGGAGTATGACGAAACAACACAAACATTTTGTACAGTTTCTGGGGATAAAATCCAACCAATTGCAAAAAAGTTTAACCAATACATCCTCTGAAGATGGTATTTACAAGCTTGTAAAAATTTGTTTAATTGTAGAAATACTTTTTTTTTTAAATTAAAACCTCAAAGGAGATTTGTTAACTACCAAATTAGAAAATAGCCTTTCCACAAAAGTACATCTAAGGCAATATTGGAGAAAATGAACATTGACAAAGACTAAAACACTTTTGATAAGTTTATTCATTTTTGTTAAGTCTTTGACAGAAACTTATGGGGGCTTGAAGATGTCACAACAAAATTGACATTGTAAAATTGCAGTGCAAATGGTTGTCCAGCTATTCTATAGCACTCGTATGATGAACCAATATATGAAGACCATTGTACAAATGACTGAGAACCATGTTTACATTTCAGTTATACTTGATGGAGCAAGTCATTAAAGAAATAGAAAAGAACAGAAATTAACAAAAGATGGCTAACTCGTGGCACTTAATGGTTATAGTCAGAAAATTTTCAGCCTGTATTGTTCACTATCCCTTCTTGCAATGGTTAAGATAATCTCAGTTACTATCTGGTTGGGTGCACCAAAATGACTTCGGTGCCTCACCTATTCTCAATTCATTCCATCCGCAACAGAATCAAGACCACACAATCGGGACAAATTTGTTGAAACTAATTTTATCAATTACGATCCACTGTAAAATAGATATCCCCCATCAAATATGCTAATACTACACAGTGAGATCCAACAAGTGTTTTGAACATATTACAAAATATGATAATAAAAGCCAGTAATTCTTAAGTTATCTCTAAGTTTAAAATAGAAAACTGTTAAATATATCGAATTCAAAATTTTATCGAGAACTATATCTCCAGACATTCACACTAGTATCGCTGATCAGGCTGAAAATTTTGTGACAAAATATACGACACGCCATGGAACATATCGAAAACTATCGTCTGTCCTTTTGCCTGGGATTACATTCCCACTCAGGATCAGCAAAATCATCAACTAAATGTCCCGCATCATCATATGAAGTTGATGTGTCGTCCGAGGAATGAAAATCACTATCAGAATCTGACGACGAATCATCAGTTTCAGACAGTCTAGTGTGAAGATAATTCCGCTTTGCTTTCAAGGCTCTTGAAGAGACCACTCGCCGTCGTGCTTTTGCAATTTGTTTAAGTGAACTGTGACTTTGACTGCCATGCCGCTTCTTGCGTCTAGATAAAAAATATATTTCGTTACCATTATGCGAATTAGGGGTGATCGAAATTGATCATCTGTTGATTTCCATATCAAATTAGGATATTCTCTTATGAAAAGTACTGAAAATTTCCCAGAATATTGTTAAATTGATGGAAGCCAATTTCACCTGAAAGATACATTTTATGTTGCTTATTTGACTGTGGATTTTATATCGCTGGAGTGTGCTTGTCTGAATCAGAATATGCTTAATATAGCTACTTCTGGCAATGCTATTTTCAAGGTAATTGCCTTAAGATTTCTCCAAACATATTTTGTAAAGCACAGTATAGGTCATTAATGAAACATGCCAAGAATGCATGGTCCATCTGTGGCTCATACTAGACAAAATAAAAAACTGACTAGGACAAAGATGGGATAAGGAACTAATATTGCATTATATATATATATATATTCAAAATTGAGTGATCTATAAAATTGACGGCACATTAAAGGCCTTCCTGGGGAAATACAGTACATGAGAAGGGTATAAAACAAAAACTCACCGGCGTGCATTTGATGAAACTGAGGCAGTAGAAGCATCACTATTCCTTCCTCCGTCGTCAAAATCATGAGAAGCTAGCGAGGAAGCGCGAGAATCTGTTCTTCTTCGTTTCATCGACTTGTGATTATAGTCATGTGACAATGACCACGACATTGTGTGATCTGTCGTAGATGACTGAAGAGTTTTATCACCGCTGCCCTGTCGATTAATGGGATTTCTTTTATGGTTTTCAGAGATGTAATCTGGGACATGATTGTTTGTATGACTAGTATCACCGTTCCATACTTCAGTTTGTAGTTTTTGCAAGGCGAAGTCGACATCGCTCAGCATTCTGACGTCTTCCTCCATTAATGGAAAAGCACGCTTTTCCCAAGCCTGAGCGTCTTGAGTATGACATTTGTTTGAGTGGGGTTCTTCAGACAGTGTCCGATTAACTGACTGAGCATGTTCTTGGGAACTACGACGTGATCCGAAGCCATCGTGCCAACCAGATAAACTGGGAGAAGAATAGCTATGACCAAGTGAGGTATCAGTGCTTCCATGTACAGTTTGAAGGTTGTTGGATGATGGAGTAGATGGTCGACCTGGATTATGATCTGTAGACATTCTTCTCGTTGTCACTCCAACTAAAAAGAAATGATCAATTAAAATAGAAGCACAGATTTGTAAGTCAGGCCAAGCACCAGACTTGCAAAAAGTATAAAGTCTATCACATTCTAACCACATTTAAACAAAACGAAACTGTTTTTTTCTTTTGATTGTTTTCTAGAGAACTAAAATTTCTGTCTGTATTGCTCAACCGATTAACATAACCATATCTTAGAAGAGGCAAACAGCGGCTCATGTCAAATTGAAGATGCTTAAAGACAAATATTAGGAATTTGATTAGAAAGGAAAATGTTCATTCCATGTTAATTTCTTTCGGATGAAAAAAAAAAAGTTTCAAAACTATCAAAACTCCTACTTTCATAGCCGAGTTTGAGACTTTTTCTGCAGTTTAGTTAATAAGATATTTTTGTCGTCTAGTGGAAGATTAATGAAAAATCGCCCATTAAGTCTAGTTTTCCGTCTGCTTTGGGTGTCTGAGTAACAGAGCATCTGACATTCTGCCAGTCTGGTTCGCAAACACATCAATGTTTAATAAAAAATTTAAAAAACTTGTGAATTTTTTCAACATTTAAAATAACTAAAACATATCAACGCAATATCAATAACATGTGTCGAGAATAGTGGTGTCCTTCTTGTCCGAATAAATCAATAAGTTTAAAAAATATTCCAAATTGACTCATTTTGCATTCAGTGACTGGCCCAAATGTAGTGAAACAAAACAAAATGTTTTCGACTAATAGTAGTTTGTTAAATTTGCACACCTGGCTTAGCAGACGGACTAACTGGATTAGATGGCGAGGGAGTGTATGCGATTCCTGCTGCATTTGACGAATATTGTTCACTAGGAAATGACAGCGGATTAGCTGATGGAGAATTTGGCTCATCTGTTCCAGGACCTCTAATATTACTCATCCTTGATCCTCTGTAAAAAATAAATAAATTGGAGAATGTCAATCATCAGTGTAAGGTGAAACAATTTGTTCCCGTTCATGTCTATAATATGTTCAGTTTAAATGTTATTTGAAATTCCCCATATAAATAGAATGCATTTTATCATATTCTGCACCATAGTCCTGATTATATCAAAATTTTACAACGTAACAACGTACAACAACACAATAAACTAAGTCATATAAGTTGGTAATTTGCTGTGTGTCAGTAGCTAATGCTGAAGTTCAATATAACTGTGCTCCAGGGCCCATTGGAATGATTTCTATGATTTTATTACTGAAATGTTTAATGCCGACTATCTCCAATTTGGTAATTATGCTTTAACAAATCGGAAACCGTTTTATTCTCATTTAAATAAGGTTTTAAATCTTGAGAACAGAATGCAATGACAAGAAACATTGATGTCCTTGTTATACGCACCTTCCTTTCCTGGATATACTCCACTCCATGTATGCCAAGTACTTTTTCTTCTCGACAATTTCATAATGATCGTGTCTACATTGGAATGCTGATCGAGATATATCTTCATACTCTTCGTCTGGAAAAGTGTTAAATGTCCAAGGTCAGATTACGACCATTAATATTACTATTACAATACACAGAACGATGAAGAATATTTTTTTCTTGTTGATGAGTTAAATGTGAAAAAAAACAGCAAAAAAGGCAAATAATTACAAGGATACAGAAGAAAAGGTGGAGGAAACTAAGTTTGCAGTTTTCTTTGTAATGTTCAAGTAACAGAGAAATTGATATTACTTTCAGTCTATTATGTAATTTGCTTGATCAAAAAGATACATAGTATTGCACTACAAGGATATTCAGAAAAAATGAATCATTATTATAAAAATTAGGCCAAAACATTTTTTTTTTTTTTTGAAACATCAGCTCCTAATGGTCCATCTATGCAATCATGGAGATCAATTCCTACCATAAGTCATTGAAGAATTGTCAGTATTTTCCTGCTTCATAGGACTAAATTCAACAATCTTCCAACTGCAAAAAAAATAGTAAAGTTGGGAATCAAACCTGTAGATCTAATCAATCTGAAAAACTGGAAAATTGATTTTAGTCAACTATCATATTTGTAAAACTAATACTTAATAACTGTATCCTCAGTTGCAACTATATCAACAATATTGCAAAAGAGGAAAAGTTCTGTCCTATAACCATATTTATATGGTAAGTTTTTTTAAATTTTGGTAATATTTAGTTCTTTCCAGAGTGCAGGTATATATCAAAACTCGTCATCTTCTCGCTGCATATTTTTAGTTTGCGCCATTTAACATATAAAAGCCAATTCAACTGCAAATAGGGGTGGGACAATTCGATTCGTTGATTCGAATCGCTTGGAAGCGAAACTGCTTCGAATCATCGTGAATTGGCCATATGAAAAAAAAACCTGCTGAATGAAGTGGAATTTTCGTTTTTAACAACAGCCTGAAATCTTGACAAAATCGATCACATTATGCTGTTAGAATAAACTTTTTGTTCTCAAACATTGGAAATGAATTGAAAATACATTGCCTTTTTGTCTGTTCATGCTAATAGTAGTAGTTCGTTACTACAAATTTCTTGAGTTTCATGATGGAGACAATTTTTGAAAGCAAAAATTATACAAACTAAATTTGAATACCAGTACTTGAATACCATACTAATTGCAAACAATATTCTACCTTGGTGTTTGAATTTCCTTATACGCAAGCTTCTCAATCCTGGCAGAGTTTAGTCCATGAGGAATAACAATGTTATTAATGTCATATGCCTGTTCAGAAGATTTCTTTTTCTTCCAGTAGGCATTCTGAAAAAAGCATATTGTGTGTTCGAGGTAGCATGTCATCGTACTATTGCCCCATGCACGATCATAATATCGAACTTGCAAATTCAGAAGGTCAAGTACTACGTCAAGTTGTCAATACATTGTGCATTTAGTTGTACTTTTTATCTTTGCAATACACATATTATCTGTTCATACTATATATGTTTTGTTATCTCTACATTCCATACCAATATAATTATTATACATATAAATTCGTTGCCAAGATAAGGGAAATCGTTGCAGTAACAAGAACAAAAGCGAGCAGAGTTTCTGACATTTCTTCGAATGATTATAGACATATACAACAGAGGAATAGATTGAAGACAAAATGCACCCCCGAGTAAATGGCCAACTCTGATCACGACCATTTATGACATTCAACTGCAAAAAATGGTGCTCATGTCACAAATATTGTTCATAGTTACATGACTCAGCCATCAAGATGAAAAGTCATGCAAAACTCCAGGAAAATTTTTGGGATTTCAAAGTTTGCTCCTGTGAGTCTTTCAGATTGGTAACATGGATATAATATTTATTCCCTTTCTTTTCCAACTCGCAAAGCAAATTTGTCAATAAATAAAATGATATCACAACAACAAATAGATAACACATGAACAACTCTAACCTGACTTGGTCCAAATTCAGTTGGAGTAGCTGCACCACTATTAGAACGTTGATGTGAATTAAATCCACCAATAACAACAGGAGATTCCATATCAGAATCGAAGGACTGTCCCCTCGCCCTTTTCTTGCTGGTGTCAGACATATGACTAAGCTTTCTTCGTTTACCTTCTGTTGGTTCGTCCAAATGATTGGGAGGCAACATAGAGTTAGATCTGAAATAAAAATGGATATAAGCCCAATCTGAAAGATTTTGTCCAAACATGCTTTTCCTTCAGCATAAGGCCCTGAGGGATCGCGCCGGGGGCGCGATCAATCAGTGGCTCATGCTCAACAAGATAGAAATTTTGATGGGGAGGTGAATCTAAAAAACATTCAATTACAAGGAAGATTCAACGGATTATATCACAAAAATTGAATCAATCAAATCAGAAAATTTTCGAACAAAAATAAATCAAGCCAAGCATAAATTTTTTTTAGGAATTCAGTACGATTATAAAAAAATTATCCAAGAATTAGAATTAACTGGAACTGTTCTTTTCATTTAATGCACTATTTAAAAAATTAATAATTAAGAAACACTCGATTACAATAAATACCTTTCTCGTTTCTTTGCCGATTTATGTTTTAATTTTTTATTATGCTTTTTCTGTTTCTTTGTTTCCTTTCTTTCCGATTTCCTACACAGTAAATAAAGGATAATTATTTAAGATAAATTTAATCAATCGGCTTAATTTCTAGGATGAAAAAGAGATGAAGGACTACACAAAATAAAATAATAAAAGAGGGAAATGAGAAATATATATCTTCTTCGCATAAATACATAGTGCAGGGTGGCAGAATCTTGTTTTTCTTCAGGTACTCAAATTATTTACATTTTCTTTGGATGCCCAAAAGGCTTCAAGACTATCAACACTGCTATTCCATAGAAGTATTGACGATTTTGAAACTTTTTGTACATTTCGGTTGCTACCAGACTCTCAAATGCATTAATCTTTAGCAAGAGATATACCCAGAAACATTGCTCATTTGCTAAATTTTTTTCAGACAGAAGGCATTATCTTCAGGTGTCTGAGTAGCAAAGGGTTAATATCTGAAAACAACAAGGTTCAATCCTGTTTAAATTGTACCATCTTAGACAGTGATATATAAAATGCCCTATAATTCAGATAAATTTGTTTCAATATTGTTGTCAAATTTGTTTCATTTTAAAGCATGGTAGAACACGCAAAGTTTGTAAACGCCCGAGTATGTTTAGGATTTTTAGACAAACTTTGCTATGTTTGGGCATTAGCGGCTTGCAGCAAAAAGGTCAAAAAAATCAAACTTACGAGGATGATCGGCTATGCGATCCATTTTTCTTGCACCATTTACGCTTTGACTTCATTACTGCACGCATTGAGATAGAAAGTGGAATATCTAAAACAAGTTACAGCAAAGTAAGAATAAAAACATTAAAAAGAAAAGCAGAAAGTTTTATTCCAAAGAGACTCCCATTTTGTGACACCTTATAATCTTATGCCTTTTCAAAACAGTTCCTTTTGATGACATGATGATATTCTATGAAATCCAATTTGAATGAACATTGCTGTAAACTCCTATTGATGATATTGAAAACTATACATAATGAAATATGTTTGATTTAGTTTTATTTAATAATTTTTATCCTCCTACCGCAAAACAGAATAAATCCAGCAAAATATTCAAGAAACTAAATGAATTTTATAACGATTTTACTGGTTAGAGAAAGACAAGATATGTTTCGTGGATTCGTGTGACGGACTGCCTATCCTATGTTCCACTGTTTTTGTGAAAACAGATCCGGATGGGACTTTGGGCTCAAGGATTCTTGAATCAGAAAGAATAAGAAGTGCGTTGATATAACAGAAGTGTATTCCTTTTCCAAATTTTGAAACAAGTTTATTACACAAGTTTTCGCTAGATCATATAGTCCAGTTTCATCATTACCTGATTAAGCTGAATTACGATTTAGCAAAAGCTTATGTAATGTAAGTTGTTTGAAAATGTGGAATAAGATTATAGATATCTGTTTTAGAGAAAGACACTTAAACTTAAAAGAATACTATTATACCAAATATTACCTTCTACAGATGATATTACTGTGTGATAGGAATGATCATGTTGTGCTGCCTTTAATACAAGAGATACATATTCCTGTGTTCTTCGAATGTCGGATTCTCTTCCCACACACATTATAGAACTGTCATTTGGAACAGTTTTGCGTTTCAGTGGCTGGAAAACACGTTTAACAACAATTAGATAAACGTCTGTGTGCAAATAAGATGGCAAAATTAAATAAGTGTGAAACAGACGGGAAGAATGCTAAAACACCCAAAGGAAAGTTTCACCAAAAGAAAATTTAACGAATGGACATAATTTCATTATAACTTTTGCTACGAGAATAAAACGTTTATGTTAAGTGTCTAATAGCCATTTATCAATAGGAAAAAAAACCTCGAAATCATCAATACTTTAAGCAATAGCAGTGCTCATGGGACAAAAGAAAATGACATGAACATTTCAAACACCAGAAAACAAAATTCTGCCACTCTGGTGTGAAATTAACATGGGCTCACTCACTGGTTCCAAAAAATATTTTTTGCAAAGTTATTACCTTGTTAGAAACCAAACTGGCAGGAGATAGTTTTATTAATTTCCTGTTGCTGAAAGCACCCAGACACAGTTGCCTCGTCCGTGCTGATGTGTGTAGTAAATCTTCTGGCCGTAGTGCAATATTTGGCTTTCGATCCACAGCTTTTATATCCCCTGAACTTCTGGAAAAAAACATATTAGGAATAGCATGCTAAAAAGTTTGAGCAAAATCTTTTGGGTGGCAACTGCTTTTTACCAAAATAGTCTAACACTTTTACAAGCTGTGAAACATCAGATCTGTGAATACACCTACCATACACTACGATATACAGTGGGCGGCATTGGAGATATTTTATACCGGCGTCAAAATACCGGTATTCCATGTCTTTTTCTGCTAGCGAAAAGTGTTCAATTGTGCCGTTTCAATAAGCACCCTAATTAAGAAAAAATTATATAATAATATAAGCTGACGATAGTGGGCCCAAGGCTCACGAAATCCTGATGTCACGGCAAACAGGCATGGGGAAGACTAACGCGATATCTTATTTTAGAAAACTCTACCATCATGCCACCCAGATTTACCATAAGCCATTCCCAAAAGTTTAGCTAACTACAGCGGAAGTTTTAATAATTTCAGTTGCAATAAAACTCACGCGCATGTATTATAATGTCAGTCCTACCTTATTTGACTTGATCAATTACTAAAATCAATACTGCACTGATATCTTAATAATGTAGCTAAGTGAGGGATAATGTAAATCAAAACAAAATGAACCTACTTCTACAACTTATGCTGAATATGCTCAATATGTGAAGCAACTGTTCAACAAAACACTGAATTATTCAGCATATACGCTACTGCCTGCATGAACTGAGATTTTCAAAGAAATACTGCAGTAGATCCTATTCCATTAGCTATTTAGACAAATTTATGTTAACAAGAATAAGAACATAAGTAAATTGACCAAACCATAACAAACAAGTTTATAAAAAAATTTCCTAATAAATTATAGATATTTATCCATTACAAAAAACCTGTAAGAAAAATGTATGGAAATGAGATCTGTCAGATATGGATCACATATGGAACGCACCTGAGTGGTACGATCAATTGACAAAATGAAATTTTTGTTTGAGAGATGCCTTGAAACAATAATCGGTCAGCCAGATGAATAACTCACCTATTTACAGAAGATGGTTGGTCCGGAGAAGGTGAATCGCTGGACAATGGTGACAAACTGTCAAGAAGCCTGAACAGAGATTGAACGAAGTTTATTCATCAAAAGAATTTGAACTCTCATACTAAAAATACAGATTCTACAATGCCTTTAAACTAAAGATTTACTCAATGTATCAATGAGAAAAAATTTTTTCAGACACTTGTTATGTTCATCAGATTATGTTCTGTACACTAGATAGAATACTAGATGGTACACTACATTAGAATAGTCCTAACGTATTTTCTGCATGTCATAAGAGACTAAAAGGAAGCAAAGAAATGGTAAATGGTTTTACTATTACCCAGGGCAGATACCACTCACTTCACTTCACCCTGGCGGAATATATTGGAATACTTCTATACTTCTATACTTCAAAACTACATAAGCCTGTTTTGCCCTATTGCACTTGCCGTAAAATAATTATCTTGCCAATTCTCAGCTAATATGTTTTCACATGCTCTAATCCTGTCCTTACGATTTGAATGCTGCTTCAGAACAAACAAGTAGGATAAGAACAGTACCAAAACAAAGGTAAACATGACTTTGAATTTATTGACTCTGACTGACTGAACAAGAGCATTAAAAATAGTGTCTAACCTCGTTGACTGGTGGACATTGTTTAGTAACTGATTGACATTACATGGAGGTGTCGATTCCTGCATCAAAATATTACTGGATCGTTGTTTATGCTGCAAAACAAGAAATAGTGAAAAAAAAGAAGAAATTAATATATATCTCATGATAAACACATACATGAGATCAACAAGGAATATACCAAACCGAGCTGAAATGAGATTGAATGCAATAAAACCAACACAACTCTTCTCTGATATCTGACCAAGATATTTATCATACAGAGACTTGAAAAAAATGAATGCTTCTATATTGAAATTAACTGTTAATTCAAGGACACATTATCTGTGTGAACTTAAAGTATATCATCTAAAAATGTAGACATCATTGTGCAGTGTATTCAGGTTCATAAATTCTGGAACATTATGATATTGGAATCCAATAGCAATTTAACATTATAATTGAGGGAGGCCAAAAATTGAATATCTGTTAATTTCAGAACTGAATAGAATTCTATTATGAACAAAAAAAACGAGTCAAAAACACAAAAACTGATGTAAAAATTTATAGTTTTTTAATTCTGTTTATGATTTGCGCATTACAAATTAAATATTTCGTACAGACCTAATTATAACATTAGACAATTTAAGAAATAGTTTTGAATGCCAGGAACCAATTAGGTGCCAAGAGTTGCATGAATTGAAGACCAGCAAACACACCTTAATGCAACATATACCAAACAAGCTGCCAAAGTAAATTGCAATGAGCGTTACCTAGATAGTAAAACCCATACACTTATTCAGTGCATAAACTCGATATGGCCCAGTTTTATATTTGCCGTATACAAAAGGCAGAAATATTTTCAGCCATGTAGGCTTCTCGAAAAATAAGAAACAAATTTTAATTACCATCGTTGCATTCAACGGTGTTGTTTGACCCAGGATAGCAGTGGTGGTATCTTGTACATCAGTAGGTAGGATACATGGTAACGATGATACCTCAAGTTGAACCAAACCCTGAAAAACATGTTTCACTCAGTATTATAAGAAAAAACATTTAGATACTAGTATTGATAATCAATGATATATAAGTATTGCAACATTAGGTAATAATCCATATTTAGACATAAGGCCACGAGCACATAAAAACGAATTCGACCTAAAGTGAAAATAAAAACATCAGTTTGCGCCTTTCGTACAAACGTACAGCGATTCCGCGCTCCTAAAATCTGCTAACAAACAATTTTTGCTAACGCTCGAACAATCAACCATGGGATAGGCTAGTTGTCTCTCATGCTACATGCCGTCCACTTTCAGCAAGACCCGAAAGCCAGCGCGTTTCTTCAGGCGAAAATGACAAAATGAGAGAGCAAGTGAAAGAGAACATAAGTGAAGTAGTGCACAATGCCTTTGTGTAGACGCGGAACAAATCGAACAGATTTTTACTCGGTTTCGTGTATTCGGATTCAAACTACATTTATCTTAAAGAATTATCGATGTGGTCAGATTGAACCCAATAACATTTCTGTAAAGTATATTATAATGAATTATGCTGATGAGAGAGACAGGGTCCATGCTTAACAAAATAAAAATACTGATTGCACATACTTTGGCATCCCTTAGCTGTGTATATAAATCCCCTTGTTGACGAATGTTAAATTCCAAAGACGATATTCTTGACTGTAGCCAGGTCCAGCGACGTGAAATTTCAGCCCTTTCAGCAACCCACTTACAGAACGATTTCCTGACCCTATAAAAAAATCAATGGAAAATGAAAAAAAGAAGTCTCTGCATATTTCAAAAGATTTCAATCAAAGATGTGAAAATCTGTGATTGGCTAATTTTCCTAAAAAAACAGTCTCATATAAATCAATACTGATGTGTTATAATGAACAAGCAATTTCTGACATATGTTTTGAAATGTACAGATTTACTGCAATAAAGCAACGTTCTGAGGAAAATGAGTATTAAGGTCTTTTTATTTTTTCTTCTTTTAAATTTAAAAATTCACAGATGCTGGTTGCGTTTGTACTGGTCGCAAAAATGCCGATATTACCTGTATTATCAGCAGATGATCGTGGCATGCATTAAGAAAAATACCACAGCATGTTCAGAAATTTTTCTAGAAGTGGGTGTGTTGCCCTTTCATCTCCGAGCAAAAGTATTAGATTAGATTACAAAGAAATAAACTTTGTTAACATCAATCAATACAGCATAATTTTTCCTAAACACTTACATTACCTGATCACTGTATTCAAATCCTGTCTCCTTTCACAGATGAATATAAATGATAAGTACTCACTTTTTAGATTGTTTGAAACCGACTTTGCCTCCTTGCTGGTTCTTTTTTTGTGAATTAATGTACATATCTTCATCAGAACTACTGTCAGTCATATCAGGATCATATTGTGATCGTAAATATTTGAACTCTTTTTTCAAAATACCTGAATATATTTCAGTACACAATAATGTAAAGCTAGATGATTTGGTGCAGTGATTCAACTAATTCAATAGTGTCCATTTTCATAATCTTCGGATATTTTTAAGCATATACTATCATGTACCTTCAAGAGGTAATAGATCTTTCGAATCTTTATGCAGATGTTATAAAATATTAGACACTTTCGTCTGCAATTATAGAATTGATTTTTCTAATATTCACACATGCAATGAGGGTACTTTGAAAATCTAAACCACTAAAAAGAGATTGCACAGCACATCTTGTTTATGAACACTACATATCAAAAATGAGTAGGATATACCATGTTTGATAAGTGTCTAACACTTAGCAAACCCCAATCAGATTTCATTTTTTGTGACTGCACTAATAACAAAGATAACTTGACTTTTAAAGGCAATAATGATTTCTATAGGCTTTGGTTTATCAAATGTAATTTTATTATACCCAACTGATAGATAATTTATCCTTAACATGATAAAAACATGATTAAAAATATAGTATTCCTTGCGTTAGCATAAAAATATATCATACCAGCCCCAGCTTTAGCCTGGTTGACAGTTTCCACCCTTTTGTTCATTTCAGATACAGTTTGTTCCACTCTTGTTAGTTGTACAATGGGATCTAAATCCATTCCACAAATATCTCCTGCGACTCTTTGGTCATCAAAGTTATATTCCTTTTTGACAGAAGAACCTGATATTCTTCTAACACTGTCTCTCAACTTCGCAGGTTCTTTCGATATGTAACATTGATTTTTTGTTAACCCTTGTTCAAAGTTAGGTAGATTTCTTCCAAATATCTTATCCCAAAAATTTGCCACAAGTTCAGGCTCTTTGGCACTTGATGGATGTGAATGTAAATCAGCGCCACTTACAGAGCCATTTCCCATCCGGGAAGTACAAGTTCTTGAAGAATCTTGAGCCTGAACCGATATTTTTTCAAAGTTTTTTCTTATGTGCGATGAGATATCTTGCAAACGCAACTTATCAACTTTATTTTTCAAGCAACTTAGTCTTTTATCTAAATTCACGCTGCACTCCACCGCAGTTTTGATTTTGACCTGAATTCGAGCTTCATGCTCTTTTTCTGCCATTTCTTTTTCTTCTTCGGTGGCTTTTGTTTCATTAATGGAAAAATCCAAGCTCTTCACTGATCTATGCAGTGGATCTTGGAAATTAGGAATCACAGTGTCGATATCAATATCAGAGTTTCGTTTATGTTGCCTGCTTTCTGTTTGTAATGGCAAACTAGTTCCTTTTAATGAAGCGGCTAATTCTTGCAAAGTATGTGCAAGTTTGTGTGACATGTTAATTTTAGACAAATCACTGTTCAACAAATCTGTGTATTTTAATTCATGTGGTAAATGAGGCATTTGGTCTGATGTGAATTGATTGCTGTCTTGCAGTTCACTAGTTCCGTCTTCCCTGCAGGATTCTGATAGCTCCGATGTATGATTATCCGGATTATCCATACTTTTAGAACAGGAGGTATTTTCACATTCTTCTGATTTTACAACAGAAGTTGATGTCATTGTGGCTGTTGTTGTGGTAAAAGTCACCGTTGTTGCATCTGGAGGAACTGTTTGCACAAAGCCAGTTGATCTTAAATCCAACAGTGCACTCTGTGGTCGTAGCAAATTATGATTTGTTTGAGTGATTCTTATTTTTCCATTTGGATGGTTCTCACACTTTTCACTACCAGAGTGATTCTTATCAGAGCCATATTCCACATAACCAAGTCCTTCACCACATGTTACTTTGTTCATTTTACTTTTCTTATCAACAACGTGGTGATTGTTGTATGTAACATTGTTTTCCTGCAAAATCCCACCAGTACGTTTTTTACAATCTCCCCAGCCATTATGATTGATGTTGTTGGTAATTATGCCATCTCCTTGTCCAAGATGTACAGCAGGATGAGACACTGCTGGAAGAGTTTCTTTTAGTCCGGTCAAGATGCATGGTTCTGTCACAATCATATCTGTACCTGTATGATAATAAATATATACCAACAATATTAGCAATATCAATCAATCATATGACATTAGTGCAGATTAAAAGATTGGCAATGACCATACCTGCAAAACTTTTACTGACTGTTGTGTCTCCACAACCATCAGTCAACTGATGAGTCTCCTCAGAATGTTTTACAGTTGACTTTTGAGTTGTATCAGTGCCACAATCATTCCCGTTAACCTTGAATTACAAATTTGCATGTGTTATGTCATAAATATAGTATCATAGCAAGTGAAAGTCATGTGTTCCCATTTAATCAAAAATTCAATACTCTCTAGTTTATTTGATAATTTTGCAGACTAGGACCAACCGTTCTCGAAGTTTAGTTTAATTGGTATTCAAAATTCATAATATAAAGAGAGTTATCGCGGATTTAACGTTTGCCCATTTTGCAGCAAAGTCGTGATTTTATGCCATATCTTTCAACATAAAATCTGATTTACAGAGTGAATCAATTTAGAAATAATCAAAAACAGAATTACTTTTCATCAATATTTTAAAATACCTGACCATTCAAATGAGTATGTAGATTTTTGCCGAAGCAAAACTTTCGGTTGCTGATTTTATGTAAATGCTTTACATACTAATGTATACACGATCATGTAAACATGTCGTGATCCTGAAGAAAGATGATATAACATGGAACAACATAATTACCTTTTCACGAAGTTTTATATCTTCTACTCTTGTAGTTTCGGTTTCTGGATTAAGATAATCTGTCGACTGATGATTGCTGGACTGAAGGGCCGGGGCCATTCCACCACTAGCAGATCTGTCCATCCGTCATTGTCCAAATACAAACTGATCCGAACAATTGCAAGCTCATTAATCAACAAACCTAATTTAACAAGTAACATTATTACTGAAGGAATAAAAATGTCAGACATAATAACGGCCAAGATTTTATTGATTCCAAATAAAATCATTTCGGCATAATTTTTCCAAATTAATGTTGTTAAACAACTTCAGGTTTTTTTCTTCAGACAAACAAACTGGACTATTTAGATAGATTGTCAGAGTTAATAAAATCACCCCAAAACCATAAATGCACTTAAGGCAAACTAATTGAGTCATAGATCAAAGGAAAGAAGCCATTACAAAATAAAATCAGTACATGTATAGAGATTCGGCGTCTATTAAAGTTTAGTATCATATTTCAGATTATCGTATAAACTTCCCATGCAACTCATCCTAACTAAGAGGAAATGCGGATTTGTAACAAATTATACATTATGAATTTGACAAAAAGACTAGAACACTCTCCAAAAATGTGTTCAAAAAGACTCCTTTTGAGTAGTCAGCCAAAATATGGGCTTTCAGACATATTCACAGTAGCACAATTAGAATATGAGGACAGCTTTCAGTTGTACCATGGTTGATACAACAACCAATATAACTTCGGATTTTACCAAAGATGAGAAGTCTGATAATTTAGCTTTCAACTGATATTTAGACAATATCAAACAGATATTATTTGATAACTTGTGCTAAGTGGCAACTAAAAAAACAGTGGCTTTGATTGATTACTAAAAGCCTTGTAACAAGGGACAGAGCCATATGTGCAGGAATCCATCGAATCATGATAGACATTGTTTTATTAGCCACACCTGGATTTGTGGAAAATAAAGTCGATTTTTTGAAAATCCTTCGTGAGATTCTAGGATAAGTTTTTAGTCTAGCATTTTTCTGGGTAAATCCACCAATCTGCTAATATCAATACAATATCAGCTTATTTTGGCCGACACTGATATTCCTGAAATTTGTCCGATATATATATATATATGTGTTGCAAGACTAACTTGACAGTTTTCAGATGGTTTGGAGAAAGACAACTCCATCTGCGCATGGAGCTTCAGATTTTTTTTCTTATGATTTTAAATTGAATGGGCATGATATACTTGACCCAATGAGATATAAAATACTACAAAAACTTGTTTTTTGGTAAAAATTTGCATGATTTTGGTAAATTAAATAGTCTTTGACAAAGCTTTGTGCGAAATCAGATGCGATTTTACTTGAGCACAACCCATTCTTGCTTATCCAAATCTCAGTAAAACATGTCACTCTACATGTCTTGATCTATCAGTCTGTGCAATTGATTTGATTAAAAGCATATATCCAACAATAAGATCAGCCTCTAAAAGATGGTCTCAACATAATTCGGCAACATCTCATGAAGAAACAATAAAATTTCAATCACAAATATTATCACTATCAAATAACATAGCCTATCAGTATTAAACTCTATGTGTTTTCTTGAAGTTTCATAGACCGTAGAAAGATCGGAACAGGCTCAATTAAAATATAACCTGTACTTCTACAACGTCAGAGAATTGCAAGAGTGTAGTCAGCATAATGGGTCATGAAGTTTGGTACCATATTCCAGATTGCCATCAAAATGCAGAATATCACTATGTTGAAAGCAACCAATCCTAGCCCGGGAGGCAATTGAAATGTCCACTACCTTCTACCACTTATATATTTAATGGCATTCAGAAATATGGTACAAAACATCACTGGAAACCCAACATAATAACTTAACCTGAACTGATCAATATCAGATTTTTAAAATCAAAACAATAATATACTGTATAGGCTACTTCTAACTGATAGTCAAAAACCAGCGGGTATTTGGCGATCATTGTCAGTTTAGTAGCCCTGAGCCACAGCTAATTACCACATAAACAGATGAATAACCAAGTATTAAAATTCTTTAATAAAAAATGCAAAACAGCACTTCATGAAACAGAGGATATCATCTGACCTCCATTTCGATCACCAAAGGTCAAATATTAGCCTTCTATTTTATTAAATCTAACATACATTTTGCTAGAGGCAGGCAGTTACTTATAAATGAAGTTACTTTACCAGGTCCAATGAAAGAACATGGCCTTTGCCACATTGGCCTATCCAGTATCTGTACCAGGGTAAGCAAGCTATTCCGTATTTTGATGGATCCAGAACCAAAACAATGCAAGCATGTGCACGATGACTAGCTCTCCAGTGTTCCCATTGTATAGCATGTACTGCTTAAAGTGGTAGATGCATATGTACATTGAAATATATTGAATTCTAGTGCGAAGATAACATCCTTCCACATTTTACTTTAAAAACCAGTATCAGTACCATAAAAAGCGAGGAAAATATTTGTTTTGGGTGACATCTAGAGGAACCCTGTGTCATTGAACAATGAAGAAACATTATATCACGTGACCACATACGAGAGAGCGGCCACGTCTCGAAGCGTAATGGCGGCCGACAACACCCATTTATCACATTTTGTGTATAATAAACATACCTTCTGTGTGCCTTGCAGTCATCAAATAACGACTAAATTTTCTCATTGATTTGAAGAGTTGTATAATATTCTACGTACGAAATTTTAGAACTGTATGGATGAGACTTCCCTTGATAAACTGATTGGAAACATGACCAGTCTCACAACAAACCGAATTCGCCCGACAGACACCGATGCGAAGTACATTTCTGGCGGTCTCACAGCGCGGTATGTTGCCTCCTCGTGATAGGCTTATTTGGCGTCGCTGATTGGCTAATGTCACGCGCTGTTATCCTGTATAGAGTGCACTCCCACCGCAAATATTATCATTCGCATAAGTTTGTTTATTATGCTGAAAGTATCTCCGGGTTATAACTTGGAACAAGAAATAACTTTACGTTCTGAGGACTTTCTAATCAATTCCAAATAAAATCCCCAAGATATCGCTGATGTTCTTCTTTTCATATCTCCGAAAGGCGGGAGGGAAACAATTATAGGCAGACTCAAGGCTCAGCATCGAAGCTAAAATTTGCAATAAATGAGTGCCACATTTCTGGCATTTTACCCATTTTAAGACAGGTTAGCGGGTATTCCCGCGAAAACAAAACAAAAATCATTTCAAATATCATACGGTACTTGAGATCCATGTATTTTCTACTATCTTTCAAACTGACAGACAACGGGTTGAATATATATATATATATATAGCCTCCCTGATCCAACTTAGCAATATATTGCGATATGTGTGATATGACATTTCACCAATACTGAATAAAACACAAGAAATTAAACATCGGAAATGCGGTTCAAGTCCCAAAAATTTTATAGTGATGACTAAAAATTGCAAAATTAAACCATCCATTGTAATATGGATGAAATCATTTTTTTAACTGTAAATTTGTATTCTTGGATTCAAATTTATGCAGGAATGAATGTGGTATACCTTATCTTGATGTTGTTTGTGAGATAAAGACCAATTCTCAATTGCCTGTGAGAATAGATAATTTGATTGATTCCTGTCCAATCAGTCTACAAATTGAAAACTTATGATGGAAACTAACCAGTGAGTTGTCACTATGTTAGCTTTATTTTCAATTATATATTTCCACCACACAGTTTTGAATGGTATAAATTTTATGGATGCTATTGTTTTTGGTACTTTCATCCAAGGATGAAGTCATTTATGATTTTTAAGTGTTATTTTGTTATCTTTTTTTTATAAAGATGGCAATCTGCAGAACCATAAAGTCATGCTTTGTTTCTGTTTTGAACCAATAACATAATTTCTTGATCTATCCATTTTATTTAATATAAAAGCTAATCAAATTTATCGTCAAGAATATTTGAATGTCATTATTTGACATGGTGGTATTTAATAAATTTATTAATTCAATGCACCCAATTAAATTTTGTGTTTTTATTTTGCTATTATTAATCACCTGTCATTCATAGTACAACCCTATTAGTTGTAATGAGTGGGATTAACCAATCTGATAAATTTTGTACATTCTATTCGGCTATATCCAATATTAATATATCCTTGAAATTGCTGATGTGGTCTTTCAAAATTCAATATACAATAATTAGTACGGTCAGCAAACTCCTGATCATATAATATGATACTTCTTGTTAATGTTTATGAATATCTCTCATAAAAAGAGAAGTTATGCTCAATAATTCAGATTGAAATTAAGTTTTTTTTGTATATATCCAATACAGTAATTGGCATAGTTAGGTTTTTCGAATATTCAAATCATATTTGTCTGAGTGTGCATCAAACTCTTGCTCATATAATATGATCCATCCTTGTTAATGTTTATCTCTCATTGAAAGAGAAGTTATGTTCAATATTTCAAATTGAAATTAAGTTTCTTTTTATTGCATATTCTTTATATTTTCATATAGGATTCTAATAAGTGGGATTCACCAAGTTAATTGATACATTTTCGTTCGCTACATCCAATATTAATGCATCCTTGAAATAGCTCATTTGGTTTTGTTCAATATTCAGTACTTGGTATAGTTAGGTATTTCCAATAATCAATTCATATTTGCCTGAGTGTGCAGCAAACCCTTGTCAATGTTTAGGAATATCTCTCATTGAAAGAGAAGTTATGTTCAATAATTCAGATTGAAATTGAGTTCTTCACCTTTCATATTCTATATTTATTCATTTTGCAGCATCAAATTTGTTATATTTCGTGAATTTCTCCAAATAAGTTCATCTAAAATATTGAAAGAAAATCAATTTCAATCCTAACCATAGAGTACCTAACGATTTGGATTCAAAATTGTCTCTTTACAACATAAAATTGGATATATATCATGATTTTGCTACGTAGTGAGTCAATTTAGAATATCAATTGCAATCCTAATTCTATCATCTTTGGGTTATTATGTCATAACTGTAAGCAATGCATACATCCCAAGGAATCTTCATTTTAAATAACAAGGCATTGGTAATGTACACAAATTAATTTTCTTGTCTGCCATGCTTCATTTTCTAGTATTATCATGATATTCTTAAATCTCGTCGGATTTTTTTTAAAATATCACATAACTATGAGGATGCAGCCAATCTGTTTGAAAACCAGTATTTTGTACACATTCAAAATTGAACCCTGTGAAATTTAGAATTGCAACTGTTATTTAAACAGACAGAGGTATGCTTTCAGTGGAAATGCACACGGTGAAATATAACCCATTGAATTGCACTCTACTCTAGTCGAATTGTGCACATTCAAATTACACCCAATCAACCGTTTTGTTTTCCCGCAAATATCGGGGCCCTAAAAGCAAGCAGAACTTTTATATTACAGTGGTCATCTGGAACTGTTTCAATTCCACTGGGTGTAGTTAGGCTGTGTACATTTTCACTGTTTGAAAGTGAACTAGATATGAGTCGACCGAGTGCAATACCTGGGTCCTCTATGATTGATTGCAATTCAACTTAGTGTAGTTTCTACTGGGTTCTGTTCGAGTGAGTACAGTCCCTCCGGATGCAATTCCATCAGGTGCACTTTAGCTGGGTTGATATCAATTTTGTGCAGTTATAGTTCAGTCAAAATGAATTGTAGAATCTTCTGTCAGAAGTTTTCATTGGTACAAATTAAACAGAATCCCACATAGCCACAAAAAAGAATCCAGGTTTCTCCTAATATCAGTCAAAAGTCACTAAAACCTGATATATTTTGCGTGGCAATGTCATGTATTTCGAAGATTCTCACTATTATGCCTTGTTTACCTGCTTGGTACACTTTTCGACATAATTTCATAGTTGAAAATCTTCTGGGATCCTTCCTAATCAAAATGCTGTTTCATTATGTTTTGAGTGAAAATTAGCTTCTATTAAAAAAACTAACAACTTTAGTGTTGAATTATTCCCAATTCCCTTATGAATGATGTGGATTCAGTAATAGACTTTAAATGATACTGTGATACACACATTGTAGCCCTGTAACCAACAGCTTTCGAATGATGCTCGAAAACCTTACTGGTCCTACAGGGAATGGAAGCATTGTCAATTGCAAAACAAGTCATTTTACCAAGCGCCAAAGTTTGCAGATTATCTTCGTAACAGGGTTAGTCTCAATATTTCTGTTATAACACACCCTGTGAGCCAATTCAACAAAACAACAGCTCTGTACATTTTGTTTGATTTATTTTAGAAATAATAACAGTGGATCAATATATCAAGAAGTAAAATAAAGAAACATGTTACTGACGATATAATAAGACTCTTACAAATAATTCCATCTTGACTGATGTACCAAAACAAGGTAAAATACTACATCAAGATGTAATGGAATTTCTTTTTGTCAGGCAGGCATAATCCACATCTAATCCTTTCAATTGACTAGGTAAATCTGCATATATTTTTGTCATTTACTTGAAAAATTTAATAGCACCATAATTTTTGTGTAAAATATAAATTATTTATGATAGATATTCTCAATTGTACAAAAACACAAAAATATGAACAAAATCAAAAATAAAATATTCAGATAAGTTCGACACATTTAGCGGCAATTGATTAGCGATTAGATATTTTCAAAGTATTTTCATATTATTAAGTATTTTCAAAGTATCTTCATATTTTTATTGGATCTACCAATTTTACCTAAAGTTGCAGTTTAGTTGATTCAAAAATCACCACATAAAACACAAAAGTGGTGGTCGTGCATGTAAAACAATTGATGTGTCACATAAAACTTAGCAATCGGGCAACCAAGATATCAGAATTTCTGCATATCGAATAATTTTTCAGTTTTTGCACACCCACAAAAATTTCAAATGTATTTTTTCAAAATTGCTCATTTTTGTTACACTCTAAGTTAAGTTCCATTTGCATTTTTGCATTATTTTTGTATCACTTCATTATCCAATCTCCCGCATTACAATTCATGATCGATATTTATACAAAAGTTTTCTGAACAATCAATATATCGAGTATTTATTGAGGTTAGATATGCTTGTATATATATGGAGAAAAAGTGATTGGTTACTTGCAACAATTCTAACTTACTATTAAGATTGATGAATTTCTACTATTTTTTTCTGAGATTATCTATCCCTTTCAGGCATGGAAGTACGATAGTTGCAGACCTCCTGATACTATGTGAACATACGATATTTTTCTGCAAACACAGGTACGGTAAATACTTGTGAAACTTAAATACAAGTAAATTGATCAATTGCTGGTAGTTATCAATCTACCACTTCTGGAATTAATTTATTGTCAACATATAAGGAATGTATAATTCCTTCTCTCCTTTTTCCGCTGGTGACAGCTTGAATGAAACATGCATGGTTTTCTACTTCAAAATGCGTTTCAGTTCCATCATCTGTGAACTCGCCCTGATGAAAGAAGAGTTAATTTGGTGTTATCGTTTAGAAAGGTTTATGGAAGGCTATGCAAAAAAGGCATTCAAACCGTATGCAAATTAAATTTTTTTAGCTTCAGAAGTCCACAAATACATGAAAGAAGAAGGTTTTTGCGAATTTATGTCCATTTTGCCTCTATAACGTATGACTAATTAAGCATGATTTGCACCAAATTTTGGAATTTCTGTCAAGTCTTGCGAGTAGAAAGCTTGCTGTATTTTTACCAAGACTTGTTGTAACAAATAGGTTTACTCACTGCTGTTTCCATTTTTTCTCCATTAACCCAAACATCCAACGTGTCTTTTTCTAAAAAACAACAAATCACTATGATGGTCTTGCAATTATAGATGTCAAAAACATTCTGCAAAAGACGCTGCTTCAACCAAATAATAATAACTGACTTCAACCAAAGACAAGCACTAAATCATGGTAAATAGAAAGTTTTTTATTTAACGAGTCCTGAATTTTCGGGTCTTTTTTCAGTTGAATTGAAATAATTTTCATTCTTTTTATTTCCATTATTGGTTCTGTTATACACTTGAAAAAGACATTTTATATACTTGTTGGCTGTCTCAATAGCAAGTTGCTGACATCCTTGCTAGTCAGCCACTTCGATATCTGGCTCTTTATATTAAATACAGTGGAACAATAGATTGTATAAATAGCCTTTCACTAGGAGGGAAATATCTTGCCAGAAGCAAGACTGTGGTCACGGGTAACTGTGATCTTAAGTGATATATTAACTCTTGCTTTTTCTTAAACCCTTCGCTGGTCGTGCCTCGCAATGACTCGTACAATTGCTAAATTTATGTGTGATCAATTTCCTAACTTAATACTGCCTTAGGTGGTAACCGAAGGGCCGTAGAATTGGACTCGAGCAGGGGAAATACTCAAGCTCTAGGCGATTAGATCGGAAGAGGCTAGGATACCGGTAGGCGGGCTTAGCTGCTACTGCTCATTCTTAATGTATTATGAAGTGAATTTTTATTCTGTTGAGAATGGAAGTGATGTTTTTCTGGCTGAAATATAGGTGGTAAACAGTATTGAAGATGATTAAACACTGCAGTATGAATGAATGAGATTTTTGGAGGTCTATCTTTTGTGATCTACAGCCATGATATTCAACAACTCTGAACGAATTCGATACTTTTTTATTCATTTATCTTTTTTACAGCCACTTCTTAGAGTGGATCATCCCGCCCAAGGCCCTGTAACAGCGGCCACTTGTAGACGGACAGGGTTACAATAGCTGGAAAGAAATGATCCTTTCCTGTTCGGCTTAGCCTACCCAAGTTATTACACACTGGGTCGAGTGGTGTGCATAGATAAGCGAGCCGAACTTGCTGGGGCTCGATACTTGGATGTGTCCTTCTATATCCTTATTCATAAAATAAAAACTAAACTAGGGTATAATTTTTATAACTAGCCAGCTCATATGTGGTCGTGCAAAGGGGATATTGCTTTACGAAATGAAAATACTATAAAAATAATGCTGTTATGTTAAGGGGTTAAATTATGATAGTATTGCGCAGAGCTAGATGTAACATACCGAATACTATCCTGGTTTCTTTTCCAGCTATGTGAAGAGCCCATGCTTTGCTTGTTTTACTTTTGTTTTCCAAAAACTTTTTCAAGCTTTTTCCTTCAACAGTTAAAGTATATTCATATGCAAATCCACTACATGCATCAATACTTATTTTACCTATAAAAAATTGATTATCATGATAATAAACAATAGGACTGGGTCGATTTTGAAAGATGCATATGTCAGCAAATAAATCAATGTACCTGATACGCAGTACCCAAAAAATGTTGGCGAAAAACTTGAAATGAAATTCAATTTCAAGACAAAACAATTCCTATAAGATTTGAAGATTTTTAACGACTTATCCTGGAATTCAAAGATTTTAAGAGTGAATTGGCAGGCCTTTTGGACATTGATGCATTTGATATTGATACTCTACCTTCTATTACTTTATCAAAAAGGTACATACCCTTAATTTTTTGTTTTCCTATTACAAATTCTTGATATCCAACAAGTTTAAACATCCAGTCTTTTCTGAAGATTTCCTGCAGACAATGGTACACGGTGTTACCAAATATATTATAAATATTGGTCATTAAGAACACAATAAGGTTTAAAAGTAGCTTTTCTTTTGTGTCTCAGTTTACCTTTATATTGTATGAAGCCATGGTGAAATTATAAAATATTCATTTCAAGGAAAGATTAATTCCTTGAAAGTTTCCTTTTATTATTGAGCTTGTTTAATATCATTAGATCAATCAGTCTGAATTCGGACATAAGTCTTTGGCATCATCCAAATAATAAAAAAGATACTTATGTTTGCTAGATTATTAGAAAATAACAATTGTGTTATGAGAATTAAATTTGGCCAAAAAACATTGTGTTACACCTTATTACTATCTATCATTGTAATGTTATTGTTTTAGGTGTTATAATCATAGATTTTAAATTTCGTCCCCGGGGAGGGAAGGTTCGTGGGACCACTTTGTAACTTTGTTTGTAGATTAATTATTAATGGCCAAGAACAAATGAGGGTCATTTTGATCCAATTTTCATCTGCTTCATGGTCATTTATGTGGTTTTAGGTCGATTCGTTAACCATAGTAATCGCCGTAAAAGTGAGTGACTTTAGTAACCATTTCTTCGTTTCCACCCACAAAAAAAAACATGCTTTCTTTAAACCTCTAATTGTTGCAACAATTTTCGTCACATCCTTCTCGACATCATCGCCCATGCGACAAAGTAACACTTTTCTGTACTTAATAATATTTTGTTTATAAATTTTATCTTGTTTATTATCGGGCTTCTTTGATATCATTGGCTCAATCAATCCGTAACTAGACATAAACATTTGGCATTTTCAATAAAATCAATAAAAAATCCGAACTGGCATTAAATTATATTAGACACAAAAAAAAAAGAAAGATACTTTTATGTTTACTACGGATAATGGGATAACAATTATGTTAAGATAATTAAGTTTGGCCAAGCGAGAAATTGTGTCACATCTCATTATTATCTATCAAAATTGTGATAATATCGCTGCAAGTGCTATAAGCACTGATCGCAGATCTTAAATTTTGACCCTGGGAGGAAAGGTTGGTTGAACCGCTTTGAAACTCCGTTTTAGGTTAATTATTAATGGCCAAGTAAAAATGGGGGCCGTTTCGGTACATTTTTCACTGGCTTCATGGTCGTTTCTGTCGTTTTCAATGATTATAGTATCCGTTCTCCCTGTTTTTAATAGCATTTGTTGCATGATGAAAAATTAAAATTATTGAAGTAGCAGTAAGATTTTGGAAGGCAACGACAGCTCTGTCTGAAAAATTTTGGAATTTTAATAAAATCCTAGCGCGCATTCGATACGCAATCACATGATATGCAGGGTCCTATAATTAAAACCACCGAAACGATGGAATCTGTATTTTTTAACAAACTGAGGTGAGCAAATTTAAAATATTTTCATTTCAAAAAAGTAAAAGCACTTATAGTATTGGGCTTGAAGACATTTTATCAAAGTCACATGCATCATTAAAGTCACTGATCTTGCCAGATTTCCAAATTTGGCCAATAGCTTATGAACAAAACACACATTTAGCAGGACAGATTGGCTAAAACTTTTACCGTATTCCTGTGCAGGCCTATGTCAATACAGTACGGTACCAGTACTGGGGTCTCGCGAAGTTTAGCACCAAAGGCCTAAGTTATATCTAACCCAACCTAATTATCATAAAATGTTTCCATTTTGAAGTGACTACTAACCCGAGAGACCTGCCAGATTCTTGCAGCATTGGTTCCCTCTAGTTAGGACGTTGTTCTGTCAGTTTTAATTTTGATGACATTCGGGAATAGGTACGGTACCGTAGAGTGCTAAACTTCACTAAACCCAACTACTGTAAAAAGCAGCTCACTTTCCCGTCAATGTACACAACTCTCTTTCCTGACGTTGTCCCATGTTCAAACTCAATTTTGTGAATTCCATCACTCAATGCAACATCCCAATGGGCGACGAGATCTCCCAGGTTCTTATGCGGCGGCATCACGGTACTAACGTTAAACTAACACACTGCACAGTTTAACGATAGAAGCGTTTTAGTAATAACGTATGGGCAAGCAGAACCCTGTACCAAAACACAAATATCAGTTTACGCTGATATACATTCTGTGCCACACCATCAAGCGGATAGATAGACAGAGGTTATTTTTAACTCTCCAATCACGCACAAACAGCTATTTTTAATTCTCCAATCACGCACAAACATTGAAAAGAATGGGCACACGGACACATAAAATTAACGTTATGCAGAACATGCAAAACTGAAAATGCGGTTCAAAGCATAAAATTTCTATGGGTATCGTCGACAGGCGAATTTTTTTCCGAGCGAAACAAAAATACATGCTTTAAGAGCGAAATTAACAGCAAGAAAAATGCCACATGCCACAAAATTGCGCACCCCAGTCGCACGAAAATTTTATAAAAATTAAACAAAAACCTCCCTCCACCACCTGGATCCGTCAGTGACCAAATATCCAAATAACTTAACCAGTAACCACCACTATTGCGTCTTGTTTGTATAATCATACTCTTACACAGCAGAAACGTCTGTATGGTTTGAACAAATTAATGGCATTATTCAGTAATGCGAGGAGAAACTAAATTGCACCAGAAATGCCAGATGCAAAAATGCACCATGAAAGCGTTCTTGTATCCATGCCATCGAGTAGGACTACCCGAAACCCATTGATGGTGTGCAACGGACGTGCTTTCGTCGTGAGAAAATGAGCCTATGGTGCATAAATACCGACAGACACGCTGTGGAACAAAATACATGGACCCTATTCGGATCAAACCTTGTACAATGGAAACAACGTGAAACAGAATGTTGAGGCAGTTATGAGGCATTCGGTTCAAGATGTAAAACCGTGCAGGAACGAACACATTAATTGGCCTTGCTCGTGGCATAGGCATTAATATGGCAAATACTGTGCTTTCTACAGTCTGGACTATTTCCGCTTTGACTATACATTTTAAAAAAGAAAATCCTAATCCAATTGATGTTACCGGTAGTTTAATCACAATGTTTCCTTTAGGCTAATCTCTAATGTATCCTTAGCATGGTTCAGAGTTATATTAAGAGGATTTTCAAAATCGGATATCTATATTTTACATTCATTTTTTGAAAATATATGCATTTTATTTTATTTTAATTTCGATAGGTGGAGAAACCGAATCCAATATCTTAGACGGCACTTCTAGTTATTTGTGAATTATCCACCTTCTAACTTTAAATAATCATACACTGAAACCATGTACTCCAAACTTTGCCTACTTGACCTAAAGCCTGATGATGCTGTACAATTTATCCAATACACCCTTAAAAAATATGCTACTGTTTCAAATCATAACCTACTCGGTATATTTAGTTTAGATATCTCCCAAAATGAATAATGGCTGGAAAAAATGCTTGTTAAAATTTCCGAGATCTCTGCCCAGCTGTTCCGCGGGTAACGGTATAATTTTGTTTATCGTTTAATATTATATTGTTTCCTTATACCGCTGCTACTTACCTAGTGATATGCACATGAACAATAAGGACTAGTGTTCATCATTCCTATTTAGAATATTTTAAATGTGTTCATAATATATCAAGTTTTGAGTATGGTTCTATCGATACTTGAACTACACTGTAACACAAAACGCAACAAAATCACTGGTCTTTGACAGTAATTATCCTTGACGGTATTGTAAAAAATTCAAAATTTTATTTTTTGGCCATATATGGGACAGCCCGTAATTGGCATAAATCTCATCAACATGGCGTTTTTTTTTTAACTTTGGAAGTATGTAATTACTGCAAATGGCCAGTAAATTTACTACGCTTTTTTTACAATGTACGTATCTCTATACTCAGAAAATATCCAATGTAAATAAAATAAATAATTCACGGAAATAAAATTTATTTCGAGATCTAACACACACACACACACTTGACCAATTGGTGCAGCGGTCATAGTTCTCTCATATTGAAATCTATTATATAGTCAATAAAGCTCATTACTGTTGTTTTCGTTCTTATTACCAGTTGTTTTTCTATGTTAATCTTTGCTTTCCTTTTTACGCTTTTTCATTGGTCTGTCCGAAACTTTGTTCCATCATGTATCAGTCACTAATGGACTTCACCTCCCAATCCAACTGTGACCAGTGGTTAATATAAAGCTCAATGGAATTGGAAAACCATCCGATAGGCAGGTTCACTAGCCCAGCCAGAATTTTATTTTTTCAGCCACGGGTTGCAGATGAATCGCGACTGATCAGCGTGGTTCATCGGTGGCTCGTGCTTGTACTTGATTTTCAAGGTTGCACCCGCACCAGTTGCTTTAGGTCAATAAGACCTTGTGTCCACATCGTGTCATTCATTATTATACATTTTCTCGTGTCCCTTGATACTGCGTGCAATATTCTGGAGAAAAATAAACATACATACACATAAACCACAGAAACACGGGATGGTGAAAAAATAAGATTTCTAAATTACATTATTTAGCATAACACAGTGAATGTATGGCAAGTTGAAAAAGAGTACCTCTTATTATTGGAAAAATTATTAACGCGGCTAAAACAGTGAAATACGGCGGAAGTAGCCTAGTTTTAGGATTTGTGTCCTCTCTTTGATATGCTGATGCTCAGTGCATAGATTGAAGTTTAAATGCATCGTAGCGGTTAACCTTTGTGATTATAATATTCCGTAATTTTTTCTAGACTCTGAAGCCTTAAAAAAATCCAATTAAATTTGACAGCCTTGCCTAAATTTTTTAACACTATTGTATTGTCATGTATCGGAGTGCCTGGGTCTTGTGAGTACTTGGTAGTGTTTGTAAACGGCGGGCGGAACTGTGCCCTCGCGGCGCTGGCTTCACTCGAATGTAATTTATTTTGATTTCTTCAATAAAATAAATACGAACCAACACAAACATAGAAATCCGGCGGCCGGACAAACCCCTAATTTAACTTTAAAACATCATGACGCATGTGCCCACCATCAGACGTACAGTGAACTCATAGAAAACAAAATACAATTAAATGTAAACAATAATAAAACACGACTAACGTCCACACACCAACCAATTTCGGGAGTGAGATAATGGCGAGCTCGATATAGGGAACCGACTTTCGTCGAGGCTTGTCTAGCAATACTAGTGACATATTCATTCCAACTCATGTCCTTAGACAGTGTGAGTCCAACAAGACGGATATTTAAGGATTCCTCCAGAACGGTACCAGATAATGAAATTTGGGTTGCATTCGTATTAGTGTAACGATTACTTGATAAAACTTCAGTCTTCTCCGAGTTAAGAGTTACCTGCCAAGTGTTACCCCAATTAGATACTGTGGCCAAATCACACTCAAGCGATTTTGCCAGAGCTAGACGTTGTTCCGGGAGGGATTTTTCGTTGAGACAAGAATATAGAGTTGTATCATCAGCGTAAATTACCAAATCACATATCAAATTATCGGGCAGGTCATTAATATATATCAAGAACAAAGTTGGACCAAGGATCGACCCCTGAGGGACACCGGATGAAATGGAATAATTTCCTGAACGTTGTCCGTCCAAATCAACATTAATCTTGCGATTGGATAAGAAAGATTTGACAATTGAAAAAACTTGTCCAAAAATCCCATACGATTGAATTTTCTGCAACAGACCTTGGTGCCAAACTCTGTCGAATGCTTTAGAAATGTCTAGAGCAACCGACTTTGCCTCCCCACAACGATCAAGGGCACGAAATATTCGTTCGGTTATTACTGTCAACAAGTCAGAAGTAGAGCGAGAACGACGAAAACCATACTGCTTGTCAGTGAGGAGACAAAGCGACTCCAGGTGTCCGGAAATTTTATTATTAATAATTGATTCAAAAATTTTACTTATAATTGGTAAGAGACTAATAGGATCAGTTCGATCGCCACAGTTTTTGAATGCCGGCACAATCGTTGTACATTTCCACGTATTGGGGAAGGTGCATTCTTTTAGGCATTTATTAAACAGTTTGTCCAAAATAGCGGACAACTCAGGTGAAAGAATCTTCAGAATCACAGATGGAATGCAGTCAGGACCAGGAGATATGTTCGAATCGAGTTTGGCAATCATTCTAGAGACAACTATAGCGGAGTTACTGACATGTTCTCCAATGTAACGTCGGTTCGATTTGGAAAATTAGGTGGTGAGGTACCAGAAACCGAAACAAGGCTGCAGTTATTAGAGAACATCCTGGCGAACAACTCCGCCTTGTCTCTGGAAGAACACAAAATTTCAGGGCCATTCAAAAGTGGAGGGATTCTAGATTTACACCTTTCCATTACCATATTTATTATTTTCCAAAAATCTTTGGAACCCAATTTTTGTTGTGAAATTTTGGATTTGGTGGATTCCATGTATCGTGTTTAAGCAATTCTGAAAATTCTTTTACAATTATTCCTAGCCTTTCTGTGAAGGCCTCTATTATTGCTGTTGAAATGTCGACGATAACGGTGGAAACGATGATTTCTCGTCGCTATTGCCGCCGAGCATTCGGGTGAAAACCATGGGGCAGAGTGGGGCTTCACCTGGAATCTTCGGTGAGGAATGAATTCATCAATTCCAAGGCGTATCCACTCTGCGATTTCCACGAGCTACAGGCAGATTGCTACGAACGTAGACAGCTACTCCGTGCATATGCTTTGGAGAATCCTTGCATATGAGCGGCAAATAACCCTCGACCCCGAAATCAGAAGATGAGAGTCCAGGAATAAGGTTGGTCTCGCAGAGTGCAAAGACATCTGGACTATTCCTCGCAAGGAATGAATCCACAGAAACGAAGTTTCCTCTCAACCCACGAACGTAAGAAAAACAAATTGAGAAATTGTTGACCGTGAGACTCTTGGCACTCCACATTACGGGGTGCACGGGACTGGGGGTCATTTGCTTTATTTGGACGCGTCATAATATGTGAAAAAAACAGCAACTGCACGCTGAGCAGAAAACATTCCAAAGGAACTGAACTGCCATTGTTGAATGCAGTTCGAGACGAGAGTATGAACTCTCTACCACTTCTTGAGATTAGGATTACGTTTGGTTTACCTTCTGTCTGTAGAACTTCCTGATAAGGGTGGCCCTGCCAGGAGAGAATATCTCCAGTCAGTATAGCGCTACAGATTACAAAGGTAATAAGCCCATCCGCCACGACAAGGCAGTAATCCCATGGATGAGAAAACGTAAGAGATAAACGTAAGTCACGGTTGTGAACGAAAACAAATCAGATTTAGGTCCATTCTGTACTGGAGAACACCGTTGCGTTATAGATTTCCTGTTTGTTTTCCAAAAGTGGGACCCCGGGGGAAATACACACAATCTACGAAATAGCGGGAATTTAAAACACGAAAAAACATCTGGTCAATACGACGAAAGGTTTAATCAAGCTTAATGTCAGACAGACCGAACGCCACTAAAAAATTGTTGGGTATGAATTTGAACATAAAGAAGTCAAAATGACCTATTTCCACCCGCCCATATTTTCACGTACCTAGTACACACTGCTTACGACTTCTCCACCAACCAGATTCAGGCACAGGGAATATGACAAGCAAAAAACCTTCCAAACTGATGTCTGCGTGAGAGGTCGAGGTTTGCCATATGATTAGGCAGTATTCTCGGTTCTCCTCCCTCACAAGATAACAAATTTTTCAATGGTTTTCTCTTACAAAAGATGAATGGGACCCTTTCAATCGTCGACCTAGATTTAAACGTAGGTCTAAAAGGACCGAAACATGCACTCAATAAATTGATGCTAACAAATGCTAATGAGTTTATTTGCTGTTAACATAGTTTTTTTTTAAGCTGATGCCAATACGAATCCAATGATACCCGCGTGGATGTGTTATGAGGGGGTTCATGGTGAGCCCAGTTATCCTGCTATCCGTCTGGCTAAATCAAATTTCGGACATTTTACTACTTGTTTGTGAACTTGGCAGCATATTTTTATACAAGGATATTTTTGCAAAAATAGCACTCTGTAAATTTTTTTATTATTATCATTAATCATTTATTCACAAATGAATTGAACTAGTCTGGGTTCAAAAAGTTATATTTCAATACATTCATGAGTAGAAAATACAGAACTTCGGCCTTTAAAGATACTGAACAAATATTGTTCTTCAACAAGAAGTTTACGTCAAAACAGGTCTCAGCTTCCAACCTGGCTAGATGATAGTCATTTCAACAGGATAATGATCGCTAACTTCAACAGCCTAAAAATTAATGACAGATAATTTGTTATTACTTTATTAAAAAATAAATTTTAAGCATTCCCAAAGACGTTATCATGACGCAAAAAATTAGATTGCACCGCAGGGACGCTATCCCTGATTAATAAAAGGATATTCCTGTTTGAAATATTGAATCAGCCAATCGTAATTGAATCTGTTCCATCAAACTTTCTTTTGCCAAGCACTAGGCAAACAGCAATAAGAAAAAATGTTTCGTCTCAGAAGAAAATGAATATACATGTATTGTTAATCGTGGGCGACTGATGAATCGCGCCCCCGCGACGTGGCCCGTCAGTGTTTCATGCTTAACAAAATAAAATTGATGCGATAACAAGTTTGTGGTAATATTCTGTAGTTAGCAATTGGGGATTAGGGCTGGGCAATTCGATTCGGTGATTCGAATCGATTCGAAGCACGATTTATTCGAATCAATCTTGAATCGTTCATGGAAACAAAAACTTGTCAAATGAAGTGAAATTTCTATTTTAACGACGAAATGCGATCGATTTTGAATATGAAAATTGTTGCTTTTAGTGCGAATTGAAAATACACTATAAACTATAAATCTCTTCATTTTAACAATGGAGACAAAGTTATAATAGTAAAAATGGGATATTCGTTATTTACATAGAATAAGTGATTCGATTCGAAAAATATTCGAATCAAATTCGAATTCCAAGTGATTCGGTTTTGCCCAGCCCTATTGGGGATCAATTATGCATTTCTTTCATTGTGTGCTGCCTAATAAAACAGTATTGAAGTTTTCGGTACGTCGTGTTCAATATAATCGATTTTGACTTATATAGGATAATCATTTTTCAACAAATGTCGTAAATAAATTCAAATTACCTGTTCTACTGATAGTCCGAATTGACGATCGAATGGAAATATTTTTCCACTGAACGCGTTTGATACCAATGATCCGGTTATTACTATTCTGTAATATAAAAATAAATAATACTAAAATTATATCACGACGACTATATGATTTTTGTAAAATTAGGAACTTCCTACTGTAAACTTAGCGGTCTTTAAACTCTGTAACATGTATAGCGCTGGACAAAATCGGATCATTTTTATTTCGAATCTGATTCAGATTTTTCGGATAATCGAAAAATCGATCGAATCGCTGATTCCATAAAAACAACAAATATGACATTTTTACTATTAGTATTATGTCTCCATCATGATAATTAAGAATTTCACAGTTACGAATAACAAATATTAGCTTAAACAGACTTAAAAGCGATGTGTTTTCAATCAAACTTCGATTGCATCTTGTCATTAAAAATGAAAATTGCACGTCATTTAGCGGATTTTTGTTTTTATAACCGAGTCACAATTGATTCGAATAATCTGTGCTTCGATTCGAATCATCAAATCGATTGCCCAACCTTAAACATGTTAAAATAGTATTTTACATAAGATAGTGATATTATAGTCATGGCTAGGATACCACAATCAAATGAATTTATATTCGAATCGAATATCCAATCAGATGAAACCAAATCGAACCGTTCTGATCCTATTTCAAAAGTTGATAAGAGGATTTCATAAATGACTGACAAAAGCAATCTACTGAATAGTGTCAGAAAGTTACTTCGAAATTTTACACTTTAGCAGCTGATTACCTGTCATAGGCACAATGTGTCTTGTGAGTTGTGGTATCCACCTCGTCTCCGATAAGCCATCGGTAGTTAGTCTTTTTCCTCAACGTAACCTGTTTCCAACATGACTTACATACGACACTGCAGTCGGCATTAAAATCTCCTGCTATAACGGAATCCTAAATACCAATCACACTAACTTGTTCAAGTGATAAATCAAAAATTTTGTAAATAACGAATACATTATAATTATCATCGCTGTGATAGATTTTTCTTCAAAATGCACAGAGATGTTTTAACGACATAATTGTTTGACTTTTGATAAATAATCACACCGTATCCCATATCTCAACAATCTATTCAAAATTGTTCCAGCAAGCATCTCATTTCGACTCACTATTATAATTTGATTTATAAAGTTTTCGATAGAAATAGGAATTTCGATATCTCATTGGCAGTCGCACCATGACGAATATTTTCTAATGGTTGGATTTTTAAAATTGAAAATCTCATATGCTATTTGATTTGAATTACATCCTCTGGAAACAATGGCATTACTGATTCCATACGGGTACCGGGGTGGCCAAATAAAAAATTTTCCACTTTGGGGTAAAATATTATTAGCAATAGTACCTCTGATTAGAGTGAATGTAATTGTAGTGCTATCAAAAATTTTGCATACTCGGGTAAAATATAATGTAAATAAATTATTGATAGAATTTTGTGATGGCATAATACTGCCCTGTATGTACGGGCTTTAGAATAGTCTTAACGTATTTCCCGCGTGTCGTAAGAGGCAACTCAAAGGAAACAAAGAGGTGGTATATGGCTTCACCATCGCCCAGGGCAGATACCACTCATTGCACTTTACTATGATAGTTTAGTTCCAGTTGGGATGTTTTCAGTTTAGAGTGCAGTTGCCGGTTCTACTTCTTTTAGTAGCTCTTTGCTATTGAGTGGCCGTTGGTTGGTCTCTTTTGGGAGCTGCTTCTGCCCTGGCTTAGAGTGAATTTCAAAAAAAAAAAATAATCCAATTCATAATCCATCCATAATAATTCCATCCATCCATAATCCATATTAGCCGAATAATTCACTATTCCAAGTGCCCTGCTATTAAAAAAACTTACTCCAGAAAGTGTGCGAATTGCCGAATCTTCGTACACTAGATCCAGAGCATTCATTTCATTAATAGCAGATTGTCGTGACGGTTTAGCATGCAATGGAATGAAGTTGAAGCTTCTCTGAACACCTTGCAAAAACACGAACAATTTGAAGCTTCAGTTTGTCATTTGGGGTATACTGTTTGAGAAGCTCGTTGTATTGCCTCACATAATATCAAAGTCGATCCGTTGCTTCAACTACATCGCTTCTCTTGCATCAATCAATATTATTTGTAATTTTTCCTACATTGGAAATACCAAATTCCGTGCTTTCGTGCGTTTAGTAATCCAAGAGAAATTCTTGACAGTGTTATTTTAATTACTAACCCGAACGAAAAAAATTGTCAAAGCATCATTTGTTAAGTACTCATAATGTGCTCATAATTAACGTCAATGGGACGCGATCCATCTGTGACGCATGCTTGAGAAAATAATGTTTGTAGTAATTTGGGTGTTCCCTGGGCGTATAAATATGAGTGTAGCATTTAAATGTTTCGATAATTTTGTACAGTTCATTAGTATTTATTATAAACGAATAACATTTTATTACCTGTCAATGTTCGGCGTTGAAATTGAACAACATAAGGAGGTCTTTCAAACGTTCCAGCAACGTCATTGTAACGATATTGCATCACTGGTTCGAGTCGGTCTGTCCTGTATCCAAAAACAAATTTTTAACACTTAATTTGTAAATTTTTCTGATCAAATTATGACGACGTAATGGGCGTCAGCAGGCAAAAGTATCCTTATAAAATAGCATTTTTTCGCATATTTCAACATTTCAGCTCCAAAATCGTAAAATGTTTTTAAATTGATATTTTAGAATCTAAAACTGGTCAAATAAGTATAATATATACTGCGTCCCCCAAAAAAATTGAGACTTTATACACTTTGGAGCATTTTCTGTACCTTTTTAGTATATGTGTTCATGCACGATGCAATAAACCCACCTGTATATGAAGCCATATTGTTCTTTACTTGATGTTCTTCCTTCCCTCGGACCGACTATCATGCCATATTGTACACCGGATGGAGATGCTTCGTTCACCTTTCTAACCAACGCTGGGAACGCTGTCCCCCTGATGTCTCGTATTTCTTGTATAAGAATCAAATCATACCTTTGAATTATCTGTCAATGACGGTTTCATTTTCGAAAATTAATTTTTGAAACGATCAATAATACACGATTATGCGATTGCTAGGAAAACTGACCGAAATCTTCGATTAGCAATCACTGTTATTGTTGTTATTGCTAATAATCGATAACGATAAAATAGATCATCGTAATATAGTATGTCATTAGGGGAAACATACATAGCTTTAAAGGATGTGCAGTGAGCTGGGTCATTGGAGTGTGTGTTTGCCGACTTATAATTGTGTAATTCCTACTATGTGCTTTTTATTTCCAAATAGGAAATATTTAACAAATTTTGTTTTGCCATGCGTGTGATGGATCACTGATGGAACGCGCTGTAATCAATAATAACAAAGCAACTCTCATTCAAAACTTCCTCATACCTGAACAAGAATCCGAACAACGTGTGGTTTTTTCATCTTACTTTGCCCAAATATTCGAACATTAAATGCGGAAACAAGTAGTGGATCGGCTATCGGTCTTTCTTCTGAACATCGGGTACATACTACCAACATCCAAGACGATGCAAATATTACGAGTACTGCAATTGAATGTCTCATTTTGTATCCTGCAGAAAATAATTTTTGACAAGTAGTTTCAAATTTGTACTGATATTGTTACGATACCACCGCCAACGGTCTTGACACCAAAACTCAGTTTTTTTTCTCTTAAAAACAAGTATAAAATTGTTAATATTTAACGCCTTTAAGAGTTTCAATGGTATCTACCGACTGCGAGACGATGCGTAGACACGTCTCTGTTTTACCTTTGATTTGACTTTGCTTACATTTCCGATTTTAGATCTAATTCACTGCTTGGTATAATTTTATACCAACGTTTACGTAATATCCGTCACTACTTTTACTGAACTATAATATTTTTATTCCTCGTCAAAGATCTGGACAAAAACCTACAACTCAGATGAATTTGTTTACACCGATACATGACATGCACTCAGCCCTGTCACGGCGGAAACTTTGACACTTCTTAATGTTGACAAGTATGTTTTACCCTTCCCGTCTGTATTATATTCATTAATTACCCCCATAGTAAATAGATTTGCTTGTATCTATAACGTGATGCTCTTTAAGACATGCATGAAATACTTTAGGGCTTTTCTGAAGCCCGTACGTATTCTGTCAAATTTGAGGGTTACGAAGTCAGAAAAGACGGCTTAAAAGCTGATAGTGGAACAATTCGAGCAATTTCTGAACTTCCGAAACCAAGCGACATTGCAGAATTGAGGTCATTTTTGAGTCTTGTGAATCAACTTGAAAATCTTTCGAGCAACATTATTGCCGCCGCAAGTCCATTGAGAGCCCTGCTCAGCAAGATGAAAATGCCTCTGGACAAGTATGAACTATGATGCGAGACAGGACAAGGATGCGCGACAGGATGCTTGCGCTGTTAAATTCAAATTTACCCACATAATTGCAAACTGGGGCATCCAGAACTCGTTGGGAATTTGTGCTATTGCAAAAGCATAGCAATGAATGGGAAGTTGTGCAATGTGGATAAAGGTTCAATACTGAAACCGAAAGTCGCTATGCAATGTGTGAATAGGAAATGCCATGCAGATCAACACAATCAGGAAAGCAGAGAGAAGGCAAGGAATTCCAGGATTTAGATATTATTAGAAAAATAACTTCCTGCATGAAACTGTTTGTGACACTGTTAAACATCCACAGTAAAAAGTTGTGATTTGGAAGACAATCGAGTGGACGTACCGAATTTTTTTCGGAGGAATTAGAGCAGAAAACTTCCTTGAACAAAGACTATTATAATATCTGTAAAATGAACGAAGTGAAACAACATTGAGACGATGTGACAAACTTTATAGACAGGAAGAGAGTTTAGGGCCAATCATATTGATCACACGCCGTTTAATACGTTCGAGCGTGCTTAGAACAGTGAAACCGGGGCACTGCCCCAAATGCAACAGCAATACTCCATGCAGGGTCGAATTTGTGATTTGTACAAATAAAGAATGTATTCGGGAGCTAATGGCGAGCTCGATATAAAGCTTTCATTGAAGCTGGATTAGGAATAATAGTGACATATACTTTCCAACTTATGTCCCATATCAGTGCGAGTTCAACGAGACGAGTTACTTGAGGATTTCGGATAGTGAAATTTGTGTTGCATTCATCAGTATAATGATTATTTGATAAAACTTTCTTCTCCTTCTCTTCTCCGAGTTAAGAGTTGCCCCAATTAGATACTGTGGCCAAATCACACCCAAGCAATTTTGTCAGAGCTAGGCGATGTTCCGAAAGGGATTTTTCGTTGAGACGAGAATATGGAGTTGTATAGTCAGCGTAAGGGACTGCCGAATTTTTCAGTTGTAACTGATCATCGACCCATCATTCCAATTCTGAACAGCCATACGCTGGAGATGATTGAAAATCCGCGTCTTCAGAAATTGGAGGAAAAACTATGCACAAATATGCTTTCTGTAAAATAAGGGGGGAAAGCTCACAATGCCTGCTCTCGCAGGGTCGCCGATAGATGATCCTGTAGCATGCGATTAATATGCCCAAATCGTAGATGATGACACACACATTTGTGAAACTAAAGCGAAATATGACGAATTTGGGGATCCACTTTTATCTTATATACTTGATGCAGTTACGGAGTGAATCACTTGGACCACTTATGGACGGACAAGGTTAGAATTGCTGGAAAGGTGTGATCTTTTCCTGTTCGGTGTAGCCTGCCTGGATCGAGTTGGTGAACATGAATTAACGAGCCGGACTCGCCGGGACTCGAACCCGAGATCTTCAACCTGCCATACCAACATGTTCAACCACTAGTCAGTCCATCGCACCTATTCTTTGTGGTTTCACTGTTACAATTATTTGCTTTTAAAGGACCTATGTTATACTGTATTCAATCTGATTATATTAAACACTGCATCACTATCCCTAATAGAACAATTCTTTAGATATATAGCAAGTTCCAAATTTAACACATCTTTTCTTCTTTTTAATAATTATAGTAAATAAAATGGAATGCTGATCCACTCAAACAGGTGGCAAGCAGGAAGGCAAAAAGGGATTGCATGCGGGTAAAATAGACTAGCTGTGAACGAATCGCACTGATTACTGTCCCAACAACGACAGGCGCAGGGTCTGGCTCCCTGCTTCGCTCCCTGTCCGAACTCACGCTTGCTAACGTTAGCGATGAGGCTACTGACAGGCTGCAGGGTATTCCACCTTTGTGCCCGAAGCGATAAACTGCCGCTTCGCTGCGATTCCAAGCTGCAGTGTGGTTCGCCCGTTCTCGGGTGAGACCACGATCCTGCGAGCCCTGATTCCAATGCCGAGTTGTCCTCGTTGTTCTCAGTTTCTGCTTGACACCCCGGCCCGGCTAAAGCAGTAGCTGGATACCCGAAGTCGTAGCATAAATGAACCTATATATGAAAGCTCCGGCCTAGGCCAGTTACTAGCATATATGGAAATAATATGCCGTCCGTGTCGAAGCTGCTTTCGGGTTCAGCAGGTGGTGGGTTTCCGTTGGCGGAAGTGCGACAGCATCGTCGGGATCACCGACCCCGATGACGGCATTGTCGTGGACTTCCGGGCTCTGACCTCATGCCTGGCGTCGATGCTTGCCTTGCATGGACGCCTTGCATTTGAGGAGGACTCTGGTCCTCGTCTCGGCCTCTGGTGTGTTGTCTCTGGACCGCGGTCGTTGCACCGTTAATCGGCCGCTTGCTATTGCCGCTGTCTGCTTCTTCACGTCGCAGCCAGGGCAGAGAACGTTAACAGTTGATGGAGCCCTTCCCCGGTTTGGCACGCCGTGGATTGTACAAAATGTGTTCCTATCGTATTGGCCAAACGCCATTTCGATTTGATCATACCCTCTATTTCTGCAGTATGAATGATATACTGCAGGAATCATCTCTCATCGGTTAGGTAAGCCGTTTGGGATTACAATGTCGTTGTGGCCTTCCGCCGACAGACGACATGCCTAAATTATTTTAAAAGCGTTCCCCCTTTTTTTAGGTTCGCTTATACCAGATTTTGTTCCCATTTGTGTTCAGATGTTTCGGTCCCTTTCAAATTTACTTTTCCATTTGCCCGCACGTTGCGTTTGTTCATTTTTTTTTTGTCCGTCTCGTATGCCGACACTAACACAACTAATAACCAGTACCACACAGTTTTCACCACACCCTTTTGCACCATTTCTTATTTGGCCGATTCACTATCCAAATTTATAGAACAAATCTTTACATCTCATTCTGCACTGGGCGACTTGCCCAGTGTACGCCAAAAATCACATCTGCTGCCTAATAGGTTAGCCTGACACGCCTCCAGGTCTTGGAGGAGGCCATTTCAATGGCAAACGGGACAAATATATATCCCATACCAAAATCTAAGCACGACACATCTGTGGTTCACGCTCAACGTATGTGTCATCTCACAAATCACTCTTTCATTTTGGCTCAAATCATTTTCTTCTCTACCAAAGCAAGTCAAAATTGACCGCAATTTATATTACTTTTATATAAAAATGAGTTTTTTTTAAGTGTTCCGGGATAAAATTTGCCTGAAATATTCTAATCGACTTCGAAGATCACTTAATTCTTTATAATGGCAGATCTAAATAAGACTGTACATAATCCTCTTGTTCTACGGCTTATATAAGCTTTCTATTGCGGATGAGTCACATATTAATTGCCTTATCCATTAAAATACGACATTTTCAAGCAACTTTAAATCAATTAAATTAATTGAGTTGTGACGGAAAAGCAAAGATTTGGTTAATTAATGATTAAGTAATGTACCGGTAATGTCGGTGCGACCTATCAATGGATGATGCCGTGATTATGAGAAAACAAATTCTAATAAACTGAAAAAGTCTCTCTCAGAGTGTTTTCTGTTTTTTCGCATAAACTTACCGAACTATATCTATTCACACTGATACCTGATATATTCATCCTAACACATTGACTCAATCTGTTACGGTTGACGTAGTCTTTTGACATTTCATGGATCGCAAATTTCTTCGACTTTAGCCTAAAGTTAACAGCTTATGCGACAAAAACCCTGTTATAATTTTCATATGATTTCGTGGGTGAATGATCACTGTCAGTCCTATCTGATACGATTTCGGAACAAAAATACGGCTTTTGGTTTTGGAAATTCGATGCTGTGGATATCGCTAAACATTTCCGGATAGAATTCGATATATTGAAACAGGAGAACGGGAGTATGACTTTACCGTACAGATCTTCGCGCGATGGCCTAGTGGTTAAACATGTTGGGATCGCAGGATGATGATCTCGGGTTCGAGTTCGTTTCGTTAATCCATGTCCACCACTCAACAGTACTCAGGGTGTAATACCTCGGGTAGGCTGAGCCGAACAGAAAGAGATCACATCTTTCCAGCCACTATAAGTGGCCGCTAGTACAGGGACTTGGGTAGGGTGATCCACTCCAAAAATAGACTATAAAAAATCAGAAATATGATGTTAATAATTGGCGCAAAATTGGCAGTTAATTCAGTTTTTGGTACTCAACATCTGATACCCAGTTTATGATACTCAACTCAAAAATTTATTTTTTTATAGCAACTTTTTGGACTGGATCACCCCCTACTCAAGGTTTAGTTTTATTTTTTATAGCCACTTCTTGAAGTGGATCACCCTACTCAAGACCGGACTCGAAGCCGATATCTTCAACCTGTGATGCCAACATGTTTAACCACTAGGCCATCGCGCCCACGCGAGGTTCGTACGTTAATGCTGATATTTTGTAGTGAATGAAGTAACACTCTGATAGGTTTCGTTTAACAAAACCCTATGACCAAATGATAAGCATGAAATGATCGACATCTGAAACTCGGGCCGCTCACTTATCTCGGTCTGCTTACTTATCTTGTCTATGTTATCTAAGGGTACGACTGTACCGATACCGATGTACGACTGATTTGAATAAATTGTTCTCCGAAACGATTCGAATCACTGAATTAAATTGCCCAGTCCTATCCTACGACTATCTGAAAGCAGGACACACCATATAATTCGAAACTCCGAAAATGGCATATTATCATTTCTTGTCACGATTGAAAACTATTTTAGTTGCATTAATGCCTATATGTTGTAACAACCGCAACTCAACGTTAAAGCGCAGATAACCACAGAAACTATCAGAAAAACTCAATATCAGAAAATATTCTGCCTTGAAGGCTTAGTTAATTGCATATGACATTTTAATTTGATTTATTTTCGAAATTAATCAACTTTCATCGTAAGTGAATTAATGCATAAAATTTCAAAAATGATATTTGCTTCTTGTTGTCGAAGATCATCTGTCACTTATATCATTTAATTGAGATAAAACTCGACAGGATAATGATCGCTCACGTCTCTTGCCTGTATATATACATATATATATATAAAAAAAGTATTTTCAATTATAAGAGGAGGAATATTTCCATTAAATGAGGAAAAAAGCCAAAATTGTTCTACCAATTACAAAAGTTCAAATAAACGATATCGTGAATTATCAATTAACAATTATTCACCACTGACGTTTTTGATTTTTATCTTGCACTTAGCATTCCATCGTGATTCGTGAGTGAGACTGAAAAGTGAGAGGCGGTAAATTAGTACTAACCATCCTGGCTTAAGTAAATTCACAGTTTTTGCAGCATATAACATACATGCTTTTATTAAATACAGATTTGAAGCAGACAGTTACCACAACAAACCACTTAGGAATCCGAATTCTTTCGTTTACTAACATATCTACTTGTCGCCTGATATCGAACTTACATCTTGTGTTAACATATCACAGTGATTTGTATTTATTTGCATGCCGTATTGTATTACTTTGCATAATCACAGCCCAGTAATTATTGCCATGGTTGTTTTGTCTGGCTCTGATTGGTCTTCTGTGATGCTTCCACTTTAACCATGCGGTCAGTATATCTTTGGCATGCCTAGAGTGAGGTTTTGCGTTGTGCGTATTCGTGTTATAGTGATTAAGTCAGTTACCTTCTTTGTTATTTATTTGAAGATTTGCTCAAAGTATGCTTTAGTTTTAAGCTGAGTAAAATCTTTAATCATCAAGGTACTCAGTCACTACATCATAACAGTTTATTGAACTCTAAAATTTGATAATATGTAACTTGTTTATCACACATCATACCATATGTTGTGAACTTTACAGGCTAGTTGATCTGCCGCAACGAGAGAGGCGTTATTAAATTTCTTCAATGAACTCAGCCAAATGATTTTTGCATGTTGCGTTACAAATTTATGATGGGTGATATTTGTATATAAACTTTGAGGATCGCGAAGTATGTTTATAATTAAGTCACATTTTTGAAAAATAAAAAATGACGTCATTATTTAAGTAGTAGACGAAGTATCTCATATAAACATTCCCAAATATATAGTTCGTTGTCGACCGATTTCGTGCTGATCGGATTCGTTGTCATAAGTGTCTATATTATTTTGATTTCTGACACTTTCGTTCAAATAATGACCTGATGCATTCGACGTCGACACAACCTTACGCTTACATATTTTTATGTAAATTTAACATTTAATGATCCGGCATTCAATTACAAATATGTCATCAAATTTTGAATATTTTATGTTGTGAAGAAATATTTTTATGTAAATTTAACATTTAAAGATCTGGCATTCAATTACAAATATGTCATCAAATTTAGAGATTTCTCTGTTGTGAAGAAATAAAGTTAGTATAAAAAGCGACTTTTTTATAGATTTAAGTTTTCTTACAAATAACCATTTTACGAACCCCGTTTGATTCGAAAGTCGAGCCAATTTTAACTATAGACTTGGCAGTGCCATCTGGGAACAACTGGTAGAATGATATCGAGCCCTTTCACAACCACTTGTCGGTCTGACAGTCGTTATATCGCTTGCCCTAAAATTAAATAAATCAATATCTTGCTTACCAATTCCTCGGTTAGACCGTATGCTTCATCGTAATAGAAAATACTGGCTCCAAACGCATTGTTGGTGACTTCTCCAGTTGTTATGATTCTATACAAACAAGTTGATATGAAGTGGAATAGGGTATTGATATCTGATTCATCCCTATCGGAAAAACTAAGCACGGTTTACTGATCGTCGCGACCCAGTCATAGCTTATTCTCAACAAACTAAATTTTTATTGGGGTTGCTTGTTCGGAGATGAACGGATTGTTAGGTGTTGTTAAGGTATTGGCCAAACCTAATTCCCATGGGCGTATTAAATCGCTGCCGAATTAGTCACCAAAAAATGAAAGAAATCTGTGGTAGATTCTGTAATGTGTACCATCGCTCCAGGACAGATAACGCTACCTACACTTCGTTATAGCAAATCGTTTTCGAATGGGATGTTTTTTGCTTTGAGTTGAGTTACTTCTGCTACATTTGTATTAGCTTTTAACACTTATCTGGGCGTTAGTTGGTGCCTTATAATCACTGCTTTCGGTCTTGCTCAGATTGGATATCAATAAAAAATCCACTGGTATTATCATTTGAATTTGACCCAATATATCAATCTACAGTGTTAGTGAGACGAGTTCACCCAAAACAATATATTATCAATTAAGTCTAAATTCATAATATTTTGATTGCATTATACCTTCAGTAATTTAAAAGTAAGTCTTTCTCTGTCTTGTATACTAATTTACCTGTCATAGGCACAATCTGTCGAGCTGACAGTTGTGTCAGCATTATTTGGTATCCACCAGTAAAACGTAGGGTCGTTTTTCAGGGCCACATCACTCCAGCACGATGAGCAAACATAGTTGCAATCTGCATTCAGATCTCCTCCGATGATCGCGTCCTGTTTTTTGAAGTATAAGTTTAATAGTTTTTAATCCCACTTCTCTAACCCCTGTAATCGAACATTTGTTTTGTCGAACTTGACCTACAATTAGATCTGCGTTGGGTTTCATTAGTGTCACTCTCTTGTAGTGGCTCTAACTGTGAGCGAAACAACTAGGTCGGCATATTTACAACCTGTTGACATAAAACTGCATCCCCACATCTGATTATGTTTTTGCGCAAGAGATATGAATTAATCTGCAAGGTCATTGTTATTTACCAAGTTTTGACCTTCGCTTAGGTTTTCATGATAACGTACTCAGTTTTAGCTTTCCACGATGGCCCAACATGGTACCGTTTGGAAAACTGGAAGTTCGGTGCTTCAACCACTCTTTATGCGTTTATCAGGAAGTCACCGTCACTGTGTGAGCCGACTCTCGTAGGGTTGCCGAGTATGAACAGTAAGCATTTGAATGATGTCCCGAAGAGCGTGTTTCTTCTTTTTGTAGTCACAATCATAAAATGTCATAAAACATCAGAGTGCGGCTTGCAATGCCAGAAAAAGGAATTAAATATATTTGATATTCTTATTCACCTGTATTCCCGTGATTGGGATAGAATTGTCATAAACTCCGACCAACGCATTCATTTCATTGACTGCATCATCCGGTTTAGCATGAAGAGGAATGACATTGAACTCCTGCTGTTGGCCTAGGAGTGTAACATTAATTTAATGTGATATCGAGAAAATTTTCTACGAAAATTTATTGGTATCGTATCTGTGCTGATTTGTTTCTATCTTCGTGCAAAATATTCAACCAGTCCAACGGTTTAGCGCCCAGTTCACATCTATTTACTGTGGAAGTTTCGCAGTGTCACAAATAATTTCACGTAAGAAGTTTTTTTGCACAAACTTTTAAACTTTTCAATTCATTTACCTTCACAATGCTTCCCTGAAATTTTCTATCTACACAGGTTTGAAACCTATACCGTGAATAAATGTTATTTAGTGATAAATATTCATTGATGCATTGGCTTTAGCAGAATATCAAATGCACTCCAGGCCGAAAAAGAACCACTATAATGGAGAGCAGTAAAAGGCGCTGTCCACATAACCGGTAGAACGGCAACAATCGGGGAATTCCCGATCCGCCATTTTATGGCCGATGATGGCTACATGCGGATTTCTGCTATTTTGATGCACACCTCCCCGATACGATGGCCAGCAGCTACAAATCGTTTATCACTCCGCAAATGATATAAATATATGAGGTAAGCAAACGCGTGTTACTTTCTTCTAATGTTTCCTTGAAATTTATTCGGTTGCACGTTTTTAAACTTAGGTTTTGTTTGCTCCGTAAAGTTCTATCTTTATTTGTACCGCCTTTTGTGTCGAAAAACTCTGTGTCTACTACGTCTATTTTTAATGATTCGACAGGCATACAGCGTACACTTACTAGTACCGGTAACCTATTTTGTACCGGTAACGGTATTATGTGATATTACTAATTAATACGGTGTAGAATTTAAATTCAGACGTATCAAATGCACCGGACAGCGAAAATCGGGATGTGTGCATTGGGAATCGGCGACAACCGCCGTAAGCTGTCGTAACCGTGCATGTTTGCATCTCCCTTAAGAGGTATCTGCAAACGTGAAATTTCAGTCGCCCATTGCGAAGCGTATCAAAAGGTATATTCATGTTGTTCCTAAGGTATTCCATTCTAAGGACTCAATGATGATAGGGCAGAAAGTAGATTGGGAAGCTCTGTCGGACGTACAACACTTAAAACTAAGGTAAGTCCTCTCCTACACTTGCACTATTAACTGTTCCCACATATTTTTAATTCGTTATCAACTGGTAGTTTCACTAAGAAACTAACCTGCATTCAACCTTTGAAATTTTACGATGTACGGTTCTCTTTCAAAAAGGTCTTCTTCGTCCAAACTTTGATATTCAAATTCTGGTTGTAGCTTGTCGAGTCTGCAGCAAAATCGCATAGGATTACAATTTTTAAGGTTAAATTCGAAGTAATCAGTTGGTCAAGTGTTTGGTGTCAATTATTTAGAGTGAAATAGGTCACAATTTTTATTTCTAATTGCAAATTCACGTTATACGAATCCACAAGTAGCACTCAAAAGTAACCGATTAATATGACGGGTGTCTCCTCCAGGAGCTGCAACCTGTAATCTATACAGTACTGAAAGTTATGCCGTGAGTAATATCATTCTTCAGCGATAGTAAAACACTTATCACTGATTTCTTTTTCTCGTGGCACTCTGGGAAATATGTTGGCACGTTCGAAATCAATCCGCACGGTATGCCGGTGACATGGTTGAGTTTGAGCTTGACAGCGACATGATCGTATACGATGGCATGGTTTGTTTACCTGTATATATATCCATATTGCTCTTTGCTTGATGTCCGACCCACTCTTTCACCCAATACTGATCCATATTGGTAACCGGATGCTTCATTCACCTGCTTGACCAGATCCGGGAATGCAATTTCATCGATATCACGGATCTCTTGGATAACGATCAAGTCATATCTCATGACGATCTAGTATTTTGTGGTAAAAGAAGTTTTAATAAAACTAATTATAATTTGCAGAAAATTAGCATAGATTGTAAAATTTAGCGGAAAGGCGAGCTGGATCAAGGATTCAAATTCGACTCGTAAGAGGACATCACCACTCAACCCAATGTGTAATATCTTTGTCTATGTGGTTCGCCGTATGGTTAGGCTGTATTCTCGGGTTTCCTTTGCCGCAGGATAAAAATGTGATCCTATCCTATCCTGAACATGGCTCTCGCGTGTTATGTAAGTGTAAGTGTCGTAACTTGAGGTCTTGACGTAACTTGACTTTAAAATATGCAGTCTTTATTCGTTCAATCAATTGTAATCGTATACGGTGGCCATATTCCCCTAATTCCTACACATCTACATTGCATGTGTGTGGTATGATACTTTTTTGGCATTAGTTCTTAATTGCTGTACTTGTACACCAGATCCTCCATCACTTGCAGCCAATTAAACAGCAATTGCATGCATGAAATATTTTGTTATAAGTATGTGATAAGGACAATACTCCGGTCCTAAATAAATTGCCAGGAAATGTATTGTAAAGTATGAGGCACTGATAGATCGCACCGATGAGTTGCGGTCCATATGTGTCTCATACTTTACAAAATTAAATTTGTGATAGAGACGGATCTTTGCACGAATCGAGAATTCTTCAATGAAAATATCACCCACCTGTATCAGCACTTGCACAACATCCGGTTTGCTCATTTTACTTTTTCCAAAAACTTGAACATTGAATAATGATATGAACAAGGGGTCACTGCTAGCTTTCTCAACATTTGCTGCATTTGTGGCAAATACAAGACAGCAGAGCAATAATATTTTCGCAATCATCTTGGATTATATGTCTACATCCAATAAGTAAAAAGAAAGAATGGTGTTGCATAAATTTAATATCGGGCGTCGCTCATTTCTGTTGTTTCCGTCTGGTATTTGTTGTTGGTATCTCTTATTTTTCGATTGATAAATGTCAAGTTTACCATAGTCGCGCGATAGAGAAGTGAGATTCATCTATCCATAGCCCATTTATTTTAACTTGATCAAGACAGCTCAAGAAGTAAATTTCTGAAGACTTTCTACATAAAGATGCCGAAGCTCACTGGAGCATACTGAGATTTTTTAGTCGCAAATAGCATGATAATGTTATTTGGTAATGTTGTGATTGGTATCTGCTCTAGGCTGAGTGCTGTATCGTTTAGAGAATTGTTAAACATGGCAATAATGTACGGGACATGACTGGTAGGATGCTACGTAAGTTGTTGCCACGGTGACTCGAATAGTAACAAATTGAGCGGTCTTATCGCAACTATGACTGGGCAAACCGGAATTATTTGAAAGTCATTCTGATTCTTGTGTTGTTTTTGAAATGAATTGAATTGCCTAATACGTTAAGATAGATGATATTCAATTTTACAACTACCATTTTCCATCACTGCAAAAATAAAAATCTTCATATTCGATTTCTATAATAATAATAATATAAACAAAAAAATATTAGAGACAGCATAGTTTCAATTCAACTACACGTGCACAAAAATACACAAAATCTAATTTGCATTTTTTTTTTTATGACTGATTCGAGACTAATTTGTGCTTCGGGTGCAATTTTTCAAATTATTTTATTCCCACCCATAGAATGTCAGTAATTTCCCCCTTTTACTCAATAAGCTAAGGTAACAGTACGAAAAAGATATAAACAAAAGTCAAGCAAACACAATGATAAACGCATTTTAATACGCAAACTATACAACAGTGTGAGGATGACGAGATATACACAATAGAAATTGCAGAATTTTTTGTTTTCACTCATTATGCAAATGTATCAATAAAGTGTACGAAACCGTACTTTATGACACAAATATGGGTCATGGATAACGTACATATAGACCACGATTTTCAATACCTTCCATACTTGTTGTGACGACGTTATATTATCACTACTATTTGATTTTAATATGTATTTGATTTTCAGATGACCCGGAAGTAGTGGCTTGAGTTGTAATTAATCTTTGGAAGTTTCGCTTTCAACTTTCTCATTGATTGACGGACTAGAGCATACTAAGGTTTAATATATATATATATATAAAAATAAGATATACTTCATAAATATATCCGCACATAAAGCATTATTTGTTGAAACTGAGCCAAAGATGGCACACCCAGTCATAAACATTCCACCAAAAACGTTTTGGTAAGCACGAGTCACCGATGGAGCGCGCTGCTGAAGGACCTGGACCTGTTTAGATCTTGGCATGTGGTGCGGTTCATCTGTGGCTCATACGTGGCAGCAAAATTTCTGATTGCGCCACGTTATGTCCTTAGAGGAGTCCACTTTTATATTTAATAATTTTGCTTTTCACATGCTATAAAGCCAAGCATTGAACAGTCCCAGCAAAAGAATTGAGCAAATCAACCACTGCGCCACTGAAAATTATATTTTAAACAGATCTGCACAGTTTGAATAAAGCATTATCCGCCATATTGTGATAAAATACGCTTTAATTTAGATGCCAAGGCACATCCAGACCTAAGCGAGGTCGCAATTCTCATGTGTAAACAATAAAATAATAGGACGCGCGACATCAAACTACACCTTGTTATATTTTACATTTCCTTTCAAATAAAACTATATTATCTTATATGTTCGGAAAAATACAGTTTTTTAGGTATATTTCAAAATTGGATCCGATGAAAACATTTGATTCGATAGAGGTCATATCCAATTAAAATCAATCAATAATCCCTGGGATGTATTTCACTACCTGTTCATACCTATCACTATCTAACTCAGGTAAGGAAAGCGATGATATAAATACTGCGTACTTCTTCCTTGTAAGTGCGTTGAAATGAAGCTCATACTTGTAATATGAAAATATAAAGTAAATGAAAAATGAAACGTATTGTAAGTACTTAGAATCCACATTGACGTAGATGCGTATTTTCAAAAACTGAAATAACTTGGTGGTAACCTAGCAGATGTTTCCTCAAAATATCCCCTATTTGCGCAGGACTTAATATTTACTTTTCCTGGTCAGAACATACTTCAAACTTGTTTGGCAATTGCATCATATACGATAAATAAATTATTATTAGAATATACGTTTGCTCGCGCCATTTCCTTACAACTTTGGCAACTCCACCCAACACACTCCCACTAAGTTTCGTCATGGTAACTTTTTTCATCGAAAATTGACATACGTGGAAATAATGCATTGACAAATTATTCATGGAGTGTGTCATTTAAATTATCAAATATTTTATTTTGCCAGGCATGAACGACAGATGTATCCATTTTTCCATACTCAACTAAACTTGTTTATTTTGGCCTTTTCCGACTGGGAATTGAAAATATCGTTACTAATAAAGCACGATTCAGTGCACATCTCGTGAAACGAAAATTCGTGAAACTGCGGTTTCTTTGAGGAGGTAAACACGAACATGCAGGTGTGTCGCTATCTTGTTGCTAAATTAATATTTAAGGTAAGCCAAAATAGAATAAAAAGCGATAAACTGTAAACATTTTTTCAACGCACCTCAATACGAAAATGAATAATAAAATTCCTCGTAATCTGCTAGCGTATGTATGTGAACATGTACCATGCATGCAACTGTGTGTGAGTGAGCAATTTGGTTTTGTGGTAAACTGTATGTGATAAATGGTTTTCTATGTGGAAGAACTTAGCTTCGATCCTGGGATTTGGCTTATAAAACTTTCCGTCATTCACCAAGCCCAGGGTATGGCGTTGACTTGAGTTGTCTCTGCGCATAGGTATTAGTATGCAGACGTGTCCGAGACAAGTCATCCCAGCCGACTTGTCCAATAAATATATTTATACCAAATATTGCCCAATCAGAAATTTCATTTCGCCAAGCATGAGTTACAGATGGACCGCGTCTCGTCGACGCGATCCATCAATAACCCATACTTACCTGACACGTGTTAACCTTTGCGTTTCAGCTTTCTATCACGTCAATTCTCTATAAATTAATTTATGTAAACTATAAAATCTAGTCGGATCATCAAGTTTTGAAAAATATCCATCCAAGTCCACTACATTTGCTTTAGTTTTATCTGGAATTATAAAATTTTTATCTGAAGAGTTCCGGTAAAAGAACTTGGAGTTTTCTGCGTTTTCAATCGTATTTTTCTCCGTTTTGTCAGTGTCTGTCGTGTCGAGAGGAACAGAATAACTCAACGATATCTGCAAAGAGCATAGTTAGAAAGATACATCATGGATTTGTCTATTTATTATAATCCTAATGTATTATTTATTTATTTGTATTATCAAAATTTGCTCAAACCAAGGCGTTTCATCCAAAAGGTTTCATTTTGTTCAACATGAGACGCAGACGGATTATGTTCAACAAACACATAGTAGTATTCACTGCGAAATTTCGCCTGCATTATTTTTCATTTGCCTAGTTTTGAATCACCTCTATCTTAATTGAAGGAATCTCTGTTTGTGTCACTATAAAGTTATTATCAATTTGAAACAATTAATTAAACAGTAAATATAATATAACCTGGTCAACAGGTTGGTAAGAATGCTTTGAAGTTCAAGAGAATGTTAATATGGTCTAATAAGGGTACCAGCTAGTTCTTTTCAGTTCTTCAATTTATTTATTTTTTTAAACTTCCAATGATTTCCAAACTGCTAAGTTGTGAATCGATTTCGTCACGAAAAACAAAAATTAAACAAAATTGAGTAGTGAATCATATTCAAAATTCAATTTACCTGTTGATGCAGTAAAGATTCGGGTATCAATGTTAAATTTTCCATGTGGGTTCTCATTAGTGTCGTTGATGTCAGTGACACATTTAGTTGATAAGTTATGATATATCCGAACACACAATCATCTGGCAAGGCTATAGACGCAGCCATGTGCATAATACGAGGTGCGAGTGCATAAGGCATCATGTCTAAAGCAAGTTGTCGTGAGATGCAAAATCCTGCTCCACCCAGTGCGTAGTGAAAAGCCACGCGCTGGAATGTCGCTTGTGGCATGATCCAAGAAGTCTCGTTTGTTGTTTCGTTGAAACTGAAACTCTAAAAACGTAGAAAAATCGAATGATTGGTTATGTAAAGTCGTTGTTGATGATGAATAGTTTCCGGGACCGTGCATTAATAAAATATTATTTATCGGATCTATCTATCGAGAGTAATTTTTCTTGGCGTTATTGAAAAAAAAAATTCAAAATTGACTTTTTTGGCCAAGTATGGGGTGTTGATGGAACGCACCGGGAAGGTGCGGTCCATCAACAAGACCACAATTAGCATAAATCTAATCTACATGACTTTTTTCAACTTTGGTGATTAAAGTATTTTTTGCAAATGACCAGTGAATTTACTGTACTGTTGTTGGTGTAGATAGGCATGGGCTTCGATTCAAATCGGAGTACAAATTATCCCAGTCACTGTGAATCATCATTTTGAAGAGGAAAATTGTAAAATAAAGTGGTATTACCTTGTTTAACCCCATAATTAGACCGAGTATTTATTATTCAAGCTAAGTTCGATTTTTCGACTTGAACGGGACGCATAAATTCAAACAAAAATACAATGGAATCATTTTAAAAGTGTTCTGTTTATATATCCTTTTCCATATAGTCAACAAAAAATCTTTTTAGGTGAAATTTGATGACATTATAGAAGATGAAAAATATCATAAAGTTTACAAGTAAGAGACGTTTTATTGAAAATCAATTCTAAATCAGGTAGAATTAGGATGCTTTAGCTAATCGAATAGACACTTCTGCACTTAACATGCATTTTTACACAGCTGTATTTGTTTAACGAGCCGCACCATGTTCAAAATAGATGTCCGCCACTGTCATACTGTAAATATATTGATTCTGATCATCGATATTGTTTTGATCATTTACCATATGTGGCCGATGGTGGGTTGTCTTTTTATAGCCACTTATTAATGCGGATCACCCTTAACTGTATGCGATGGACCCACACCATAACATATAGGAAAAATTTAAAAAAAAAAACGAGTTAATACTCACTTCAGGTTCTACATTTTCTGTGTCGTAAGCCATTGCTGTGACTGGTATGTTGGATGGTGACCTTCCTATATATACGTCATCGTCGGGTGAGTAAAGACTTAGCAATTTTACCAACATTTCAATGTTAACAAAACCATCATCGTCAAAGTGGCAGAACCAGGGCTGCAAATAAAGTCAATATAATGTTTTCTAGATGTCGCAGTCCGATATGACAAATATGAGCCGAACTTGTGCACAGTATAGTTTTGGTCAAGCATTGGACTATAATATCCTAGTTAGAAAGAGTACTCTAAAGTTTTTTGTAAAGCATGAAGCACTGATGGATCACGCCGCTGGGGCGTGATCCATCTGTGACTTATGCTTGACAAAATTGGCTTTCTGATTAGGTGCAGATCTTGGCTTGTTTTTAAATAAAGATACACAGTATGTCATAAATTCCCTAAGTATACATATTATATCGTTTCTCACCTTTTTTGAAATTAGGAACTTTCTATATTCCCAATGCAATTTACATAAAAGACTCCATTTTTCGTCCGAAGTAGTTGGACAATAAGTATTGTATATTTGTGGCTTTTCAAGTTTGAAATTCTCCTCGATATACTGTGTCAACCAATTGTCTTCCTGATCTACATTGTGAGAAGATTTATTTAAAATATATTATCATGATTGTCTCCTCTTTCAGAATACGTAAACCATACAATACAAACGAAATCCCAAAGGTTTCATTCAATCGAACCGGATTCGACCGAACCGGTAAGCCCATATATTTCACCTAACAACACTAACCATGCTTTTAAAAATATGCAAAGATTCCCTTTACTTAGCAAACACGGTTTGAGAATACTCAAGAGTATATAGTTTAATATGTTTTGCTAATTTCACAATTCAATACCGCAAACAAAGTTGTCTATAATATTGTGTAATCTAATTAACGGTATTTTTTATTCGTAATCAGATATTTTACTTTGTCCAGACTGAAAAACGGCGACAGCGCGATCCATCTGTGACGCATATTTAAGAAAGCCTTTTTGGAAAATAAATTTCTGACTGTTGCCCTCGAAATAAAATTGACTAAATAAAGACCTGCAAAACAAAATGCGATGTCAGTGCAAAAAACTTTGTAATTCTTTTTTTTTACTTGAAGTTGAATTGATTCGAAAAAGCATCTAGGTCCAATCTGCTTTGATGAAATGTATCCCACCTGTTATAATCCAAACATTTTCAGGTACTTCGGAGATCCAGGTATCCAGAAGAATCTTCAATCTGCTCCGATGATATTTATTAGTTGTTCGAACGCTGATGAATATTCCATTTTTGTCTACCATAAACATGCAATATAAAAGGCATAATTCTAAGAGCGCAATTTTCTTTGGTAGCAATCTCGGGAGTCTTCGTGAGAAAAGTAACCAAACATTAAAAAGATTACTTTGAGGGTTAATAAATATGATGAGACACGAGCAACAAAATTGATAAATTAAGAAAACATTACACTGTTGGTGCCTCTGCTCTTCAGGAACCCCCTAGTTATAAAGAAATATTGAAAAACCTGATATAAACGTTACCTGATTCCAATTCCTTGAGATCATATTCTGGTTTTGACGTTGATCTGAACAAATTGTAAAAGCTAATCAGGTACACGAACATATGCGTGTGCATCTGTGCGTTTGGATTTTTTTTTTAAATTTTTAGAGAAAGTTTTTTTTACAATAACTATAATAATAAATGGGATTCCGAGATATTGTCAAGTGAACTGTAAAACCTTATTTCTTGTTTACTTGCAATTTTGGATCCGTATGTGACTGTTTTCGGTGATTCGAATCGATTCGAAGCAAGATTTATTCGAATCAATCGTGAATCGTTCATAGGACAAAAACTTGTTTAATGAACTACGATTCTCAGTTTTACCAAAATTTGACCGAAATCGATTATATTTCGTCGTTAAAATATGAAAATTGTAGCTCTTAGGGTAAATTGAAAATATACTACAAACTATAAATTACTCCACTTTCACAATCAGACAAGTTATAATATTAAAAATTGAATAGTTGTTATTTACATGGAATCAGTGATTCGATCCGATTCGAATAAATTATTCGAACCAGATTCGAATTCCAAATGATTCGGTTTTGCTCAGCCCTAGCTGTTGTAACTGTTGTATCCGAGTTAATAACAGAAATAACATGATCTCTTTCCACAGAATTCCAAGTATATTTGTAATTAATTTGCTGTTCTCTAAGCCATATCTTGTTTTGTATGAAGAAGTTAGGCCATGACCTAACGAAAGCTTACAAACATCTAGAGATCATGTTATTTCTATAAAGATGAACTAAGCAAAACATATCTTGTGTTAAATATTTAACACGATTCCTGCAAAAGTGTACCTCACTGGCATGTGTATGCTTCCCAATCGTAAGATTTTTGTCGTAACGGCTGTTGTTTAGCATATGGGTCACTGATGGAGCGTGTCGATGAGACGCGGTCCATCTGTTGCTCACGCTCGGAAAATAAAATTTCTGATTGGGTTATATCTTATGCCAATTGGAAAAATTGTTCCGGCACCAAAATATCCTTTGTTAAGTATAAATCATTGCTAGATTGCGTCGATGTCGATTGCGTACATCTCTAGCGGATTCTCGACAAAATAAATGTTTTGATTGGGATTTCGAATTGCAGTTTGGAAAAGATACTCAATCTCATCATACTTTGTCAAAACATCCTCAGACTTCAAAAATGTTAGTGGTGCTCCCGGGACAACATCTATAGATAACTTTTCATCGTGATATCTTCCAAGTTCCAGAGGACGATCTACATCAACTATATGACTCTCTTCTGTTGAACTCAGGAAAGATGTAATTGTTAGAAACAGGTTCAACAGAGTAACAGTCGACATGATTTTGACAACATCGAGCATTGAGACTTTAGGTCTAAAACTTTGTTGCGGTACGTCAAACATTATGCGCTTATCTGTAGAATTGAAAATAAATTTCAAAGTAATGATTATCACGATGGTGATGAATTGATATATATGATTCCCACATCATCACTCACTCACTTCATCATTTCATTGCTTCACTGACTCATTATTCTTCGAAACGAAAGGAAAATAAGTCCTCTATCCCGATAACCATTGGAACTACCGGAATACCAGTATGTTACATTTTATTTATTTTGTATCAAATTTTGTACGACATTTCATATTGTATAACGGTTTATTTTTGTATACTTTTGTGATTGATGACGTCATAACCTTTATGGCATCATCAATATCAACTTTTTTGAAAAGTTATACACAAAATGAAATGACGTCTCAAAATGTGCTAAAAATCCCATATATATTTAATCAGATGTCCGATAAATACTGAAAAGGGCATGGATATTGATGATGTATCGGAACGAAAAGTTATGTTATTGTTCTATTGCAATCTATTGTTGCTGTAGTTCACCATAATCGATGATTGGATACAAATACTTCACCCGATGTGCGTTCTAATAACCGTATAAATGCGTACATTCTGCAGTTTACTGCTCGGCCGCGTGGTTTTTCTCTTTTTATCTCTCGAGGGACTACGAGATTGGTTGGCGTTAAGTTTCGCCAAAAATCACATTAGTGGTGTTTTATTGACACTTGTATTATCCAATCATCATTTGCTATAAATGTAAGTGAAATTTTCTTTTTATATAAATGCGATTGATTTAAGAGATGGGATTTTCAAGTATGAGGTGTGTCAGAGCCACTGATGGACCACACCGTCAACAAATTATTTTTTATTTGATGATTTAAATAGTTTATTTTAATATTCAAGATTGAAACGTCGCTTGGTGTCACGATATACATTTTTTCGGATGGGATTATTTTTCGCGGCTTCGATGATTTTGTTTTATATGTGAAACGCAAGAAATTTTGTTAGCTTCCGACGCCCTACAAATATAGTATCAACAACTGCGCTCTAAGCGAAAAGATTTCAAACAAAATTGAAGTGGGAGTGATGGGGAAACCACATACCGCCTTTTTGAGTCATTTTAATCACATCCCACGACACGCAGGAAAATACATCTTATATATGTATTTGGTTGGTAGACGATACCTATATCTCCTCTCATACATTTTGTTACTGCACTTCACTCAAAGTAAGATTAAAAAAACTTTGATTAACATTACACTAACTTTACTTATCTAGCTAAATCTAAATATTGCTTATTTTCAGACCTAATTAGAAGCAAAGGCCAACACAACACCGGTTAAATTTTACAACTTAAATAGGCCCGCGGGCTATATCTTTTTAATGCAACATTTCGTCTACGTTTGCTTATGTGCGACACCTTGTAAGATTTTTCCAATAGCTAGGAACGCAGTATTACATACGGCCCTATCTGTAACCTTTATATAATTCGCCACGTGTGCTTTCTTTTTGGTTGGACATGGTTATAGGAAAGATTTTGTTAAAGCATTTCATCGACGCGATCCATTAGTGTCACATACTGGACAAAATAAAATTACTGATTAGGAGGCTATGCATTTGATAAAATGTTCGTCAATTCGTGTCAATTCATACTTGTATTGAACATTTTCATATTGACGTCATTGATGATGTCACATTACGTTTTTTAGTATTACAATGATAGGCTACCCAAAAATCTTTTTAGGGATGTGATCACGATTTGTGAGGCAATTGATGGCGTCATAAAAGCATTCGAGTGGGTAGATATGTTCATTTCTTCAATATTTCTCGCGTGAAATATTACAACGGTTTGCCCCAACCCCCTTTTTATGTGTCATCTGCTTATAACTAAAGCAGTGATGTGAAAGATCAGGGTAGATTCATAACATAGACTTATAGCAGCACTAAATGCTTAGTGGCATTAAATTTCTTCAGTGTCAGCAGTGTAATCAAGCATAAATTTAAAGCCTGAATATTCAATAAGTAAGCATCGCTTCCCATCCTACTCTTTGAATATTAATGAAGTCGTCAAAACATTTTATTCGTGAATAATGATCCGTTTATACTTTATGGTTACTAGAAAACGCAATTTGTATCCATTAAAATTCGAAGGAGGAAGTGATGAATTTCAGAGAAAGCTCATCCGTTTTTGTTCTGTCCATTAGTCCTGATTTAACATACGATATTCTCTATAACAAGTTCCTAAGAATTCCAATATTTAATTAATATATACAAAATTAACCGAAAATGAATCACGTTTCGATTGGATGCTTAGGTGATTACTATCACTCACGTATGAGAAAATCTGAATGGTCACAAATGCTGCCCATCAATTTTCATCGCCAGATTTAAAATGTCGGAACGGTTTTGTTGTATTGCAAAAAACATTGGTATCGATAAAAGTCTGAATATAAAGTCACGAAGCTTTGGCTACGCAATTATAACCAGTACATGTCAGTCTCACAAGCATGTTGGGCTAAAGATATTTAACTCATAATGATCACTAAAGAAATGTTTCAACACTCAACTTCCATGACCTCATAAATTCAGGCTCTGCACAATTTGTTCATTCACTCGATATTTTCAATATGTATTCAGAAACACTGCTCAGTCAACCATAACTTACCCAATAAATTATTTTCGGTTGAGCATAAGATACTCGTGTCGCAGTGTGACATGATGAAAAAAATTTGAAGTTGGCAATGCAGTGTTTTCCAAACGAACAAATGTAGCAAAATATGAACATGTTCTTTTTCTATAGATAAATTCGCTCAAAGTAACGTCTATAGTACTTCAAAAAATTATTTTTGCTCGAACAAGTTTTGCCAATGTCAAACATGAAGGCTATAATACACGTGAAGTTGTCTTACCGATGCAGCGCGTTTCGTTTCAGGTAACAAAATAAAAACGACAATACACATCTGCATTGTGTAAGTCACGTGCCTACAAAAGCCAACGTAAGCCACGAAACGAGCACTTTTCGTTAGCTACCATAGAAAACCGTAGGACTGCATTAAAAAAGCCTAAAGACATGCGTGCGCGGCGTAGTGCTAGCGTAAAAACGGTATTATGGCCTCGAGTCACTGTCGGATCGCGTTGATGAAGCGTACAAATAAAATCTTACAAATATAATTGTAATTTCGTAAAAAAGAATCCATTCAATATTTGGACTTGACGTTCTCCATCTCGTTCAAGTTTTCTTGAGCCACACACACACATCCAAAGTCAGAAGGAAACAAGGAAGAGGGTTTTACAGTTCACTGAACAATACCACAGAATCTCATTCTCATGACAGTTAAATAATGAAAGCATAATAGTTTCAAAATTAACTGATGTACACCATCGATCGTTAATGTGAAAGCAAGACTTCGTACCAACACACCAGTGAGAAAAGTTTATGTGAACTACAAGCAATAAAATCAATGAACTTGTAAACCAAACGCTTTTCGACTTTTAACAAAAAATTAGGCAAATAATAATTAGGAAAACTCTATTTCGCTGAGGTTTTCTTTTGTTGGATGGGTTTTGCGAATTGATTAATTATTATGTTTCAGATGCTTCCTAAGTGGAGCCTGTCTTTGGGAAATTGATAAGTGTTTATGAAAAGACTAGATTTTGCAATTTAGACAATATTTAATTGCAGTTCAACGATAGGTTTTATGTTCAGTCCGTTGACGGACTATACGCAGACAGTCGTCTTAGGCAATGCAATACGTTTGTTACTGGGTCACGTCTCCGTCGATGCGATATATTTCGTTAATAAAGTTTATTAAAACTGTTATTTTTATTATACCCGCTGAGTGTCTTGATGAAGGGTACGTTCGGTACTCACCGGGAATCGTCTTTACGTCCGATAGACGAAACGATATCGCTGACGTGACTACACCACAGAGTCGAGAGTAAGTCCAAGTCCAAGAAACCATCTGGGCCACAGATGGTTCGCGTCTTGGTTACGCGATCCATCGTTGTCTCATACTTGAGCATGCTTTGTTTAAAATTTACTGATGGGAAGTACACTAATCTCTGTAATTCCATTACACGGAAAACAATGCGATTTCACATTTTTGGCAACACACTAATGTCGTACATTACCACACTTCCGTTGATGGATGTCGCGAAATGCATTTCGCCATTTTCTAACAACTTTTCAGCGTAATTTTGGACGTAAAGTGAGTATGCGTGTAGTTATCTCTCCTTCATCTAGAACTTACTTTACTTTGAGTACGCGAGTGTATGAATAAAACATTAGCTAACGAGGGCTTTAAAAACCTTTTCACGGATGCATTGCTGAATAATAAATTAAAACAACCATTTTTTTGTTGTCAGCATTTGTTTTGTTTCAAGAAATGAAGACATTTTTCATTGACGATAAAATTGAGGATGGACGTTGCCGAGGACAAATATATTCCATTCGAATATTGAGATAAATTTCCCTCTTCTGTCTCTCTCTTTCGCACGTGCGGTGCACCTTTGATGCGTACTGGAATTATTAAAAGGATAATCCGTGATAATATCAATTCAATATCAATATCGAGTGTTGGAATTAATTTAAAATATAAAGAAGATGCTTGAATCCGTGAGAATGGGATCACCTACAAGTGGGCGAATGTTCAGGTAGGAGAGACAACAGCAGTGAGATTGGAAATTGGATTGAAAATAAGCTGGAATATTACAATAATGACACGTAAATGAAACGCGATAGTACATCGTTGCCCTATAACAATCATGATTTTTTGTTAAGTATGTGTCACAGATGGATCGCGTCAATATGACGTGGTCCATCTGTGGGACTTACTTGGCAAAATAAAATTTCTCATTGGGATTATTATAATAATAGCGAATCTATTTTGTGAAAATATGGTTCAAGCGGTCAAGACGCGGTCCATTCATAACTTGTGCCTGATGAAGTCCAGTTTTTGATTGGCCAGTCTTCAGTGAAATAACTTATTCACGTATTCTCTAAGCTTGGAAAGGTATACGTTGTAAATTGGAATGTCATGTAAGAACAGTAGAATTTATGTAATATTGCTGTGTTTTTTACAATTAACTAAAACGAATAGATGACTTTAATCTGAGGAGTAATCTTCGAAAAACCGCCCGATAATTCCTCGTGACATCTGAATTATTATAACAGGTATAGAATGACAATTCTGTGGGTCGGTTCCTGTTATCGGGCTTTTAAGTAAATTAGTTTGCATATAGGATGGAAGGCAAGGTTCGCCGGGACAGATTTTTTTTCACTCGCAGGAAATGGAGTGGGGAGGTTTATTTTGAGATAAATACGTAGAAAGATGTAGATATGAATGACAGTTTTGGTTGTTATCTCATGTAAAATAAAATTCGATAAAAATCGTGATTGACTCGCTATGTTATAACTATAGTGGAATTGATGTATTGTTACATTTCACTGTAATTGTACTTTTGTTGCATTAGCATTTAGTTATTACTATATTGTTGATAAATGTGGTCACTGTACAGTTTGTCAAACATGTGGCGCATTCTGAGAAAACAGCCTTTTTTTACCAGGCATTGAGTGCCCATTTATTATTGGCTTATTGCCAAATCAAATGCGATTTTTAGTGAGAAAACATCAATGTACGTCATTAATGGATAAATGGAATGATTTATGTCATAAATTGGAATCAAATTGTTGCTTTATAAAATGTAATGAACTTGCAACTTAAGTAAAAATAGAAATTTATGATAGAAATCAAGAATAGGTTCGTATATTTCTCAAAAATTTACCCGTCGAAAATAGCTCAAAATATAATTTGGGTGTGGGTGTGTATTAAGTGTATTATATACCAATATTATTCGAAACGTTTGAGAAATTTCATACTCCTGGATTCGACAGGGAGGTTAGATTTGTCGTAATTTCATTAATTTTAAAAGGATAACGTCAAATGTTTTCAGTATCATAAAAAAGGTATACGAATTTTATCTAAAGATTTTTTTAGATGAGTTGGAAATTTTAGTATCCTAGAAAAGGATTTGAAGCCTATAAGACAACTTGGTCATATAAGAGGTGGTAGAACAAGAAGTGACAGGTTTCGTCATCGCGCAGGACAGATACCACTCACTGCAATTTACCATAGCAGTTCAGTTCCGTTTAGAATGTTTTCCACTTAGAGCGTAGTTGCTGGTAATTACATCCTGATATCGGCGCATATCTTATCAAATTTTTTAGGGTATAAATTAACAATGGTATTACTTAGTCAAGCACAAGAAGATCGACTTAGTTTTCAGTATAAACAGTCTCTTAATAATTAATGAAATGGAGTAAATGCGTGTACCACTCAGTAGACCTGTCTTCATTACATTATGTAAACTTATTAAACACCAAGATCGATAATTTGATAAATCCAGATGAAGCGCTGAAAATATCAAGCTCTCACTACACAAGTCTGAAATTTTATCTATCAAGACATGCTTTGTTAAGCACGTGCTACTAATGGATCGCGCCGTTCAGGCGCGGGCCATGATTGGCTCATGTTTAAATGAAAATTCTTATTGGGTGATGCCTAGGGCTGGGCAATAGGATTCGAATTGATTCGAAACACAAATTATTCAAATTAATCGTGAATCTTTCATGGAAACAAAAATTGCTAAATTAAGTGAAATTTCCATTTTTAACGACAAAATACAATCGATTTTGGTCGACATGACCAAAATCAATTGTATTCTGTCGTTAAAAATGACAATTTTAGCTCCTAATTCTTAACTATAACTATTTTTGGATTAACGAAATGGTGAAAAAATGTAACATTAAAACTGAGATTTTGTTAGTTGCATGAAATAAGTGATTCGGTCCGATTCGAAACAATTATCCGAATTGCATGCATGAAGTCTAAATGATTTGTCCCTCCCTATAGCAAGGCCGTCGTGAAGATTTTTTTACAGCTGTGAAATAAATAAAAATATATATTTTTGCGGTTACGATTGTTACGGAAAACTGAAAAAAAATTGATTGTTTTGTGAATATATTTTTTTTGTTAAAGAAAAAAAGTTGCATAAGTTTGCCTCATGAACCAACAAAAAATCTTTCATGCTTTGGCATTACACGTAAAAAATGTTATAGATTTTTTGATCTGTCAAATTTCTATCCAAGTAACAATACAGTTTATCTCCTTGCTGTCCATCATTAGCAATGCGCTCGGTCAGGGGTTGCCAAAGTGAGGTCCATCTGTTGTGAATGCTTTATCAAACTCGAATTTATAATTGTCATAACAATGATCATTCGAATTTCAATATTCAATAGGCGCTCCAACAACTATTTAAGATCGATAAACCGGGATGTGAGTAGTATTTATAACAAGATTAAAACAAGCCAAGAAATATCGATGTGACAATTTGTTAAGTATTCGGAAACCATTAACAAACCTTTAAAATCCCCTTGAAAGCAATGATGTTCGATCACTTTGAATTGGTGAATTCTCAAGTATATATTTAAACAGTAAAATCGATATTTAAAAAATAGAGATCGATGTAAAACAGATAATTGTCGTTTTTCTTCAATGTTCCAAGTCGAAGAACTTCACGAAAAGAAAATTGTGATATTTATGCGGCAGGGATTGTGTAGGGAAAGCAAGAGATAAACCGTCAAAAACCGTCCAGGTTTAAATTTTATGTTTAAAAAAAAAATGAAAAAGGCTGTTATTTATTCGAGGTTAAAATTTTTTATCAGGATCTATCTCAGACATGCACGCGAGAACAAGATTCGTACAGTTTGTAGAAATGGGCTTAGTCAAGCAAAAAATGTCCAAATCATAATTAATTTTCATAAATCATATTTAAATTGGGTATTTAAAGATCTGGTTATCCCAAAAAGCATGAATTTAGCTAATGTAATAGCACTTTCCCATGACGGTTCAATTCCGTTTGGTATGTTTTCCGTTTAGTGTTTTAGTAGCTCTTTGCTATTAAGTGGTTCCCTTTGGGAGCTGCTTCCGAGCTTCCGAGTGAATTTCAATAAAAAACCTGGCATTCAGGCAGGTGGAGGGCAGCAAGTTAAGAGAAAATTGCTTACAAATTTTGGAAATGTAATATATTTTAGCTTACGTAATAGTTTACATTTGTCAAAAGTTTGAATTTATTCGACGCCGCATTTTCCGTTTCGTGTTATTTAACAGCCAAATTGTACCCAAGAGTTTAGAACAAAATATTCGTCCCTTTGGCGCGATTTTTTTCATCCGTGGAATCTAAAATGTCCAAAATGCATGTCTATAATATCAAATACTTCAAACCCATCAGGAATTATATTTTGTCAAGCATGGAGCACAGATGGACCGCATCTGATAGACGTGATCCATCAGTGATCCATGCTTAACAAAACATGTTAGGTAAAAATATTTCCGAGTGCATATCACATACAATTTTTTGTTGCATATGGATTTCTACATTAGTGTACTAAAAAGAATCCAATTTAAAAAAACAATGAACTGAACTATTTTAGAGCGAATATGGGAACAAAATCAGGAGCTTTTACAAAGATGCGATACCTTCCTAACAGAGTTCCAGATGAAACCAAACATCTGGTAGATTCAGTATTGGATCTGGATACAAGTAAAGTTTTGAACACACTCGGAATATTTAAGGTGTGAATATCAAAGTATGGTATTTCTATTATCATCATTTCAAAATTTGCTAAATTTCTGTTATAGTATCTTTTTGTGAATCTGGAAAATTATCACAATTTGTTATCTTATATTGTTGTTTCGTGAAAATCTGGAAAAATGCAAAAATTGTGGATTAAAAGGAAAAAAATATTTTTTGTCTCGACAGTGTTAACAATTTCTTGTTATTTTCCTCCGTGACAGTAAACTTTTTTTATAAACATCTTAAAAATGTAGAACTTACGCTTTTAAAACCAAACTTTTTTTCAGCTTTTTCTCGTTGTTCCGATGTTGATTCTTGGAATAATATTGATCAGTATCAATAGCACAGAAATACAACAAAATGAAATTGAAGAATCAATTGCTGCGGAACGTAATCTAACACAAACAATAATTTTGTAAGTTCAACACGGTCGTTACTAATTTTATTTTTTATTTTTCATAGCCACTTCTTTGAGTGGATCACCCTGTCCAAGGCCCTGTAACAGCAGTCACTTATAAACGAACAGGGTTACAATTGAAGCATAATTATATAAATTTCAAGTTATTTATTCAATTTCTATAAGTATTCCTTTGTGAATAATAACAAATAGGTATTCATAATTAGAAAAGTATGCAGATCGTCATCTATATAGGAAAATTGGAATGTTTTAAAGTGAAAAGCTTTAAAAAAAAATCAAAGAAACTTAACTTTATTAAATTCCGAAAGCGCTTCCCAATGAGAAATTTTATTTTGTCAAGCAGGCGCCACAGATGGATCGCGTCGAATCGACGCGGTCCATCAGTGACACATACTTGAGAAAGATGATTTGTGAAAAATTTCTGACTGGGTAACGTTCACCTTATATTAATTTCCTATGCAATATATAATATTGTATGTCCCAGCGGAAATTTGATTTTATCTGTTGTGAGAGACAACAAACGAGTTAACAGTGACCCGCAAATTTCAAAACATTTTTATATAAAATTGTTCTGGACGGTACAAGGTGATATTTTGATAAATTGAACTAATTACCTCAATTATAATAGTTTCTATATCATGAATAAGTGACGGCGGAAGGTCACAAATATCGAGGGAGACATGAAAATTTAGCATAGAAATTTTCTTTTTTCACTCGTAAAAGAATTGAGAGCCAAAGGCTGTCATATGAGACAAAAAGAAAAAAAAACGTACACGAAAACTGGGGGCATGTATCTTATGCGGTTATGTCGCCAGGTTCGTGAACCTTTATAAGCAGACAATTTGATTTCCTGTGCCGGATTTGCTGTACAAAAGTTTATAAGTTTTCGTCTAATTAGATTTAGAAAAAGATAAAGCAGCTAAAATTATGTTCATTTCTTTCACGTCTCACCTTACTTTATAATAGGGTCACTTCAAAATTCGAAGTAAAATTACCTTATGAATCAAACATTACTTTTCACGACATTTGGCACGCGATGACGAAGTAAATGAACTTTGTAGTGAAAGGTAATTTGTGCTCGTACAAAAATTTTATCGGAGCCTCAATTAATTATGTATGTTGTTTATCGGGGTTTAGTTTTTTTCGTCCGGCTTTCCAGATCGCTGGGACGGAAAATGCGATAATGTAACGGGGGTTGTTGTCCTAAAATTTTCATGTGTTGTATTGTAAATATTTTTTTGTGTCTTGAAATGATTGACAAGGACCGGATTATAATATTATTAGCAGATATTTATGCATTGTAGATACGGGTTCAGAATAGTTCTGACGAATTACCAGCGTGTCGTAAGAGGCGACTAAAAGAAAAATAGAGGTCGATGATTTATCATCATCATGGAGGCAGACACCACTCACTGCACGTTATCATATTGAATAAGTTTCTTTTGAGATATTTCTCCTGAGGGTACAGTTACAGGTGCTATATTTCGTACCTCTTTGCAATTTGAGTGTCCCTTGGTTGTCTCCCTTGGAAGCAGCTTCTGAAAGTTCGCTTCTGGAAGCAAGTCTAAAAGCAGCACCTTGGACTTCCTTAAAGAGAACTTCATTTAAAACACACACACACATATATATATATATATATTCTGAATATAATTGCTTTATTAGGCAAAAGTATAGCTGATGGATGAAGAGCGGTCGATCAGTGACTCATTCTTGGCAAAATAAAATTCTTGATCTAATATTGGTGATTGATCAGTTTCACCATTCAACCAATGCCTCAATTACCAGAGTTGTTTTTATAGGTTAATGAGCTTTCCTACTTTGGTCGCGCACTTCCAAGTTATTACACAGTAAGTTAAGTTAGGGGGCATCAAATGACTACCGAACATACTAGCCTTATCCAAAATGGTTTTGTGTATGTTGAGTATGAGCCAACGATGGATCGCGCTGCCAAGCGTGGACTATCAGTGTTTCATACTCGACAAAGTAAAATTCATGATAGGGGAGACATGAACTTGATATCTTAAACCTATATTGCTTGCATGATGACAAGTAAATGCCATCGGATCATCGCATTGAGATTATTTCATAATAATGCTTCAATGTGTCAAACCTTGTAAGGATGAGAAACCTTCAACAAGATATGTAAGATCACCCACGATAAATAAAGTTTTTGTCATTTCAGGTAGTTAGCCTCAAGATATAAATATACAGTACTTGAATAAATAAATGACTCTATATATCTATCTATATATTTATATATATATTGACTAACCAGACAAGTTTGTTCGACGTGGTTAATAAAATATAGAGTTAGGGTTAGCGAATTCGCAAACTGAATTCCTTCTCGGATGTTTGCGCGAAAGCCCCTATCTTTCCAATTCACTAAAAGAAGATTTAAATTATATCTATTAATAAAATATTACTATGTTCTTCATAGTCCACAGCAAAATGTGTCGAAGCATTTATAATCTATAATCGATTATCAACAACTCAACTGTATTTTTTTGACAGAAAAGATGAACCGGAAGAATTGAGACCGACTAGAATTGGGAATGAAAGCTTGGCGCCTGTGTGGACGGGAATAATGGTAAATTAAAAAAGCAATATTTATTTTCGCCTTCTGCAGTTTTTGTACATCAGCCCAACGCCAGAAGTTTTCTTTATTTACGCCTCAGTGGTGCAATCCATCAGTGACTCACAACTTAACAAAAATGTTTAATATCATGTTAAAATTGTCTGATTTGGGTATTGCGCACAAGTATACAATTACTTGATCAACTTCCTTGTTTTCAAGCTGATAATAGTTATATAATATACAAGATTGATTATTGTGAATACTGTAACCAAAAGTCAGTGAAATCGTCGTTTTTTGACAGTAATAACTGATTGTTATTCAAATAAAATTGTGAGATTGAATTTTTGCTAAAGTATGGAACATTTTCCGAGTATGTATATTTTTCACTGTTGCTCACCTATCAGAAGAAATGCTGATTGAGGATATGATGCCTTAAATAAATAAAGGATTTTTTTGATTATTAGGGTGTAGAGGGCACGTAGAAACAATACAAAACCTCCGAAGGGTGAGCGATACCAAAAAAGCACGTTTTTCTAACTGTGTTTATTAATTACATCGTTTCATAGAAACTTGACCTCAAGAATTTCCAGTTTTTATCATGCAAGCTTGGTTGTGTATATATGTTACGAGCGAAGTTGCGTACGTTTTCCGCCTATCCATATATCCTTTTTGCCTTTGTGATCGCTATCAGATTTGTTAATTAACATTTTCTTCAACTTAATTTTACAGTTGGCGGCGTCAGCAGCCAGCGATTTCATTGCCGTTTGGAGGCGCCGTGGTTCAACAGTAAGTCAAATAAATTACACTGTAACAAAATGCATTCAAATCGCTGCTATTTGACAGTAAATTTACTCGGTGAAATAGGATTTATAGAAATAATAAGATATCATAGAAATAACACTAAAGATTGACTCTTTTGGACAAATATGGGCTGTTGATGGAATGCGCTGATCAAGGCGCGGTCCATCAACATCCCATAATTGGCATAAATCTCATCGATAAGACGTATGTGGATTTTGGAAATATGCAATTACTGCAAATCAACGGTAAATTTACTGTACTTTTGTCTCAGTGTTCATTTATTTTGCAATATTTGTCATAAATTGAATCTATTTTGAGCATCAAATGACTATATTGTTTGCGGTTTTAAAGTCATTTGCTAAGTTGAAAATTACAGGGTTTCCTTCATTTAAGTACAATTTAAAGATGATTAATACCAGGTACCATGGAGGGATTTATACCACTATCGACAAAGTGAGATTTGTCTTCCGATGAAAAAATACTATTAATAAAATTGAGTTTACCCAACTTTGTGCGTATGTCTTATTTTTGCCCAATTAACCGTAAAGCATGAACCATACATGGTTTGCGTAACATGGCATATTCTATAGTGGATACATACTTGGACATAAAGCTCTAACCACTTTTTGAAATACGCTCTCTATTCACTAACAGTAAAAATTACACGTTTTTTCAAAAGCACAAACTGCTTCTAAGATTCTTTGCTCAAAACCTAATTGGTTCATTTATAAGATAATCTTTTTTGTTGTCCGAAAATGGAAAATAATTCAATAATTTTTGTAAAGATTCCAAATTTTCGCGAAATATTATTATAGAAACCTAGACGTCATATTTTCGTAGAACAGTGTAACAAATTATAATTACTAAAAAGACGCAAACTTGCAGAAAAATTGTCAATATTTTTCACAGACGAAAGAGCTTGGTGCTGTGGCTGAAAATAAAAATAACAAAAGTTTATTTCTGGGATCAATGTCAGAATAAAAAAAATTCCAGACAAAAGCCAATTTTTGAAAACTTTTATTGCACTATAATTAGCAGCGAATACGTCAAAAACTATATTAAGTTTTGCGTATATTTGCTGTTTTTAAAATAAAAATTCTGCACTTCAATAAATCTGGATTTTCTTCAAAATTGAATAACTAAAAAGTTATAATTCAATCAGGAAACCTATTTTGTCAAGCATGAGTCACAAATGGACCGCGCATTTTCGGCGCGATCCATTAGTGACTAATACTTGACAAAACTTGGTTAATATAGAATATTTCTTTCTGGGACTGGGCTATATATTTAATTTGCTGACAACGTGTAGTCTTGTTCTGTTTTAATCAGTCATCATCAGTTACGTTTTTAACGATTATTGTTTCCATAAATTTACAGATTATTCTTCATATGTTGACATCAACAGTTACCTTTGTTGCCTCAATATTATGCATTGAATATGACAGATTGCAGATGACATTCATTTTACAGAACAACCAACATGAAGGGCATTTATTCAAGTATAGAATGTAGGTATTACGCCAAAATATCGCTTTTATTGAGAAAATTGAAATTTTAAATTCGATATTCTAAAATCGAAAGTTGAGGTAGAGAAAACTACAAAAAAAAATCAGTCCATGGTTTTGTAGTTTTCCATTTAGTCTTATAGCTGTTTATCAAAAATATTTTTTTGGCCAATTTTTGCAGCTGCGCAGACTTGATATTTCAAACAGGTTATGTGTTTCAGTTTCTGCCGTTAAATGTATAATAGAATAATAAAAACTGCATTGCTCTATCTTGTCGATTTTCAGTCGGTTGCAAGAGCTCAATCGTTGCTTCTGGAAAGATGATAGTCAGATGTTTGAGATCGTCCTAATAAAGCTGTCAATTTTATCAAATGCAATGGTCTCTAGTGTTTAACATTCTGGGAGTGCAGGCAAAATATTCTGGGTTTTGGAATCTAATATCAGTAAGCCTGGCTCTGGCGCACTTGTGCATATTCGGTTTTGAACAACACGTGTTTTGAACAAAACTAACCGTGGATCGTCTTTAAGTTGGGGGAGGACATAGGCGTTTCTCGTGGCGATCAAATCAATTAAGTGATTGTTAAATGACATTGGATTGAGGCAGAACTAAAAAATATAGGCCTACACTGTAACAAAAAAGCGGTAAAATCGCCGCTCTTTTACAGTAGTTTTACTCTGTCATTTTGAAATAAAATTATGAAATCGACTCTAATAGCCCATAATTGGCTTAGATGTCATTAACAAGGCGGTTTCAAATTTTTGAAATGTACAATTACTACAAATGAACGGTAAATTTACTACATTTTTCTTGCAGTGTTTACAAATTTTAAACAAATAATCTTCGAATACTTTACATGGCGGGATCATATTTTTAATATTAGGTTTTAAAGGCTAAAATATGCGATTCCAGTCTATTTTAGTTATAGGAATTTTAATATCATATTTATTGTTTTCAATTTCAGCTATCTAGCTTGTGTTGTACTTGCATCCATCGCAGTTTCAGTCAGTGTTCTGTCCATATACGTTGGATCAAGGATGGGAGCTCTAGAAGAATCTCGTCTATATATGGAACGAGAGGGAAAGAACGCAGTATTAAAGAAGAAAGATAAAATGGCGGTACAGGGTTAAACTTTTCTCGAAAACTTGGATTCGTCGATATGCTAGTGCTGTTATATCGAGTGTTCCCCACCAGGTTTATTCCTAGGTCTGACAATTTCTCTCAACCGTTATTTGTTATCGTTAAAATAAATTAACTTCCACTTGAATAGCAAAGAGCTGCCTCAAGATATACGAACAACAGCACCACTACCAGCAACTGCACTCATAATTGGAAAAATTCAATAGGGCTGAACCGATATAACAAAATACAGTGGTATTTGCCCTGGGCTGCATAATTTTTTTTTGTGTGTGTGTGCGTTTGATGCAAAAAAATGGAGCTTCCAATTATTTGCACTATGGCCTGGACTGTATCAAACGTTAAAGTATAACGTGTAACCAATTGTGATTATATTCTGCCCCCCTTCCCCAATGATTATTTCCCCATTTTATTTTAATCAAAACCTCAAGTTCTGCCTCGTGTTTGTCGTCATTTTACTCCATGGAAAAATATAAAAATAAATTATACTGAATATAGCTTAGTTTCTAATATGCAGATTCACATATGCATGGAGTGCTCATTTAAATCATTTTAATTTTTTTTTTCTTACAGTGGTCGGCAGGAGTACTCTGGCTCACTCAAGTAATTGTAAAAAGAAAACGTCCTGCAGCAACAGTACCTGAAGACATGCACGGAGAATTAGTTTCAGAAGAAAGTATTTCACAAGCAAGTGGAGATTCTATGTGGAATGAGGGAAGATCGGTAAATATAATTTATGGAACCTAAATACATATATATGAATTATTGAATTTTTTCAAGACATACTTTGTTAAGTATGAGTCATTGATGGATCGCGCAGCCAAAGCACGGAACATCTGTCGCTCACGCAGGACAAAAGAAATTTTCTGATTGGGATACTGATTTTTGATCGCCAAACAACGACGTCAGAAAAATGATAGTTATCATAATTTAGTTAAAACGATTTTCTAATTCAATATACTTCAAAAATTTCAGAAAAATCGAAATTACTGATTCTCATGTAAATTGAAAACGTTCGTTTCTTACATTGAAATTTGTCCCATTGTCAAAATCAAGAAATCGGTATCTTCAAATTCAAAATAAAATTGTAACAACAAACTAATTGTAAAAAAACAATATTTTTCCACTTCACATTTTTTCTGTAAATTTGACCAAAAGAAAACATATTTTAGTTGTATTCTAGCGTTAACTGGCCGTTTTCACCTCGATTTATAAGCTTAATGATTCGCGATTGGTTTGACTTGGTTCTGCTCCGAATCCGAATCATAGAATTGAATTGCCCAGCCCTACTTTTAACAAACACAAAATATCTTTTTGTTAAGTACAAGTTCATGCAACAAGACGGAATTTCTGGTTGACTTAAAAGCTCTTAGTTAGAAGTTTTATTTTGTCAAAAATGAGACACAGATGGACCGCCATCCGTCATTATTTTTGAAATGAAAATATCTTGCTAAAATAGTGTAAACTTAGTAGATGTTGCGATTTATAATTTCATTTATGCCTCTGCTATAATCGTCATAAATTATGTCCTTTATAAGATATTTAAACAAGACGAGGTAGCCGCGAGACATAATTTCGGCCATACCCGCACGAAAATTGATCTCCTTCTCTCTTTATTAAAAGTATCGGGTAATTTGACCCAACCTCAACTAAGTATTGGCCATAATTAACTCGAAGATGCTGGTCACAATCTCCGACCTACAACGTTACTTCAATAATTAGTGTTTGCTTGGTCTGTGAGAAACTAAATACTTGCGAGGTTATTTTGTATCCACACACACAAAGACCACGCATATGTTGTGGAATCCGTTAAGCATGAGATCCGTTGTGAAAGAGATAAGCAGGCGCATTCCACCATAGGCCTAAGCTTGGGAGCTTCTCAAATGTTATTTTTGTTAAGACGAGCTTTGAGTCGATGGGATAATTTACGCTAAAAGTGATAAAACCAACACGCTGTAAATCGTACCGGTCTGCTCCTGTCTCGCGTACATACTTGTCGTCGCTTGAGATATTTTATCAAGTTTCATTTACTTTACATATTGTTTACATTGATCCAAGACACAAAAAATATGCGTGTATCAAGTATGAGCATTACAAAGCAAAAATTATATTTTGTTAAGCATGAGCCACAGATAGATCACGCTTTGACAGCCCATACTTGACAAAACATGTTATGACAATACTCTTTATCTCTACGATGCACATTGTCAAGAATTGTTGACGAAAATTCAATTTTAATAAAAAACATGAAACAAAGAGTTTCCATCCACACAGACCTTTTAACTATGATTTTAGATCTCTAGATCTTGTAGCTTTGATGCTAGAGCCATCTAGCATAATAATGAATTATAATAATAAAAAAAACGTAGAATTTCAATAAGATTTTCGCTGTAGCGAAAGCCTTAATTATTGATCTACCGGAAGAATAAAATTATTTATTTCTCTCTGCCGTTCAAGGAATGTAATTATCATTTCGCTAAACACGCGCTTGTAAAGTACTTCTACAGGGCGAGTACCGAAAGCAGATGCAACTCGCCTCTGTTGCGCGATTACGTTGAGATAAAATTGATCCAACAGGACAAAGTTTAAATTTCATTTCGATTCCAAAATTCTGGCGTTCTTGTTAACGTTTGCACCCTATCACACATTTTATTATCACATTAGATAGAAAGAGTGGTAGATTCCACTCGCTCCAGTTCATTATGACGATTCAGTCCTCTATGATAGAAAGTCTTTGCGTAATTTGATTGTTTATTTTAGGCGCTTCAGCTTCAGTTCTTGCTTTCTGTGAATTTCAATAAAAATATAATGCACATTGTATAATGTGCAAAATATTGGAGGAATTTTATTTCAATCCAATTTTAGATTTTTTGAAATTTGGGAATTTTGTGTGACAGTAGCAGCTTTGTATAGAATAGCCAAAAATCATCATCGAGGTCAAAATAAAAAAGAATTGAAATCTGAACATTCTTGAAAATTTCTCAGAAAAACTAAACGCCAATTATTCTTAAACAATTTAGCCAAGAGGACAACATTTTTTGTCAAGCGGAAATTAGCAATATGTATTATGTTGCCGTAACCTTGTTATTTTTGTAAGAAAAAGGGCAAAATCGACTAAAATACAATTCTCCTATTTAACTCGAGGGCATATTTTGTCAAATTAATAGCTTACTTCTGTCCAGTATAAAACTCAGACTGATCAAGTCTGATTTAAATATGAGAAAAAGAGAAAAATGAGAAAATTAAAATGAGAAAATTAGGCAAGCAATCGTTTGTTAAGTATGTGCCACTCATGGATCGTGCCGCCAAAGCGCGATCTTCTATGGCTCATACATGATGAATTCAATTTCTTTCTGGGTAGTTCTTTTTTGATTATAGAAAAGGACAACAAGAAAGGATCGCGTAATAACCCTTAAATATCAGGTTTGCATATAAAACTGATCCGCAGGCGATGTCGAGTCGATCGATGTTTTGCTTAATCTACAATTATTCAGCCGTAGAGTCAAAATAGTACTAGAGAATAAAATAAACCATTTTACCAGAAAATCTATTAAACAGAGAACTGCCCAACTTTTAGGAAATAAAATAGAAAAAACTCCATTTTTTAACGTGAATTCCATGCTGTAGATCGTCAAAATACGTTTTTGGCCATATTCGCCAACACCTTAAAAAGAAATAACCGAGACGCCATATTCTGGTACAAATATTTTTATAATTAGTTCTTTAGTGCTCACACTATAAATATATAAAATATGAAGTTGTTCTTAAAATTTTAAAGTGTTTTTTGTTATTTCATGAAACCGCGTGTAGTCATGAGGTTCCTAATCGTGCTCCCAGGTATATCGTTATGAAAATATCTCAAGGAATACAAATAAACTTTTGTGAACAGAAAACAATTTTCAAGAACATCTTGTTCTCAAGAGATATTTTCCAGAAGCGTTTGGACCACTTGGGAACACACCTCTTGAGAACAGTACATCTTTGTCGAATAGATGGCCAAAAACGTTTAAAGATATTCAATATTTTAAGGACAAGTCGGGTAGCTTCGAAATGAATATCAAAAGTGTAATCATTCTCGCAAATTTGTCGGAATTTAGAAGAAATATGTAATTAATCGGGAACGTATTGAATCGATTTGAAGCCATATTTAGATTGTACGACTTTAAACTTCCACTAACCTATTTTCTGTGTGTCGAAAACGGCAAATAAAAAAATATGGAGAGGTTGATGGTTCACCACCACCTAAGGCAGATACCACTTTTTACACCTCAATATAAATATAGTGATTCGCTTATTGTCTGGAATGTTTTCCACTCAATCTTGAAAAACAATACATCTGAATTTTGGTAATTTTAAATGTAAGTATTATCGTGTAAAATATCCATAACTTATTGCTGTTTTAACAAAAAAGCGAAAAAAAACATAATAATAATATTATATTAACATATAATTTTTATACACAAAATGTCGTTCGTGGTAATTTGCGGCGTCAAAAATTATTGAATTGTTCAATATTTGCCAGCAAATTGTTTAATTCAAAAGCATAATTACTATGAAAAATACTTTTCGACTTTTGAACATAATTCTACTCGATATTCTGCTGCATTTGCCGAACTCGCATACGCCACAGGAAATTGCATAAGTCTAGCACGGGTCCTATATTATAATACTTGCTCGATAAAACGTTTTATTGCACATTATTCATTGCAACAAAAATACAGTAAATTCACTGCTCATTTGCAGCAATTGCATATTTCCAAAATTTAAAAAAAAAATGCCACGTTGATTAGATCTATCCCAATTATGGACTGTTGAAGGACTACACTGTCGCGGTGCGTTCAATCTACACCTCATATTTAGCCAAAAAAGTCAATTTTGTATTTCTGTCCATACCGTCACGTAAAATTACTGTCAAAGACCAGCGAATTTTTGCTTTTTTGTTACACTGTTGCTACGTATAGGCCACTTAAGGAGGGCGTCTGTATGTCGCAGTCTATCTGTGAATTATATTTGACTTACAAAAAATTGGGATTATGCTTATGTATAAACACAGAATCTGGATTTAAACTACCATTAATGAATCGCTTCTCTCTCAAGCGAGGCCATATGTGCCTCAAACGTGTTTCTAAAGTTACCGATATAATTGAAAATAGACCGAATTATGATTATGTTGCTTTTTTCCCTTTTTTTCAATGAAATTCACACTTAACAAATCTGAAAGCATAAAACAAAAGTAATCAACTACTCACTTGTAATGCGTGTTTTTTCGTTTTACAGCCGTCCCATCTTGTACTCGCTCCTCAAAATCTTCATCGTCCAGGTGATATAACGATTCAAGCGGAGCAAACTAGGATGCTGCGTAAATCGGAAAGTACGTCGATCACTCGGATCACTGATTGATAAATATGCCGATGATGCATGGGAGCTTGTTCGAGTTCGAGATAAAAACGAATGTATTCAATCATCCGCTATATCTTGAAATGTTGGAAGATGGAAGTGGATTTGAATAATCTACATCTTGTACAGAGGCTGGCACATGATTTTCTCCCCATGTTTTGTTAATGCCGATGAGGCGCGGTCCATCTGTGGCACATGCATCAAAAAATAAAATTTTTGATCAGGGTTAGTTAACTTATTCGAATTATATAAATACCTGAATATCTGCTCATAATTTTTGAAGAAATTTATTCGAGTTCGAAAAATATCTAACTTTGTGGTCCGGAAAATAAGAATTTACCGACGATACCCATAATGTTGTGAATCTAAATTAAGATCACTATATTCTTTGACTTTGAAAGTGATGCCAATATCAGTTGTCATACAAATAAATGGATTGAATGCGATATATTGAACTGGATGTGTAGGCTTTAGGATTGTTCTAACTTATTTTTTGCTTGTCGTAAGAGGCAAAGGAGAGGGAAGTTAAAAATTGGTAAATAGTTTTCTGTTGCCTGGAGCAGATACTACGCACTGCACTCTACCATTCATGTTGAAATTTATGCTGAATAGATTCTCTGGGTTCGAGGATAAGATTTAGATTTCATGAGCACATTGTCGAGTTGGTGGTCACTGTTCCTTTGTCGTGCTTTTACTTAAATTTTGATCAGATGATACAAAATTGCACTTGCAACAATAAATCACACGTTTTTATTGAAAATCACGGATATGGTAAAGACTGTAATGACCGTCATATATTGTAATATTCGCTATTTTGTACTTACTTTTTTTACTAAACAACATGTTTTGTCAAGGCTGAGGAACTGATGGATAACGCAGCATAGATAAAGTCTACCTTTTCCTGTTTAACAAAAATATTATTTAAATATTTCCATGTTATTTTATAATTTGCTATCATATGTACTTGCTCGCGATCAAAAGCAGCTTCGCATCGAATTGCATGTCCTATAAGTGGCTGTTAGTCTGTTTACTTTTCCAACATGCGCCAAAGGTGCGAGTCCACACTTACAACAAGAGATGCTTTGATAATTTTTTTCCCCTATGGGGTTAGACACCTTTCACTGATATTGCTTGGAATGAATTTCAATAGAAAAGGTGTCAAGATTTAACGACTTCATTTTAACAACTTGATTGTGGTAACCAGAACTATAGGTAATGTCATATTCGCCGTAACTGAACCTGAGGGATATTCAACATACTAAAGATAACGGTTATTGGTTCGAGAATAATGTTTACGAGTATACGCTCATTTCTGACGCAATAAAACGCAATTACGCGCTATCAGGATGAGCTTCTAAATCATTTGTTGAAAGCAAGGTTGGAAACCTTCTAAAACATGTCATCGTTTGGATTGTTGTGAGATTTTTCCATGATTTAGTAAATAACACATCATTTGAGTGATTGCCAAATTGAAATTTAATTAATTGATTTATATCTAATCCAGTTTTGACAACAACAATAAATCTCTAAACCGATTATCAGGATCTTTCATTTGCACTTAATCCAATACGAAACTTGTTCTGACAAATTTACTTCGTTTTTATCGAAATTGATGAATTTTAAATAAATAACATTTAAATAGTATGTTTTAGTTTTTAATAATAAAAAATATTCCAACCGTAATATACTTCAGTGAAACGTGATTTGAGTCCAAAAATTTAAATATCTGTGAGACAGAAAACATAATAAATTTATTCAAATTATATTCAGTTTCTTACACTGTAACAAAACAAACTAACAGTAAATTTACTGGTCATTTGCAGTTTTTGCATATTTCCGAAGTTTAAAAACGCAATGTTGATGAAATTTATACCAGTTATGGACTATTGATTTGGCCAAAAAAGTCAATTTTGAATTTTTCCAATACCGTCAAGTAAAATTAATGCCACACACCAGTGATTTTGTTGCATTTTTGTTGCAGTATAGTAAAAGTACGTCTGGTTTATTTAAATAATTGGAATGGTGACAATAAATCTATCTTCTTCATTTCAAGTAAGTGATTCATCTGATTGCTGAGTTGTCATGTGTCCAGCAAATCAACGACAAATAGACGTTAAGACAATCAATCGACATCGAGCACGTAGGCATACAGTCACGAATTTAGAGACGTGAAAGCTGAAATACCTATATTATAACCTAGTCGCCATTCACTCGTCAATCCTGATAATTTTTAAAATACTTCTACTCACATTTACAACTCTTGCCTTCCCGTGTAATTCCGGTTAAAAGAACTTTCCCGCCACCCCTCAAGCTTATATTGGTTGGAAACAAACTATTGTGCACGAAGAATCCTTGGTCATATCTGTTAATATAAAAATAAAAAGTTACAATCTTCGGCAAATTATGAGCTTTTGATGGAACGCATCGCAGAGGCGAGAGCCATCAGCAGTTCATGCTTGACATAAACCTCAGATACAAGACGATTCTTATTATTTAAGGTATCCAATGATTGCCGGTGAACCATAAATAACCACACGTAATATATGTTTCACGGAATTCGTCCGTCACAACAGAATATCTTGACTGACATATGAAGTACATTTTCAATCTTTATCTTTATTCATTATTATGTTGTGGATGGGTAACCGCGTGTGAATTACAAGTATACTTTAACTTGCAACACTATAACAAAAGTACAGTAAATTTACTAGTCATTGGCAGGAATTACATATTTTCAAAGTTGAAAAAAAAACGCCATGTCGATAAGATTTATGCCAATTACGGTCTGTTGATGGACCGTACCTTCACAATATCTTTCATCAACACCCAATTTTGAATTACTTCCGATATGCTAAGTAAAATTACTGTCAAAGACCAGTGATTCTCTTGCATTTTTTGTTACGGTGTACATCAAATGGCCTCACAATTCTGTCATGCAAAACATACGTCTCTTTACTATATCTGTAGTTGTTGTTTCCGGTCTTGCTTGAGAGTACGCTGTGATAAAAGTACAGTAAATTTACTGGTTATTTGCAGTTATTGCATACTTCCAAAGTTAAAAAACTTCATGTTCCTCTATGTTTCATTAAATTTTAAATATAATGTCGAAACCCTTTTCAAATTTGCTATGTTCGAAGATTATTTTTTAGACATGTGTAGGGGTCAAATTACAGCTTTTTATAATACGATATACAATACCAGTCATTCGCCTCTGGCCACTAACGAATATTGTAGTACGTTTTGTCCAAAAAGATATATTCTGAATGTTACAAAATTGTTTATGAACAAAAAAATTTTGGTTTTCAGAAACTCAGAAATATAGGTTCCAAACTACTGTTTTTAAACAAATTTTCGCGTCTTCAATGGCATTTTAATACTTCTTGTCATCGATTGAGTCGAAAACACGGGTTTCGTACAAAATCAGTTCGTGCTTATTATGATGCTGTAAAAAGATATTAGATTTTTTTCAATTTTGTTGTGGATTGCCCACTTTTCAAAGCTTCCAATTGCCGTATTCACCATTACCTTGGCATTGGCTCATATTTTACTTAATATTCCACGTTGACATATCACATTCAGAAACTTTATTTTGTCAATTATGAGCCACAGATGAACCGCATCAACGCGATCCATCAGTGACTCTTACTTAACAAAATATCCTTTGACAAAAACTTTACGATAGAGTATAAGTTATGAAACATATGCTGAAAAATATAATGTATAGATATTCGAATTCCATATCTGCCGAAGATTCATTGGAAAATAAAAATTGATGGTTGTCTAATTAAACCGCTTAAAACTTAAATACCACTGATCGGCGTAAATTGCGTCAAAGACCATAAACTCTTTCGCGTCAATTGTAAATTTTGATGAGATAACTATCGTTAATTATCGAGCTGAAGCATGAGAGCTATTGCACTTTCTAACTCGAAATCTTTTACGGCCACGTAAAGGTACACGGTCATTATCCCATTCTTCTTATAATAGGCGTTGTCTGGCAATACCTTGACGACCGTTATCTCTTTAAGGCACGTGCATTATAGGCGACAAATTTATAAAGAAACTGATTAGAAGTATTATGACTTCGTAATTATAATAAAGAAAGAAAGCGCGAGAGAAAAAGAGCAGCGACTGCTCGAGCCATATTAAAGAAACGAAAATTGTAGGAATAGTCAGTGTATCCTCTCAGGTCATACAAAGTAAAGTGACTAAACCGTGGTCAAGGAGTTGCGAGAAGAGAAGGGCTATATATCGATATTAGCCTAACCTTTTAAAGGATTTCTCAGTGTGAATAAGGTATTCATACATTAGATATAAGTTAGTTGTAGTACTTTTAATTAATAAGGTTTAGAATGATATTGAAATTCTATTTTGGTAAGAATGAGTCACACTATGTTCGCAGCTCAGTAAAATTTGTTTATATGAACTCATATGCTATGATGACGGTTTTTCAAAGTATATCGATTATTGACTCCGTAAATCGCTTAGCGGTTAATAAGAAATCCTATAATTTGTAGCGAAACAAAAACATACCAAGTTTTGAGAAAATATATTCATTATCTGGAAATTATTATGGGAAGAGTTATTTTGACAATTCTTATTCAATATTAAAACTGATTGACAAATTGTTTTTATTTACAGCTCCACTCAACAACAAGAATGTATAAGATTGCGCTCTTTTGCTTATTAGCTGCTTCTGCTCTGGCGTTGCCAACATACAGTAAGTATTTATTTTCTTGCAAATAATATCATTGATTTTCACATTGATTTGGATCTAACACAAATTTCTTTAATTTTAGAACCCGCAGACAACTCGATCGACACAGCAATATGTATTTTCCCACTTTTGTCCGTCCAGAGCCGAGGCGGCGACCTGAAAGCAATGTTTAAAAATATCGCGCCTTTCCTAACTGGCGAAAAGAAATTAGAACATCAAACAAGACAATTGTTTCTTGCAGCAGGAGGTTTGACCGCAGGTATGTAGTTGATTTTGTTTGATTCTTCCACTATCTTTTCTCCTCAAAATACGAGATAATCAAAGACAATTGTGGTTTAAAAACATTCAAAACGTCTGTAGCATAAAGCATATAAGTAATGAATTTCTGTTTGGATAAACGTGAAAAGTGTAGCAATTGTTAATAATGCTGAATGTTTAACTAAAATTGATGTCTTACTCTTTCATTTGGCAGCTCAAACTGATAAGATGTTAGATGATGTTCTACCAACACTGGAGAAAGAAGGAAAATCAACTTACGAACAACTCATGGCTCTCATGTTTATGGCTGATCAAATGTGCACAGACAAAGTTGGAGATAGATGTAAGTCGACCTTTTATAAAATGCTCACTTTAAATAATAATTCTTTCGCTTAATACTTTACATTACTATGTGTAAATTATATAAAATATATATCGTAAATTATATATCGGAACTAAATTTTATATTCTCAATTTTTAGGCAATTCAGAAGACGATACCCTTTTCCCATTCATGACTCTGGGAGACGAACGCGGATGCAGAGGTGAAGAAATCACTGGATTATACGGACGTCCATCCCAAGATGACAAATGTGTTTGCGAAGATCAGGATAATGTTCTTCTTTGGATTTCTTTATTGGACAAAATCCAACAAGCAGGAAAGACTGGAAACAGAAGCACCATCACCAAACACTTGCCCAGTCAAGTTCCAGTGATCTTGATGATGCTCATGACAGAAGCACCTTGCGAGTAAGTAGTTTTCTTACCCTCACGTCAAACAACTCGTCGTCATCCAACAAACTTTACTGTAAACTGAACAAATCATGGAGTTGTATTTTCTGATCAATGCGAATTCATTGATACTTAACAACAAAAATTTGGTTGTGATAAAAAACATCTAGTATCAGGATTATACGCCACCGCCTATGTAGTTGAATTCGCTGTGAACAGATTTCTCATAATTTAATTATTTTAACAGTGGAACACTTAGAGGAACTTCCACTCCCTGTCAATGTTCAGTTGTTACCGAAGGAAACGAAGGACTTTTGATGCAATACATGGTCAACGCACCTGGTGGCGAAGAAATTCTTACATGTGAGTTTAACACTTAACGCACATACACGGAAAAAGTAACGATTTTCAATAAAGACGGATATGAACAACAAAACATAGCAATTATCCCCGAAAAAAGTGATTTTTAGAATGTAGATTAAGTACGAAAGATTTAAACACGCTGTCTTATTACGATAAATATTGTCGGCTAATATCTTTATTTGGTACGGAGTAATTTGAGCTAAAGCCATGCTCTCGTATGGTGTCAAGTGCCAAGCGGTACCAGAGGCAATCGACGGGTGTCGTAGATACCGTCGACAAAGAAAACCCTCGAGGGATACACGAGTAAAACGGTAATACCGAGTGCGATAAAATATATTTGTACAAAAAACTTAGTAAGTCTTTTACTATCGTTCCCTATCAGAGATTTTAGTTTGTGAAGCATGAGTCTCAGTTGGACCTTGCCTTGACAGCGCGATCCATTAGTGACTTGAACTTGTTAAAACATGTTTTATTAAAAATGGTTTTGACTAGATTTTTAAACGCTCACTTTTTATCTTTCCAGCTTCTGGTAAATCGAAAATTCAACACTATTCCCGTGATCCAACAACCAGAGCCGGAAACGCTGATTTGTTCAAAATGTTCATGCTCCAACAAGGCAATGTCCAGCCAGCTTATTTGCCTTTCATTACGGGTGGAGGTTCAAATTCCAACAAGATGATGCAATTGTTAGCTGCTAATATGGGTAAGACATGAATTCATATATAAATACATAAAATTCCCCCCAAATTTTAAGGAATATTTCAATGTATATTTGGTAATTGAAACATAAAACTTTTATAAAAAGAACATACTCATAAAAAATAATTGTGTTTGTGTGCCATCGGATATTAAGTTCACCCATTTACGAATATTTTTGTCTTTTTTAGGACTCGACCCTGCAACGACCCAACTTCTCTTGAACGGAGGTTTCACAAAAGACGGCAACAAAGTTTCTCTTATCAACTACTTGGCAAACAAAGGTATGATGTCTCCTGATGCCGTACCATTTGTTCTTGGAGTCGACAAGGGTTCAACTTTCTTCATTCAATCTATGATCCAATCGGTACGTATTTCTGTCTTCTTTTTTCTGAATTGCGAAAAATATAACAGCTGAATATCAGATATAAATAAAATCAAAGCGAAATTAGCACGATCATGTCACTAATATGAATATTACAGTTAGCTTTTATTGAATCTAAAAATAGATATATTCTCTATCCATAAGAGTACCTACATAACGATTTTATTCACTAGAATTGAAAAAAGTTGGCCCAAATCAATATCTCAATATCTTGTTTAATTTTCAGGGTGCAATGGACCCAATCATGGGAAATCTTTTGTTGGCAAAACAAAATGGAGCCAGCCAAGGAGAAGTGTTTGAACTCATTACCCAACTTCGTAAGTTTAATAGGTCTTACCTCATTTCTTATAAATAGTTGGTATTTCTGACGTTATTTATTAGTAATTACAAGAGTGTCATGTGACATGTTGAGTTGATTCTGTGGATTTCAGTTTCAAATAAAAAAAAATATAGCAATCTAAAGTATCATAAAAAAAAATAAATAGCGTTACCTGAAAACAGCTCAAATCAAAGTCCAGAAGAGCATTCTTCCGTTTTCAAATATATTCATAAATCTAGGGTTACCTTCTGTAGTTTCACCGTGTTGAAGCCATCAGCAGTTATTTTACTCGTGAATAATAATTATTTTGTTATATTTACAGTTTCTGGAAGCAAAACAGATTTGAAAGATTATGGCAAACCATACGTCCCAGCCCTTCCATCTGGAATCTTTCCCGGAAACGAACTTTACTTCATCCACTTCGAAACACTCGGAATTAACACATGTGCTCTTCATGACTTGAGAAACAGATTTGATTGTGGATTTGACGGCATTTCTGCTGCGCAATGCGAAGTTCTCCCTTATTGTTGTTATAACGTAAGTGATTAGCTGCCTCAGTATATTTATTTTTAGACTTTAATATAGAATATCGTCGTTTATTGTGACTTAATTATTATGTTAAACATAATATTGAATAAGCATTGGTGATTTTTTCTGACTTACCGCTAGAAGATAACAACTAACTTATCAATTCATTGTTACAGCCTGTTTTCCTCACCGACGATGAAGTTTCCTCCATGACCAATAATGCTATCACAACTGCTGCCAGCGTACCTTGGTGTTACTATAATGTATTCTTCATCTACTACAATAGCTGTGAGTATATTTTCTAAATAAAATAAGACATAGTTGCCAATCACTGCCAAATCCAAAAAGTAAATATAATTGGTATATAATTTCTTTTGGTACTATATTATTATATCTTGCTAACCAACGTTTCAAAACGCAATTTTATTGACATTTATATTTTATCATTTCAGTTGCTCTCACTGTGAAGAGACCTGGTGAATTCGCTGGACCATCATCATGCAAACCTCTCTTTAAATATGGGCTCAACATCGATGCATCGGTCTACTATGTTTATGCGAAGGATTCTGGAAGCAGCTCCCTCAACAGTCTTATTAACATGGTAAGTACTTTGATTACCAAGTTAATCTGTATTAGGTGAGTTGCTGCCTGCACAATCAGAAATTATATCTAGTCAAGCATATGCCACTTTCCAGTGAGTCATACTTATCAAAAGATGTTTGGACAAACTTAATTTGGCTGAGCAAGCAGAATATACCTTCCAATTTACGTTTTCTGGAGAATAGGTCAATAAATCGGCGGTAAATCTCAAACAAAACAAACTGTCAAACAATGTGGAAGTTAGATTGTGTGATAATAAAGTAATGAGTCCATTTTAACGTATCTTAATTTTTATTTTAACAGAGAGAAGAATGTGGATTCCCCGGAATCACCGAATTTCACTGCGTCGCTATTCGTGGATGCTGTTGGGATGCCTACGCCGCCTATAGAGTACCACAATGTTTCGTTCCAAATGGAGCAGGCACTGGTATTAGCCATTTGAACGATATTCCATTCGCATACCAACCTAGTAAGTATTTAAAACCTCATCATCGTTTTACCGCGTCATATAAATGCAAAATATTAAATATTATTTTATTTTTTCAGAAAACGGGACCTGCAACGTAAACTACTATCAATTCCCAATCTTGTACTACCGTCGTTTGGCATGTATGCCCACCTGGGATATGTACACCAAAGGCCGTGACCCATTGGAGATTCCAGACAAATATGAATGTCTCTGGAATTTCGGATGTTGCTGGGAAGAGAATGATGATGTTGTCAAGGAATATCCATATATGCCAAGATGTTACAGACGTGAAGATGGTGGTTATTCAGTACAACCTAATTTGATTGGACAACTCGGCGATTTAATCACAAGATCAGGTATGTTCAATTCAAAATTTTGGTAAAAGATGTTACGAACATATGAGAAAATATAAAAAATAAAATGATTATATCCAACACTGTCCAACACTGGCTTAAAACATCAGTTTGTATAAAAAACTCACCCCATTCAGCGATTTTATTTTGTCAAACACGAGTCACAGATGAACCGCGCCTATTCAGCGCGATCTATCAATGACCCAAGTTTGACAAAACATTCATTTCTGACTGTGATCAACTTGATCCCAACTGCAATATGAACTTAACAATATATTTTTTATATTTGCAGGTGATATCGACAAGACAGCTTTCCCAGGAGCTACAGACGAATAAGATATGGTTGCGTGTTTTAACCTCTACTTCCTCACAATTGAGTTGTTATATATTATTTACCACGCCGAGAAAGAAAATGCTGAAAACCATTACCTTGCTATGATATAAAATTATACTATATATATTTTGTAATTCTTGAAAAAAAAAGTTTTTTCATTTCCAATAATTCATTTTTTACTCTCGTTACAAATTGTCATTTTTTGATAAATTCATATTTTCGTATTGTTATAGTATTCTTACCTACCTAAGCAAATTGGTTGCCTTATAATTGTAATTTAATATTTCCATTTCAGCAATTATTTTCACTTCTCTGCTCTTTTCTAAATTTCGTGTAATTTTCTTTGGCCTGTGTTCGAGTTTCAAGCCTTTACATAAGCTAAGCCTTTTTATTCAATATTGGTGTCAACGTCTAACGTAAGGATTTAGTCATTCTCCCCTTGTACATGATTTCCTATATTTTCGTGCCAAGTAAACACATTTTTGTTGGTTGCAGGACAATATATTTAATGCGAACTACAAAACTAAATAAATAATTGCAAAGGTATTTACTGTACTCTTCTTCATGCGTCCTTGATATGGGAGCGTATTATATTGTACATCTCTCTTGGTGTACAGATCGGGGCAATATAGGATCCGTTTATTGGTTTCCCACTAGATAAGTATCTGAGACTCAGGATCGTGAGAAATTGGGCCAAGGTGGATGGAAACGTCGTTCCAAAACTGAGCTGAAATATCGTAATGCCAATAACTAATATAAACAATACCAGCAATGGTACTCTAAGCAAAAAACCTTATTCTGAAAATGAAATGAAAAGCCGGAATGCTTAGTGTATTATGTAGCGAATGGTATAGGCAAATACCTTCAATCGTGATGACAACAATTCCACACTCTTCCTGTGTTTACCATAAGATTTTGAAATCTGTGTGGCAATCTGTGACAAGTAATATCACCATAAAAATGTTGGTGTCCTTCCAATATCAATCGAGATATAGCTCACGTCAGATTAGGCCCTTCCTGCAGGCCACATGCCACGAAAAATAATTTGAATAAAAATTGCGTTTTACTTCACAATGAAGCTAAACATCCCCAGTCAAAAATATTTTGATCAAACATGTTTTGAAAAGTATGATTCACTGATGGATCTTGCCGCTAAGGCAAATCAAATTTTTTGATTGGGTCTCGAACATGGCAACAGTCGTTGACGTCCTCAAAATGTCTTTGATTTTTGCTCGAACAAAATAAACTAGGTCTTTTAAATTTATAGAAGTGCCAAGTCAAACTATTTTATCCACAAATTATGATTTTGAAAATTTTATCCAAATAGTAGCACCTTTTTTCTAGTTCGGATCCCGGTTTCGTCACTGATGATGCACAGAATCAACTGGTGCAGACTGTCATTAAACTTGCGGTATTCGTAAACACATACAAAACACATACAATATTTGTTACAAGAATGACATATAGCCCAATATAGTTCCACGAAATACTGATCAAAAATTCGTTCTGCGAAGGCATCTCGGAATATACTGAAAATATTTCCTAAAGTTCACAACTGGGTTTCGACATAAGTCAAAAGGGACACCAAATAAATATCTTCTCGGGTTCTTAAATCTTCCTTCATTCCTTGTTCCGGGATATTGGATTTGCCATCAAAATGCAGTACTGAAAGTGCTGATATTGAAATGCACAAGGCTTTTCCAGGACAAGCTTACAGAATGTGAATCAGGCGTGAAATCAAAGTCAAAGAGTCGATGAAGAACTTATACTTTTCGTACTTGAGGCTATATTTTTCAGATACAATCATTTGAAAGTTGCCTAATAGACTTTCAAAATCACATTGGTTGACGTCATAGTCACGTGGTCTATGGTAGTGCTGGTTGCCATATACTTTTTGGCTCAAGGTTTTTGGAGTGATTAATATTTTGCATCGAGAGTATAGCCTACGTAAGTGAGAATAAAAATAGATTATTTTTATCATTTTCATTATTACTTGGGGAGAAAGCGAAGAAAGGAAAGTAGAACTTAATCATTGAAAACCTGTGTGTTGGCGCAAAAGCATTTGTGCTTATGTCGGGAATATTTGTATTATATCGGGAGTAGAAATAAAACTAAATTATTGTAAATTTTATTGCGTGGCTAAGGCACGCTATCGTTTGCCTATTTTGATGATATTTTCTTTCATTCATTCAAAAATCATCTGTAGGTCTCTGGATTAGACGTCAGTTGAATAGAGGTATTTGTTACTCATAGAGTAGCCGACTGCATGACTGCAACGACGAACACATATAATTACAGATATATGACATACTTTGATCCCGTAGGACTTGTGAAACAGCTCAATATAGAATTCACAAGTTATATAGGAATTCCCGCGCCTGTTTCCCATGCCTATCACCCTATAGTAGTTCTTAAAATGGGCAAATTTAATATATGGCAACACCAAGGGGAAACGAATGTATAAGATATATGTATTTATTATTGAATATTAACTAGTATTGCTAAACAAGCCTCAAGGAAAGTCGATTCTCTATATCGAGCTCGCCATTATCTCACTTCCGATATCTTTCTCCATTTGTACTAATCACTGATTCGACCCTGCGTGGAGTATTGCTGGTCTTTTTTCAAGGGAGCTTTATGCTCTCGTTACTCCGAACAAAATTTTTAATCGGTCAACACGATTGGCTACCAATTCGCACCTGGGAGGTTCCACAATGTCACAAACCGTTTTAGGCAAGCAGCTTTTTTCCAAGAATCTCTATACTTAAATTATTATATGGCAAATTATGTTATGTTTAAGATGCCGTTTGTCTTTTGCAGCAATTGGATCACCCATAATGTGTATAGATGAAGTTTCCCCTCTTTTCATGAACCTGAGGGTCGCATACCTAAATATTCAGTAGTGTTATTTTGATGCAAATTCATTAGTGTAATGTAATTTTTGCTCGTGTAGAATACTAAATGTATTGTTGCTCATTCACTTATCCCGAAATATACTTTTCTTTATTTGTTATAAAGTTAATACAGGAGAAAATAAATTAATTTAATGGGAATGGTCGCCTTAATTGGCCAATCTATTGAATGTCCAGGCATCAATTAAGAATCAGGATTAGATTTTGGATGGCTTCCATTGAGCGACTTTATAGCCTATGGCCTTGTTTAATGTAGCAAACATCATCAATCCATACATTTGATAACACTTCGTGAGCGCTTTAGACGGCGACACCAAACGTACTGTGATGTTGAGGCAGAAATTAACAAGAGACATCGCACCGATTTGTAGGGGGGATTTCCGGACACGAATATTTTAATAATTATTTTTTCGCAATCACAAAGTCCCTTGAAGGCTGGTGATGTTTTTATTAACCTTATTACTTTCGCGTATTATCACAACATATTTTTGGAGCAGGCAAAATTAATGCTATTCAACCAAATAATTTTTTCCGGTTGGGATTTCAGAATGAAAAAAGAGCCTATGGTTGCTCCAACCAAAGTGGAAAAGGGGGAAAAGGGGAAGAAACTATCATAAAATGACATTGTTACGTCACTTTCACGTAACCTCGCCCGCTTCACGCTCGAGTGCACGACAAAAACATTGCTACCGTGGCGAGTTAACGAAATCTGAACTTCTGTGCTGATGGACATTTTTGATGGACATGGCCATTTTAATACGGATATAGCGGGCATAGCTTATTTCGTAGCTATATGAACACAAATAAACGACATTTCCCGATCCAAACCCCATCCACAAATCAGCAGGAACATGGGCGACATAGCGGACTTTTTTTTGTTGAAGTCTCAAATGGCAAATAGTTACTACAAAAATGTACCAACCATTACACTCTTGTCGAAAACACCCCAAATTACCGCGGAAACACTAGTGCGTTGTGTGGCACTGGTGCCATGGCCCCCAGTCGTCATGTTCTTCAAATCAGTGGTGCATTTAGAACGTTGAAACAAGGTGGTGCAAAATTAAAAAAAAAAGAAAACAGTATCAAAGTATGTCACTGCAAAAATACGAAAATCGCCTCGAAGACGTAATAAAATTTTTTAATCTGCAAGGGAAGCAATATTAGGCCCTGAAATCCCGTTTCTCGAATTTTTTTTTCATTTTATCGAGCAATAGAATACAAAACACTGTTATTTAAGGAAATTGTTAAAACTAGTTAGTTAGCCTTACGAGGTTCTAAATAGGTCACTCAGGTAGTGGTATCTGCCCTGGGCAAAGTACTAAGTAATTGGCCTTTTTTATTGAGAATGTCGAAACATCATTGCGGGCCTCCGGAGCAGTGCCGCTGTCACAGTTCTTAGCATGCTTGACCGTATTCAACGGTGTGTGATCAATATGATTGGCCCTAAACTCTCTTCCGGTCTGCAAAGTTTGACACACCGCCTCTGCAAGGGAAGGGAAGCAATATTAGGCCCTGAAATCCCGTTTCTCGAATTTTTTTTCATTTTATCGAGCAATAGAATACAAAACACCGTTATTTAAGGAAATTGTTAAAATTAATTAGTTAGCCTTACGAGGTTCTAAATAGGTCACTCAGGTAGTGGTATCTGCCCTGGGCACAGTACTAAGTAATTGGCCTTTTTTATTGAGAATGTCGAAACATCATTGCGGGCCTCCGGCGCTCACGTTTTGGTTGCAAAAGTTTGAGTTTCTAGTCTTTGTGTCCACTACCCACGATTTGACATCTTCTGCCACCAATGGCCCCGGGTGGAACTATCTTCCACTTCATTGTTTCCATTTAGTCGCCTCTTACAGCACGAAGAACATTATCGTTCAATTATCATCGAACATTCAGTAGAATATACGAATAACAAACAAATCCTATTTAATTAATAAACTAGCAATGAAAACAGCATGTCCGCAATTGTTCTACAGAAATTGATATGAATAGCGCCTGATTTCTGGCGTCTGTGCAAGATATTATTTTTGCTTTTATTTTGGGATTTTAAAACGATCTTGTAGTCTTAGTTTTCATACTCGGCGTAGTTTACTAATAATTTGACAACATCAATTCTGCAATAGGGTCATCGCTTTGGGTGCAGTTAACTATGTAATTCGTCGTCATACGAGCGTTCATTATTTACTTCCTCTGGATACTGCCTCGAATCTTCCTATGCCTAAATTTGGATTAAAAAATATCCTTAAAATCATGAGTTTAAAACCAAAAATATTTATGAACCCTATGCATTCAATATCCCAAAAAATTTTTTGTGACTTGGTTGAAGGTTGAAGAAAATTTAGTTTATCAGTATCAGAATCTCTGATCATCGAAATTACAAGTTTGGCCCATTTGGCGCAATGCGCAATAAAATTATGATTTATGTTAAATTTTACAGCTAAAATATCCTGTTAGTCACTTTTGAATTCAAGAACCATTTCGTTTATCTGATAATTCGAAGCTTTACTTGTGTAAAAATCTTAATTTTTAAATACTGCTCGAATTAAATGATCCTAATATTCGTATTCATAACCAAACATTTCAATATTTTAGAATCGATATTGTTCCAAAAAAGTTATATTTCAATTACTCAAATTGAGCAACTAATAGTAAAACAGGATTTTTAAATAATTCAATTCCGAACATCAGCTTTAATTTAACTTCTATCTTTATATCTCCCATTTCGGAGATATTTAACAGAAATTTATGTAAGTGTATTAAAAGAGTGTTCATGGAATAAACATAATCTTTTCAGATTTTATACTTCCCCTTTTTCAAAATATACCAGTACACGCTTCATCGGAACCAAAGCAATTAGTTTGTTTTTAATATTTCATTGATTTTTCTCAGAATGTATCATTTTTTCAGTGGCGTATTTAGAACTTTGATGGAGGGACAATTTTTGAAAATTATCAGAAGTGGAAATGCTGCCAATTCATCCAGAATTAATTGTACAGTGTTTCAGTAATAATTTGAAATGTAATTATCCTATCACGATTTTGATGGAAAAGTGTTCCAACGCCACTTTTGTTTGTTATTTGTTCGCTTATATATTAATATGGTGTTTCAGCTTGTATTTTCGTAATGAATGAATTCAGAATTTGAATCGGACCAATCTCAGATAAAGCTCAACATATGAGTCAAAATTAATAACATTGTCATGAATAAACCGAAGTGAAAATTTTTTCCAAACATGAGCTATTGATGGAGCGCGGTTCATCTCAACAATACAAGCTTAGGATTGGACAAACACTTTGTACTTGGTTATTAGCGTTACGATTCACACCTTTGATTCGAGCTGGGCATCTCTGATCTGTAATTGTCCTTACGCAGGCTGGAATCCCGTGAGGAGTGGAGACTATATGAGAGAGGTCCACTGGGCGCCTCGCCGGTGCACGGAGTTCATCGAAGCATTGCTTACGCTATACGGTTTCCCCACCAACCACGGCCATGCGCAAGAAATAGTATAAGCCGAAAACCTTTAATCCATTCAGAACTTCGCACTGTGCATGAGAGGCCATGAAGCATGGTCTGGTGGTTTGCCTTATCTGTCTAGGTCAATTTCTACACTCATACCCTGATCAATTCGTACCAGCATAAAATGCTATTTAGAGTGATTAGTCATTTCATACACTCGCTAAAAATTTGTGGAAACTGCTGATGAATTCTGTTCGATGTAGCAGCACAGAGCAAGGAAATTAGATACCGAAAATTTGCAGAAATGCAGAATAGTTAAGTTACATTGCTGAAAACCGCGAAAAACCTTTCTGCTCGAGTTCCCAATCCTTGACTGGAAGTAAAATTGGCCTGTTCGCGGAAATGGTAAATGGTCATAATAATGGGACTCATTTGATCGTTAAAGCAGAATAGACTGTCCTCTTCTGACAGTGGTTCACGCTCTCCCTCCGCCAACCATGTCCATTAACAGGAAAAATGAGTAAAATGTTAAGCCAAAACCTTCACCCACCCCAAAGAGAAGTCGTGGTATGATTAAGCTGCATTCTCGGCTTTCATCTCTTGCGGGATAAAAATGAGATCCTATATACGAGAATACTGCTGGCCACAACCTCACCTAAATAATTTTCCTAACATTTTTAGATAGCCTAATTTTTGTTTTTGCTTTGGTTAGTGATAATATTTACAGTTTATATATTATTTATAATTTATCCCTGAAATATGTAACTCCAACTACAAATCACCCATCCCAGACTTTTCACAGTAGGTCCATTGCAAATTCAATCAGGGTACGCATGGATCTACTCTTCATGTCTTATGGGCTATTTTTTGGTATGAATTGACACGCCAAAAACATTGTGGTGACTGTCAACTGTTTGTCATATGCTGTATGATTGAGCAAGCCCCATTCTCGACTTTTCTCTTCTGCACAGTGCAGAAAATAAATTAAATCCCATCCTAGGCTACAGCTCGACTTAAACACATGTTGCATGGCGAACTGCGAATATACTGTATACCTGTCAAGTTGGTGGCGAGGTATTTTTCTTAACTTTCAACTGCTCTGTTCAAAATGAAGATATTAGTACAATATCTTATACTGTTAGAGACGCCCAACTCAAAATGATTTCTACTGCTTTTAGCAATTAAGTTAGCTGGGAACCCTTTCACTCTTTTAATGAGTTTACCGATTATGCTAAGCTGATATCAAAAACCAATAAATCAAAAAGGCAGACAGGTCTTCGTTGAAATAAAGTTCAGCTTTTTCATCTCATTTTTTGTGTAATTTTAAAATTAGGCTTGCATTTGTCAATTTGTTTTAGAAAACTATTAATCTCTCGTTTTGATTGTTTTTTTTTCTAGTTTTAATCCAAACAACGTTTTCATTATTGTCAAATGTCATGGAGGAACAGGTTATGAATGTTGAACAAAGATCATATTCAAATGAAGAAGTCAATACTGGTTCAGTAGTTGGTAATAATGCAGATTCCTCATTGCATGTTGATGACACTTTCATCTCTCCGTATAATTCTCCACAAAAAGAGAACCTCCAATATGATGTAATTGGTGCAGGAGACTTCAGTTTATATTCTTCTGGGAAAAATATTGAGAATGTTGCAAATCAAGCCCAAATAAATACATTTGAAAATGTGGGGAAAAATAATTCAAACTTTGAAAGTGATATATTGAAAGAGTTGCAAAAAGTTACACAATCTGACAGTGATAGAGATCTTGGAAAACTTGGGGGAAATTTTGAAGAAGAATTTGAAACCATTGAAGATAAGTTGAACAGTAATGCAAATGGTGAGTTTTGTTACTCTGATTTGTTCTCTTTTTTGCTTTGATATATGCACCTTCAAAAATTATGTTTATGTTTGCTAATGTTATTATCTATTGTCTGAACAAAACATGCTGTTTTCCTGTTTGTCAGATGATAAGTAGAGGTGGACATATTCATTTTATCGTTATGGTGGACATTTTCTTATCCAAATCCCAAATCAAGGCCTCATTCTATCCTTTTCTTCTCATTTCAGGTGGAGCAGATGTACAGATACAATCTGTTGAGGAAAAAATTGGGCATGAGGTATTTGTATTAATTGTTTTGTTATTGAAATTCGCTATAGACAAGGCAGCAGCATTTGTAGAAAAACAACTAATAATAAAGTTTATTGTTTCATGATTATTATAACGGTATTTGTTTAGGATTCTGGAAATAATTTCATGATCTAAATTAATTATGATATTATTTATACTTTCAAAAAGAAAATTATGCTGTAAAACCTTCGGAATCTGGTGTAGACTGTCACTGACAGACGATCTTTAACTCTGCTACAGACAAATAGACCAATGGTCAAGATAAGTGGCTAATCAATAAAATTATGTCCTGTGTTATATGTAGCACCCAAGATAAAGAAACTGGATATCTTGGATAATTATGTGTAAAAACAAGACTGCTGTAAAATGTTTGAATTTGAATCGCTTAAGAGATGTAGTAGATTGATTACATGTGAAATTTGGGGACTCCTGAAGGAACACATAATTATATGATCACTAATATGAATAAAGGTTTTTTATTTGTCAAAAGAATTCACATGGCAGTGTTTTCTGTAGTTCAAAATTTCAAACTTTCCAAAAAATAAAAATTTTGCAGTATGTATAATGTTCTCTGATACATAAATTAAAAAGAATTGTAGTTTGATATTTTCAATCTTTTATTAACACATTTACAACTGTCGGTATTTTTGTCTTCCACAAAAATTTATTCATTTGAATATTTATGAAGGGATCGAAACAACTGTAACCACTATTTTAAAAAATTTCGTAATCTTCAATTTTCAAAAACAATGTTTCTGTTTGATAGCTTTTGACTCTTTTACACTAGTTGATCAGAAAAATAGTACGGTCGCGATAATGGATACTGATAGCTCTCTGTGCCTTTCCAGTGAAAGGATATTCAAATGTACAATACTGAACCTGATATTTTTCATTTATTCCAGGTTATTACAGATAGTAAAAATAATGATATTCAAGAACTTGTTGCTTCCAACATCAATACTGAAATTGACAGCGATATACTTCCAGAACAACTACCTGATAGTGACCTTGCGTCAAGTCCAGATGAAAACGAAAAAGAAAAAATTATTGCTGAAATGCTAGCATCGGCTGCAGAGGCCTCAAATGAGGTTTGAAGAACTTGTTGTTTTACTATCATTTAAGATTTAATTCACTTAATAGAATTGTGTTTTTGCAAAATAAATATTAAAAAATATCTCCTTCATCTTGCGCATTAGGAAATGTCTCACAATGAAATGGTCTCAATGTCTAAAAAGATGGAAGAAGAATTCCGATCAATGGTTATCCAGGAACAGCAAAAAAAGAAATTAATGATGGAAGGAGTCTCTTATTCATCTAATCCAGGTAAACTTTTTAATTGTTATAATGTAACGATATCTACAAAATCAAAATTCATTTTAACTAATCGTAAGTAATTGATAGATCTGTCATGTTTTATGTTTGAGTTATTTATTTATTTATTTATTTGTTTGAGTTATTTTTTAAAATCAGGTTGGGCCCCAATTTGATCTTCATTGTTAAAATGTCATTTCCCAATTAAATATCACTCAGGCACATTTTCTGCATGGAGATATTGTAGTATATTTCTTTTCATTTAATTCATTAGTCCTGCTTTGATTTCATAGAAAATTCTGGTAGTTGTTTTGACACTTGGTGTTAGGTACGGTATATCTTACATTACTTGCTCTGGAGCTCTATTCAAATATGTTGCATGTATATTTTTGTTAAAGGATGCCCAGGTTTAATATTTTGGATTTACAACAATTACTGGTATTCAGACTTCTCAATTAGTCTCAAAATTATTCCTTTTTCAGATCAATTAAATAAATGTATATTGTATAATTCAAAAACATATTCTCACCAAGCTTAAAATTGTCTGTTTCACTTCGAACAATATGGGTTTGAATTCATCGCAAGTATTTGAAGATCATTTTTGAGCGCACAGTATTTTGAGAACAGTAGAGTATTAACTATTGGGGTTTTGAAGGTGTGATTGATAAGTCTGTGTTTTGAGGAGATCAAACTAAGAAAGTTTTTATTTGAGGGGCGTGGGCTAATAAACTTATTTTGTCCATTATGTGTTGAATAATATTATTTGTAAAATAAAATAAACGTAAGATTTTTAGAACTGTCATACGAGTTCTGTTAAAATGTAATTTATGTATGGGTATTGTAAATCAGTAGCGCACACTTTAAACTTGGATATTTATGTGATTTCTGAATATTTTTGCTTGGTTTCTTTTGTTTTAAATTTTGCAATTCTATTTTCTTTCTGTGTGGTTTTCAGTTGGATACAATTTAATTGAAATGCATATAGCAAACACAAGCATTCTGTTCTTTCCGTTATTTTGGTCCCTTAAATAATTTATTTGCAAATGGATTTAGTGTTTGACAGTGTTTTCAACTTGGGAGTTATTGTATAACTCCCAAGTTCATCGAATGGGATCTTGTATTAGAGTTCATCGTCAGGTTAATGTCATATTAGTGAGTGATTGCTCAGAAAAATATAGATTGTCTGATTTTATTTTCAATAAAGGTGAGATTTATGTATCGATGCTATTTTGTCATTGATTTAAAATATATTTCATTCTCAAATTTGATTATTATTTTTTTTATTGAGATTTTCTGTATGCGAGGCAGGAGGCGCAAATGGTACAGACTCACAGCAATGTATATATGTATTTTTATAGCCCCTTCTTGCAGAGCCACTACAATATGTGGTACCAGCAACTGCGCTCTAGCGGAAAACATCTCAAACAGAACCACTTTAATAAATTGCGTTAGAATATGAATAAATCATATAAATTTCGATGCCCTATTAATAATACTGATACAACAAATTATAATTTACTTGATACTTCAGCAGTATAATGTATTTTACAATGTTTTTTGATATATAATGAGATTGAAGAAGCCAAGACGGTAAGATGATGATTGCAAAATATTACTATCTTAAAGATGCGTGTAATCACAACATTAATTCAATTTTATGGATCAGAACACTTTGAAATCAACTTAATCATAAAAAATTACTAAAAATTTGCCGCAAGGCGTGGTCTATCTGTGGCTCCTTCTTTACAAAATATGTTTTTGATTTGGATTAATAGTTTGGGAGTCTTTTGCAAAATTTTGTCTCCCACAACCCTTTGTTGCAATTCTTCAATTATCAGCACTCATCAGGATTTGACTTGTTTAAGAAAAATTGCCTGTTTGATTCTGTAATGTTAACTTGTTTGATTTCGTTCAACCTTCTACTAATTCACGTCAAAATCTTTATTTGAGGGGGATTTTCAGTATGGTAGATGTGATAGACATTTTGTCTTATTCTGTCTCAAGTATATCATCAAGTGCTTTCATTGACTGAACTTGTATCAAACCCATAAGTAGCTTCATAATGACTTAGTGCAGTTTGTGATGTCTGGATTACTGTGTACAGGAAAGTTTTTATATTGTAACCAAATGATCAGTCAGTACGCACTTGAATTTGACTCTTTCGAAAGACCAAATATTATGTGTACAGTATGTTGTTGAAATTGTCATTTGCACTTCAGATTAATTAGTATTATATGGGAAAATTATTGCAGTGGTTCATCGTGTGTGTTGGAGGCTCAGTGTTCGGTACTACAAAATCTAATTATGTTACCTAATGTATATCCTTACTTATTTTTGAAAACGTTTCATGTGCGAAGTGAGATTTTCACTACTTTCATATTGCATTCAAACGTTGCAATGTCTTTTCATGTGTAATTTATCTATTGTAGTCTGTAATATGCATAGTATGGTTCCATGATAGAATTCATGCACGAGTGATTTTCACACTAAAATTTTTGTCGTTGTATTTGTATTGTACATTCTACAAGTTTAAAGCCTTTATCACTATCGCAAGAGGTATGCTTATATATCTTATCATTGACTTTTACTAACTTTGTCCAGCAAGTTCCTTCTGGACGTGCGTTTGGTAGAAAAGTTCTCAATATAACGATGAAATTTGACCTCGCGTGTAGGCCAAGTATGTTGTATTTGATATGCGTTCATCAAATTTTCCAAACACGCCCTAGTTAGTTGATTTGGTCAAGTATGGGCCACTGATGAAACGCGCATTAGTGGCGCGATTCATCCATCAGTGACTCATACTTTGAACAAATGACGATTTCTTCTTACCCCAGAGTCATCCCATTGGGAATTATTCAATGCAGTAATATCTTCAAAATGACGACAATAATTCCATTTGAAGCCAACTTTATTAATATTCTCAACAACAACGACCTTCAACATGTCAAGTACTAAAGGAACTTGATGAGATATCGACGGTGTTGATTAATTTGCCAGACATGCTGTTGCTGGTGTATGAAGTTATTTGCTTTATCACAATCAATTTATATCACTTGTTCGTAAGTTGCGGAAGGGTACACCCCGTTCGGAACTGTGTTGTAGAATATCGTGATAGTGGATACGCGAAGATTGGATTCCTGATTTCTATTTTGAAAAGTGGCTGTGAGATTTCAGTCTTGTATTTGTTTGTATAGAATTAACAGGGGACTGTGCAATAATTAAAAATTAGCTACATCTTTGGAAGTTATTCAATAAGGCTACGAAGAATTTAGATTCTCCTTGTATTTCAGGTGTTGAGAATACTTCTCGATAATCAGGTTTTATCTGTTGACAAAAACACGCATCTTGTGCATGAATAAATAATGGCATTTGTCATGTAGGGAGGCGACAATGAAGACAATAATTATAGATTTGAATGTATATACAAAGAAATCACTTTAAAAGTATTACCATTCATAACCGCCATGTAAAATGCGCCGAGTTGTTCCTGATATACGTATCGCACAATCGCATTTCAATCTAACCATTTCGTTTCCAGAGGGTTCTAGTTGCGATGGAGTAAACGATTAAAATCTACAAATAACCATTTCTTCCCTGTTCGGTAATTTGATTATAAGAAGAACGAGATTTCTTGAAGTAGATCAAGTGCAATTTGATTTGCTGAAATGTAGAATGTTATTTTTCCGTCGAAATTGAACAATGTAGAATGCGTGTCCTAATGCTATACTACGGAGGCAAAGGGTATTGATTTTTTATACAGTTGTCTGTGCCAGGTTTTTCATATATTATCGAGCGGAAAAGAAAATTTACGCGACCACTCGATATTGAAATAATATTAAATGTTTTTATCACTAATGTGTTTACCTCCACTTTATCATAATTCGTCCCTCTTTGTAAGTCCCCTGGCGAGACGTTCAATTGCTATTATCGGTAATCGGATAGCATTGTGTTCTTAATGGAGGTTGAAAGATTTATCCCTGGAGATTCATTGGCTTATGCGGTAGATTATTTTAGCAACATATTGGACCGCAAACTTACAAGTTCATCAATAATACTCTTATCGATTGCTCCCTCGCATTACATTTGATTTATATGCGGTGACATTATCGAACATCAAAAATCCATTGGGTAGCCATAAAAATAAGGCTTTTGTAGGAAGGCTATATTATTCCTCAAGGTCATAATCAGAAATTTGATTTTGTTAAGCATGCACCACATATGGACCGCGTCTTATCGAGGTTAGAAGTCTTGGTAGATATAAGAAAAAAAATCCGATTTAATTGCCATATTCACAAAGTTTTTGGATATATCATACCTAAGACCAGGACTGCCGTCGCGATTCTTGCCTTATTTATGATAAAATGCTTGATATTGGATCGATGTACTTTTGACGTCCATTCTTCACCTTTCTCCGCAACATTTGCCTTGTGTAATATTTGGTTTATATCATATAACGATTTTTGAATTGCAATCCCTGATCAGAATGATCAAAAGCACGATAAAATCCAAGAAATTTGGTTTCGTATTTTTCAGGTGGGATTTCTACAAAAGCTTCGTAATTTTCCAGATTTTTAGTACGCATTTAGCCTTACGTGTTGTCTTTTTTACAGTTATTTATTAATTTAGTTCAGAAAAGTATCGATTTGTATTTTACTTCGTTAAATCTCAGTCACTGATGGGTCGCATATCGACCGCGCGGTTCATCGACGTCCCATACTATACAGAACATGGATTTTGGTACTCACTTCTTTGTATTGAATAGTTTACGATGTTTTCATTTGTTGAAAAAGTTGTTTTTTCAAGCCCATATAAGAAAAAAATGTTAAAATGTTTTTTGTTGAGTATATATAAGCTTCTGAAGAATTATGAGCATGACCCCATGTGGCTCGTGCTTGGCAAAATCGATTTCTGATGGAGATGGGGTCGAGATCTTTCATCCATTTATATCTATACAAATCCATTTAAATCAAATCCACTTATATCTACAAAACGATTTGAGACTATGCAATGACTCCAGGGATTTGATCTATGTTGTTGTTACGATGGACAAAAGGTTACCCGGAATTTTCTAGATAAACCTGCTGCAAAATCTATATAGATTATATCAATGTTTTCATAGCAGAGTTTTTGATATAACTGTTATCGAATCGAAAGTATTCTTTTTTTTTGTATAAAAATGATTTAATACTATATCAACATCTCTTGTGCGCGATATTATCGTTCTACTCGAAAATGTGTTGCGCTCAAATCGATCGATATATGAGTTGCAAGGTAGATGTGAAGTCGGAAGCTAGCCCAGTCATAAAAACTGTGCAAAAATGTTCTATTAGGGATGAGTCACTTAGAGATCGCGCCACAGAGGCATGGTTTATCCGTGATTCATGCTTAAAAAATTTAACTTCCTGATGGGAGCAACATTCGCATATATTTTCCAAAATAAAATTTATACAGTTCGTTTTTTGGAACGCTATGTTTCGGGTAAGCATTGGTGAGGGATTACGCTAAATATTGCGTGCGTTAAGTGTTTTGATATTTCTTTCGCTAATCTGTATGCATTGAGTATGTCGTTATCAACAATTTTACTTCGTCTTTGAAACGTTCGGTGAATAATAATAAGCGGTTGAAGAAATAAAGGAATCATTAGTCTCGTTAGACAAATAGGATTTCGGAGCGACTTGGCCAGGTAGTTAAAACAAGCAAGTGCGTAAAAAATTTCATTTATATGGAGGTTTATTAAGGGTAATAACAAGGGTTATTAAGGGCGACAGATTGACCACGGTTCGCTTGCCTGATCCCTTCTGATTCGTCCCTAGTAAAATTTTACTGACGAATGATGTCACATGTTGAATTTCGCTTTTCTGTGAATTCTCAGCCCTCAAAATATTGTTTTTTATTAAACGGATCTCGGATCTCGTTTGTCAGCGTGGGTTTAGGGATTTCATAAACTTGTTTTGACAAGTGGACAACGATATTCGAGATGTCTTTTGTTGTGAAATAATTTTATGTTTTGTTGTTAGGAACGCGTCTTTACCGTCCAGTTTTAATGTTTTCTTAATTTTGCAATTGTTATATTCCCTATCGATTCTGTATAAAAGTGACTTATTTCTCACCAACTTGGATATGGATATTGCCTTCGCACCTTGTATACAACTATGCCTTGTCTAGAATAGTTGAGTGTTATCGAATTGCAAAATAAAATCAGCGATTTAGTCACAGTGGACAAGGATTCACGATTGCAGCGTAGATAGTTTCAGATACATCGAATGGCGCGAATCACATCTTCGTATTTGATTTGATTCCAAAAATTTTCTGGGAATCTTCGCAATATATTACGTAAGTAAAATGCCAACCTGCCAACATTTCTTTTGAAATCATTCAGTCAGATACAAATACGATCATATTTTTAAGCTTATAGCACAGATGTATGCGCCGCCGTTGCTCGGTCCATCTTCACCTCATACCTGACAAAATTAAAATTCTCGTTGGCAGCACGTCATGTCATATCGAAATAGAGAAAATGAGTATTTGAATCACGGTACACTTGGACGAATCAATTCGAGTCTTGAATCTTAAAGTAGCATACCTACATATTTTTTGTAATAAAGTTCGAAGAAAAATACGTAAAGCTTGGGGAAACAGACGTTAGATTTTCGTGAAAAATTTTGCCTGTAGAGAGCACGGTCACATTGCGATCGAAGTAATTTTATTCAACCAGGATTATATTCCGCATAGCCCAGCTCGAAAGGCCGATGGCAGATTAAAGAATTTATCAATACGTTTTAATATCTATTAAACGATTTATTTTCCCCGCTCGAAAATATGGTCTGATCAACCCGTTTTCTTAATCATGAGTCTCTGATGATCCGTGGCACGGTCCATCTGTGGCCCTTGCTTTGCAAAATAAAATTTCTGAGCGAGTTAATATGTACTAAAACGCGCATTTTTATAAATATGTTCATGAAGAGCGGAGATGCAACTAAATAACATTAAAGCGTAATTTATTTCCATACAGATCACACTAAGCCTATCTCACATTGGTAAAAAGGTTGTTTCATCTCTGCTTCAGGTTTTCAATAAATTATTCATAACACACGGCCAAACCGTAAGATTTCACCAGACTTTGGTTGTCGATTTTACGGCGCCGTTACTTTCACGCCTGCGTTCGGAAACCGTACAGAAAATGAACATGTTTGCACATGTTTTGTCAATTATGTCCCGCTGATGGATCGCGTCATTCAGGCTCGGTCCCTCTGTGTACCATGCCTGACAAAATAAAATGATCACTGGGAATTAGGAACTGAAAATAGAATGCTCATTCGAGTATGAACCATTGATTTGGTGTGATGTGGTGATGCTTTCATTTATGGTTCCATGATAGAAGTCCATGTAGGACCGTTATGAAGACCTTTGATCCTGTTAAGCAATTTTAGAAACCGTAAGTTTTAGGCACCATTTCCACATAGAACTGGTTCTGAGAAGACCAATAACAATTAAAGTGCTCCGGCACCAATTCATAATAAGTCAGCAATCTAACTCAATCCACTCAACACTGGTTGTAAGAACTTTCTGGAAATGGTATCTTTCCGACTCTAACCCTGTCTACCGTCTATGAGTGGCGTCGGTACAGGACCGTGCTCAGTGTGATCCACTCGGAAGACTGACTATTACAAAAGTACGATATTATGCTACTGGTATATGCTGATAGAACAATTATTTAACTCAAGTGTTATTTTTTTGTTCCATTTCTAGATTATTCGAACAATCAGAATATAAGTGAATCAAAATCAACCGAAGTTAAAACTAAGGTGAAGGAAGAATTTTTCTCATTTTTAACTGTTCGCCTACCTTGTAAATTTATTTTCGTTCATGCAAATTGCCATATTTTTTTGTAAAAATGTCATATTTACAGCAATCATTAAACGAAACAGCACTGAAAAATACCAAATCAACACCTGCCAAAAGATCTTCGCCAAGGAGGATTCCAACTACACAATCAAAACTATCAACACCAGGAAGACCTGGTTCTGCTAACACAACTGCCATTTCTAATAAACAATTTCATTCTACACAATCTGTGAAGCAAAATACTGCCACACCAGTTATTAAGCAAAAGAACATTGCCAGAAGCACTCCCACTACGATCAGAATCACACCAAAAACAACAAGTTCGGTAAATGATTACTTTTTCGATTAAAATAATATCAGCATTTTATTATTGCAAGTATGTAAATTTATCACTGGTATTATTAATGATTGAATATTTAGATAATGTTTGAAATTCTGTACTTCGGAATATGTAATCTGTAATCGGAATATATATTTTGCAGAAGGGTTTGTAATAATTTGCTATCTATTTAAAGGTCGGTGCATAGATCTTTCCAATCACAAATCCCATTTTGTCCTGCAAGAGCAATAGTATGAAGTCCTCCATCTCACAAACATCTTCAAACCATATTTTGACCAATATTTCTGTCTAGATCATTAAAGAAAAAAGTATTGATTTATCAATATTGGTGATTTGTTTTAATTTTCGCAAAAAAATTTCAAAAATATCATCTGCATTTTCAGGGTACGCGCGTTACACAAAAACCTGCATCTGCTGGAGAGAAGCGTACTCCACTTCAACCAACTACGCTACGCACAAATACACCCACACGTAAACCGACACAATTTTCATAAAATCAGTACAACTCCACTGAAGGTAACAAATGTGCTTTTTTAATTCTTATTGTAATCCTAAAATGGTTTTGGCATACAGCAAAACTGTTGAACCTCTGTGAGAAAAATGATGCTGTAGCGTGTTTTGTCAAGTATGAGTCACTGATGGAGAGCATGATCCATCTGTGACGCATGGTTGTCAAATTCAAATTTCTGATTGGGGCAGAATGTCTGCTAAAATTAATAGAAACAATGGTCATTGTAAAGATATGTGGAATAAAAATACTTGAAAATTATTGAACTTGCTATGTATCGGGATCGATGATATGAATCTTAGGATCTTTCATACCAGAGATCTTCAAAAGCCATTTATTAACAGCGCAGTTCTTCAAATGATTCAATTTTTAATTCTTTTTGAAGTTAATACAAATAATTTTTTGGAAATTTGTAGCCAACAACATTGCGATCGCCTAGATCTGCACCAGTGAGAAGCCCGGCATCAGTTACAACCAGAACACCACGGACTCCTAGTTCACAGGTAATGGTTTTGAGTCGTTATTATGAATGTACTAGGTTTTCAGGTTACAGGAAAGGGCAATTGTTCAGATTTTTAATTTGTTTGTACATTTATTAAGCTCAATCCGTAGAAAAATGTTCAAAATTGGTCTTTCTATGGAATCCAAAATTCAAGATGCTTGAAAAAAAAAATGTTTTTTTTTTTAACTATATTTCAATAGATTCTGATAATTCTACTGATACTAATTTCGTACAATTTGACTAAACCATTTAAATTGTTGCCAAATACATCATCAGAAATTTTTTCGATCATAAGCAACAGATGTTTGAATGCTTTTTACCATAAAAAAATGTCGTTTAAACAAGATTCTGACACACCGGCAACTTGTTTCTTTTTTGTAGTCATCAGACGGAGGACGACCCCGACCAAGGATGCCGGATACAAAGAATGTTAAGAGTAAAATCGGATCGATGGAAAATACAAAGTATACTCCTGGTGGTGGAAAGGTAGAGACAAACATATTCTGAAATGATAGTGTGGATACCCAAGTCTAGAGACTAGATTTGATTATTCAAGTCAATTTACTAAAACAAATAAAAAAATTCTGATTTTATATTTGTTTTGATTAAATTGTACTCATATTTAAGTTATTCTTTTCGAATTGTAATGTGTTTGTAATTCAAAATCGTCAAGAAAATAAATTGACTTGGGAAACCAGCAGTTATCTTATTGTCAAAGGTGTTTTGAGATTCCTAATTACGGTATTGCAATATTCAAGTCTAATCTAAAATCAAATGATGATCGATTTGTCATTTCAAAACACAAATACTTGAAACACATCGTTGGGGTAAAATGTTTCAACATGAATAATGGAGTTATGATTTTTTTAGAGGTATTCTCGTTTTAAAATTTGACTTGTGTCATGATTATGTTACACAGCTGTGAACAGGTTGCTTTATAAGGCGATGTTCATTAACTGGACAACTTGAATATTTCAGGTAAAGATTGAGAGCAAGAAGGTAGATTACAGCAAAGTAACGTCAAAAATTGGTTCAAAATCCAATATACATCACACACCAACCGGAGGAAAGGTTTGTTAACATTTCAATAAATTTTTTATTGCGTATGCTAGTTTAGAGTGAATCTTAATTTTTTTTCATAAATTTATGTTTATAAAGCACAGAAAGGAGCATAGAAAATAGTTCCGATGTGAGTAAATTTCGCGGAATAAAAAAAAATTCCCATGTCCAGTTCCAGTTTAAAAAATTAAGTTTTTTGTATAGATTTTTCATCAACAAGGGTGTTCTGTGATTTCAAAACTTTGCTATTAAGTCCTAATATATTTTTCCTTGTGTTGTTTGAAATTTCAAGCCATTCGAACTTCAAAAGTTGTAAAGATTTCGATACCCATTGTGTAATTTTACTCTCATATTATAATAAAAATTAAAATTTGTTCAGTAAATATTATTGGTGTTGCTTTTTTCTGTTGAGTGTTGAATAGCAGACCCAATAAAAACTTATTTTGCCAGGCATGAGCCAACAATGGACCGCATCTTAGCAGTGCGATCCATCAATGGCTCATACTTGACAAAAGAGGTTTCCTACTGTGAGTAATTGATGTTATGCTGGTTGTAATAGCGCAAGCATGCTATTAGCAAATTACATGTCAAATGAACTGTGGATAATTAATCAGATGAAATAGGTTTTCTTACTCAGGACATTACAACCAACTATTATATATGCGTTCGATAAATAATTTATTGATTTCTATTTACGTGGTTCAATTAAATTTTTTAGCAATGTTATGTATGTACTGGCGATTAATGTGTTGGCCCTATTCATTGGTCCAAATTTTGTGTACGCATGTCAAGTACGTCCTCTTAAATTGTGAGGGTGCAACAATTTATGTTCTGGTTCTTAGAGTCTTTTTTAATATTCTTTGTTGTTGCAGGTGAAAATTGAAAACAAGAAGCTAGATTACAGCAATGTTGGATCAAAGTGTGGATCTTTGGCCAATGCCACCCATACTCCTGGAGGTGGAAAGGTAATTTTAACGTTGAAATACGTAGTTTTTCTTAATGTTGTAGTCGATTATGTTGGGAGTTGTACTATTCTTCAAAGTAGGATCTTGCCCTAGGTATTGAAAAAAATGTAAAAGCTTCAATCAGTTTGACATAATATCATCTGCTCCTCAAACCATCTAGAAAATGTTGAGATGTTTTAAATATATCAACACGCGAAAAGGTCTTTTTTAATATATTTTGCTTGCACGAACACTAAGTCTGAATGCCTGACTATAGTAAAGTGTAGATTTGATTCATCTCAAATTGTTGAAATTTTAACTCCAGCTTGAATAAACGATCAAGAAATAAGAAATACGCTGATAAATTTTAAATTTGTGTATATGTGTAAGAAAAACATCAGCATGTCTTTTAAAGTTTGAATGCATGAGGTGATATAAGGTGCTCAAGTGCTGTTTTACCCGATTCTCCAAACAGGTGAAAATTGAACATAAGAAATTGGATTACAGCAACGTCGGGTCGAAATGTGGGTCACTTACCAATGCTACACATACTCCTGGTGGTGGAAAGGTAATTCCAGACTTGTAGTTCCTTGAAATGGAATGTATTTCATTTTAACGTAAAGAAAGATTGGATTTTTTATGTAATAGAAAGGAAATATATAAACACATAATTATATATAAAGCTCATTAATACATGTTTTATAGTACAAAATATGTTTTGAAATTACAAGCACATGCATGAACATAGTTTAATTGAAAATGTAATTGAAGACAAATGAGTCGTTTCAAAATTAAAGTTACTGGAAATATATACGGGAGATCATATTTCAACATTTCAGAAAAAAAAAATGAAATTGCTGATATTTGAATATATTTTGCCCATCTTGCAGTGGAATGCTCATTAATAACAAATTTTATAACATTTTGTCATATATCATGATATCACTGCAAAATTATTCAATTTAATGAAATTAGTTTTAATGAGGATTCTAAATACCTGTCTATTCGGATATGGACATCCCTACCCCAAAGTTTAAGAAAAATGAGGTATTGATAATCGACAAAATCAATTGAAATCAACAACAGATGAAGATTGTCTGCCATGTTAACAGGTGAAAATTGAAAACAAAAGATTGGACTTGAGTCATGTCAGTTCAAAATGCGGTTCCTTCGACAATGTAGCACACATTCCTGGAGGGGGAAAGGTAGTGTCTTCGAAATGTCATAGTCGTTCGTCTTCGGTTCATGTATCAATGATGTATAACTTATTACTCCATTATTAACATTATAGAGTTAGTTTTACGTTTCAGAACTGGAAGCATCATCTGTACCAGTGTGACAGAATCATGTTCTTTTCGGGTGTCTGAAATGTTTATATCGTTTTTTAAAAATAGATGAGCAAGATTGTAACAGCTCGAAAGATATGATACTTTCTATTTCGGCTTAGCCTACCCAAGTCATTACACCCTGGGTCAAGTGGTGGGCATGGATTAACAGCCGGGCTCTAACCCGAGATCTTCAACTTGCGATGCCAACATTTTAACCACTGGCCTAGGCCACAGGTCATTTTACCTTTTATTAAGAGATAAATTATGGAATATTGCTTATTTGGTAAATTTTCTGCTCATGGTAGCAGAGCAGATGATATCCTGCCAGTCAAAACTGTACTACAAGCAATTTTTCGTTTTGAAGAGTTGTTTCCATTGTTTCCATGTGCCAAGACACTTGTGCTGCTTATGCTTTTTGTTGCTCCAAAAGGCGTTTTCTGATTAATATGCTAAAACTTACTGCATCAAGTCTGATGTGTTCATTTGTTTTACCAACTTTTGCTAAACTCAGTGCTTGGTTTCAATTTTTTCTATTTTTTGTTTTTCTATTCAGTGTTCTGAAGTTTTGTTTGTTGTGAGGAATTACTGATGCTGGTATAATTTTGAATTTTTTTCACTTTTTCTAAAGGTAAAAGTTGAGAGCAAAAAGTTAGATTTGAGTAACGTTACTTCAAAATGTGGATCTCGAGAGAATATCAAATATGTTGCGCAAGGAGGCAAAGTAAGTGTGTATCTCTCTTTTTTCATGGCTTGTCAAGGTTAGGTTAGAATAATGCGAGCATCAACTAGCTGTTTTTGGATTTTAAAAAAATCTGATCCGTTACTTTGTGTATCGTTGCGGGGCATTAATGGATGACAATTATTCATAGTATGGGGGAAAAGTGATTTGCTCTGCTTCCTACTATTATATATAAGTTCTGAACTTATTGATAAATTTCATGCATTGATCTTTACTTATAAAAACACATATATGGGATAGATGTCGTTTTCAAATAAAGAAAGGATTTTTGTGAATGAAGTGTTGTGGTTTTGCATGTAACATACACATTTTGTAGTAGTATTTTTACTCTTATTGATGATGTACACAATTCTGCAACGAATTTGTCTGTTTAACCTGGATTTGCCAACTTACCGTATGTATTTTTAGTTCTATATGGTGGCAACCACTCGCTACTAGTGTATTTACTTTGGGAAGAACAGCCAGCCCTCAGGCAGACCGAAAACAATCACATAATGTCCATTTAAAGCTTTTAAGACGTAGGAAATCTAAATATTTTCTCATACCTTAGCTGGTAGGCTAAGTTTTATCCTCAAATGTTTGCATGCAGATTTTGGCCATCCTATTAGAAGTTTTAGAATATGCCATTGATTTTGGATACCGATGGACTAATTTTTTAATGGAACACTGGGATCATGGGGTTTCAAAGTTGGTTTTTTCTTAAATGTCATTCTAGTGAACTACGTTTTGGGTCGTAACCCAGATTCAGAGCGACATCATTAGTTTTATCACGTTGCAAAATACTAATGTTCTTCTGCTGAACCCCATATCTTTTCAAATTCTTTGGTGGATATAAATCATGTTGGAAGTTGTGTGGTCTGTGTTTAAATATTTTCTTCTGCTTTTCTGTAATTTTTTGCTTTAGATTCAAATTAGGAATTTTTCTGTTATCTATCTACAAGTAGTTCCATCATCTTGCATTCTATGATATTAGGTTTTGTGAAGTTTCCCAATATTTTGGAAAATTAACATAATTAGACCGTTTCTTTGTCTAGCATGAAAACATGCCGGTGGCTCAATCACATACTTGACTAAACAGTTGACATATTTCTGAATAGAATTTTTGCTACACTAATTAGTATATACTTTGTAGTGTAGCAAAAATCTGGTACTATATCATATCTCACACTTAGCTTCATAAAATTTGCATATAAATCGGCAAGCCTACGGTACTTCAGTTTTTGTTTACTAGTATAGGGATCCTTAATCAGGAATGTCCATAACGAATCGGATGCATCAGGAAATAAACATATTCGACATAGTAAAACTCTTGTGATTTTCAACATATTTCAGAAGAATGACATAAAAGAAGATGTCATTTTTATTGCTTTAATCCGGATTGAATCGACAGAAAAATACGTTTTTGCTCCCAAAATTGATATAGTTTCACAAAACAAAGAGACTTTCTTTACGCAGACTATTTTATATTTGCAATTGAATTTTTTTTAGGGTGATAATGCTGCTTTTCATAAAAAAACATGACAAAATCTCAGTATTTCTTATTGGGATTTATTTTTCAGTGTTTTCAGAATTGCAAAATATTCAGTTTTGGCCATTTCTGTTCTTGGTATCTTTTTTCGTAAGATGCCTATATGAATGTCTGGCCTTATCTCAGAGAATTGCAATTTCGAGTAAATGATTGCAACCTTCCTCAGACAGATAATTTCTTACTGGTATTCATTTACTGGTATGTTGCATTACTGTCTGAAAACCCATAAATAAATACTCTAAATAAATCAAATATTTGATAATGCTTACAAAGGTGAAAATTGTGAATCATCGACGATCAAATTTTCAAGGAATATCATCTAAAGTTAAAAGTTTCGAGAATGTATCACCCAGTCCTAAACGTGCCAAGGTATCTTCATCGGCAATAATCAAATAACATTCCTTTTTTTTCTTGACTAAGTTTGCTCGGATAGTCTCAAAGGATTGAAACATTATTTATCCAACAAGTTTTTAGCATGATAATTTTTAATTTTTGTTTTCCACTATTCTACTATCATTCATATACCCTTACTGCTGGAATAGGTTTGCCATGAAACTCCTTTCATAGCTTCTTTTTTGTACAACTTTAGAATGTATCTTTCTATGTTATTGAACTGTAATAACGAATTAAGCAATTGTTTGGAATGAAATGCATTTACCGGTTTATCAACTCTGACACTTCCAAAGTTATTGTGATAAGTTTTCATTGCAGCTGATTTCTTTTTACTTGGTATAAACAGTTAGTGTTACAACTTTCATTTATTTATTTTCAGATTTAATCATAATTTTATCTATTCAGTCTATAAATCGTTGAAAACTACGGGATAATTAAACTACTTTTTGAAATCCACTGGATGTAGCTCTTGCAATGAAGTAATTTGCCACCATTGATTTAATATATTTGGCTAATTGTGAAATAATATTTGTAATAATGAACCAGATAAAAAAAAAACTACCGGCCTTTGGATATGGACTACTTCTACCATGATGAAGATTCTGTCTATCTACTGACTGAACTATCCTCATCTGATTGTATTTAAACTCTTTTTGACCCAACATATATGCACATAGAAAATACACATGCCCAACGTCGTTTATTGGCGTCACTGCATTCAAGATCGTACATCTTCCCAACACCAACTGCTGCTAGGGAACCGCAAAATTGTTTTCACCGAGAATATTTTTTGCTTAGAGTTGGGTGTTCCCTCTTGATTTCATGGGCTATGATTTTTTAGATTATGAAACTAAATATTTGCTATAAGTTGACCAGATTAACCTTTGTGTTTTTACACAATATGGCATATCATTGGAGTGTAATAGTTTAGGGCGTGAGAAAAAACAAGTGTACAAAGCAGGCATTTTTTGAAATTGTTAAAACGGGTCATCTTTGGGATTACGGATTACATAACTTTGCTTGCAAAGGATTTTTGAAATGGAAAAGACATTTTCATGAGGACATTGAGCATATCTTTTCAATGCCACATCATGGAAAAAAATATCTCTTCGGTAGCTGTCAAGTGGAAGAATAAAAGGTTCAAATTTGAAATAATTTCTTGGTGTAAAAAGTGGGATTTTGAATTTGCCCTTGGGTCTGAAAGAGAGCGTCAACCTTTTATGAACATCGACCACTACTGTTATTTTTTTATGATATTCAATCATTGTATTCCTCACTGTTCTGTAAGTTCCTTATTGGGCCTCCCTTTTGTTTAATGCTGTTTCTTCGTGTTCTTCACTCACTGTAACTTCTGTTTCTTACATATACCTCTGTGCAGTTGGCTGCCCTAATAGTTTAGTTTGAATGGTGCTTGAAATAAACAGTACAGTATTATGTATCAGCATTTCGGTAAAATTGCTAATATTTTAGCATATTTTGCAGAAAAGTCATTATTTGTGTCAAATTTTACTATGCAAAATTTGCCATATATCGTGATTTCACTGCCCCAGGACATCCTTAGTCTACTCACACTACAGCATTGCGTTTTGTACATCATTATTGGCCTTTTATGGACATTGCCGCCGACTGTTTTTTCTACCTTCAATCTCTTTCTTTATCTTGCATTGCGTCTTTGTGCCGTGAATACCTGACTTTTCTCTACTGAAACGTTTCTCTTCTGACTGCAACTAACCTCGTTCTTGCATTTTACCTGTCTGTTGTGCGAAGCTAACAAATCTTCAGCATGCGTAACACGTATCTTTGCTTGTTGCATTGGTGTCAATGATTAACAATCAATTGATGATATTCATGGAATCCGCTTGTTTTGAATGGCAACAGGTGAAGATTTTCAACGAGAAACCAAAATTTGACAATGTGACTGGAAGAATAGGAAGCTTTGATAATGTTCATCATACGCCTGGTGGTGGAAAGGTTTGATTGTCGTTGTGACGTATTCATTGTTAACGTGAAATTTTAGTTATCATAATATTTTTTTATCATCAGTCATTTTCATTGTGGAAATAAAAGTGTAGTAGACTTTAGAATCAATATGCAATTGTTACATTATCTTGTCTCGTGTTTATATGTACAACTGGTGGAAGGATGTATTGACTGCTGGTGTAAAATACATCGATTTATCTTCATCAGTTCTGCATTTATTCTTGTGAATACTATGGAATTCTTTGGTATCAACCACTCGCAGTATTTACTACAAGTTCAACTCTATCGTTGCTTACGCATTTTTGAATTTGCTAGTATTATTAGTCAATACAATTTTGTCAAACTATGCATTTGTTTTTAGTTATTTTAAAGCTCTTGAAAAAGAAGTTTCTTTTTTATTTCAAATTGACTCATTATGCATTAAAATCATGCTTTCTGGAATTGATATGTCCTGATTTTGCTGCTCAATAGACAGAAGATACTGAAATTTAAACAACAGTAACGTCGATTATTTGAATTCATTCATTGAACTTAGAATGTAGTTTTTTCAGGGATGGGAACGACATGGGTTGAATTCAAATCGTTAAAGATAGGATTTTCTAACCCTGGATTATACAATATCATCGTATTAACCAATGTTATAAGACTAGCCATGGCCATCAGACAATATGCCAGGGTGTCGTATAGGTGCCATGTAATAGATGCATTCACACCTTTTATTAAACTATATTCAAATATGTAGTTCAAATATAGTTATATGGATATGGTACAACTGATATCCATTTCTTTTTGCAGTCTAGTTCATTTCTGATCAGAACATGAATTTATATAAAATAGTTTGATGTATTACAAATATATATATATATATATATATATATACACATGTTTCCATTTTTGATCCACTTGAACATCAGATGTCACTTTTTTGCTTAAGTTTGCTTGAAAAAAGGTTCAGTCAGGAACGACTTCTATATTTCTATTACATTTTTTATGATTCCAATAAATTCAACTGCAGATTTGTTGTATCATGTTCCGAAAAGAATCCAATTGTCTATGCGGTTGCATTATCATTACTATATTTCAAGGTGAAAATTCATCATGAAAAGATAGACACAAGCAAGGTTCAGTCGAAAGTTGGAAGCAAAGACAACATTACTTATACACCGGGTGGTGGGAAGGTGAATTTTTATCTTGTGTTTAGTTTATTTTTTTTTTTAAATTTGTCATTGATTTTTGGTGTTATCCTAATCAGAAGTTTTATTTTTTCAAGTATGAGCCACAGATGGACCGCGTCTCATTGAAGGATCCATCAGTGACTCATACTTAACAAAAGGTGCTTTGACAAAAATTTTGTGATTGGATTTATACTATTGTTTGCCAATCAAAGATATATTTTTGCAATATTTCTTCCTTTATTATTAATTTATTTGCCAAGCTGAGGTTTTTCCAGAATGGTTTTTGATTGAAAATTATCTTTTGAGTAACTCGTACAAGCCAATTTTCGGTCAAGTGTTGTTCAGTGAACCGTGAGTCTTCTCTCCTTGTACTTGTGACCTCGGATCTGTATGTGACTATTGTCCCAAGGATGCTTGAATGAGAGTATTAAATTCAAAAACAAAAACAACTTTTCATGTGGAAAGAGATCATGTTGTTTTTGTTATTACAAAGTACTTTTATGTTTAACCCGATTCTATAATAAATCTATATTTTTTACAGTTACCGTAATAATCTATTTCAGGTAAAAATCGTCAACAAATCACTCGACTTGAAAAATGTAAAATCAAAGTGTGGATCATTGGAGAATACGGATCATATTGCTGGTGGAGGAGACGTACAAATATTCGATGAAAAACTTCAATTCAACGATACTGCTAAATCGAAGGTATGCTTGCATTACTTGCTCTCGTTTTGAGGTTTGTGTTCTGCATAACAAATTCTTTTTATTTAGAAAGATTGGACGTTTTTAACCAACTAAATCTCATATTTCTTTTTCATGAACTTGATTGGCAAAAGATTTCATAACAACTTATATACCAAGCCTTTTTCGGTACTTTTATCCATATTTCCAAGCATGATGTCCACTACATAGAATTTAATTTAGTACTTCCGGTCAACTTCTGAGCTGCATAACAGCAAAATATCTTGTTTATTACTGAAATTGCAACTTCAATGCCATATGATATTTATATAAAAATATTCAAACAGGAAATACAGGTTGATAATAAAAACTTCAGCTTCCATGATCCATTATAACGATAAGGAAAATGCATACTGCAGCTTAAATAATACAGGAGTGAGTAACAAAATCTTGGTAGATATGTCAAATTTTACGTTGTGTTATTTAACATTTAAATCACAATGCTAATGTATGTTAGCATAGTTGACTTAGAGAATTGCAATTTTGAGTGGAATATGTATCTGATACTTCAAATTTTTCTATTTCCGGTCTTTCAAGAAATTTATCAATATCAATCGATATATATTTGGTCTCTTTTATTAATAGGTTGGTTCACTTGACAATGCTGACCATGTAGCAGGTGGAGGAGACGTCAGAATTTATGATGAAAAATTATATTTCAAAGAAACAGCTGGTCCTAAAACGAACACTGGATTCAATGGCACTGGAAGTATTGGATGTAAGAATATTAATATTAAGTTCACCTCTTGTTTGAAATTTGAAGAATAATTTTCCTCGATGCATAAAGGCCTGATGCTGGCCCAAGACTTACCCATAAATTATTTTCAATGTAACTTTCATGTAGTTATTGTTAAATTAATTCGCACTTCACAAAATTACATGGTTTTAAGCTGGAATAGAATTGACAAATATTCCGCATGGAAAACTCTTCAGTCGGAAAAAATATTGACGAAACATCTTGTGTTAAGCATGTGTCACTGATGGATCGCGCCGGTAAAATTTACGTCTGGGTTGGTCCACATGCTTGTATTGCCAAGAAGTCTTTATTAAATCACCATAATATCCTGATTACGATTTGTATATTGGTCAGCATGCGCATATGCTAAATGATTTTCTGCATACAAGAGACCCTATTTAGTTTGATAGTAATTTAAATTTTTCAGCAATTCTTTCGATCAAAATTGCTTTAATAAAACTTTTTAGGTGTATTCATAAGAAATTATTACAAATGCATTTCAGAACTTCATTTAAAACCGTTTCAATCATGAGTAATAGTATTCGATTCGCTAGGATTCAACAAATCATTAAATTTATCAATTTCTCATGATGTGAGCAGTTGTGATTAGAGTTATCATCACATATCTTTGTGGGAACAGATTTCATTTATATCTGACTAAATATGAATTATTCCTTCACGCAATATTGTGCCAGATCTCATTTTCCGATCTCATATTCTTTATATTATTTTATTTTTCCAGCTTCTGGATCAGTTTCATCAACATAGTGAAGAATCATTTTTATATCAGTTTGACGAAGCATTTGGTGGAATAAATACAAACTATGTAATCAAACCTGTCGCAACCACATTTAGAATTTGGTCAAATACTTACCATCGGTGGATCATGCATCATCTATGTTGTCCATCTTTGACATGTTTATTTTGATAGAATATATTTGCGTAGGACAATAACACTGCTTGAAGTTTTTTATGAGTCTATCATTTAATTTTTAACACTATAGAATGCTTAAGCTATATTAGACTCTGATATTGTTTATTCCGAATCAAAAAGTTTATGTGGAAAAATTAATTAAACGGTGCAAGAATTTCATAAGTTTCCTGTGACATTGTCCGTTTTACCTGTGAAATTTTTATTTGCTGTACATTCTAGGATTCCCTTAGTGTATTTTTAATAATTATCAATTATATCTTAGTTGTTGTTACATTTTAACATGGTACCAATTATTTGATTTGGAGCTGTAAATATGTTTTTACTGAGCTGAGTTGCAATCAAACTTTGAACTTGTGTTAATACATTGATTACAATTTACATACAGGGTACAGTTTTCCCTATTTGTTTTAAAACTGAACTCAAATTCGTGAAACTCTTAACACAATCATTAATGCGATATTTTGTTTTGATGTTGCTATGTTATGGTATTTACTGAGTGCTCGGCCAAAATAGTATTAACTATTAGTGTCTGAACTGTCTATGTTTAAACAGTTTTAGATTTAATCCTGGTTATCGAAATTACCCTTTATTTTGCCCGTTATGTTGCAAAGAATTGGCAAACTTTTATCTGGTTAGTTTACTCTTAGTATATTAACTGCTTCAGACTGACAAAAAAATATGTTTCTTTGCTGTGAGTACAAATGGCTCTTCTGGTAAAACAATAGCTGTTTCTGCCTGTCCTTATCAGAAGTGCAGTGCGAGTTGCTGAATTAGTGATACATTAAGTTTTGAACCGTTGATCAATCAGACAGTATAATCATACCATCTGCTCAGGAATTGCACAACTTCTTTTTATCATTGTGGACGTGGATTTATTTTATTTTTTGTTACTTATTGTGTGTTGATGTTGAATTTATTTTTTCGTATTATCGATTCCATTTTTTTGTTCCTCTTTGTCGCTTGCTGATTGGTACAATAAAAAAAATATGTCTTGATTGAAAAAACCATGCCATGTCAATCAAACTGTTTTCCTAAAATCTTCTGTACCTACTTAATAACTCAGCAAATAATCACATAAGGCTAGCTGACATTACGCCTAACAAATAGTTCATGCCCCGGAAGCAAAAATGGCTCTACTTTTTTTTTTATTTTAGTTTTTTAATATCAGTCATAAAAATGTCCGTCAATTGTCAACAATATTACTGCTTCAAACATTTTTTTCACAAATTGCATGTTCTGGTGTATATCATACTGTTCATTTTTATTTTTTTAAGGTGTCTGAAATAACTTGTTGCTATTTTTCTAGATTTGAAATCTTCATCAGATAAGTTGGTCAATCTCACTTTTCAACTAGTATTTGGAATAGGGTTTTCACTGTTTTAATTCTAATATTAGTCTGGTTGAAGTAATTTTGTTAATTGATTCATTTTGACGCTGAATTACAATATATGCCTAATTTAACATAAATCATGCCTTCTCTGCAAATGCTGTCAAATCAGTAACATCCTTTATCCGTAATGTTGAAAAACGTTATTACATATATACCGGTAGCGAGTTTAGAACACTGTTTAAGCAAACTATAGGGAGAGCCTTAAACTACTTTGGTGAGTTGCTGCGGCATGGAAAACTACTGAAACGACAATGCATTTGATCAGAGGCTCGTTCTTCATCATCGGTTCTAATGCGATCACAGATATCAATTCCTATGATGTAAGGGTATCAGCGTTGTTGATTTTGTAGATGATCTATTATTATTGCAAACATAATAAAACTCATTTTCATGATTGATTTGTGTTCTTCTAATTGTTACATTGGTAGTTTGTGTACAAGTGTATTACATTGGTTAGGTGAAGCTGGACAGCAATGAGAATTTTTTGCAGAGCGATGTGTCATAACCAAAAAGTATTTATTATCCGTTGTGCAAAAATCTGGTTTAAGTGTAACCATGTTACGCATAGCTTAGGCAGAAAAAGCTGACGAATAAACATGCTATTTCGCTATAAGAGCGCAGGTTATCTATCACCAGATGCTGAGCAATAGTGCAGCAACCTTTTATCATTATTGTGTGTCGATGCTGAATTTATTTTTCCATACTCCGAAAAAATTTCCTGTTCTTTGCCGACTTAAAATGTGCCAATCGTTTCTAGCATCACTGAAGTAAAAAGTCACACTACACCCAACTGCTCTTCATGAAGATTACCAAAATAAAGGCTTATTCGGTATGTTCTGTTACCAACCTACCTGCCAATTTTCCTCAATTTGCACACTAACTATTTACTTATTTCTCGAAGTGTTTAAAATAACTTATAGCTCCTTTGTAGCTTTAGTTTTCCATGACAAAATCAATCTAATTTATCAACTAATATCTATCTCGTTATATGTACTCCGGTATTCAAGAAATCTGAAATGTAATTTTCCTTTTTCGATCACTCTGGAATAGATTTATTTCGTTGTAACATTTGACACAAATCATGGCTTCGCTGCAAAATGTGGTCAAATATCATACGGGGACATATTGAAACCGTAGATAGTGGCTTTCACTTAAGCGCAACACTTAATGAATGGCGTGGGTTCAATACCAGACGAAGTATGATCAAGATCATTGAACGAGGAAAGGCTTCACATGGGGTGCCCCTGGGGGAGGCACTGTAACCCACAGCCTCGGAACGATGCTCGATAGCCTCACTGGATCCACAACAACGAATGAGATGGCAAGAAGCAAGATCTCGTAACCAGATCAAATTGTAAACATTATTAACTGCATACTATGAAACAAAGTTTCCTTACGTTTAAATGAAACATTGTTTTATTTTTTAATGAATCAGTGACCTTTACAAAAGGACAACCAACTTAATAATGCCCATGCACCACCGGTATATGTATATTACGTGGTCTATTTGACCAAGTTAAACCATGTTTTAAATTGATCATGAATCACTTCTCATGGTGTAAGGGTATCAGAGCTGTCGAATTTTGTAGATGATCTATTCATATTGCAAATATAATTAAACGCATTCTCATGGTAATTTGCACTCTTTGTTGTTTGTTAAAGGGTACTTAGTAAGTATCCAGAAAAACTTATCAACTAAGACACTTTTTTCGCAGAGCGATCGTAAGTTTGTCATCTTTCCTCCCAACAAATGTTATGGTCTTCTTTTGATAATAATCGTTCATCATTTCAATATTTTCTATGACGTCGGATAAGAGATGTGCTTTGGTCACTGTTGTTCCTAAGGCCATAAACAAACCATGATGAATAAGCAAGAATCCAGCACACACACATATGGAGGACGTGATAAAATTCAAAAAAGAGAGTGCGGTATGAAAATAATAGAATGGATCAGAAACAGAGAAACATTGCTGTTAATTACCGGTAGAAAGTTGCCACAAGTGAGTAACCATGTTATGACTAATTTAGATGGAAAATGTGCATATTCTTATTCCCGATCAGAAACTTTATTTTATTGGGAATGATAAATACTACACTCTTTATGCAATTCACACCATTCTAAATATAACATCTTTCTGCAAACAGTGTGAAAAATTTGGTTATAATATACCGTACACAACCGTGGTATCACTTCAGTACAAGTTACGGAAGAATGAACTGAAAATGTCAATGATGGCCTAGCGTTAAATATATTGGCATCGCAGGTTGAAGATCTAGGGTTAGAGTCCGGCTTGTTAATCTATGCCCACCACTCAACCTAGGGTGTTATAACTTGGGTAGGCTAAGCCGAACAAGAAAAGATCATGTTTTTCAGCAATTCTAACTCTGTCGGTCTATAAGTGACTGCCAGCACAGGGCCTTGATGGCCCCAGGGTGATCCACTTATAAAACTGGCTATAAAAAAAATTAATATCCAGCAAGCTTACCTGGAGCATCAAAAGATATGTGGGTGAAATGAACATGCAAGTGATAATTTGATGGCTGATAATGGAAATATGTTCTCAGTTTGTCTTTTGTGATTCCATATTTTTCCAATATTGCTTTCTAAATAATGAAAGGTAAGTGTAAATAATATGATCCACATACTTCAGTATATAGTAGTGGTAAATATATATTTGATCTACCAGGCCTGTAAACTAGTTTGCTTTTAATGATACACAAATTACTACTCCCCCTGAATTTTAATTCATTTTTTTGGGAATAAGAATTACCTATATCCATTTACCGTACCTTGAGTTGACTTCACCACAAAAGTAATTGGCACAGCAGGCTATAGAGTTTTGCCCTGGTACGTATGCGGTTCCAAACCTCGGCATAGATCGGAGATACTCAGAAGAACATTTTATACAGATATCATATCGAGATAGCAATCGTATGTTGCACACCAGTAACCATCAGAATGCAATGAGGCTTAATGAAAAAAGTTCACAACTACTTTGAAGTATGAGATTGCACTTGATTAGACCTTTTAAACAATTTTGTTGTCACTCCTGTAAGGTTTGGGCCACAATTTGGTCAAAATAAGGTTTGAAATACTTTGTTGTACGTTTCCAAAAACCCTGGATGTATAAGGCTATGTCCTGACAATAGCTGAGAACATAATCATATTGATGTACGCAGGAGACAACTAATCTGCCATATCTGGAAAATATCTGAAACATATTTTTCAAGATTTTACACTTGAGATAGTTATGGAGTACTGTAACATATGCTTACTTCTCCTTGTTGTTTTATATTTTTTAGTAACGGTAGATGATCTTTGGACAAATCGCGAAGTGATTTTAGACCACGCTTGTGCACAATTGCTGGAAAACAAATAACTTGTTTATTCATGAATTGGTAAAATAGAATTTGAAGGGTCCAGAACGTACCGGTAATTATTTTCTGATGATGTTTGTAAAGTGTAATCAGCTTTAGTTAAGAAAATAGGACAGAAAATATTTCTATCATCACTTTTGATAATAGCAAATAACTGCAAAGACTCAACTTGTTGCTTATATATTTCATTATCACTATGTGATTGTGTTAGTAACAGTGCACACTAGTCATATCACAAATTTACATATAGACCTACACAAAGTGTACTAAGAAATCAAATAATAGTTAGCCAGTAGGGCAAATAACAATAAATAAAAACAGTTACTGGGTTGAATTTTAACGATTCGGACTTACCATGACCCGAACACAAGATATTCTACTATGCGATTAGAAGAGTTGGACTGAATTTACGATATCACGCAATGTTGGCGGAATTATGTAATGCAGAACACTTAAGTTATAAAGGCTGGTTTTTCTTGAATTGCTTCCATGTCAACTTTTTCAATCATTTGCGCTATTGCCGCCATCTATTTCAGATGACTGAGACTGAGGTATTAGATTTAATTTTTTATGCTAACTTCTGCTTTCAATGACATGCTTTTGAAGTTCCTAATACAGTAATAGAGAATGTGCGTTGGATTATCGACTTAAACATATATCGTTTACGGATGTATCGCGCAAAAATTTACAGGGATCAGGAATGTTAATGTTTAAGAAATTATGTAAATAAATGTGACGCAATTTCATAAGGCTTACAGAAATTACAACCAAACTCTCTCGCGATTACATGCACAAGCACAATGGGAAATTTTTCTTTCCTATGTTATGTTAAATATGGGCTACTGATGGACCGGTCCATGAAATTATTATCGTGTTTATGCACCTAATCCATCAAGCGTTTATGCTTGAAAAAATTTCTTATAGCAAATAAAATTCCTCCATACCTATCAAATACAATGACTCAAGATCTTTCAAATCCCACTTCATATCAGGAAGAAGAATGAACCCAATTTCAGGATCTGGATCTTCAAAAACGATCCTCTCAGATTCTGATTTTTTCTCAAGAATATTGAACACCCACTGAAAATTTGATTTGTATTTCTGATTATTATAACTTTTTGATATTTCTGACACTGTTGAAGTAGACTTTAGAATTATCTTAACACATATTTCCTGGGTGTCGTGACAGACAAATAAAAGGAAGCAGCGAATGAGTAGATGATCAATCATTGCTGACATCACCCACTGAGCTCAACTGTGCTGGGTCTTGATAAGGGATTTTCTTGTTAGGGTGCAATAGCTGGTTTTATATTTCATGTAGCTCTTCGCATCTAGTGTACATTGGTTGTCTTGTTCCTCATGGGTACTGCTTCCGACCTCATCTAGGGTGTATTTCAATTAATAAGAAAATTTTAATATCAAAATAATTCAGAGCAGATAATTACATACGGTAATTAGAGCAGATAATTATAACTTTACAACTAAAACACCCAACAGACATTTTTATCTTAAACCCAATGGACAATATGTACATTCACTAAAATTTACTTGAACACTGAAACGATTTTCTTCTTTTAAATATGGTAAGGTGATATTTGTATAATCTTCACTAGTTTCCTCTACAACTTCGACTTCCTGTCTTGTGTATTTGTCTATGTGTTTTTTGGTTGCTGGATAGATCATAGTTGTCTAAAATTAACAAAAAAAAAAGAATTAGTTCCGATTTGTAATTTTTTTTATTTTTTGTAGCAACACATTTGAATTCATCAATTGGAACAAAGACTTGTACAAGTAGCCACTTACCAACGAACGAAGTTGAGTGGCGGGCATCAATTAACCTGCCGAAACACAAGCCTGAGATTTTCAACCTGTGATGCCAACATCTAGACCATCGGCCTCACTAAATTATGTAGAGGATCAGGAACAGTAATGAGTCAATGAATAAGTAAATACAAAGTCATATTTAGATGCCTGGAAATTAGGCAGCACTTAAAGATTATTGGTGTAAACCTAAATGTGCAAGAACAAGAAATACTCAGTCCCAAAACATTTTTAAACTGACACCATTCAAGATTCATTTTCACACAATAAAATGGCATCTGTTCTCTCTCACCTTAATCTCTGTGTGTGGAGGTGAAGGAATTGCAGAATATGTGCTGTAAATGTCATTGTTTATATCTTGATTCAACTTTGTTTCTTCGGAAAACAATGCCTTCAATCCTTCTTTTGATGTATCAAATGATTTTTTCTCCAATATAAGAACTACAAAATAAATATACTGTAAAGTTGTAAATTAATCAGGACCAAGCAAGTTAGAGGCAGAATACACACATGTCCATTCCAAAATAGTTATCTTCAGATCTGCCAGGCAAACAGATAAGTACTCTATCTACCGTTTATATATCGCATTGCAGCTATTAGAGGATTTTTGGCATCATGATTCATCGGGGCAGCTTTTCATGTCTCACACATCAATAAAGGTATCACTGATGCAATGTATTTATTGCTAGACGAACTCAAAAATATTATGTGAATTTCAAAGTGTATCGAGACTTCATTCATGAATGAAATGAACTTTCATTCTACAGTATGTAATTGACTATATTTACAATTTCATCTAGTTATGAGATTTATCTTGTGTCTTGTCATTCCATGCAGTGTGAAATGAACGAGGAACCGGTAAGGTTATCGAGCATTGTCTTAAGGCTGTGGCTTACAGAACTTTCTCTACTTTTATGTTAAGTGTTTTTTGTTCTTTTCAGCTTGTGTGTTCATTATTAGAGAGTATGATGATAAATTGTTAGCCTGACTCTTCACAAGCACTTTTAAACACTATTTATTTATTTTTTTGTACTTGTTATGTACATTCAGCATTTCAGATTTGTGCAGTTACAGCTTTTGCATGTCTTCTTGTGTTAATGTATATCAGAAAGTCCAAATAAATCAGTTATACAGTGTAGGTAAGCACTGTCTAATTGTTATTGCAGGGTATGTGGGTATGTACAGTGTATATTCTGTATCTAAATAAAAATAAAATAATGAATAAAACCATTACTCTGTACTACTACTACCTAGTGCCCATATACCAGCAGCATGTTATTTAAAACTATTTTACAGATTTTATAGTTACATCTATTTACTTTACCAACCCGAATCTTGATCATGTTCTCCAACTTTTCCATGAATAAAAAGCAACTTCTTCTCTTTAATTTCATTCAATACAACTGGATTTCTCAATTTGTAAAAAGGGTGTACTTCAGGGTCCTTTTTTGACATTTTTCAAAACAGGTTCATCACTGTTTCCGCTCATTTCAATCTTTCTCTAAGGGTATCTGGGATTTCACACAACAGAGAATTCCAACCTTTTTTTTTCTAAAATGCAATCGTTATTTATAATACATTATCATAAATGTATAGTCTTTATTATAATTTTAAGTTTTTTCCATATTAAATTTAATTACTGATTAGGCATGAAAAAGAGAATAAGTCAATAAGACAGAAGAGTTAATATTTACCATACTGCACAACTCAGGCCTAGTACTCAGTACTAAAACGGTAAAATGTTCCATCTATACAGTGTAAGTTCAGAGTTTTACATGTGTATAACCATCTGTATGGCATAACATTGAGACATGATTTCATAAAATTTCCAGAGAAAGATTAAAATAGTTCACACAACTAGAATCATTTACCGAGATTATTATTATTATTTCTTCTTTTTTCTATACAGCATACAACAGAAGTGGTTGAAAATACGAAATTAATAGATATATAATATATATTCATTATAATTAAATTATACCGGTAATAATATATATTTACCATTTTTATATTTTTCCATGTTTCATCCAAAGGTTCAGTTTATATTCCAATGATCCATTTTTGTTTTATCCATATCCATAGTACGGTATGTGCATATTAAAGTTGGTATTATTATGATGATAAATATTTGTTTAATTATTGAAAAGAGAAAAGATATAAGTTACCGTATTCCATTAGTTATGAACAATTAAATTTACAAACCTAGGAGAATTATTAGATTAGTCGCGTATAATAATGATAAACACAGTAATCAATCTTACAGCTTAATAACAATTAAGTGAAACAATTAAACCATTAAAGGTTTTTAAACTTCTTATCGGACAAAGCGCCCCACCTATCCGGTATCTCAATCCAACACACTCAGAGTAGCAAAAATACAAAATTTCCCGCGCACGCCAGAGACATAGCACGGGACTTTCCTCGGTCATGACCCCAACACAACCACTCCAACGCATGAGGCGTGTGTTAGACTCACTGATCCTGGATAGGCCTATAAACTGCAAATGCCGGGCAACACTAGACATGCTCCGTATGGGGGTGATGATGCCGTCGGACTATCAGTGCGGGGGGCAACTCAGCATATTGCGCGTTATGTCTATGACTTCGATATTTTGATATGTTTATTTTAATTTGGCATGTGAATTTGAACAATAACGCAAAATTAACTTTGAATAAGCCTTGAAAACCATCTGCATGCCCATTGAACATAAAATTGATTATTCGTTCATTAATCAAGCCATCTCTCACGCAACATATTCAACTATAAAAAGTACTCCTATTCAGTATTTATACGAGCATGACTACCTCCAAGCATGGGCCTGGGTAGCCAGCCATGTGCGAGCCAACCCTATCCAACCAGCCTTCTGAAACCGCCAGCCGCGTGTGAGAGACCAAGCCCTGTGCAGCCACACAGAGCCGTCTCAGACAGCCAGCCCTGTGCAACCAGCCTGTAAACAGCCAGGCACGTGCGACCCAGCTGTATGGAAACCAGCCGTATTCTGTATTTGTAGGTAATATATTGGCAATGATACTTCGTGAATTTGTATGGGAGTACTAATGACTAGCCCAAAGGAAAAAGCAGATGACAAAGCTGGGCGTGATGACTCTGGACTAACATGAGCACCAGTAACTGTACAGTGTAAGTGCTCAGTGCAAGGTGAACTGTTGAGTGCAGAGTCTGGGCGTATATGCTGTACGTGTCTCTTGGACTTGGTCTGTTAGGAAATGATATTATTTTTATCCTGCGAGAGAGGGAAGCCGAGAATACAGCTTAACCATATGGCGAACCACGACCTCTCATGCAGATACCAGTTCCGAATCGGGGTGAAGGTTTTTGGATTATCGTATTTCTCATTTTTCCTGTGCATGAACCTGGTTGGTGGAGGAAGTCGTAAGTAGCGCTCACATGAACCACCATGCGCTGGCGAGGCGTTCAGCAGACCTCTCGCTAGTAATCATCATCCCCCACGGGATTCGAACCAGTGCCATGACAATCAGAGATACGTAGCTTGAAACGTATTCCCAACGCGTACTCTACGCTGTTGGTGAGTGTAGGCAATTGGACTTGGTCTGTTGGTGAGTGTAGCCTATGGATAGTATCATTTGTTCTTCTTTCACATTTGTACTGTTCAGTCACCTAGCAATCTTTTGCATGTATTCCTGCATTTTTGACTGATTTCAATTCTGAATTATTCAACTTTTCAAGCTCCAATTGTTTGACGAAAAACACATTTACGGGGGGAAATTGAGTAAAAATTTCATTTACCATATTTCTGATTTTTATCCTGCAGGATAGAATATGGAATGATCAATGTATGATTATATACAATACAGAATATAAGTTTGATCTGATTTATGAATATGAACATATGGAAGATTAGGTTAGTTCAGAACTGGCATCTGCACAGGAGGCATGGTTTTCCATACGATAGATTCGTATTTTTGGCTATCCTCTCTCGCAGGATAAAATTAAATCCTAACCTAATCCACCCCATTCCAGACGAATTCTAGTCTCATAACATTAGCACTATCGCCTTTTTGTTGAAAAATAGACCATTTTCAGACTTTGGGGGGCAAACGCTATAAGATGTTGCATAATATTTAATTGCACGCCGAAAGCGTGAAAAAATTTTGCCTATTCTGGAGAAATTTTTTGTTAAAATTATAAGGAGGATTGTCCCTCCCTTCATTTACCTTCGGAGACGTGCCTCCTCCAGCCCCTATCCCCCGGCCCAGCTCCATGCACTTTAACCCCGTTTCATATTTGTTTTGAAATGGTTTTCATAATTAAATTTAATGTTTAAATGGTGGCGAAAAATATGGAAGTATGCTTTTAATAATTTTAAATTATTTTCTGCAACAAATTCTATCAAAAATAGTGATAAACCATTTTTTATCTATTCTTATCAAAGTCGTCTGCCAGCGAGTCCGACGAAATTGAGCCACTTTTCCGCATTTTTGAAGATGAAAAACCGCTCACAACTACCTAATTTCTTGTTTACTAGCTTAGGAGATGTACAGTACTATTAATGAGAAAGAATTCCAAATAGATAGTTGATAGCTCCAAGATAGTTCCAAATTTCCGATTATTATAAAGATTTCTGTTGTTGGAAGCGATTCATCCTAACCCGTGTTACAATGCTATATTCTTGCAGCATTAGCGTCTTTGTATGGGTGATAGTATTCTGCCAGTTCTAATTTTGATGAAATTTGGGAATATATATTGGTATTGCCATCTTCAAATCTATACCGAATTGCTGCTACGAATTACATTACTATTGTATAATATGTTTTTTGGTTGATAAATAAATATTTTCATGACCTCTTGAACCAGTTGCCAGTTTTAAGTATGGAATGATAACCAGGGTCCCAGAACTTAATTTCACCTAAGGGAACATACATTCGGCCAGGAGGTCTAATGTTGTTTTTAATTTTTAGATCTTCTTTATCTATTATTGTGAGAAGGTATTAAGATACAAAATACTTTTAATGACTAGTTTGACACTCTAAATACAGTATGCAACAAAATTTGCTCCCAGTACTATTGGGTCTTAACTAACTACTATTGAGTCTTAACTACATATGCAAAAATCCTGATGAATTGAAATATTAATATATGCTATTTAAAGTCGAGTTTCTAAATTTGACTTACTATTTATAATTAACCACGAAAAGATTATTAAATATCTCGTTTTCTCTAAACCATCAAATCATTCTGTTATTCAAAATTAGATTATTGGATTCAAATTATTTAGGAAATTGAAGTTACATCCCCACAATTGTGAATTATCATATAACTTATTTTGCATCCGTTATTCCAATTTTCTTAATTATTAGGTAATGCAGTTCCGCAGAATTAAAATTAATTTATTATTATAAATTCAGTAGAAGGGTGTTATTTTCAAATTGATTCAATTTGTAACAAACTCGTAATTTATGTCAGATATTAAAACATTCAGACAGTTTAAAACAACTAATGGTCGAATATTAGCGATTTTCTAGTTTTACAGTATATATACAATGAATTTAGAATACTGGATCAAATATTACAATCTCACTTATGACAGGCAACATAGTTCTGTTATAGTTACACTCAATCCATTTACTAAATGTATAAAATAATAGTGTAGTCGTAATACTTCAAACATGGATAAAAACTATTTCACGAAGTTGAAATCAAATTTCGAGACATTTGTGTCATCACCTTTGCCTTTCCTGGAAAGTGGTACGGAAGTATCGGACAATTTCAACCGGATTACTAAAACAATTTATGATTCAAACAAATTATCAAAAGTGTCATCAGCAGCAGGACCATTACCAGAACTTATTATTGATGGCTTTGATCATGAGCAGATTTGGCAGGAAATTGAACTTTTCAATAAAAAAGAAGCCGCAGTATGCTTGAAAGCTGCTGACTATCTGAAATCTCAAAACCTATCTGGAGTTACATTGATGGAAGATAGTGATGAAGGAGAAGAGCATGGTGCTGATATTGAAGATGAGGATGATGATGCATCTGACGTAGATTCTCAGGAAGATGATGAAGGTGATTTCCTCTCCCAGAGTATATATTGACTCTGGATTAGGGTGGCATAATCTTGGTTTTCTTTGGGTGTCCAACTCTCATGTCATTTTCTTTGGATGGACAAAGAGCTTCACAACCATCATCTAGCTACAGATATTTCGGGGAATATTACCCAATTTCTAAGTTCCCCTCTGACGGAATCCATTTTTTTGAGTGTCAGAATAATTGGCGTTCCGCCAGTGTGCTCTGGATGTTTTGAAAAATGTGTAAAATGGAAAATTGATCCTTCACCTCCAATATATTCATGTTTTGTGGATATATTGTGAGTACATTCAACTACAATGGTGCATCAGCATTGTTTATTAATTTCAAGGCAGATGTAACTATTTATATAAATGAACAAAAATACTGAAATTTATTGTTTGCTAGAAAATTTTAGTTTATAGTTCATGCAATGTACTGAGGCATGTGTACTGGTACTATGGTTTCTTTTGAACTTTGATCCATTTCTCAAACTATAACATGTAATTTGGTGGCGGCTTGAATTTTTTTATTTAGGAATCGAAAACCGAATTATAATCTGAGAATAAAAAACGAATATTGGTCCTTCCAGTAAATTGTAAAATAGATCAAATTTAGCATATTTTCTCAAAATAAATACATTTGATTCTATTCTGAAAAATTCATGAATTGTATCAGATATTTTGAGCAGCATGACATCCTGTATGTTTTATTTTTAATAATCCAATTATATTGTTACAGAAAGTGGTTCAGAAGAAGGATTCCAATTTGAAGAAAGTGATGAAGATGAGAATGATCTTCAAGAAAAAGAATCTGTATCTGTAACAGAACAAACTGAAGTAGATGATGATTTTTTCAGTTTGCGGAAAATGGAAAAATTTTTAGAGGATGAGGATCGAAAATATGAAATGGAACTGAAAAAGCCTAGTGAAGGGGACATAGATTATTTTAATGACATTCCATCTGATGATGGTTCATCATCTGAGGATGAAGATGAGGAAAACGATAAATCGTCCAGGCATTTAAAATATGCAGATTATTTTGATGCACCTTTGAGCGCAACAAAAGTCGATGATCAGGGAAATTCTGAAATGAATGTTGAAGACAATATATCGGAGAAGAAACAATCAAATTTTGATAAGCATCAAAAGCAAATCGCTCAGAAAATAGAAATTTTGGAGGAAAAAGCGTTAGCTCCTGCAGAATGGCGAATGACAGGTGATTGTTCATGTTGCATATATAATATGATGAACATTTTGTTATATAGCTATAAACAACAATTTTTTTTTTTATTTTTAGGTTTTAGGTAGGGATATCTGAATCCAAATCAGGAATTTTATTTCGTCAAGCATGCACAACAGATGGACCGTACTTGACGGCACATTCCATCAGTTACCAATACTTATCAAAACATGCTATATCACTATTTTGCTGACTGTGATTCAACTCAATACGATTAAAATCTTAATTCGAAAATTCTAATAAAGGCTTGATCACTTATTGGATTTGGCCCACACAGTAAAGTGCTATCTTGAAAAAATATGTCAATTTCAATTTGGTATAAAAATTAGCATTGTATTTAGGGATGACCGAAAACGAATCAATTCGAATACATTTTGAGAGGAATATGTTCGATATCGTAAATTTTTAATTTACAGTAGATATATTTCAGAATAGGTTTTGAATATTTGTTTTTATGTTTTTCAATATAGATTTGTTCAAATTCATGATCAGGAAAATTCATGTTTCGGTTCAAAATAAAATAGTTTACAGAGAGCGCAAGAAATACTGACATATTGACAACGTATTTTAAACTTTTATGTTTAAAGTTTTGTTTGAATAGCTGAAGGGATGTATTTCATTTTGATCTCGAAGGACTTTAAAATATATTTCATATTCACGAGTATTTTTCAGAATGTATTCGGAATAGCAAAATATAATGGCCATCTCTGATTCCATCACTGTATCTTGGAAGTATGAAATTGAATAATATAACATGTTGCTAAGTATTCTTTTGAAAAAAGGAAATTTCCATAATATTCACAGAACATACAAATTATAGGGATTAATCTGTATTTTATTTTGAAATATAGGGGAAGTGAAAGCTGCTTCAAGACCTGAAAATAGTTTATTACAAGAAACTGTGCAATTTGATCATGTCGCTCGACCTTCTGTTGAAATAACTGAGGAACATACAAAAGATCTAGAAGGTTTAATAAAGCAAAGAGTCATGGATTGCGCTTGGGATGATGTGGAAAGAAAATATAAACCTAAAGGTAATGGAAGTGAAGTTTATTGAATCATTTTAATTCTGTAAGTGTGCGCATTAACGGAGTGTGGATGGATATGAAATATATGGTAGGCATAGGGTTGTCCTTATGTTTTACAATGTAAAATTTGTCATATTTTATATTATAATTTTGCTACTCAATGAATCAAAGGAGAACGATCAAAAACTAATTTACTCCTAATCGGAATATTTGGCTATTAGAAAAAAGACGGCATGTAATTTAGTACTTCAATATCTTTGAATCGAACTATAAAATATGGAAAAAAAAAACTTTAACTTGACTTATTCTGTCTTGTTTGCAGCGAAAAAGGGAAATCTGATTTGAAATGAGGTTGTATTTTCTGTGACGCGGAACAAAATTTATTTTAAAATATGGCAGTAGTGTATAAAACATTTGTTGAAATTTGATTTAAATTACAGTCTATAGTAGTGCCTGATGACATCTCGGTATGGCAGTAAATGCTGGGAATGAATTTTTGAAAATGCTGCATTGTGTTAATATCAATTTTCTGCGAGAGCATAATTTTGTGGCATACCTCCTAAAACTGTTACAGATTGGTGCAATGTATGTCACATCAAGTATTGACGGCACAATTGCATGATTTGTGTTCTGATTTTTGCAGAATATAGCCTTACTTACATGCCTGTCGTACAGTCATTTTGGTAGTATGCTGGTACAAAAATTTACCAATGCCGCCCAGCTGTAGTTTATAGTAGCACTGGTATGGTACTGATAGACGTACCGTATGTATTTTTTTATTCTGGTGATGGATTTTAATTTTGAACTGAATATGTCGGTATAAAACATAACTGAAGAAACCCAGCTTGGCCGAGACAAATTTTGACGAATTTTGAGACAATTTTGCATGTATTTTATCTATACAGCTGAACCTTCAGAATACAAGAAAAGAATTGTTTTGGATTCAAGTCAATCAAAATTAACTCTGAGTGAAATTTATGAAAAAGAATACCTAGAAAAGAAACTTAAAATCTGGAAAAGAAATTGAAGAAAAAGAAAACGAAGAACATGCAGAAATTAAGAAAGAAATGGATGATTTATTCCGTAAATTGGATGCTTTATCCAACTTTCATTTTATTGCTCCTCCTCCTGAACCAGAGGTATGTGTGATTGCGGATTAATGCCTGTAATATTTATGCAATTAAGAATTCACATAAGAACTTACAAGTTAACAAGCTTGAGACAGAATGATCCGTAGTCACAAAACAGGTTTTAAACTATTTCATTGGAATTCAAGTTCAAAAATCGGTTTTCGTCTTATTCTCATGATAAATTTTGCATTGAATGTAGATATAGTGTAAAATTGGGCATGTGATTTTCACCACAAAATGAATAATTCTAACAATATTTGAAAAGTGAAAATATTCTACCTAGAATTTTAGATTAGCTGTTCGGATTTGGCCCAAATTTGTAGTCTCACCTCATAAGAAAGCTATGTTAAATATTCACACTACACCACAAAATGAATAATTTTAACAATATTAAAAAAGTGAAAATATTCTAACTAGAATTTTAGAATAGCTGTTCAGATTTGGCCTAAATTTGTAGTCTCACCTTATAAGTAGGCTATATTGAATATTCACACTACACATAATTCAATAAAACTTCATTGCTTTTCAGATGAAGCTCATCACCAATCTGCCATCTATAGCAAAAGAGGAAGTACAGCCCATCACAAATGCAGAATCCAATGTTCTCGCTCCAGAAGAAGTTTTTGCCAAGAAGTCCAAATCTGGAGAGGAAAAATCTTCAATGGAAAAATCATCGACTGATAGAAAGCGTGAGAGAAGGAAGAAGAAAATAAAAATGAAGGTGAATAATTACTGTGACACCCTTTTATGTTTTTTTTATGCGTCGAACCCTAGTCTTTTTTTGTTGATTTGAAGGAAGCATAATTCAAGTGACTTCACAGAAATCACATTTAATGATTTTTGTTAGGAGCGGACCACTCTGAACCTGAATTACCTGTCATTTTTAGATTAACACACTGAACCCATATCATTATATCCTTGATTCAGTGGAGGACCTCTCCATTTTTAAGTTTGTGTAATGAAATCAGCCTTGGGGCTTCACATTGCGAGAAGTTCTTTTTCCTTCGTTTCTATCATGAGACTTTAATTTCGGCTTTTTGAAGTCTTGAATTAAATATATATTACATTCTACATTGAAAGAGACAAATTTATTTAAATCAAATAAAACATATAAAATGTTCTTTCGAATGAAGTTAATTTTTGGAAATTTAAAAAATAAGAAGAAATATTTTACATTGGATTAAATTCATGTTTTCTAACTCAGTCTATGCCAGACATTGAAGTTAGTGTTTTTCTTTTATCTAACCCAAATGCATCATATTTTTCAGGCTCGTGCTAAAGCTCGGTTGGAGAATTTGAAAAAATTGAATCCAAATACTGACAAAGTTAAAAATTTGGAAGCAATAGATCAACTGAAAAGAGCATCAAAAGCTCCTGGGAGCAACACTACAATTATAAAGGTATCACTTTTTAAGATTTTTTGAGGTATTTTTTAAGAAACAAAATATGTGAATTTGTAGAAAAATTCAATGCTAGTTGAGATGAAACATCAGTTCAAATTCCCACGCATGAGTTGCCTGTCACCATTCACTAATTTGTAGTCACAATCTGTATTTAGGTGAAAAAGTAAGAATATTTGTGCTCAAAATTTAGTAGCATTCGTTTGTTGGACAAATTTTACCCATCGAGTTACGATCTCCTCAATTACCTTCTACAAATTCTTCTATACCTGACTGGCCAGGTTCTCCTCTGCTTCTCAGACACCCGAAGAATATGGATTATATCAAAAGAAAATTTAACAAATGGGAAACATTGTGTGATATTATATGTTGCTAGAAAATAAAAATTTAAACTTTATAAGTACCTGTAACCAAACAGTTAAAAAAGGTTTAAAACCATCAATACTGCTATTTCATATTGATTGTTTTGAACGTGTGCCCCCTTTTTGCCCACATAAAGGGAGGAATATTTCGATGAAGACAGTGAGAAGAACAAGATTCTGCCACTGGTCTGTGCATTTTACATGGGTACAGATAGATAATCACTCTATACATATCTATATATGCTCTATACAGTTCAAAAATATAAATTTATTTCAAAACCTTGTAATTTGACATTAGTGAAGTTTAAGTTATTTTAAATATTGTGAAGCTATAATAGGAGACCCCATCAATGAATCTCTACTGTGATACTTGAACAGATGTAGTGAAGTGTTATACTCAATCAAAGTATGTATTCGAACGTTAATATAATGTTTTATTTTCAGGCTGTAAGCAGTGGTGGCAAGCTGACTTCCAAAAAGTTTTTTTCTGAATTGCAAGATAAAGGATCAAATAATAATTCTAAGAAAAAACGAGTTCAGTCAATAAAATCTTGAAAACAGAATTGTCTTTAATATTTTTGGTATTCAGCAGTTAAAATAATCTGGAATAAATATCAGAGGAAGCATATATTTATTGGACAGCTAGGAAAGTAGCTTTAGTGAGTGCAAATTTTTCCTATTTTGCAGCGTTCAACAAAGCAATCAGTGTTCGTCACAAGTCAGGTTAGTGGTAGCATATATGATAGATGACGTCTTTTTCAAACTCTTCTAAGGCTTTCACCTGTACAGTAGATAGGAAAGAAAGGAGAGATAATAATTTGTATGAAGCATGTAAAGAATGTTTACCTTTTGTTGCATTGTTCTTGTATTATTTATTTCAACAAAATGTAGCAATTGAGCTGTCTTCATAGTTTTCAGTGAGTACACTTCTTGTTACATCACTAGAACACCTGCTCAATTTATTGTACACTTTTATTTCTGCCAATAACAATTGTTCTGCTCCATTGATTCCCTTGCATTGAGGACGTAAACATAAAAGCTAACTTTGGTTTCAAAGTTCTCTGGAGCTTCTGCAGCTGATTTCTTTATGAATAGTTTTTGTAACCGTCTGGATTTCGCTACAGCTTCTTTGATGTTTCTTCATTTCCCTGTCTGCCTTTATAACTCGATCTCTTCGTACCCATACGTTGGTTTGAATCCCATGGATGAACCTGGAATAAGAGAAAAAGTTGAGTCGAAACCGTTATAAAGCCGTGTTCTCGGCTCTTCTCACCTACAGGATAAAAATGATATCTTATCCGTTCCACGCACTTTCCCTACCGTGATTTATTGCTTTTTCTCTTCCCTTTTGATCAAGTTTAAACACCTGCCGTAGGTGAAGTGCCTAAAGATATACTTTCTAATGTTAGCAAAATTAAAATAGGCCTGACCTTTATTCCAATATCTATTATTATCTAATATATATTACAATCTACCTCACGTGCAAAAATACAAAGCGAATGGGTTTTTAAAATTATTCTTCACTATTAAAATACACGTATGGTGAACTACGTATGAATATCTCAAAGGACATTATTCATTAGATGTAGGCCTACAATTATTTCCGCTTTCATGAAAAACTTTTCAAAGCTGCAAATTGAATGGTGTTCTCATTTACATACCAAATTATACTCTGGGACATCTTTGCCAGGAACTTTTCGCTATAATCATTACAATTATTTCACCGAAAAACATTTTGCATCCCGAGAAACTTTCTAACGAATGATCACCGTTTGCTTCTAATTGTATTGTACGCTCGGGTCGTCAAAGCAAAACTCCATCATTTTACAGTTGAGGTGTGAACAGTTAGTTCCATGACTGCGTGCTTCAGAACTTGTATTCAGGCGCACCGGGAGCGTGAAGAATGGCTGCCGACGAACGAAGTCCATTGGGGACAAATAATGTCCTCCCCGGGCTTGAGAAGTACGTTAAAAATCGTTATGGAACTTTTGAGACGTGAATATTTCAGAAAATCTTCTTTACTTTCTATGAAATATGGCGTCAATTACACCAGTTTCAAACATCATCATTGATCGTTGTAGCCTAATAAACTCATATCACTGAATATGTTACAGCACTTCTTCACACTGCAGGATAGTTCGGGTTGGTACCTTTTTTGCCTTATGCAAAGTCTGTTCCAAGTTCTACCTGGTAAATTTTCTATAGGTAAAATAGATGAAGTACTTTTTTGGTATGGAAATAGAAATAAACTGTGTCTATCTCTAACTCGGTGCGAAAAAAATACCTATTTGTATTTCTAAGTTAGTATATATTTAGCCTGAAAGAAAAAAAAACGTTTTGAAAAAGACCCCTCAGTGAGTCCCATCTTCAAATATTTCAAAAAATCCCTTAATTCAGTGAAAATTAAAATTGGTTACTTTGCTGCGTTTATCTTCCAAACGTTATCTCGGTCAATTTTGCGTTGTTTCGTACCTTTGAATATGTCAGCATAGAGAATTTTCGCAAGATGAGCACGAATTAACTTTTTGGACCATAACTTTGTAAATATTTTTTCCCCAAAACTTAAAACGAATTAAGGCCGCATCGTTTTGGGTAGGATTGCTAGTCGTTGGTTTTGGGTGACAAAATAAAAAACGACAATACACGTTTGCATTGCTATGCGTTAATCGTATTCACATGCCTACAAAAAAACACAAGTGCGAATCCAGCACTCACGTTAGCTTGCATTGCAAACCGCAAATTTTTTTTGGGGGGGCGGTGCCTCTCTGGATCCACTATTGTCAGCACACATTTGTTGCAGCGACGTCGGAACATTTGAGAGCGTCCGACTCACCGACGAAAAACGTATATTTCGTACTAACGAAAAGAAGGAAGATGCGTACAGGGAGTTCTTCAGTCATTTTGCAAAACGCAGCAAGCCTTCAGCTGAAATTAAAATATTTCCCTATTTTAAATATATGATTTGGTCGTAAATCGTTGGAAAATATCGCAAATTGCCGAGTCATAAGCAAGGCTGGTAGTACGGTACGATTGAATTTTCCGGTACGATAGTACGGTACGATTAATTTTTCAATTTTCGTACTTGGTACGGTACGGTACGAAGTTCGGTATTTATTTCGTACCGTACCGTACTATTTTTCGTACCTTCGCATTACACTTTATTCTTCTCAAATGAATTCAAAAAATAATTTCATTTAACATCTATGCCATTTCATAACGGGGCGCTGATAATATAAATTGTGTCTATCAACTGAACTAATAGGCAATTTAAAAATGATTAAAGGCGGCGCAGGTATGGTAATAAAAATGCAACTGATTCACTTGAGCTGATTAGATGAGCTATGTCGTATATCGATTTTACTGCAGTGGCGTAAAACTTTGTGATTGCGTGGAAATACATATAGGCCGCTGATTTATGACGTCTTAATCTGATGCATTTTTCTGTGATAACGAAAGTTGTGATAGCCCAATTAAAATCGACTAGATAAGCAGCATTCATAATACTAAAAATCACGGTGTAGTTTCTGAATATATCGTTAGCATCGCCGATGTGCTTTGACCCGTTTTTATGTAAAATTCACAATGGCGTAGGAAGCCCTGTCCTAATATACCAACTACAATGGCGGATCCAGAAAAGAATTTAGGGGGGGCACATTTTTTCCAACATGCAATTATAGGCTTTCAAATTTACAAAAAGATTAGGGTGTCGGAGGCGCGCAAAATTTTATTGTGAACGAAACAAAAATACATGTTTTAAGAGTGAAATAAACATTACCAGGCAGGAAAATGTATCTGCGCGCCGGAAGCCCACTGAAATTTTTGTAAAAATTGAATAAAAATTCTCACTTTAAAGGCTAAATGCTACGAAATATTGCGCAACGCAGGCGCGCAAAAATTTTATGAAAATTAAATTAAAAACTCTCCCCCCTGACCAACTATGCAACTAAGTTAACCAGTAACCACCGCTATTACGTTTTGTTTGTACTCTGACACGGGGAAATATATCATCAGTGCAGGAACATCAGAATATAAAGATATATTTAGGCTGTTTTGAGTTGAATGTTAGCTGATGCTCATCTTAATTAAAAAATATATTTTGTAAAAAAAAACATCCAAGTCACGATGTAGACAACGAGGTATGTCTGTCTGGTATGAAAAAATAAATAGCATTATTCAGTAATGTGAAGAGCACGTAAATTGCACCAAAAATACCAGATGTAAAACTGTACAGTGATAATGTTTTTATAATCATGCCTTCGAACTAGACCGCACGAAAACCATGTATGGTGCACAGCGAACATTCTTTTGTCGTTAGAGAATTTCTTGTGACCACACAATGCTGCTAATATGCTAAATATTGCTCCATGCCAGATTTTTTCGCGAAAACTGTGCTCATCCTACCACTATCTATCACCACCGGTCTACCATTCTCATATTATGCGCAATGTGAGCAATGATATCGGGGTGGCACATGCTTTACTGTCCTGGATTTTTGACCAGATCGAACAAAACTGCATCACTTTGATGTAAGATGTTGGTGACGTTTCTTGCGGTGGCCAGATCTTACATATAAAGCTGATTTGGACATTGGTAATTGGTACGGTACGAAATTGCTGCCCAGCGAATCGTACCTGTTTTCGTACGATAAATGAGAAAATAATAATCGAACTTAATTTCGTACTGGCACGAAGTTCGGTACGATGTGCGAAAAAAATAATATCGTACGATACGGTATGGAAAATTTTCGAAAGGTACGGTACGAAATTATTTTGCTGGTTCGAAATACGATAGAAATTTCGTACCGTACCGTACTGCCACCCTTGGTCATAAGCGAAAATGTCATCATATTCCATTATTCCTACAGTAGTTGGCACGTTTATAGTAGTCTACTTATCACGGTTTTGTTTGCCGTCAGAGGTCTTCATGGAGCGGACGGCCGAAGTCCAATCCGACAACATTAGCTCAATTTCAGTGATTGCCAGTTTGGATTAGTCATAAAAATATTGGGATTTTATTTTCATGCTGTGGGAAAGGAAACCGAGGATACAGCTTAATCATATGGCTAACCACGGCTTCTCGTGCAGATACTTGTTCAGAATCGAGGTGAATTATTTGGCTTATTTCATTTTTCCCCCACGTGTACTTGGTTGGTGGAAAAAGCCGCAAGCAGGGCTTTCGTGAACCACCCGCGAGGCGTCCAGCAGACCTTTCGCATATAATCACCATCCCCCACGAGATTTGAACTTGCGGATCATGTTTGGATTACACATTTCGTGTTTTAGGAGAGGGATCTGGATTCTGAAGTTCCTGACTCCACACCACTACTGCAGAGGCAGTGGTCATAAGTGGGGTTTTCCGATAATCGATTTCATTGAAAATAGCTCATTGCAAAATTATTCTCAACAAATTCGACTGGAACTCGAAAGACAAACAACTTTCTGACAAGCGACAACTTTATTATTTTATGCCGATAAAAGATGTGGCATTTCGTAATTTACCACTGATTTATATACATCATTGCTTTTCATCGACTTAGCCTATACACTCTGTGCACTTAAGAATGCAGCTTGTACTTCAAAATATTTGGCCTGGATCGGATCAGGTTTGGACTCTTGTCTTGATTCAAGAAATTACTTACACTTTGACGCATTCAGAAATAGTGGAAAGACAAATTGTGTATTTCAGGAGAGGATCTGGATTCTGAACATTTTGACAAGTGGCAGCTTTATCAGTGCGTCTTTCCAAAAGCACCCAGGAGAAACGAAAGCTACCCAGTCTTCAGTGCACAGAGTGTACAACTCATGTCGATAAAAACCACCGATGTATGAAAATCAGTGGTGTAAAAATGGAAACCCAAAAACCGGTCAAGTCACGCCATACTTTATTCACACAAATGCCACATCTTTTCGCGGGATGGAAGTGAAGCTTCCACTTGCCAGGAAGTTCTTTGCTTTTCTGGTTTCAATCGGATTTGATGAAGATGATTCTGCAACTGTAATATTTCTAATCTAATAAAATGTTTTCTGTGACTAATGCTGGAAAAAAATTGCATCCTAATAATGAGAATAAGTTCATTTCTCACAACTTTGTATTCTGGTATGACATTTTCGGGTTGGATTTTACCGTCGGCGGTAACCCATGGAATACCCTACCGGTATCTGGCAACTCTTGTTGTTTATACCAAGGTTTAAAATGGATTTTTGTTTCAATCATACATCAATCACGGTTTTCAGATGATTTTAAACGTCGACTTGAACGTCCGCGTATGTCTATCATCTATGGTGGTTGAAAAGGGTTTATGAATATAATCGGCCTTTCATTTGCCGGTACAGTATCCACTTATGCCATGGGCGACTTTAGCATCCAGGTTAAAAACAAAGAGAATAGGGCAGGCAATATTTGATTTGCGCTGTTATCTGGCTATACAGTATACAGTACCTACAGAGTACCGGTATAGCATTCTATTAACTAAAAAAATTTCTGATAACTAAAAAAACATCTTGAAAGTATTGTTTTTCACCTATTGCTGATGTTTTTTTTTTATTAAATATCGTTGAATTCACTTTTAACAAATATCGAACTGCTTTTGTAACGGTTATTAGAAAAAATAAGGAATTGAAATTGAGAAAATTTAATATTTGAATTGGTCTAAATTTGATTTTGTCTTACGGAAGGCTACCAGTACAATATTTGATAAAATTAAATTAAGATATAGGCTAACTTTATTTCATATTCTACATCACTAACTTGCAAAAAGCTGTTGTGCAGTGTGTGTTTAAATAGATATGAATTCAAATGGAAAATTGCACAAGGCAATGTTTCAAAACAAAATATGATTAGGCTACGGTACTCGTTCATGATCTTTCAAAATTTCTCTGAATTTTATGGTTAGTACCGGTATAGTTCCCTTTTAAAAAGGTTAATTATTAGGAACATCAAATTCGAATCACCCAACATGATTGTACAGTTGTACAATGTAGTTTCATTACTGACTGACGTTATGAAAAACAAGTGCCTTTGCTATGTTTTTTTTCATACCTTGCTTTAGCAATATCAGAATACATATGGGCCTAGTGAGTACACAACAGAATGACGAGTTTCTTTGTAATAAAGCAAGAATGACCTCTCAGCTTCAGGGCTTTACATCAATTATATTTGAATAATTACTGATTAATGATTCATCTTTTGAACAATTTATGGGACATAATTTTTCTATCTATTTTTCTGCTACTGATAGGCCTATATGGTAATAGAGTTTGTCATTATTAAAAAATGGGTAAATGGCCAAAATCAAGGATAGTTTATAATCCTGAGTGGGAACAAGATCCAGAATTTCAAGACTGGCTTGAAAGATGTCCTGGGGATGAGGAAAAAGGTCGATGTAAAGTCTGTTTAACGATACTTCGTCCTCGATTAAAAGATATTAGGAATCATGGTAAAACAAAGAAACACATGAAAAATATGGATCCTTCAGCATTTGCAGAGTTGATGAAGGCCGAAGTCAAACCTCCCCCACCTCCTCCTTTAGGAAACAAAGCCGCTTCTTTAAAAATGGCAGCACATATTGCATGTCACTCATCTATATTGACAGTGGATCATCTCTCTACGCTTATTAAAGATATGACCTCAAAAAGATTTTCACTCCATAGAACAAAATGCTCGATGTTAATTCGAAAAGTTCTTGGGCCAGAAATGCATAATGAGTTTCTGGATGATGTTCGAAATTCCCAATATTCTCTGATTATTGATGAAAGTTTGGAACCATCATTCGAGAAGCAGTTACGTGTTGTGATTCGGTATTATAGTATGAGAGCACAAAAGATAGTCACTTCATTCCTCGGCCTGCTTCCGCTGGATGGTGGCCAGCCCGATTTTATGGTTCTCAATTTTCTGAAACAAAACCGCTTAGATATAGGAAACTGTTGTGGTCTTGCAACTGACTGCAGCGAAGAAATATGTGAAAAAAATGCTCTCGTTGCAAAAATTCTGGAGTACAATCCCAATATTGTCCATATTAAATGTATGTGTCATTCTTTGCAAATTTGCTTGAACAAAGCATTCAGATTGCTTCCCAGAAATTTAAATTTCATGATTGCTGAAACTTATACCTGGTTTTTACACAGCTCTGTAAGACAGCAAAAGTATAAAAACATTTATGAAAATATATGTCTGGGTGATCCAGTACTAAAAATTTTGCAACTGCCTGATACTGCTTGGCTATCTGTAGCTCCTTGTCTCAATAAGGTTTTAGACAACTATGATGAACTGAAGTTGTATTTCCAACTGGCACAGAGTCAAGAGAATAGTTACACAGCAGAAATTTTGTTTCACATGTTTGATGATCCTGTGAATAAACTATACTTGTCTTTTTTGCAACCAATCATCAACGAATTTTCCAGAGTTTATAAACAAATTGAGTTGGAATCTGGAGGATCTCATCGTTTGGCCAAAGAGTTTATGAGTCTGTACAAAAGGTTACTTCAAGTCATTGTTAAACCAGATGTATTTCCCTCCCAAACTTCAATGTTGGATATTGACATTGGAGATGCAGAAAATCAGCTTGGAATAGCATCTGTTGACTTTGGTGCAAAGTTTTCCATGGTGTTGTCAGAGTCTATTATGATTCATCCATCTCAAATCGACAACGCCAAACAGAATTGCTATGAATTTGTTTTTGCTCTTGCTTCTCAGCTGAAAGAGATACTACCACACAATATGCAAATCCTGAATAGCATGTCTTTATTGTGCCCTTCTGTTGTACTTGGATCAAAGAAGCCTAGACTTTCCAGTTTGCCGTTTCTTGCTCTTTTCAATGGCGATTTGATTCAACTCAACAATCAGTGGCGAAGACTCGAAACAATCAAATGGCAAAAAGCCTCTGATGCATACTGCGAAGATTTTTGGGGTGAAGTTGCAAGTCATATTAATGAACATGGGGAACATGATTTTCAGGATCTAGGAACATTCATGGTTGCACTTCTCACCCTGCCACTAACTAATGCCTCTGTTGAAAAAGTTTTCCAGCAAATGAACTTAGTAAAAAGTAAACCTCGAAACCGGATGGGTCAGCAATTATTGGAAAACATATTAAGAATTCGAGCATACATGAAAAGAAATAGCATTTGTTGTGATGACTTTGTTCCTACAGAAAAAATGATTGATGCTTTTAGAGCTGACATTTATAAATCTGAAGTTAAACAAGAATTAGAAATTGAAGTCATCACTGATGAACGAAATTACCCTCAAAGGGTTATGGTGTAGTTTTGTTATTTATTGAGAAAAATAATTAGATAACTCAAATGATAGTTTTACGTCTGATTGTTTAGGACCCTTTTTCATAAAATAAGTTATGATGCTGGAATGTAATTTGTTATCTGGGTAATTAACGGATAACTTAACAAACAACTGGAGTTTTATATTCTTTGCATGTCTGAATCTTTCACTTCATTGTCTTCATATGGATGAAAATGTTTTAAAATCATCAATACTCTTACGTCATAGCAGTGCTAATAGTTTTCTTAAACTTTATATCACTATGAAATATTAGGCCAAGATATATCAATGTGAAGAACATTGCCTTCTTGGTATATTTTTCTGATAGTCTTAATTTACTGACTTTTTTCCTGTCCATGGCATGGTTGGTGAAGGAAGTCTTAATCATTGGTTATGAAGTGTCTAGCAATCCTCTCGCATTTAATCGTCCCCTACAGAATTTGAACCTGTACAGAGGAGGATCGAACATGCGTAGCTATAAGCGAATTCGTAATTCCTTTTGCTAATTAAGTTTACTGGAACCCAACTACTAAAAATATTGATAAAATGTATATTGTTAGTCTCCTGTAGAACTAGGAACATGTTTAATGAATAGATTGAAACTGAAACATTAATTGTCTGATGACTTCTGCAGCAGTTCACTGAACCTCAGAGCACATTGTAAGTTTTCAAATTGTCAAAACTTGCTTGCAGAATTTGATGTATGGCAACAAAATATTAAATACACTGCTTTTATTCAGTTCCAAAATACCACTTAATATTTTCTCAGTTGGTATAGACATTCCGCACTTTTATTTGGCCAATTTTTATCTGAGGTGTTGTTGGTCGTTATTTGCTGTATGTTGTATATTTCGTGAGACACATACTGGCTTTGTATAAATTGATGACATTTCATTCTTTTGTGTTTTATTTTGTTTCGCAGATTTTACTTTTTGTTTTAATTACAATAACACTTGAAAAATGTCTAAGTCAGTCAACTCACAATCCTTGTCAAAGCACATAACAGCTAAACAAGGAGAATGGCTTTCTAAATCAAAACAGAGGGTTAAGGTGCGTTAGATTCAATTCTACTAGGGTCCCAAACTCTTATGTATTGTTATTCATGTGTAAGAAAGCAGGTGGTGAAGATAAGAAGATCGAAAGAGGTTATGTAATGTACTGTTATTGCAGTTTTTGAAACTACTATTATCGTATGTTTGACTGATACAGTAGGCGTTAGATCTGTGATAAATTCAACTTTGTTTTACTGGCAAATGTTGGTAATCACATCATTGACCCAGGGCTTTATTAATTATCTTTAAAATGTTACGATGTATTATAGAACCCAAGAAAACTTGATGTGAAGGTTGCAAGAATCTCATCTCTGAGTACGATTAAGAAGAACAACCGACAGAAATCCATATTATCGTTTACAAAAAAGAACACTTGCAGCACACCTGTGTCCGCGCAAGGTTTTTATTCTAAAATTGAAGAGAAAGAGAATATAAATTTCACTGGGAAAGATTTCTCGACTTGCAAGGAAAGCAAAAGTGAAATTGATTTTTGTAAGGGAAGTTTATTTAAATCTTTGAACCATTCAAACAATACTACTCCGTCTCCTCAGACTCCAACTGAAAGTCACAATGTTCTCCCATGTTTGTGTGAAAATCGGCACGTTAGTGAGCAATCCCAGACTGAATACCAAACATCTTGTGACTACAAACTTTTTAAAAGTGGGCCCATGTGCAATCGTACACAGTGTGGTGTTTTTAGACGGGATGCCAAAGAATTCAATAATTCCTCACATTCACAAGACTCCTCGAATCGGGGTGAATTGGACAAGTTGTCCTTGATTTCTGAGGTGTCAGTGTTCAACCCTTTGTTGACCTCCACACAAGCCATATCATACTCGCAGCCATGTGGAGATTATTTGGATCAAACTCCAATATTTATGGAATCTGTCGTGGATATGTCGCCATGCAGCAAACTAGATCTAAATGCTGAAGAATCGGTGTTTGAACCTCTGGTGACATCAACCCAAAAATCACATCTACAGAAGATCACTCACCCCTCTACATCGCAGTGCCTCAAGATGAGCACAAACTTAAACCTACAAGATAACCATAGTGAAGAATTAACCCAAAGGGGTCCTGCACGAATGAAAGCCGAATGTCCACCCTTGTTAAACACTTCTCAAACTGTTGAGAATGAGTATGATCTGAGTGTCCGCTTTACTCAAGATTCCCAAGGCAAAGAAATATTTTGTAGGCTATCACCAAGAAAAGCTAAAACATGATTTTATTCTTTTATCGTTTCTAATTTGAATAAAGTGCAATAATATGATGGTTGTGTATATAAAAGCCTGCAGACAAAGTGCTTCAAAAAAAAAATGATAATACTTAGAGGAATGGCAGCAAAATTGTGGTTGCAATATTTGAATGAATAACAGGAAAGGGCAAGAGTTGCAGCAAATATTATAAGTTTGGTACAATAGGTACGTATAATTGGCTCAGTTATTTAGTCATTTGTTCAATCACGGTGCGTTACACGAGTTGCCACACTTCAGGCCCAAATACAAGCATTGCTTTTTATTTTGGTGCTTGCTTTATTTTACCCCTGCTTCGTGAGGATGAAATAAAACATGCACATATTTTAGCCTTTTGCTCAAATACTTGATGATATAACGACAACTAAATTTTTTATAGGTCAAACAAAAATTAGTTAAAAGAGTGAGCACTAGAGTAACCATACGAAGGTGAAATTGTAAGCAAATATATATAGCAGCATTAATTATCAAATATGGGCAGTATTTTCTTTGTATTTTAGAGTTATTAAAAAGCTTCATCAAATATTGCGCTGTGTGACATGGCTAACATTCGCCTATACGGTTTCTATTGCTACTGAGTAATATAAAGAAATATCTGGATATGCTGCTCCATTACCAACACTGGTACTTCGTGGAAGACAAAATGGAAATAGTAAAGTTGCAATATGGTAACTACAGGTAGAACAAGTAATGATGGATTGGAAGGCACCATGGGTAATATACAAATTCATTCAGGAAAAATAAATGAAATAAATCTCATTCTGAGAGTTTGCATGCAACCTGAAACTTTTATACAATGGTTTTGTCTTTAAAAAAATATAAGGTCACTAGTTTAAGGATCAGTATTAGATACACTTGAAAAGATGGGCAACTCACTTTGGTAATAAAGATACATAGCACTTTAAATCAGAAATATCATTTTCGAGGCATTTGGTTCATCATGCAACAGATTCATGATTTCTGTCAATCTCCAACAAAATTTGAAATGTATAATGATTTTGTTGGGAAATATGTATAACATATAGGGTTCTTAAAAACGTAAACGCCAATCAAACTGCATACTTAATTTTTTTCCTAAAATTTTTAATACCATTTTCCAATTTTTGTGGTCATGTTAACATGGTTTGTGGCCATTGCACCAAGATCTTCCGAATAAATAAATCGACCTCTCTCACCACCAGCAAATGTATCGTAAGCTGTTCTCATTTGCAAGGCAATTCTTGCCGGAGGCATTCTACCAAATCCATTGCATAATGCTGGACATAGAACCGATATAATACTGTCTTCTTTCATGCAACTTTCATTGTGGATCTTGACTGCAAGAGATACGGAAATTTCAAACAAAAATGCATATACTGCGTAAAACAGCTTACCATTTGGGAAATAGGAAAACAATTATTATAAAATTTGATAATTTTTTACCAATATTACCAAAACTGATATTATATTGCTAATGAATATCACAGATTGCACCATGCAGTTCCACTCAGTTGATCAGGAGCAGTGTCCGACAGAAAAATCATTACATCAATACCCTTTAGTTTGAAAGACATACATACCCATTTTAATCGCAGCTTTGAATGCTAAGTAAGCATTTGCTGTTTCCGATACATCAAGTGGTACTCTCATCACAGGGACATAAATTGCATATTTAACTCCAGAACTTGGGTCAAGAGGTCTTATCAAACCGTTTCCCTGTCATGAAAAGTGGATCAATGCCTATTTACACCTTTCCACAACATGCATTTACTAAAAAATAGTGCCGTATAAATGAAAGGATGTTGAAAAGGTTTTAAAAATCATATTTTAAACTGAAATCTATGTTCCGAATTAAAACATAATTACCGTATTCGGAATAAACCCACAATGAGTATATGAAATAATGATAATAAAATAAACCTAAAATTTCATGCTATGTAATTACCAGCGTTTACAATTTTAAGAAGTGGGGGATGGTTTTACCGTTTAGAGTGCAGTTGCTGGCACTGCATCGGTTAGTAGCTCTTCACTATTGAGTGGCTGTGGATTGGTTCCCTTTGATTTCAATAAAAAAAATAGGTTACAAGATTTATCTTGCTATTCCATTGTGGAACCAATGAGAAACTGGTGAGGTTATCGAGCATCAAGGCTGTGGGTTACAGTACCTCGCTCAGGGGTACCGTTCGACCCTGTGTCATCATTAATTGTTACGTTCGCCAGCCATCATCGCTTTCATCATACCATTGCGGCTCATGTATTTACTACTGTAAAACAATCAACTTACCACAATCAGCTCACCATCATGTTCTCGTTTTATAAAATCCTGCAATTCATCTTGCCTGAACAGTAATAATATACAAGGTTGACTTCATTATGCATAAAATAGATCGTGGGATATATTTGCTCAAAAGTAGAGGAAACTTACAAATTCCAACCAAAAGTGTTTGTGTACTCTATTTCTGGCTCGCCATCAAGAAACCCAAAACTATTCCCTGGTATGACCTGCAACAAAATGTTTTGGATAATCAGTTTAGACAACCACATTTTGACAAGAAAAACAAAGGAAAGGGAAGGTTTTTGGATTAAAATAGCCTTTAATTGTTACATATTGCGGAGCGCATTTAAACTTTTTCTAATGGGATTGAAAACTTTAATTCATCTCAGGATTAAGTTTCAAGATTTCAAATTACTTTTATTTTATTTTTCATCAATATTATGATTTATGTCAAATTTTATGTCATGTGACTCTCGCTATTTTTTTTAAAAGACAAACTATATATTACGGATTGGAAAAGATTTGTGGCATCCGTACAATGGATACTTACCACAGCATCATATCCTAGTTCTCCTTCTAACGGTTGTTGGCATGAAACAACAACATTATTACAATCAACGAATATTCTTTTCCATTTTGAACATTGCAATTCATCTGGATCTCTCAATTCAAACAATAATCTGTTCATGAAATCCGAGACTGGAAGTTGAATAGTTGATGAATTACCTTGAAAATAAGGCAAAGGATTTATTAACGTGCTCTTATCTTATCCATTGTGGTAGTCTAGGTGATTTTTTAATAAAAACTGTTGAACTTGCGCCGATTATCTATCCCATGCATAAATTTAATTTTGATAAGAATGTTTCACATTTCATCTTGTGATTATGGCCCATTACGCCTTGCTGACAGGCACGCTCATGGGTGAAACGGTCAAGAATCAAACAATAAGTCTTCCACCGATCTGGGCTAACATTTGATAGTTGAACTGCTACAAGATATTAATAGTAGAACCATTACCGGCAATTAGAATTTGATACGGAAGAAGAATCTTATTTTAAATGAATTGAATTCCAATGGAATTCTTCATGTCATAAGGAAACCAGAATAAAAAATACTCAAATTCTTACTTCTAGCCTTATGTGTTAATTCATTTGCGATTGTGTCAGTGGTAAGTTGAGTATTATTCATACTATTCTGTGCTTCATTAGATGCATTTTTGGACTCACTGTAGAGAAATAAATTATTTTAGTATTATAAATCAATCAATTAAAATTCAATATTCATAAAATTATTACAGATGTCTTTATAATTTGATACATAAATAACTTTTTAGGCCACAGCATATACCTAATTCCATTTCTTACGTACAGCCGAACATGACATCTTGTCCAGGCTTGAAAGGTACAAATTCAACCACAATAATTAGTAATTCGATCCAGGCTCAGCCATTTATGTAACACAGAACGAACACAAGTAATTGATGAAGGAACCCATAAACAGTGCCCATTGGTTACAGTAATTATAAAATTTGAACTTCAACCTCTTATGGCATAATATGATTATTATGTTATGATGATAAGTGGCGGGTACATAACCTGAAACGTAGCACATACACTCATACATAGAAGAGGGATAATATGCAGATTAAACGAAACAAATCTTACCAATTGCCACTTGATAGTTCTGATAACTGCAGTTTCAATACTTTTTTTGGACTTATATCGTTTGATTTTATTTTTTTCTTCTGGTCCTGGTCATTTTGCTGAACCGATGTGTTTTTGAATTCCCAATGTTCTGCCCGTTCCCCATCTTTATATGTTATCTTAGTTTCATGTAATGACTGGGTTGCTTCTTTGTTAGAATTTTTACCTGTGTAAAAAAAACACTGGGTATAGGAACTTATGTTTTACTGAATACCATCGGACAGCTTCTTATTTCCAAAAAAGGAGGCTGACTTTTAGGCTATAGTACAAATTTCGGACTTAACATATTCAATTCTTACCTCTGGAAAATAAGTTCCCCAGTGACTTGAGTATATCCGTTTTGTTTTCTATACTTGCTTTTCCATCATGCGTATGCACTGAATTAAAAAAAGAGTACCAGTAAGGTGAAAGTCCAGCATTTTTCCTAAAAACGCAGTTGCCATCTTAGCATTAAAATTCAGCATAATATATTATATTGAAATCAAAAAGAGGAATAAATTTGACCATGCAGGCAAGCATATGAAGTGAAGTTTGAGAGCGTAATATCGGTTCGTTTTCGCGGGTTACGCGGAAAAATTTTCAAAAGAAACTGAATCGATATGGTAAAGTACAGTGAGATAAACCACCTACCACTTCTTTGTTTCCTTTTAGTCGATTCTTATGACACGCAGGACTATTTTAAAACCTGTACCTCCCGAATCAGCATTATTATCTTGTCAGGTTTGAGCCACAGCCACAGTGATTCATACTTATTAACAACTCTGTTTTGTTGCAAGAACGAGGAAAATTGTTTTATTTTGTTAGTGGGATTAGAGCTGGAAAAGTTATACTAGAGTGTAAAGTGACTATACTAGTGTGTAGTAAACGCTATCCTGCAAGAGTAAGTGCAAAATCATCTACCATTTCTCTCAGTCGCCCTTTATGGCCTCAGTCGCCATTTATGACACACAAGAAATAAGTAGGGGTAATTCTGAAGCCTGTAGTTAGTGCAATTTATTGATTATTCATCAAAGAATGCAATTCCATAGTGTTTTTAGGAATTCTGAAACAGTCTAGCATGTCTACATGTCTAGAACAAGTATATTTTACTAGTTTTAGAGTAAGTGCATAAATTTCAAAATGTTTCAGTCCAATTATTCATGCGCCACACTTCTGGTCATCTCTGTGGAAAATTCAAGCTTACACTTCATAAGTCTAATAAATCAATTTACTTACAATCTACAAGAGCATCGTCAATACTAAGCTTTTTTTTCTCTGTGAAAACAGTTTGTTTTTTTATTTGCTGAAACGAACCATCAACAATAGCATTGTTACTGTTGTTGTAATTTGTTGTCCGATTGTTCGAAGAAGCATAAGACTCTTGTAATGCAGATGTAGAGAACAGGACATCTTCCTCATCAAATACATGTGAGTCGCTTTCGTAATCATCAGTACTAGTACCATTATTTGAAATATCTTCACTTAAGCTGCTCAATGCATCAGAATCTTCTTTGTTTTGAAAATCTGCACCAGATTCTTCTGTCCCGACATCGGAAACCATGCTGGAATCATTTGCCACAATGAGAGAATCTTCGATTTTTGATGACTGAAATATTCCAGAATCATCATCTTCCATTTATATATAAATTACAAAGCCAAAATCATTCAACCTCACACTTTACAGTTTTATTGTTGCAAATACAGACCGTTGCTATACATCTATGCACTGAAAACATACATTTGAATATTTTAGGGTTTTGCAAATTAAAATCTTTTGATGCTTTTTTCGGGTCTCATGAAGTTTAGTACCATATAATTATCATAATAATTTCCCATGTTGCAAGGCACTCATCCTAACCCTGGAGACAATGCCAGATGCTTGCAGCATTGGCGCCCCCTAGTTAGGATGAGAATATTCTGCCAGTTTTTATTTTAATGACATTCGGGAATATAGTACTAAACTTCACTAGACCCCTTTTTTCTTGATGCTGACCTAACTTAACAATAGATACTTACCACAGCATCATATCCTAGTTCTCCTTCTAACGGTTGTTGGCATGAAACAACAACATTATTACAATCAACGAATATTCTTTTCCATTTTATATAGTACTAAACTCCACTAGACCCCTTTTTTCTTGATGCTGACCTAACTTTCTGCTGCCTATCTACAATTTAATGTTCTATTCTTTGTGAACAAGAACAGAGAACAAAAAAATATTTGAAAACGTTCAATTCAAGTGTTTGGCAGTTTGATCGAAGACTAGCAGATTAGATCTGAAAAATATTGGACACTTGCATCCTTGGTCCCTACAATACACCATGTTTGCGCAGGTCAGTTCACATTATCGTTGGTTGCAGCTCAGAGCTTCCAAGACAAAATATTAGAAAATAAGGCATACACTGTACATAGTATGTAAGCAAAAATAAGTACCATTATGCTAGACTGAAGCAACTCTAAACACGGAACAAGCATACACTGTACATCGAGCAATCTGGCAATCGTTTTACTAGTATATAATACACAGTACAGTACCTGCAAGACAAGGGCGCGTGTAACCCACATATTTACTGCTCCGTGGTTCAGCATCGACAGCGAACATTTTACAGACTGAGAATTGCCTTAGGCAAATATTTTACGGTGTGGTCCCGACCAAGTATGACATTCATTCGATGACGGTCGATATAGCTGCATAAATATACAGGTCTAGCGAAACTCCGAAACTGGATTCACGTTTGACCCATGCATGCTATGTTCTGATTTTACTTCACTTCAGTCTGTCGGTCCAGTACGAAAACTCATCCACTATGAGTTAAGTTATTGTATCCAATTGCGATGTTAAAATAACCAGTCCCTTGTTAAGCCCAGAGCTGTAATCTGATCTATATTAATAGTTTTAATGCTTATGCTTTGACGTCGTTTGCAAGAAATCATTTTTGAAGTCTAGTCCGCAGGTCTGTCATTTCCCAGGACTGAGAGCATTGTAATTTTTACTGCTAATTGCATATTCGCCGTAGCAGGCGTAAAATACAGCCGATGGCCCACATGACTGGTTTCGTATTCATGAGGGTTGAAATCTATCCTGGGTGGAACTACGGAATCTTTTATTTGGAATGGTGTCAATTGTCCCAAACGTAAAGCCCGATAGGCGATTAAAAATGAAACTTACCTAAGCTGTATCACGAGTGAGATTTGTTAGACAAACGACATTACCAGGTTGCGAAGAGGAATCTGTAGAATCCCAGGAAAACACACACATCTGTAATACTTGTAAAACAAAGAGAGTGATGGAACATCTTGAGTTTCGACGATCCCAATCAGAAACTTTATTTTGCCAAACATGCGTCACAGATGGACCTTGTCTTATCGACGCGATCCATCTGTGGCACACACTTAACAAAACTTGTTTTGACAGAATTTTCCTAATTGGGATGAGACAGACTGTACAAACTGGAGGCCGATTTTAAAACTATTCTTGTCATTCGTTTCTGGATCCTATTCAGCTGTTGAGTGCACTGGCAGCATTAACTCGCAATCCTAACAAAGATAAGCGAGATTGTTCTAATCCTCCATGTAGGTTTTTCATTCTTTCCCGTTTTCCTCAAACTGCGATATATATCAGCTACCCGTTAATACTAGATTTTCACATGTACTCGTAAGTAAATAAATAACAAAAGTATATTTGAATATCTCGTATATGAAAACAGTCCAATACAACGAATAAAACAAAACACATCGGGTGATTATAAATGCCAAGGTTCAACTGATCCTGGTAATGGATACACTTTGTTGTCTTTCATCGTGTGAGATTTGCGAGAAGATTTCTCTTTGTCGTGAATGTTAATGCGAGTGAATGAAGCAGTGGTCTTATTGGAGTTAGGTATGCTTTTGATCACTCGAACCTGATTAGAATGGCGACTCTTTGAATCTGGCCCAGCGGAACTTTTTGGCTGTCCATTATCCTTGGATTGGCTAGCAGTTTCCATGAATCTAAAAATAATACTAATTGTTGAAAAATCCTAATGTTATATGCTATTCCAAAAGACTTTTTCGTACATATTTTATTGCAGTGGGAAAATCGGAATGACTATTTCATGGCGAAGCATATGTCTCTTTATTATTGATTTGCACTCCAGTATCACCAGCAGACTGTGGGGTATGGCAGAAAGCTCATACTCTCGCACATCACCATCCTCTATTGCTTCTATCTTCTACTTTGGGCGTGGTTTCTGCGTTCCAGCTTTTTTCCTTGCATCATTTAGGAAAGCACTTAGGGTAGTGATAGGCACGATCACGAATTTCGTTAATCGAGATCTTATCGTCTTATCACGGGAAATTTTTCGATCTGATTCGTGATCATTCGCCGATCAGAAGAGCATAAAATGTACAGAAACCATTTATGGACTAGAGCGACATTAAATCCCTTCAAAAAGTTTTACGCATTCATATCGCATCTGAACAAAATGATCTAGCTTAACTGAGAAATGTTCGATCTCAGTATTGCTAAATGCAATCAATATTCATTTCATTCATAGATATCGCAAGAGTCAGTTATCTTTGTAGCTTTTCATCGCTTTTTGATCAAAATTCTATCCTACCAAGCATGAACGACGGATGGACCACAAACATTCAGCGCAATGTATTTTTGCTTATCAATACATCTACCGGAATATGCGGAATTAAAAACTCACTTTCGCAAACTTTTGCTGCTGTAATACGGCCTTTCGTTGCCATCGTTACGCTGACAGTCATCACAAAAACATAGGAATATGGTGTCAATTGCCATCCCAAACACCGCCATGAAACAGGAGGCGATGAAAAATGCTCCAAGACAACAAATAAGCACGGGAAGAAGCAGACTCATATTCGAAGTAGTTCGTGTTGTAAACCATGCAGAGGCGAGACTTCCGACGATGGCAACGGTGATTATTTTACCTTGTGCCAGAAAAGAAAATATATTTTTATAGTGAACTTTGTCATTGCAATAAAAGAACAGGATACGGGTCGGTTCGTCCTTGGCTTGGAGATTGTGAAATTTCCAATTCGTTTGGGGGATTGAATCATGTCAGCCAAAAGGTACCGAGGATCAAGCATAAGGTTTCGAGTAAATTACTTGAATTATATTTTCGTTTCGCCATGCTCCAAATCTAAACGTCAGAAAAAATATTTGATACTCATATATTCTAGCGAAACTGATATTTATAGATCGCACGGCGGATGCGTTGTTTATCTTTGACTACGAAAGAAAAAGTGATGGTCTTGCATGTACAACAGTCGACGGTTGCCTGCTCTGCTGAAGGGTTTTCAAAACCTTAATATGAATATGGACAAAAATAAAATGTCGACTTTACAATAGTACATTAGTTACTGGGATATCCAAATGGAATCTGATTTTGAGCAAACTTTAGGCCCATGTACGGTAAAGATGATAGTGTTTACTATTGTGAGGCGATGCCTATGTAAGTTATTCATTTTTCAGTAGTCAGAAGTTTGCTTACTTGCTGCTGTCGTGAGTGTAGTATGTTCTATCATAGTTAACCTAATACATATTATATAAGTTGTATCTGGTCTTTTGGGTCCGCCAACTCCGAGGCCGGTGATTAAAAAACAATTCTTTGCTATGTTCTTTCTTATTGGATAAAAGCTTTGGGGATGAAACAGTATAAAATCAATCAAATAAACAGTTGGAATGGTCGACTAAAAGCAGATAAATTAATAACGCACTCCCAGGAGAAACGTAAATGTTAGCTACATGTTGCCTAGGCCGAAACAGGAAACAGAGTGATGAAAACGAATAAAAGTGAGAGCGATTGTGATAAAAAGCTGGGCGCGTCGGGGCATAATATAAAAGAGATAGATGGCGCTAAACATATTCACTGTATTACAAAAAAACAATTACCTAATAGCAGACAGAATCCACTCATGCAATTTAGAGCCACTACGTGCCGAGCGTTGCTAATCAAGAGTGTAACAGCTTTCTTGGCCGACGCACAAAATCCATCGCCATACATTGCTACACATATAAAAGCATTTCTGTTGATGAACTTCAGCATTTTTTCAAAACAGGCTAAGCAGCACTGCATGCATTTCAAGACACATTTAGCTGCACTGTTATCCCTGTAAAATAATTCTAATAATAATTTGAAATAGATCAAGATTGTGATGCGCAACATTCTTGTCTAAGCTAAGATAATTAGGCTATGGCATATTCACAAAATATTGAAACTTTTGCCAATGGGGAAACACAAGAGGAAAACTTCAAGCACCACAAATTTTCCATCCTATATACCAATAACTTTTGAATTACGTCGCGTGACATGACAACACAAAAATGAATATATTCTCCACGAGAGATTATCTGATCCCCATCCACTTAAAAAATTTCAATTGGCATCAAATACATTTAACAGTGCAACAGGACTCTGAGCACCTTTGCCCGACGTAATGGGGAATCATGGCATCATAAACTTCAGATAACATGCCAAAATATTAATCATACTGATTAATGATGATACATGTCACGGCTTTAGGAGATAGTCCATTTAAATTTTAATAACCCATTTTAAATTTTATACGAAAAAATAAATGGAAATCAGATAAATTTTCGTGTCTTCGTTAGTAATCACGTTCCTTGTAGAATATCTTCCTTGAACAACAGTTTTCTATTTTTTTTCAATTACAAAATCCTGTAAACTATGAGACAATATTCCTCATATAGGTTTGAAAGAAAAAACGGATTTCTTGTCGAGTTTTCAACAGTCTACACGAAATCTTTCGTATTCTTATATATTGTCATAATATTGCATACATTTATTCTCCGAATACAATCGAGTAGATCAGTACATTAAATTTTCGACTGCCCAGCAACTATCCAAATCTTCCCGAATCTCAATAAATGTTAAGTTTTAATTGTTAATTTTTATAGAATTACCCCGTTGTAAACGGGAACGTATCGAGAAAGCTCTAATGAATATCTTCATTATTGTCGATGTGGCATTCATAAACTAAATGTATATGACAGAATTAAAAACACGCCAAAGACGGAAAGAAAGAGAAGTCGGCCCTATCTCGACATTCCGTCGAAAATGAACACCAGATAGGATGGGACAATGCCAAAATTTTGGAAAATGAAGAGCACTACAGGAAAAGATTATTCTTAGAATCGTACCATATTCACAAAGACCAAAATAGTATTATTGATAAGGAAAATTGCATGTTTCCCAAGGCTTATTTATCTTTATTTTTATAGTATCAGCTTTATCTACCTCCTTTATCTTTTACCGCAGTGTAGGACAGATTTTAGTAGTCGTATTTTTTCTTTATATTGAGCAGGCTATTTATTATCTTATTATTCACTGCCCTGATAAAGCTTGTCTGAATAGACATTCGAATAATCCATCCGTCGTGATAATCCATCTCATCTAAATAATAGCAGCTGATGTAAATCACTACTCTAAGATGACAGCACGATGTTTTCGCCAGAAACTATTCTTAAAAAGAGCAAAACTGAGAAACCCCACACAAAGCCAATGTTCATCCGTAATATAAGCCGATAGACAGAGAATTGGTGAAAGATGATTTAAAAAATATACCAAGTAACTACTTACGATTTTTTCATTTTCTTTTGAATGTAAGCCAAAACTAAACGAAGAAATTGCACAACTGCTATGATAAGAGAACCAAATGCTGCAGTTCCGAGATTGTATAGAATGAGATCTTTTGTGGGTTTTAAAGTGGGACAGATTTTGCAGTTGATTTTTTTGTTTTCTTTTCCAATTGTGAAAAACCATGACGATACCGCACCAGCTAGAATTATCTGTTGAAATCAGAAATCCATTAAATGATTATCAACATATCCTCTATATACATTCAAAAGTAAATACGATTTTCTGAAAAAACTGAGGGAAGGACGAAAATGGGAGGGACCGGGAAAGAAATGGGGGTTGTTGTACTCGATTCATTTAATCGATGATTATCGCATATGTCATGGAACGATATCTTCTATCAGTCATATCGTATCTCATCTTTTCAATAATAAGCTAGCAGAACCAATAGAATGAAAATAGTATAATATTTCAATATAATAATAACATGATTCATGCATATCCTGATTCTAGCAAATATGCTGAGTAAAATCTCGGTTCAAGTATCACACAAAAATAAATGAGTAAATTACCTCTTGACAAGCAAATATAAATTCGAAGACCCAGAGAAACATAAAAACAAGTGGTATCATCAATATTTTTCCAGATTGTAAAGTTGGACGACCTTTGAAAGTTACGATTCCATCATCATCAACACTAGGTACCTTAAAAAGAAATGCGACTCCATAAATTTTTAAATATTTATTGAATAACAAAAGACGAGAGTGTAGACTAACGCTAGAATAACTCATTTGTGTTTTTTTTGCTATCACAAGGTATGTTTTTTTAGTGTAAATCATAGTTATATATATGTGTCCTACTCAAAATGCCAAAAAAATATTAAATACAATATCTTGAAGTGAGCAAAACTAATATTTTACTACTAGAAACCTCATTTTTTGAAAAAATCATTTTGTTAAACTAAAATTCATTGTCAGAACACTATTTTCACAGTTGTTCTCAGTATATTGTTTTTCCATTTGTTGCAATAAACGCCAATACACTTATAGGTGAAAATTCATCAATATAATTCTAATTTTAGTGAAAACAAAAAGAAATTGATACAATTTTATTTTGGCGCCACTTTCCGTTTCCCCACTAACATGATTCATATCTCAAGTAAGTCTCACTTTCAAAATATTGTTGCCAAATTGATAAAACCCTGGTGAGCATAGTACAAAAAATAAAATGTCTTTCCTTGACATTTTATCCCCTCCATAACATTAATTTTTGTTCTTAATAATATGTCAATGAAAACACTTTAGAAATTATTCTTATGCAGCAGCTGTATCGAATTTGTTGGTTTATCGTTGCTCGATGATGGGGATGACGTATTTTCCGAATCGCTAATTTGACGAAAGTCCAATGTATTTTATTACGAGAAAAACAACCTTTATGAATATGAAAAGTTATCTATGAGAAATAATAATAAAAATGTTAATGGCTATAGGGCTGTCAAAAACATTCGATTCGTGAATCGTAAAATATTCGATTCAAAATCAACAGATTCGAAAAAGTACACATTTTCAGAAAATATATGTAGATTATGATGTATTTCGCAATTTTCTTAGAAAATCTTTTTGTTTATTTATTATGATACATCTAATTCGATTCGTAAGAATTGTTAGACTCGATTCTGAATTCAACAGATATTCTGATATTTGATCACCCCTAGTAATGGCATATAATATTAACAATTACTAATAGGACACACCCAACTAACCCTGCTAAAATGTGTTTTATCATCTTGATACATACAATACAACCTTCCGTCAATACCATTACCCATGTTATTAGCACAGTTGCGTATTGACCGTGAAATGCCATATCTGCCGTCTGTACTGATGATAATTCTTACCTGGTTCAGGGGTACGAAGAAAATCGCAAATCAGGAGACTTTTAACCGTTATTATACCCTTTCTTTAATGAAACACAGGTTTTCAATGGTTTATAGAAAATTATTTTTAAATATTTATTTTTTGAAAAAAAATTCAATTGCCTTTTATGTGGAGCCACCCTCCGTAACATTTAATGGATGTGGAAATTAGGTTACTTTGTGTTGTTTGTATTTGATTTATTCCAATTTCCTTAGTAGTATAATAAATTGTTTATAGAACTTTCATTGTTGGCATCTGTGTGAAACTTAATTCAGTATCACTATCTGGAACAATATAGGTAAGTAAAAATGCCCCCCCCCCCCCATAACATATTCAGCGAATTTTTACCGGGGCTAAAAAGTTTTATACTTCGTCAGTTATCCTTTATTATCTTATGTTGTCATTCACATTTACACATTTATTAACTATCAGAGTTAGATGGATATCTATGAAATATCCGATCTTCAATACGAACAATATAGCAATAGAATTTGTTAAAATGTTCGAGCATGCTACACTTTCGAAGGTATTATCACACAAAAGATGTAATAAATATCGGCGGCACTAATTGTTTTTGAAATCCATGATAACTATTTTTTCTGAAAAGGACAATTTCGATTGAAAAATACAGATTTTGAAATTTGACTTTTTTGTGGGATCGGGACATTCACCCTTATATGAGAAGAGAGTTTGTACTTTTGACTAGAAAAATTAATTAAATGGGAATATTCAAGTTAGAAATTGTAATTCGCCTTCAAATAATAAAATCCGTACATCTACGACTACGCACAAAATTTTCGGCGATTTAATTTCAAACTCTATAAGTCTGTCACTCCACTGCTCAATACCAAACTGGTGGACTTTTGCGAAAGTGTGTGTATCGTGTAGAAATCTATAATTCCGCGAAATAAATGAACTTTAATTTTGTTTTCTCTAACTAAAAGATAAAGGTTAAAAGAAAATACTCAGTGACAGATAAATTATTTATAATACCTGATCAGAGAGCAAATAAGCAGATATTACACAAAAGCCTGCAAATGTGATACCAAGAGCGATCACTGATATAACAGGCTGGAGAAGAATTCCTGGCATGTTGAAAAGTGCCAAACTCGCTTCGTCGAAAAGACTTATTACTAGCTTCAAGCTTTTTCTTGACCAAATCAGTAGAACTGAACGAGAAATCAAAAATATAATGTGCAAATGGAAGGAATAAAAGACTTTATTTTATAGGAAATGATATACCTATACTAATCGGATAGCGAAATCTTCCATAGTAGCAACTTATAAATGAAAAAAATACCCTAATCTTATTATTTTCATAAATTTGAATTCGGGTAGTTTTGTATTTTGAAATCTTTTTGATAGGTCATTCTGGATTGCCAACAAGCAGTCACAACTTCACGATCGTCACGTTTCTCTACGAATAGCAAAAGAGTCAGTTAAAAGGTCACACTAAAAATGGACAACAGTGTCAATACGCATAGTGTATAAACAGCGTGTAATTCTACTCAGTAAGAAATGTACTCACTCCATGTTACTAAGGTAAACACGGTTGCACAGATGGTGATCGGTAAAATATAATCACTTTCATTAAGACGTCCCAAAGATATACTTGCTGTTAGGTCGGATGTTGTGTGGAGAACACTTGAATTTGCTTGAATTCCAAGAAAACCTAATCAAAAATGAGATCGTTTTAATGTTTATCCTACAGTCATTTTTTCAAAACATGATGAATTCGAAAAAAATGATTCTGTCATCATGAAAAAACGAAAAAAAAATTAAAATAACTATGGGTCACGAGGTCGGGCCAATGTTATCATTCTACACGGAAAAAAAACTGCATTCCTATGGTCACGCACTTGACTTGGAATCGATCCTTGAAATTGTGCTATTTTTTTATTGAAATACACTCTGAGCAAGGCTCCGTACCAAAAGAAATCATCTAACGACCACTTAATAGCAAAGAGCTACTAAGATGGAGAACCAACAACTGCACTCTGGACGGAAAACATTCCAAATGGAATTGAACCGAATCCGTCTACCACTTCTTTCCTTTCTTTTAATCGCATCTTGCGACAGGCAGGAAATACATTAGGACTATTCTAACGCCCGTAACTACAGCGCAATATATGCTGTGATGGAATATTAATGAACCGCCTGTCTAAAATGTGGAATTTATCGCGAATTTATCATTGTGTACCGTGCTAGGGTAATCCATTGTATACGGATAGTCTGAATTTTTTTTTTGAAACAAATTTTTCGATATTTTTTCCAAACAACAATTGATCGAGGTATCCAGCAAGCCTCCAGCATATAATCATCCTTGGCGGGATCCGAACCTTTGTCGGAGATATCAGAGACGCGTAACGCCAAGCGTATTTCTGGCGTTTTTGCTTACTGAGCCTACCGGGAATCCACAACAGAAAGATAATGAAAAGATATTACGGAAGCTAGAAAATTAAAATGTTATATACTGCGCTCTACAATACGGGTATGCGAATCTTGTTGTTTAATGAGCTGAGAACATACCTTCGGTAGATGTCAAGTTGGTAATTATTGAAGATGCCGTGCCAGTTGCAATTATGTCGATTTTGACCAGATAATGATACCAGAGAAAAATCGATACTGCACTTGTGCCTAGTATCGCAACAACCATGATAGTGATGACTAAAACTCGTGTGAACAACTGAAAATAGAATAACAACTACAGTACTCTATTTCAAGTTGACTAGTTTGTTTTAAGCTTTCAGTTCTTTAGGTGTAAACGGGTGAGCTTCATTAGATAAAAGGGCGGTTAGACAAAATAATTTGTGAGGAAAGTGAAGAAAGCTCAGTGCGTATTGTAAAAATAACCGTGAAAAAGATAACGAAGCAACCTCAGGGCGAAGAAGCACCCGGCAAGCCGGGGCATCTCCTTGGTTTCACAAAATTATTAGTTATACCTTTCGAATATTCTACTCACCTGGAGCAAGATAATTGTTATCAAAGATATTCCAACGGCAATAAGCATTAGGTAGATGATTGCATCCCAATTATTTGCGACTGATATGATGACATCGTGCACATGCTGCATAGGTGAATTACTCACTGATGCTAATCCTGTTTCGTTATCGGTATTGGATGCTGCCAATACATCCGCAGTCGCTATGGATGCTTGTGCTACTCCTTTTCCCAGCTCAACTAATTGTTTGGGAACGCATCTGTTCAAAATTGTGCTGTGGCTGACGATTTTCTTACCCGGCATTTGACACACTCGTCTGTCCACGATGCTGTTTTCCACCTCATAGCCATTTGCGGTTAGAAAGTCTGGACAATCTGTCAGTGTATCATTCGGACATTCGTTTACACACAATACGATGGGTGTATTTTCATCCGAAAATATTTCTTCGGGATTTAGCAGTAAGGACAAGTCGGAAAGAAACAAATTCAATTCGAAAGTATAATTGGAACGATCTTTGCCCGAATTCGCAATAGGAGATGAATCATTTGACTCTTGCCCGAGATTAACTAAATGTCCTCCTTTGGTATAAATTGGCAAATTCTTCTCGCGACCACAGACATTCCCCCATGAATCTACACCTTTTACATATCGCATGGGATCTCCTTTATCGAGAGCATGAAACGCCAGGTAACCGGTACCACCTAATGCCAATATGAAAAGCAGTAGGAACAAAACATCTGTACACTGTCTTTTTCTAGCAGGAGTAGTACTACCCTGGTCTGGCCTTTTCATTACGGGCACACCCTTGCTTCCGCAACAGCCCATCTTGATGCCGGCTGCGTACCCTAATGCTTCAAACTCTATGCAGATGGGACGTAACAGTGCTATTTGCCTTTCGTGATTGTGACGTTGCAACACTGTCTCTGTTGTGATTGTTATTTTGGCTCAGTACACGACACCAAAAAGTTTGCTATATTTTTTAAATTTATCTTGGGTAACAGTGCTCTGCGTAATGGGGCTTAAATATTACACGGTAGGGTAGCTTGAAATTAGTTGTTTTTCCCAAGGTTGTTTGGTCTTTGTTTTTTTGTCCCTCGTCTTCACCAATGTCTAGACAAAAAGGTAAAGGATTTTCGAAGAGTAGGGTTACTTATCTTGGCACTTTTTTGCCATAGCATTTAGCTTGTAAAGTCGTAATGTATCGTTCCAAAACTTTAGATTTTTTTTAGATTATTTCGAATTATTCGCTATGGCCTGTCCTACCGGGGGATTATACCCACAACCGTTAGGCACGGACCTTTGTAGTGCTTGTGTATCTGTTCTATGTTACAGCTACCGGCGAAGTGCCTTGCTGAAGGGCAACTCGGTGGTGAAACGGTCAAGCATCGACCTTTTGGACAATACGCTCTCGCGTAGCCGACTGAGCCACCGAGCTGGGTGGAGGCAGGATTAAATATTTATCATGCGGAAATGTGATGCCAAGACTTATAGGGCATTCTGACGCTTGCGCTAATGGGACAAGTTACATACAGTGGGTAGGCTAACTTATAACTTACTTGGATATCGGACTCTGGTTGGGACAACGTAGATATTGGTATCCGATTAGCAACTGGTTTGTAATGCTTCGACCCGCGCCTTTGCAATTCAAGTTGGGCTCGCTTCGAATTGAATGCCTCGATTCACACTGCTGGCTGCACCAAGATATTTCGCTGCAATTGAAGGTTTTCGCGTTTGGCAGTCCGTACATATCGCCAGCTCGTTGCTCGTTGTTTTATAATTTTGAATTATCGCACTTCTTTTAATCGGCATTCCTAATTCACAAAAACGACTCTGGGAAATAAATTTGTGGCACCAATGGTAGCGTGATATATGGCTTGCCTTTGAATATGGAAGAGATTGCGTTAGAAAAGCTTATGATATCTAATATGATATGGAAATACATGAATTGATGAATACAGAATATTCCATGGAAGTAATAACTTATGGAAATCAACAGCTCGGTTATGGAAATTTATGTTGGTATTTATTGGTTATCTGTTTATTCAGTTTTGACCCATCATGGTGTGTACATGAACAGTTCAAGTAAATTGATGGATATGGTCCGCTTTGTGCTAGTTAGAAAGCTGAATAGCATAAAACTAATACCGCACTACACTGTACATACAGTGCGGGTGGTATGATAGGAAAGCCTGTCACTGTGCCACATTCTGCATTGTTAAATCGGAAGTTTTCCTTCAATTAACTAAACAGTAAATCGCATATGCATGTCTTGTATGTAGTGTTCAAACCAATTCAGATATGTATTTTAAGCCACTTTAAAACAGAGTTTTCAAGCCTTGCCACACAAATAAAATATATTTATTGCCTTACTGGGTAAATTTTCTCATGACAGCCATTTGTAGCTTTGGCACAAGTTTTACATTATTGCCAAATCTGCTCTGACAGGATGTTGAGCACTTCTTAGCTCCAGAGCCTTATGAGACAAATTTTGGTTTTATATCATTTGTTATGTGTGGGTTGCGGATGTACCTTACTGATGAGGCACTGTGCGCTTGTATTTTATGACTCATTTAGGACAAAATAAAATTTTTGTATGAGATCTTAGTCTTTTACGGAGTAAAACATTTTTTTATCGATATCTATGAGCTTTGCTTTAATCTTGTCAACACTATGTAATATTAAGGAAAACTATTACATATAAAGTAGTACTAATTAAAGACGGAATATTGGAATATGAGATTGGAAAACAAAAAAATCCTGGTCACTGCCGCCGCACAAGGTATAGGTCGAGCATCGGCACTCGCTTTTGCAGAAGAAGGAGCGGAGGTAATTGCAACTGATATCAATGTTGAAAAACTGAAAGAGTTGTCCGATAAAAAAGGCATAACTATTAAGAAATTGGATGTAACAAATAAGTCGGAAATAGAACAATTGGCGAAAGAAATTGGTCGTGTTGACGTGTTGTTCAATGTTGCAGGATGGGTACCTCATGGCTCAGTTTTAGATGTGGATGAAGAAAGTTGGGATCGAGCAATGAACATCAATGTGAAGAGTATGCTTTTCACAATTCAGAGCTTTCTTCCTGCTATGCTAAGTCATGGAAAAGGTAACATAATAAATATGTCATCTGTTGCTTCAAGTCGAAAAGGGACCGTCCTACGTTGTGCATATCAAACATCAAAAGCAGCCGTTGTTGGTCTAACAAAGTCCGTGTCATCCGATTTTTGTTCGAAAGGTATTAGATGTAACTGCATTCAACCTGGCACAATAGATACACCTTCATTGAGAGACAGAATTTCAACCAATAGTGAGATGACTCCGGAAGAATCTATGAAAATGTTTCAAGCAAGATCTCCAGTTGGAAGATTTGGAAAAGCTGAAGAAGTTGCCAAATTAGCTCTTTATCTTGCTTCTGATGAGTCAGATTTTGTTCATGGGACGGAGATGGTAATCGATGGTGCTTGGTCTGCATAGACTCATTGTAGTATGGTATGATTGGATTGCAGCGTTTTATCAAAAATACTGTGGTGTGGCATAATGTGATTCTATTTTTATAAGTGTGCTCGATTAGATCAAGCTTAATTTAATTTGGCCATAGTGCTAAATATACTATTCATTCAATGGTGATTTCTCAGTGTGTTACGATGCCACTAGAATGTTACGATGATAAAAAATTACAAATTAAATTACCGCTGATTTTGGTTATTGTAACTTTTCCATCACAACCTTTATTGGCATGCATCAAATCGGTGGTCCTCATTCGCAAGTGGTGATGCAGTGAACTGATTATGTAACAATATTATTTGCATTATAATTTCTATTACGGTATAACCATAGACGTCTGCAGGGAAATACTGTATGATTCATGAATTCATAGACAACAAATAGCTTCAGAATTTAGTGCATCATAGATTAATTTTGAAAAAAATTGAACTTGTATGTGACAGTTCATGCTGCCTCGGCTTTGTTGATCATAAAATCAAGGAGCCTGAATTAAATTTCGTCTTTTATATTATCATACCATTGTATTCCTCCTGTAACACTGAAATAAATTTTTTAATCCGATTATTCTTCAGATCTAAGTAGAAATAAACATTGTGTTAAATGTCCAATGAAACAAGTTTTGTAACTAGTGAACTGCGTTGCCAAAATTGTTATTTAAATATATATTTCATATCAACATATAGAATGCATTCATGATGAAATGAAGTTGGAATTTCATTTTTAACGACAAAATACTTTGAATTTGGTCAAATTTTACCAAAATCGATTGTATAACGTCGTTAAATTATGAAACCTATTGCTCCCAGCTATTTAGTACAAATTAAAAATACATTGCTTTCAAGTCTGTTCGTGCTAATATTATTATTTCATATCTATAAATTTCTTGATTTTGCAAGGTTGAGATAATCTGTATTAGTAAATATGGCATATTTGGTGACATTCTGGAAATTCCTAAGCAAATAGAATTATAAGTAAATTGCTTTATATTTAATTAAATAATTCTGTCATAATGTGCAATTTTTATTATTGAAATAATGCCAATTATCTATCCATTTAGATAATTTTAGAATAACTTCTATTGTTTATAAAATCTAGATTAGTGTAATCAACTTACTACGTTATCATGGTTTTGAAGATGGCATCTTTTCGATTGTTGAAACTTTCAAAGTAATTGATACAGTTTTGTGATCTGGTATATTCATTATTCTTCAGTTCTAAGGTTATTTTAATCCTTTGTAATAGTTTCAGAATATCAAGATGTGTGATCAATGTGAGAAAAATATCAATTTCTGCACCACGTTCAGCCATCTCAAGATTAACATCAGAACTGTATGATGTTAAAAGGTATTCACTGTGAATTTTCTCAATGTCTTGTGTAGAAATTGCAATTTGATCAGCACTCGCTGCTCGATAGTCTTAATATTGTTTTGATATAAAGTTGCCAATTATGGGGAATATTTTCATTAAACATGTTTTGTTAGTCACTGATAGATAGATTGTGCCGCTTGGGTACAGTACATCAGTGTTCCACGCTTGGCTAAACAAAATTTCTGTTTGAGATACAATGTGTACGCGTGTTTAGAAACATACCTTCCATGAAAGCATCTTGTGATGCTACTAATTTAGATTATCTTAATAGATGTTTTTTATGGCTTTTAGTTCATGGAATTTCCTTTTTGTATTGTTACATATTCATTTAAATGAATGCTCAACTAACAGAAAGCTATTTTTCATATTAACACAAATTTTTCAATGATACTATGTTTATTCGAAAATTGAAACTATTTTGGGTGCAGTTTGATTTTGTAATGAGGTTATAGGAGCAGTAGAGTCAGGACAGAAGTTGTTATTGTAGTGCTATCAACTTGAAAACTATCGGATTGAAAAAAAGAAAAATTGTATTCAAATAAATTAATTTTGAGCAACAATGAGTAACTGGCCTATAGTAATAGCGATCAGAAATTTATATTTTACTACAGTGATGGGAACATTACCACTATGAATCCAAGTTTAAATTTAATTTTAGAGGACCTTATGGAACAGTGGAAAACAGTGATGTGCAAATATTCAAAGAAATATTGGATGAACTACGAGTTGTCACGGATGAAAGTGAACTTGAATCATTTAATGTCGATTGGTTGAATACTGTCAGAGGACAGAGTAAGGTATAATATGATAAATATTCCTGAACAGTTGATGATTATGAATAATTGGGTGTGTGATTGACATTTTAGAATGTATTTTAAAGATGTAAAGTAAAACCTTGATATTCTGTGAAAGTTTTTTTTTTGCTTATCTGGATATTTTTCCTTCAAGGTTCTGCTGAGACCCAAAACAACTGAAGAAGTTTCAAGAATCATGAAACATTGCAACGAAAGAAATCTAGCCGTTTGCCCTCAGGTAAGCTTCACATTTCGGTGATTAATTATATGGTAGGAAAAGTATTTAAAGTCCCACATTGAATAGGTTTTGAAATTGAATCTGAAAGATATGTTTCAAAAAACATGATTGAAAAAACATTTTGCAAGAAATATTGCTAGTTCATGTTTAATCTTGATTATGAAAAAAAATTGTGTTGTGTTAAATAATAAAATTGGTTCCATGTGAAGAATAAGTATTATGTGTTTTGGGAGACTGGGAACACAAGTAAAAGCTTATATTTCTTTCCTGCAATATTGATTTTTTTTAATTAATTTACAGAGTGGAAACACAGGGTTGGTTGGAGGAAGTGTTCCTGTGTTTGATGAAATAATTCTTTCAATGCAACTAATGAATGAGATCAAATCAATAGATCCATTAACAGGTTGCTGTTAAGTCTTTAGTATGCTAGTATTTCATAAAAATATATGCTATATCGAATATCTTTTTTAAAATTGATGCTTATTCTAGATAGTTTAATATCACAATCCAATGTCGACTTACCACTATCCACAAAGGACTGATCAGAGTTGTTACTTTATATCTCTTTCGTGATCATGCATTAATTTCTGAAATGCATATAAGATAAAATTGTGTCAAAATGAGAAAATCTGCTAGTTTACTCATTCCATTAATCTATAACCCCGTTAGATTCTCAAGTTTGTTTTAAAGTGTTTCTTATAATCTCCTAGCAAGACAAGTTTTTTTTTTATTGAAATTCACTCTGAGCAAGGCCGGAAGCAGAGCTTAAAAAGAACCAACTGATGGCCAGTTAATAGCAAATAGCTACAATTAGATGTGGAACCAGTAACTGCACTTTGAGCGGAAAACATCCCAAACGGAACTGAACCACCATGTTAAAGTGCAGTGATTGGTATCTGCCTTGGACGATGGTAGAACCATGTACTTCTTCCTTGTAGTCGCCTCTTACGACAAGCATGGAACTCGTTCGGACTATTCTAAAGCCTTTACCTTTAGAGTTAAAATGTATCTTGAAATATTGTCATTTGGTAAATTTTTTTCGAATGAACCCATTTTCTTTGGGCTACTGAGTAACAGAGCAGCTGACATTCTGCCATTCTGGTTCATACTTCGCAAAGAAAGATTTCTAATTTCGAGTTTCCTTCATTATTACAACTCTGGATTATCACAATGAATTGTTTACAGGTATTTTGCAATGTCAGTCTGGATGTATTTTAGAAAATTTGAACACAGCTTTAGCTTCACATAATCTGACAATGCCGTTGGATCTAGGAGCAAAAGGAAGTTGTTTAATTGGTGGAAATTTATCTACAAATGCAGCAGGAATTAGATTTTTAAGATATGGATCTTTGAGAGGATCAGTATTAGGTATTGAAGCAGTAAGTATTGCATTTTAGGATAACAAATTTGGATAGATTCAATATAGCAAAGTACTTGAATCCAAAGTGGTGTCCATAAGAATACTAGAAGACAATTGTAAAAGTGCCACATCAACATCACTCCAGTAAAACCAAAAACAGAATAGGTGATTTCATTTCGTTTTTATCCCGTGGGAAATGAAAGCTGAGAATATGGTTTAACAATATGATGTATTACGACCATCCTAATATTTCATGTGGTCTTTTTTCCCTAGAAAAACGATGTACAAATATGTATGAGTGTCTGAATGTATTGTGTGATTGTCTATCTGTTTGACCTCATGCTTAACTTGGGTAACTAGTGAGTAGTGAGACTTTGAGTTTTATATTTATTTGTTTCTTTTTTTCATTAATTATGTCCGAAGGAAATTCATACGCTGGCATTTATTTCATGTATTTAGGTCTTAGCTGATGGCAAAGTTATGGATTGCCTCAGTACAATAAGAAAAGACAACACAGGTTATGATCTCAAACAATTATTTATTGGGTCTGAAGGAACATTGGGAATTATCACTGCAGTGTCCCTACTCGCACCTGTAAAACCATCCTGTGTTAACGTTGCATTTTTTGGTAAGATGATGGGTTTTTAAAAATACATTTATATATTTATGCTCAGGTACAACTAAGCGTAACTGCAAAAGTTTAAATCAACTGATATTGTGAACAGAATGCAAGATGAAAATGGTTTAAGCTTCGCTATTTCAAAAATTTCCTGTGAGATCCTGATTCATCTGGTTTATCTTTATAAATTCTTAGTATAGTTGTTTGCTCAATACTGATATAGTTTGACACCATTGTGCAAAGCAACTCTTTTCGACAAAAGTAAAGATGGTTCATTACATGTATGACCCGCTTATGCAAACAATGTTAATAAATGCTGACAGCTCTCGAATACTTCCACACGTGTTACTAATGCAAACATGCCTTTGTATGAAAAAGGTTGTTGAAGTATATTGTATTGCATAAGTTTTATAACATTGGTGCACTTTATTGATGGATTGTCTGCATTATAAATTTGTAGCAAGTGGTAAGCAATTGGATTGTTGACCAAGCTTGCGATGTTAATTGGTTTTCCCTGAACCCCAGTATGTGATATATTGGTAGTAACAATATGTGAATTATTTCTGCATGCTTCAACAATATTGATCTTTATAGATAAAAACTGTTTTGCAGTATTTAAATTGAATTTTAATTCTTCAAATAGCCAAAAATAAATGGTGGATTTGGGCATTGATCCTAACCCGCAATCGTGTGATGGAATAATTCCCATCATATTCAACTCCGGTCATACAGTAGCTGTTACTGTAATCAATCTCCCCAATCACATATTATACCTTCTTAAATATTAATCTTTTCATTTTTAGGAGTCGATACTTTCGAAGATCTTCTTTCTCTTATGAAACTAGCACGGACGTCACTCGGGGAAATTTTGTCTGCAATTGAGTTTCTTGATTCTTCATGTATGAATGAGGTAAAGGAACAACTTGGAATGTCAAGTCCAATATCTGAACATCCATTCTACTTTTTGGTTGAAACATCTGGTAAGTAACAAGCCAAGAATTATCTCAGTTTGGAACAGGTCAATTAACTTTAAATCTACTTGCCTGCCAATATCTTTTGGAACAGCTCAGTTTTTTGAAACAGCCGAGGTCAAGTAAAATGGTTCCAACTGGTTGAAGGTATTCGGTTTGAGCCATGGTTAGTCTGGTTGACAAGTTCACTGTTTACACCCAACAAGAAGTGTACTATGATGGGTAGGCTCAACTGGACCAGAAAAGACTTCCAACAATTGACATAGTGGCTACTGGTATAGGGCCGTTCGTAAGGTAAACCACTCTAATAATAAAGTGCCTTTACAGGTTCTAATGAATCTCATGATGAAGAAAAGCTAGATAAATTTGTTGAAAATTGTTTGAATTCAAATCTTGCTAAAGATGGAACAGTTGCAACAGATTTATCTAAAATACAGGTATATTTGGTCTCCATATTTAGTATTATGAAATTATTTTCTCTCACTCCTTCATCGGTTTTTGTGCAGTAGGGACTTTCAAAATGACATTGGTTGTTAATAGTTTTTAATATGAGACAAGGATTGGGTAAGGTTAGGTGATTCAATCAATTGATTCTTCTTAAGCAAATCATCCAGATCCTCCAACCTCTACCTTCTAAGTACCTCTGCTATGCATGATCAGGGTGAACTCAAATGAGTGGTGAAAAAAAACGATTTCATACTTCAAAATCAATTTTTGCGGTCAGTTTATTAATTATCATCTGATTATTCAATGAATGTAGGGAAATTATCATCAAATCTGTTAAGTTTTTTTTTTAACTTGAAAAACTTTTGCAGGCAATATGGAGCCTTCGTGAAAATATTGCAGAAGCACTTAAGCATAAAGGATATACTTATAAGTATGATATATCATTACCAACAACAAAAATGTATGATATTGTTAATATTATGAGACAAAGAATGGGAGATGGATGCACTGTGTATGGATATGGACATCTTGGTAGATTTGTAATTTATTATTTTTAATTCAATGTTAATTTAGCGTTCACTTTATGCAGGTAAATTTGTGTAGAAGTGTTTGAAAGTAAAGATCGATAGGGATTCGTAAATTGATCAATTTTATTGATGCATTTTCTTTTTATTGAAATTCACTCTAAGCAGGTCCCGAATGCCCAATTTTATTTTATCGAGTATGGTTTAATGATGTATCGCACCTCAACTGCGCATTCCATTACTGACCCATACATAACAAAATAGTTCTGGTCAGAAACTTTCTGACTGAGATGCGGCCATGGAATGCTCTTTTTCCCATTTTCTACTGCTTTTTTCATTGTTTCTCAAATGAGATGAGAAAAAAATCTATATTTGCATTAGTGTTCTATTAATCTGTTCTACGCAGGTGACGGCAATCTCCACTTGAATGTTGTATCGAAAGAATATGATTCTGAAATTTTATCAAAAATTGAACCATTTGTTTACGATTACACAGCTGGTTTAAAAGGAAGCATAAGTGCTGAACATGGCCTTGGGTATGTATTTTTTCCTGGATAAAACACCGATCAGAAATTATTATTATTATTCTTATTACGTTTATGAACATTAAAGATAATTAATTCCATTTTTCTTGGTCCACATCAAAAACAGAACAATTTGACACACCAGTAGATGAAGTTAAATAAATTACACTTTCTATATATTTTCCAGCTTCAAGAAAAAAAATTATATCGGGCTGAACAAATCTCCTGAGGCAGTTTCAATGATGAAAAATATTAAACATTTACTGGATCCTAAAGGAATTTTAAATCCGTATACAACATTGCCTTCTTAATTTATATTTTGTTCGCATTGCCAAGTTAAATGTCGTACAAATCAGCAATAATATTCTGGCATATGATATTGTGCCCACAGCTTCAACATAGTGCAAAAGTGAGGTAGTGGAATTTAACAATAACTTAGCCATTGAAACAAATTACTTTAATTTGTGCATACTGGTACTTAATCAAGTGCATTATCCTGTCTTATCAGAAACACTGTAATCTATGCAATTTGATAATTTCTAGGTCAACTAGTTAGTTCATGTCAAGTGCAGCGTCATAATAAAAACTTTGCTTGGATGTGCGTTTTAAATGAGTTTGCGCAATGTGATGTTACATAGTCCACAGTGGACAACGGGAGTTTGAACAGAAAATACAGAAGCAGAAAATATCGCAAACCGAACAGCCATGTTTAAGCGTGGTCTGCCTTGGTCAATGGACAGAAACATTTACCGCGTGTTTTCTTTTCCGTTGTTCCTGAAACTTTATGCATGCTTTAGGAAACTTCTTAATCTTCAGGTAGAGAATCCAAACTAGTAATCTGATTCCCGAATTAAATTTTCCCGAACACGATTGGTAGCCAAATTTGGCGTATACGGTTGGCTGCGCATGGCTGGTTGCGCAGGGTTGGGTTCCCACAATGCTGGTTGGCTCACACTAGGATGCTATTTTTAAATGCAATATTTTAATCGATTCAGATGGTTCGAATACATATCTCTGTGATTCGTTATTATTTGTATTGAGCAAAAATCTAATCAGATATGATGACTTCAACACTTTCCGCCAATTTATTGAAAAATTCGACTGTTTAAATTGGTTCAGAAATTTCTAAAATAGAATTAGATTTGGAAAGATTCGATTAAAAAATATATAGCTCGCACAGGACGGCTGGCTGATATGATGAGCGTTTAATCAAAGCAATAAAGTCTGGTTTGATCACGCAGCTAGGCTAGAATTGACATATATATTTTTTTTTATTGTCAACCAATTTTGCTCATTGTACAATTGGTGGCCCGATAGGATTAAATATGGATCGTTTTGAACAAACTATCAACCAGCTTTGTTAAGCAGAATAAGAATGTTACAAAACAATTCAATCGAACAAGCCATTTTGGAGTTTTGTCGATTCCAAATGATGATAAAAACAAAAGTTAAATCCAATGAATTACTACTTTCATCATGACACCATTTGGTCGCTGAAATCCTTCGGAATCTCCTCCTCTCGGGGGGGAGGGGCTGACTTCGATGACTATATGATCTTATCACCCCCTCCAAATCAATACCGTTAAAATCAATGTTGTTTAATGTGTGCATATGTATGTTTATATTCCGTTCGATTAAAAATAAATCTCTACCCTCCCCTGTCTTTGAGAACCCTCCCCTGTCTAAAACTATAAATCGCGAGATCACCTACTGAAATTGGTTATAAATTACAACCTAACGCAGATAAATTATCAAATAATATTTAAAGATTTTCATTCATATTCTTAAAAAACGATGAACAACCAAAATATATATACCCAAACATACCGAAACTATCGTATATGAATGAGCTGTCCAGCTCTCAGTAACAAGTTGGGAATAGCACAACTAAAACCTCAACAATGAAAAATCTGAGATTCCATATGCAATATTTCTATAAAAACACGAAGAGCGCATTTTATATCTATTATATGGTCATTAGAATAATTGGGCATGGATCTTAAAAATGGGTAACCATATTTCTGTTATTACAAAGATACATCAGATCAAGCTCGCCTCAAGCATAAACTAAATTGAATGATTACTCGACTGGGCCTTGAACAGACGGTTAGAATGTCACAATTCAGTTTAATTACTTCTACAAAAATTCTTCCGTTATTACGTCCCAATAGTCTTATTATTGATCAGCTCGTTTTATCACTCACCCACTGTTTATTGGCCATATTTAATTTAATCGAATGTTTACTTTGAGGCATGATCTCTCTTTATACTTTCCACATTTTATATTTGCTTGTCTGAAAAACTTTGTGTTAGTATGAAGCAAGATATCTTGATTTTGATAATGACACGAAATAAATCTTCGGTTTTGTGACCCACAATTAAAATACTAAAATCATAATATTTGATATTTTTACGGAAATAGTGATTTAATCACATTCGAAAAAATTGTCGTAATTTTTATTATTGAAATTCTCTCAAAGCAAGGATGAAAGCAGTGCTTAACAGGAACCAACTAACGACCACTTAATCACAAAGAGCTACTACAAGATATAGCACCTGCAACTGCAGTCTGAGCGGAAAACGTCCCATATGCGCGGTAGCCGATCGCTGTTCTAGACTTGAAGTTAAGAAAACAGCGGTAGACCGGGAGTTAGTAATAGTCAGCGATCCTCCCTCAACACTTTTTCGTCACCGACGTAAATGCCTTCGTACAAACCATCACACGCCTCTCTACAATGTCTAATGCATCTCCGAAGACATATTTTTTCACTACGAGTCGATAGCGCGACCTTTCACGCTGTTTCGTAGTTTAAATGTATGAACATTTGCAAATTACGAAAAGAGAGGGTCGAGGACAAATACTTCTCTCTGGTCAAGGCAGGGGATTTTGAGACATAGCAGCAAATGAGCCCGGATTGTTGTAAAACATTATGTGACATTGAACGATAGAAGGCGGTGGGGACGATTTATTCTAGAATCAATTTTCTCATTGAACATGGTACAACGTTGAAAATGCTCTCATTAACGAAAATAAGAGAGGTGGTTTTCGCAATGGAGCTTCTCGGATATTTCAAAATTCTAGCTACCCTGCCGCGCACAAAAAATTTTTGAGGTCACATTCTATGGAATTTAACTGAATTCCAATTCGTATTATAAAAAAATGAATTAATATTCCTATATATGTATATATATATATATATATATATATATATATATATATATACACCCTCGTTATTTCGTTGGTTAAATATTTTTTATGAATGTCCATTCTGTGAAGGGGGGATAGGGAGGTATAAAAATACATTTGATAAAAGGAGAATTTGTGGCTATATTGTTTGTTGCCTACTTTAGTTTGTTTGTTATACATCAATGATTACTTGCCCCAAAGCGATACCTTCTTGGTCTAGTTCTGTTTACTGTTTGCTAATGTTTTGTTTGTCTGTGCTGAAGTTAGGAGCTAATAAGCTCTCGCTTGGGTCAATCTCCATCTGCATTCTTGTGAATCATTACAATATCAAATACAAGCAACCATATTCACGGATCGTGAACACGAATAGCAAGATGAATCAGAGTTAATATTCTGATGATTCTATTTATTTATTTATCCATTTATTTATTCTAATTAACATATTAACGAATGTTTTTGAATTATTATTCACGAAATAAAACTATAAAAATTATATGATGTCATTATTAGAAAGGTGTGCCGACAGTTAAACTTTTACTACTACAGATGCCTAACATACTGCCTGGCTTTGTAGTATATTATATGAAGCGCGATCGTGCTGTTTAGAACCCATAATTTCAAAACATAAAAAATGTAGGCGAAACTTCTAGCAAACGATAGATTTTTATAAATGCAATTTTATATTTTGCCTAGTATAGACCAAAAAGACTATTTTTTTTTTAAATATTAAAAAGTAGTGCGTTTCTATTCATCAGAAAATATGGTAGCAATAATTTTTAAATAGTAGCATTAAGTCAGAAATCTTACAATGCCAAGCGCAAGTAACAGATGAGCCACGTCTATGCTTAACGAAACATGTTTGTCTAATGGTACAACGCAACTCCTGAAAAAACTGAAAAAATACACATACCCCTTTGTTAAACTAAACAAATTAGTATTATCGTTCTATCTAAAATAACAATGTAAACCAGACTTTTTTTTTTTTTTGATTTTTTTGCTTACATAGAAATCAGATAGGAATAACATTACATTACTTACATAGAATCAGAGGGAAATTTGCGTCGAAACACAAATGAAGGTAAAAAACCTTTTGTTTTGGAGTATTTTTATTTCAATTACTTACTCAAAATTTTCAAGAATGACAACTCAATGTTCAGTGTTTATCCCAAGAAATATCTGGACAGCATCAGTATATTTCCTAACCTTATGTTATCAGGGATGATACAATCCATGACAATGTCATCATAGACCGGCATTTGTCACAACCTAAAAGAATTCTTCAGTGGGTTTGGCAGAAGACCAAGTAAATATATCATTTCATCATTCTTCTTGAATCACCCTCTCCTATCAATTTCATACTGTCGCTCCCGTTTTTTGTGACTGTTGAGATTTTTGTTCATTCTTCCACCTATTGCAACAGTGACGCTGGATCAACAACAACCACACCAACAAAAAAGAAAAAAAAAATTTTCGTACAAATCCAAATGTTTCACATCGATGTTCCGTTCTTCTACATTTCATGATGAAGCAATAGTAATGTGTGATAGGATTGGAGGTTTACTGTCAAATATATATGCCGTCACTCATTATCTGATGCTGTAGAAGTATTTGATGAAAATGTTAGGTGGTCGCTGTGGGTCATGTACTTGTGGACCGGGTTAACAGATCAGGTACGAGTTTCGAAAATTTCCCTGGACATCGATATTCTCAGAATGCATAAATGACCTCGAATTTGAGATTCAATGTCAATATTGATTAACTCTAAACACAACCAGAAGCAGAGCCTGAAATAACGGAATAACGATTGCTACATGTCAAAGAGCTACTACGAAATGTAGTACCACCAACTGCACTCTAGCGAGAAAGAGAACTGATAGATAGCATAAGGAATAGCAAGTGTTATTTCGCCTGAGTGAGTGTAAAACCATCTACCATTTTTTTCGGTTCATTCCACTCTTACTACACGCAGAAAAAAAGTTAGGCAAGACACTTGAGAACGAAATAATGATATCGAATAACAACATTTACACGAACTTAAAGAATAAAAACCTCAACAAAAAGGTAAACTGATATACTGTGCAAGCGCTTGGACGAAATGCTATTTTGTCAAGCGTTTGTTAAGTATTTTGGCATATTCCTTATCAATTTATAAAAGCATTTATAGAAAAGTGGCATCCTAGGCACAAACAAAAATATCTTTATTCCGAATACATACGTGAGTTTGTACAAGTACGAGTTTTTGATTATCTAGACAATCTATAACCAATATGAGGCAAAATATTTTCTTTCACATCAATTGAAAAAATCTAATGTCCCTCAATTCATCCCTCATATACTTATACATGCTACATAAACAAGCAAATATAGTTAGAAATACATACTAAGTTGTGTTCTAAAGCATCGTTTGTCATGGTAGCAATGAACATGTATTGTGCAATAAAAGAAATTAAAAACTTTCGAATTTGATTCGAATAATTTTTTCGAATCGGATCGAATCACGAATTCCATGTAAATAACAAATATCCCATTTTTGCCGTTACAACTTGTCTTCATCGTGAAAGTCAAGAAAATTTATAGTATAGTGTATGTTCAATTCACACTCGATGTCTAAGAGCAACAATTTTCATATTTTAACGACAAAATATAATCAATTTTTGTCAAATTTGTCGTTAAAAATGAAAGTGGACGATTCCTATGGTTCCTATGGACGATTCACAATTGATTCGAATATATTGTGCTTCGAATCGATTCGAATCACTGAATCGAATTGCCCAGCCCTAATTGCAATCCAACAGTTGGAAACACTGCGCTTCGGAGTCTTCACAACATATCAGAAGGTTTAAGCCCATCGCAACCCCCATTGAATACATCAGGCACTTTATATCGAAGACGAGTTGAATATTGTCGAATTTCACGCAAGATTAAATAACAGTTTGGGTTAGATTCGATTAGATTAGGAAATTTGCTTTGGATTCGAAGTAGAACTTGAGTTGAACTTCAAACAGATCTTCTTTTTCGAATCTGTATCCAGTCCGCCCGTTTGATTCTATTATTCTATTTATTGAAAGATGTAACATTTTATGTTATATCATGCTTGTATCTAGTTATTTTTCTATTGCCTTCATGCCCTCTTTTGACGCCATCAGTTGCAACTGAAAGCGATGAATATAAGATAGTTTGTTCTAATGTTTGTTATATATTTTCCAATTATTTCTCACATTTATGCTACATTATAATATTAAGGGCGTGACATATATATATAATAGCCGAAGGGGCAAAACTGTGTTAGAATCCGTGAAATAGTAAGAACTATAGTCACTATAGCAGATTATAGCACTATTACATGAATACACGTAACTGGGTCATCATGACAAGGCAGATGCACACCGTAACAAAACTACAGTAAATTTACTGGTCATTACTGCTAAAGACAAGTGATTTAGTTGCATTTTTGTTACAGCTGTAGCTGGGCCATAGCGACTATATAGTAGGTCTATAGTATAGTATAATATATAGTATAGTACGCAACAACGTGTATAACTGGACTTTTACATTGTTATGAGCTATAGTGACTATAGGCGGTCTAAACAACTATTGCATTTTAAAAACACATCTAAGAAACCTAGTAAATCAAAACATTTTTGGGTAGTTGACTCAAAACTTTTACTGATAACTGGTATTTGAGACTAATGGGGCGATGCTTGTTTGGATGAGTTGCAATTGCTGTGCATTTCCATGCATCGGGGAAACTTTTATTAAAAACTTTTGCCAAAATTGACGACATTTCAATATAAAACCACAGATGGGAAGCTGTCGGAACCGGGAGAGGCATTTGAAGCAAGTTAATAAGAACGCATTTACTGTCAGTGTGTAATATAACATCAGTGCGATATGGAAAATCAGGTGTAGAAGAGTTGTATTGACTCGTAGGTTTGTACCGATGTATCGGTATCGACTAGTATCGGCTATTTTGGGAGTATCGGTATCGGCCACAAAATGGCCGATACCATCTATATCCTTTAAATGTTTGGAATTTTTGGGGAATTCGCTCTAACCGAGGCCTAAATCAGGTTCTAAAAGGTCCAACTAACGGTCGCCATCTGAATGACGATAATCTGCTACAAAAATGAAGCATTAGTCGGCTCAGCACTATCCTCGAGATATCAAACATTATTACAAGTGGCTCAGTAGCTTACTTGGAAATGAATTGTTGAACTTTTGTTGCTTCCCTACGTCTCTCGGGTCTTTAATTTTGATTACAGAAAAAAGGTTATTACCACGCCTAGGGATGGATGAAATTCTCAGATTCAAGGTTGGAATTGATTTGGGCAATTTAGCCTTCTGATTATACACCTATCAAGCAAAGATACCTCAAAGAAATCAAATATATACTCGTTTTTGTGATTTGGCAAAATTTTTCCCAATCAAGAATTTATATTTCTTCGGGAACTAAATTGATTAAATGTTATGCTTCATTGGGTGTCTTGATGCTGACGTTAATTTTGGATGTTGCTTTTGAATATTTTTATTTGAATAAAGTTCTCCGATATTCTTTATTATGCAATTTCTTGTGTTGTTGCTCCAGGTATATTCAATCCACTATGGTTTGTTTCTTTGCTATTAGTTCTTTAACAGAGAATTTTACTGACCTTTTTGGAGGAATTTTAACTTTTAGAATGTACTTTGAGCATATTTGGAAGGCATTTGTATGAGTATCGGTACCGGTAATTCTGAGTATCGGTATCGGCTCATTTTGCAGCATCGGTATCGGAAAAAATTAGTATCGGTACATCCCAAGTGTTGGGATTGATTAGAGAACAGCTTGGTGACAACTCCGCTTTGTCTCTAGTGGATAAAAAGGTTTTCGATCAAATGAAAAACAGATTTCATCACATTAATGGGTCCTCTTTTGATCAAATTATATCCGGCTACGATTGAACCAATTGCAATCAAGCTTATTGAAGTCATGGCTTCTCTTTCCATTCTTTTCATAATAGGGTCATTCGCCAAAGATACTGCCATTAACTCTCCTTCTCTGTTTTTGTGAGGAAATTTTTCATCAGGAATAGGGACTCCAAGAAAGTCGCATAATGGTTTCCATCCTTGTGATAAATTATAAACAAGAAGTTTATCCGACGGTGCATTCTGAAAAAGAATATTAAATAAAAGAGACAACATTTTCTTATAAATATTGTTCAGAAATTCTCTTTAGGCTTTAGGTCAGAAACCCCAGCCAAATATTTTTTTTTATCATCCGATGAAGGTTTCCTCTCTTTCAGTCGTTTGTAATGACACGCAAGATCTCGAGCTCGAACCTAGGCGTACATATGCCTCAGAATTTTCGCGATTCTTTGTTATACAGAGGAAATGAATTTGATAAATATTTATGGTTATTTTATTTTTCTTATGCAAAAATTAACAAAAGATATTGTAAATTTGCAGTTGGTGAATTTGTTCAGCAACATCCACTTATATTAGGTAATAGATAAAAAATTATAACATTGAAACAATTTTCGTGAATTTATCATAGGATAGTAAACTATAGGTAGGGCTTACCTGCATTACATAAGCATTATAAGTTCTAAATTTCAATTTCTGTAACTCTTCATTCAAAGGAATAGGTCGAAAATACGTTATCAATGGACTATATGGTATAAATCCGAACATGATGAGTCCTAAAAACATTTTTTTAATTGAAAATATTTCTATAGATTTTTCATTATGATCTCGAGGCGTGCAAAGTTTATATATTTTTCCTCAAATACGCTGGGACATATGAATGTGGTTCATAAACATCATCGATTGGGCCACCACAGCTAACACAAAATGTGACACTCGTTTGGCAAACACCTGATTTGAGAAAATATGAGGCACAAGGTCTTGATACTTGTCTTTCTACATCGTTAATGTTAGTTTCCCTTATGAATTTGACAGTTTCTGCTCTTAGGCCTATACTTGTTGTTTGATAACGAATTATATTTACCATTAACCATAAAAACTGTCTTCATTGCGTTTCTAAATGTTGGTGAAAACACTTGCACCAGAATAAACATAAAATTTATTTCTCCGACGCGAACTTGATTTTCGAAACTTTTAAACCACCTTTTTTCATCTCGTGTCATCAAAATTATCTGAAAAATAATATTATACAAGTAGTGAACACATACGCACCCTGGAAATATATATATGTATATAAAATTTCACAATCTACTTTTTATAAAAAAAAAAACTGACCTTAGACTCTGGAAATGCCTTGTGTATTTCTTCCCAAAACTAACACGCTGGTGCATCTGTCACGGCGTCTACGTTTTTATACATTCGTTCAAAATCCTCCGTGTTCCAACCTTTGTTCAAAATTTTAGCCCAATCTTTTTGAAGTATTATTAAATTCTCTATGAAATCATATACATTATATCCGAGAATTTTCAATGCCTCTTTCAGTGTTTTTGTTCCAGTCTTTGGGTAGCCTGCTACAATGACTTTCATGGTTGACTAAAGCGACTGTTCACGCCAGAAAATCTTTGAATAAACTACTAAAGGCAACTCACATCAGCATAAGAAAAGCTCTGTAAGGATTTTTTAAGCCAACGCTTTATGACAGGCGCATGGCTACTAAGCATTATATAATTATGAAATCTTTGAAAATATGGAAGCTAACATCTCATTAGAATATCAGTGCAGTGCTTTAACGGGAAGTTGTCGATTAATTATTTGGTGTTATCGTTCACGTTTCGTTTAAGTATTTATGATATATCCGACGTTTTGACGTGAATTTATGGGATACGTGACTGCTTGATAGATCTACTTTTCTCAATTCAATAATCCTTGAGTCAAATCAGTAATTGATTTAGAAATTGGGCCTTTAAGATATCACCCACTAAATCGAACGTTGCGCTATTTACGAGAAAGCGTAAATTGCCTCCGACCAGATTGCACGATAAAGGTTGAATTCTACCAGTAAAAAATTTTTGGCATGTATCTCGGGATAAATTTCGACGAACGTTCATCATAAAAACCGCATACAGAATATGTACGACAGAAATGCACTAAGAGAATTAACGATATCCGCCATTTAAGTGACACAACATTAGGTAGGGGATTTCGGTAAAAAAAAAACAATGATATGCCTGTACAATCCCTCATCCTATCTGTGATCGAATATGGCGTGAAATTTTCTATTTGACATTAAAGCATAAAACGGAAATAGCACTCATCCTTACAAGTCTTCTGAATTCTCGTTGTTTCGTACAGGATTAGCATTATTTCAACTTCGATAAAACCCTAAATATAGGAGTACAGCGATGAAGATCCAACGAAAATCCCAAATTTTACGATGCATAAGGCCGAGCCGATTTCTCGAAAAAATATTTTTGCTCACTTTCGTACTATTCAATTCTAACTATTTTCATAGTTTCCATGCATATGCATGGCTCGAATATGTACATCATGCAATGAATAACATAATTGCAATGTTGTATTTTGATAATGTTTCTTTTCTGTATCAAACTATGTTTTAAAATTTCACCAACACATCGACTCAATTTTATCTGAAAATTATCATATTATCAATATTTCCAACTCAACTTTCCATTACAAATTCAAGCAAAGTGAAAAAAATTCGCGAAACCAAAATTACGATTAGAAAAGGCCGAGAATTCGATTTTTGATCTTATTTTGATTAATTACTTTTTGATTATAAATTTCAGTATAAATTTCAATTTCGATTCAGATTTGCATATTATTTCTTAATACTTTTTCTATCCACAGTGCAAGAAAAAATACATGCTTTGCGAAAGAATCGACTAGAAATCAAATGTCAATTTTTGTAAGTTCTATTTGTACATTTTCATACAAACTACATTTTTCAATTATGCGCTTCGTTTCTGATGCGCCTTGACAGAATCTTCAGGTTGACAGGTTCTTCAGGATTCAAATGCTAATATAAACGCTAATATAAACTTTACTTAATATACTTACACGGTATATACAAGCGTTTGTTCTGGGGATCAATGCGCCAGATCCTCCACAGGGTCGAAATTTGAAATCAGTGATTATAACGCTTAGAACCATAACATGATGTTGACAAAAATGAGGTGTAACACAATGCCATGCTTCAAACTTAATTCCCATAACATAATCTGTAATTGTTATTCCCTCATCATTCAGTAAACATAAAGGTTTACGCAATTTCATATTAACAGTTGAGGAACACTTACATATAAAGTAGTACTGATTGAAGAATGAATACTGAAATATTGGAATATGAGATTGGCAAACAAAAAAATCTTGGTCACTGTCACCGCACAAGGTATGGGTCGAGCGTCAGCACTCGCTTTCGCAGACGAAGTAGCAGAGGTAATTGCAACTGATATCAATGTTGAAAAACTGAAACAGTTGTCCGATGAAAAAAGGGCGTAACTATTAGGAAATGTATGTAATGGATGTAACAAATAAGTCGGAAATAGAACGATTGGCGAAATAAATTGGTCGCGTTGATGTGTTGTTCGATGTTGCAGGATGGGTACCTCATGGATCAGTTTTAGATGTGGATGAAGAAACTTGGGATTGAGCAATGAATATCAATGTGAAGGGTATGCTTTTCACAGTTCAGAGCTTTCTCTTTGCTATGATAAGTCATGGAAAAGGCAACATAATAAATATGTCATCTGTTGCTTCAAGCCGAAAAGGGACCGTCCTATGTTGTGTAGATCAAACATCAAAAGTAGCCGTTGTTGGTCTAACCAAGGTATTAGATATAACTGCATCCAACCTGGCACAATAGATACACCTTCACTGAGAGACAGAATTTCAACCAATAGTGAGATGATTCCCGAAGGATCTATAAAATTGTTTCAAACTCTAGTTGGAAGATTTGGAAAAGCTGAAGAAGTTGCCAAATTAGTTTTTGATCTTGCTTCTGATGAGTCAGATTTTGTACATGGGACGGAGATAGTAATCAATGGTGCTTGGTCTGCATAAACTGACTCATCGTATGATATGGAGGAATTGCATCTTTTTGTCAAAAATACTGTGGTGAGACATACTGTGATTCTACTTCCATGAGTGTGCTAGATTCAGCTTGATTAAATTTAGCCTTAGTGCTAGATATGCTATTCATTCAATGGTATTATTTCAGTGTGTCACTAAGTCACTAGAATATTATGATGATAAAAAAATGACATATTATTGAATTAACATCGACTTTGGGTCATTATAACGTTTCTATCGCTACTTTTATAAATGTGCTAGATCCAGTTTAATTAAATTTGGCTATAGTGCTATCTATCACAACCTTTATTGGCATGCACCCAAATCAGCGGTCCTCATTCACAAGTGGTGATGCAGTGAACTGATTATGTATTATTAATATATACATTATAATTTATATTATAATCGTTGACATCTGTGGGAAATACTGTATGATTCGCGATATCACAGACAACAAATAGCTTCAGAATTTAGTGCATCATGAATTAATTTTGAAAAGCAGTGAACCTGTATGCGACAGTTCAGTAAATTTTCTCAATGTCTTGTGTAGAAATTGAAACCAGGTAGGGTATTTTTATCAGTGCTCACTGCTCAATAAATAGTCTTAAAATTGTCTCGATATAAAGTCGCCAAATAGGGTATCGCCGCTTCGGGTACAGTACATCAGTGTTCCATGCTTGGCTAAGCAAAATTTCTGTTTGAGATACAATGTACGCGTGTGTTTAGAGGCATACCTTCCATGAAGGCATCTTGTGATGCTACTATGGTAATCTAGATTATTTTAATAAAAGTTTTGCATGGCTTTTCGTTCATACAATTTTTCTTTTTGTATTGTTACATAAATCATTTAAATACATACTAACTTGCAGAGACTATTTTTTTCATTTTAACACAAATTTACCAATGATACTATATCTTTGTGAAAATTAAAACAAATTTGGTTGCAGTTTGATCTTGTAATGACGTTATAGGAGCAGTAGGCTCAGGACAGAAGTTGTTTTTGTAGTGCTATCAAATTGAGAACTACTGGACTGAATATCGGAAGAAAAATTTTATTTAAATAAATTAATTATAAGCAACTATAATGATAGATATAAATTACATCTTAAAAAAGAGTTACGTTTTTTTGTTGGGAATGAGCAACTAGCCTATAGTAATAGCCATCAGCTATTTATATTTTACTATAGTTATGTATATATCAACGAGAAAATTTCCGTTATGAATCAAAGTTTGAATTTAATTTCAGAGGACCTTATGGAACAGCGGAAAGCAGTGATGTGCAAATATTCAAAGAAATATTGGATGAACTACGAGTTGTCACAGATGAAAGTGAACTTGAGTCATTTAATGTCGATTGGTTGAATACTGTCAGAGGACAAAGTAAGGTATAATATGATAAATATTTCTGAAAGGTTGATATTTAGGAATAATTGGGTGTGCGATTGACATTTTAGAATGTATTTTAAAGATGTAAAGTAAAATCTTGATGTTCTGTAAAAGTTTTATATTGTTTATCTGGATATTTTCCGTTCTAGGTTCTGCTGAGACCCAAAACAACTGAAGAAGTTTCTAGAATTATGAAAAATTGCGATGAAAGAAATCTAGCCGTTGGTGTGTTCCTATGTTTGATGAAATAATTCTTTCAATGCAACTAATGAATGAGATCAAATCAATAGATCCATTAACAGATTGTTGTTAAGTCTTGTACGCTAGTATTTCGTAAAAATATATGCTATATCATTTTTTTTTTTAAATTGATGCCTATTCTAGATAGTTTAATATCACAATCCAATGTCGTCTTACCACTATCCACAAAGGACTGATCAGAGTTGTTACCTTAAATCTCTTTCATGATCATGCATTAATTTCTGAAAAGCATATAAGATAAAATTGTGTCAAAATGAGAAAAACTGCTAGTTTATTCATTCCATTATTCTATAACCCCATTAGATTCCCGAGCTTGTTTGAAAGTGTCCCCTATAAACAAAATATGGAGCTGCAAGTTAGATGTTAATGATTTTTGTTTAATAGCATGCTGATTTTGAACCTTTTTCTACAGTTTTGTTGCTGACCGGACAGCCAAAAAGAGGACTAGTCTAAACCCCGTACCTACAGGACTAAAAAGTATCATGAAATATTGTCCATTTGGTAAATTTTGTTCTGATTAACCCATTTTCTTCGGGCTACTAAGTAACAGAGCAGTTGACATTCTGCCAGTCTCTTTTAACCGACTGATGAACTGTTATTTAGTGAGTGCTTTTGCTAGATCAGGATGAACTCAAATGAGTGGGCAAAATCTTCAAAATCAATTTTTGCCGACAGTTTATTAAATATCATCTGATTATTCAATAAATGTAGGAAAATTATCATCAGATCTGTTGAGTTTTTTTTTAACTTGAAAAACTTTCGCAGGCAATATGAAGCCTTCGTGAAAATATTGCAGAAGCTCTTAACAATAAAGGATATACTTATAAGTACGATATAACATTACCAACACCAAAAATGTATGATATTGTCAATAATACGAGACAAAGAATGGGGATGGATGCACTGTGTATGGATATGGACATCTTGGTAGATTTGTAATTTAATATTTCTAACAGGGTTTAAAATGGCACTGACGTTTAGGCTCTTTGGAATCGATTCTGTTATTCTTACCTTGGTAAATTGATCAAATTTTTTGATGCATTCTCTTTTTATTGAAATTCGCTCTAAACAGGACCCAAATGCCCAATCAAAATTTTATTTTATCCCGCATGGTTCAATGATGTACAGTGACATAACAAAATGGTTTTGGTCAAAAACCTACCGACTGGGATGCCCTTTTTCCCTTTACTGCTTTTTTTCACCATTTCTCAAATGAGATATAGAAAAATACATATTTTCATTGGTGTTCTATTAATCACACGGGTGACGGCAATTTCTCCGTGAACGTTGTATCTAAAGAATATGATTCTGGAATTTTTGTCAAAAGTTGAACCATTTGTTTAAAAACTATACAACTGGTTTAAAAGGAAGCATAAGTGCTGAACATGGCTTTGGGTATTTATTTTTCCCTGGATAAATGTTGACACCGATCAGAAATTTTATTTTGTTAAGCGTGAGTCACAGAACGACCGTGCCTCATCGGCACGATCCATCAGTGATTCACTAGATATAATTAAATAAATTACACTTTTAGATTTTTTTCAATTTAAAGAAAAAAAATGATATCGGGCTGAACAAGTCTCCGGAGGCAGTCTCAATGATGAAAAATATTACATTTACTGGATCCTAAAGGAATTTTGAATCTGTATACAACATTGCCTTCTTAATTTATATTTCGTTTGCATAGCCAAGTTAAAAGTCATACAAATCAGCAATTATATTCTGGTTTATGACATAGTGCCCACACAAGAGTGAAGTAGTGGAATTTAACAATAACTTAGCCACTGAAATTATTTACTTGAATTTGTGCATACTGGTACTTAATTAAGCGCATTATCCTATTTTATCAGGAACACTGTAATCTATGCAATTTGATAATTTCTTGGTAAACTGGTTAGTCCATGTCAAGTACAGCATCACAATAAAAAAATTTGCTTCGATGTGCGTTTTGAAAAAGGATTTTGCTCAATGTGATGTTGCAAAGTCGCCATATAAAGAGCGTTGGACCAACTGAAGTATTGAGAACTATTTCAAGAAGATGTTTATTCACTCAACTTACTGGTACTTGTTTGCGTGACTGCGTATGTGGTCCTCGGTGTTAGATGATGTTTAGCCTGATCAGATACAAAAGAAGATTTCATAAGTGGCAGATGGCATAAAGGGCAATTTGAATAGTATGTGCAAGAGTGTCAGGAAGGTTTTAAATAATTTTCTGCATTAGGTTTGTCAAGACTAATTTTTTATCAAGTTGAATATGCAAGCCTTGGTTTGCATCAAAAAATATTTAGTTTTCTGGATCAAATTATTGATTATATATACATATATGGAGTGCGGGAATGTTACAATGTACTCTATGCCCAGTCTTTGTATGGGCTGCTGATATCCTGATAAATTTCACCTGGCAAGTAATTTAATAAAGTTAGTTTGTTTCAAATGACAACAGGCGTTTGAATTCCCGTTGTGTAACTGTAGAATGCACTGTGATCTAACAGAAAATATCGCAAACCTAACAGCCATGTTAAAGCGTGGTCTGCCTTGGTCAACGATCAAAAACATCTACCTCTTGTTTCTTTTTTGCTGTTGCTAGAAATTGACACATGCTTTAGAGAACTTCCTAAGATTTGGATAGAGAATGCAAATTTTCAATATCTGTCTTACGAATCAAATTTTTTCCAAACATGATATTATTTCAAGTAACTTATTCCCGATATTTTTAATATAGGTCAGCTTGCAAAACAAAGAAACGACACGGTCATTGGCCAGATTCAATGGCGGTGTGTGTATAGATTTTAGAACTGGGCCCACAAGAGCTTACCCTGAAAACCAAAGATTCAAATTTATATCAGAATGTCTGGCTTCAAGGGCTGACAACGACAGAACTGTACATACACGATGCATAAAAATCTATCATAACCATTATTTGTTTTCTCAAAACACTTAGGAGCTACCACCACTGATTCAAGTAGATTTATAGTGGTGTTGGGAACGAGTCACTTCACTTGATTCCTGAATCTAGTCAAAGAACACGCGAGTTGACACAGAGACTTACCAAAATTGAAATTTAGTCACTGTACTTTCAAGTCGCAAGTCATACATTTACGAGTCGCAGGTTGAGTCACGTGTCGATTGCTAAATGTATTCTATTCTAAAGCGATGGCAGATCAACTTACCACTTTCATACAGACATACCGGTAGGCATAGTTTATTTCGACAACTCTGACGACACAAAAGGCGATACAAATAAAGATATAACATTACAGAGTCATCAGGAAAGCAAACAAAACCTACAAGAAAGTTTAAAAACTTGCCACGGAATAAGTTTCAAGGAGACATTAGAAGAAAGTAATACGCGTTTGCTCACCTCAAAAAAGTATATAAATATTTTAAATTCGACCAAACACATTATACGGGACCCCCTCCCGCACGAAACAAAAATAAATGAAGGGGCGCCAAACACACACACACTCACACTATAAATTGAAAACAAGCGAAAAAGTAATTGGACTGTACTGGAGAAACTGTACATGGGAAAAAAATACGTTAAAACAATAAAAGAAAATTAAAGTAAAACAAAAGATGCGTAAAATAGAAAGTAAACAAATGCCCAACAAAAGATTCTTAGAATGAATTGTTAATATATAAAAATTGTTTTATAAGTACTCATCATTTGATCATTAACGGGTAGACGAACACGGGTTTTACCGCATCGTACATTTCATTTTCTACGTTATATTCTTCTGGGAGGTGCGTTTTCTTCTCTTATACCTCATGCAATGTGATTTTTCAACAGATGATTGCAGACTTGGGCTACAAGTCCAGAGTTAAGTCTCATCTGCATATTTTCGATTCTTTTAGCTGAAACAACTCAAGTCATTGAACAAGGTGACTAAGTCTCCCTGACACTGAATTGTACGTCTCTATTTTCTGATGTTACTTCCGTTTGCTTATCCAGAGCACGGAAGGACATGGAAGTCCTGTTTTTCGTCACTATGCTTCGGAGAAAGCCTAACTTTTCAAATGTTACAATTATTTACTTTGCATCCCACCCAGTTTTAAGCTACATTCTGGTAAGTCCGTTCTATCCATCCTCGACCCCGCCGTTATCGAAAACGCATCCAAAAATACCACTCAAAGTTACAATTGCTTGTCACTAAATCTTTCACATTTGGGTTGAGTCATACAATTCAGACAATCCCAATAATTTATTTTTACAAAGATCTAAAAAACCAGCCTTGCGATTGTCTATCACCCAAAGGTTCTAGATCTTGGTCGAGTTATAACATTCAGATAATCGAGAAAATCCCTCATTTTTACGAAGACAAGAAAACCAGTGCTACGATTGTTTATCACTTACTAAGGTTCTATTTTATTCTATCTGGATTGGGTCATACCAATAGAGGGTCATACAATCAAGAAAATCCCAATAATTTATTTTTATTTATAAAAAAACAGTGTTAAGTCCCAAGCTACCTAAAATATTGTGCAATAATAAAACATTGGTATTAATAAGTAGCAGAACTATATTTTCCAAGTCGTGCAACTGATTATATTATAACTGCGCTCAATTTGTACAATCCTCAAGAACGACATAAACCAACATCAATCGGAGACAGCTCTCCACTTGAAGTAAAATTTAATAACCTAGTCCAGATTCCCATTTTCCGACCTATGAACCAAGATAGCATAATGAAAGCACCCTAGTTATTTTTCTAACTTGAATCTTTTTTTTTTGTTCGAACATCTTTTTACCCTGGATGGAACCATGCGGTTAACCTATGATCTCTGACACAAGCTCAAAGTCGAGAAAATTTCATCTTAAGCAGTAGGGCAGTAGGTAATGTTGCATTGTATAGACGTTAGTTGGCAAAAACAAGTCGTCACTGTACCCTATGAGCACTACCCTCAGCCCCCAAGGCTTAGGCAATTTCCACACGTGTGATAATTGCTCACAGGAATGGAAAATGCTGCAATTTGTATTATACCTCCAAGATGTCACACAAATTGAATGAGACATTTACTTGAATTTCAATCAGATCTCAAAAATTACCCGCTTGTTGCATTTGAATTATCTGCTTGTTTTATTGAAACATTTGAATCTGTTGGTACTGGCTTTTGAACCACCAATTGATTAGCCATTGATGTGACTGACGATCCAACAGGATTCTCATTTTTGATCATTTGTTCCATTTTTATTTTCTGTTTTTCTTCTTTTTCTAAACGTTCTTTCTCACGAGCTTCTTCCATTTCTTTCTTTGTTCGTCTTTTTCGTTTTGGCTTCGAAGGAGTGTCCGCTGCAGGTGAAGGTTGTGTCGTTTCGGTTTTTCTTTTCCGTGGTGTTCCCGTACTTGCACGTTTACCTCCTCCAAGTTTGGAAAAATCAGGATCTGACCTTGTACATTGTGGACACATCCACAAACCTGAAGAAAATATAAATCCATCAACATAACATGATTTCTGTTTTTAACATAAAAATTCAGGCAAATCCTGTCCCACATTCTGGTGTATTTATCAAAAAGGTTAGATGAATGAACCAGTAAAAACTAGAGGAAACCAATAATTCATATTGATAAAACCAACTGGCAATGTTTTAGTTCAATAAATATAACAGTAGAACAAAAAGATGGCAATCTAGTGACCAGATACCTTTAACCCATTAAGAAGCATAATATTTGCAAATCAGCCTCACACGACCATCTGTGACAAGTCGTCTTTTAAAACAATGTTCAACAAAAATATTCCATACCTGAAGGAAGGTTTCTCAAACCCACACAAAATGTATGATAACCTCTATCACATCTGTCACAAAACATCATCTTGTCTTCGTGATGTGGTTTACTGCAGTATGTACATGTTTTACATTCAAGACATTGCCAGTTGTAGGTTACAATCACTGATACAAGATCTTTACTCATATCCAGACATGACGGATGCCCTGAAAATGAAATTACCGTAGTGTTATATCCCAGACAAATATTATTATATTCAGCTGGGGAATCTAAAGTCACAAACTACATAAAATACTTTATTTCACATATATTTCAGAATATTGACATATGAAAATAGATAATAATCTAGACAGGATCGACAGAAAAATTCATTTCTTCTCTTAAAATATAGTTTCACAATTTGAAGGAAACTGTTTAACTATACTGATACTTGTGATTTTGCAATCGATATTTATCTTACATAAGCTAGAATGCCGCCTTTCCATCAAAAACATGGCTTAATACAGCGTTAGCCACTGACAAAATTAGACCCGATTCGTGATGCTGCTAAGCAAGCGTTGTTGCCAAAAACGGAAGTTGTTTAACATTACAATATTTTTTGTTTTGTTGAGTATAAAAAAGTAAACTGCATTTTGTCAGTGTACTTACAAGTAACTTATGCATTTCTCAAATGCCAAATAAAATACTTATTGATTTACGAAATTTAAAATATATAGATCTGGTCCGAATTTCGTATTTAATTTTACCTACCGTAATTATCACATTGTGAACAAGATATTAAATCTTCAGGTTCTCCTTTCTTATTTGAAGACTCATCTTTCAAACAAATGCCGCATATCGGTTTATCAAGATCCTGAAATACAGATAGTAAATTCGGTGTTGAACAGGTTTGCAAAAATATAAACTCTATTATAAAATATCTTAAAATTTCGTCAATTCTATTTCAGGTTATGCAAACAACCAACTGCTTTCTGTTCCACTGCTATGAAGATTGATCATTCTGCGACAAGGGTCACAAGTATACTCGAACAAAATGTGTTCAAGCGTTGAACAACAAAAAAAACGGGATTCTTTTTATTCACATCCCAGTCAGAAATTTCATTCGGTTAAGCACAAGTCACACGTCTCATCGGCTTGTACCAGCAGTAACTAATACTATACTATCCTTTATTATCAGGATATTTTAAGATTTATTAATATTAACCATGTTTTTTCTCTTAGAGGGTAGTTTCGCCTTGTCAGGTAGTGTCATTCACTAGACTACGTGCTTGCGTAAACTTGGTAAAGAAATGTTGCATTCTGTGGAATATGACCTCATTTCTTGTTGTCCAAATCTTAGATTAGCCCAGTTAATTCATGGTGTATTCCTACTCACATCAATATAACTCATCGAAACTTCTTCATCGGGTTCTTGTTTCATTGGCTCATTTTTAACCTGATCATCTTTTAATTCCACTACTGTTGTTATTGTTGTGGATGATTGGTTTTCTGGATTTTCTTTGCTGATATTTTTCTTTGATTCGTCGGAATCCTCAGATGATGCGGAATCCGCTGAAACAATTACAATAAAATAAATAAGTAAAATCTTGTTCTGTGTTTACTTATTTAATTCAAAATACCGGAATGTCCTTGCATAAATACTGCTGTAATGTGGAATACTGAATGAAGTTTGTTTCGTTCCAGATTATTCAAAATTACTCATTAAGCAAAACAATACGACAAAAGCCTAATTTACAACTCTAAAATTTTGACATGAATTGTAATTTACTGCAAAATAGAAAGTTTTAAATATATTTATATAAACAATACTGGATTTTTGAATATCTTTTAAAACTTCTCAACATTTCTATAAGAGATGTAAATTTAGTGATGGACAAATGTATTTACATGGATTTAAGATAAGTTCTAGAAGCAAGATCAAAAATTCAATTAGGGATGTTAATCAGGTAATTGTGATAATTGAATGAGGTCGAGACCTCTAAATCCAAAACAATATGCTTGACTGATTGTCAGATATTCTCTCGCAAATAGTAAATTGATACCCTATACTAAATTCACATCTATCACCTGAGGATGTCACCTCTGAAACGCATACATATTTCAACAAAAACTTGACCAGAAAATTTTGAACTGAATGAATTTTTTCTTTTTGGTTTTTATATTGAAAAATACTAAAAAAAATTGTCAACTTATATAGTTGTAAAGACTGAATTTCAACATACAAATTTTCACGAAATTTACCAGTAGTTCTTAATTTTATCTGCTATAGATTCTTTTGTCTGACCGTCTTCATCAATTGATCTTAAACTCTTCGAATCAGCTGTTTCTGTCTCCATGGATTCTTGATCCTAAATCACAATAACATTGACAGTCTGAATATATTCTCACAATATCGCAAATTCATATAACTATAAAGAGTACTATGTTCAAAAATAAGTTGACATACTGTAAAAGTTAGACTAGTAGAATTTAATGTACTATATTTGTTTATTTTATTCGTTTCATGGCCACTTCTTGAAGCGGATCACCCTAGATAGAATATATTCATATACATCAGGTGTCGAAGATAGGAATCATTAAATTCAGGCCAATAACTACTTTCCATTAGAGAGGTCTATGAAATAGCAGTGTTGATGGTTTTGAAGCTTTTTTTGTGCATGACACAAACAATTTTGGTACCCGAGAGAAAACAATTCTGCTACCCTGATACCACAAGTGCACAAGTTTCAAAAATACTCACTGAAGCATCTGAATCCATAGAATCGAGAGAATCAGGAGGTGCAGGAGGAGGGGGTCCATAGACCACAGTGTTCAACGGAAAATAATTCAATTCACTAGATGTGTATCTGAAAATAATCAAAGATATTTTATCAAAGTGTAATAATAATGTATAATAATGGACTCGTACTCAAATATTTTTTATCCGACTCTGAAACACAAAAAATAGAATATAATATTAACACAATTGTACCACACTTAAATGTAGTAATGATTATATATGTTTTAACCAGTTTGCTTAGCACACAAATACGTTTTTGAGTTTTCTGCCATTTGTGAAATTTGATAGTACAATGAATGAATTGGGAATCTAAACATTACCAAATTTTAGCATACAAAAGTATATAGAATACTCTAGATCGGGCGACATTACGTATATTCTGCACCGGCACACCGCCACCAAATTGCCGGTATGCAAAGCCATTTTGCGCTATTGTGTCGTTTAAAAGACCTACGTGACCTAGTTAAAAAAAAAATCAGGTGTATACCTCTGAATGCGGGCGGGTTGTTGTTCGTGACATTACAAAAGTTCAATGAACAGTTTTTTGTCGTTACTTAATGCTATAATGCATCAACTTGTAACCATTTTAAGCGGTGTGTCACGAAATACTAGTATATTGGCAAACCGACATTGCAAAAATTAACGACATACAGTATTTTGGAAAACTCAATACCGATATTTAACGTCCTCACCGATACGCCGCCCAACTTTAAAATAATCAAAGAGCAAAGCATACACATGATAACATCTTCTGAGTATTGTTGAAACGTAAAAATAAATATAATCTCACTTTTGACAGAACTCTTGAAATTGTCCAGGAATTAACGCGCATGGATATAAACTTGGCCTTGTATAATCCGGATGAACTTTCTTCATTTTATGTTGAGGAATCTGGAGAACCTGAATATCATTAAATAGAATAATTCATTATTTTTTACAATTCTAAATTGTAAATTTGGCATAAGGATGACAAAATACATTGAATATTCAATTACATTGACATTTTTAGTACAATAGAAATATGATTAAAGATATCTTTTTAAATTGCAACAAAAACTTTGCTACATATACGAAACAACAAGTGAACCAGTGTCCCAAATTTAAAAAAATTCTCGTAACACACAAATAAAAAATAAAAGAACAGTTTTTTCAAAAAAAGGTCTAAGTGGGGTTATTTCGTAAACATGACTGAATTCATGTTAGAAGGATAGCATTGGAGTTGGACATTCTGTGAACATGAGCAAACCATGCTTGCGCTGCAATATGAATTTAAAAAATATTTGGAAAAGTAGAAGTATATTCATTTAACAGGACACAGGTCTTTTCCAAAGAGATTAAACTACATCATTGAACCCAATAATTGTGAAGATGTCTTCCATAAAGCAGTTTAAAAATTTATCGAACTTTTCGCTAAACTAATTATTCTGCAGAACCAATGTATTTATTAACCGATACTTACATTTGTTTGCATATCATAATACAATCCATATTCATCTTTTCTTTGTCTGTTAAGTCTCGCATTAAATGCAGACACTTGTTTCATTGCTTTCTTCAAATAATTTGGCATCTGCGATTTTTCGACTGTGGGCTACAGATGATTAACATTCTATTATTTTTCATTATTCAAAAAGCATGTAAAAGATAGGGTGGCACAATGACAGGTACTCTGACACCCGAAAAAATATCGTTTTATCAGAAGAAAATTAGCCAAAAAGGTTGAAAATCATCAACAGTACTATGAAACAGCAAAAATTCATTCAATCCCTGAGTAGACTTTCAAAAGAATAAATTGAACTGAAAAACACTTGAGGATGGAGCATATTCATGTCTTGCAGGAGTTAAAAGGCAGGAAAGGTAGATATACCCGACAGTTGACTTAGAGTGCTTCATGGAGCGGAATTGTGGAGTTAAATCCAGCAGAATTTGCTCAATTTCGGTGAATGTGGTTCGGATTGGCTTACAAAATATGGGACCCGGTTCGGATTCAGTCTCTTGATTTGAAAATTGCCGACTCCGCAGACATTAGCATGGGCATGTCTAAGTACATTGAATACATTAGACTAATGTGGTATGGGCTGAACCGAAGTTTCAAGTCACTATGTGCTGAAATTCATTACCGCAGAATATTGAAGATGTTTCTTCTTAATACTCTCTTTCCTTTTTTCATCAAGTACATTGACATATTCCTGATATTTTTCTGGATATTCTCGCATCATCATATCACATACATCTCGACTTCGAACAGCGGTCAAACCTGAGATATTTATTATCAGTTTCAATGTTAAACAATTTCACACAGGATTTGTTTGTGTTTTAAAGCTTTAATCTTTCATATCATTTATGATGATCCAATTTCAATTTGCAGTGCCACTAATTTTGCACAGTTTCGACCATAGTAGCACCAACCAACCGATAATATTTTTCTAAGCCAAAATTGAACCATGAATCGGTAATGCGTACCACCAAAACCATTTTTCAAATGATTCCATTCCAAAAAGACGGATCTTTAACATATGTGAGAAAATGTCGAGGGAAAGTCATTTTAGTGAAGTGAGTCCAGAACTACCCATTGGTCCTCCAGACCAATAACTTCCAACGAGATGCAATAAATCATACCTAAATAAATCGAGCTTACCGGTCTCAAACAAACAATTCACTCAATAAGTTCTTACCTAGTGTTACTTGAACTTCACTAACTAACATGTTCAACATCAAATGATTTAGTTCTTGAGCATCTAATTTTCTTCGTTCTATTTCTGCAATAAAAGGTTGAAAAATCATATTAATTTTCAGGCATAGGATTATAACTGACTACAATTAAAAGAAAATTAAGCAAAAAAACAAATATTTTTAGATAAATTTTTTTCGGATCGCAGTCAGTTTCTCAAGGTATTCAAGCACGGATATTCTGATTGAATAATTTATCAGTGACTTACAATGAAAAAAAGAACTAAATTATGTCATTAATTGGAAGAGGCATAAGTGGTGATTATGTTGTCATCACTGGTTGAAGATCCCAAGTCGAATCCCAGCAAATACGACTCCTCAATTTATGCTCACAACTCAAGTGAGGGTGCAATAACTCGTTTAAGCCTGGCCGAACCAGAAAGATCATATTTTTCCAACATCTCTGTTCGTCTCTAAGTGACTGTTCTTAACAGGGCGTTCAGGGTGATCCATGAAAAAAGTACAGTGTCACTACATATTTTTCCAAGTATTCCTTTTCATTGATATATGGATACTGTCGTTTGGCAAAGTCTATGAAAAGATCATATTTTTCCAACATCTCTCTTCGTCTCTAAGTGACTGTTCTTCACAGGGCGCTGTTCAGGGTGATCCATGAAAAAAGTACAGTGTCACTACATATTTTTCCAAGTATTCCTTTTCATTGATATATGGATACTGTCGTTCGGCAAAGTCTATCTATGAAACAAAACTAGTTTATTATATACCTGGATATTTTCTTTTAAATGAAGTAATGCTGAGAAATGAACTAATTTGTTCTTGTATCATATAATAATCTCCAGTATCATCATTTGGCCACTGATATTCTATCAAATCAGCAGCAGATAACGACGAGAATCTGGGAAAAAATGAGATTTTATTATCAGATAACTAAGTCTATTGTAATATTCTCATGATTATTATCAAATATGTGGCACACAGAATTTTATTATCTGAACCAGAAAGCAGCAATGCTCCAGGATTGTATGTAATATAGGCACAACTTTTCAAGGTCCAGATTTATGATGAAATTATTTATGATTAAATTAAGACTTATCATGAGTACCAAGTTGAAAATTCATAGTGAGTTCTTCAAATGTATCTGACATGCGAAATCTCAGATAGACCAATAGGCTGTCAGTATCATACTGACCAGACAAGGTGCAAGAGTGAATTGGATTATTTTTGAAAATGAATACAACTGTCATTGGAGTTGCTTCTTTCACTTGCAACACAGAGCCCAATTTTATTTTCTATGACCTGTTGTGTGTGTAAAATTTGCTAATTCCGGTACATGTGGCACTGAGCATATAAAAAATTTAACATTGTTGCTATAACACTTCAGTATAATATACTTTTATTATTTGGACAGAATGCAAAAGCTCATTACGTATTTCTTTGTTTCAGAATTGGATCTGTAGAACGAGTTGTCGTTGTGCTTGATGCCATTGAATCTTCATTGGTTGAAATCTCAGGTACCTGTTCAATGATGGGAGTGCTTGCAAGAGTACTTGTATCGGGTGTATTTGGCCATGAATCGGGAATATCCTTACTATCTGTGTTTTCATTGTGCAATATCTCCATTGTTTCGATATCTTCGCGTGACATTTTCCTGTCACTACTATCTTCATTTAATTTAGCATCAAATGAGTTTGTATCAAAATCACTTTGTTCAGGTAGCTTGATTGGAGCAAAAACAGTCCCGGAAGCATCATCATCTGGAACGTTTTGCTTGTCCGTAACTGGCAGCTCCACAATTGGAACAATATGAGCAACAGAATTTTCTTCTCCAGGTTCATTGTTCGTTTGTATATTGTCAGACGTTTGTTGATCAACAGAAATTATTGATGGATCACTCGACTCCATTTTATTTCAACATTCAGATGTATGAAGTATTTTATTTAGGCCTATACCAGTCTGCGAGTACGGGACTTAACTTAACCAGTAAATAAACAGTTCACGGTACCCACTGATTCTGAGAAAATACAGTGTTCAAAGGATGATAGTTCAATGTTTAGCCATACCATTGTAGAGACTTTCAAAGACAAAATCTCAAAGAGAAATAATATATACTCTAATAATTTTGCCATGCATGAACCAAGAAAGAACTGAGAACGATTTAGAAGTAGTATTTATAACTACATGATAATTACCCTTTGTTATTTAGTAATATATAATGTAGTTTTTGGACTACTGAGTTTCCTGTTTTTAAAATTGTTAGCTGATCGTATAACCCTGAACCGCTGACAAATATAATAAGCGCTATTCATATGTCCATTCATTTATGCTACATTTATATAAATATAAAACTTCTGTTTAGATATTTAGGTTTATGTGTTGATCGAAAAACTGTACTTTGAGCTGGAAATGCATTTTTGCAACAATGCTTTGTTGATTCAGCAGCTAAAGTTCGATTCTAGTGTAGGAATAAGATTGTTTCCTATTTTTTGAAAATATTGCATTTTGCAGCATTGAGTTTTGTGAATTAATCGCTAGATCACCAAAAAATGCGCCAACTCACATTTTTAGCATAAAACTACATTAAATATTTATGATAGGAACTACAGAAAATTGCTGTGTCAGTTTTTATCAACTAGCCACAGCATGATTTTTTTTATTAAATTCATCGGAAGTAATATTATAATTGCCAGATTGTTGTATGTATGTATGTATGTATGTTTATTCGCCTCGTAATAATCAATATAAAATTTAAGGATACAGAAGAATAAAAGACAGGATAGTTGCACAAGGCCCTGTCGACCTAAAACACTGGTGTGCGGCAAAAACCCTTTGAAAAAAAAAAAAAAATATATGTAAAAAAAAAAAAAATAATATTAATATGTAGAAAAAGACGCAAATTTAAAAAAACACAACATAGAAATTTATACAGGTAATGATACAGATAATGCAAAGTATATATATATATATATTGTCATGTAATACAAACTGTCTGGTGAAAACCGTCTTAAATTATTGCAATAAGAGATTGTGGAAACACGCTGAACCGTACCTTTAAGGACTAGACAGCAACCTGGAGTCAGATAGGTACGGTAACTTCAATTAGAGCAACAACCTGACAATTGTAGGCATTATCAATAGTTTACACCGTACTGCATGTTAACTAAAATAGAAAATACAGAATATAGTTTGCCTCTCTCTCTCTCGAAATGCACTAGCGTCTCTCCTTTTCAGGTAAGTCACAGTTGAATTCTAATGCAATACGTGACGACTCGGACACTAAAACCTGAGATGCTAAAACAGGCCTGCTAACCAGTTAAAGTTGTTTTCTCGGATTTTTGCCTGGTCATTGGAGTTTTTTAGTTATGGGAGGATTCATGTGGCCTTGTTGTATTCTTCAATATCATAGTAGGCTAGTTTCCAATTCCGCGTCAACAAAGACGATAGTCACCCGAGTCCCTGTTCACGAAAAATCGCTGATAAATGTATTTAAGAGCTCGCAAATGCGCTTTGAAATATCCAGAGCGCGAAAGCACGTAACTTATTTCCCATTCACGAAACAATTCCTTCAGAGTCCACGCACGATCGGAAAGAATCTCTTAAATCTTCACGTATTTTTCTCTGAACAAAAAAACTACATCGACAAAGCTCAAGCGCAACACTTAAGCCTGACAGTCGAGAGTGCTTGCAAAATGCCGGAGTTAAAATCCAGCAGAATTTGCTCAATTTCGGTGAATGTGGTTCGGATTGGCTTACAAAATATGGGACCAGGTTCGGATTCAGTCTTTTGATTCGAAAATCCGCAGACCTTTAGCAGTCGTTCGATACGGACCTATTGTACTGCAATAGTGAGAATTCGTTTGCTTTTGTATCGAGAACGCAAGCAATACCCTGGCGCACTGAATCCCATACAGCTAGATTTTATGTTAAGATGATTATTAGGCTACATTGCCTATTAGGATGGTTAACATTATTAACAGCCTTAAACCTTAGAAGTGGGCTACACACAAAAAAGCATTTGCAAACCTTGACAGAGCCTAACGAAAAAAAAGTATTTCTTATGCATTCCCAAGCTCCCTTTTTGGCAATGCGCTTCAATGCTTTCACATGTTTTAGATGGCAGTACAAACAATGTATCTGAATAAGCATTTGACATATTTACTTCGGGATTATTTTAACCACATCAACAATTTCTAAGCACTGTAGTGCTTTCCCATGGCCACATTTCCTCGAGTGATGGTGACTTTTGCTTTGTGACTTCTACATACGGCTATTCTCAAAAAGGTTTGTTTCACGTTATTTGCAAATAATATTTCGAAGATTCAAGTATTGCTTTAATACCACTTGTATTGATATCGTTACAGTGAAACACTTGTCGCGTTTCAGTATGCAATCAATGCTCAAATGAAGACGATTCCTGCGAAAATCGTCTCGCCAATCTCACATGATCAACACCCGTGTGGTTCGCGACATATAAATTCTACTCCTTAATCAGCGAGTGTGTGAGCGAATGCTCGAGGATAACATTTTTCCGCGTTTAAAAAGGGCAATTCATACTCGCGTTTCAGGCGTAAAATGTATTCTTTCATTATCGTTAACGGTGTTTCAAGAATAGCATTTTCCTCGTTTGTGGAAAATTTCGTGTTTTGCGAGACGATTGATTATTGAGAGAGTTTCGTGAATAGGCCCCAGGCGCGTTGATACAGCAGAGGTAGTCAAGACACTCGGCATTTTTTTGTGTTTCCGTGCAAATGATCATAAATTAATTATATAATTTTCTATAACTTCTAAAAACCGCCGCCCATCTGTGTTTCATACTTCTAAGGAAATCGAATTTCCTGTAGAAAAAAGTTGTTACAAATTTAATTTCATGAATCATGAATCGACGACAAAGAAACCTTTTATGCATCGGTGTTTTATGACTTCGGATACGACGCAAATTATCGATACCGATAGCTCGCCATCCATACGACGAGCAAGACCAATCCAGAACATCAATATATTCAAGAAAATCTCAAATAATTATCATCAAAATGAACGCGACAAGTGTTTTACTGTAAAACACTTGTCGCGTGCCAGTATGCAATCAATGCTCAAATGAAGACGATTCCTGCGAAAATTGTCTCGCCAATCTCACATAATCAGCACCCGTGTGGTTCGCGACATATAAATTCTACTCCTTAATCAGCGAGTGTGTGAGCGAATGTTCGAGGATAACATTTTTCCGCGTTTAAAAAGGGCAATTCATACTCGCGTTTCAGGCGTAAAATGTATTCTTTCATTATCGTTAACGGTGTTTCAAGAATAGCATTTTCCTCGTTTGTGGAAAATTTCGTGTTTTGCGAGACGATTGATTATTAAGAGAGTTTCGTGAATAGGCCCCAGGCGCGTTGATACAGCAGAGGTAGTCAAGACACTCGGCATTTTTTGTGTTTCCGTGCAAATGATCATAAATTAATTATATAATTTTCTATAACTTCTAAAAACCGCCGCCCATCTGTGTTTCATACTTCTAAGGAAATCGAATTTCCTGTAGAAAAAAGTTGTTACAAATTTAATTTCATGAATCATGAATCGACGACAAAGAAACCTTTTATGCATCGGTGTTTTATGACTTCGGATACGACGCAAATTATCGATACCGATAGCTCGCCATCCATACGACGAGCAAGACCAATCCAGAACATCAATATATTCAAGAAAATCTCAAATAATTATCATCAAAATGAACGTGAAGATATACTCTTAGAGTGGATTCGTTATATTAATAATTCCGTGCATCCTTGTTAAATTTAGCATTCAAAACTTGCACATAAAGAGTGTGTTCCCATGGAATCGCACACGATTAAATTGTACAACTCGTGAAATTAGTGAAATTGAACTCAGTGGAATTACAAACAGTAACTACAACCTGTAGAATTGTTCCCCTGAAATTTCGCTCAGAATAATTGCATGCAGTGGAATTACATGCAGTGTGATTGCAACATCAGAACATGTAGAATTGTACACGTGTAATTGCACCGAGAGTAATTGCATCTAGTGATGATCGAGTCCTTGGAATTGTACCCAGTCAAATATGTGGCGTATAGCATTCGTGCTCAATCATGGAAAATCTTTCGTGAGCAGTCGCTGTTAAGCGTCTCTGGTTTAGCAATAACGCACAGCTGCATAAAATACGGTAAAACAGAAAACCGGGCGATAGGTATCAGGCATTGTATTTCCTAATTTCCAGCCAACAACAAAATCTGCTACTACTAGAAGGCTAATTCTTGTTCATGTAAACAATGAATCAAGGAGCTGTGAGCGCTTTTTTACCTTCAAAAATGTCGGGATGTAGCTCTTTTACGGTGGACTCATTGGCGGGGCGACTTTGAGAAGAGTAGATACCAAATAGTTTATCAATATTTTTGATATCATTTGTTGCATGAAAAGAATTCAAACTTATAAATAAAGTATCCTTCTATATTTTTTAGCTCCTTTTAAACACGAAATTCAATTCAGAAACCCCAACGAAAATTTAAAACGGGGTAAAGTTAAACATGGCGGTGGGACATGTTTCCCAAGCTTTCGGAAGGGAGTGACAGTCGCCCCTGTAAGATTTATATTTCGCCCAAAAATGGTGCATTTTTTCAAGAATAAGGTCTAAATTTTGCACAGCTTCGACGCCCAAGTTTTGTTTAATATTATTTACCCCCACTAGATTTCACACCACTGATAAGAGCTTTATTTTTGTACTGATATAAAGTATTGTGGCCCATCGTTATCACTATTTTAAAACAATTTTTTTTTAAAATATGAAAAAAATAAAATATTTTTCTTGTGAAAAAATTTGAAGAATTCTCATTGAAAAAAATAATTTCTTTTAAATTAGTATAAGAAATGAAAAAAACATTGATAACGAAAGGCAATGGCATACCCCATCATTGTCATCAAAAAAAAAACGAAAAAAAAACTGATGATAACGATGGGCCACGAGGTCGGACCAACGTTATCATTTTACACGGTAAAATTCTGTGCTTCCATGTTCACGTCGCTTGAATTGGAATCAAGCATAATTGACTTATAATCCTGTTGTTATCCATGTTGTAGTAACTATTATTGAACCGTTGTCTAAAATGTAAAATTTACCATGAATTTAGCGTTTGGTATCGTGGTAGAGTAATCCTTTATATTCAGTTAGCCTGGGTTTTTTGTTACTAACTTTAAAGTAAAAGTATAAACGCCTTTAGGGGCTCGTAACTGCGCCTTGAAATATTCAACGTGCGAAAGCACGTATTTTCTATTCACCAAACAATTCGCTCCGAGTTTAGGCATGATCAGACAGAATCTCTCGAATTCTTACGCATAACGTACACTGATAAGTTTTGCCCGAATCCGCGCTAACTAATTCTTGCAATTAAATTATTTCTAATTTACAGGGTTCAGAGCCGGTTTTGTATCTATCTCATGTTCCATATAAGGTGGTAAAGAAATTCCTTTTTGTCAATGCTGCTCATACATCTTCCCAGCTCTCACGCGCTGTAAGTGAACTTGGTCATAACTTACAAACGATATTGTAGCCTTCTGATGGAATTCAACATAAATACGTACGCCGGGGTCATAAAAACCCAAATCCGAAATTGGCCAAAAACTTTACGGTGTTTTCCCATTATCACCTATCCTTGGGCGGTGAAGTCGTTGGTCCCGAGATATCGGTTTGTTCAGGGTATTTGCAACTGCTTTTTGAAAATGTCTGATCATTCAAGGGTTACTTTAATATCGCTACAGTGAAACACTTAATTGATGTTTCAATAAAAACGATTCTTGCTAAAATGGTTTTGTCAAACTCACAAAATCGCAGCCAGTCAGTTTGTGACAAACAGATTCTACTTCTTAATCAGCGATCCTGCAAGTTCGTTCGCGGATGCTTGAGAATGGAATTTTTACGTGGTTGGAAAGAGAAAAGAGGCAATTTCCTGCTCCCGTCTGTCGCAAAAAACGGATTTTCTTATTTTCGATAACAAACTTTCATGAAAGCTTTTCCCTTGTTTTAAGAATTTTAGTGCTTTACGACAAGATTATTGCTTAACGGAGTTTAGTGAATAGGTCATTGATGCGTTGCGTACTAGGCTTGAACGGTCCCAGTGTAACTAGGCTACATAAGGCAAGGTCTTGTTATTAGAATAGGTCTATTCAGCCGGTTAGCTCAATCGGCAAAAGCGATAGGAATACACTTCGAACTATGAACTTGAATGATTATATGAGAAATGATTGCTGGACATCTCACCGGTACGCGGTGGTCACGGCTTTCTCCACTAATCACGAACAGGAAAACTTGTAGTCGGTCAGGCAAAAACTTAGGCCTGGAAATGGTATTTGCATAAGAGGATCGTGGTTTGGCATATGGTTAACTCTCACTCTCGGCTTTCCCTCTCCCGTTAAAATTGAAATACTATCCTATTACAGATTAATTTCAAAATAAACAAACACGTAAGATATAGTATTGCACACACTATTATGAAGGGACACTCGCTATGAACGGACTTATCGGATAATCGACAATATCAACAGTGTAGCACTCTATCGAAATTTGTCAAAATATAGTCTTATATGCAATTTTGAAATGAAAAAGCAAAAAATATTTTACGGTAAAGAAAATTCTATGACACCCATTTATTCGGATAAGAACTAGCAAAAATCTAAAGTAAAGGGAGACAATACAGAAAAAAAAAAATTATGCATTGGAATATTACAGGATTTCAGCCCAGTAACTCATTGTCTTTCCCATTCACAAAATATTCGTGTTTCAAATATGCCCGAAACATGATAGCAGCATCCTATTCTTGGCTATTAAACATCAATAAGTCTCGTGAAAATATGAGAAATCCGTTTGAGATTGGAACCCATGACTTCCATTTTCAGACTGACAAGTCAAATTCTGATTCAATTTGGATGATTTTGAATTAAAATTTTATATCAGTCGGTATAATCGAGTTATGAAAGCACATCCAACTTCAAGCCAGTTTACCTGTACATTGTGACATCACAATCACAATATATATTTTTGACCGTATCAATTTGTCAACAATCGATTAAATAGGAAAATTATGGTAGCTAGAAGGATGTTATGTCTCTGCTAAGGCTCTATTATCGATCTCATTATAACTTTTTTACATTTCTATTTCTTTGTATTCCCGCCAGCCTACCGCGATGAAATAAAATGGCCAGAGAGGAAAACGAGATGAAGGACGGTCAAACTTCCGAAGATGAGGATATCAATAATGCGTCAGTGAAGAAAAAAACTTCCATAATTGCTTCGGTTTCAAAGTTATTTGCCAAAAAAGAAAAGAAAAATCAAACGGATTTGGAAGAAGCCGCCTCGAAGAATAGAATTCTTCATAAAATAGAGGAGAATGGTGATGACGACGATGAGAAGTGCAACACATCTGACAAAAAACTCTTTGGAACGCCTAGTGCAATTCTTGGTTTACTCACTCAAGATAAGCACAACGTGAAACCTGATAATGTTGAAACTGAAACTGAGAAAGATCCTCCCCCGACTACCGTTGGATGGAGCACTTTAGCCTCCTATTTTACATGGGGAGGAGGTCAACGAAGTGAGGTTATGATAGAGGAACAGCCTGGAAACCTTACTAGTCCTATTAACAACAAACCAAATCCAACAAAAGAAATTCCGGAGAAAAATGATAGCAATCCCGTATCACCAAGCAACAGAGATAGTCATGAAGAGCCGCCGAGTTACTTTAGAATGGCTACATGGGTGAACGTATTCTATTCAGCTGCTAAAAAGAGCGGCGACGATGATCTCCCCGTCGCCATTGAGACAAGTTCCCCTGCTCAAAAACAGCGTAGAAAGTCCTCATTAAGTTTCAGCGATACGAACATAAAGAAGTTTGAAAGACCAAGAACAAAATCGAAAGTTTTGGACCAACTCGGCATAGAAACGGAAGTGCAGCAAATTAAGTTGCCTACTTTACACAGAATTGTCCTTTCAAAGGCTTCACTTGCAAAGAAATCGGAGAAGTCCGAATCATTTATATCACTGGATAGCAGGGATGAATTAGTTACACAACGCGGTGATGATTTTGAAACAGGTAAATATATATTGCATGAGCTGCCTAATATCGCATGCAAAAGAACCGTGTATCCGCTGCGATTTTCAAACGCTATCCATGATTTTTTGTTCGGGGAAGGTGAGTTCGAATTCGAGTCAAGCATTTTGTCAAGTCATATGATTCACAGATACTAGCTTTTGACGTTTTATTCTTCATATAACCGATACTAACAATCTAAATGCTTTATTTCGATAGATTTGATTTTTGCATTAGGTCATTTCTCAACAAATTATAATTGATGTTTTACAGGGAAATTTCGCGGCAGAACAAGGAGACCCCGTGATGTGAAAGATTCAGGTTATCTTATTCAAAGTCTTCTCAATATACAAAAGAGGAATATATATTCTTATAATTTCGTAATTATTTCAAGTGTGCACACAGTTCATATTTTAACGCAAAATGCGAGGTGCGGTTTGAAAGCAAATCGCAATATTTTCGGTTCGATCCGATTTGAAAGGTTTTTCGAAAGGCTCACGAGTTTTATAATATTTTGTCTTATAATGGTGCGTACGTTATGTTAAGTTATCGAGGTAAGAATATCGGCATCGTTTCTCACAGTCAATCTAATTATTATTTGATCGTCTTTCATATGAAAAGACCAACATTGAGAAACTCAATATATCGTTCAGGTACAAATATGAAACTGTACGTCGCAATCACTGTTTGTTCATGTATTTGTGTTGGAGGATTGACATTTCTTCTAATGACCTTATGTAAGTATATAATTTGCAATATCGCAGTGTCAGGCCTTCAAGTTTGGTTCCGAAAAGAGACAATTTTTACTAAATAAAATATTCACCGTCATTTTACCTACAAAGTTGCGGAGACATTCTTGTGTCACATAAACAATGTAAGTCCACAAACTGTTGTTTTATACGTTTTCTCTTTGTCTTATTATACAAAAAAATTGCGCATAAAAAAATTTCTGTCTACGTTCTTCCTCGAAATCGTGCTTTTGGGCCAAAAAAGTCATACCCCAAGCAATTTTACGGCAAGGTACCAAAATTCCTCGAAATCGTGACTATAGCAATAACACCGCTATCAGGACAATAATCATAACAGCATATCTGTAATTTGTTTCAATCAGTCATGGGAAACGAATTAACATCTCCTATATCAACTACCAATACTGACACAACATCGCTTAGGCAGTTCCTGAGTTCTCTGCAGGTTTGTTTAAATCGATTTAGTTTCCAGAGACATTAAAATAAAGATCCTTCTCGATACATGAGAAAGCTTGTTGAAGACATGTTTTGTTGAAAATGGTCAGTAATGGCCCCACGCCATTGAAGCACAGGGTATTAGTGGTCCAAAAAAGTCCAAAGTAGTTTATTTCTTATTGAGTATCGCAAGTAATGGATCGTTTTCAAGTCAAGTTTTGGTTCTACCACGAAGTTATAACGTTAATACTAAACGTTGATATTTAATCTCGCTTAACGTCTAAAATCAACTTAGCGTAATTTTGTAGTTTTTGGAAGGCGTCTTTGAATTACCTGATACGGGTGCCGGTACCAGATATAGCCTAGGCCTTTGTACATACTGTCAACCTACGTACTATGGCATCAGTGGCAGGGTCAAATATCGAACTAGTTCGATCGCGCGCAACTGACAATTGAATTGGGACTTGCTTATTATTATTACTATCACTATCCTTTAAAAAAAAATACCAAATTAAATTTACTTAAACGTCACACGTCCAATTTGTCAAATATACCTGTATTAAGTCAGGGACAAACCAATAAGATTATCTAATATTATATATATCCGTCTTTAAGTCTGTATTTTACAGTTTACAGTGTCTGATCTAGTGAGCGTATTTCGGAAAGGGAAGTGGGTACGATTTAGAAATAAGTATTATCAGACTAATTTTTTGTCGTATTTCGTCGATACTTTTGAGTGAGTGACATTTTACCATTTCTTTCCCTATGTCAATATCGGGATACGACTACAAACTCGTTGGGCATGAATGCATAAATAAAATTTTATTGCAAAATTCATTTATGGAAGATATAATATTAGTTCCTTGCTTCTAGGTACAAGAAGTCGACGACGAGATGGCCGACTGGTCGAGTGACTTGAAAGAACTTAAATCTCCTCGCGCGCAAAAGATTATCGACGCTCTGAAACCGAGGGTAAGTAGACAAGTATTAGTTTTTTATGCAGATTTTCATTTCAAGCATTACTGAAATCCAGTGTGTTCTTTAATTATAATTATATATACAATTTTATAAGATCCATACCATTATATACGTCAATGACGCGGCAGATCTCTGAAAAGGTTGTAAGAATACCTACTTATTTCATTAGTGGAACAGAGTAGTTCGGGGCTAACCCATCTTAGTTTCATACTTTGCCGAATAAAATTTGGGGACCAATAAAATAAAAATGGGGACCAATTTTAAGAACTTGCATCTACGGGATTTTCTACTTCCACTTAGGATGTTTTTATTTCTTTTGATATTTTATGATGATTCATTCATTCATTTTGTATTGTCATTCAGATCCGAAGCGCTTTTGAGTCTGAAGGTTTTTCTACTGATGACGTCATAATCACGAAAATTGGACCAATCAGTGTAACAATTTATCACGTGATGAATAATACCGTGACGTCATTGTCATCGGGAGATGAAATTTCTATGGCGTCTACTTTTGAACTTGCTAAAGGGCAAACAATGCCCGAAAAGGACAAAGTAAGCGAAATATATATTGCCAAGTTGTGCTTCCCCCTCATCTGAACCTAATGAACTGCACTTCTGAACTCAACTGTTTGGTGTCGAGAACCGGTTTTTTTGCAAGATGCGATTATCAACACCATCTTCATATAAGTTTTACTTTTGTGAACTTTTGTTAGATCATAGCCTAACTCCTTCAGACAAAACACGAGATAACATATAAAACAGCGATTAATGTTACAATGCCACAAGGTTACAACATCAGTTTACGAAATTATAAATATCCTAATTCCGGATTCGGACATTTACCTAGTTGTACTGGATATCGTGAAAGACAAAGTATTATTTTTCCTCTTGCTTTCACAATCAATGACAATGATATAGTATATCGTTGACATAGATTTGAATCCCGTGAGATGATTGTACGTGAGGGGTCTGCTGGACACCTCACCGGTGCACGGTTGTTCACGTAAGCACTGATCACGGCTTACTCCGCCAAAAAGGTCCAAGCGCAAAAAAACGAGAAATATGATAAGCCAAGAACCGATTCGGAGCTGGTGTCTTTAGGAGAGGTCGTGGATCACTATATGATTAAATTGTATTCTCGGTTCTCCTCTCCCGCAAGATAGAAATGAAATCCTATACAAATCCGATGGGCTACAATAGAGTCAAGCGTTGACATAGATTTGAATCCCGTGAGATGATTGTACGTGAGGGGTCTGCTGGACACCTCGCCGGTGCACGGTTGTTCACGTAAGCACTGATCACGGCTTACTCCGCCAAAAAGGTCCAAGCGCAAAAAAACGAGAAATATGATAAGCCAAGAACCGATTCGGAGCTGGTGTCTTTAGGAGAGGTCGTGGATCACTATATGATTAAATTGTATTCTCGGTTCTCCTCTCCCGCAAGATAGAAATGAAATCCTATACAAATCCGATGGGCTACAATAGAGTCAAGTGGTACAGGCATGATATCAATCTGCCTTCCCTGTGATAAAGGTTATAGCCGCCGAGTTTTTACGGTCTTATGTAATTGCCATTTTTGATTGTATTTATGTTCATATGTCCGTTGTTCCAAGTATTTTTTTTTCATAATAATAATGAAAATAGATAGTAACTTATTAGCCAAATCTTAATTGTGGCTCCCACCTTCAATTTTTGTATGTCTCATGTTATTGCAATATCAGTATCATAATGTTTATGTATATATGCCCAGCCCAAACCTCAAGGTCATCGCTTGATCATCCGCGTCGAATTTGAAACGGCAGGAAAACCGTCCGACAATGCACAATTAATAGATCAAGTGGGAGAAGCAGAAGTTGGTAAAATACAGTTTATGCTGGGAAAATATCTTGAAAATCAGGGAGTTGTTGCTAAAGCAGAATCACTGGAAGGTGAGTACAATTTTGTCAACATTTTGACATTTAAAATGTTTCAATATATACATTTTTTTAATTGCTTTGCATGTTGTAAAAACAAACATATTTATTTGATTAGAAAGCAAAATTTTGTAAAGTTTAACCCGAATCTCAAGTTAAGCTAACAATTTCACTTCTGTTACAACAAAATTTATCTTATCATTTTATCAAACAGTATCACAAGAGTACCAAGACATGATCAAAGCTCAAGAAGGGAGAAATGTCCAACCAACGCCAAATACTAATCAGGAATCCGGTATTTTGATAAATAGAACTTTGACATAAAAAATTACTATTTAAAGCTTTAACCCGTTTTCAGTGAGAAATTTCATTGACGATATTTTTTCACCTCGTTGAAATTATTCCGCTGTGTCGAGTTTAGGGCTGGGTAATATCGAATTATTCCGAATTCGAACCTGATTTGAATATTTTTTCGTAAGATTTCGAATCGCTGTTTTCATAAAATAGACGAATATCACATTTTTATTATTACTATTATTGTCTCCATTATGATATTCAAAAAGTTTACAGTTACGAATTACAAATATTGGCATAAACAGACTTAAAAGCGATGCATTTTCAATTACACTCCAGCCCAAGAGCGAAATTTTTCATTTTAACAATAATGTACAACTAATTTTGGTCAAATTTGACGATTCACAATTGATTCAAATAATCTGTACTTGCAATCATTCGAATCACCGAATCGAATTGCCCATCCCTAGTCGAGTTGTCATTCCGTCATTGTTATAAACTTCGTCAGTGAATAAAATTGAAGAAAAACGAACCACCGATAAAAAAACCTCATTCGATGATGTGACCCTTTTCGGGTCTCTTCTCGATGACAATGTCAAAAATAAGGAATGGGGTCATTTTAGCGCTTGAAAACGACGGAAAAAACCAATGTTTCATTATTTGTGATGTTTAACTACTTTCAAGACTTGAAATCTTAATGTAGAAAATAATTTCACTTCTTCGGCCCAAATATTGGACTGGTTTACCCTGATACACGTAAAATTGCTATTTATCAGTAAAATATGCGATAAACGAAGTGTGGTAAGTGAAGCTGCAAATAGCATATTAATATAATTTTTCTTCCTTCCTGTTAATCTCATACTATTAGAATAAATATTGGATATTTTCTCATATCCGGAAAAAACAGAACTCAATATTGACTGTTACAAAACTGGAAAAAGTTTGGGAATGTCGAGAGCAGTAGTTGGTTGTCCTGCAAAGTGCAACAAAGTCAAAAAACCTACTCTCATTGGTACCGATTCATATATGATAGATTCGATGATTTGTCTTGCGGCGATTCACAGTTACGTCATTAAGGTACATGTATATTCGTTACTTTTTGTTTGAAAATTTTCTTTTGCTAAACATGAGCCACAGATGGACTGCATCCCGGGGCGCGATCCACAAGTGACTCATAGTTATCAAAATATGTTTTAATGGAAATTTCCTCTCGGGGAGGTGATCAAAATCATACTACAACGGATCGACAAATCAGTGTGGGTGATAGTATAAAATATAGCATGCTTCTGGGTTGCCTCATAATTTGTTTACTTGTTTTGTATTTTGAATACAATTCCGAGCAAAAATGCGCTTATTGGCCATATCCTGCACACCGCCAACGAACAAGGAAGTCGGTCCAGAAGAAATATTGAAATTTAAAAAAAACGCGTGCCTAATTCAACAATAAATTAGAAAAAAGGATTTTACAAAACGTGGACAAGAAGACGCATGAAAAATTTTACATAACAAGCGAATGTGAACTAATGAAAATCTATTCTGAAAAAATATCTATAATCCCTATAATCTGCATTTTAAGAAGTGGTAGATGATTTTGCCATCGTCCAGAGAAGATGCCACCTACTGCACCTTATCATGGCGCTTCAATTCCGTTTTGAATATTTTCCGTTTAGAGTACAGTTGCTGGTACTACACCTTCTAGTAGTTCTTTGCTATTAAACGGACGTTAGTTATGCACTGCTTCCAGCCTTGCTTAGAGTGAATTTCAATAAAAATGTACTCAACATAGAAGGAATTCGGGTTCAAAAATTTTTTTTTATGTATTTTGTTAAATTTCTCGCTTATTTTGAAGTAATATTGTAATTTACATTTGCAAACACGTTTCCCATGCGAAGAACCTTCGTAGATATAGACGTTGGGGAAATTTTTTTCACAATTTTCCTTTAGCATATATCTTCTTCCGTCATGATATAATATTTTTAGGCAGAAGATGGCGGCTCTGTTGAGTTCTTAAAATCGGGGGAAGGATTCTTGTTTGCCGGAGCTGTGAGGAATAAAATTAAATCTGAAACTATGATGAGATACGAAGAGAAATTCATTGTCAAAAGTACGGGTTGAAAGATAAATTCATATTAGGTCTAAGTAGCTTATAGTTTACCCCGCTTGCGTGGAAGCGGTCTTATCTTTCACTTAGGAGATATAAAAGCTGCTGTTTTAAACATCGCCCTTCCCATCAGAAATTTAATTTTTCTAGCATGAGATGTGCCAACGATGTAAATATTACATAGTATTACATAGTAATTTATATCCACAGAAGTTTTATCCTCTACATTTTATCCCAGAAGTATTTTAGTCATTTTTTAGTAATAAAGGGCAAGCTATAACATAAAATGATGCGTTTATTTGCACGACCAGAACCTGGACCAAGCTGGACTACTGTGAAACAACCAACAACAACTACAATGCCAACCACTGAGGGATTGCAAGAAACAACTAGACTACTCCTTACCGGTAAGAGAGGCAAGCATGGGTGTCCAAAATGTGTAACTGGACAATCTGCAAATGAGATTAAGGGATGAAGAAGCATTTAGAATGACCGAATGCTCTTGTACGCTATTCCAGTTAGTAATGAAATGTCATTCGGTCGTTATTATCAACGACGTTTTGAATTTATCTTTTTTGATGACACCAATATCGTTTCAAAACTCAATTTTTTTGCATAAACTCTATGGGCATTTGTACAATCAACTACTTTAGTATGACCCGATTTGTACATTGACACATCCAGTAGTAATTGTGTTGCACCATGTAACGTGGATACATTTTGCGGCGTGTGTGTTAAGTTAGTTGTGGGTACAAGCTCTTCAGCAAGACATTTCGTGAATAGCTAAAACAGTGTAAACTTAATGAGAAGCGTATAATGAGGGATAACCTTGTTTTTCAATCATTTCCTACAAATGGACAGAATTCGAGATTCGACAAAAGCGTTGACCTAAATGAATTTGGTATAGGGCAGGTCAATGTAAAAACATGATGATTACGATTCGAATGCTTTATAACTGACCATTTCCGATTTGTAAATTCATTTTGCAGGACAGATGACGGCACTATCCATCGATAAATCACCAATATCATTTTCATTGAGCCTTTCATACAGTACTAAATTATCGAGCGAGATGAGATCATTGCTCAGCAATAAGGTGAAGTGCAATTCTTTAATTATATAATTCGCTATCACTGTTCGCTAGATAAATTTGTAGACTTAAAACTAATGTAATAAAAGTGAGCATTCAATGCGGTCAATCTCGGTAAAGTCAAAAAAGCATATGTCTTATTATCGAAATACACCTTAGATTCAAGAGAACTGGGGCCTGATCTAGAGGGTTCTGCGATATGCAAACACATTTTTATCAAACTTCAAATGCACCACCGGGCTAAGTGTAAATTGAATGTAATGAATTGTTATAAACTGAGATAGATAAAAACTCAAGCGCTTCACATATGGTGTACTTGGTGGTTTACTTTGATTTTATAAACGGAACATTTTCGATATTGTCATCAAGATAGGCTGATTTGCTGCCAAAACATGTCGATGCCCCACCATTCTTAAACTTTGTAAAACGTAGTCCAAAAATAAAGTTGATTTGCATTTACAACATCTGTTTGACTATCTGTCATTGTGGAGCCGATGCGACATTGCGGTGGGGCAGTAGTTCATTTCCTTTCGCGGCACCGGCATTTAAATTCTTCGACAAGCTCCAGCTGTCTCATTTATCGTCTTGAGTACTTCAATGTCTGATAATCATGAATTCTGATGTAATCACAAAACTGCAGAAATTTGTTCTGTTTTCAGCTTCAGCACAATTTTTCAGGAAAACCTCAATTCCGCGAAGAAATCCTTCCATCGCAACGGCCGAACTCAAATGACGCGAAATATCAGCGTTTACGCATGACGTGAAAAGCGCGCGAAGCGCAATAACATTTCTACATAAGCCATTAATCACGAAAATGCTTCTATGATCGCATTACGGACACTTAGTCAACGTCGATTTTCAAGCGCAGTTTGCAAACCGTATTTTTTCCTATTCGCGAACCGTTTATACGATCCGCCCCTGATTACACGAACTTTTTACAACACGTCATATTAAATACATAATCAATATATACCTGTATATATCCATATTTTACACCTACATTCATTTATTTTTTTAAAAATATTGTGTTTTCAATTTTTGAAGTATAGCTGACGTATGCTATGGAAGAAATGAAATTTTCTATCGATAAGATGGAAGTATATGGTTTCGAGCCCGATATGACGTCATCATCTGCCTTGCGACTTTCATTCAAAGCATTTGGTGGATATAAAGCAAATTCCGAAGTGAGTGCTTTTGTAACCAGATCACTGAACGGTCATAGTAGATTTTAGTGAGCAGTTTTTCACAAAATTCATTTTGTAGATACATATTCTGTTTTTACTTGTTTTGTTTTCATAGAATTGCGGGTTTGTGTAAAATACGGTGTTTTGGTCGTTCCAAATCAGAAAACTGGGCTTTGAATCGTGGTCTGTTACCCATGCTTGGAAAAATAAAATTTCATCACGCCGTAGATGTGCCTCTTGCTGAGAATATTAACACTTGTTACTATATACAGGCATTGTTTCCTTACAAACCTTGGGATAGTGAGATGATATCAACTTTCATACTGAAGCTAAAAATACTTCTTAATGACGAAGGGTTACAACTAACAGGATTAACTGTTGCAAGTAATTTCTAATTTATAATATGTGCTTTTTTCAATTGATTACCAACACCTGAACCTGTTTATTCAGCGTTGGAGAATCAGTTCCTTATGGGACGTTTCCCGCTTACTGTGTAGTTACCGGTACTACATTTTTTGTTTCTCTTTACCATTTGGGTGGCCGTTAAAGAGCTTTTTTAAGGGTGATACTTTTGGCCCTGCTTGTAAAACAGCAAACTTTAATTAAACATATATAAACTGTGTTTACCGTAAACCGTTCGATGCGACGCTTTGAACGTCTTTTCTTCTATTTTTAATCCAATTTAAATTTATTGTAGTCGATGAAGACTACCATGCCGAACTTAACGTAATGCAGTCCACAACTACTGCTACTCCAACAGAACCATCAACATTGTGTACGTAAGTAGGCAAAATGATTATGTTTCTAATATTAATTTTCAAACTTACCTTTCAACAATTCACCATAAAAATAGAACAAGGTTGAAAGATCCTCCAAAACGAGGCCACAATACACGTAAAGTCTTACCGATGCATCGCGTTGCTCGGTAGGACAAAAAATAAGACCGGCCAATACACGGTATAAAAAGGCAACTTTTCCATTGAATCTCAGTCTCGCATCTCGCCCTAGTCGCCAGGTCAAGCAAGCATATTTGGTGCCTGCGGTTACAGACTCCGGCGTATGAATAGACGAAGATCAATATGAGAAGGCAGAGATTCAGAAGACTTCTATTGGTGTATAAAATTTACAAGAGGAGAAAGGGGAAAAGGTTATGGGTACATTAGAGTCTTGGGTGACGAGAGAAGTTAGATTAGTCATACACTGTATAAGCTTATACCGGTACCGGTATAAGAATCGCAGGCTACCGGTGCTAGTATAATTTCGTTTGTTGCCAGCTAATATAGAGTATACGACTAGCCTACTTCTACTTTTTAATGCAGTTAGGCAGTAGGTATCTCTATGGTGCTTCCCCCTGAAATCAATCTCACTCGCCAGACCTCGTCAATTCAGAATCTTGACACCTTCATCACGTGATTACAAGGTAGAAATTTACGCAACGAAACGAGCAGCTTCCGTTAGCTTGCACAGCAAACCGTTCAGTTGCGTAGGAAAATGTAAACAAACGCACGCGAAGCGTTGCGTAAGCGAAAAACGCAAGGTTAAAATAAAACAAACCTAGAAAAACGGAACCTACGCAAGCGTGTATTGCGGCCTTTATTTGTCTGCAGCTTCGCTGAACAACAAAATTAGATAATGTTAATAATTGTGAACAATTATGGCATTATAGAATATTTAATGCTCTCACGAGTTTCTTTCAGCACAAAGGTCCTAATGCCCTATACAAATAGGCCACATTCATAGTTCGTATTCAGCAGACAGGTGTTCTAGGTGCGTTTCACATTTTCCCAAACAGGTGCGCTGAAGTTTTCTTCTTGTTGAGTGCAATGAATTTAAGATCAAAAACGGAAGTTGATTCTATCATTGGAATGTTTGAAACGTTATTCGATACTGCAGATTTTGATCAGGTAGGCAATATGGCAAAAACGCTAAACTTCTATATGCATAAGCATTAATCTTAAAGCAATTTCTGAGATCACTCTATCTTAGTTGTAAAATTTGTGCGATTCATGGTTTGTCAAATGGAACAGAGATAGATCGCACTGACGAATACAAACAATATTTATAATTGAGATATATTACTCTGACGCAAGCCCCATGTTGTTTCATCAAACATTAACAACTCATATCCAACTGCACGAAAGGAAAAGCTACGTTATATCCACTCGCCTCTAATTTCTATCTTTAAATCATTTAACCGTCTGAAAGATTGAGTGTTTTTTAGTGTCCCTGACGGATCATCTTTAAATAAGTGCTTACATGTTCGAAGGATAATTCGACAACAGATGTTTCAATTGGATTACAGAATCTATTCCTGTTAAGGCATCATACTAAAACATTAATATTTAATGCCAATCCTTATAAAATATTTCTCAAAAAATAATATACATTTTGCTCAACTTCTTTGCATAGTTTTTCTTGCCTCCATTCATTCTTACCTCAGTGGTTAGTTGGTTTTATATGTAGACTCGAGAAAACTAAAATATAAACTGGCTCCCAATGATAATCAGAACAATGTTACGTTTCCCATATCTATGCCTATATGAGGTACACACAATCCTGCATATTGTTATAGTTCCGTCTTAAAATCGGAATAGCTGTCGTTGTTCCGGCTGATTCCGAACAAGGACAACAATCGAAGAATTACGTACTTATAACAGATGTAGGAAACAAGGAAACTAACCAAATAATCGCCGATTTAACTTTCGAATTGATATCTATCGTGGAGAGTCGAGATCCAGGTGGAGAAACTGACGAAAAAGAAGAACTATGGAAAACTCTTGAAGTACTTTTCAATTCATTTATACTTTTTGTCTCAGAAACTCATCTCTTTCATGTTGAATTGCGACAGATATGCCGTATACTGACACTTACACTTTACTTTCATGAGTTTACGAACCGTTCACACAGATAAGCGTATTGATGTGAAAAATAGTATGTACGTAAGTTTATTGACGCAGTAGCGCATATTCAGCATATTTTCTAGTTGTGAAACGCATTTCTCTGACAATTTCGTCGAAACGTGTTTGTTAGGCTTGAGTCCCAGATGAATTGCGCCGGCGAAGCGCGATCTATATGTCGCAATAACAGTTTTAAATAAAATCCACCTTCCACCTTTTTTTAAAAAATAACCAGTTCAATATCAGATAATTCACAGGAGATGAGAAATTATTTTTTCCTTCAAAGGAATTGAAAAAATACAAATTTTTCACTGATGATTTCGAAACAAGAAGTAAATTATTAGTGGTGACGTCACAAAATATTGTCGGTTTTGATGTAAATAAAGATCTTGAACAATACGAGAGTTTAAAGAAAAAGGGAATGAAAATATTATACACGGGTTATGACTGGACGGACAGGTAACCATAATTATTAGATATTACTATCAGTAGGATGAACTGTAAATCGAACTGCATTCAGTTAAATATGTGCTACCTTTTTGGATCATAATAGAAAGAAAAAATACTTTTTTTATCGAAACTTTCTCTTTCACCGTGATCTAGGCTCTGTAGACGACCAATTAGTAGCAAAGAAGGTTGGCGTTGTTCAGGAAGATATTGTCCAGACTACTCAAGTTATCACAACTTGACTTGAGTGGTGGAATTTGAGTGACGAGCCGAACGTCGCGGCCCGAACCAGAACCTTCTTCAACCTGCGATGCCAATATGATAACTACTTTCTACGCTTTCTGAGCCGTCGGGCACTGTACGGGCCGTCAAGATAATTTATAAGTAAAAAGCTAAACTAAAGCAAGAAAATAGCTACGCCTTTAATCCTAATAACATAAATAAATTACTTATCTGACTCAGGGAAGGATATCCAGATAAATATGTATCAACACCAGAGATAGATTTTGTTAAAAGTGTTCGTTCTATCGGAGAAATTGAAGAATTAGCAACTTATGTGTTCGACGTTATGAGGTACGTTGTTTTGCAACTACGCAAAATTTTTGAATTAAGGAATAGCAACTAACTTCAAATTTATCATTACTAGTATCGTTTCTAAATTACAAACCGGAAATTGATCCGTAAACACATTTGATATCGTTTTATAGCATTATTTAGCTATATATTTTAAGGAAAACCATGTTTTTTTTAATCTATTCTTAGTCAGAAAACATCTGCCAAAAAATGTTTTGTATGAGTCACTGCTGAATCGCACCGACGAGGCGCGGTTTACCTGAGGTTTATACCTGACAAAATAAAATTGCTTATTTAGATGCTCCCGATTCTCTGTTTTAGTGTTACATATTGGGCAAAAGAATGAATCATGTCAAACGAAATTAATTTTCCTCAGAAACATTTGATACACTGATACTGCCAAATCGAAAAGCATTGCGAAGTTGTATTCTGTATTACCAAATACTGACTTGTCTTTTATTTTTCAATACATCTCAATTTATGCCTCCAACGTTTTAGGAAATACATCTGCAGTGAATCACAAGGAATCTGTGCCATTCGTACTTTGAAAGAAGATGAAGGTATTTATTTTTGTTTTACTTTACTATGTATAGACTATAATTGTGTTTACCAGCAACTATAATAAATTGTTCCCTTGTCAGACTGATTAAGCTTACTTACAGTATATTAGTATGCTCTGTATTCAGGAATAACCCTGGAACCTTGCTCTGCTCAAAAAGTGATAAGCATCAAGGAATTATGATAGTGATAAGCAAGTGACTACCACTACCAGGTAGTTCTAAAATATAAACACGAAGACGGTATTTTATCGTGCAAGTTATGTATCGAAATGATTATCTGCTTATATGGCACGTATATAGAAAACAGACGAGAAAACCCAACCAAGAAAATATAGCCTAATCATCTTTTGTTAAGTATGGGACACTGATGGATCGCGTCTACAAGACAAGACGCGGTCTATCTGTGGCGCATGCTTGACAAAATAAAATTTCTGATTGGAAATTTTGAGTCCAATTCTTCTGTTTTCAGACAACTTACGTTAGGTGTTTGTATAATACAAATAAAAATGGAAGTCACCCGTTCACTTTTCATATCCTGGACACAGATCAATCAAAGAATGTGTGAATGCAAAATATTATTTATATAAGACTAAAAGTATACTAGATGTTCGCGACCGAGAAAACATTATTTTGTTTGAAAAGGAATTAATGTGAAACAAAATGTTCTGATACAAGGTCATTTTTTTATCACATCATATTTTATCAATTTTTAGACGTTGACGTGGAAGTCACGGTCACTGAACCCGAAGGTTCTTATGCACGAGGAGTTCCGGAAGGCACAGGATTGAAACTCTATAAAGTCAAAGGAGGTATGATATTGAATGGAGCGAATTTTAATGCGAAAAAGAAATATTTGTTGTTTACAAAAGATCAAAAGATTGGAACAATAGTTGGCACAATGTAGTTACGTCACGAAAATAATGAGTGTTTTGTCTAGATTTTTGTTAATATGCCAACGTGCCTCATAAAGACCTATTTTGAAAAAAATATTGTTGGATTTTAACGGTGACTCATGGCAAAACGTTGTTGTTTGGTTGTTTAACACACAAGTTATAGAGCAGGGGTGGCCAGACCTGCTTCATGCTCGAGCCGCATATAATAAAATCCAGTTTTAAAAAAGCCACAACACAAACACAATAAAAAATACGAATTTATTCACTCACAACGAAGTGTAGCTATTGATTAATATTAGTGCTGCGTGGTATACTGTGAGTCTCCGCCTGGGCTGCAAGATGTTTGGAATTAGGTTGGTATGATGTTAAAGCAGTTCGGAGCAGTTCCTTCAAGTGTTGGTTTGTCAAAACTGAACGGTATTTTGACCTTTAGCGGGAAAATGCATGTCTAATTCATCAAGGCTAATTCATCAGAGAGCCGCAAGCAAAGTCTCAAAGAGCCGCATGCGGCTCGAGAGCCGCAGTTTGGCCACCCCTGTTATAGAGTAACGTGTACGTGCGTATTCCGGTTGTTTTAAAACTCTCAAAACATTGTCTGCTCCTCAATGTTCAAAAGTATATATCCGGTCTGAAGAACGTGGATAAAACATCTATTGTTAAGAAGAGTCGCTGACTTATGCTTGAAAAAATAAACTTTTTAGTTGGGTAATAGATCTACTCAAATGTTGTTGACTGCACAAAAACTCTCACAACGTTTGCGATTAAAACTAGAACTTTATACCCCAACCTTCTCTTAGTGTGGCAATATAGTATTTCGAAACGTTTTCATAGCATATTCTTGTATGCATACCAGGTCTCACCTTTGAAGACGAAGTTTTAGCGAAAACAGATTCAGTACGAAGAACAGAGCCTGATCTGGATCAGGCTTATTATATGAAATATGAATGTGGAAAACAAAGTATTCAACCCAATGTCACAACAAAAAAGGAAGCAAAGATCGTTGGTACGTTGTAGAAATATCTTGATGAATTATAATTGCATTATTTTTCTGTTAAAATGTATTTACCCAAGTGTATTCTGTAAGTAGTGCTAGCTATTCTAGGTAAAAATATCCAGTTTATTTTGTTTACCTTATTTATATCCTTTCACCTATGGTTTGTTAGATTTCTGATTTTACCAGGTTTAACTTTTACTTTTGTTTGTCTGTTTTACCAAAAGATATATAAATTCACTCAATTTTAAACGATGTACTCGAACTAAGTAGCTAATACAAGAAAATAGGTATAGTCAAGAAACTTAAATAGGTGCATATGTTCAAAGAAATTAGATACCTAGTTAATGAAATGAGGTAAGGTATTAATTAAATCAAAAATGTCCTAAATGCAGAAAAATTTGTTTACATAGTTTACCTGGTTTATAAGTAATGACTAGTATTGAATGTGGAATTAGGTTAACTTACCTAGAAATACTTCGCCTGGATAATACCGTTATACTTCACATATAAGGAAAAACTAGATTGCTATCACTAATTCTAGAACTAAAACTTTGATGCTGGGGTGGCCTATAGCTGTATACAATTCAAATTACAACACTAGAATCAAGGCTAGTCTTTAATCAACTCTTCCACAGCTAAGCATAAAGTGAACTGATGGGATGGTATAAAAGATTTACTGCCTCTTATAGCTTAAAAAAAGCTTTTTGTGCCAGTTCAAGTCAAGCAAATATTAAAATAAAAAGTTGGATTAAGCATATAAAAAATAAGTATCAAACGAGTCTACCAGTATATTTAAAAAATATTAATACATGTAATACAATTCTTTTATGAGTAAGTAAATAATGTAACCTGAAAGGTACATTTGGACTAGCACATAAATGAACTAATATTGATCGCTGGCGATCAAAACATCTACAAAACAAAATCAAATGGACAACAGTTTCTTTGATATGAAAAAAATTACATAATCCATCCTCATGACACTGAAGTGAACTGAATAGTAAGTACTAGATACAAGGCAACAGGTGAGCCAGACGTAAAGAAAGTAATCAACCAATTTAGGATCACGTAATCATGGCGGTAGCTCAGCAATTACTGACTATCAGATAAGATTTAAATTCACATAAACAGTATAGAAAATTAGATACATCACAATTATGTACTGAATCCATTTTTACCACAGGTGCCATTGTAATGTTTACAACTTCTCCTAAAATCAATCATTTTTAAGAAATAATCTCCATTTTTTTTTCTTCATACTGTTGCTTACAAACCGAGAAAGCAGACATAATTTTGTCTTGCTGTTAACTTTCACATGTGAAAACCTTTATACATGAGACATAGACCAATTTTATTTATATATTCAAGGTGGATCTGAAGCAGTTCCAAATTCATGGCCGTGGATAATCAGCATAAACAAAGTCAGATCAAAATATGATTCATTGACAAACAAGCTCAAATATACTCATAACTCATGGTTTTGTGCTGGAACTATAGTTGCTCCAAGTTGGGTTGTCACCGCCTCTCACTGCTTCGCTGATGGAGAAGAAAAGAAGTAAGAGTAATTTTGAACGATATGAATAACTGATGATGTTCTGGTATGATGTTCAAATGACTCTATACGGCTTAAATCCAGACTTCTTACATTTAACTGAACGGAAATTTTATTTAATCCTCAACACTTTTTCTCTTCAGGTTTTTTCTACTGGGAGGCATATACCCAGCAAACTTTAGGCATCGACCTTTGTAGTGACTGCGTATCGGTTCTACGTTACGGTGTTGAAACATACATTGTAACAAAAATAAAGTAACTTTACTCAGTGATATTGAAATATATGAAATCGCCCCTTTTAGCCAATTATGGCATGTGGGTGGAACGCGTTACCGAGACATAAATCTCATTAACTTGGCGTTTTTCAATTTTGGAAATATGATATTAAGGCAAATGAACTGTATTTCTGTTATAGTGTTTCGAAGCAAGTTTTTATCAAATAGACCATTTTTAACTATTACAACGGCCCAAATGACGTTATAATTCGATAAGTATAATTTATAAATATTGTCTCTAAGTTTCTAAACACCGTTGACTAGATATATATGTAGTTATCTAACTTTCTTCCAGGTACACAACAAATTACAAAATCGTTACCGGTCTTCATAATCAAAAGACGTTGCCAGATCTTGAAGGAAACGTTTATGATATAAGAAGAATTATTTATCATCCATATTATAATGATGCCAAGAATAAATATGACATTGCACTTTTGCAAACACATGTGAGTATTCAGTAACATTCCGATAATTTGCCTGAATAATACACATCTCTGATCGTCCTGGCGTAGGTTCGAAGCCCATTATGGTGATGATTATATGCGAGAGGTCTGCCGGACTCTTCGCCGGTGTACGGTGGTTCACGTAAGCACTGCTTACGGCTTCCTCCGCCAACGATGGCCATGCACAGGAAATAGGTTAAGCCAAAAACCTTCGCCTCGGGTGTCTGCACGGGAGTTAAGCCGTATTCTCGATTTTCCTCTTCCACAGGATAAAAATAAAACTCTGTCCTATCATTTCTATCTTTATAAAGTGAGATAAAAAAAAAGTTCACCTATCATCTATGTATTAACTCTATATCAAAGGTGAAATTTTTTAAACCATGTTGAAGTTTCAAAAAATAGTTTTATGATGAAATTTTGCAGACGTAGCGCTTTGATTGAATCCGCATCAACAACATGCTTGCATGAACTAAGCTATTTTAAATATGATCATCTAACAAGTACATTTTAGAATATAAGACGGTGATCAATTTTACCAAGATTCACGCTCGGCAAAGTTATTTTTGATATAGTTCCATAAATAGTTTTATTTTGATAATCTGATGCTGAATACAATATTTATAGTTTTTTTGCCAATGTTTAAAACAGGCCAGTAACGCAAGTTAATGAATCAGGGAAGTGACTATTCGTTATGGCCTTGTCATGATTATCGAGGCTGTTACTCAATTTCCGCTTGGCTGTGAGAAATATTTTGTGCTCGCGTGTTTTGTTAAGTATATGAGTCACTGATGGATTGCGCCGCCGAGGCACGGTCCGTCAGTGTCTCATGCTTGACAAAATAAAATTTCTAATTGAGATCCGCAGTGAGTATGTGTATTTACCAGCGACTAGCAAAGTGTCTTGCCCTGTGGGCGCGATGGCCTAGTGGTTAAACATGTTGTCATCGCAGGTTGAAGATCTCGGGTACGAGTCCCGACGATTCCTGCTCGCTTATCCATGTCCCACCACTCAACCCTAATGTGTAATAACTTGGGTAGGCTAAGCCGAACAGGAGGATCATATCTTTTCAGTAATTGTAACCCTGCCGGATTATAAGTGGCCGCTATTACAGGGCCTTGGACAGGGTGATCCACTCTAAGGAGTGGCTATAAAAAAGGCTATAAATCTCCAATATTCATACAAGCAATACGAGTAACCTCAAACTCTTTAAGTTCATCAAGACGTTATTTCAAATACAGCTCCCAATCAAGTTTAGTCAAAAAGTTCTGCCAGCATGTCTTCCCAATCCTGACGTCATACCAAGCAACGGAAAGGGTTGTGCTTTGGCTGGATGGGGCTATACAAATACCAAAGGTACTTATCAATTTTTTTTTTTAATAAATACAAATAAAAATGCAAATTAAATAGTCTTCGGACAATTTATCAAAGCCGTTCAATATTACTCTTGTCACGATTTACCATCAAATATTACATTTAACATCAAATATTACATTTAACAATTGGAAATTTTTGAATCAAGCACGTGCCACAGATAGACAGCGTTTCATCCGCTTTGTTCTATTGTCTATTGTCTATCAAATACATCAACCGCTGTTATACAAGAACCTTGCTACAAGCAAATAATACAAGTATAATATACGAATTAGAATTCGATGAGCCACGTGGCTGGATAACACAGTCGATTCGAAGCACAAATTATTCGGATGGTTCAGTCACATCCAATCGGAAATTTTATTTTCCTAAGCCTAACCCACAAGATGGCCCGCGCCTTGAAGGCGCGATCCATCAGTGGCTTATGCTCAACAAAATATTTTTTTATTGAATCTGACTGTGTATAGGAACATTTAACAAAATAAAGTAACACTTCAATACGAGCTATAGATAGATTCAGCCACTCCAAAATACACAATAAGACAAATTGCAACAAAACTCACTGTCTTAAAAAATCTAAATATGATTTTATGATTTTAATCCACCAAATTCTGTCAACGACTGTCACAATAAACAGTCAGAGCATAATAATGATAATATTAATGCAAGTCCACGTTACGGGTTCCTAATTCACACCTATTCACTGTGGAGGTTCCGCGTTGGCACAGACAGTTTATGTTTGTTTTTCCCACTACAAACCTCTGAACTTTGGAATTCCTGCCTTTCCACTTCTTTCCTGATCGTGTTGATCTGCATGGCCTTAAAACTCGCGTAAATGGATGTATTTTAGAAAGAACGCGCAGATCGGCCGTTGATGCGCGATCATCAACAATTTTGGCAGACGTCTCATTAACAAGGCGGAAACCAATTTTAGAAATATAAATTCACTGCATCCTTGTTACTGTGTATAGTATTCTGAAAATTCTTGAAGCTCGACCGTTTTATTCTTGCAGGAGACGCTGATCGACATATATTGAAGCAAGCTACACAAATTGTAGAAGATCCTAACAAATGTCAGACTGTATACAAAGGAATACAGTACGATCCGAATATTAATTTTTGTGTAGAGAGGAGTAAAACGGATAGTTCTGACATGCAGTGCAGGGTGTGTATAATGTGTTACTAATTGTTATACTCTGTGTCTGGGCAGTGGATATTACTGTCCCAAATCTGAAACATCTTGACAAAACATATATTGTCAAGTACGGGTTACAGATGGTTCGCGCCACTTAGGCGCGGTTCATATGTCGCTCAAACTTGACAAAATGAAATTTCTGTTAAGAGTATAATATTTATTCTTAGTCAGCCTTAGCAATGTTAAAAAATAATATGAGATAATGTGATAAATCGGTCATTTGACGCCAAAGTGGTAATGAAAAAAACATAGCCTTCTCTACCAAATGTTGTGAAAAGGTTTGGGAACTTGAATTTTATTAAAATGAGCCACTCAAAATTTCAATTCAGTCAATGAATGATTCAGTCAACTTCTTTTCTGCAGGGCGATTCCGGAGGACCTCTCGTTTGCTTAGAAAACCGTAAATGGGTTCTTTACGGAGTTGCAAACTGGGGTTTCAAAGACTGTGAGAAAAAGGGAGAAGGAGCTTATGCGTTGGTACCTACAATGATGGACTGGATGTGTTGTTATATTACTACCAAAATAGGACCTTGTGTGTATACGAAATGCAATACAAAATTAACGTGATTTATATAAATTTATCCAAATTTTTTTCTGTTACTGATTATGTACTATTAGTAATCTAAAACACAGGGGTAGGGTGGAATTGCGTATATTTCGCAAACCCTGGTACAATTTACTCTAAAAATTTACACCATGATCACATTACCTGGCCGTGTCTAGCGGTGTTGCATGTCTAGTTGTTATAGGTATAAACCCCCACTGCCTGATCGGTTCACCGACAAGTCGTAGTAGACGAATCCAGAACCGAAAAAGGAGACTAGTGATACCTGATTCGGGGGTGGGGAAATCATTCACGTGATCTATTGACACCCGCACGCATGAACACACGCATTCAATCCGCATTATAACCTGGAGAGCTAACCTCATCAATGGAGTATAGAAGCAACGGAGATGTCCAAAATAGTGTGGAACGCATTGTATTAATGACGCCATCAATGAAGATATTTCAGAGGTCAAATGATGAAGATATACCGTGAGAGAATTCGGCCTAATTAAGGAAGCGAAGTTTATTTAAATGGGCCAGATTTTGAATTTTTAATAAGGATACATAATTTATATTTGGCACAGAGGACCAACTTATTCTACGAAATCTTTTTGAAGAAAAATATGTTCGTAAGTTAATTTTTGAAAATTTCCCATCGATTAGCGTTGCTCGAAATCACTATTTATAATACTGATGTAATGGCTAGAATGCTACATCTATGCTAATTGTATTAAAGCCTCCTGTTTTATATCAAATTCAACCGAATATTTTTCATTTTTATTACTATGATAAGAGCTGATTAATTAACAACTGCATTCATTTCATTCTTGTCTGATCTTCGTCATAGCAACTATGGTCGTCATTAAATCATCATCTCCTTGACAAATTTATCATTGTTGCAATTGTCGGAAAAACAGCAATATTGACAAGTTCTTCCTTCCTGCAAACATTCGAAAGGGATATTTGGCTAATCTAAAATATAAACAGTTACAGCAGTGCTCAAGATAAGTGCTTGTATGATCCAGCAGAATACCGATACGAAATGGATTTAACCCCAGTGAGTTTCTTGTGCAAAATGGATGTTTTGCGGATCCGCGGTCCATAATGCACCTGATGTGAAATGCAGTGAGTAAAATGAACCACCAAACACCCACTTATGTAAATATTCCTTTCACAATGTATGACCTTAAAATTTAAGCTAAATACTGAATAAGCTCTTGGAGAGCAGCTTCTATATAAGGAATGGGCAAACGTTTTGAATCAGTGGCTAGCTAATCAGTTTTGCAATTTCTGACAGTCGGGCTATATGTGAGTATAACTATATTATATAAAGCGAACAATACGCACCCGAATACGTCATATTGTTTGGAGCGATTTTCAAAACAGGTTTGAGGGATATATTAGTTAATCGAAATCCGTGTTAAGGTTCGTTAATTTTCATTAGGCTAATCGTCTGTTCGCAAATGCCAAGCCGATTAACACCTGCATTCTCTGCGCCAACTTTCGAATGACATCGCTTAGTGAAGCGTGAAAAGTATTGAACTCCAGCGCCTGGCACTATGGGCGCAATATGATACGCGTAGACGTAATGTGTATAAATTTGACGTTCACTTAACTTACAAAACTTTTTTGCATTAGATTTAATGTAAGTTTTTAAGTGCGCCAATATTGAGAATAGCAATCCTAGGTGGACTGGCCCTGCTTTTACCTTGAAAAACAAATAAAGCACTAATTTTTATTAGAACCAACATCAAGTGGGCCAGATCAGCGGGCTGTAGTTTGTCCATTTCTGGTATATATAATACGTGGGATGTTCTTACTTTATTTTACTTCAAAAATTAATGAAATTTAAATGTCGATTGTTGATACTGCAATTACCTCATTCTCTTTATTTTCGAGGCATATCTCGGGATTTTTCAGTATAGCTTCAGCACATTCATCTTTCTTCATACAACGTCTGCTTATTGATGGATAAGCATCGGAATCGTCGGGAAACTTGATCTCAGTGAAGCATCCATGCTATGAATATAGAAAGAAAAATTGTCAAATTATTAAATACCTATTAATTATTTGGTAAATCTTCATTTAGATTCGAGTGATTAGATTACGAATTTCTGTGATTTGGCGTTTCCTGGTCTAAAATTTTATTCTCTTAACACGAGACACAGCTTGACCCCACATCTTCATCAGCGCTTCAAACCTTAGCGAAAGCATGCGTCCATGAAATATTTGTGACTGCATCGCTTGAGCAAAAATTCCATTTAAGATAATTACAATTTTACGCTTTTATTTCAATTGAACGAATTTTGCTAGACTTTAACAATTACGGAAAAAAACTATTCCTTTAAATATTACTCACGGTTCCTATTGAGCATGTTACCATATCACCATCGTCATCGTAACATTTGTGTGCACCACGTTCAGGATTTTGGAAGTAAAAACTTGTTGTTGATGAAATTAACATCAGCAAAACCACCGCTGCTGTCAGATACATACTTGAGATATGATTTATGTGACCTGCTTAAAATAACACTTTGTGTGAAAAAGTACGATATTTCTGAATAGGCCGAGGGTGACTATTCTCCCCGGTCGGAAAAATATTGACCAAACATGGTATGTTAAGCGTGGGTCACTGATGGAATGAGCCTCAGAGGTATGGTTGTTCTGCAGCTCATGCGTAACAAAACAATTTTTATGGACTAGTGACATCTTGAGATATTGTTCCGACTGGCCAGATTGTTTTTATTTAGCATTTTCCGTCACTTGTCACTTGATTTTACTTCACACTGATTGTTGATTTTGATGTGGCAGGGGTGAACTGTGTATAAAGACTACGCTCTATTTTTTTTCAAGTGAAACTGATTTAGGGATATGGATCTGGCGCACACAGAATAAAAGTGAACAGAGAAGTGAATTTGAGATAATCGCTACAATATTTCAGGTCATCCCTCTCCCGTTTATCTGTTTTAACGTGAATTGGTGTTGCAGGAAATCTTTCGTCTTGCGCAATGTCTCATTCGGTTAAGGTTTTCACAGGAATAAAATCGGTCTGTGCACTTGAATAGTAACCCTAGTGTCCCTGGTGGCATCGTAAAAACTTTGTTCTACAGTAGTTCTAAGTAGTCTGAATCAAGATGCTCTATTCTGTATTTGAATGGGTTTATTTTATAATAATTCAATCATATAAACAGGAAAATCTCTGTTATAGTATGTCTGAAGCCCAGTTCATTCGCAACTCTCAATATTATATTGGAACACACAGATACAGCACTTGTCGTCATCGCAGCATGTTAATCGAAATGAATTTCAAGTTGATTGATAATCGCAGAGTGCCCTTTTAGGCCTTTTTTAGCTTCTTCAATCGTAATTCGCATTTAAACATAATGACTAATATCCTTCTGCATTTATCAGACATAATATACGCTAGTTGGCGAAATAAGGACGCAATAGTCCGCAATAGTCAACGAGGACCACAGTCAGCCACCGAAAGTCTTCGTTTATGCGGGATTAATTTCTCTCGAATTTTCTACGAAGAATAGCGAATAGCGTTCAAGTTCTGCGAAAAATTGTCTCACCGGATGCGGTATTGAAAATAGAAAATGTCCCTCTTCGTTCAGTGACCTTTGTCTACTGTATAATATTTTTGTCATATTATTAAATACAAAAAGCAGCTGTTGAGTACGAAGAGTTCAATACGTTTGACATATTTAGAAAATATTTATAGAATCATGCGAATTAAATCATTTCCTGTGTCACACTAAGACTTCGTAAAACTAGTTGCATAATTTTCATTTTACTTTTTTTCTATTCTAGTCCAGTGGCTTAGTTACTATGTGCAACGACGCACAGCACGGTCAATTTATTCATGAATAAGTCATTCAAGAATCGTCTGTGTACTATTTAATATCTGTGGTAGTGCGTTATTAATTTTAATGGACTTTTGCCATTTAGTTTGCTAAAACGTGCATTTAAGCCTATAAAGCAGATAGGGGCAAACTACGGCGTGTGGGCCAAATTTGGACCTCTGATTCTATTAATCTGTCCCGCCAGGCGTTGGTATTAATTAAATGCAACGCTTTTAACTTCGAAGGGACTTAGTGTTTTTTTTTTATTTATTTCCATTTTGTTGTTACACCTAAATAGATATTGAAATTTTTCTAATTTTTTAAGCGTATCGATCCCTCCACATTCGGGACGCAGTCAGGGTTAATCTATTCTCACCATGGGCGCACTTTGTTGAATGAGTTTTGCGCTTCACTAAGCGGTGCCTGATTTCCCAAAAACCCAATGACATCAAGTGATTTCTGGTTTTGTTCGGCCCTACATACATTTGCAAACAGACGTTTAGCCAATGAACAAATCTTGGGAAAGATCTCAATTGACCAATATATACTATAAATCTGTTTTGACAATCGTCACAGCCAATATGACGCCAAATTTTGATGCTTTGGCGAAAGTTATGGTCAATTTTCATACTGCAAATTAAATGTATTCGGGTGCTCATTGTTCGCTTTAATTATAGTTATATTCTCACGTGGCCCGCCTGTCAAATATTGAAAAAAATGGTACCTGATTCAAAAAGTTTTACCACTCTCGCAAAAAAGAGACAATAACACTGTCATTCTATCTCATACAAATGTCACAATCCTATTCGCTGAAATATTATATTTTTTGTGAATTAAGCGCTCCATGGGAAACAGAAAATATTAAAACCTTAACATTATTTCGGAATACAGCATTAATTATTTTTCGTAGTATTTGAATGACTCTAGAACATTTAATTTTTGTCAGGTTTCTCGTCGATGTTGGGAGGGGCGAGATTAGAATAGGGTCAACAAAAAATTTATTTCTGTAATAATTATTTTGTTGCCATGCCAAATGCCACAGTAGGAAGTGTGCAATTTATCATTCATATTTTTGTTTTTGTGGAACTGTTGAATATTCCGAAAAGATGTTCTTTATAAATATACTACGATAAAATTTTCTTTCAAAGCCGTAAAAATAGATAAAATAGAAAAACGCCAATTGGTCTTTTATTTGCCGTTAACATAGAAATTGCCATCAAGATATTTTGTTTAAGTAAAATTTTCTTCATATTTTGCAAATGAGACAAAAATTTCTAGCGCTTACGTTAGTATAAAACTGTTATTTTTATTTATTTTCCGTCCGTTAGTTCCCCCTCTCTTACTCCTCGAATGTCGGAGATCTTCCGCCGCAACTGACTCATATTGATGGCTCCTTTGCTATTTATTAGTCGCCTCATACGACAATCAGGAAATACGTTAAGGCATTTCTGAAGCCGACATTTGAAGCAGGCTTTTGAAAAACAAAACAAGGCTCGTTTTATTACAAGCATGACTCTACTTCATGAATGTAAACAATAAACACGTTACGGCAAAAAGTGACTTTGAATGTTGCGGCGTATTGGCGTTGCTCCATGGAGCTATGCCCGTTTTGACACATCTCTGATACTGACTATTTCGGCAACTGTGAGATGTGGTTCTACAGAAATATACTTAGATAAACCAGCTGAATTGTGAAGTGAACGCCCATCGAAACTATCCCGCCTGTCAGAATTTGATAGAAATTGGCTGCTGACTCGAAAAATTTGCCCGCCCGTGTTATAAAGGGACAATATTAATACTGTAATTCTATTTCATAGAAAACTCCCAACCTTATTCGCTGAAATAATATATTCTTCGCGATTCAAATGCTCCGTGGGAAACCAAAAAGCATTGAATCTTAACATAATTTCAGAATACTTAACATTATTTCAGGATACAGCATTAATTATTTTTCGTAGTAATTAAATAACTCTAGAACATTTCATTTTTGTCAGGTCTCTTAAAAATGTGGGGGGTCAGATTAAGGGAAACAAAAAATTCATTTCTATCCAAGATATTCTGTTGCCATGCCAAATGCCTAAGCAGAATTTATGTGCAATTTATCATTCATTTTTTGTTGTTGTTGAACTGCGAAATATTTCGTAAAGATGTTCTTTGTAAATACATTACTATAAAAAAAGAAAATTGCCATCAAACTATTTTTTTCAGCAAAATTTCTCTCATATTTCGCAGAATGAAACAAAAATATCTAGCGCTTACGTTAGTATGAAACTGTAAGTTTTATTTATTTTTAGTCGTCTCTCCTCGAATGTCCGAGATCTTTTGCCTCAACCGACCTAGATTGATGGCCGCCTTACGATTTTTTTTAGTCGCCTCATACGACACTCAGGAAATACGTTAAGGCACTTATGATGCCTGCATTTAGAGCAGGCTTTTAAAAAACAAAACAAGGCTCGTTTTGTTACAAGCATGACCCTACTTCATGACTGTATACAATAAGCTCATCGAACATGTCGGGGCAAAATGCGTATCTTTAATGCAGTGTATTGGCGTTGTTCCATGGAGCTATGTTCGTTTTCTCTGACTATAGTTCGGCATTTGTGAGATGTGGTTCTGAAGAAATATACCTATATACTCCAGCTGAATCGTTAAGTGAACGGCCTAAATCCATCGAAATTCCAAACTGTTTATGCAGATGTCGTAAAACGTACAGGGTCAACACATATAAGATATGACTTAAAGTTTAATATACACCTAACTTTTAGGTACAAATAATAGGATAGGCGGTTGAGTAGTTTTCGTGTCCCCTCTAATTAAATATCGGTGTTATTATCGGCCTCCAGAAGAAATTTCACGTTTTGCGGTCACCGCGTGACGTAACGCGGTCCCGAGCCGTGTTTGTATTGTCCCAGACATTTTACCAATTCAAGGGTTGTCGTACGGTACGATAATTTTTATTTTCGTACTTCGAACTAGGAAAATAGTTCCGTACCGAACGTCGCAGCGTAATAGTCAAAAAATGTCCGTGTCGAACTGTACGATTACTTTGTTCTTTTATCGTACCAAATTTAATACTAGTACGAAAACATGTACGATTTCTTGAAGAAGGTATTCTTACTGTAATAAAAATGTTTAAAATTAGAGCATATATCTGCGTGTTACCAATCTCAATTTTTTACCTCGGTTTTTACCTCCTTTTTGCGCGGTTGGCGCTATCTATCTCGGAAAATATCGTCGGAAAATAAATGCGTGAAGCTTAGTACATGCACTCCACGGAGTCCACACTGGCCTGTGTTGCCGGAAGAGCTCGAGTAACCTCGGCCGGTTTTTCCGACTATAATTCGGTTAGGTTTGCCACCATGCAAAAATATTTACATTTATATGAATGCGTGCCGTGTTATCCAACACATCAAAGTTCTCCTTCAGTTTCACAAATGTTTGAGCCGGTCACAGAAGCACTAGCGACGGAAGTCTATTTTTAATGTCGTCGTTTTTTTACTGAGGAACAATCAATTGTAGAGTACGGACGGCACAACGTACCGATACCTCACCGCCGAAAGCAGTGGTGATGTCTCTCATTGCCTCGTTCAGGGCTAAACTTATAGATTCAGATTCTTGATTTTTGTTAACGACATCTTGTTCATGCACATTTTGTTTATCTCTGGCCTTTAAGTTCGCCAGACCACCGACGGATAGGACCGGTGGCCTGACCTTCAAAGCATCCGAACCGTTGTCCGTTCCGTTATAAGAAGACTATTCACTTTCTTAAAGCTTACTGTTATCATTTCCAACTCTCCATCAGTAACCGTTTGTATGTTTATATTTATATCTGAGATGAATATATTTTCACGCGCACCACATGCCTTTGTATCAGATGCTTCATTTGGTATAGAAAAGGCATATACTTTATGTGATGACCCTGTCCCTTTAATACTCCTACGGCTTCTCTATCCAGAGACATTTCTAGTGTTTGTAGTACCCGGGCGTTTGATTTTCGATTTTCCTGACTTCTCAAAAAATGAGACGATCAAATCTTTTGTCGCCACCGCATGTTGGGGAATATTTTTCCTTGTGGTGTGAAATTCTATGGACTTTTGCAAGCTGGCTGCTCATGTGATCCAGGAATGTTACTCGAAATGATTTTCGTTTGCGTGTTTGTACTTTTTCTTCTGTTGCCTTTTTAAACTCATTCAGATGCATCTTTTAAAGTCTGTTAACGGTTTCGAATGAACTACATTTTCTATCACAATTAGATATTCTCCGAACTGGTAGGAGGGAAGTTAAAATGAGCACATGCTGGAAATTCGCGGCTTCGACTTTTGTCAGTTATAGAATGGAATTACAAAATGTGTAGAAACAACTCGACTGAATGTCCCGAGTTAGGTATAATTAGACGTGTTCATTCCCTATTCACACGAATTCGCGAGCAAGCACTCTCGCCCACATTTCCGTGCGGCGAGACTTCTGTGTTATGACGTCACAATAAATAACAAAACACTTATATCCATGCTGGCGCGACGTGCAGAAGGTAGTAATGGGAAGGTGGCGTATTTAGGTATGAAGTTCGAGTTTTCTTCACACCGTACCAAAATAGAAAAAAAATTAACCGAACCGAACTTTTCATCGTACCGCTTTTGTCTGTCGGTATGTTGGAAAAAACTGTATTTCGATGTGGTCCAAGCAATTATCTTGTAATTTCATCATTCTTGAGAATAAAATAATTTATTTTTTAATATCTCGTGTCTATGCTTGATACCAGCACTGCGTCCGGGTCTTATCAACTTTTTCCCGCTGGAGGGAATAGTTCCGCCCTCGAGGGTTTGGAATTTGATACATAAATCTTTAAAAAAAGGGGGGAGATCTTCGGCGCGTTATGACATGATATGATTTACATATTTAACTGTTTTGCTCCAAAAATGATGAATTCTCCAAGTCCAATAAATTTGCACGCGCCCGCTTCGTGCAACTTTCGAATGAGATTATTTTAGTTTCATTTTTATATCCACCCCCCACAAGATTTTACTCCTTCCGCCGCCAATGTCCAACAAAGTTCAACATTTGACCCTGCTAGTTTATTCATATTCGACGGCGCGAAGGAAATTTTAGCGCAACGTTGCAAAACACGGCAAAGATTGTTAAGAAAACCGTAGTCATCTCCTGATTTTGAGCATTGACAAATCCTTGGTTAATGAATGAGATCCTATCGAAAACAACCTTCTATTTATTTAATTTTAACAATGAAACAGAGTATTAATGGATCTACAGTAGATAGATTACATTATTAGATGATTTTATGAACTGTACGTATTTACGATTGTTACAGTGACACAAATAGCATTGCGATGTCGCCTTGTTTAGTTTCCGTACAAACATAGCACGTGGGTTTGCGCCATAGGCGACCCCCAGGCAAGGTCGGTAAGCCCGAGAACTGTTGTAGAACTGTTGTAGAACTATGCATCACCGGCGATAACAACTGGCTGTATAGGCTTTCAAGTTGTGAGAAGAGTAGGACTCTTAAACTATCCGGGAAATGGTGATTGCAAAATTAAGTGCCGATTGAATGGAGTTGCTATCACTGTTTTTTTGACATGTGCTGCTGATGGATCGCAATGCCAAGGCATGGTCCATCAATGGCCCATGTTTGATAAAATAAAATTTCTGACCAATTAAAGTTTTAAGCCCAAGATGTCTTTTCCGGTTGGTTTTAAAGACAAATAACGAAAAACGCAAATTTGTTAAAATCGTCGCTCCATTCTTCATTTGGTAAAACCTTATGAAATTTAAACTATTGTAATTTTTCTTATCTAATCCTACTATAACATCGCCCCTTACATCTATTCATGCCTTATATGGTTTCTTCGTTCAGAAATAAATAAAATATTTGCAGTTCATTGTGCCATTCAATCATGAAGCATTTTTTCATAAACATATATATGTATATATTGTATTAAGATGAAAGAAAAGAATCTTGTTCACTTAAGTCGAACATAATTAAAAGTGAAAGTTTATACTTTTAATAAAAGTCGACCTGACAGCATTAAATGTCACAATATGAAGCGTCCATTGTGCAAATAAGTCTTTCGAAAAAATCTCATTCGAAGAAATTTTTGAAGACTCTTAAGTCGATTCAATTTCATCTCCATAGTAAGTTTATCGTTGCTCAATTCTAATTCTTCGTATTTAATATTGACGAATTGAACAATCGGACAAGTTGAAAGAAACCCATCTGCGTCAGTCAATATTGGATTTTCAAATTTCGGAATTAATTCATCAATTACATTTGTTGAATGCAATACAGTAATACAATCATAACAATAAATATTAGATTGACATTTCAATTTTCCTGCTTGGATTTGCTTACGCAGTTTCATGGATTCTTTTGCATTATTAATGATAGAATCTTGTAGTTCGGACATATTTTTAAGCTGAATTCTTTTCTTTTTACGTTCTTCTTCTTTCAACTGAATCGCAAAATTTTTATATTCTTCGATTGCATTTCGCTCGGAATTAATCCTTATTCGATTTGCTGCTAATTTTGCATCCAGTTTTAATTTTTAAATCATATAGCGATTCAGCATCCAAAATAGAAGTAGATTTTGAACAGAATGCATTTCGAATCCGAATAAAAGGATTTTTCGACTTTTTTGTTTTGAAAAGCAACAACTGTTGTCGAATTTGCAATTCTTCGTGCTCCAGTCTTTTCAAATTCTGAAAAAAAAAATTCTGTGAATAACAAATCAATTTGCAAGTTTTTGTAATACAGCAAAAAGGTTTCGAAAGTTAAATCTATTACTTTCAAGGAAAATAAACATAATGATTTTTTAGAAAAAATAAATGTATGGAAATTTAAGCAAATGGGAACTTCAATTTTTGCAAACCGTTTTGATAAGATGTTTAAGCGACGGAAGAGGATAAATGTATACTATCGGTTGGAAATACAAACCAAGTAGACACTTTCGTATATTGATATTGATATATTGTCTCACCGAGTATGATTCCATTTCATTTTTGTGGATGAATTCTTCTCTTTGTTTTTCACACATCTTTGATAATTTAGAATAGAAAGATTCCATATCATGTTTTATTTTGATATCGTTGCCCTCCTGGAATATAAATAAATGACATTCACTGAGTGTTCCTAGAAAAAGTAGATCTGTTTTAAACCGTGTAATACGTACGCCATCTGATTTTAGTCCTTCATCATTGTCAATTATTCGAGGTTCAGGGCTTCGTGATTCTACAATTTCATTTGGAATCTGAAATATAGTTTCTCTAGTTGAGTAATAACAGGGAATTGTAAAATATTATTTTTTTTACTTCATCAGAGACTTCAAAGATTTGGATAGTCTTCGTTAAAATCTATTTTGCGCACAAAGTTTAATTATTAACATAGAATACTCAAAATAAAGCTCATCTAGATTCTATTTCATCATCAAAATATTTCTGACCGAATTTTCTGAAATAGTAATTCAATCGGGTTTTAATTGAAACATTTTGTTGCTGTCATATTGGTAGTCATCGTAAATTGTGAAGGCAGGAAAATAGAATAATGTCAAAACATTCAGAATCTAAATGTACTTACATAACTAATGGTCGCTCCATCCTTTACAAAGGCCATTTTAGGTTCAAAAATGTTTCGACTTCTCATTATTTCTGACTCAGAGAGTTGAGCAAAGTCTTTCATTCTTTCCCCAGATGTAACAACTTCAGTCTTCCCTTCGGGTGACTTATTGTGAACATTCACTGGTGATGGAACAAGAGAATCATCTTTCAAGAGTGCCATTGTGGTCGTGGGAGTCGTTCCAAATGGTTGAATATATCCAACTGGATAATTCATTTTTACTCCTTCGTTGTAACTGCTGTCATTTGAAGAACTACAATAATACTGCTGTATTTGATTTTCTTCGCTCTTCGATGTGAAACATTCTTCATAGCTTTTTTCGTAAGAATAATCTGATTCATAATCCGAATATTTTACACTGGGTATTTTAATTGCTTTTGTTTTCCGAGTTCCAAGCGAAATTGGACTCACGTTTGATTTAATTCCGCTGAACTGATTCAGTTTTCTACCACATGTAGGAAATAGAATGCCTGTCTTTACCCTTTCAAAGTATTGTGAGCAGTTGCGTGATGCAGGAACAAACTTTTCCGTTGAGATATTAGATTCATTTTCTGATTTATATGACCGAGCAGATAAAGAAGAAATAGTAGAAACATCTTCGCAATTGGTGTTACCACAAGGAATTTTTATTGAAAACTTGTTAGCTTCGTTGTTACGTCCAGCGCCGGAATCTGATTCCGAAGAAAATCGGGCATTGCTCGAATCATTGCTACAGCAAACTTGTCGTTTTAAATATTCAGGAAGTTTTTGCAATCTTTCAGAGGACGCAGAAAGTGATAACCCACACCCATTAGGAAAATGTTCTGCGTCAGATTTATTTCCTTCTGAATCTTCGGCATTTGACGGTAATTGTGAATGTTGCGACCTGTTCGAGTAAACACTCGATAAATCAGAAAGGCATAAAGCTGAATACTCGGATATGTTAGAATAAACAGGACTGCAGTCTTGGATAAATATGGTTTCGTTGATCTTCTTATGAACCGAAACCTTGAAGCGATGTTCATTAAGCTTCATTTGTTTTGCCATTGAGTTATTATTATGGGCCTTCGGTATCGATTTAGGTAGAGCTGGCACTGACCAATGCCCATCAAAATCGCCAATGTTTGAGGAAATATTCTTCGCAGGTTCCGAGCGACGATCAATGGTTTCCCCGAAGCCCGCCAATCTTTTTTCAGTAAAATCTTTGATAAGATTTGATTCTCTATCAGTGCTAGAACAATGTGATTCAGATCTCGAACTCTTATCTTCCATAGTTCCAACAGAAAGATTATCAAGTCCTGTTAGATCAATTTTCAAATCTTTCCAAGAGAATTCCGAACCGGAATCCATTTCTGTCTGTTGCTGAAGTCCAACACCATGAGTAGGTGCCGGAACAAATGATGCAGGCGAATTCGTAACTTTTGACTCGTTACTGACATTATTGTCATTTGCATTTCCTATAAATTCATCTTTTTCTTGTACAGCAGATTGAAAACAAGAAATATCTTTGACCTTTCCTCCTTTCTCATTAGCAGGATATACCATTGGATTGGTTTTTAATGGTCGGCGATGATTAATTTGAACACGCTCGTGGCGTTTTCGAGCTAATCGAACAAATATCCTGGTTGCTTTTTTGGCTTTACATAAACGTCGAGTTCTGCTGTAGAAACGGAAAGGACGACAGCATAGCCGGATGAAAGTTAACAAAACCTTGCAGATTCTTCTTCGTATTTTATAAATTTTGACAATTTCTACTGCTTGTTCCTTAAGTTCTATTAAAGCTGCAATCGATATCTTCTTCTGCCGATAAAACATTATTAACTTTATCACCGTTCTCGCCGATAACGGAAAGACGATGAGAAACCACCAAAAACAAGATTCTGGTTCACTGCATAGCTTGTGGATAATTCTTTTGCTAATGTTTTTATCAGCAAAAACTTCAAGCGGTGTATAAGATTTATTGAGGATACCCACGTTAGTTGAAAAGTATACCGGCTGTTGGTACAGAGATTCCGCTTTTCTTCGATAGTTAACCTCATTGCAGATATTCATCCCGGTCACATAGACTAAAACAAACATCACAACTTTCAGGGCTGCAGTCAATTTTCTGACCGATTTGCGCAAAGTCGCAGAAAGCCTCAACTCCATTTTGACAAGCTTCGCTCATCAATTTGTCGTCGAAATATGAATTTCATTTAATTCTTTTTAATTTAATTTTCAACCTCGATTGTGACGTCACAATAGAAACCATAAAATTGGTTAGTAATGTGTAGTTAACGTGTAAAACATATTTTGTGATTCGTTGGCGGACATCGTAGGAGTAGAAATTCGTCTTTGTGACATAACAACACGTCACGAAGTACCGGTTGTAACAGTGAAGTATACAATAACGTACAACATACTTGTCGTCGCGTTGTTACTCTTGATATATTTTTGCACTATGGGAAAAAAAACTCAAACTCTATCTTCACAGTGTAAAAAACCACAAAACGGACTCATCTCAAATATTAGTCATATTGCATATTTTATTTATTGCTGTATTGTCGTTGTTCCGAATTTATACAAACTTTCCTCGCTACAAAAACGAGATACAATCTTTTAAAAGCGTAAAAGTTTATGCCCGTACTCCACAGAACCTGTAATTTACTCGAGTGCGGTGTCACCTAGTGTCGGTCAGTCTCTCGTCAGCATGGTTCAAAAATTATGAATCTTCCCAATGAAAACACCGAAAACTATATTTCGAAGTCGTCAATTCTCTTGTAATCTCTCCATCTTGAAAATAAAATAGATTCCTTTTTTTAATACCTCGCGTACTAATAAAGCTGCGCCTGGGCTACATCAAACTATTGCTGTTATATTCAAAAGAATAGCAATAAAAAGGAAGTGATAGTTGTTTCCTAGAGGTTTAAAATTTTATACCTATATTTTCAAAAAAGGAAAGATTCACATATTACTATTGTTTTGCTCCAAAAGCAAAAGCCCCATAAATTGTAACCCGCCTGTTTCGCGCGACTTTTGGGGGAAAATAGTCTCATTTTTTATATCCACCACCTTCAATATTTTGCACCTTCCGTCGCCAATGTCCAACAAATCTCAGAAGTTGACCCTACTCTGTTTTTGACATCGATATACCGGTATCTGAACGAGAGGTCGTTGTGGGCCATTTGGTTAAGCCGTATTCACGGCTTCCCTTTCTCCCACGGGATGAAAATGAAATCTTATTCTACCCCAACTTAGGCACGTAGGCTATCAGTAAACCAATCTACAATTCAGATGGACGCTTTATCAACAACACAAAGGCAAGGACTAACTGAATACCATTTCACTAGTACACTAGCCTATACCAGTACACAAACACAAAGCTAATTTCAGAATGAGCTCAGAATATCAGACATGCGGTTCAATAATAAACCACCGTATCATATATCACACAATTTTAAAAGACAATTATGCTCGATTCCAAGTCTAACGACGTAAACTTAAGATCACAGATTTTTTCCGTGTAGATTGATAACGTTTGTCCGACCTCGTGGCCCATCGTTAACATCAATTTTCTTCGTTTTTTATTCTTTATGACAACGCTGGGTTACATGGGCCATCGTTATCAATGGTTTTCTTTTATTTATTTTTACAAATCTTCTAGAGATCTCTTTTTTTAAACTTTTCTTAAAAAATCTTTTTTTAATTTGAAAAAAAATAAATGTATTTTAAAAAAAAATGTTTTTCGATATTTTTGAGAAATTTTTGTTGAAAAAAAAATAGAATTTCGCAAAAAAGTACAAAAAATGTTGATAACGATGGGCCATCATACACGATTAACGTGAATGGTAACGTTTGGCGGAGAACATACGCACGTCATGTTTTGACGCTTGAGGCGTCTTGTGTGCAGAAGTCAATCTGACTGGGACAATGACAAGCGGGTAACCATAAAATCGGGGAAACCAGAGATTGATTTTGTTTATCGTTATATTGCTCCGGATGCAACTCCGGTGTGGTTGTCTGGGACTGCCTTCAAGAATCTTCAATATTCATCTGTTTTTTTTTTTTTAATTTTCAAATATTTGAATTATAACTAACACATTTTGTCGAATACAAAGAAAGCATCAAGAAAAGTGGGCCCATGTTTCTTTCTCGGCGTTTTCTTTCTCCAGCAGTCATATATTGCTCTTGCACAAGTCATAAAAACGTGCGCTCACAGAACCGAAAGCTATGTTATTTGAATGACAATCAAATAGGACTTATGACTGCAAATAATATCAATGAGACTTCCAACAATAAAAATAACAATTTTGTGTACATTAGATGGGACATTTGTGAGCAGCAAAAACATGACTTAGTCATTGCTCTTCTTGATAGATCTGCCTATCTCGCTGTTTAACCTTTGAGCTTCAAAATGTCGTTAATTGTTCGTGTAACTGTTTAGATGTTTTTTCACACCCTTGACACCCTCTATAAAATTTAACGTTCTATGTTGTAGGAGATAATAACACTGAACTTGAGCCATATTGTAGAGTGCTATCTTGAACCAGAGTGTATTCAAAGTCGAGAGAGGGCAAGAAATTTTAAAAGCAACTTTGTAAAATACGGAACACTTTTAGCTGATCAGCCTATTCTAATGATATAATTTGGTTGTAAAACTTAGGTTAAGAATAATTCGAAAAAATATCGAATTCTCGCACTTATTAAAATTTTCGCTGATTTAGTAGGGTCGGACCCTCTCCAATATTTGGCATTGAAAAGGTCTAGACACCCGTTTCGGCCAAACAAAGAATATAAACACAAGGTTACATACAAAACTCTCAACATTTTTTTTTTAAAAAATGTATATTTAAATTTTGTTTGGTTTACTTTCCAAACAAACGGATTTATTTAACAAAACCAACAACCGCCGTTTGTTAATATATCTCCGACACTGTGAGGAGTATTTAGCTTGTTCGCGAATTGAAATAACAGCCGTCTTCTAGAAGCATAATTTTGTCAATACATTAAATAATGTTCTATATTTTCAAATTGATTTGGACAGAATTCACATTTCGAACGTATGTTGGCTTAATCTAAAATGGCTCGTCTGTAATCGAAATATATTGGTTAATTGAGTTTTACTTAAGTAGGTATTTATTGCAAATCATATTAACACTCCGCAATCGTACCATTCCCGTCGGGGTACCTTTTACTCCTTATTGCTGACACATCGCTTTCACAAATGATAGCACCACTCCAGTCCAGTCGCCGTATCTAAATTCAAAAACATCGTGATACAATGGCGCAGAATATCGATGTATTGCGTTATGCACCTGAATAACACTGTATGCGATAACCCTCACCTACCTCACCTATTGTGGTCTGATAATGACAAAACCTCGTGTGTGTGTGTGTGTGTGCGTGTTTAATAAAACTTTAAATTTGCCTCGTTTCGAGAGCAGTAAGACGTTTGTTCTGCCGAGCAGCAGATATGATAAATTTGCCATAATGTTCGCGTCTTCGGCGCGAATTCTCCTTTTTACGCTTTACGGCGAAACTCTAACATAAGAATGAGTTTTTCAGCTAAAATTTTTCTTTATTTGCAAATTGACGTTAAAATTTCTTGCGCGTCGTCGGTCATATTAAACTGAAAATCTACAGTTAAGTGTTTACGTCACTCATGCCAGCAAAAACTTCACTTTTTCTATGGCGTTTTCGTTTAAAACTGAAATGCCACGATGTCCTAAAATCTATTTGGGTACACAAACATATCCGCCAATTATACAATACCTCTAAGGAGTCCAATTTACATCGGAAATTCAACAACAGCAAGAAGAGTTCTTAGGTTTCCACCCGGGCCACATTTCATCAAATTTTAATAGAATTATTTATAGTTATTCTACTGACAGGATTGGACAAGAGTTCATGGATGACGAGGATTCAATGCAATGATACAGATGGAAACCAGCCGTTGACCTTGATAATAACCATCTCAATATTACTTCCATTCATCCGATATTACATTCCATTCATGTTTTCTGAAATTTAATTTTCCAGCTTCAACTACATATTGTGACAGCGACATGAACATTTAAGAACATTTTCTAACTTTCATACCTGGCTTCGACTTAGGGAAGGGAAACTATAAAGCTGTAACAAAATACGATACATATTACTCATTAGCAAATTTCGGAAAACAAAAACATAAAACACAATAAACTTTTTGTCAAGTGGAAAGGGCTGCATCTCGGTTCCGATTCATCGTCAGTCATGTGGCATAGTTTCTGTACGAGTGTACAATATGCCACTGCGAAGATTCTGCTGTAATCTTAGAGGTTTATTTGCTGCTAGACATTGGACTGGCGGAAAACAGTCGTCAACAGTAACGCGACGCTTCCTTTTGACGTTTTTTTCACGGGTATACTATGTAGCTTTCAATATGGCAAGTCTCATAGCTCCAGACGATATCCCAGAATATCATCACAAGCGACCTTGTTGCTCTTCTCTTTAGCGTTAGGATGAAATCATTCCGCAAGATTTACTTTCTATCAAATACTAAAATACAGTACTACACCGATGGCGGGAGAATTCGGGTAACGCTTTTTAATCCATCCTTTCCTGAAGATCTGCCACAATACATCAACTCTACAAGTTTGTATTATTGTTGACAATCATTAAGATTTCCACTACTGGGACTTCGTTAGAGTGTTAATGTTGTTGTTCAAAGGAACAGAGATGACTCGGACCAGACGAATCTGTATGAAAACAATTCATGCTCTCATTACAGATTTCAATATTCAATATTTTTGCTAAATGCGAGTGTTATACTCCCAGTATAAGACACTAAAACGTGTTTAATTAATTAAAAGTGGCTCCCTCATATTTTCAACACATGCCATCCATTGCCTGTAATGTCGTTTTTGTTTGTATCCATCCAGCGCCATTGAACGGACAGCAATGCAATGCAAAACTGCCTTAATACTTGAAGACAGTTGAACTAGCCGTATGTATAGTTTAGACAAAGCAATTGGTCAATAGTCTTGGAAGTTGCGCGTTGATTCGGGGAAATTGTTTTTGAAGATATCTTTTTAGAATTTCGTTACATTTTTTTCACAAAATATACCACCCACTGATTGTTGTCAAGTCGTTTGCCAATAATCACTATAAAATAATTTGACAAACATTAATGATTTAGATTTAGAAAATTCTTTTATTTTCAGTTTTTATTTATATTGGAAGCAATGTTTGAAAACTTATAGGCAATTATAAATAATGAATTATTTGGTTTTTCAGATCTAAGACCCCATTTTAATAGAGAAAGAACCACAAATGAAAATACAAAATGAAACCTGTTCATCTCACAGCACTTCATTCTAGTTTCTAGTTTAGAATTACCTCAGAGTTAGATGAGGGCGACATTTTTGTGGCTTCTTCGCTGTTATCATTCGTCCAGTCTTGTCCTGTAACAACTGATGGTTGATTCCAACGTTGCATCTTCGCATCCTATAAAAATATTTTGTACATAAAGGCTATGTGGCAATAAAGGGACGTTGGATGGGATGGGATTGGCAAAATCTATTTGGATGACATTCTGAACTGAGGCGGATGACATTCTGAACTGAGGCGGATCGCGGTGACGCTTGCTCTAAATGCTAATAGAGCAAACATTCTTCCGTGACGCAAAACCGTCAGACACGTTTTATACATATTCACGAAGAATGTTTCAGCGTCATGAAAATCATTTTCGTTTCAAATCACTTCTCTAACCGGTGGTAACATTGTCAAATTCGCTTATTATGCAGCCGTCTTATCTTACTCATAATCAACAATATATTATACACGATTTATGAATAGGAGGTATTCGTTCACTTTTATTTAAAAAAAATATAGCAGGCTGCTTTGAATCGTGCTTTTATTGTATTCTTCGCATTTAATTGTCGATTTCCCACCTAAAATATCACAAAGATGTGTTGCATAGTAACGTGGTGTTCTGTTTGCTGCTGTTTGTAACGATTAACAAAGCTTTCACTTCTGAGTTCATATTACAAACACTCCTGTCATCGATCTTACATCTGATACTCAGTCCGTTGTCAATAGTATAACTTATCAACAAAACAGGAATCAAAGATCAAAACCTCATTACAAAATCAGCATATCAATGGATCAAAACACAAACAGGCCAAGTCATATAAGACTGAGAATCAATAACAGAACAGAACTAGTAAATTATTGGCTTGCAGCAAAGTAGTCATTCACGCAATCATGTAATTATTAGATTATTGTAAACAAAGCCGTAGTCAACTCAGGATCTTGATCATTGGTAAACAAAGCCTCGGTTACTGAATGAGATTCTATCGAAAATCCGAGCATTAATACATCTAATGTAATAAACACATTAATTGATAATTTTACCAACTGATTGTATTTACGATAGTGACACAGACACCGATGGCATATAGATATGCGACGTCGCCTTATTTAGTTTCCGTACACGCATATGACGCGGCTTTGCGCCATAGCCGAGCCCCCAGGCAAGGTCGGAAGTCCCTGAACTGTTGTAGAACTATGCATTAACGACGGTAACAACTTCCTGTATAGGCTTTCAAGTTGTGAGAACAGTAGGACTCTCAAACTATTCGGGCAACGGTGATTGCAAAATTATGTGACGCTTGACTTAAGTTTACTTTCACCCTTTTTTTTTAAATATGTGTTACGGATGGATCACAATGCCAACGCGCGGTCCATCAATGGCCAATGTTTGATAAAATTTCTGACTAGGAATGGCCGCACAATTATTACAATCACCATTAAAGATTTAAGGCCAGGATGTCTTTTTCGGTTGGTTCTAAACTTTATGAGATTTACACTATTGTGGTTTTTTCTTATCTAATCCAAATATAACATCACCTCTCAGAGGCAATGTACATATATCTATGTTTTATATGGTTTATATGGTTTATATGGTTTTATATGATTTAAGAAGAAATAAATTTTCATGAGGCTCTTCTAGAATATTTGCAGTTCATTGTGCAATTCAATCTTGAAGCATTTTACATGAACATATATATGTATATATTGTATTAAGATGAAAGAAAAGAATCTTGTTCACGTAAGTCAAACATAATAAAAATGAAAGTCCTTACTTCTAATAAAAGTCGACATAAAAGCAATAAATGTCACAATATAAAGCGTCCATTGTGCAAATAAGTCTTTCGAAAAAATCTCATTTGAAGAAATTTTTGAAGACTCTTAAGTCGATTCAATTTCATATCCATAGTAAGTTTATCGTTTCTCAAGCCCAATTCCTCGTATTTAATATTGACGAATTGAACAATCGGACAAGTTGGAAGAAATCCCTCTGCCTCAGTCAATATTGGATTTTCAAATTTTGGAATTAATTCATCAATCACATCTGTAGAATGCAATCCAGTAGTACAATCATGGCAATGAACGTTAGGTTGACATTTCAATTTTCTTGTTTGGATTTGTTTTCGCAGTTTCATAGATTCTTTTGCATTATTAATGATAGAATCTTGTAGTTCGGACATATTTTTAAGCTGAATTCTTTTCTTTCTACGTTCTTCTTCTTTCAACTGAATTGAAATATTTCTATATTCTTCCATTGCATTTCGCTCGGAACTAATCCTTATTCGATTTGCCGCCAATTTCGCATCCAGTTTGACTTTTGAATCATATAGCGATTCAGCATCCAAAATAGAAGTAGATTTTGAACAGAATGCATTTCGAATCCGAATAAAAGGATTTTTCGACTTTTTTGTTTTGAAAAGCAACAAATGTTGTCGAATTTGCAATTCTTCGTGCTCCAGTCTTTTCAAATTCTGAAAAAAAAATCTGTGAATAACAAATCAATTTGCAAGTTTTTATAATACAGCAAAAAGGCTTCAAATGTTAAATCTATTACTTTCAAGGAAAATAAACATATTGATTTTTTAGAAAAAATAAATGCATAGATATTTAGGCAAATGGGAACTTCAATGTTCGCAAACCGTTTTGGTAAGATGTTTACGCGATGAGAGAGGATAAATGTATACTATTGGACGCTTTCGTTATATTGATATTAATATATTGTCTCACCGAGTATGATTCCATTTCATTTTTGTGGATGAATTCTTCTCTTTGGTTTTCACACATCTTTGATAATTTTGAATAGAAAGATTTTATATCATGTTTTATTTTGATATCGTTGCCCTCCTGGAATATAAATAAATGACATTCACAGAGTGTTCCCAGACAAAGTAGATCTGTTTTAAACCGTGTACTACTTACATCATCTGATTTTAGTTCTTCATATTTGTCAATTATCCGAGCTTCAGGGCTTCGTGATTCTACAATTTCATTTGGAATCTGGAATATAGTTTCTCTAGTTGATTAATAGCAAGGAAATTGTAAAATATCAATTTTTTTTACTTTATCAGAGACTTCAAAGATTTGGATATTCCATTTTGCGCACAAAGTTCAATTAATGACATAGAATACTCAAAATAAAGCTTATCTAGATTATATTTTATCATCAAAATATTTCTGACCGAATTTTCTAGAATAGTAATTCAATCGGCAAAAAAATAGAAGAATATCGAAACATTCAGAATCTAAAGGTGTACTTACATAACTAACAGTCGCGCTCTCCGCTTCATCCATTCTAGGTCCCATAATGTTTCGATTTCTCATTAAATCTGACTCAGACAGTTGAGCAGTCTTTCATTCCTTGTCCCGATATAACAACTTCAGTCTTCTCTTCGGGTGACTGATTGTGAACATTCACTGGTGATGGAACAAGAGAATCATCTTTCAAAAGGCCCATTGTGGTCGTGGGAGTCGTTCCAAATGGTTGTATATATCCAACTGGATAATTCATTTTTATTCCTTCGTTGTAACTGCTGTCATTTGAAGAACTACAATAATACTGCTGTATTTGATTTTCTTCGCTCTTCGATGTGAAACATTCTTCATAGCTTTTTTCATAAGATGAATCTGAATCATAATCCGAATATTTTACGCTGGGTATTTTAATTGCTTTGCTTTTCCGAGTTCCGAGCGAAATTGGATTCGCGTTTGATTTAATTCCGCTGAACTGATTCAGTTTTCTACCAGATGTAGGAAATAGAATTCCTGTCTTCATCCTTTCAACGTATTGTGAGTAGTTGCTTGATGCAGGGATAAACTTTTCGGTCGTGATATTGAATTCAATTTCTGATTTATAAGACCGAACAGATAAAGAAGAAATACTAGAAACATCTTCGCAATTGTTGTTACAACACGGAATTGTTATTGAAACCTTATTAGCTTCGCTGTTACGTTCAGCGCCGGAATCTGATTCCGAAGAAAATCGGGCATTGCCAGAATCATTGCTGCAGCAAACTTGTCGTTTCAAATATTCAGGAAGTTTTTGCAATCTTTCAGAGGACGCAAAAGATGACAACCAGCAATCATTAGGAAAATGTTTTACATTAGATTTATTTCCGTCTGAATCTTCGGCATTTGACGGTAACTGTGAATCTGAAATATGTTGCGACCTGTTCGAGTAAACACTCGAAAAGTCAGAAAGGCATAAAGCTGAATACTCAGATTTGTTAGAATGAACAGGACTGCAGTCTTGGATAGATATGGTTTCGTTGATCTTCTTATGAACCGATACCTTGAAGCGATGTTCATCAATTATCATTTGTTTTTCCATTGAGGTATTATTATGAGCCTTCGGTATTGATTTACATAGAGATGGCAATGAATAAGGCTCATCAAAATCTTTAATGTCTGATGAAATATTCTTCACAGGCCCCGAGCGACGATCAATGGTTTCCCCGAAGCCCGCCAATTTTTTTTCAGTAAAATCTTTGTTACGATTTTGTTCTCTATCAGTGCTAAAACTATGGCCAGAACCACGTGATTCAGATATTGAAATTTTTTCTTCCATAGTTCCAACAGAATGATTATCAATGCCTGTTAGATCAATTTTCAAATCTTTCCAAGAGAATTCCGAACCGGAATCCATTTCTGTCTGTTGCTGAAGTCCAACACCATGATTGGGTGCCGGAACAAATGATGCATCATTACAAGCAGGCGAATTCGTAACTTTTGACTTGTTACTGACACTATTGTCATTTTTATTTTCTATAAATTCATTTTTTTCTTGTACGGCAGATTGAAAACAAGAAATACCTTTGACCTTTTCACCCCTCTCCTTAGCAAGATATACCATTGGATTGGTTTTTAATGGTCGGCGATGATTAGTTTGAACGCGTTCGTGGCGTTTTCGAGCTAATCGAACAAATATCCTGGTTGCCTTTTTGGCTTTACATAAACGTCGTGTTTTTCTGTAAGAACGGAAAGGGCGACAGCATAGCCGGATGAAAGTTAATAAAACTTTGCAGATCCTTCTTCGTATTTTATAAATTTTGACGATTTCCACTGCTTGTTCCTTAAGTTCTATCAAAGCTACAATCGATATCTTCTTCTGCCGATAAAACATTATTAACTTTATCACCGTCCTCGCCGATAAAGGAAAGACGACGAGAAACCACCAAAAACAAGATTCTGGTTCACTGCACAGCTTGTGGATAATTCTTTTGCTAATGTTTTTATCAGCAAAAACTTCAAGCGGTGTATAAGATTTATTGAGGATACCCACGTTAGTTGAAAAGTATACCGGCTGTTGGTACAGAGATTCCGCTTTTCTTCGATGGTTAACCTCATTACAGATATTCATCCCAGTCACATAGACTAAAACAAACATCACAACTTTCAGGACAATAGTCAATTTTCTGACCGATTTGCGCAAAGTCGCAGAAAGCCTCAACTCCATTTTGACAAGCTTCGCTCGTCAATTTGTCGTTGAAATATGAATTTTATTTAATTCTTTTTGATTTAATATTTAATCTTGATCATTGTGACGTCACACACAAAAATCACACAATAGGTCAACAGTAATGTGTAGTTCACGTGTAAAACATATTTCGCGATTTGTTGGCGGACGTTCGTGGGGTAAACATTACCCTTTATGACATAACAATACGTCATGAAGTACCGATTGTAACAGTGAAGTATACAATAACGTATAATATACTTGTCGTCGCGTTGTTACTCTTGATATTTTAAACTATGGTGAAAACCGGTCCTACACAGTGCAAAAAGCAACAAAATGGACTAATTTTGGTAAAATGTAGGTCATAATGGACTTTTTATATATAGCCGTATTGTCGTTGTTCCGAATTTATACTTCCCGCGCCCACAAAAATTAGATTCAGTGATATAATCTCTTAAAAGCCTAAAAGTTCATGCCCATTTCCCATGCAATATTGAGAATAACAACTTATCTTACCCTAGAATTTAATTTCAAGTTTCCGTAAAATTTACAGGACGGAAATTTACAGCCAACTAAGAAAAATTTAGATCGATTAGAAGGTGCATAAGCAGTGGCTTATTTAGAAGACTCGGGCCTATAAAAAACGTTTTTATATTTTTTAAATACAGAAAATTTTTGTTAAATTATCGACAAGCATTATAATGCTTCTACCACAATTAATCATGATGAGTTAATCTACACGAGATGCATGTAGACGAACTGCATCCCAATGCGGCAATTCAACATACTTTTTTTTATATAATTTTATTTATTTAATTTATGAAAATTAATCGTCGGAAGACTCACCAATGATAACTTGCACGCAGGACTTAATATTTCAACATTGTTTCCCTGATTTCTAAGATGGCGATTCTCCCAGTCTTTCAATATTGTCATCAATAATTTACGACGTTTTCTTTTCCTGTAAATTCGGTGAATTTTAAAATATTTACGCAGCGTTTCATACCATAACTTACACATTCCCAATACAATGGTAAGCAAGCGGTGATAATTCATCATTCGTATATACTTTTATTGGTCTTGTAAGATAAATATTACACAAACATGAGTATAAGTGATGTAAAAGTTTTTTTTACTATTTAAACGTCGGGATTGCAGACAGTGGGGACAGTTTTTTCATCCATATTTACCCTCTTTTCTTTCTTTGTTTTTCCGTGTCAACAATTTCTGCTGGAGCATTATGTTTATCTTTTGTAATATTATCCACACGATTTTCTTCATCTAGTTTTCTTGGTGGTTCAATATCACCGAATGACTTTTTTGTTATTTTCTTTTCGACTGATGTAAATGGATTGTGAATTTCAGGAGGCTAAAATAGATAAAGAATAATATCATAAAATAACCAAGTTTTCAAGAAATCGACTATACCCATTCACTTTAATTCGATCACGACGTACTCAATCGATACAGTCTGATGACCACAAGCACCAGCGTGATGACGTGTTAACCCCCACGGATGAAATGGATATTTTTGAATGGGTTCTCTAACATTACAAAATGCTATCATTCATATGATTTGTTTAGAATATATTCAGGCTACTTACTGATTGTTTGACAATTTTTGCATCATGTACCAAGGTGTCTTTGAGATCACTTGCTTTTGTGTACACCCCTAGCTGTATATTTTAGTCATCCCTTACCAATGGACTTGGAGTTTTGTCTTTTTGTTTCTCCGTTATCCTTTGTCTCATTTGGCGTTTGTTACGATTCCTCTCAGCATTTTTCATTCTCTTCATTCGCGCGCGGATTCGCAATAAATCAGCATTTAATTCGGCAACACCTTGTAAAATAATGTATAAAAGCTTTTGCCACACACAGATTTAATAGACATATGATGATTCTACTATTATAGTATTCAACCATATTTTTGTAGCCAGTTCATACTATTTGTCGTTTTGTTTCCCTCTGAATTTCGCTCAATACTTTACGTAATATTATTTGTCATATTCAATTGTAAAAAACCAGAGAGTAAAAACTAATATCTAGTGTTAGTCTAATTAAAAGTTACACCAAAAAATGAAAGTATATTACCGTCTCCCGATTCGCTGATCTCACTAACCCAGTTATGTGAAATTGGCTGTGTAACCAGAGGTGTAGTCTGAAAATATAAAACATATTAAGATTAACACGAATTGACAGTACGTTACCTATTCCGCGCTGACACTTTAAACATTTTAAAATACACATAGGCCCAATCATTTTATCTCTATATTTTGATCTCGTTTGTTTCAATTTACTTTGTTATAACTTTGCAGGAGAAAGCCAATAAGCGTTGAATTTTTTCGGTCAACCCCCTCCCTACCTGAAAAAATATTTTTGGGGGAAACACGTACAATGATAAATACCACCTCGTCGACTCTATCAGCATGGACTGGCATGTTTGATAAGATGTGATTTGAAGAAGATCTCACCTTGGGTGAAACTCGGGGTAAATAGGAGGATGGACATTCTTCGACTATGTTCGTACTACACTGGTTGCTAAATGGCGACTGGCTGTCAAAAATTTGCTTTTGTAAAGTCTGTGTGTTCACATAATTCTCTTCATTCACTGATGGTGTTCCCTCATATATTACGTTTGGCATTTCTTCCTAAATTTAAAGACGATTTCATTATGCCTTTAACATTCAAATTGCTTTTTTAATACCACACGTCATTTGATGAATGACAAATACAAGATTTTAATTATGAAAAATATCGTGTAGTGCCACGAAAGATGCCACCCACACTTATTTATTTCGCATATCTCAAATGGATACATAATGGGCGCTATTAGTGGTCACCTGTCAAAGTTATAGAAAGAATATAAATATAAAGATACAGAAATATGAAGATCCAAGACACACGCTTTCCTGTGGTCTTGGCAAATATGTAAAACTAACGTTTATTTATTAAATATCATGGGAAAAGTGAATATCGGCCATATTCCCACATAATATTATTTACTCATTGAGATACTGGTAAAGTATCAGGAGACGCTTTGAACTGTGTACCCATTTCCGTTGCAGAGCTAGATACGACAAATGCAATTTTACATGCATCACAACGACTTGTGCTGATCCAAACACAAACAGGAAGTACGCAAGAAGCTAGGGAATTATCGTGGTCTATTACCTCGATAGTTTTTATGCGCGTTTCATTGATTTCTTCAAATTCTCCAGATGAATATAAATTCGGTAACTGTTCCTCTGGCAAAGTTGGAAGAGGTGCTATCAGCTTTTTAATATCAACAGTCTTCTGTTCCATTTCTTGCGACTTAGTTGAAGTACTGTGGCAAATCAAAAGCAAAGGTTTAAAAGCACTCAAATGCAAAATCCTGTGTTTAATTTACTTTTCCGAATCATGCTTCAATAAGATTTGATTACCGGTCGCAAACGCAGATTGAAACACGCTTTGCCCAATATAAAATATCTGAGCATCTCTACCCACTGTTGGGAAGACTCGAGTCAATGACTCGAATCACCTTTTTCAATGGTCCTTTTATCAGGATAACTCGACTTGACAAAATGCAAACGCGACTTGACTACGGACGTCATAAGAAGTTAGCCAGTCTGCAATCTACGTGTCACACAGTATCTGGCGTTTCGTTATTTGTCTAAAGAGCAAAAAAACGCGATAATGATGATTGTACCTATATAGAGTGAGAAGTGACAAATTATTCTGTCATTGATTCTAAACAGATCTAGAAATCGACTCGACTTGTGACTCACATGCATGAATCGAATTGACTCGAGACTCTAAATTTAAAGTTCGGTAAGACTTGAACTCGACTCGGAACTCTTTTGTTCTTTGACTCGACTTAACTTGGGATTTAAAGTAACGTCACTCGTTTCCACCACGACTGCATCCAAGCAGAAATCCTTTGTCCGAACAAGTATAAGTCTTATGCTTGATTAAATGCTTGATTGAGCAACAGATAAGTAAACATGTACATTAACTGAATAACAGCAAAAAGATATTGTTCAGGTTTTTAATCGCTTTACGACGATATAAGCTACGTTTCACCACCGTCTTACATTTGATAAATGTTATAATACCCGACTACTTTTGTTGATCGTTCCTTCACTCCGTGATATCTTGATTCGATTTCCCTACTTGTGTATATAGGATATCTTTCAATTTTACTCTAAAAATGAGAAATATATTGAACGTAATTTAAATTTACCTATTTACATATTCCGCAATTAGCGTATTTATGTGACGGTGCCATGGTCCTGTAAACGTTTTGAGACGTACAAAATGCCAAATTTCTTCGTTTTCATTATCAAGTTTGTTTCAGGCCCGGAAATTTAATTTTTGAAGAACTTTCCGCGTCACCGGCATGATTTTTTTTTGCTGTTTACCCTATTTTAACTATTGCTTATTTGCTTCGCACTGGCTGACATGCAAGACACAAGACAAATCGTACGCAAAAAAAGACGTAAAAAAGGATAAAAATTGTTAGTTGCATGATGTGAAAAAATATTTATTTCATCATTAGGATAAAATGCTAGTTTTGTAGAATATTTGTTTTAGCCTGCTTTACCCATTATGACGTCACATTTGATCGCGAACATTTTTTTAAATTTTGCTCTCCTCCCTAGTACACCATTAATTCTGCCGATTACAAAAAAGTAGTAAAAGCTAAGATACGACGCACCTGCTCACGACCAGTTGAACAACTACAGAAGTAATTTATTTCTGAAAACTGTTCAACAATCGAAGCAGATGTAAAATAATACAATACGGACCCTTCTTCTAATATTCACGTTTCACTCATAGCATAATAAATGATTCAAGAGTATTATCATTTTACCTGCCGACGTTCGATCCTTTTTACATTCGTGTGTTCTCTTTTAGTAAATTTGACACAGCAAAGAAGAATCAATAATAGAAATAATATTGGTATCACAGTCAATGACGTTATCATCCCTGAATATGGTATAAGACAGTTCAAAATCTCGATCAATAAAAATATTTCCATAATTTTGAATACAGAGTCTCAGTATTTGGGAATTTAATTTGAGTAAATTATAGGGGATTTGAAATCTATAAGTACATTTACTTTGGTTGTTAAAGTGTTTCTTATTGTTATCAACATATAATCGTTAGATCCTCTGCGCAAATAGCTTGTTGAAAGTCACACCCAGTACTATATCCAATATATGTTGATACAGTATTGCCCAATTTAGCGTGACAATGACTCAAAGAAAAAAGTAAAGTATTCTTAGTTACTGATTCTTGCAATTAAGTACGGCTACGTTATAGTCAACAAAGTCCAAATCGTAAAATATAGTTGCAAAGGTTTTTGTATTTGCAAAAGTTTGATACTTCACTCTTCATATTAATCTATTTCAGCTTACATGCAGATGAAACTTCCAATTCGCTTGCTGCAATAACCGGAGACAAAACTGGCGTTCCGAGTATTTCTGACAATTCTTCAGGTGATAGAACGCTAGATAGATAGATTGATTGATATATATATAAACAGTTAATTGAATTCACTCACAAATTGACCAAAAAATCGATACAAAAAAAAAAGAGAAGTCTGAATAGATAGAGAACTTATTTAAACTCAGCAATATGTCGTGCTCGAACTTAAATCATTAAATACACCAAAAGAAGAAGCAGAAAGCACTCAGTGTGGGATTTGAATGTACATAAAACTAAAACAAACACAATCAAATTGCGCTATGTCATATAATAAGGATAGCATAGTAGTCCTGACTCAAAAAATTAGTGGCTGTAAATTTAAAATTCCTTTGCTCACCTTAACACGGATACAACGTCGCTGCTTTCCAAATATTGGTCATTTTTGCGAACAGCGAACTCGACGCAAACAGAATGGTCTGTGACACGTTGTAACAAAACAATATCAACCTACAAAAAATTATATTAGTTTCTACATGTGCGTAATGTAACACAACTTTCGACAATATTGCTATTTATCTATTGCTAATTATGTATTTATTTTGTTCCACTGTAACCTTGCAAAGCCAGCCTTCCCATGAGATTGGTTGATGGTTCCTTAAAAAATCCTTTTTCATCAAAAGTCGCTATAAACAGAACTACCGTGTGACATCCACTTTTATATGCCGAAGAGATGCTACGAAATGTAGGTGTGAAAACACCCCAAACTGAATCGATATAATGAAAATTACGTAAAATAAAATATGCTGCACTTTCCGATTTCAAATGTAAAATCGCGCAACTGAAACCCATGATATGATAAAGATTTTTGGTTTTATTTAAGACTCAATTGAACTTCAATATTTATTTATATGAAATTTTTTCAAACTTGAAGCTACCGCTTTTCTCAATGTAGTTTTTAGAAGGTGGCAATGCTTCTGTGGTTTCTGGAATATTTCTAGAAAAGCATTGAAATTTGCTTCGATCAAATTCATTTTCAAAATGGGCAAACCAATAAGTATGTACGCGCAATATCTCCTGCTTCCACTCACGTTCAGAAAGAATTTCTGCCAAACCATTATTAGATGATATTTTGATGCTGCGAAAATTTTTTTTGAAAAGAATTGCTTTGGATATTGGACAAAAATTATATTTGCCGCCTGCATTCACGTCTATAACGATGATTCTGCTATTTCTAAATAAACAACGTTATTATTACCTCGTAATTGTTGGATTCATTGACAGACAGCAATCGCCGGGAAAGTCTTTCTGCTCTTCTGGATGTGGATTTTTTCTGAAAAAAATAAATTACGAGAATTTAGGAAAAAATAGTTTCCGTGTATTATTTCGTGTAATGTAATTAGGCATCTTCATTCATATTCCCGAAAACGATAATTGTAAGAATTTCTATTTATTATTTTCGTGAAGTTTTCAGCCAAAATTCCGCGACACTTGTAAATGTGACAGATTATGAATTTTCCTTGTACCATTGTCGCGCGTAGTCTACTTTTTGTACTCAGTTTGAGTGAAGAAGTAACGCAAACATGAGACGACATTTTCGTTTGTAAAATGACGTTAAAAGTTAATTTTTTCATCTGCAACGCGTTGAAAATGACATGGAATAGATCAACTAATAAGCATCAGCGTGTGGCCGTTGCCGAGAGTGGATGTCTCACATTATGATGGAGTGCCATGGAAGACATTTTGGATAGGAATAATATTCATTTTGACGGCCTGCGTGTACTTGGATGTAGAAGTTGAGGATATAGATAAGTTATCAACATGCTGGAAACACAACTTCACGTGTGTTGTGGCCTTAAGTACCTCTGGTTATTATGACATTGTTACTATTACCTCTTTTGCTACCCGGTATGCCTGTAGTAGACTATACTCCAGTTTAGACAGAATTGTTGTGTTGGTTAAATCTACATAGCTTTCAATCAGTAGAAGCACACGTATCCGAAAATTTTCATCAACCTCATTCAGCTCAATGGCACCAACTTTTTCAGTACTATTGGAAAGGTTGATAAGTGAATCGTTTTGCCTGGACAATATAGGAGAATTGGTTGCCTCTACTTTCATTGTCGTTTTTCTGTTCGTTGTTAACTGTTCTGTAAAGATTTCAGTAGATCGAATTTTTCGATTTAATGTAGTTATAACAAAAGGTTGAGTTGTACTATGTCCTGAAGTGCTAAAATTGGTCGTTTCATCATTCTTTGATGACATCGTCATTTGACTGCTTTCTGAGCTTTCTTGTATGTCTGAGGCACTGGTGTGTGAGAAATATTCTGCGTGCGTTCTTGGCTGGAATGAGGTATAGTCGGGATATTTTGAAAACGGTAATATTGTGTTCACGGTTTCTGAGGACGAATATATCGTTGGAGTAGTTTGGACATTCCCGCTACCTGTCTCGTATTCACCAGATCCAAGGCCACTTCCACTCACGCCATTAGCGTGTGTCGTCCAGTTCATCAATTCGTACGGAGGAGATGTCCTTGCAATACTGCCACTACCACTGCCTTGATGATACGACGTTGGTATACTGCCACTACCACTGTCTTGCTGATGTGTCACAATTGATGACGTAGGGTGCCATGTTGTAACAGATTTCGTAACTCCCGTTGTTCCCAGAGACGCAGAAGAGCTTCGACCAAACGTATCATTAATCTCCCCGCTGGCGGAACCAGAGTAATGTGTTGTGCGAAAAGAGCTAACAACTGAACTATTTAAATATTCTGTCACAGTATTTGTATTCTCAGCAATCCCGGTGGTGAAATTGATGTTGTAAATTGTACTACTTTGCAAGTTGAAATCAGGGCTTTGAGTTGTTTTGACAAACGTCGGAATCTGGGATAGATCTGTAGCCTTTTTCAATAGTTCGTCATCAATTTTGCCAATTTCCATCGTTGTAAGATTGTTACATCCAGATGTATTGCAACAGGAATATTTGAAAATGAAGAGAGAATCGTTCATATTTGTTGAATGGTACCTCCATGTAGTATCATTTTTGATTGTTACATTTTCATTATTGCACGAAAAATTGAAAAATCCTTCCGATGACGAATTGGTTGCATTATTTAAATCTTTATCTTTGGTTGAAGTAAATGTCATTATTTTACTAATCTCAAATACAATATTACTGGTATCACACTGCTGTATCAAAACTGGACTGGAAAAAGTCGCGTCGGTGCTGATCTGTGGGTCAAATTTATAAGCAAAGGCAGATATACATCTTTTTGTTGAACATCGTTGAACTGGACAACTCATGTCGCCTGTGGGCAGACTCGTCAAACATTGATAACATTCAAATTCTGCTGATTCTGACACGTTAGTGACAACAGTCGTTTCAAGGTCTGAAGTGGTGACACTTGGCGATAGAGTTGCATTCGAAAAAAAGGTTGGTGCTACCGTCGTTTCTTTTATTACTGTTGATGTCAGGTCGCCCAAGCTCGTTTCTGTAGACGTCTCTGTTGATCCCGTCACAAGGCTTGAGCTTTCGACCGTTCTTCGGCCAGGTGTAGTTGGCTGAAACATGGGGTTGTTGAAATCAAGACCTTCTGGAAATCCCAGATCCTCAGAGCTAAGGTTTTTTAATGAAGGAAAGGCATTCAAATATTTTGCCAACAGTTCGATATTTCTCCATATCGGCGTTGTAGTTTTAATCGTCAGATCAGTCACCGCAATTCCGACCTCAGTGAATAGCGCAAATAGAAACAGCACTGCAATCCTGTCTAATCTCATGTTGCACAATTTCGCCCGGTCTACATTTAACCCATTTCATCTGTTGTCGCTAACAAACCTCGTTACCACACTAGAGACGCGTTTTGTTCTTCACTTTTTCCATTTTAAAACAAAAATGTGACTTATCCAATGACCTAAGTGGACTTGAAGAGCGTCTCGGTGTTTCGAGTGGGAATCCACTTACATGAAACTATTGATAACTAACATGTTTCTATTCTAATCGTTTCTCAAAAAGATTCACACAAAGGGCAAGAACATTAGTTCAAACTGTCGGGGAAACAATTTATTCTATTTTCTTTGTAGTTCCTCAATGTAAATACATTCGATAAATCACAACGCAGAACAGAAATGCTTATAACCACTCAATGTTCTGTTTTTCTTACATCCGATCTATTACAAAAAATCAATTTAGGTAAGCTGAGTAAACAATGCCAGGAATCCAACCCGAGTAACTCCCACTTCACGCCAATACCTCGTTGAACAAAACTGTCGACATAGCAACTTGGATTTTATAAGAAACTGTGAAACCAAATACTTACTTTATTGATAATTTAGTAGTGATTAACGTATATTCAGATGCTTTTCGAAGTGTTTCCAGCAAAAAAACAGGAAAGGGTGTTAAAAATTCTTCGCGCTTCTGAGGTGACTTGTGAAGAAGAAAAGACATTTCGAAAATCATATAAATTTAAGTCTTTAAAATAGAGAAAACATTAATCATATTTACTCTTTGAGGCAGCGGATCTCTTCCAACAAAATTTTTTCGCGCAAGATTTGGTTGGAAATCTCGCTCGCGTGCTTTTTTATTCACCCCGATTCAGCACCTCCCATTGCGACGAATGATAAACATGCCATTTGCCATAGGAAGAAAATTGCATCTGTGAAAGTCGGCGGCGGCAATCACCGACGAAAAAGTTAAATTGGCTACCCTTAAAAATACGTGCCGAAATGGTGAAAAATTTCAGCGTCCTTTTACAGAACATGCCAAAACTTCAACTGCGTAGGAAAACGTCGGAAAAGGGGCCCAAAGGTGCGATAAAGCTTAGCTATTTTATCACAATATTTGGTAGCACAAACCATATCCCCGATAAAGCACATGCTTGGATGGTAACAGTATGTACCAAAAAGGCGAATTCCACCACACCCTTGATAAAGCAACTAGAGGACAACATTATTAATAATACTCCACATTTTAGAATTCTGTTTTCCGGTATTGACGTTTGGTCTTCTGTTCCAGCCTGCACGTCCATTGAACAATTTTGAAATCACACACACTTCAGCTCGTATTGGTGCCAGAATACCCATACTTGACAATAAACTACGAATAAAAATTTCTGCAGCGAATCAAGGCTTAGCATTTGCACCACCCAGAGACTAAAATCAAAACACAAAATTTCATAGAAAAAGAATCCTAAGAATCCAGTTTCTATATCTAGTGTGGGTGGCTGTTGAGATTCCTCTTTTAGATTAAGAATTAGGATTTATCTGGATACATACCTGATCCAAATACCCTGAAATATAGCTTCTTTCAAAAAAGGTCTTGAACAAAAATTTCATATATATATTTCAAGATCTTTTGCCAATATTTCATAAATTTTGATCTTGCATTGAAATTTTGCCATACATAGAATCAGATTCGATTAGAAACAATAGAAACCAAATTGGGACTCGATAATAATGCAACTAATAAAGACAAACCCTTGTGACAGTATGCTTTGGCAATTTGGATTTCTCAGCTAGTATTAAAACATTGGGTAACTAACCACTTCAAGTTTGAAACACAATCTACACAATCTATCGGGCATGTGTAAGAGAGAAATAACAAATCCTAGATTAGCAAATGAGAAGCTATCCCAGACTATTATATAATCTTCAATACTTTGTGCAGAAGCAACAGTCAAATGTGGTATTATATATAATAGGTGCAGAACTCTTTAACAAGGTACAAATTCAGCAAGAAATATGTGACCGTGAATAAAAGGCAGTAAACAAAGAAAATCATCAGTGCTACAGACGGTAATGATACGTTAAAGAACGTCCTCAACCGAAAAGTTGAGATATTTCACAATTTTGATTAAAAAGGAATTTCATTTTTCGATATTATTAAATTCGCAGTGAAATCATGATATATGCCATAAATCAGGATTTAACTGCAAGTTGTGCTAGTTTATCCGAAACGTTATTTATCCATATAGTGTAGAATTTCGAATACGGTATATACAAACCCTAAGTAAGGGCTTTAAATCTTCGTCAACCCTTCCTAATACCTAGAGATATACAGATTACAATAATGCACCATTACTCTTGAACAACAGTCGAAACAAGTGTTTATGATTTTGCTGTTTAGAAGAGAATAACTTCATGAGCGCAGGTGGTCCAAAAACATATTTGCTTAAATTCATACTCTCGATTTTAAGAACTTAGAACAATGTACACGGAAGTAGAATACAAAAGAGAGATGGCATTCACAGGATCAAGCACAAGTATAAAAAAAAATAAAACAAATCCTATTAAAAAGAATTCGCCCTAAAATTAGAATGTAATAACTGAATAAAGGTCAATTTTCCTATCGAGCATATTTAAATAAAAAGTTCTTAATGAATGTTCAGGTCAATAAAATAATGGATGAAAACTAATGCATTCTGAATTTATCTTCTAATCTTCTCCCAAATAAAAATAATATAAGCCACTAAAATTCAGCCTCTTAGCAGCAAAGTCAAAGCAACAAATTGAAAATGTAACCAACACAGTGTATTTTGAAAATACAGATACTTCTAAGAAATTTTTATCTAGAAGCGCAAGAATAAAATCTTTGAAAGATTTAGAGATTTCTGAGTTGGTAAAAAGAAACGTGAAGTTGGTCATATTAAGAAAACAAATTGTGAGTGGTACCAGCTATGTGTACCACGTGCCACTGATGGAAAGTGTCGATGAGACACGGTTCATCTGTGGCACATACTTGACACAATGAAATTCTTATTTGTCTGATACTTGTACCCTTAAAGCACTCAATAAGTTGAACTAATGTATTCCAGGCGGAGAATTATTGCCCAAACATACGTTTTGTTAGGCTTGGGTCACTGATGGATCGCGCCGCCAAGGCACGGTACATCTGTGGCTCATGCTTGACAATATAAAATTTCTGAGTGGGTCGAAACGAAGTGCAGGCAAAATAATTAGAATATTTTGAAATAAAGTGTCTAAATTATTAGTTCTACAAAAAAAAATCATTTTGTCAAAAACATGCGAACAACCGCATGAATGTTTGGTAGATTAGATTACAATACGAAAGATGAAAAGTTGGGAAAAAAACAGAAACATACTTGTGCCCAATCCTGTGATGGAACTGAAAGATAAATAATGAAAATACTAAGCTAAATAACGGTAGGTGTCCTTTTCTCCCTCGACTCGTTCGAGATATTCTTTTTCGATGAGAATATCAATGCATTTCTTTATGACAGGAACTCTGGGTTTGAATCTCTGAGAAAGTTGAGTCAAAACTTCACCGAGTAGTTGTTGATGTTTCAGTTGTTTACGCATTTTCATGATACGAACAATGGCAGCCTGATTTTTTGAAAATAATTAATAAATAGGCATCGCAGAAAACTTCGCAAACATATACATTTGAATAAAAAATTCTTTAAGATTACCAATGCCTAACGGCTATAAGTCGAATTACGTAGCTGATTAACCAGATTGGCAGAATTACTCTGCTACTTAGACACATGATGATGGGTTACACTGGAAAAAAATTTAGCAAATGGGCAATATTTTATGATACACCTGAGTCTAGAATATTTAAAGGTCTCTTTTTGAGCGTCTGCTGTCCGGTAGCAGCAAAACTGTAGAAAAAGACTCAAAATTATCAACACTGCTATGAAATAGCAGTGTTGATGATTTTGAAGCTTTTTGTCTATGCAAAAAAAATGGATTCGATTCGAACTGCGATCCAACCGCAGCATTAAAAATTAGGATTTTGTTCAACGCTCTTTTCATGGTAATTTATATAAATATTTTAATTTAATAAAAAAAAAATTTAATGGCCTTATAAGAAACATATAATAGTTTTATATTTTATGAAGAGACCAGGACCAGGATAATCTGTTGGAAGGATAACATGTCACTCTGATCTAATACTGTAACAAGGTAATAATATATTGGCTATCGAACCTGAATGAGTAGTTTTCGATCTTCTTGAACATTTTTATGAGTAACTTCTCTCTCTTGCTTTTGTTCAGTCTTCATTGGCACGTTGATGTTCACTCTCAACTTCTTGCTGTAGTGATAAGAAAACAACAATATCAAATTTAATGTTTTTTGGTGCGAAACAAATGATAATCTATCTAAGTTGAGAAAACGTCAGCTAATTAGCTGTTAAAATACCAAAAGAAATTTTGCCTACATTAGAAGAAAATTTGCTGAATTGTCAAGAAAATAAAATGTACTTCTTTGAGTCTTGAGAAACATTTTACAAAAAGCTCAATTACGTAATACCGCTGTGTTAATGTTTTAAGACTTTTTGATTTATCTGAATAAAATTACAATAACGCCATAACTGCACATGATCCCATCTTTTCTCAGAAACTTATTGATCTGATCATAATTTTTTTTATGTTGTCAAGCATATGATATGCTGGGATAGCCCCCTCTTCCCCCACTTGTCCTGGTAGAACAAACTTTTCTGATCATTCAATCATCCAAAGCATACCAACATATATGACATAAACTTATCAAAATATGGGAGCTTATATCTAGCCAAATAGACAATCCAACAATCTAATGCTATAAAACACGAGGTAGAAAACAAATGCTAATTTTTTCAGTCAATTCCTTTTGGAATTAATCATATTCCAGTTTGCTCAAAACTGGGAGTTTACTACTCACTTTTTATATCCTAGAAAAAGTCTGATACTGCTGTCTGGTTCCAATTTTTCTTGATCGTTGTCAGTTTCAAGAAGTTTACATTTTAGAAGAATCTGAAGAACCTATGGATAGACCGGTAAAAAAAGACATATTTCAAGAGATATTTTTTCTATTTTCAAATGGTATTGCTACAAATAATACAGAATAATAATTATTCAACACATTATTAGTGATACCACTAATTTGTACTAATTCAGAGTTGTCAACTTTCCACAATCTGTTTGTCGACTTCAAATACCCTTATTTATATAATACAACATTCATACTTATAAAAAAATTAGATTTATTTGGATAGGTATACAAGAATCTGACCACATTTGTTGAGTATTACGTTATACTAGGGATGTCACAAATGTTGCAGTACTCGGTTCGGCCGAGTACATAGCATTTAGAAAAAAATATTCGACCGAAACAGAGCAGCTTGGACCCTTCTCTTAAAATTAAGGTTTTATTAGACATAAAATTAGGCCACAAAGGTACAAGAATAGCAAAAAATCAAGACGGATGTCATTCTATTCCTCGCACAAATTGTCGGCATAATCGAAATTTCTCCCTATTTGAATTTCCTATGAATAGCAAATGCACATAGTCTAAAGACTATAGAACCAGTTTAAAAGTTTATACCCTGTATAAAAAATCAGCCACCACACAATTGTTTGTGACGTCACAAACCTTGGACTCACCGTCCAGCATCAGCCAAAGTCTGGCCTCGACCGAAACTCAAAAACACCATCTAATTCGACCGAGTACCCAGGCACGGATTGGGACTGTTGCATCCCCACTATATACTATATTCTTGTCCCATCCCGATTCTATAATATTTATCTCTAGTGATGTAATTATCCGAATTGTCAGTTGTTCTATAGTTTCAATTTAAAGGTTATTTTGCTTTTTCAATTATTTATTTATCGATTCACTTTGCAGTGAATCATGATATGAAAGCATAATTTTGCTGCAAGTAAAATGTGTTCAAGTATCAGCAGTAATTAATGTTGAATTATTCTATTTAAGATACTTTTGAATATAGCGTTGACTAAACATATGGAAAAGCCCTTCAACAAAAATGATATTTTTATTATTATTATTTATACCTGAAGTAAAATATCCATCTTCAATTGAGTATTGTCAGCAAGTTGTTGAACCGTGTATGAAAGACCGGTATTATACTGTAGAAGTACTGCCATTTGGAAGGTAGAAGCCTGAGAAAAAAAAACAGCTAACGTAAATATAGGGTATGATATTTAATGTTAATCACACATACAAGCCAATCTCAAATCAGATACATGTGTGAGTGATGTAAATATTTATTTCCGCTCTCAGATGATGCTATCCACCAATGTCTTATTTTTTACAAAAATATTCTAGAGATTCGAAAATATTTGATTTGAATATAAATTCATCCGTTAGTGATAACCCAAGCTATGAGTTGAATATTCCATTGTGTCAGATTATTTCAACTCTTGATGACGGATGCTAGACCTAGTGGGATCAAGGGATTTGGGAACACGAGCTTTTACCAATATGTACTGAAAAATCAACACCGCTTAAAGTTTCACTTGATAACAAGATGTCAAAAAAGTTTGATGAATGTTTATTCAAACAAAGGTTTCAAGGACACAAAAAAACATTTCATAGGATAAAACCTACAAAACTGTGCTATGAATTATTTCACTTAATGAATAAGATCTAATTTAGTGTTCATGAACATACCTGCAACGTATATCTATTCCTGAAACAATTTGTAACAAGTTCGCCTTTTGATAAATGATACAACCACGATAACTTTCTACCAGTATGTTGTTTCGCATAGAAACCTGTGAATCTTTGGTAACTTTTTTCAAGCTGAAAACAGATAAAATGTCATTTAATCATAAATGTTGGAGCGTATTTCTGCATACCGCAATTAAGATTTATAGCAGACTGAAATAATGTCGGTCACATTGTTACTCAAATAACTAAAGAAAATAGAATCCAATTTTAGCCGCAATTGAAACATTAAATTACAATCTGACTTTCAATAAAATTTTAGACTTAATACTAAAATATACAACTTACTTCAACGGGAAGAGTAAAAGCAACAGATTGTTGAAAAGGCCATGATCCAGATATAAGCACTTGTATTGAAAAATCCACTGAAAATAAATTTCAATAACATTAGTGCACAGCTAATAAGATCAGAATTTTGGTTTGGTTATTTTCTGCTGATCAGACAGTCAATCAGCATAAAAAGCTACAAATAAGGAGAAACAAAAAATTAAAATGTTTTTTAGTGTTTAGCAGTTATATATGACGGTCAAAATTACTTCTTTCTTAGCACATTGCGTCAATTTAGTACATTGCAAAATAAAGTCATTATTTATGTAAAAACCCAACATTTGCTACAATTCAAGATCAATGATCTGAGACATTTGGCCTAATAAGCAGTAAATGCACAAATTTGTATTAAAACTTACAGAATAATATTGCAATCTTACTATATAATGACCGTAACAGAGTTATTGTAGAAAAACATAATTTGAATTCATTTAATATCAAGTGAAGCCATACCAATAATCATACAAGACATATATTTTCATATTCCCAAAAAAGTGCATAACAACAAATAAACTTACAATCAAGAGGATCATCCAGAAAACTTGATTTGAATTTCTCATTGATGTCTTTGCTAACCCCGATATCTTGGAACATTCTTTCTAATTTTGATGTATATTCAAATCCGCATGTTTGCTGTAATGTGTGAGAAGCATAAATAAAAAAGCAAGTGGGTACAGGCCCGAATGTTTGCGCACAGAAAATGCCATGGATGGATGAATGTATTTCCAGGATCTCAAGCACATTCCATGCTACATTTATTATGAACAGCTTCTGGACTTTCTGGAAAAGTTTTAGTAAGCTGTCAGAGCACAAACCAACTAAAAAAGTGAGTTGGGTGGGGCAAACTATGATTGCCCGCATTCAAATGTTGAATTACACCATATGAATGGGGGATTTCAACCCTCATATTGAAGAATATCATCAAAATATAAAAAAAAATGCAACAAATAGAGACTTTCTTTAGATTTTTCACAACTAATGAGTGATTGTGCAGGTAGTCATGTTTGTAAGAGAAAATGGGAAATTTCCTTGTTTTCGCCATTGAAAACTATCAACAATAACCAATACTAGCAATTGTACATACGGTATATTAATGTAACAGCAAAAAGGTTAGTACAATCTTTGGAGACTTGTAACCAACGAAAAAAAATAAATTCATCCTACCTTTAACTTAGAAATCATATACGCTTCAGCATCATCGCTTGCAGAAGAATGATGTACTAGACGTTTTGCCAACATTTTGGAATAAAATTTTTGGAAAACATCTTTGTCTTCGATGTATTTGAAAACAATGAGCTGTGGGAATAATTTTTTTTTAAAATTACTTTATCAAAATTCACAGCGGATGACTACAACATACAATGTTGGTTTGGTGTAAAGCTCTGATTTTGTCGAGAAACGGTTTTGAAATTTGTAACGATTTTAATAAATATTATATTAGTTAGGTAAGTAATATATAAACCTATTCTATAATCGAATAGTATTCAAATAGCAGGAACACTGTTATGTAATTAGCAGTGTTTAGTAAATTTCGAAAACCAAGACAAACATTTCCAAGAACAAAAACTCACAAAATAATCGCCATTTAAAAGTACAATGAAACTGATTGCTAAACGTTTGTATATCAGATGGAACAAACAAAATAGAAAGTAAGGAAGTTTGAAAGAAAGAAAGTTTTACAATTTGATTGAGTGTATCCTCCAGCTCAGCCTCTTCAGGATTTTTTGCACTTTTCTTCAGCAGCGAATCACAGTACCTAAAATATTATATTTACATTTACCGTTCGATAGCTGTGCATAAAGCTAAACTGAACATTAGGATTGCCTTGAAGGTTTATTTCAAATGTACTAAAAATTTACGGTACTATATAAATAGAATATTTCAATATTTGAGAGTTTTGAAATTGCTGATCTTTGACGATATCTTGCCAATTTTGCAGTCATTATTTATGTCGAATTCTACAACGTAAATTTGGCATATATCACGATTACACAGCAAAATGATTCAATTCAAACATAATAAAAAAAACAATAAAATTACATTGATTTGAATATCCAAATGTTCTGATACAGACATCCATAAGAATATAGAGCAAGTGTTTATATCTTTATATCTTATGCAATTAACCAATTAACAATGTTCACAATTTATCTGGTTTCGAAATTTTGATTTGCTCTTGTCATTCCATCCATCCAAAGGATGTTGGTAACAGTGCCTTTTCCAAAGGCACCTGCATGTATTGCTTTTTGAAATCTTTTGTTATTTTCCAAGGATCAAATTGGCACCATTCATTAAGCATTAGCATAAGCTTGTGTCAACTCTTCAAATTGAATCAAACCTCTATCCAAAGCACATCATCCATGTTTTTATTCACTATAATTTATTATGAACATCATCAACCATGTTGATTAATCAGATTAATTTTGTGTTACTGATAAATTACTTTTCAATGATGTAAGGTACTTTATCTCATCATTGAACAATCAAAGGACCATAATCAGAGAATATCATCAATCAATAATTTTCCGCTAACCTTGCTAATAGTTCAGGAGATTTCGAAGAATTATTTGCTGCGATAGTGACTGCATTCTTGTTGATAAAACGTCCACATGCCATATCTAATGATGCTACAAATCCAGCGTCACTACGGAAAGCACTGAGGACAAGTCCGTGATATTTTCGATAAACTTCCAAAATTGTATTTACATACAGTTTTCGGATCCTGTGAAAAAATAGGAAATTCATTCAGATACAGTGTGTCGAGAATTTGTTTATAACCGAATGTTTATCTTCGAGTGTGTGAATAGGATAGTATTAGATTTTTATCCTGAAGAAGGGGACAACAGGAAGCAGCGCTTACAGGAACCATTGTGCATCAGCGAGGGGTCAAGGAGATCTCTCGCATATAAACACCCCAAGATGACAGAATCTGGCTTTTCTCGGGTGTCTGAAACGCTCATGTCTTTTTCTTAGAATGGACAAAAAATCCTCAAAGCCATCAACACTGATATTTCATAGCAGTATTGATGATTTTGAACACTTTTCTTTGGTTTGATGACTACCGGTCATTCAAAAAGAGATGGTTGAATAATCAACATAAGGCATATTAAGAAGTATTGCTCATTTGCTAAATTTTTTTCTGATGGCAGCCCTTTGCTTCGAGTGACTAAGTAGCACAGTAGCTGTAATTCTGCCACTCTGAATTATCAACCATGCAAGTTCGAATCCAGGATGTTGGAGATGCGTAGCTCAAAGCATATTCCCAACGCTTTACATAACTAACGGGTGGTTCTCAATGTTTAAATTGGTAGACGTCGCAGGAATTAACACAATTATCACATAAAAACTCTCTGCAACCCAGTTATTTTTCAGATAATTTTCATTAAAATTGTGTGCTGAGAATATTCCAACATTGCATTGCTAGCTAATAGTTTTGAAGCCTTTTTATGATTGTATTCCATCACTCATCATTATTGCTATCCATCACTATTATTTCAATCGACTGAATAAAATTCGAACTTTTTAAAAACTCGCCATCGCCCAGGGCAGATACAACTCCATGCACTTTAGTATAGCAGTTCAGTTTTCCACCTTAGAGTCTAGTATTTGGTACGGTACTACAAATTGTAATAGCTCTCCGCAATTAAGTGACCGTTGGTTCCTTTTTAGTTGCTTTCCTTGTTAGCATGCCCGAAGCGAACTTCGACAAAAAATTTAGAATGAAATAATGTTTAACCTCATATTAAATGTAATAATATCAGTAATTTCATTAAAAATAAATTGCGATCTAAACTGCAATTATTTCCTTTTCGGACAAGTAAATTGGAAAATGTTATCGTCCTCTACCTAATTATACTCCCTTTTCAGAGGATAACAATGTCAGCAAATAGCCCTTGTTAGTCACACATGATTCGAGCATGGTGATCTTTAAAGCACAAAAAATCAGTGGTGAGGATACTGGCGGCTGTATTAATAGCAATGAACAGATGATCAAGTAAAGTTGTTTGACCAAAAAGAGAGCTGTGCAATTTGAAAGTATATTAGAACAAAACTACACCTAATATAATTATTAAGATGTTAGAATTTATATTTATTCTAAACACCTAAGCTTAGTTTAAATGTCAAATCTCTGAGGCTGTGACACACACACGCAGAATGTTGTTTTACTTTTGGGTGTCCGAAACATTCATTTCATTATCTTCAGGTAACCAAAAAGTTTCGATACCATCAACACTGCTATGAAATAGCATTAGACAATTTGGTGCCTACCAGACACTGAAAGACATTTTAATTTTAATCTTCTAGCAGGAGATATATCTTGAAATATCACCCATTTGATTAATTTTCATCTGTTGGAATCAATTTTCTTTTGTCTGAACAGCAGAGCAGCTGGCATTCTTTTCCATAATTAGAATTGTGGGATGGAAGATATCCTAAAATCGTCTCAATTTCTAACACACCTGAACCCACCAAACAAAATTATGCCACCCTGGGTATTTTATTAAAAATCAGTTTTCAGTATACTTACATTTATAGCCATTTCTGAACATTTCTTAATGGCTGCATCACCTTGATTGTAAATGTGTTTTTCTAATAATTTCTTTAATTCACCGAGTCCATCTTTAATTTTCGATACAAGACCATACATCCGGCCAAGATCTGGATGCAAATATGATTTATTGAGCATGATGTATCATACAAGCAAGTACAATGTAATTTGGTTTTTGCTTAATAAAAGTAACAGTCAGTCAATTATTTTTCTGCGAACAATACAGAACAAGGATTTAAAAGTATCGAATCAAAATTATATTCAAACAAAGTATTCATTTCGATCTTAAAATTGTACTGAATTCGAAAATTGAGTACCAGGGATAGTCGAAACAGAATATTTTACTATTTTGAATACATTCTGAACTTTCCGAATATGGGATACATTCTAAATTAAACTATTTGATTAATTGCAGCATTCTAAAATTTTTAGACAAATATATTAATTTCAAAATCCAAAAACCTGATTATTGAATAAAATTTTCTTTATTTGGTGAAACTACTTCAATTTGGAGAACAAAATCAAATTTTTACGTCTATTCTGTCCGAAGTTATGCTTGATATTTTATATATGCTGAATTATACCTTCAGACAAATCAGTAAAATCTGTTTTACTGTGAGTCTTTCCTGAAGCAAGCTGTGCCAAGTATTTATTGCAATTTTATTAGCCTCACCATCGTTTTTATCATCATTCAAAAGATTTTGAAATTCTGAATGAAACTGATCAAGATGTCGTTTTATTAAAACTTCTTCACATTTTTTTGCAAGTTCATCTTGAGTGGATTCATGTAGATATAACTGAACCCTCAATTGCTCTTCATTCAATCTTGCTTCAGCCTAATGGTGAAAAATAAGATGAAAATTAACATGAATGAATTAACAATAGTATCACGAATGAGCAGTATTTCATGATATATGACTAGGAGATCAATATATTGGTCTCTCTATTGAGTGTCCGGTGATAATAAAACAGAGAAAAAGGGTTCAAAATCATCAATACTGCTATGAAATAGCAGTGTTGATGGTTTTGAAGCTTTTTTGTCCATCCAAAGAAAATTACAAAAAACATCTGTGAAAACCAAGATTCTGCCGACCTGCTCAATTACTTAGACACTCAAGGAAAATGTGTTCCATCAGTAGAATAATTAGCGAATGAGAAATACTTTATGACTTGTCTCTTGCCTCTTTTCGAGTGTCAGATAGCAAACCAAACTGTACAAAAGAATCCATCATCAATACTGCTATAAAATACGGAAACATAATTCTCGTCTCATTAACCGAACAGCATAAAGTCCGAGCTTCTGAATTTCAAAGCCACACAAGAAAATTTTTCCTAAAAATAAGCCAATATGCCCTTTGCCCACAGTTTATTCCACCGATTATCCTGATATGGAACAATAATAGCATTTACAAGGATATCAACTTTAACCTATAAAAAACACTGAAGTTCGATCATAGCAAGGCCAGAACCAGCACATAAAAGGAACTAATTATGGTCACTTATATAGATAAGAGCTACTACAAACTGTGTATTCAGAAACTGCACTCCGAGCGAAAAAACATACCAGATGGAAAAGAACGGTTATAATAGAGAGAGAGGCGAATGGTATATGCCCTGGACAGAAGTGTACACAAGCTATAAAGGTTTATATCTGATTTTAAAGAAGTAAAGATACACAATTGAATAGATTTAAAAGGACTTATTTTAAGTGTCACCTTTTTCATATATTCGGTAACTGGGTTTTGAGCCAGAAAATCAGTACTTTCTGCTGTATAATAACCCTCTGTATCCTCGAGAAAACGAGCTTCAAATGCTTCCTTATATACAGATAATGATGGTGGAATCGCTGATGATGATTTTGAAGGTGAAGACGACGATGATGATGATTCATCTTCATTTAAACTCAATTTCCACTAAATATAATGAAATAATTTTTCACCAATAGGTATGTTGGAGTTCAGTTTAAAATAGGCACTATTCACTATGAAAACACGATATTGTTCCTACATTTCAGATAAAAAATTGCTGATATTAGACCATATTTTGCGCAATTAGCAGCAAAGTCAGCCTTCAGGTCTAATTTTGCAACTGCAAATTGATACAATTTAAGAATAATCGAAAAATTAAATTACATTCAATCAAAACTCCAGAATACTGACTGTTCAAATAGGACAACCCACACGACAATACACAGCACCCCGTTCTCCAAGGGATTAATATGTCCTTTCTAAACATAGAGACAACAGTAGACCGCAATGCCCGGATGCAATCTTATAAACTCGCTTGGCTACACTTAACTTTAGTCTTTGAATCTCAACGCAGCAACTAAAATCCCAATCTGTTTGCACTCACTGAACAAACTAACACCTGGGAATAAAGCTTTGAATACAGTAACTTTCATTATTCCCTTTAAAACAATAATAATGCCAATAAACCTCTGACATGACATATATACTACTTTTCTATGAAATCTAACAGTACCAGTAACTTGAGTAACCTTTCCTTCCCTACTACACTACCTTGCTGTCTCGCAGTAGTAAATGATGAATTTATCTGTGTAGAACGAGTAGCTGGCGCAGTGCCCGATGAGGATGTATTTCTGGATTTTATAGTACTTGAATCTTCTATTCCAATTTCAACTAAATTCAGATTATTTTGAAAAAAAAAATTTCGATCAAAGATGAGGATAGTATTTCATTTTTATCCTGCTGGAGAGGAAAGCCGAGAACACAGCTTAGTCATATGGCGAACCAAGACCTCTCTTGCAGATACCAGTTCCGAATCGGGGTGGAAGTTTTTAGCTTATCATATTTTTCATTTTTCCTGTGTATGAACCTGGTTAGCTGAGGAAGCCATAAAAGGTGCTGTGCTTATATGAACCGTGCACCGACGAGGCGTCCATCAGACCTCTTGCATATAATCATCATCTCACACAGGTTTCGAACCAGCGTCATGGCGGTCAGATATGCATACCTCGAAGCATATTCCCAACGCTTTACCAATTGGGTTAGTATTGATAAAACAGACCAAAAGTACTATAATGCTTTATGTAAATTGAAGAAATTCATTAAAAATTTTTTGAAAAAAATGGAAAGGAATATTCACACCAATAGCTTTCAACAAATGAAAGAACTGTATTCACTAAGCTATCACAATGCTGCAATTACTGTAATTCAATGACTAGAACATAAATCCTACAAATAAATATATTTTCGTTTCAGATTAAAAAGGAGACAGTCAAAAAATACCTATATAAATAATGACTACAACTATAAAATATCTATATTACTTCAGTTTTCTAAGTTTCTTAAAAAATTGATCTAAAAAAACTGATTCTCAAAAATATTGGTTAAAAAATAATATGAATATTCTGTGGTTGCGGTGAATAATATTTATAAATTGAAATAGCAATATTAAATTTCCAGTAATATCAAAAATCCTTGCTATGCCTGTGTAGGTTTGCCCACACCAAATAGTTTCAATATTTTCAACAACACAATGACTGTTTCTCAATAATCACAAATACGAGTGATTAGATATGTTCAAAGTGGTTCACTCAAGAACTATATAAAACAGCATAAGAACAATCTTGACTAATGTACAATATTTTCAAGAATCTGTGGTGACAATAATACAGTCCTGATGGGAATGATTTTACAACCTATTGCTAATTAAGCATGGGCCTCTGGTGGATCACACTGTTGAGGCATGGTCCATCCATAGCCCATGCTTGACAAAATATTTTTGTATGTTGAGGGGAATAGATCCTCCAATAATTAGAACGAAAGACTAGAGGAATGTCAGCTACCCAGACTGAAAAAATAAAAACATTCGGAATCCAACCAGAACTGAACTGCTATGGCAAAGTGCAAGAATTAATCATTCTGTGAAAGCCTGCAATAGTACCTGGAAGAAACTGACAAACTGCAACTTATAAGACATATCATAAGGCATTAAGGTTATAATAAATGTTTTAATAACCTTACAATAATATAATTTGGTATGTAATCGCAGTGTTTATAATTTTGAACTATTTCTTTTCAACCATTATTTTTATTTTCATTCATTTTATATTTTGATTTGGGTTTCAAACACTCACAAAAATGAAGATTACGTAACTTAGAAAACTTCACAAAAAAAGATGTGTGAAAATTGACCCTGGCGCCGATATTCAATGCATGACATCATATCAAATCAATGACAGAAAAGGTCAATCAATAACTCATAGCTGGTACTTAGCACTAATCATTTATGAACATCACAATAAACCACCAGATTAACATAAACATAACATCAATTCCTGAAGTAGAATTTCTCAATTATGATTGAAAACAAAAACTCATTCCAATTACTCCAGTATTATCCCAGCCAGAAATTTGATTTTGTCAAGCATGGGCCACAGATGGGCCACTGGGGCGATCCATCAGTCACCCACATTTAACAAAACATTTTGGTTAATATTTTCTAGACTGGGATTATTAAAGCTAGAAATATAAAAATGATTTAAGATGAATCTAAAGCCCTCTCAAATTGAATCATAGAATTCTTCTCTAAAATATCATCTCAACACTATCTTTTTTCATTAAAATGACCCAGGAAACTCAAGCATTATGGCTATAAAATAAAAATTAAAAATCAGAATACGGTACTTGAAAGTATAACAGGATACACATACGAAAATATTGACATTGTCGATTGGATTTTGCTTTAGAAGATAAAAATAATTTTTAAATAAAAAAGTGTTATTCGAAAAGCTTACTGATATAAGTGAAAAACCTTATTAATATTCATAAGTGGGGTAGATAACAGAGCACGCATAATGAAATATGTTATTACATACCATAAGACTTGAGTACACCGCTGACTAGACTTGTGTTTATGATTTCACCATTTCTCTCTTTTTCAATTAGTTTTAAAACTGCTGATGTAACTTGTGTGTTCAAAGGTTTGAATAAACTTTCTCTCCAGATCACCAATGCCAACTGAAAAAAATAAATAAAAGTGGGTATATCTCTCAGTTTATATAAAATGCATAGATCCAGCAACGGAATAATTAAAATTACATGCATATTATTTCTCGGAATGGTACGAAATTGTTATTGTAGAGTAGTAAGAAATAATGTAAAAATAATATATATATAATATACTGAAGAAATAAAGCCATGGAATTGCAGTTGTTGTGAAGGTAATTTTAATGAATCATTTCCATATAAACGGATTCCCCGAAACGGAACCGCTACGGTAAAGTGCAGTGAGTGTTATCTGCCCTGGGCAATGGTAAAATCATCTACCACTTCTTCATTCCCTTTTATTCGCCTTTTAAGAAACGCAGGACATACGTTAGGACTATTTTAAAGTCTGTACCAACAGGTTTGTTTGTACACTCATGTGGAACGACCGTTGCTTGTTTGAATTTAAATCATGGCCAAGCTCGGAACTCAATATACTGGTAGTTTATGAAGTTACATTCTAAAATTTCATTTTTATTGCTTTTTGAGGAGATGGTCTGGTCGGAACAGACTATCACATGGATTTCGAATAGTAAACTAATCAAGCAATTTCATTTCACAAGAATAATAGGATTTTAATGCCAAAACGCTGTCAAATAACTCATCAACATCCACATTATTCGTACTGAATTAAAACATTTTTCAAATACCACAATATCTAAATCATAATATCACATTTAGCTCTACTCTTGCTATGTTAAAAACTTCTGTGGTTGACTCAATTCTTTATTCAACCCTTCAATCCATGTGCACAATTTCACATTTTAAAAGAATACCTCGTAAAAAAAAAAAAAACTTAAAAACTGAGTAAAAACTAGTAAAAGTAAGGGAAATATATTCAATATACCTATCGGTTTATATTTGAAAATAAACATATCCAATGTAGTGGCTATAATTTTATAGACATTATAACGCTCTTTATCATGCAATTGCTATAAAAAATTTCACTCACTGAATAAACTTTATAAATATTTTTTCTTCCCTCGTTACATTCTCTAAGCACCCAGTGTCGGTTTAAATAGGCACAAACGCCATTCAATACTCGACTACTGAATTGAAATCCCATCCATTGTCGAGTGTAAAAATGCAAAACATCTTCACCAAGAAGGTCTATCCCCTCCTGAAACAAAGAACAGATGCAGTGGTGCAACAATTTATTTAAATAAAAAATAAAAGAAAAACGAACACTAAAGAAGCTTTCATTTTGTCAATCCCACTAAAAAAGTTCCTGTAAGAAAAATTTGTGAAAGTGTGTTCGTTAAGTACGAGTTACCGTTGGATTGTGCTGCCAAGGAGCGGTACAACTGTGACTCATGCTTGACAAAACACAATTCTTGATTGAAATTTAAACTATTATTAACCTACACATCAACTTCAGCCATATGTCTGAGATTAAAAACAAAGGACAAGGTGGCATTTTTAGTATTATCAAGTAGAGCTTGATAAGCTTACATATAAGTAGTTTTTGAGCATTTTTTTACATATTCTGATCTATTACTGATTAGATTGCTCAATTTTTTGCTGATTCCAATCCAAATTTGTGCATACCACTAAATGCACGTAATATTAAACCAGTACTCTAAGTAAAAGCAAATTTCCTACAAGTTTATAAAATGCCACCAACCTGAAGTATGCTGGATAAATAATTTTGTAAATATGATCTAAGTCTTTTGTATAATTCGTGTCCAACAAAATGAGCACTTTGAGCATTTTGCCATTTCTTTCCCGATGATGATTTGAAACTATTGCTTGAAGCTACAGAACCCTGGTGCTTGACGTGAATTTCCACTCAGTTGTACACATGTACAGTAATTATATACATGTCTAAATATATCATAGCAACCAGTTAGACTAAACATTTCTTATATAATCTAACAGGTTTATCTTGTAACATCATAAAATTAAAAATATTAAACTTTGAATGTTGTCTTTCATGAGAATCTGACAGAAACTAAATTATACTGCAAGCTTAAAATCATCAGTTAATAATACTTTTCAACATTCAAAGCCAGAGCAGTCATCATGGAAAAAATAAATTTGTGAACTCTGGATGCCTCTCTTCCCTATAACTGTAAGCAGCTTCAACTTGTCATATGTTTCCGTGAAAAGATGCCTTTGTTTGAGTGAATTTTCATTTTAAAATACCCAAAAAGCAAAACTATATATCCAAAGCATATCTCAATAATATAAAATTTAAATATTATCAGTAAATTGGATTTCTTGTCTCTACTAACTATACTGAAAAAGTTCAGTCCATTGCACAGTAAAATATGAAAAACTCGCATTCACGATAACTGGAAGAAACTTACGTGTAAAGTTCGATGTATCTTGGTTTTGTCATACTTTTGATAGTGTAAACCTAAAAGGATTGAAATACTATTGCAAGATGTGATATTTTGATTCATGATAGCTGGACACTATGATTATTCAAATAAAAAAGGATAGGTACTTTAAACAAAACAGTTTTAAGCTTTTCTTATTTTTATTTTGCAGGATTAAGTTCCGAGTTAGATAGAAAAATCTATAAGACACAATGTATTCCTATGTATTCATATATATCGAAACAAAGACTATCCAAGGAAATCTATTTTACAAAATTAATAGACACAAAACATTAAAATAAGTGCAATAGCCATTGATGGCTATCCATAGTTCACAGTGGAAACTTTGAATGATAAATATTGTGAAATCAACTTTGCATTTTCACCTGATCCATTCCTTGCTTTAAATCTTCCCATATCTGTGTCAGACTTATCTGTTTTACTGCAAGTGAACCCGAATTCATTCCGGACTTTCTGGAACTGAAACAATATAAAATATTTTAGTATGTAATAGTAAGGAATCCTAGTCGTGGAAGACAATTGAGTGAAAATTGAGTTTCAACAAACTTGGTATTATGTAGAAAAAACATTTATATGTACACTAAAAATGCGTTAGTCTAGCATTTGATAATCCTGAATACAGGTAATCTGGCATATTTTAATACTAGTGCAAAGTGGTATAAATATATCATTAGTATTTCTCATTCTTACTCCTCTTAATTTCGCTCTCAATAAGAAGATATTTTCACACAGACCAGAATCAACTAAATTAATAAAGTTTAGGGCAGATAATAAGAGTGACATATGACAGGTCAAATCTAGTCTATTTTCCTACTATTAAATCACAGATATTAGCAGTACATAGATTGTTTTTGTGAATCCATTTTTCCCAATTTGTGATTGAGTACCATTAGCAAATAGATGTGCATCTTTTAGTAGAAAACAGTAAAAACATAACTTGAAATTGATCAACCTGGGCGTTATTATAAGGCTATGACCATCAAAATATCATTATATCAGACTGGACAAGGCCAATCATGTATGTACATTTAAAAAACAAATGAGCAGAAATGTGACTCAATTTTATTGGACTTGTCTGCGAGCGACTTTGAGAAACAATGAGATAAAAAAGCGCTCGTCTGCCAATTTATCAATATTTTTGATAGTATTTATTGAGTGATAAGAATCTAAAATGATTAAACTAGCTTTTTGTACCTTAAAATTCAATCTGTCAAGTAAGGTCAAGAAGGATTAAAGCTACCGGGATACAGTATATTGCATTTAGGAGACTAAGTAACTTAGTTCTGAGCTTAAGATGTTGCTAAAAAATATGATTAGGCTAGTTAATAAAGGCTGAAGGAGAGCGGGTTTAAATAACGGTATTTTATGTTCAGAAAAGAATACAAAAAGCACTAGGCCTAATATTGAGCTCGGATAGATACCGTACTTTTTTATCAAAGTCGGTCGCATGATGAATGTCACCCACGTTAGTAAAATAAAAAGGAGTAATGTTAACGTACCTTGACATTGCAATGATTGGTTGTGAGCCAGAGTTTATCTGTTTATGATAAGCAGAGGATAGATTTTCTAACTTCAGAACTAACTTTAGACAAAACTGATTGAGGTCAATCAACAGATGAGGTCAGAAGGTGTTGAAGACAGCAATGGTACCGTTACCTGACCTGGTACTGAATCAGCGCAGAGCTGATGAAAAAACACTTAATACAGTTTAATTAGATTCTCAACAGTTACCATAACTCTTCAAGTTTACATGTTTCGAACAGCAAAATACCGAAGGATACCACGATGACGGTACCGGTATTTAACAGACGCATTCAGACATTAGAATGCGTCGTGACTCGTTAAGTTTTAGCTAGCTTGATATTTTCTGTAAATAAGAATATCACTCTGTCAGTAAAAACCCGCAAAGTAATATAACATTGAATACCGGCAATGTTCTCGAACACAACAAAGGGGACACGAACAAAGACAGGAGAAGAGAACTCATATCCTATGCGACAGTTCGGAATTCTGAGCGTGACGTCATAGTGACAGACACAACAACCAAACCATTGAAAATTATCAAACGCGCGACTGGGCGTAGTGGAGTGCGTAGTTTCTCAACAGTTACTATAATGCATATACTAATAATATACTAACTATTGTTTCTGGAAAAAAGGTCGATAACCAAACATTTTTTATCACTTATATTTGCTCAAAGTAACATTCCTAGAAATCCTCAAGTATATCCATAAATTTAAAAATACCAATTTTTTACCTGTGGGAGAGGAAAGCCGAGAAAACAGACTAATCATATGGCGAACCACGACCTCTCGTGCAGATACAAGTTCCGAATCGGAGTGAAGAGTCTTGGATAATCATATTACCTTTTTTCCCTGTGCATAGACCTGGTTGGTGAAGAGAGCCGTAAGCAGCGCCCACATGAACCACCATGCACCGGCGAGGCGCCCAGCAGACCTCTCGCATATAATCATCATCCCTCACAGGATTTGAACCCGGTAGCTCGAAGCGTATTCCCAAATCCCGACGCTTTAAAGATTGAACTAACCTGGAACCAATCGCCAAAATAAAAGGTATTGTATTTACTCGTACCTGGCTTGACAACATGCACACACGACTTGTACTCGGAACTCAAGATGTATCGGCCCGAGTCTGCAATCATCCTTTGAATGACGCGAATATAAGCTAAGCATCTACACTCTCTCTTTTTTCATTTTTTTTTTCTAATAATTTGCTATGGCCAGTTCGTGAATCCATCGTGGTTTGTACACAACAACCTTTAAACACGCACCTTAGTAATGACTGTGTATTCGTTTTTTGTTAAAAAAAAACTCGCAAAGTGACTTGATAAATGGTACATTTGGTGGTGATTCGTCGAACCATCGGCCCCTGGACAACACAGTCAGGCTTAGCGAACTGAGCCATCGGGTCGGGGCAGCTACACTCTCTCGAATTGTAAAACCGCACTGGAGAGCGAATTCATTCTTAAGACCGCAATAATAGTGGATTTGTCTTATCGATGGATGAATTCATTCTTAAGACCCAATAATCGTGGATTTGTCTTATCGATGGATGCATTGCGTTTCGTGTCACAGAATAAAAAACGGCAATACACGCCTGCCTTGCATTGCGTTTATCGTCTTCTTCACATGCCTACAAAGCACGACGATATGATCACACTTCGTTAGCTTGCATAGCAAAGTGTTTGGTTGCGCTGGAAAACTTACGGAACTGAATGCAGAGCATTCAATTTGCACGTATTCACAGTGGAGGATCCACAATGTCTCAAATAGTTTTATGCAAAAAGCTTCTTTCCAATAATCTCTAAACTTTGGAATTTCTTGCCTTCTTGCTGCTTACCTCTTCGTGTTGATCTACAAAGCTTTAAAACACGCCTTAATAGACATCTATCAGGGGGTTTCTATTCCTTTAGTGGCTTCAGGAGAATTTTCAAGTATGCTTTGTCTCCTGTGGCGTTGATCTGAGCGAATTTTGAGCGCCAGGAAATCTCAAGGAGTGGGGTAAAATTACATACAGCAGCAGCAACGCTGAATTGAGCCTGGTGATAGGACTGTCCTAAATATTGAATTCGATTTGTGATTCGCGAATTTATAAATTATTCGATTTGATTTTTCTAGTGGTTAAAATCAACAGAGTCAAAAATGTATGAATCTACAGGAAATATACAATAAGCTTGTAAAACGTATTTTTTTTTGATAATTATAGCTACGATGATGTGATTAGCAAACTATTCAATTTCCAAATCGCAAAATTTTCGATTTTGGCCACCCTTCAGGACTAACCTCGAAAAAATTCATACTGATACATTACGTTCTATTATTTGGACTTCAAAAATAGCCAATCTTGGCTCTATTCGCCGATATGCGCAAATTCCTCATAAATGTGCTTCCCCTTCAACTAGTCCTACTGTTTGCTTGTCATGTTTTAATCTAAATATAAGCATTCTCATTAAAATCATATTGTGTAATCTTATAGATATGAATCAATATCGGAACAATTATGTAGAATACTGCGATGGTTCGACTTCATGACATCCGTGACACCGTAATTGGGCGCTAAATTTTTCCTTTCGCCAATTTTTTTTTCTGGTTACGCCTGTCAAAAAGGCGTGAGGCGGTGTCTTCTGAATTTTAAAGTCGGTCTGAATTGTAGCCACCAAAGTTTCAATAAATTTGGCGCGGATTGTTTTCGTTGTCGGGACACCGGAAACAATGTAATCCCCCCAAAAATTGCGCACAAATTTTTTATATCGTAATTTTGCGATGTGCATCCAAACATTCTATTACCTGCATAACATTTTCGGCTGTTTCTGTTCAAATTACATGAAATAGTGTGCGTCGATATCTCTTATTTACAACTACAAAATTGGATATGTTTTTTTTTTAATTAAATATATTTCTGATTCGTATGTTCTGACAGGTTTCAGCAAAATTTTTATTGAATGTATTTCTCAAATTTTCAACAACAAAAAGGAAAAAATTAATCAAATCCTGTTCATTTTTTTCAAACAGAATCAGATTTAAAAAATTCGTTACTAAGTGAAGTGATGAAATATTTATCCATATTCGATTCGTAAATAAATGTATCTGGAAGTGACAGTCCCTTAAATACAGAAAATCCCTTTTTCATGTATCAAAATTTAAATCACAATGAAATTGAATAGTCTTGTTGATTTCCACAATTGGGATTTGTACCACTCACAATATTTATGAGCAAACATCAATTCGAATGATAATAAAAGTTATATGGCGGTTTATTCGATATGCGTATAGAAACACACCGAATGTCGCAGCCTGATGCATTCAGTTTGTTTTGTAGCAATAAAATGACGCCGCCCTGACACCATATTGAACTTTTTGGAATGATTTAAGTAAATTTGATCAGATTTCGCAATCCTCTATTCATACAATATGTAACATTTTTAGAAAGGCAGCTTCGACGGCTTGATAAGGCATAACGGTCTCGACAACGGAGAGAATTTCGCCCAATAGAATATGAAGTTATGTTTTTTGATTGCTCAATTATAGTTAATCAAAAAGTGCTCAGTTGAACGCGCAACCGGAGGTTTGAAGAGCATCGTACGAAAATTATTGCAGAGATTTCGAACCATGGTTCGCGAACGGCCCACGCCTCGACGGCGCGATTCATCAGTGACCCAGACTCGACAAAAATGTTTCGAAGATGCAATAATGCGTTGAAAAATTGGTTATTACATCTTCTTCGTGATATTTATATAAACTTTCCTGCCCAAGTTTTGTTGTGACTCTTGAGACAATGTTTCGGAAGTATTTACAGTTTTGACCGAGAAATAGTAGAAATTGGAACATTTTCTGATTATTTATGCGCGTTCCAAAATGCAAACAAGAATCAGCTTCTAGCAAAGTTCTTGACGAAATTATGTGACTTTACGCATTTACTACTGTCAACAAGCTTTGTTATTGCCATTCCGAGCCATAACCTAATGATCAATTAGGCCTATGTTTTGCCGACCATGAGTCTGCCGACTGATTATCGCGCCATCCAGGTTTATCTTTAAATTTCATTTTTTTCTATAACAAGCAATCAATATTAAAGTCTTTTCGTGATTAAGGAAATATCATGAAAGTCTTGAGTTCACTTGGGGGACTTATTTTTATATGTCTAATTTTAAACAAATGCATCCGAGCCGATGGTAAAAAATTGGAATACGATGAGGCTGGGGAACACTTTGATCAGGATAGTCATGGAAATAAAGAGGATAGACTGATTATGAAAAAGGCAACTTCAAAAAAATCTGCATATGCTATAGACTCACAGTAAGTTATGATTTTTCGTATGAACATGTTTCGTATGTAAACACCAGCGTACAGAGGAGAAGGGGGGAAGGGGCACCGCGCCATCGCCGCATTGAAAAAAAAACGTAGTGATGCCTTTCGAAGTGCTTCAAAACGTAAAAAGTCCCGAGATTGTTCGCGAGTACAGTGGTCATTACATCTAATTAGCCAATTCACCTGCAATTGAAGTCATATTTTTTCAAACGAATATTAACAACAGAAAAGGCACCTAATGTTTAAAGTTTTTAGGAATTGGTCTTCTAGGACTGACCTGACATGAATGATTGCAACATTCAGAACGATTTCTATTGATGTGCTCAAACACCACGAATTGTATTGACGAAGGGGACCAATTTGGTTTACTGGAGACAGCTTTTTTCTGGTTGACTTTAGATAACTATATCCGGTCACCCCTTTTAACCTAGTGAATCTTTTATTTTTGTATTTTGGATCAAGAAGTAATAGACGAAGTAGGATATTTATGTATATCCTATAATTTCTATGTGTGTCTTGTAAGTTGCTAAATATTGAATATATATCAGACCCGTTCCCAGAGAATTACTGATATGCGAATTAATTTCATACAGACCTAGAATGTATACATCAAATGGCCATCTTATTTTTGAAACGTCCGACAACTACAACATATCCTTCAAGGCCAATAATCAGGGAAGCATCAATTTCAATGATATTGACTTGAAACCTGTTTTTGATCAAGTGAGTATGTAAGCGTGTGCACGGACATAGAATTTGATAATCGAATAAATGCATTTGTAATGTCCATGTAATGTACTGCGGTGACGTCACAAGTGTTCTCGCGCAATTAGTGACTGTTGGATATCACACAGTGAAATTTGCCCATTTAGATTGCAGGCAAAAAATAACATTGAAGCAAAATTGATCTAATGATTATTCATTGAGCACTCCAAAGATAATTCTACACGTGCACGAAATTGCAATTCTGCAACCATTGCAATTTCGCTCAATGAAATTGCACCTGATTAAACTGTGCCCAGCTAATTTGCAGCTAAACTGAGTTTACAGGTAAACTGCACTGAATGGAATTGCCTCCAGGGTTTTATCAAGTTCAGTTTTACTCAGAGTAAAATTGCATTCATTCAAATTTGAACTGAAGGTGGTCGTTTCATAGAAAATGATATTTCACGAGAATCGACTGAATTGTAGCTAGTAAAAACGATTGTAATTGACAATTTGTGTTTTTTATTCAATAGTGCTGGAGCGCTTTGAACTACTCACAACCTTTATAGCACATTGAGCACAAATCCACTGCTGGCTCTTCACATTCAATTGCACTGGATGTAATTTTCCATAGGTACAATTCTATTTGGCACAGCGGCCTCGAGCATAGCGTAATTACGCTTATTAATTCCGTTGGATGCAATCATGTTGTTGCAATTTCATTCATACTTCAAGATCTTTATCATTGGGTACTCTACTTCTAATTTTTCAGGATACTCTTTCTTCGAATTCAATCTTGTTTGGTAACATCCACTGATTATAATTAAAGAGCAATGATTTCATTTAATATTGTTCAATTTTATAGCATTTGACTGGGTACTTTCTCGTTATGTTAAATCCTGCATGCGCTTTTCCATTAGGCATAATTGTACTTGGTTATATTACACTGAGAGCATTTTTCTTTGTGTGCAATTTATGTGAGTGAATTTCAAGGTTATGTGTCGACCTATTCCATGACCATGATTGAAAAAAGAGCTATCTTGCACGCAACAAGGTCACAATTATTTTATAAGTTTGTAGTTTAGCCAATGGTTGGGCTTAGAAAGTAATTGTAAGTTAGTAAAATATTGCAATGCATTCTTTCAGGTCTTTTGTCTTTTTTGTTTTCAGATTGAAAAAAATCAGCAAGATATAATAGATATCAAAAATTCTGGTGGGGGGACAATACCTCCAGATCTTCAAAATCAAGTTGATACAAATAAACAAAACATTGGACAACTACAAACACAAACTAATGATCACAACAGCAGATTAAATGATCTGGAGACCAAGGTTTAACAATTGATATTATGAAGTATTCAATAATAAGAGAACAATTTTTATATCGAAATTTCTTAAATTCAATCATTGTTCTCATGAGGTACCGGTAATTGAAATCTGAAAATGATATTTATTTGAATGAAAAATTCTCTATTGCTAATTACCAGCAATATAAATATTAGTTTATAAATATATAATAAAATAGTGCACCGAAGGCAAGTCAATTCTGTTTTGAAATTTTTACTCTTTTCAAGTATTGCTCAAAATTTTTTATTCATTTTTTATATTCAGGAATGTTCGAAAAATCATTTGATATCCTTTTTCACAACATGGGGTTCTCATGATAGCTAATACTCTGCAAGATCCAATCTTGATGAGATGCGATAGAATCTTTATTTTACATATGTGCTTCTTATTAAAAATATGGCTTAAATAAATAATATTCACTCTGTCTTATCATTCATAATATCTATTCAGCGAGATGCCAGATTTGATATGTACAATTTTATTGATTTAAGCTCAATGTTTTCTATTGAAATATTTTTAGTACACAACTTTACAAACTGCGGTGACAACTATGCAAAATGTAAGTGCCTCATTTTGTTTTTATTATATCACATGGAATCATGTATAAAAACTGGATATTTTTTTGTATGCCCTTGTGTATTTCAATATTAATGTTGAGCATCCAATATTCTTATTACCTGTGAAATATCAAATTGCCTGGAATGCACCATATAAATGTACCACTGAAAGAGGAAGTAAACCGTTGGTCAAAAATGATCATTAATGTGATTATCTGTAACATTTTTCCAGTCACTGTATTTTATTGTAGCAGTTATTTCTGTACGTGTTTTTCCTGCTGACAATTTATTTTTTACCTTGAATTTTTAAATAAATCACTCATTTCCATTATATTCAGGATTTGAACACTGATGAATGCTCATCATCTCCTTGCAAGAATGGTGGAACATGCACAGACCTTTATAAGTCATTTGCTTGTACTTGCTCCTCTCAATATGAGGTATGAGATTAAATGTATATATTATCTTTAAATATTAGCAGCAAAATTTGTGCCACTTTTTCTTTGTCGTAATTTTCAATTCAATTTAGATGAACCACAGTTTAATGTAGTTTTTTTTATTAGAGGTTGCATAAAACAAGGTTAAAGAAGAAGTTATTGAATAAAATTTTTTTCGATTGAAAAGGGTTCAAATATATTGTAACCTGTAATTATTCAATGGCGTATAAACAACAAAGGCAAACAATGTTATATAAAGTATGTATCCCAGTCTTGTTTAATTACCAATTATTCATGTTTTATTGTGTGGAGGTCGCCAGCGGTAGCAGTCGGTAGAGGGAGGTTTTTGAAAGATGTTATAATGAGCACAATTGTTGAGATATTTTTAAACAACACATATAAATTTACTAGAATATAAAACCGTTCTGCCACAAAGTTTTGTAAATGGATATTTCAGAATTAAAATTTTAGAGTTTGTTTTACAGGGACCCACGTGTGAACTTGATCATAATGAATGCATAGATTTTCAACAAACCGGTATTGGTTGTCAGAATGGTGGAACATGTGTAAATTTACCTGGCAGTTTTGAGTAAGTGGAAATAGAGTCATTTGTGTTTTTTCGAATTAATTATTTCTTAAAGAAACATATATGAAATGAATTTATAAAATGAATTTATGATGGAAATTCAAACCAGGGCATTCCAATTTCGATTGTGTGTTTAGATCCGAGATGAAAAAAATATTTTTTAATTTTTGGGCATACTAGACAACAATTTCACAATTTATGTTGAATGTAAAATAGGACAACCAATTTAAAGTGTTTGAGAATGAATCAATTTAGAATATTTTAATAATTATGTAGTATTTTACCAGGTTCCGGAAATACCTGATGAGTCAAATAGCCCAACTGTGTACTTGTACTTTTTCTGTTGTACAGATGCAAGTGTCCAAACAGTTATTATGGCCCTCTATGTACTTCATTGTATGATGATTGTTTTGATGGAGATGTTGCTAAATGTGTTCATGGAGTTTGTATAAATTCACCTCGAGACGATCCCGATGTTCCAAAATATACTTGTGTTTGCGAGGTGAATATCTTATTGTTTTACTGCTCAGAAGTAATTTACATTTATTATATTTTTCATCAAGTATTTTTTCCCAACAATTTAACACATATAAGTCTAGTACTAAGAAAATTGAATCTTTGAAGATGCTCATTAATGAGTCTGCTTTACCAATATTTTTCAAGGATTAGAACTCAAATCAGGATATATTCGTATATTCATTTATGCATGATACCTTATATGGTTTTCCACTATCAATTTTTCATATTAAGATTCTCCAGTTTGTATTTTGATGCTTTTACTATGTGATATTTTTCCTTGCAAGGAAGTAAACTGTCTATTTTACATGATGATATGATTTATAAATAATTATTAATTATAAATATAAATATAGAAGATGTAAACAAATCATCACAGCTTTGTCAGTAATTTATAAAAATATAAATCACTACAAGAAAAAAAATGAGATTTTTGGAATCCATAAAAAAATAATATTCCATTACAATGGCCTACTGGTACCTAATATATGAAGTCAAAGGAGTGTTTTTATTTTCATAATTACATACAAATGCATGAAAAGAATGTGGCTATAATGCTTTTATATACTGTGGTTCAGAATGGTTGGCAGAGCGTTTCAGATACAAATCCAGAATGCAGTAAAGATGTTGATGAATGTTTGAATTCACCATGTTCTACAAATCCTAATGTGCAATGTTATAATACACAAGGATCTTATTCATGTGGAAACTGTCCCAATGGTAAATCTGGAATCTCAATGTAATCTTAGAGTCTGCAGCACTGCACCAACCCTCAGTTCTCCACTAAGTTCATTCAATTTTAAATATTGTTTATTATGAAAAATGATCATTTCAATTTTAAAACTTGAAAATATTCAGTTCTGCCTTAACTAGAACTCAAATTGTTTAGCATTATTCTCACTGTACAATTCAAAATTAAAAAAGGGTAAAAGTAGCTAATCGTTGAATTGGCATACAGTGATTCGTGGTGGTTCACATTTTCTTCCGCCGACCATACGCAGGAAAATCAGTGAGTGTTTGGATATAAATCTCCATCCCCAACTTGAAACAGGAAACTTCATGGGTGGTCAAACTTAGTAATTTTATTTATATATTTTGAATGAGCTTCTTCATCTTATTTCATCTCACTTCCATCTTATTTTGCTATCCGAGCAATGCGGTGTGATTTGCCCATGGAACTTTTTCATACAAATCCAATCCTGATTTGCATAAAAGCTCACATAAATCTTTCCTGAAGGCCTGTGAATAGTTCTGTCAGGAATAATGTTTTGTCAAGTTTGAGGTCCAAATGATGTGTTCTTTAGAAAGCTATCTTTTATTGCAATTCGCTCTTGCGCAGGGAAGGAGACAGTGCCTAAAAGGAACCAACTAACATCCATTTAATAGCAAAAAACTACTAAAAGATGTAGCACCAGCAACCGCACTCTAAACAGAAAACATCCTAACTGGAACTGAATTGCCATGGTAAAGTGTAGTGCGAGGTATCTACCCTGGGTTATGGCAAAACCATCTGCCACTTCTAATAGTTGATGCGACACTGGGGGACAAATAGGTCAGATTGTGTCTTTCTTTTATTTCAGGCTACCAGGGCAACGGATACTCTTGCACAGATATTGATGAATGTTTGACAAATAACGGTGGTTGTAGTCAGTCTCCTATGGTTACTTGCATCAATGTTCCTGGAACATCTTACTGCTCGGCATGTCCAGCAGGTATCTTCCTAATTTGTTGATAAATAATAATATTATATTACTTATATTTCTTAAATAATACTTTTGAAGACCATAATACACGTAAAGTTGTCTTAATGATGCATTGTGTTAAATTGTAGGTAACAAAACGAAAACGACAATACCATTCTGCATTCCCTTGCGTTAATTGTATTCACAGGCCTACGAAGTACAAAGTTAAACAACAAAATGATCTAAATGAGCACTTTCTGCTAACTTGCATTGTAGATCTTTCCATTGTGTTGAAAATGTAAACGAGGGCGGGCACAGCATTGCATAAAACGCAATATTAAAATAAAGCGAACCTAGAAAAAAATCGGCCAATTATTTTGACCACTTGAGTAGAACAGGCAATACAGATAGTGCTGATATATTTTGTTTGTTATTGTGTTTAACATCTTAATATTTAGGATATACAGGAGATGGTTATACATGCACTCAACAAGATCCCTGTACTAATAATGGAGGATGTCATCCCATTGCAACATGTTCTTATAATCCAGGTTCGTTATTTGTTTCATCATTAATAAGTCTATAAGGAAATACTATGGAAACACTGTCATTGTTTCTAGATCTGTTTGAGTTTTTTTGCTACTACAGGTAAACTAAAATGTACATGTGCAAGTGGTACACACAAGAACGAGTGATGCAAGTGGTACACCCAAAAACATGCAGTCAAGTGGTGCACCACTCGCTCTATTGGCACCACTGGTTTTTGTGTGAACTTCTTGTATCATTCGTACCACTAGTTGTTATATCTACCACTTGTTTATGCACCACATGTTTTTGTTAGCAGCACTTGCACCGCTCGGATTTATTGGCACCACTCACACCATTGGTTTGCATCACTCACCTGTACATTCTAGAGGCACTGACTCCTACTGCTCATTGGCGTTCCTATCTTTGTATATTTAAATCGCATGATTGATTAACTTCAAATAAAGGAAATCAGTAGCAGTTTGTTATATTTATTAGCCTTGAAGTTGATGTTATTGACTATTTTAGTACTTAAATAAATTTTCATTAAAAGTGCGATTCATTATATTATCCCACTCCATAAAATTTCATAAAATGATGGAAAGCAGTGTTTCAATAGCTTGCATTGAATTCTTTTATTTTTTCGCAAAAGATATTGCGCAATGCTGTAGTGTGTATTTCTCTTTCCAGCCCTTGGTAGCGTATCATGCACTTGTCCACCTGGTTATCAGGGAAATGGAGTTGGCCCATATGGATGTACGTTGACAGAAACTAACTGTACTGATACAACTTGTATAAATGGACAATGTGTGGTGAGTTTTGATTTAATTATTTATATATGCCATTTTTCATTTCTAGTGGCTGAATTTATTCAAGGTGGATTTTTAGTAGTGCCTGAATAATACCGTAATTGAACGTAAAGGTGTTCATGCTCTCATCTTGACGTGTGGTGTGAAAGCTTTTCACCTGAAATCAATTTTTATTTTATTGGCACTATTGAAATATTTCTTCTTCTACATTCTTAGATGGTCAGTGGAGTATTGACATGTATGTGTGATCCAGGATGGATTGGGGATAATTGTGATTATAATTCGAATGAATGTTCTAGTAATCCATGCCAGAATGGTGGGACTTGTACTGATGGTATAAATGGTTATTCATGTTCATGTAATAGTGGTTACACTGGAACAAACTGTGAACTACAGCAGACATGTAAGTATGCAGATGTTTGTTATCAGTGATATGGGTCCGAGTTAGATTTATAAAGATGATGTTTTATCAATCCAATTGATAATTTTTAAAACATAGCTGAAATTTTGCAAAAGCAAAAATTCTGCTGGAGAGCAAAATGAGAAACATGTGCAAATAAAAATTAATCATGTATAAACCCAATTCTAATTACACATTCCTATTCTGTAGTTTTAGTTTGTGGTATAAAAATGCTGTAAGCCATTTTTATAATAACTTACATTATCATCAAATAGAATTCATTTATTTTTACACTCATCCTTATCTTGACAACAATTTGTTTGTGATATTTAAAATTTCATGATATGAACCATACAATCATTTTTTACAATTCGGAATTTTTCATATGACGGTATTACTCTTTGAGTTAATCAGACTGATTATTCAGCAAAATAAAATACCACAGTATAAAACTTGGGTGCATGATATAACACGCAACATATTTACTACAAAATGAGTCGAATTATAATATTCTGAATTTGAAATTAGGTACGATTTCCTAATTAGATTACAAAAAGGACAACCCTGATCTTGTTTTTACACATAATAAAGTGAAGTTATGTTTTTTCAGTTTCATTTTTTTGTTTAAATGCCGAACTCATTCTTGTTGTAATTAATTTTAATCAGCATGCGGTGGAGAATTTAATTCGGCAACAGGATCATTTACATTTCCATCAAGTTCTGGTGAAACATATCCACAAGGTGCAAGTTGTACATGGGCGATTAATGTTGCTACTGGAAAAGTTAGTAAACTTGTTAATAATAACTAAATTTTGGGTAATTTTGTATCAACATTTATTAAAATAAAATGGTGGATCGCTAAATTATTGGACCAAAACAGTTTTTAGCATTACATAATGTCAATATTTTAATAACCTTGCTCGGATTACAAAGCTCTTTATTGCCAATATTTTACTGTGAGATATTTTGTTGGTATAGTTTTATTAAACGTTTTTTTTGTTTAATGATTTGTGAATTTTGGAGAATTATATATTGCTGTTCAGTGACAGGCATACTAATAAAACATCGTAAAATAATTCTATATAACTGATATTTATATAACTGATTCATGAATTCTATACAAAAATTGAATAATAACCAACAGTTTTAGCTCAAAACTCAGATTCAGCAGATCTGTGCACTTTGGTATTCATGCTATCCAAATCCTTTACCTTGATTGTTCAGTTAAGATTCTTCTCCCTGGTCGATTGAGCATTATAATTGTGAATTATTTTAGGTAATATCCGCAACATTTCCCAAAATTTAACATAGAATCGGATTCTGGATGCACAAGAAGTTTTTTGCAAATCAATGATGGACCGAGTTTATCTTCACATATGATAGGTTTGATTGAATTAAAAAACTGTTATTCTATTACAAATAACAAAAATATTGTAGAGAGCACCGTAATTTAGGCATATTTGTGATAGGATTTCATTTTTATCCTTCAAGAGAAACTTTCTGAGAATATGGCTTAACCACAGATCTGGGCGGTATGGAGTATTCTTGTACCCGCATACTGCTGTCAAAATACAGGTATTGCTGGTATATCACGCTATTTTGCTCAACAAGCATTTTAGTACATTACGTCCTGATTAAAAAAGCATGTCATGCGTTTTAATCGATATTAGCCTTTTTAATACACTCACAGGCCACAGCAGATGTCAATGGTGCCAAACAAGATATTGTGCTTTCTTTTTTACTGCCTTCGTCCAAACCGTCGCCGATAGGCCACATGTTCATAGGGTTGTTGTTTTGTCACAAAGCGCTAGTGAAGAGGAGGCAGTTGAGCATGCATTTTTTTTATTTGTCAATTGAATGGTATATCTGTTTCCAAATGGAAATATTTCATCGTTTCAGAGACGAAGAATTGTAGCAATCGTCAAAGTTATTGCGGCGTTCAACTAAAGGCCGCAATTCATGTGAAGTTGCATCGTATTTCAGGGCAACAAATTAAAAATGGCAATACACGTCTGCATTGCTTTGCGTTTATTGTACCCATATGCCAACAAAGGCGATGGAACTGGCATTCCCTGTTAGCTTGCATAGCAAACCTTTCAGTTTCATTGGAAAATGTAACGAACTCCATGCAGCACATCACCCTAGCATAAAAAGCAAGAATGAAATAAAGCAACCTAGAAAAAATGCAGCCTACTCAAACGAGTATTGCGGCTTTGACGTTTTTTAGTGGAACTCGCATCGCAAATATTGACGTGGCGCTGTATTTTAAAAAGCAAGATGCCAGTATTTACCATCCTACCGATATGCCGCCCATCTCTACTTAACCATATACCGAACCTCTACTTCTCATGAAGATAGGAGTTCTAAGTCAGGCTTGAATTTTTTACCTAATCATTATTTAGACAATACTACAGTAAAACATGAAAATTACAGTTCTTGGGCCTTCAATAAGTTTTTTCTTAATTTGGATATAATAAAAATAAACAAAAAATATCTTTGTTGTATAAATCATTCAAAATTTAATGAATTTGGTAGGGCATTATTTTGTCATGCACGAATCACTCCATGACGGGATCAGTGTCTCCAGACTGCTGATAACTTCGTTCAGCATGTTTGTTGAGTATGTGTAATGGAAGAATCCTTCTGTAAAGTTGATCTTAGCTCCTTGAAAAACAGATATTTTTCTATTGCAATGGTCTGTACATCTAATAATAACATTTTATTGTGGAATTACAAGATGAAGGAATAATGATATAAACTTGTTTGATATACCTTTTGAGGAATAAGGATAATAAACTAATTCAATTACCGGTAATGAAACAGTTTCATTTCTTAAAACGCACAATGACAGCTAATTTTTGGTTTTCTTCTTTATTATTTTAGATGTACGTACATCTGTTGTTATTTTGACAGTTGATTTAACAATCACATTTATATTTTTGCAAAAACATTCGCAGGAAAATTCTGTGGCTCAACACCTCCTGGTAATGGAAATGCTCTGATATCAACAAGTCATCAATTATTTTTTTGGTTTTCTACTGATACGGATCCTACAAATGATGGATTCCAAGTAGTATGGACGACCACTGACCCAGGTTTATTCATACTATATTCACTAGAAAGTATTTTATGCTTGACTTATTGTGATAAGGCAAATCTTATCCACCCTTCTAATGAAAAATGAAAATGAGAGTGTATTTTAACCCCTTATTTTATTATCATGCTTTTTTATTAAAAATATAAGATGGACCTTGATATTGGCTCATCTTTGACTATTGGTATATGGAATATTTGCATATTTCTTGCATCTCTAAATGAAAGAAACAAAATTGTTTTGAATTTAATTTTTGGAAGGACAATAATATGGCAAAGAGTTACATGAGTTATAAAATCTGTCTCTGCATGCAAATGTGAAACATTTCATACAGAACTGAAAAAATATAGTAAGTAGAGTTACTCATCGGTATGTTTGGCGCAATGGTAAGATCTTCTAAATGAATATTGGGTCCATCTAACGGCCATTTTTTACTCTCAGTTTGTGGAGGGGATATCACTGATCAAGACCATGGTGTAATATCGTCACCAGGATATCCAGGTGTTTATCCAAATAACAGAGATTGTTATTGGTCAATATCTGTTCAACCAGGGAATATCATTCAGTTTCTCTTTGGACCACTTGCAATTGGCACTCAAACTAATTGCAATACAGATTACTTGGAGGTAAATTTGACATGTACTTGTCCTTAATTGGTATTAATTAATAATCTAATTATAATTTAATTACGGATGAAGATTCTGTATGTATGCCTTTTATACTTTATTTTGTACATATTTTATTCATTTTAGAGAAGATTATTTATCAAAAGTACATCATGATCAATACTAATCTTTGTATATTTCTGTTCATTGTCAATTATGTTATAGATTTAAGAGGAATCTTCTGAACGTTTTTTTAATCCTAAATAAATAGTACCTAAATTTTAAGAAGAATTCATACTCGAGGGGTTAACTTAACATTGAAAAACAGTAAAAATGAAATATTTTTAGAATGTAGTGTGTTTGACGGTATATTTGCGCTCTGATGCTATTAGTATAGGGTTTCATTTTTATCCTATGGAAGAAGAAAGCCAAGAGTGTGCAGCCTAATCTTATGGGGAACCACAACAGTATCCAGTTCCGAGTCGGGAGTGGTTTTACCAAACCAATTGCTGTGACTTTTCCTGTGCATGTCTGATGGGGGAACCCATTACCAGGAGGCGAGATCGCTTCCATATACTCACCCTGCTCTAAATTCGAACTCAGGATAATTTTAGTGATGCTTGGATCAAAGCGTATTTCCAATGCTTTTACCAATTGAGCTAACTGGGCACCCTTTACTCTTGTTTTATTGCCAAAACACATATAAACTGAATGGGTTTCCATGAGTTCTAAAATGCCATATGCATGTCTATGTGAAATCTCATTCTATATTTCAAAAAAATAATTGCACAAACTTTCTCTGCTTAGTTTCTACAAAAATTATGATGCAGAGTTGAAATTAAGTTGGGAGTTCTTAATATAAAAATGTCTGTGACATACACTTGCAATTGTTTTTTTCAATATCACTTATAATAAGATTATTTCCCAGTTTTTAGTCAATTTATTTTTACATAGTAAAAGCACAGCATCTATGGTCTCAAGTCTAGTTGAACCGTTGTGCCTCATTCCCAATAATTTCTCATCCACGATAGTGTGTGATAATATTCCTTGATGATAAACAAGTAAAATAACTTGTTATGAAACAGTTTTGTGTTAACAAATATAGATGAAATAAATTGTATATTATTTACATGATTTTTCATTTAACTACCATAAACTTACCATATTATTTTTGGTGGTGGTACCACTTTCGACTTGAAGGCCCTGAAAATGTTGCGGTTAATTCTTGACAGAATTGACTTGGATTTTCTGTCTGTCTTTTACTCTTGTTTATTGATATGAGTATTTATTATTATCTCGTGTAATTTTATTCAGATTAGAGATGGAATTTTGTTGAATGATCCAGTGTTGGTTAGACATTGTACTTCAGCATCACCGGCCCCTCTACTTACAACAGCTCCTGGGGCTTTGCTTTATTTTCATTCTGATTCTCAAGGTCAAGATACCGGTTTTCGTATCAGCTGGACAAAGCAACCAGGTGGGTTTATTGCCATTATTATACATGCCTGGATGTTTGGCTTGACGTACTTTCTCCTTTTTTCTATGTATGGTCCTGGTTGGTGTAGTAAGCCGTAAACAGTGCTTACGGGAAACACCAATCCAGCAGACCTCCCGCATATAATCGTCCTTCGTGGATTCTGAACCCAGGACGTCAGTGATGCGTAGGTCAAAGCGTATTCCTACTACCCGGGCACCTTAATTTCAGCAAAATTCAATGAAAAACGTCTGAACATCAACATGGCACCTGAAAGAATATCTACAACCTGCCTGGGGTTGGCAGGTTATTCGAATGTATATGTCTGGTTGCTAGCGGTGACCAAGGCTGACAATCATCTGAGGTCTTGGTCTGCTATATGTTCAAGCCGTATTATCAGTCTTTGTTCCTCTACAACACTAATAATGTGCTTCACCATATTTTTCACCCAATCAGAAACCTTTTATCCAGACAAGTTTTGTTAAATGTGAGTCATTTATAGATCGCGCTTCCAAAGCATGGTCCATCAGTGATTCATGCTTTACTGAATAAAATTTTTGATTGGATAATATAGGGCCTTGCTCAGGGCGGTAAACATGGAAGATTGACTATAAAAATTAATCTGATAAAACCATATGCTTTGGGAGTTATTATGCCATTGCCTCAAAGATGCTTCATTAAGTATTTGGATCAGGTATTCTGATTTCAGGTATCTATAGTCTGATGCCAAATTCTATTGTGTAAGTCACCACAATATTAGCATATTTAGTGGAAATGGTCTTTTAAAGGGTTTGAAATCACGGATTCAAAAATTTACATGTGTCTGCTGTGCGCATCATTGAGTTTTAGAAAATGCTCCATTGCTTTGTTTGGAACAAATCTATTAAATCTCATACACTGGTGACTGCCTAATTTTGTCTACAAACATCTCAAATGTTTGAAAAATCCTGAGGATAATCATCTAATGCATATAAATAATATTTTCTAGTTGGTATCAGTGGTTGTGGAGGATATTATACTGATGATGATGGTGTTATTATTTCTCCTAATTATCCTAATACATACAATGATGATCAGGTAAAAAAAAATATTGTGTGTGAATCAAAAAAGTGGAATTATAGTTATTCATACTGATATTTCTAGCCCTACTGTACTAGGAAACAAAAAAAGGAAACGGTAAATAATGATTTATTATCAAACCAGCAGCTATAACTTGACAAATTATTATAGATCATAAAAAATGATTGGAAATTTTTCTATAAGCTTTCTTTGTGTTTTTTTATTGCTAATAATATGGTAGGTTGCCAAGAATTATAATAATTTTATCCACGTCAGGTGAGGTGAGGTGCACGATTCATCAGTTTCTAGACAAAACAGACTTGAATAAGTGTTTCTGACTGATATCCCATTGTCATTATTTTTTGGCAAATTTGATTTAAGGAATGGACTAATTTCATTTTCACATTTTAATATTTTTTTATCATTATTTTTATTTTTTCAGCAATGTGTCTGGCAAATCCACATCAAAGACAATGGGAGAATTTCTATTACCTTTACCGATTTTGACATTCAAACTGAAGCTAATTGTGCAACAGATTATCTTGAAGTAAGACCAATTCATTTTTTGACTCTTTCCTAGGAAAAGAGAGGAAAGTCCTTACATTTTAGGAAATGTAAATTTTTATTCCAAAAAAAGTTTTCCCGAAGTAGGGTTTGAAATACACAATAAAATACGAGATGTTTTTCAACACAGGACTAGAAACAATCTAAATCAATCTGGTACGATATGTTATGATTGATAATATTATTAAAAAAAGAAATAGAGGAGAAAAATAAAAAAATGAATAAGAATGATCTTTCATTACCAGTATTCATATCTTTTCGAAATGATAATGGTTGGTCAAAATTTAGTTCATGTCTGAGTCAAACTTGTTTTTTAATTTATTTTTTTGCTTTGAAGAAAGTTTGTTACAGTTCATGGTCATTTTGATGCTATTTGTTGTTTTGTGTGGTGGGATGACATGACCAGCTTTGCCTACATTAGTATGTGTAAGGCTGTTGTGTTGTCCCATCATATGGCAGAATGCCGACTACTCTGCTACCCAGACATCAGAACAAAATGAGTTCCATGAGGGGAAAATTTAGCAAATGGGTAATGTTTCATCATATATTTAAATGTCTCTTTTTAAGTGTCTGGTAACGATCAAACTGTATAAAAGATTAAAAATCATCAATACGCCTATGATATAGCAGTGTTGATGGTATTGAAGCTTTTTTATTAAAAGATAATGACATGAACATTTCGGGTAATGTCTTTGTTGCCTATTGATTTACGGAACATTTGACTAAACAAATGATTATGATCATAGTAATGTCTATCCTATCAGTCAATTCATATTGAATTCGAATAATGTAAATTGAATGTTATTCGATTTTACAATCATTATAATGTTTTGCATCTGAAAGATTCGAGATGGACCAAGTGAATCCTCTCCTCTTGTTGCAAGATATTGTGGTACAACTATTCCTCCAATGTATACATCATCAGATCGTGATCTGTATATCAAATTCAAATCAGATCTATATTTAGCTGGACGTGGTTTCCGAATCACTTACACTGTGGCATGTGGTGGAACATATACAGGTAAATTGTCCTATTTCAATGTGCTCAATGTGGAAGGCCTTAACATAGTTGCAAGAACTGTCATCTGCTGGCGAAGTGTCACACATATTTATCACCAATAAGACAGGAATGTACTGCATATTTAGTGGTGCATGACTTTTTGATGTATATACCTGATGTTCTACTGAAGTGGTTGGTTGAGAAGTTACAATTACCCCTCACAGAATTCATAGTTCTGTTGGTACCAATGCCCAATTATCTTTAAACCATTGTGGGCTTAAGAAAACAAGAATAGGAGAGAAATTCATTTTTATCTAGTAGGAAAGGAAAGCTGAGAATGCAGCTTCACCATATGGCGAACCACAACCTCTCATGCAGATAACAGTTCCGAATTGTGTGTGAAAGTTTTGGGTCGATTTTTGAATCCATTCAAGACCAATGACAGATTGACCTGCCAGTTCTCACTTCCTATTTACCCATATGATCATTATCGGGCAGACAAACATGGATTTCACAGGGTACATTGCATGTTTGATATCCTTCTGGGAGGTGCGTTTCCGTCTCTGACAAGTCATACAAAGGCACAATGTGATTTTCCGAATGGTGATTGCAGACTCGAGCTCACTGTAGTATATCATTTATGTGCTGTTTTGTTTTTTCAAGATTCAAAATCCTCTATCTCTACCCCGTCAGAAATATTTTGATCAAACATGTTTTGTAAAGCATGAGTCACTGATCGTGGATCGTGTCACATAGGCACGGGTCCATTCGTGACTCGTTTTCAGCAAAATAAAATTTCTGATTGGGTATTTCAGAGCAGAAAAATTACATGGCTGTTAGGGTATTGGACATATCTATCCTGATTTTTATATTCAGATGATTCTGGCTTCTTACTTTCACCTTATTATCCTTCTGAATATCCAAGTGATAAAGAATGTTTATACACAATTGTACGACCTCCTGGTTATCAAATTACTTTAACTATTGTTGCCCTTGATATCGAAGAAGATGCTACATGTTCCTTGGATTATTTTGAGGTGTGTCAGTCAAACTATATCTTAATACAAGCATATTTTTGAGTATTACTCAGATATTTTTTTTAAATATGTGAGCTGAAGTTTTTTTCCATTTATTAATCTATTTACAGATTTTTTTGTTTTAAAACAATTTAATTGAGTTACCATCTTTTTCAAAGTTCTATATTTAATGGAAACTGGTGATTTTTGAAGAGCTTTGTTTTATTTTTGGTATTTAGCTTTTCTAGTTATTTACTCCAATTTCAGTAATCTAAACATGCCCGGATTTTATCAAAGTATTGGTATTATTATTTATTTATTGTGTTAATATTATTCATAAAACGATTTTAAGGCTCATGATGGTGCTACAGAAGAATCACCACTTTTATCTAAAGTATGTGGAAACATATTACCTCCACCTATGATATCAACACAGAATTATTTGTTTGCTCATTTTCAAAGTAATTCACAGAATAACGGCATAGGATTCAAAGCTACATATACATCAACAAACACAGGTAAGGTTGAGCATTTAAATATAAATATCTAAATCACATAGATTATTCATATAGACTAAGAAACATTTTTTAAATTATCGCTATACTTGATTTTTCATTACAGAAATAGGAAAGTATATTTTGATGAATTTGAGACAGCAAGTTAGAGCAACATAGGAGGCTTCATTCTAAATTGCTTATTGGATAAGATTTTATTTTTATCCTGCGAGGGAGGAAAGCTGAGAACACGACTTATTCATATGGCGAACTATGACCTCTCATGCAGACACCAGTTCCGAATTGGGGCGAAGGTTATTTGGTTATGATATTTCTCATTTTTTCTGTGCATGGACCTGGTTGGTGGAGCAAACCTTAAGTAGAGCTCAGGCGAACCACAGTGTATCGTGAGGCGTCGATTAGTTGTGTGTTGCTTTAAGCATATTCCCAGCGCTTTACTGATTGAGTTAACCATACACGTCATTGAAAAAAAAATAGAAGATGACTGCTACATAAATGATTTACGGTATGATTGCATATCTTAGTCACGAATTTCGAACTTCACAACAGGAAACTTGTTTTTAAAATAGACAATCAGCATGCCGCAGAATATTTCGTTTCATAAAGCTATACAAAATAGCCCAAACTTGCATTCGATGAAGAAAATCATGGTAAATTGAATATAGAAATTTCAAGCTTCATATTTATTCAAGACTTGTTATTGTCAAGCAAGACTTTATCACAATTACTTCATCATCATTTACATATTTGTTACTGTATCTTTAGATACAATGTACGTAGGTCCACTCAAACAGATGCGCAAAAGATGAGTCGTCATACCGAAGACTAGATACTTGAATTAATTAAATAAGTTTTTAATATATTCATATAGGTTGTGGTGGTGTGTACACTGACAATGTAGGTTCAATTAAGAGTCCAGGTCATCCTTCTCCATATCCACATGGTGTCAATTGCACATATTACATCTGGGTCGATGCATCATTGATCATAAGTTTGCACTTTTTATCATTCTCCCTGGAACAACCAACTAATGGTGCTTGTGTTAAAGATTATGTGGAGATATTTGATGGTCCAAATGTAAATTCACCATCACTCGGCAGGTATGTTGTTTATACAAATAGTTTTATAGGAGTCTTGGTATGTATGTATTTATTTTGCCTTTTAGCATGCATGATAACAGTAGAAAATGTACATTCTTATATTAAAGGTCAGGGAGTATGCACAAGACCCCATGGGCCTAAAACGCAGTGTGCGCGTTTGTAATCGCGTGTCTCTGTAATCAGAAAAATAAAAAATAAAACAAATAAAGGAAAAAGTAAAGGGGAAACTGACACGACGCGTGACAAAAGAGATAAAAAATATAACATGGACGGGCAGCATATACAGATATATATATACCGGTATATATTTAAAGGCTACAGAACTATGAATAATATAACAAGGCCACACAACGAGTATATATACAGGGGCTACATAAATATATTTTGGGACTTCATTGGTGATATCTCTACCGGCCATAAAAAAGTAAAAGTAATGTCACTAATATTATTGATTACTGGATAGTAATATACGGGCAACATATCTTGTTTTTCTTCGGGTGCCTGAAGATTTATTTTGATGATCAAAATGCTTCGTAATTATCAACACCCCTATGTAATAGCAGTGTTGATGATGTTGAAGCTTTTTGTATAGCATTTTTGAAGAATAAATTCGAGAAAAACATCTGTGCAAGTGAGGCATAATTAAACATATCATTTTGGGTAAGTTTTTTTGTATTGTCAGTCATTTTACGGCTATCTGATTGGCAGAGTAGCTGACATTGTGCCAGGTAGTATATTAATATCAGGTAATATACTGTCTGGCAATTTATTATATGTATAAGTTATCACTTTTAGAGCTCGATAAAGATTTTTATTTTCATCTTTCTTTGTAGCTAAGATAATTAGACACATTATTACGATAAGTTAGAAACCAGAAATAAGGCAAACTTCAAAATGAAATTTCTGACGCAAGAATTTTAAAAAATCACAAAATTATATCTAAATCACAGAATTAATAATGTTTATAGATTTTGCGGATCAGTATTACCACCAACACTTGTCACAAAGAGTTATGAAATGACAATATTGTTTACAACTGATGATGATCAAGACTCACAAGGATTTGCAGCAGGATATACAACACTGAATGCGAGCACGGGTTGGTATTTTGATCACCTATTTGGTAGAAAATTAGTACCTCGCTATGAAGGCAGTTTGTGTTGCTCAAATAATAAACATTATGGTAGATTAGGTTGTTTTGATAGAGAGAGAGAGAGAGATTTTATTTTTTATTAACGGCAAAAAATGTTCCCCAGAATCTTGTGTTTCTTATGTGTTCATAATATTTTCATGTTATTTTTATGGGGATAAACGGTTCTTTGGCCTTTTTAGTTCTTTTTTTCTTAAGTTGTGAGTTTTAGACTAGCTGCCAGTCTGGGATTCGAGTTAGTTACTGTATGTTTAATTTTGAAATGGCAAATAATTACTTTGATTCGGTGAACAATATCTGTAATCTCATATTTGTCCATTTACTCTTATCGCTACTGTAAGGAAAAGGCTTTTTATTATTAATTATTGCCTTTTATTCACATATGAAGCAAAAAAATGTTGTTTTCAAAAATTGATCTTTAGAACCAATTTATGGACCATTTGTTTCATTTTGACATACCGTACATCAAATTGAAAGACATCTAGTCCTCTCTCAATTCAATGAAAAATGGTTTTTTTTATTCAGTTTTCTTTTCTTAAGCATGTGGAGGTCGAATCACTGACCAGGAAGGATATATTTCATCACCTAATTACCCTGATCTATATCCAAGCATGAGGACTTGTGTGTGGACAATTGTTATGCCATCATCATCTCAAATACAAGTAGATATATATTTTTTTTTATTTTGTTGTAACTTTATATACGTCTGTTTCGGATTTTTCAATAGTCTCTTTATTTAATTGTTTATAGCAGCATGAGGGTGCCTGTGTTTCAAAATCTTTAGTATTAAAAGTGGAGTCATGTTGTGGTTCTGATTCTGGCACTAAATGGGGGAAGAGGGTTTTCAATAATTATTGTTTTTTTTTTCATTTCGTTTTTGCAGTATATTTGAATTTAGGTTTTCAAGTAGCTAACTCGTTTTTTTCTCTATTTAGCTTAGGTTTAAATTGATCCAATCAGCTTATGCTGCTGAGTTGCACTATATTTGTACCTCATGTTTGATGGAATGATGGTGAAGAAACTTTATATTGATCACCCAATTCAGATATGTAGCTGAATCAATACAAATAGTGAATATAAAATTTTAGAATCTACAGTAATACTTGTTCACAATCTCTGTTTCAAGGTCGATTTTCCAGATTTTGATTTTGAAGAGGGAAATGCTGAAGGGACGTGTAGCTTTGATTATCTTGAAATTAGGTATGTTAAATCTCAAGACCATTATAAAGCATTATTAATTAAGAGAGAAAAAAAACTTTGTTTGAGCAATTTTCAAAATTTCGTTTAGTTTATGGGATTAATGTTTTAAAATGTCATATGATCGAAATTACTGTTCTTTACGTATATTTTGCTGCAAAAATGTCCTGATTTATGTCAAATTTTACAGTTTATGACATGCTTGTATTTTAAGAAATATCATTTCGAGAATTGAGAATAATTATGATATAGTAATTTCTCTCTTTTCAGGATAATTGATTAAAAATAAATGAGTTTTAATTTAAATTCTGGAACATCAGGCTATCTGGATAATAGCAATCATAATTATGAGTGTTTTCAAAGTTCAAAGTTCATTGCGGTTCAAACTAATTTTTAATATAAATTTTTCTACAAGCAACTGTGAGAATCATCTTCAAACTCTGTAGAAATTAATATTCATGAAAATATGATACAGTAACTATTTAGCTCATAGGCAATATTTTTTAATACTTTATCACTTACGAAAGGTTTGAAATGTCTTCTTCAGAAGTATGGCAGCGATAAAATAGGCAAAATTGTTACAAAATCATCAATGCTGGTATTACAATGAAATAACATGATTGTTTTTGCTCAATTGTCAGCTGGTTTCCATTCTAAGGTCTTAAATAAATACCGTTTTATTGGTTTTGGGTCCAAAAAAGTTGAATTGATGAAGCTATGCCAACTGAGAATGTAATGCCTTGTTTGATGTGTATAAACTGGTGTACTTAATCTTTAAGTCTGTACAGCTATTAGTGTATGTACTTGCACCTGATGACTCACTCAAAGGAGTGACGGTAATGAAGATAATTTTTCTTGATATTTTTCTTCTAACAATCCTGCCCGGACTAATATGTTTGATATTTTAGAAATGGAGGGTATGAAGACTCTCCACTTATCGGAGAATATTGTGGAAGCAACAACCCTGGAACATTCATCAGTCATAGTAATGAGTTATATATTAAGATGGTGACTGATCAACAAACAGAGAAAAGAGGATTTTTGATGAATTATGATGGAGGACTAACTGGTATATTATAGTAATTTCTTCGAATGGTTTATTTATTTATGAATCAAGTTTTATTTAAAAGACAATTGCTTGAAGTTCTGTTTAAAATGGGATAAATGCTAATAAGTTTGCAGGACTTGTTGTTTCAGGCCAAATTTGACTGTTAGAATGTAAACTTCCTTAATAGTCATTTTACTTTTACCTGATGAAGCTAGACTAAATCTAATTAAGGTTAGATTCTAGCTAAAATTAACCTAACCGTTCACTGATTTTTTTTCTGTTCATGTACATTGTTAGTGGAGGAAGACATAATTTACTTTTAGTTTGAAGCCCCATAGATCAGGAGATGTCTAGCAATCCTCCATTATATAATCATCTTGCACAGGATTCCAGGAGGATTTGAGCTTTTACCACTTGAGTTCAATCGGGCGCCTCAAGTCCTTAGTTTATATTAATATTTTTTGTCTGCTAGGTTGTGGTGGAACATTAACATCAGCTGATGGTGGATTTCAATCTCCAAATTATCCGTTTCCATATCCTCATGCATCGGAATGTTTCTGGTTAATACAAGTATCTGAGGGGTCAGCTGTACGATTGCTGTTTATTAATTTTGATATTGAAACACATGGATTCTGCGAGTATGATTTTGTGGAGGTAGCCTTGACACTTTTATTGTGTAGGAAGTACTAGAATTTATACCATTAGGTTTTAATAGCGTCTTGTTTTCAATATTGTTTTCTCCAGGTTTTCCATTCTGATTATATGGAACATTTTCTTCCAATGTGAACAAGTTTCTTTGCATGTCTGAGTAACCAGAGTGGCATATTCACTTATTATTAGTATTCTTTGTGGCAAAACTGGGTGCTAGCCATCAGAACTACTAATAATTATAATTTAAGGCTGTTGTGCAACTTGGTAGCAAAATTTATCGAAAAGATATTCTTTCAATCTGATCATTTGGTCATTGTAGGACTAAAGATATCACTGCTTGTGATATGTATCTTTTATATTAAAACCGTATATGCCTCATGTCAACATAATGGTTAAATACTGAATTAAAACATCTCAAAATTATAAAAGTCCAAACTATCAACATGTCAAGAAAGGTGATTCTGAAAAGAAAGGTGCGAGGCAGAATCTTCTGAGAAATGTATTAACAACTATTGCCTTGAAAACTCTGACACATATTATCTAACAACAGTGAAGTATTGACTTATTAGACTCATTGGACGCTACGCAGGTTTGATAGTTACATGAATTTGCAAGAGATTTTATTTTTTCAAGGCTTATGATGGACCAACAAATGTGTATCCAACTTTAGGGAAGGTTTGTGGAACAAGAATACCTGAACCATATGAATCGAGTGACAACAGTTTGTTGGTTAAATTTAGTACGGATGGAAATACTGCAGGAGCTGGATTTGTTGCTCAATATCATACTAGTACTATATTTTGCTTTATTATTTTATTTGAAGGTCATAATTTAAGCCAAATTTCAAATTTTAGGGGAAGTATTAATGTGCCTATTATTGCTGCCAATAAAAATATTTTAAAATGATTAAAATATTGAAGTGAGAAAATAGTGAAAATAGAAAATATTAATTTTAAATAATGCATGAAAAGCATAGGTGTTGGAGCATTTACTTCAAAATGATGATGATGATGATGATAATATTACCCTTTTTTCTTGGTAATAATTGGACACATTTGTTTCAGTTCGCCGATGTTATGAATATTTTATATTAATGATATTCATTACGTTTATATGTTTATGATGTTGGATAAACATTTTATGTCTTTAGTTAGGTTCTTTTAAACCTGAAGCCTCGAATTTGCAACTATACAACTGTGAAGAACACAATTTCAAATATAATGAAATGCTGAAAATAAGTTCCTTCTAGGGATTTGATGCCATTTTGTTTCAGGAATCATAATTCAGTTTTCTTACGATCAAGGGAAAGGCTTCAAAACTATTTTGTGACAGTGTTGGTAATCATAAAACCACTATATGTAATGATTTATTTTGAAACAATTCATCGTTTGTATATTTTCTCTTAATGAGGATCATTTTCTTTGAGTGCCTGGGAGTTAGAGAAGCTGACATTCTTAATCTGCGTTAAAGATAAATAATCTTTTCAGGCTACAGGAATACAATAAAACGTTTTTCACTACAATGTGAACAATATTTTTGTTATTAATATTTAACAGTTTGTGACAGAACAATATCAAGTAAAGTCTCTGGATTGATTCAATCTCTTGATTATCCTGGAAATTATCCACCAAACAGAGATTGTACTTGGACTATAAAAGGTAACCTTTCAATATTGTAATGTAAATAGGATAAGATTAGGATTTTTCCTTCTGCTAGAGTGGAGAGCTGGGAATATGATTTGAACGCATGGAAAACCATGTCCTTTCACGCAGATCCCAAATCAAAGCACGGGGTGGACTTTTTTATCTATTCTTTCAATTGTTTTTGCTGTGCATGAATTGAGTTGATGGACAAGTGGTAATCAGCAGTTACATTAACCACTATGCGACAGTGAGGTGTCGAGCACATATAGTTACATATATTGTTCAGACTGGATTTTAACCGGGAAAGTGAAAGCTGAGAATACAACTAGATCATATAGCAAACCTCCCGCATATAATCAACCCACGCAGAATTTGAATCTTTGACATGATGATCAGAGATCTGTAGCTCCAAGCATTTATTCCTTATGTTTTTATTGATTTGATGAAACCTAAATCCCTTTTATTTACCGTAATATTAATGTATAATAAATGATTATGTATATGAACCGTGTTTTATACGAATAGTTTTCTGATCAAAAAAGTACTTTAAATGTAACTTGAATTAGGCTTATGATCAAGACAGAACCTGTTATATTTTCCGTTGTTAATAATGATACTCACCCTTTTATTGCATTAGTATTTTGATTACAATATTTTGTTATACATCTGGAAAAATTAAAAGCATTAAGCATCATTCAATAATTCATTGTATATATTATCATTGAAGGAATCTGACTTACTTGACTATGATATAGTAATGTTTTAATCCACGTAGGTACAGGCTTCAAAATTCTCTCATATTTCTGTGTGTCAGTGCGGAAAATTCTACTACTCTGTGCTATTTTGTCTGTTTTACTTAATACTTAATGTATGGTTATTTTTAGGAAGTTACGGAAATCCATTGAATGCAACATTCAGAATGTTTTCCCTTGAAACTTGTGAAAATTGCAACTGTGATTTTGTTCAGGTATTATACTTGTTTACTAAAATATAAGATCTTATTAAAAAAATCTGTTCCAGTTTTCACCATAACAGTACAAGATTTGCATTTCAATTAAAGTGGTTACTTCTGTTTTAATCATACTTTCAAATTGTTTGAAATTGTACATAAAAGTGTAGGCATGCATTACAGACTGTCCTTTTTGTAATTGTATGGTGTCGTAGTAGGTAAACTCTTAAAATGTGCATATTTGTGGATTTTATATTATCTCTGATTTTACGTGTAATTGTATGTAATCTACACTAATATCCGTTAGTAAATTTGTTTTTATGTTGCATTTACTATTCGGTGTATTGTAATTATATTATTATATACCTTATCTTAACACCTTAATGTATCCCTTGTTTGTGATTGTTGATAATGTGTATTGTACTATTATTTTTATTTTTATATGGACCTGGAAGTCTGGAATAAAAGTATTCATTCATTTACCAGGCTGGAACAATGCCAGGTACTCAAACACCCTGAGGAAATGGATTCCATCAGAAGAAAATATAGTTTTTTTGGATCTTAAACTTGACGAATATTTTACCATTTTTTTTTTAATGTTCGTCAGAAATCAAAGTAGTAAAATACTGTGAAATGGTATTGATTGTTCAGAAGACCCATATAGTTGGGCTATTTCAGCTACTATCGAACATGTGGAGGTACACAATTTTAAAGGTGTATTGAAATATTTAGCAGCATTGTGTCTGGTAGCATTATGTGATGTAGTCGTTTTTTAATTTATTCATCAATTTGCAGTTTATTTTATTCTGGACATGAATAACATATGCTAATATCCATGTAGGTTTATGATGGACCTGATTCAGATTCGACAAGTTTTGGTACATTTTGTGGGACTCAAATACCTTCTGTCATAAGAACAACTAGTGAAAATATGCAGGTACAGTGTATTATATCAGGTTTTCGTAGCATATTGGCAGAGCAACAAAAGACACATTTTTGAATCTTGGCAAAGATGAGGGAATTAAAAATGGAGATTTTATTTTTATCCTGTAGGAGAGAAACGTGGAGAATACATCTTGACCATGACCAACTTTTACAATACTTGAACCACCATGTGCCACTGAGCTGTTCAGCACTAGGAGTCCTCTCACATATAATCATACTCTAACAGTTGACGTTAGGGATATTTATATTGAAGCGTATTTCCTAACTCTTACCGGTTGAGCTAATCGATCACCCTTGTGCTGAACTGTACATTTCATTGGAGGTATCAGATCAGTATCAGTTTTCCTTGTAAACAATGTCTATGCACCAGAACATAAATATCAATTGACAGAAGAAAAATTTGATACTCGCTCTTTGATATAGCAATTTATTTAAGATTGTGATTTGCTGTATGAGTGAACTGTACTTCAACCCATGGATACCATTGGTATCATAATATCCTTGTCTTATTTTTCTCACTTCCTACAAAATGATTGGCATGTGAATTGAACTTTTTCAAGTTTTTAAAAGACCAGAACTTCTTTTTCATGCTATTTTAAATATCAGTTAAAAGTTGATCAGTAGCTGTGCTCAAGCAAATTTACAACTGTTGGCAAATAAGCACAGATTTCCCATTGAAACAAAGAATTTGAAACTTACCACGAGTCCACTCAACAAATTCCATTAAATCAGTTTGATCTTTGATGGTATTTTCTATTCATATCATGTTTATTTAATCTAATCTGTTTCAAATGTTTGATTTTCTTAGATTGTGTTTCACTCTGATCCTTATGTTCAAGCTCCAGGATTTGAAATAGCTTGGGCTGTCGATGGGTAAGAATTTTTTAGCAGAATTTCACTGTAACTTTGCCATGAGAAAAGATTGATTAAACATGTTTTGTAAATGCCACTGATGATGCTTAATACATTCGAGGATATCTGTATAATATAAATTGCAAATCACAAAGTTAGGGAATTGCTTGAATTATTGTTTGGTCTCAAATATTTTTTCAATTGAACCACTACACAAACAGAATTATTTAGATTGAGGAGGACTTTCTGTGGTGTCAAAATGACTATGGGAACGTAAAATTATGCGATGCTTTTCCCAATCATGTGAAAAATTAGGGAAATGTGAAAATGTATGGACTCAACGTGTAGTATCTCCAACTAATTCCAAGCAGAGCACTTTCAACCACTATGGTAAATTACAGTGAGTGGTAGTTATAGATATTATTGATTAATACCCACAATAAATAAATTTTCAATAACTTTTCTGCTTATGTACCCACTATTGACTGATCCAGGATGTTTTTGTCTATATTTTAGATGTGGTGATACATTCAGGGCCCCTACTGGATCATTTACTAGTCCTAATTATCCAAATAATTATGATGATATGCGGGAATGTATCTGGCAAATAATAACGTCTGCTGGTACTAATGTGCAACTTACAATTGATGATTTTGATGTTGAACATCATTCTGACTGTAAGTATTGAAAGTATTGATGATGCATGAATTAACTTCACCCGTCTATGTTCGATGATGTTAACGATTAGTGCAATGTGTAGTTTATTACCTTTTTACAATTGTTGAATTGTAAAATCAATCAATTTTAAATTGAATCATTTACAATAGCTGTAAATACGAATATACATATATAATCATCATCCTTATGGTGGATAATGTTCTCTGTGCTTTTGATTACTCAGTGATTTGTCATACTATACTTTAGCTAAAAGTATGCGGGGATTCTGTTACTTCAAGTACTTCTATTACCGATATATTGGCCATTGAAAAATAAACACTCATTTGTTCACAGTTTTCTTTAAACGATACTTTCTCAAATTAGAATCAAAAGTTTTTGCAGTATTTCATTAGTTATTGTCTATTTTATCAAGTTTTGCCCTGAGATTTGTGTGTTGGTATTATCAGTTGTCACTAAAGTCCAAAGATAGGTATTGGCTGAAAAAAATTAATATTGGTTGTTGCTCTAATTGAAACTCAGTTTTGTAATGGGAAAGCACAAGCTGTCAGTGGCCCTTAACTAAGCGTATAGATTTTGCGATATATCTGATACTGCTAACGAACGAATTTTGTATATCGTTTCAACTCTATCTGGGAACTGATGTTAATTTGTTTAATTGTTCTTGTATTTTTCCCCAGGTCGATATGATACACTAGAAGTATACAATGGATTACATATAGATGAAGATTTCCGTATTGCTCAGTTATGTAACTCAGGAAACCCTCCACAGATACCGATGCATGTTTCCTCAACTTCTTCTCTCATGACTGTTAGATTTATCACAGGTATTTTAGAATAAGAATTCTTTTTTTTTTTGTTTAGGCTTCTGGAAGTTATTTTGTTTATTTCTTTGAATAGTTCAAAATTCTTGTTAGTGTTAAGGATTTTGAAGCTTTTTGTCATTGTCCGATATTCGACAGATATTTTTATCATTGTATAGTATTAGTGAAGCGTTGGAAATACGCTTCGAACTATACATCTCTGAACGTCCTGGAGAAGGTTCAAATCCTGTGAGGAACGATTACATGCGAGAGTTCTTCTGGATGTCTCGCCGGTGCACTGTGGTAGCTATCGATTAAATAGTCAATTTCACATTTTGTATAATATTCATTGCAAACGCATATATAGTAAATTTTAATTGTTCCATATTCATTTTTGTATAGCCTGCCTTTTCTGTTTTAGGTAAGGTTTATTTATATTGTGAATCAAAATTGGGATATTGGAATATTAAGCTGTGTTATTTTGTTATCTTCAATACATGCTGTTCTTTCCTGCTAGTTCTTTATTTTTACCTTGTTTATTAATTTTGTTAAGTATTGGTCAATGATGGACCGCGCCTCCGCGGCAAAAACATGTTTCGAGAAATTGTTTTTGAGGGAGTTTTCCCTTATCTCATCCCATTGTCTTATGGCTGATAATAAAACAAATGTGTGTTTCATTATTTTTCGCAGATGTGAATGTGAACGGTAGAGGTTTCAGTGCATCGTTTGAGGAAAAAGATGGAGGATGTGGTGGATTGTTAACGGCATCGTCTGGTACAATAACATCACCAAATTATCCGCAACCTTATCCAGCAAATAGTGATTGTGAATGGATCATCAATGTTGGAGAAGGTATTATGATCCACTCATGAAGTGACCATCAGTGGCAGTGGCATCCATCCAAGACTAGTGTCAAATATAGTTATGTACATTTGTTCCCAAGTACTATTGTAATTTTGTATATTCATTCACTGGTTCCCAGGTAATTGGGAAAAGAATTTTTGTGTAGAAAATATCGATGCTTGAGGGCATTACATAAGTGAACATGCAAGTTAATGTGTGTTAACATATTAGAGAAGAAATTGTACGTTGTTGAAAATATATATATATATATATATATATATATATATATCTAGTTTTAATAAGCTAATAACTATTATTATAATGTGCAAAGCTACTGGAATTTTTGTGACTTGAATATCTGTGTGTTTGTATTATATCTTTTTGTTTATCGTTATATCACAGGATCTACAGTTGTGGTACAATTCGAGATTTTTGAAATTGAAGAAGAAGAACTATGTGAATTTGATTATGTGGCAATGTATGATGGAAATTCTACTGCAGGTGGTTTGCTGATAAAAACATGTGGAAGAACATTACCTCCTCTTGTTCAATCTTCTGATCATTTGATGTTGTTTCAATTTCATTCAGATCCCTTTGTGACTCATTTGGTAATGTATATACTTTGTTTCTTCTGTTTACATGATAGATTTGATTTAGTTGAAAACAACTGCTGTTAGTGCTACATTCCATATCTATACAAGTCGTAAGATTTTCTTCATTTCTGGACAATTTCTCAATCAGAAATCATGTTTTGTGAACCACGTACCACACAATTCTTTTTAATGTTAATTACACATATTATCAATGTTAAAATATCTATTTTCAATTTCTTTCCACAAGTTTATGTGCTCCTGGGGTTGGCCACTCATGTATGGTGAGAATGTTTTGACAAAAAATTGTTTTTATATTCATTTTTCCTCATTTTATACCAGGGGTTCAAAGCTCATTATAGCACAGGGTGTGGAGGAAAAATTACTGCCAGTGACACACAGGTGGGTTATATTAATGCATAGCTTAAAACTTACGTGTTAGTTCAAGAAAGAACAAGAAAAATTAAGGAAACACCTTTTAATATGGTTTATTTCGTAATTTTTTCCATATCATGAACATGAAAAAACTCAAAATTTGAAGCATATACTTCATCACACACAATATTGGTAAAAAAGGGAAATAAACAGTCTCTATACTGACGTCATGTCTTATTTCTTTTTCAAAAAGTGTGTCTTCTCATTAAATGGATCAATTATATGATGACAATGTGGATTAAGCATTATAAAAAAGGTTATTAATAGGATGCACTTTGATGTAAAATGTACAACACTGTGGTGATATAATTTGCATATTTTCAATTTAATCTTTTTTCAGAGTGATGTAATAACATCTCCAAACTATCCTGATAATTATCCTGCGGATACAAATTGTACGTGGACAATATCTGCACCACAAGCTAGAGGAAGAATAACTTTACAATTCACACAACTTGATCTATATACTAATGTTACTTACAATGGACCATGTGGACCGTGAGATTACATTTGGACATATTATTTTCTGTTTATTAGATAGATACAGAAATTCTTGTAACGGTTTTGCAGATTTTTAATGCGTATGGATGTTGGAAAACAATTATTGAGAGTTGGACAAGGAACTTCCCATAAATATTCGAATATAGTACCAGGTCATTTGAACTGAATTGGCGTTCATCACATGAGATGCCATTAATCGTATCTGAACATATTTTTTGTTTTCAAGTACACTTCTAAAACGTTGCTTATTGCATGGTTATTCTACAAAAACTGGTTTTCAAGACATTTGATGGCGCTGTTCTGGTAAAGCAGTCTGGTAGCCCAATCTTTTGGACAACTTTTTATAAGTCAATTAACATAAAAGCAAATACCAAAAACTTCCCGGTAATGTAAAGAACTTCTGTAATCGGCAACCAAAATAAAGCAAAGTGTTACATCGATATCGTTTTCATGGATATGGAAACACTGAACATAAATGGATTATCGCTATTATTGACTGTCAGATATTACGGTATTATGGCTGTACAAGAAAATATTTAATTTTTGCTAGAAACTTTGACGCAACATGATTATATGGTATGGTGTGTACAATCATTGGTTTGTTTTCCTCCAATCATTTACCAAGGTGATGGAACATATTTTTTTTTTTTTTTGGTGTCCAGAATGTTTGTGGTATTTTATTTGAACAGACAATAAAACGCCAAAATCTGATCCTGAATCCATTTGCTCCAGTCCAGACACTCATTTTGTTATTTTCTAGCAAGAAATATATCATGAAATATTACCCACACACTAATTTTTCTTCTAATGAAACCCATTTTCGTTGGTTGTCTGTTTAGCTGACATTCTGCCAGTCAGTTAAGTACAAGGATTGAAAATAACTATTGGTTAAATAAGGGCTAGCATCACAGACTTTCAATGTGATTTGTTACCGCTGTTAACATTTTTCTCCGACAACCAAATGCACATCCAACATGCAATAAATTTTCCAGATATGATTACATCCGAATACTTGAAGGTAAAACAACATCATCTCCTGAGTTTGGTACATACTGTGGATCGACTGTTCCTGCTAAACTAACATCATTTAGTGATGCTTTGACAATCACATTTGTGTCTCAGGTGAGTGAATAAAAATCATTCAAGTACCGTATTTTGCGGCCTATAAGCACCTCCGTGGTAATGGTCGCAAAAGGTCATTTTTCTAAAATTTTGCTATTTTGTACACAGATATGACGCAACACGGTAATATCGCAAAGTGTCCGTGAATGACTCCTCGAAAACGGAAACACACGCTGCGCCTTATCAAGTGCTAAAGTAATAACGTACAGTAATTTATTAACTCAGACGCATGGAACTAGCGCAGTATCGTTTTTGCCCAGGTGTGCAATGTCGTTTCGGCCGATGACCGTAAAACATCGTTTTTTCTCCAGGTGTGTGTATGTTATTGTTTCCGTTTATGCAACGATCGGAAGCAAAGAACAAAGCAAATGTATAAAATGTGTTCCGTGCACTTTATACTCCCTACTGCTACAATTCATATTTTTTGTTCGATATGTTACACCAATCAACACTGTGGCATTTTGGGACTGCAGGACGTCAGAAGTTATACTATATAAGGAGATTAGACTGCGAGGATTTTATTAAATTCCGTTCCGCTTGTGTATCTGATTTCGACTAAGAAAGCTAGTATATTTTACTCCCTTTCAGACAAAGTTGAAGTGCCCGCTTCTAAGCCGAAGACAAAGAATTTGAAGGGTTCTGATTTAATTTCGCCATTTCTTGTTGTTGTAATTATTGTTTATCGAGATACACATTTTGCATTTTAATACATTGCGTACTTAATACATTGCTTACTAAATCGTCATGTCGTGAACATAAACAAAACATACTTAACGGAAGCAGTTTCTACAATATTACAAAACATTATCACAGACACAGTGTGAAAATGTACAATTGTGGAACTTTCTTGATTGATTTTGCTGATTAAAGGGTGCCGTCGATTGCGTCATTGTCAAAACGTCAAAGTAATTCGCGCCGAACCTTAGGGGGGTATTTAAAACAATATATTATTGGCGATAAAATAATTGATTCTTTTTTATAAATCAGGCTTTTAAATACCAAAGTATATTTTTCGATGTTAAAATTGTAGATTTTTCTATGTTTCGTTAATTTAAAGGCTGGCGTGGATTGCGTCATTGTCAAAACGTCAAAGTAATTCGCGTCGAACTTGCTAAGTTTAAATTCATTGTTTCGTTAATTTAGAGGCTGGCGTCGATTGCGTCATTGTCAAAATGTCAAAGTAATTCGCGTCGAACTTGCTAAGTCTCAGAAAGAAAACTTTTGGAAAAAAGTAGCGACTTTTCGGCCGCGAAATACGGTAACTCATTCATCACATGGCAATGAAAGTTTGAACTTATTCACAAAAAGTTGTTAACATCTATCTGAGCATATTTCGAATCCTTTATGATTTCGAAACTAGAATAGGATTTGATTTTTATCGTGTAAGAGGAAAGCTGAGAATACAGCTTAACCTCTCATGCAGATACCAGTTCCAAAATAAGCTGAAGGTTTTTTGGCTTATCATATTTCTCATTTTTCCTGTGCATGGATGATGACCTGTTTGGGGGAAGCCATAAGCAGTGTTTACGTGAACCACCTGCACCGGCGAGGCGTCCAGCTGATCTCTTGCATATATTCATCATCCCTCACAGGATTCGGACCTGGGTCATGATGATCAGGAATGCGTAACTCGAAGCATATTCCCAACGCTTCAACCGACTGAGCTAACCAGGCACCCGGGCTCAGAGAGCTGTCCAGCAGGCATCTCACATATACGGTACACATATATTCATCTTGCTCGAGATTTGAACTGAGGGGGAGGAGAGTTCTGCAGCTCAACGAGTATTCCTAACATCTTTACTAATTGAACTAGCAAGACAACCTGTCTGAGCTTGCCCCTCCTGCAAGATAAAAACAATATCCTTATGTACATAAAATCCTCAGAGTATTAATTTAGATCTCATCACTTTATCAGAATCTCAACTCAACGTTGGTTGTTTTTTCAGAGTGAGTTTCAAAGAAGTGGTTTTCGAGTTCTTTATACTTCCTCAACATCAGGTTGTGGTGGAGATCTCACTGCACAGAGTGGATATTTTAATTCACCAAATTATCCGCAAGAATATCCTGTAGATACAGACTGTACATGGGTTATAAGGTATATCATGTTTTTTCAAGTAATGGAATTTTATCATGAGTAGCAAACATTCATGTCATTTCTTCATGTTGACAAAAAAGCTTCAAACCATCAACACTGCTATTTTTTATGATTTTGAACCTTTTTCTTCTTGCTGCCAGACACTCAAAAAAGACATTTTTATTTTCTAGTAAGAGATATATTATGAATTGTTGCTCATTCACTAAACTTTCTTTTCTTTTCATGTAACCCAATGTCTTTGGGCGTCTGAGTAGCAGGGTAGCTGACATTCTGCCAGCCTGGTGTCAGCTAGAGCTTGGAAATTTTTTTTTGAATTTTTTTATGGAAATTCACTCACCGATGAGTCAAAGAGCTACATTTAACAGAACATGCAAAATATCTTATTTATTTATTAATTCTCGTACTTACTACAGAATATTTGAATCATTTTTTTCAAATATTCTCCACATTATCATTTTATCAAATTTTTATGATAAGATCCAGCCTCTTTTTGGCACAGGATTTTTGTTGGGGTTTTGACAGGTTTTAATGTTTTTTTAACATTGTTTATTAAATCCATTCAGTTCTTCACCTGGAAATCGTATCGATCTTTCATTCATTGAGTTTGAAATCGAGGAACATGACACATGTGCTTTTGATTATGTGCAAGTGAGGGAAGGTAAGACACTCATAGTAGAGATGTTTATCTTTGAATATTATAGTTACTCAAATTTAGGGGTGGATTTATTTGGATATAAATTCAAAATTGGATGGAATTGATGCATAAAGTTGCCACATTTAAATACGTTTCAGTTTGAATCAAATCCCTCCATATTGAGTCATTCTGAATGTATTTTTTTAATACAGGAAATTGTAAATGAAGTTACAAAACATTTATCAATTTCAATATTTTGGTAAATATTTTTGTAACATATTTAAAAATTCAACATATCCAAAGGTCATTTTTCCTTGAAAGTTTTATAAAATCCCAAAAATGGGTATTCGAGACATTCTAACCAGATAACTAACTGGATTTTGATACTAAAAGCAGCATCTCAACTGATGGGTTTCATTCATCTTTACAAAATAACTTTTCCACTGGGTTGCATAAAAATCATAAGTTGCGAATTATTAAGATGACCAAAGGCGTCTCATTGACAAAATTGAACCAACTGACAATCTAACCCAGTTTTTTCAATAAAATTCATCTTTATTTGTTAATATCCAGTTTCCTAATATTGGGTGCAGAAATCGCACAGTTAAGGTTGTCGAAGCTCTCTAAACTTATGCAAAAATTGCATGGGCAGTCGGACATGTTCTTGTTTTCATAAAATATATACGCTTGTGTTATGCCGTATTTTTTCCAACAGAATTTCAAAAACAGTTGATAGTGTCACATATCATATCGAATAACTTCAGGAGAGGCATAAAAACATAAAAAATGTGAAACACATGTAATTCTCGTTCAATTATGGTGGGAATGGGATAATTGTCACTGGCCAGGGATTCTATTCACGAAACTCCATAAAGCAATAATCTTGTTGCCAAGCACTTTAAATATTATAAATGTAGGATAGGATATCATTTTTATTCGCGGGAAAGGAAAGCCCAGAATACAGCTTAACCATATGGGGAAACACGACCTCTCGTGCAGATACAGGTTCCGAATCGGGGTGAAGGTTTTTGGATTATCGTATTTCTCATTTTTCCTGTGCATGGGCCTGGTTGGTGGAGGAAGCTGTAAGCAGCGCTTACGTAAAACACTATGCACCGTCGAGGCGTCCAGCAGACTTCTCGCATATAATCATTATCTCTCACGGGATTCGAACCTGCGTCATGACAAACAGAGATGCATAGCTCGAAGCGTATTCCCAACGCTTTACCAATTGAGCTAACCATGCCCCCCAAAAAAAACTATTCTCGGAAGTTAGTTAAAGAAAATGATAAAATCCGTTTTATGGGAGAAAGTGAAATTTCATGAACCCTTGTGATTGCTGAAATGATATAGCACATCAAATTTGTGATCAATTATGCAACAACGTATTGGAAAAATATCACATAATCTTATATAAATTTAAACAGAAATGAATATTTGTTTTAAATGACCCAAATAATAATCATATTGAAGCATCAGCAAAGTTAAAAGAAATATTTAACAGTCATATTTACTATTATTTTCAGCATTAACAAAACACATCCGTCAGTTCTCATTCTTGCTTTTCATGTAGCTCTTTCAACACTAGTGGTCTCAGGAGCCTTTTTAAGTATTATATATCTCTTGCAGCCTTTCTCTGCAACCTTTCTCTTTCTCCGAATTTTAATAAAAAAAAATATATGTGCCGTATATCCTGTTTTCAAGGTTCCTCGAATGGCCCCAGTCTAGCAAGATATTGTGGCGGAACTCTTCCAGCAAATGTAACAAGCATTGTGGGGCATATCTTGTATGTTAAATTTCATAGCGATGTTTCAACAACTGCGAAAGGATTTCAAGCATATTATCAACATTTATATGGAAGCACGAGTATAGGGTGAAATTACTTGATGTCAATTTTAGAAATAGATATATTTTTTGCAGAATTATAATTTGTTGTTAAATATCGAATTACATTTTTTTTTGTAAAGCATGAGTCACAGTTGGACCGCGCCTTTGCGGCGCAGTCAATCAGTGACTCATACTTAACAAAAGCAAAAATTTTTATTAAATATTCATAATGAATTCCTCGATGGAAATTAATATGTTTATGAAATATTTTTTATAAAGTGTGCTACAGTGTTTTCAAATATCTAGAGTCTCGAAAAATCTCTTAAAAATAGTTCCAAGGGTTTTAAAAATTTAGGAGCATATAATATCATGAGAACCTTCAATGCAAACTTCGATAAAAGGTCTGCTTGGTAGCCGCCGAATCGTGGTGGTTAATGTCATCACTGGTTCTGGCTTTATTCACCACTGCCTAAGCACCACAGTTTGGCCTGAAATGATGAAATGAAATTTTTTCACTGTATGCAATTAGCAATGTTAACATGTGTGTAACATATGAGGAACCGGTTAGGTTATGTAGCATAGTACCATGGGTGTAGGATACAGTTCCTCTCCCAGGCACACGTCACTTGTATTGCTTTTTCAATTTTTTTCTCTTTCCGATAATCTGACCATATTCTTTGCGGTTCGAACCTGTGTCTTTCGTTAGGTGTTACATTTTGCATGTATTGTCGGTTTCATCATGCCACCTCAGCTATTCTGCTAATGAGTCGCCCATAGGAAACGGTTGCTATTGGAAACTTTACTCACAAATTAAAATGTCTGTTTCAAGTGTCCGACAATAACAAAAGAAAATTATGCAAGAATTTCAGACACTTAAATGAAAACAAGATACCGTAACCCTGTCCATTACAATGGCCATTTATTGGAAATTGAACTCAACTTAAGAAATAACTTTTATCCTGATTTGAAACCACAAAAGAGGTTATGAACTACTCACTCATGATCAAGCCATATTGTTGGTTTTCCTCCCCTGCATGAAAAAACGAACAAACCTTAATAATATTCGTTGTTTTACAGAGAGTTCACTAATGATATTGCATCACCAATGTATCCGGCAACATATCCTGATTTGATAGATGCACTGTATTACATCTATGCACCTACTGGTAGATTCATTCATTACCAATTCTCGTTACTGGATCTTCAAGGCAGTTTAGATGATGGGTATGTACTTATATCGTGGAAATTATTATCTATCATAGCAATAAGTAAATAATTGAACAACTGGAAATCTTTTCCATGTTATTCGATATAATAATATTCTTGGAAAACTAACTTTTAGCTTTAAAATCAGTCTTTCTTGGCCCAACGGCAGCAAAATATCAAATGGATACTGATGGATGATGTTTTTCATATACGTATATATTTTATTAACAAAATTTATTGACTGAAATTGTTGAATATGAATTATCAGATGTCAGCAAGATTCAATCATAATATTTGATGGTGATACGAAGGATAATGCAATGTTATCATTTGCATGTGGAACTGGAATACTGCCCTCAGGGACCACAACACAGGTTTCATTCTATATTTTTCTTCAATGTTTTTCAGTGACCATGGTTATTTTCAATTGGTTAAACAATCATCAGCTTACATTGAAAATTCGTACACAATAGACAAGCTTTATACCAAAAACAGCATTGATGTGAATTTGTTTTCAAATTTCCCGTTTTAATTCATTTTTCTGACTAGTCCAAGTTATTTCATATCCCGTGTTCCCTTTTGCCTCATTAGGAATTTAAATGGACAGGATGATTTATTTCACTATAAGATATTACCACCTAATGTTGACACAAGCGTTGATGAACTATATATTCAATGAGTACACTTGGTTAAGTCTGCTCAACTATGTATTTTGTTACTATTTTTCATTGAAGAAAAATAATGCATGTTATATTTACTCTAGAACAGCAATCAATATTTGACTGGGTTCACTCTTTCTTTTCATATATACATAATATATATATATATATATGGCCACTCTGTTGCAGTTGCCACCAAATTGAGTTTAACTGAGTGTGCCTGTACAGTCTGCCTTCAACTGCTCTACACCGTAATTTAAGACAATAAGAATTGCTAAGTCTTACTTGTTTTGATGATGTTGATTGAAACATCATCGATCATGTAACATCATCATCATTACAGCGGTATAGAATCAAACAATACCCAAGACACATCAGATAGTAAACATACCATACTGTACTCCCAACGCAGTATACACTCAACGCCCTACCCTACTCACTGCGGAGTGAATCATATATAAGTGTAAAGTGCTCTCTCATTTGTTTTAATATTTCACAATGGTAGGACACTACACTACTCAACTACAGAAATTGTGCTGAAATATTTTTGTCAAGTATAGGACACTGATGGTGTGATCCATCTGTGGCTTATTCTTGACAAAATAAACTTCTGATTGGGTGATGCCTGATTGCATAATTGGGCTGGTATAAAAATCTTGATTAAATGTTTCATATAAAAATAAACCATAAAATCAAATATTTAAAGGCGGCAATGCTGATCTGGTTTAAATCTGATCTTGGAATCTCGGGACGAGGTTTTTATTTAACATGGACTGCAGTAGAGGGTGGTGGTATTGATCCTAATCCAACTAATGTTCCTACAATTGAGCCCGGTAAGTCATTTTTTATAGTCACTTAGTCGGTTGAATTACCCCGAGCAAGGCACTATATTATGGCAACTTATAGATGAACTATGTTAGTTATATTGGAATGTTATGCATTCTCCAGTTGTGCCGGTTACATTCTGGGTGGTGGGCTTGGATTAGCAAGCTGGACTTGCCGGGACTCGAACCCCAGATGTCAACATTTGTTGCAGTTCTTCGAGAATCACTGATCTTGGGTTAGCATTCACCAAAGTTTACATAGACTGTATGAGTGTTTCATTGTATCGTCATAGTTCATCTCAAAGGTCATTAGCATTTTTGGAAATGATTTAGATTTTTTGAGTTAATAATGTTAATGGATTCTCTATTTAACGAAATGCTTGAATCAAATCAGAAATTTTATTTTGTTAAACGTGAACCACAGATGAACCGAACCTTGTTGGCGCGATCAATCAGTGACTCATACAAAACGTGATTAGTAGAAGTATTTCTGACTGGGTCATTACCATGCAATACCTTGTCATAAATCATACAAAATGGACTGAAGTTAGCCTGATTCACCGCTACTCACAATCCATCAGTGGTGCATGATTTACAAAACAAGTTTGCTTACGATTTTTTACTGAGTCGAAAAATATTTCATACAAAATGTGATCTCGGTGCTACTGCATAGTTGGCAACTTTGCGATGTTTTTTTACTGTCATTTTTAGGTGTGTGTGGTTCCAATCATATGGTTGCACCATTAGCTCCATTACCATTATATTCACCGGGTTGGCCAGGAGATTATCCACCGTTTCAAAATTGTGAATGGTTGATTGAAGCTGCTCCAGGTTACAGGTAAGGTTGTTCACAAAGTAAACATTCATTTTCTGAACAATATTTTATAGAAGTTTATTTCATACTTAACATCAACCGATTACAATTTCTGCTCCATTTACCACAACATACAGGTTTAACAGATTAAATTGACAAGATTTTTCTATATTGAAAAAGAATCTCTATATTGAAAAGTTTTACTTTTTCCTTTTTGCTTCAGAAATTTGGTCAGTCATATAAAGTTTAGGAACTAGTAAAACGTGTGTTGATGTCATTTTATTTCGTCAAATTATAGATTTTTGATGACCTAATTATTCAACAGAACTCATCCAGGCAAGTTTTCTTAAAGCAGGCGTAATCTCCTCCAAAACTACTGAGAGTCATATGGAGAATTCCCTTTGTACAGGATATTGGCAAAACTTCCATTCTTCACATTGAAATGTTCAAGTACTCTTGACATTGTTTTGCCTCAATGAATATAAAAAAAAAACAGAATGCTTCTGTTTCAATTACAGCATTGATGTGAAGGTTATCTCTGCTATTGTACAAAACTGTCATCAATGTAGTGAGAACCTGTGCCCTAATACAATAGTTTTTTGTGCTATGTTCCGGTGAAACTTGATCGTAAACTTTCAAATACAGGAAATGACATAATATCAGTTTACTTCATATTATTAATGCTTTTTAATCTGATATTAATTACTATTTATTTTGTTATTTCAGAGTGGAACTGACAATATCTATGATTGATATTGAAAGTAATGGAATTGGTTGTGTTTTCGACAAATTGCAGATTTATAATGGTGAGACTTTTTATCTGTATTTGCTATTCTAGAAATCAATGAGGTGTCCAGCCTACATTGCGATTACATACATCCCTTGCAGACTGCGAACGAAAAATCAGAGATTCGTAGATTGAAGCATATTCTAAAATCTTTTGTCGATTGAGCTAACCAAGCACTCCCCATCAATATATCTTGTTTGTTTTTGGCTACAGTGTCATGCGTTGTCTCGCCAAACACATACGGCATATATAGGAGGCTTATATATTATTCAGCAATCCATATCTATTGAAGATGACTTCCCAGTAAACAGATATACAACAGATTAGAACACTACCTGTACCAGATCCTACCACCAGCTTACAAGAAGAGAGCGACTAGAACATTCTATGGCAGTTGCCACATTTCATATAACCTTTGCCCTAACATGATCACTTATCATGACATACAGGACCGGATGCAAGTTCCCCATTAATTGGATCATATTGTGGCAAATTACCTCCACAAGATCCTGTGTATTCATCTGGTGAATTTATGTTGGTCGAATTTATATCGGATAATTCTATACAACAAAGAGGATTTGCTGCCACATATCAACAGGGTGCGTTAGAAACTTAATTGCTATATTTGCAGTCGTTGAAAATACACCAATGATAGGATATATTTAAGCCTGTAAAAATAGAATATTAAATTGCACTAAATTTAATTATTATCTGATAATGAAAGATCGTGTTACATCGCTATGCACGGCATAATGAAAAAAGATCGAGGTACGGTTACAATCGCTATCTATTGTCATACCTATAATCACTCAATTAAATTTTTATGTGGGGTAATGGATTACAAACATAAAAACTTGTTTATATAGTTGTCTTTAAAAGCGAAGATATGTTTTGAGAGGTAGTTCAACAAACCATCTATTTGTTATTCCGCTATCTTTATGGAATTGAATTTGTATGTAACAATACATTTATATAATAAGGGAATAGAATCTTATTCACACGTAAACGTTTGTTGCATAAGCTTTTGCATGATCATGGTCTCACTTCATCCGGTAGTAGTCACTATGATCTGAAGAAAGATTGTGTGATAAATTTGTTCGAAAATGTGCAATAAGGTTGCGGTCTTTTGTCTGAATAATAAATCAAATATCATCATTACTGATATTAAAACCATTAAACCATGATCTATATAGAAGTATATAAGCAGAAGTATATAATTTTGCACACCTTTATAATTTGTTGCATTTTGTTACTTATCATGAAATTCTATGTTTCAGCATGTGGAGGTACTTTAATCGGAAACCAAGGAGTTTTGTCATCTCCAAATTATCCAAGTAATTACCCACCTAATACTGATTGTGTATGGATTATTACTGCTACACTCGGTTACACAATATCGTTGGACTTCAACTCGCAATTTGAAATAAAAAATTCGGACTCCTCTGATTGTAAGGAAGATAGTGGAGATTATGTACAGGTAAGTTTATAGATATAGTTTATTTTGAAGCCTCTACCAATACAAACTGTAATACACTGATTTTGAAGGATACTAAATTTGCATAATGGTCTTCTAACAAGTGCTATATCATGAAGTATTGGATTATTAGTGTTTTTGACAGCAGTCATCTTCATTGATTGTCTGAGTAGTAGCGTAGGTGACATTCCGACAGTGAGTGACATTTTATTGACAAGAGCCGACAGAGTAATATCCACTCATCTGCGCTCAAAGAAAATAGATGTCAATTAAATATTGTAAATCAGATGCAGAAAAGCAAAAAAGACCATGTTAGCCTGTTTTGTTCCTTGGTATGTCAAAAACTTGTATCATAATATTTTTTGTAAATACCTCAAAAATGTTTTTTTTCGGAGTACATTCACTTGTAAAGCAACCTGATGAGCTACTTAAAAATACAACACTAGCAACTGCACTTTAAGAAGGAAACATCCCTGAGAGGACCTAATAAATTGTACCAAGTGAGCAATATCTACACTGGGTGATGGTAAAACCATCTACCACTTCTTGTAACCTGGAGCAGCTTTAATCAACCATTCACAATAGTGAAATGGTGGATAGATCTAGAGTAGAAGTTCCAGCAGTTGTTTATTTTCTTTCTCTCAACAGATGTGGAAACAGCATTTTAAAATTCCAAGCCCTTATTGAGATTTGAGTTGAATGTGATTCATTCTCAACATTAAATTGAAATATTATTTTTTTTATTCCCGATAAAAAGATTTTAAATGGACGAGAAGATGATGCTCCACCACTACCAGGTGTTTCTGGTTCAGGAAGATATTGTGGAAATATTGCTCCCACAGGATTGGAAACATCGTCTCACTTTCTTTATGTAAAATTCAGCTCAGACGCTGCAAATTCTGGAAAAGGATTCAGGTGATTTACAAATTTTATCCAACTGTCTATGAATTCCCAGAATTTTTTTTGTCAAGCAGGAATCACAGCTGTATCGCGCCTCAATGGCGCGATCCATCAGTGACTCATGCTTAACAAAATATGCTTGTGCAAAATTATTCTGACTACCATATTTTGCGGCGTATAAGCACCTCCGTGGTAATGGTCGCAAAGGGTCATTTTTCTAAAATTTTGCTATTTTGCACACAGATATGACGCAGCACCATAATAGTCGCAAAGCGTCCGTGAACGACGACTCCTCAAAAACGGGAAACACACGCTGCGCCTTATCAAACGCTAAAGTAATAACGTACAGTAATTCATTAACTCAGATGCATGGAACGAGCGCAGTATCGTTTATCCAGGTGTGCAATGTCGTTTCGGCCAATGACCGTAAAACATCGTTTTTCTCCCTTCAAAGTGTCGCGGTGGATTGTTGTAGCATGGGAACAAGTGAGCTCGGAGTGCGTAGTGAATGGTTTTAAGAAAGCTGGTATATTTTACTCCCTTTCAGACAAAATTGAAGTGCCCGCTTCTAAGCCGATCATTTCAAACCAATCACCCTTGCATGATCTGTTTTCCTCTGACACCGAAGACGAAGAATTTGAAGGGTTCTGATTTAATTTCGCCATTTCTTGTTGTTGTAATTATTGTTTATCGGGATACACATTTTGCATTTTAATACATTGCCTACCAAGACGTCATGTCGTGAACATAAACAAAACATACTTAACGGAAGCAGTTTCTACAATAGTACAAAACATTATCACAGACACAGTGTGAAAATGTACAATTGTGGAACTTTCTTGATTGCGCCGAACCTTCCGAGTTTAAATTCCTTAGGGGAGTATTTAAAACAATATATTATTGGCGATAAAAAATAATTTTTTTTTTTATAAATCAGGCTTTTAAATACCAAAATATATTTTTCGATGTCACAATTGTAGATTTTTCCTTGTCTCGTTAATTTAAAGGCTGGCGTCGATTGCGTCATCGTCAAAACGTCAAAGTAATTCTCGTCGAACTTGCTAAGTTTAAATTCCTTGTTTCGTTAATTTAGAGGCCGGCGTCGATTGCGTCATTGTCAAAACGTCAAAGTAATTCGCGTCAAACTTGCTAAGTTTAAATTCCTTGTTTCGTTAATTTAGAGGCTGGCGTCGATTGCAAACTACATACATTTCCTATTGCGCCGTTTTTTTTTTTTTTTTTTTTTTACAAATAGCTACTTCTTAGAGGGGGTCACCCTGTCCAAGGCCCTGTAACAGCGGCCACTTGTAGACGGACAGGGTTACAATTACTGGAAAGATATCATCTTTTCCTGTTCGGCTTTGCCTACCCAAGTTATTACACCCTGGGTTGAGTGGTGGACATGGATAAGCGAGCCGGACTCGCAATGAATGATATAATACTGGCCGTTCCGATTGATGATCACACATGATCGGATCGTCATGTCGCATGTATGACGAGTACCAATAAAAATTCACTAATGTCTGCAAGCAAAAAAGATCAAGCATGTGCTAGGTACACGGTACATTTGGGTGCAGTCTATTATCAATTTAATTCAAATCTCTCTACAATTTGACGTATCTTGAAAGTACATGCGCTCGCCGCATCATCTATATATAACTTTTATATACCGTAATATAAAACGCTTCACAATTTGCTGCGGGTCGGGAAAAAAAACAATACATACGTCGCAGCAACGTATAAGTCTCAGAAACAAAAGTTTTGGCAAAAAGTAGCGACTTATCGGCCGCAAAATACGGTAGATAGGATAATAAATCTAAGGGAAATAACAAAAATATATTGTAATGATCCATTTCAGATCTATCTTTTATATATTACATCTTCCCTGTTTCAAATTTTATATAAAAAAATGTTAATCCCAAATCCAGCAAATTTGCCTTGCTGATCTTCTAAAAATTCTTCAAATTAAAACATTCACTTAATTAATTAGCCTATTGCTTAACCGTCTCAGAAACTGGTGAATGAAATTTGAAAGGGTTGTCTGAACATTCATATGAGCAAGAAGGCATTAATAAAGATACTTCCATTCAGCCAAATGAATTCTTTTTCTGATTATCAGCTTATGCAATAAGAAAGACTATCAAATTTTGATTTGAAGGAAAAAGCTTACTTATGATTCCCGAAGTAATGAGCTTTTGCAATAGGACTATATCAACAACGCAAAGCATACTGTTGTTGTGGCAATAAAATTATGATAATGTGCCCCATGTAGGTATTATAAATCTTGTCGTTCTTGATTTAGAAAAAATAGTTTTTAACAATACTTTCTTATCTTTAGCATGACATACACTGCCTCTGGAACAGGTTGTGGAGGAAATCTTGAATTGACTGACGAAATAACTTCAGGAACATTTTCATCTCCAGATTATCCATCAGTAAGTTCATTAAAAAGTTTTCATCATCTTGATTCCAAAGAAGATTTTTGACTGAGCAAAAGTAGTAAGCCTCTTTTCTGTGCAAGATGATTGCACATGGCATGTTGTGGTTCATGTAAGCACTTCTTATGACTTTCTCCACCAACTAGGTCCATGCACAGGAAGATGAGAAATTATTAAGCTAAAAGCCTTCACCCACTAATTGGAACTGGTGTCTACACGAGAGGTCATGATTTGTCATGGGGTTAAGCTGTATGCTTGGCTTTCCTCTCCTGCAGGATCAAATTGAAACCCTATCATAGGCCTTGCAAAATTCAAATGGGAAGCATTATATATTATCAAAGTTAGCCCGAATAAAGGTCTCGTGTACCTCGGAAGTACAGAAGAGACTACTGTAGCAATCTGTGCTATTAAGATTGGGTGAAGGCAATCAAGATTTAGGGCGCGGTGGCCTAATGGTTAAACATGTTGGCTTCGCAGAGTGAAGATCTCGATTTTGAGTCCCGGCGAGTTCAGTTCGTTAATCCATGCCCTACCACTCAACCCAGGGTGTAATATCTTGGGTGGGCTAAGCTGTACAGGAATGGATCATTTCTTCCAAGCATTTCTAACCCTGTCTGTCTATAAATGATCCCTAATACAGGGCCTTGGGATGGGTGATTCACTCCAAAAAGTGGCTATAAAAAAAAGTCTGTGTGTGTTCGAAATCCCCCATGGTATTTATCAACCAACACAGTACTCCACAAACTAGTCTGAAAAGCAGTATATGTGAGAGTTACTTAGTTTATGTTCTAAATTCCCTACACTCCTCCAAGACTAAGGATGCCATTTTAGATTCAGGATTCAAATTAATTCTGACACAGTTTAACCTCACTCATTCCTGTGATTCAGTATTCGACAAATGTTTTAAGCAAATTTCTGAAATTTTGAATTTATTCTAAAAAATTCAACTTGAAATCCGACATTTTAATTTTTAGTTATGGGCCACTGATGACCGCTCCTGGACGGCACGATCCATCAGGGGTTCATACTTAAAAAACATGTTTTATGATTAGGAAGGAATAAACTGATCTGAACCTGAACGATTTGGAATTTTGAGTTTTTTTGTGATCAAATCACAATTTGATTTGAGATTCGATTCGAAAAGATATCTGAAAATGACAATCATGTTCATGGTCCTCATCGATACCATTCAATGAACAAATTAAAAAATTATTCCAGGCATATCCGCATGGAGCAGATTGTATATGGGTTATTACGTGCCCGGTAGGAGAAGCAATACAACTTGACTTTACATCTTTCAGTCTTGAAGCTGATTCATCGTGAGTTTGTTATTGTAAATTTATTGATATATGAGAATCATTTCATAGAAGACAGAATTGAATGAATTTATAAAAAGTTCAATGAAAGTCCGTCTTGGGGTTGTCATAGTTTGTATTATCAGTTTTCTGCGAAACTGACATGTCATATGTTTTAGACTAACAAAGCTCATGGTATGCGATATTTCTTGTAAATATGTACTGAAATTTCTTGTCTTTCAGGTGTGTTTATGATTATGTCATGGTCATAGATGGACAGACAAGTAATGATCCAGTTATTGGAAGATATTGTTCATCATCTCAACCTCCAACAACTAAAAGTACAGGAAATACCATGCTTGTCAGATTCAGAACTGACGAAACTGTTTCTGCTGGTGGTTTTCAAGCAACTTACAAAATAGGTTTGTGCTGAATAGGTTTTTGGTTTAAAATTTATGCTTGTTTTTTTTAATCAATTCGGCTCAAAGTAAGTTTCACAGGCATCATGTGTATATATAAGTAGCTGCTTGCCACCTTGCAAGTGGTTTAGACATCCTCTGGTCATGGTTTCATCCACGACCATGGCCATTGCTCATTTAAAATTAGTAGAATAGTTCAACAAAAAACTTTAACCACAACATGATCTGGTATCTGCACACGTAGTCATTGTTCCCCTAAGCTGCCTTGTGCTTTAGAGATAGGTTTGAATTATATATGATAAATATGTGAATCAGCATGGCTCCTTTGGCACTGGAGTAACAAATTTGCATCATCTGTTAAGTAGTTTTATTCTTGATGCATTTAAACGTATTACCAGGTAAACTTAAATGGTGAAATTTGTCTACATAATAGCCTAGTGGTTATTATGTTGAAATTGTCGGTTAGAGATTCAAGTCTAGTTGGTGAATCGACTCCCACTACTCAAGTCGAGTTGTTTTGATTTAGGCATCGACCTAGCCAGTATTAACCATGCTTTCAATACACGTTTACTCTATGCATCTAACAAGAAATGCATTGATCAATTAAATTGACTATCAGAAATATGTGGACTTCCTTTGTTTGTCTATTTCTCATCACTTGAACAAAACAGTTATTATCTTTTATCCTATTTCTTTTCCCAGATAAAATTCAACCAAATGCCTTTATTCAATCCAATTCAAAAAAAATAATGATAATATGTATTAATTCCCACAGCTGCATGTGGTGGAACGCTTGTCGGAACATCCGGTGTTATCACATCACCAAACTATCCTGATAATTACCCTGATTCAACAACCTGTGATTGGCAGATAAGGGGACCTGCTTATCATTTCCTGATGTTTCAATTCACTGACCTTGATCTAGTTGGTAGCAATGATTGCGATGATTCAACTGGAGATTTTGTTGAGTTTAGATTATCCAATGCAACTGGTGAGTGCTTTATTGTGTGTTTGATTTATATAAATAGTCAATTTGAAGTGTTTATTGCTTAATGAACAATTTACCGTAAACAGTAAAAACTATAAATGTCTACCACTAGACAAGAGGTTAAGGACAAGGGTCTTACTACGCACATACACAAATTTATTTCTGTAACATTACAGAAATAAATTTTTGTATGTGTGTAGAAAGACTCCTGTACCTTTTGTCTATTATTTTATTCTATTTTCAATAGTATCCTTCATTTTAGCATACGGATCCACTTACGCAAAGGTATAAAAGTATGATAAGAAGTTAGTCCCACAATAACCTGACCAAGAGCATATCTATCGCAATACTTATCATTTTTGTTGCACCAAGAAATTCGAAATGGGAGAGGGAGCTCAAAAAACTACTAGATGATGGAAATGCTCCTTTTTTCTGGATATTTCTTTCCCAGAGTGCTTTTGTTTTTGTAACACAATGAGACAAAAATACTTATGTACCATATATATATATGTAACTTACATAGTATCTATAGTAAAAACAAAGGAGAAATGGGATTTAAATAACAATAGGCAGATCGACGTATTGCCGCTAATTTAACAAGTGTACCATTGGAAATTTTATTTTATCAATTGTACGTCTGTTACAAGATAAGCTTCGGCTAATTTTCTATGATTCCAAGTTTGACAAAAATATAAGATATCATTTTGTGGAGATGTATTCAAAGGTAAATGAATTATCATCGACCAAATTCTTTGTCATTTTTTTTAACTTGAATTGGACTTTGACTTTCCTGAGACCGGTATTTATTTACTAATCATAATCTTTCAGCACCACCCTTTACAACTGTATGTGGAAGTGAAATAACAGGTTCTATTGATACAGAAGATAATATTGCTCATATAAGATTTGTATCTGATGCTTCTGATAACAGTGGGGGATTTCGGCTTGAATATGCAGCGAGTGAAGATAGTAAGTGTATATCCTATGCTGTAGACTCGTGTATACTTAATAAAAATACATATTTTTTCTTCCTCATTGTTTTTTATCACCATATATATCTGTTTAAGCTTGGTTGGGCAAAGTTGAGAAGTATTCTTTTTAGGTGGAAAAATGCATCAATGTAGTGGATTGTTCAAAAAATTGTCTCGTACAGGCCTACTACTGCTGTCTACATTTTTATCTTTGATCTACGATTACCTTAATGTCCTATAACATGTATCATTATTATTTATCTCTTGTCTCACAAATATCTTTTTTTCTGCATACTGAAACTCAAAACTCCCTTGTGGCTTTTAGGTAGTTTCTGGCTTGTTTTTGAAAAATTTTTCTTGCTGCTTTACAAAAAATTATTGAGTCATCACCGAACATCTAAAAAATACCTATGTTTTTATTCAACAGTTTGCGGTGGAGAACTAGTTGGACCAGGTGGAACATTGATGTCACCGAATTATCCAAATTCATACGATCATGCAAGAGTTTGTACCTGGTATATCACCGCTGCTGTTGATCGAAGAATAACTCTACAATTCAATGCTTTTACAGTGAAGATCCTCATGCAGAATCTGGATGTGTTTATGATTATGTTGAAGTAAATAATTTTTTTAAGTTACCTATATTGAATGGTTTCTCCATTATATAGTTAAGTACAATGCAGAGTGGAAATGACTATAAAAGTAATGTAAATCATTAATGTAAAATGATCCATTTTTGTACAAAATGGGCAAAACATTGTCAGATATCAGCGATTCCGTTATCTGAAATGTTTATTTTATTTATAAAGTGAATTTCAAATAACGCTTAAACCAGGGGTCTCAAAAATACAACCCTGAGAACATTTTGTGTGACCTGCAATGCATTTCCATCAAACTTCGCAAGCGCTATTGTCCCGCCAAATGATCAAGAACACATTTTTTTTTTTTATAGCCACTTCTTAGAGTGGATCACCCTGTCCAACGCCCTGTAACAGCGGCCACTTGTAGACGGACATGGTGATAACATTCATTTTACTTCCTTCTAATTGGTACCGTAATCTCTTTTATTGCTCTCAATGTGCTATTTTGTTTTATGACTTTTATTATGTTTTGCACATGTGTGCAGAAAACCATGCTTTCTGCCCCAGCCTTATGCAGTTAGTTCCCTTTCTAGGTTTGAAAAGTACACTAAATATAGCGATTCTGAAGCTATCGAGAATATTCAAAAAAAATTGCATTAAGATATAGTCCATGAGTTTGCACCGATTTTCAGCAGAAGAATGATTTTTTAACTTAATTCGGTCTTTGACAACGTTATCATGGCTAATTAATACGCATTTTCGAACGCACCTTTTTTGCAATTTATTAATGCTGCTTTTCTCAAGTATACTTCCCAGCTTTGTTACGATGCTCTTGGTATTGCGGTTCTCATATTGAATTAACAATGTTTCATTGAGTTGAGATTGAAAGCCTTTGTTTAAACTAAATCATTAAGGACAACCATGATTGCAATATATTTAATATATATATATGTACTTTTATGTTAGATCCTTTCCCCGTTACTTTTTTTTTGAATATGCACTCAGATACTCCGGATCATGCTTGAAATGTCTAAATTAGCCATTGCTCAAAGTGCTGCTATGCTATTTTCAGTGTATGTATTTGAATATTTGATAATTTAATATTTTTAAATCATTTGGTATTGTGTTGTTACAAAGGTATGAGTTTTCCAGATTTCAGGCTGAATGGTGGGTGTAGATTTATAAGCAGGACTCAAACATAACATCTATAACCAACTATGTCTATATAAAAACCACAACACCACATCGATTACTATCTGTAACTGAGCATTGGTAATCAGAGTTGTTATTGATTCCTGTGTTCTTTTAGGTATACAACGGTATTCTTCCCAATTCTCCACGACTAGTTCGACTCTGTGGAAGTACTTTACCCAGTACTAAGGAATCAACAGGAAATACTATGAAAGTAATTTTCAGAACTGATGCATCAATATCTAATGGTGGTTTTCTTGCAACATACACATCTTACGAACCAAGAAGTAGGTTCATTTTATATTCTTTTTCACTGGTTTTAATGTAATGGTAGCTCTGTATCATATTTTGACAGATTTTTGACTGCAATATAATAATAATGGAATATAATAGTCTTTGGTGATAGTTCATACTATTTAAATATTGAACACATTTTCATGTTTTATGAGTTTCAAGGAAAACCCCATTCAAAAATTTTTCCATTCAAAATTTTAATGATCTAGCATTACTTTAACCTTCCTTTGTTTATCAAAATGAATTTTAATTTCAGTTTGTGGTGGTTTACTCGCTGACGCAGAAGGGGGAATGTTTTCAACTCCTAATTATCCAAATAATTATGGAAACTTTCAGGAATGCGTGTGGACGATTGCTAATCCTAACCTCGTTAACTCAACGATATTTATAACATTTGCCGATTTCAGTATGGAACATCATATTGTTTGTAATTATGACAAAGTTACCTTCAAAGCAGGTACTGTTTGCCTATTTCGTAGAGAAACTAATGACAGGATGACCAATGACCACTAGTACAGATACCAGTTCCAAGTTTGGGACAGAGATCATTATGAAACCAGCAGTTAAGGATAGGATTGGATTTCCTTTTATTTTGTGGGAAGGAACTGAGAATATACCAAACTACTGCTTATCATGCGGACGCCAGTTCTTGTGCATGGACATGATTGGTGGAGGAAGTCATAAGCCAAGCTTACAGAGCGAGGTTTCTAGCAAACACCTCGAATGTAATCATTCCTAACAAGAATCGAACCTTCGTCAAGACAATCAGAAATGTGTAGCTCGAAGTGAGTTTCCGAAGCTTTTAATGATTGAGGGAAACGCGTACCATAAATTGAATTCCAATATATTTGCTATACTTAATGGAAGGCAACACTATTTGTGCATCACCATGTTCAGCAATCCTTTTGGGCACAACTATCCCAGGGAGATCACAACATGTGTATCTTACACAACAACCAGTGGAACTTAACTCAATGCATGTATTCTTTGAGTTAATAGCCCATCATAGATTGTTTTGAATATGAATATGTAGATTTCATGTTGCAGACTATTTTTGATAAACATTATTTCTGATGTAAATTTTTCCTTTATATTATATATATATCAAAACCTGTTCAATCAAAATATAAACGCAAAAGTATCGTAGCATAAATAGGTTCACACTAGATCCTTTAAGATAATGACCACTTCATTCATACTTTTCAGTCAGAAAAATTGCAAACAGATATGTCTTTGTTAAGATTGAGTATGTCTTTGTTAAGATTGAGTAACTGATGGAGGAGCATTGACATCTGACCCTGCTTAGCAAAATATATTATCTGATCGAGTTGAGTTGTTTTGGATAAAAAGAATTTGCTTACCGGTACTCTAATTTAGAATAACACTGTATTTGTTTCATTTTATAGGAATCGATTATTCAGGATACTTATACCAAACATTATGTGGTGATACCAAACCCCAATCATTTGGAATGGCTTTACCTGATGCATTTGTACAGTTTACATCAGATGTGTCGGCCACTGATAAAGGATTTCAGGCTTCATATCAGTTCAAGCGTAAGTCGTATTGAAGTGTTATTGTTGTAGAAAAATAAGGACAAAATTCGATAGAATTCCGCTCTATGCAAAACTGGAAGCAGTGAATTTAACACCAACATCCACACCCTAGGTGAAAAATCATTCTGTACAGAACAGAGTGATATAAAATATAGTAAGGGGTTTGTTACCTGAGCGATGGTCAGGCATGATGACTCAGCGGCTTTCATGTGGGCATCACTGAATCATCCTTACAAGTCTGGCCACCACTAATCAGAGTGCAATAACTTTGGTTGGCTCAGTCAACCTGTAAAGATTGTACTTTTCAACAACTCCAACCTGTTAGTTTATAAGTTGTCGCTCGTACAGGGTGAACCACCCAATTTGCAATTCTAAATCAAAAGATGTACCAATCTTTGAAACCATTGTTATTGTTCATTCCATTATTTACCATACCAATAGTCAAAATGGCTGATAAACGATACTGATGCTGTAAAAATACTGACAAATGATTAATTTCAAGTTCAAATATTTGTGGAAATATTCAAAATAATGAGCTTAAGGTCATTCATGAATATTTGGTACAATTTATACATCTCTCCGCTTGGATGAGGGTTGGAATTTAGATTTTTTATTATTTTTTTTTATCGTTTTCCAGCATGTGGTGGACTTGTTACAGGAACAACAAATGGAGTTATTGCAAGTCCAAATTTCCCAAATCCTTATAATGATAACGATTATTGTTTATGGACAATTGCAGTACCTGCTGGACAACATATCAAGGTTCTCCCTAATAAGATTTTTATATATCTACTTTAATTCATATTTAAATGTTTGTCATTGAAATCCTTGTATTTGAAACTTCTCCAACAAAATAAAATCGTTTAGCCTCAAACGTTCGGCAAATGTTTTCTTGAATTCGTTTAATGACGTTTTTATATCATGTTAGCATTTGCCAAAAATTTGTGATGCAGCAATATTATTGCTGATCTCCATTTTTATGACATTCAATACCCTTTAAGGTTTGTTGCCTCTTATTGTCCATTTTCTACTATTTACCACTGGTGTTGTTTGTAAATGTATTTTCATTATGTATGGAATATTGGATGAAGAATGATTCACATTGTTGTAATGTAGAAGAAAGTTTGAAATTACTATAGGTTATAGTGTAAAGCTGTCGTACCTTGGTAGTCTGGTGTTATTTGCACCCCTGTGAGGTACCGTGTTTTTGTCCCTCACCAATTCTCACCATTTTTGTATTTTGAGGGACTTACCTTAACTCAACTCAAATTTTTTTGTAATAATATATCATCAATAACGTTATCAATATAAAAAAGTTCTTACTCAAACTATCTCATAATTTTTTGCAGTTACACTGGACAGATTTCAAAGTTGAATCTCACAGTAGTTGTGGATACGATTATGTGAAAATATACAACGGACCCACCCCTGCATCTCCACTAGTCGGAAATTATTGCAATAATAATAAACCCACAGATTTTACAGCAGGATCTAATACAATTACTATATTATTTCAAAGTGATTATGTTGTCAGTGAAGATGGGTGGAAAGTAGAATGGTCAGCTGATACTTCAGGTTACTTATGTTATTTTACTGACCCTATCAAAAACTTTCTTTTATTTTGTCAAGCATAAGTCACAGATGGTTCCCTCCTTACCGACGTGATCCATCATTAACTCAAACTTAATAAAAGATGTTTGGAAAAACCTATTTTTCACTAGAAAGATATTTTTTATATAGTTTTAAGTGAACATACCTGAAGCTGAAAGTGCTGCCTCTGAGAGAGAGATTAGAGAGTATTATAATTAAATACAGCCGTGTCGAACCTTCCGGAAGAAGAAATGAACAACAAGCATAATTTTTCTACTGACATACCCCATCCAAAATGTTTGTATTAATATATCTTTTGTTCTTCAAAGAATTCCAATGTTGTGCTTGAAGAATGATTCAAAACAGAGTTACAGAATATCAGCTACTTCGCTACTCAGACATCCGAAGCATATGGCTACCATCAGAAGATAATATGGCAAATGGGCAATTATTCATAAAAAAAACCCTCTACTTGAAGATTAAAACATCTCTTCTTGTGTTTGGTGGCAACTAAATTGCTGGAAAAGGTTCAAAATCTCTAGAAAACAATCTGCTATTTCATAGTAGTGTTGATGGATTTTAAAACTTCCCACTCGTCAGAAAAAAATTACCGTACATAAACATTTCGGAAACCCCAAAAAAAAAGAATGACCCTGTATCGAAACAAACACAAAAATTGCAAAACATAAAACTAGATATTTCCTTGGCATTTTATGTAGCAAATTTCATTTTGTCATAATCTCCTCTTGGACATTTACATCCTACAAAGTAATTATGAAGGACACAATACACATGAATTTGTCTTATCAACGCATTGCGTTGCGTTTCCAGTAACAAAACAAAAATGACAATACACGCCTTGCGTAGCAAACAGTTTGGTTGTTTTGGGAAGCGAGAAGAAATGCATGTGCCGTGTTGCGTTAGTGTGGAACGACGGAAGGTCAATATAAAACATAGCCTAGAAAAAATGCAATCTATGCAAACATGTATTGCGGCCTTAACAATTAATATTGTTATTCTAGGATGTGGAAATGTTATTATCCACAGACAATCTGGAGAGATCGCTTCACCTAATTATCCTAATGGTTATGCTGCAAATTTGAATTGTATTTGGACAATAATAACGGATCCAGCTTACCATCTTGACGTTAGTTTTGATGAAGATTTTGTTATCGAATATCATGAAGAATGTGCATATGATTATGTTGCGGTGAGATTTTTCCGATTTCGTATATCTAGAACTTTTTAATTGAATGAAGTGATTTTTACAAACACCATTTGAAATTTCAACAGATTTTGCTATATTTCTGGTCTTTTTAACTACGGTAATAAACTATGAAAATACATTTGTTATTGAACTCTCAGAAAAATGAAAAATACCTTTAACGTGATCAATCTTTGATGCATTGCATATTTGCTTTGAATGCATAAGGTTTAGAGTTTTAATGAAAAAATATGTATAATTAATCCTTCTTAAGGGGGATGTACAAATGCACAGCTACGTCAGCTCGCGATGGTTGTCGCCGATTCCCAATACACACATCCCGATTTTCGCTGTCTTATGCAATTGGTGCAGCTGAATTTCTTGTTGCTACAGCTCCAGATAGAGTTGAAACTGTTTGACTTTGTCATAGAGTTGTGCGATCGACCGTTTTTTCTTTCAAATGGTTGCACTTGTATTGACCTGTTCGATGTTTTAGGGACTTGGGAGATAATTCTACACTGTATTTTTTGATAATATGACAGAGTAGGCTACCGACACTATTAAGCATATATCAGTGGAATCATTGGCAATATATCTGTTTGTATGAATTTAGGTTGTAGTTTTTTAAAAAACACATAGGCAGCTTTTATATCAATCGTAAAGGGATACAAAAATTAGTAGCCGTCGGCCATTGTGTGTATCAAAATTAAAGAAACTGCAAGCAGCCACCATCGGCATTAAAAAAGTTGATTGAAGATTCTCCGATTGTTGATGTTTTACCGGTTATGTGGCCATTGCCTACTTATACTACTTGAACAATATGACTTTGTAAAAGTTTAATAAAAAAAACTGAAATATAATATAAATTCTGATCATTTCCAGAATCAGAATCACTTTCAGTCAGAATACCTGACTATTCGAATGAACGCTTGCTTCCCGAGTGTTAACAAACCTGATATATTAACCGAATTAATTTTATTCCAAGTAAATAATACTTTAACTACTGGTATATACCAGGTTTACGATGGTCCGTCTGAGTTTTCAACGGAACTTGATAGATTTTGTGGAGCTCCTGGTAATCCAGATGCACCTGATGATGAGACTGTTGTGGAAAGTTCTGAATCAACAATGACTTTGAGATTCACATCAGATTTTAGTGGAGCTGGCAAAGGTATTATTTGAGTCACAAGTCTAGAAATACACTTGTAAGACGTTGAAAAATTTTAGTTCGAAAAATTTTGAAACTCAAGCATTTTGTAAGAAAGAACTATAAAATTTATTGTTTTATCGACGTATCAGCCTGCTGGAGCAGTTCAACGCAACAAACCGTCTGATTGGACAGGCAGAAATAAAAGTTACCTCCATCGTCGCCATCCTGTTAATTAAAAAAATTGCTCTTAAGGGGAATTTAGATTGATTGACAGATCTCCAGTTCAAACTGGAACGTTTTGTATGCCGGAATTGCTTCTCAATCTCTCATACAAAAGTAAATTATATAGAATACCAGCAAGTTGATGCAAAATGAGGCCTAATAAATCATTGGCATTCTGTTTCTATTTGAAATCCTCTAGAAATCTTATCTTTGTAAAATTAGCATGAAATAGTAAGAAACTATGAATAACCTCGGTGGCAAATACTCAATATTTGCATGAAATGTTGGTGAAGTTACAGTTAAAGATTTGATGTTGATGATTTGATGAAAGTTTGCTTATCTTTTTTTCATCCTAATTGACATTTGTCGTGAAACATAAATCAATTCTATAATGTAATATATGACGACTGTGACAAAATTCAATTCCAATCATAATTCCGGTGCTGAATTGTTTCACAATATGATCAATAATTTCTTCAATTTGCGATCATAAATAGAACTCTATCGAAGGATTGTGTTTTTAAATTGTTGTCTTTTAAAAATAAAAATGAAAAATATTTGACTTCAATGCACACCTCTATCATTACCTCGAAAAAAAATTTCAATTTGAGCTTTTCTTAAATAACAATGCAGAGGCTAGGAGTAATAATACATCCTTTCTGCACATTCTGCCTGAAAAAAAAAAATTTTTTTTGAATTGATGAAGCATTTTTTAAACCATAACTAATCCCTGATTGATTTTTGCTTATTTATCTTCTTCAGGATTCAAGGCATATTATGAAGCGCATTGTGGATTAGCATTAAGTCACGATTCTGGATATTTTCAGAGTCCGAACTATCCGTCACCGTACAACAACAATGAATATTGTTATTATACTATCACTTATTCATCAGAATCACTCAAGTTTATTAAGTTAACGTGAGTTATGAAGCAAGATTGAATCATTTTATCTCAGCTTTTGATGTATGCCATACTTATATTATTAACATTAGGGATGTCCGAATAATCGATTGGGAGTTTTTTTTTCATTTTTTTATTGTTTTTCAATAGATTTATTTTGCAGTGAAATCATAATATATGCCAAATTTTACGTTGTAAAATTTGACATAAATCATGACTTTACCACAAAATACAGTCAAATTATAACAATTTTGTTTATTTGAAATGTTAAAACACTATTCTATATAATGAATTTTGAATATCTTTCACTATCTAAACCACAAGAACTGTCCCAGTTAGAAGCTCTGCTTCTAGGTTCAAGCAGATACAGATTTGTATCAATTTTCCATAAAATAAGGTTTTAAAGGCTTTCTAGGATGATGCCAGAGACTACTGGAACACGGCTATTGGGAGTAAATGAGCAAAAACTACATTTGAATCAAAAAGCATTCAACCTACATCTGTTCTACAATAATGAGACATAAAAGGCAGTGTTCTACCTTTCATTAGATGTTATTGTCTTCAATGTTATTGTTACATGGAAAAAATTTGAAATAAAGCATTCAACACACTTGTTCTGACATTAACAGATTTTTGAGATTTGATCTTGAACCTGGATCTGAAGTAACATTATGTGATTATGATTATGTTGCTGTTTATATGGGAAATTCTACTAGTGCTCCTCTACTTGGAAAATATTGCGGAAACGTAGTCCCTCAAACACCAATAACTTCTGAAGTAAGAAACTAGATGCACTATGCATACTGGATTAGCTTTTTTACTACCGTACTATTTATCTTGAACCATGGGTCCAGATTAAAATTTTGTGTAATGAAGTCTGTTACCCAATGCTTTTCACAGAGTCATTTCTCTTGCCTAGTGCCATATTTTTTATATTATGGTGATAAATTATGTTATCGAAAGTTTCTAAGCTAGTCTGTTGGTGTCAAGTCATCAATGCCAACGTTGTCAACCTTATCTTGCATTTTTCTGTTCTATTCAAAATGGGAAGGCTTGGCTCAACTGGAATGGTACGTGACAAAGTTTTGTTTTTTGAATCTCGATGACTACATGTGGGTTATTTTCACATCAATTTCCATGCATTTCATCAGCTAAGCATATCTTTTTCATTTTTGACCCATAATCTTTTTGACACAATATTGTGTTTGCTGTTGTAATGCATTCTTATGCCAACTGTTTTAACTTCTTTCTTTCAATTATTTAATGAAAAATACCAAAATTTCTAACTTTTTTTTCACAGAATGCAATGGTAATTGAGTTTGTTTCAGATGCTGCAACATTTGATTATGGATTTCAAGCAGCTTATGAAAGTGCTGATTGTGGTGGAATATTGACAGCAACGACAGGTATGTATAATATCATCAAATTATATTATTGCAGGTTGGCAGAATCTTGTTTTTTTTTGATTGCAGTTAAATTCCAATATGATCATAATCTATCATAATGATATCTTATGATTTCTCATCTAAGTTGAAAACCCTGAACCCGTATCAGGAATGTGTCACTTCACTTCGCAAGTCTTACCAAAAGTGAAATTGTCGAAGTCGAATCACTGTACCTATATGTCGCAAGTAAAGTCATGCATTGATTTCTAATTCTCTTCAACAGCAATGACAGATTAATTTGCCACTTCTTATCTATGAGTACCCAATTAGAATCATCATTATTAGATAAACACAAATTTCACTTATCCTTCTGAGAGAGCCATTTTCTTCTCTTCTGTTTTTTCAAAAGACGATTGCAGAATCTGGCTCAATTTTTATCAAGTACCAAGTCAAGTTTGCATTTTGTCAAGTCGCTAAGATGACTCGAGTCGGGTCAAGTCATTGAAAAAGGTACAATGAGAGTCTCCCAAACTCTTCCCTGAACAGGTCCCAACAGCAACAGGTACTGAACAGGTAGATGAACAGGGTTTATGTTGTCAGAAAGACATTAGCTTGCGAGTTTTGCCAACATATCTTAAGTTTATTAGTAGACATTGATTAACGAGCTGGACTTTATAGAATTGGAAAACTGAACCTGCGATGCCAATATGTAAACCATTAGGTCACAATGCCCGATTTATTTATATGGTTATGTTATATTCAAACTGTTAACAGAGTTGATAACAAATTTTTCTATACAGGAAATATAAATGCCTACACACACAGCAATGTACATCATAATCGAAATTGTACGTGGCAGATTGAAGTTGATCCAATAAAAGTTGTGGAAATTGAATTCACATCATTTGATATCGAAGCTCATATAAGTTGTGGTTACGATTACGTCAAAGTAAGAAGGAAATATATATATACTAGTGTTAAACATAAGTACCTTTAATAGGCTTCAATCATGAATCGGTCCAATCAAAATTTCCTTTTCTCAAACATAAGGCACAGATGGCCCGCGCCTTGACGGCGCGATCCATCAGTGTCTCATGCTTAACAAAAACGATTTTTTATCAAATTTCGTTGACTGGGATGGGAATCAGAACTTTGAATTTACCAAAAACAATCAAACTATTAATTTCCCTATTTTAGTTGTTTAGCAAATATTAAGGCTGATAACGGGTATTTAAATGAAATTGATGATTCGGTTCGGTTCGAAAAAACTATTTGAATTGAATAAGAATTCCAAAGGTTTTGATTTTGCCCAAGCTTAATTATGACCAGGGATTTCATTTTCCTACAAATGCACCACAGATCAACTACTGCCTTGGCAACATGTTCCATCAGGGATACACACTCAACAAAATATTTTGGCATGAATTATCTTACTATAGACTCACACAGATATTTCTCAATCTTTGCATGCTTCAATTTTTTATTTTTGATAGATGACATACATTCACTGAGTTCCACCACCCAGTGCAACATCTTTCATTATACTAAAGCATTGTAGTAGTTAGTTAGTTTTTATATGGTTGTATCGTTGTCTCCCAATCCATACCAAACAAACAAATTTTGTGTAGTGATATTTTACTTTTTCAATATGCTAATACGTCATTTATTGATGCAAAAATATTTTATAAATCTTTCTCTCTCTTTCTCTAGAACCATCTGCTTGTAGAACAGGCCACTTATTGAGACCCCATAGTTATATCCTTATTATATCATATATGCACGAGAACTTTTGCGAGTCTCAGTGGAAAGTTAAAATTTTCGCTTTCAATATAGTTACATCTCTGCTATTCGGTAAAATACAAATTGATGTTAGACAAATAGACATAGTTGAGTGAATAGTGTAGGAAATAAATAACACAGTTTTTTCAAGAAAATCTAAAACTATATATAAGCAACTAATCTTGTGTTTTAACAAAACTTATTAATTGAGTTCAAAATGAAGTTCCTGATTTAGTTGATTAATATACTCATATTTACATGAAATATATATTTTTCGTGCAGGTATATGATGGTCCGTCAACAAACTCACCCCTCATGGGAATATATTGTGGAACATTCATACCAAAATATATGATAAGTTCTCAAAATGCAATGACAATTGAAATGATAACTGATGGTGCAACAACAGGTATTTCAATGTCAGCATATTTTTCAAATAGACAATCCCTACCGCTTGCAAATTTAATTTGTCACCCATCAGTGAGTCAGCAAAACACCATATGTTTTGACAAAATTCTACTTGGAGTTGCAATCTCATATTGAGTTAAAATATTTTGTCAATATATGTCTGATAAATTAGCTTTACCTAGATCATCAACTCTTTGTTCGTACTCATCCAAGTGACTTAACAGGCAACTTCAGCATCATTATAAAAACATTTGATACCTTATTAATTAAATTTATTTTTTACATTTCAACAGAGGATGGTTTTACATCAGTCTACAGACAAGCAGTTGGACCATTAGAAGGATGTGGAGGAATATTAACCGATTCTACTGGAAATTTCTCTTCGGTTGACCTCGATGGGAATGGTGCATATTTTATTGAGTATAAAATAAGACATCAATACTTATAATTCAAGAAATCAAGTCCTAAAGAACCTGAATTTTTCTTTTTATCAAGAACAGGCAACTGATGGATGCGCCTTGGCGGCGCATTCCATCAGTTACCTATACTTGACGAAATATGTCCTAATAATATTTTTTGGGTCGTGCATAAGCTTAATATCTAAATTTTTATTTTAATTTAAGTTTTATTGAAATGTACACGATTTTTTCAGCATATACTGAAATGTTTACTCAAAAAATTTACTCAATTTCCCAATTTTTTAAGCACAGTTATTTAATAGTATCGTACATTGGTTTGAAGTCATCTTCCACATAATATCATTTCTGTGAAAAAGCATAAAGTCATTTGCTATTTGTCCCTCTCATATTTTTAAATTTCTTTTATCATATTTAAAAATCAAAAGAATAATAATTCATTCTGAAAATATCATAATGAATCGTATTTCCAGGGAATTATGATTCAAGTCTCAATTGTTTGTGGGTCATACAAGCATCTGTGAATGAAGTTATAACCATTTCCTTCTCAAAATTTAAGCTTGAGAACGGCACGAGCCAAGGATGCATTTACGATAGAATCGAGGTAATTGTATGAAGTATAAAAGCAGAGTTTATTGAGTGTGTGAGTGAATAAATAAATGAGTGGAATTACATCTACTCATTCCTAATTCAATTTGTAAATCTATGGCAATGATGTATTGTGTATTGGGCACGTAGGTCTAGTGATTATCATACTGGCATTGCAGATTGAAGATCTCCGGTAGGTTTATCCGTTCCCACCACTCAACCCAGGATGTAATAACTTGGGTAGACTCAGCCGAATCGAAAAGATCATATATTTCCAGCAACACTAACCCTCTCTCAGTTCTCATCTTCAAATGCTCTTCGGTTAAGAGCATTTTTCTGAGTGATCCACTCAAATGGGTGGCCAAAAAATAGACAAAACTACCATCTCCTGCATAACTTATGCAAAGAATGATGAAAATAAAGATGAAGTAAAGTTTCAACATATAACCACCACTTTTAAAAGTGTTGGTTATATGTTGAAACTTTGCTACATCTTTTTAATAGTGATTATGTAATAATTTGTTTTGGTTTGGTTGTTTGATGTATTACTAGATTTTTCATATTTTGTTTCCGAAGCCTCAAACCTAAACTCAATCTCTAGACTCAAATTGAATGACTTGTACTTGTACTCAGAAATTGTAAAGTATTTTTGAATTTTTATATCAGCATTTCAATTCATTTTTTAAGATTCATGATGGACAAACAGCATTTGATCCTGTAACAGTTTTAGCATGCGGAATAATCATCCCTCCTCCATTCACTTCATCTGGGAACTTTTTATCGATCAGATTTATATCAGATCCATATGTGGAATATGCAGGTATCATGCATTCTCGTACCGTAGTTTGAGGAACCGGTAAAGTGTCAAGCATTATCCCAAGACTGTGTTTTACAATGTGCCGAACAGGGACATCCTGCATGTATAGATCTTTGAATCCTTTTTCACTCATCGATCTTGACGATACTTTGCTGGTGTTTGGATCGTGTCATTCATCAAGTCTTATGTTTTGCAGCTATTTTAGTTTGATTATTCCACCAGGTCTAACAAAAGATGATAAAAAAATATTTTAATACATTTTTTAATACTGATTTCACGTTGAATTTGTACTGTGACAGAATTTTTAAATTTGATCATTGTCAAGTTAAGCATGATCGTTAATTATATTGATCATTGCACGCAACTTCAAATTTTAGTTCAATTTTCTATTCAAACAACTAATCTTATTCTTCAACTATTTGTTTAATAGTGAAAGTTGAATCATCAAATATGTCTATGTTTGCTAATCCCCGATGGATTACAGCGATAAAACGAAGTAAAGCGAATAATGCTTCACAAAAAAAAATTTCTATTTATGGAATTAATTTTTAGTTTAAAATTTATTTAAATGTTTCAAATTTTACTGCAAGTAAGTTTTCAAGAAAATACGAATAAGTACCAGTATGAATGAAAAATCTATAAAATATTTCTAGGTTTTGTTGCTAATTATGTAACCCAGCAGCGATCTTGCGGAGGACAATACATGGCAACAGATGATTTTCAAACAATAAGTTTTCCACCAACATCACTAAGTGATATTGACCAGAATGCCAACTGCAGGTAATCTGTTATTTTGTTGAAAGTTCCTTGTTTAGAGTTTATGTCTTCATATTGTACAAAAATGCTCGGTGATAGATTGATTGACTTGGAATTTCACTTTCGCTTTCAATGTCAAAGCACTAATTCTGTTTATGTATAAGTGGCCTCTGTTATCGCTCAGATGAGTTATTGTGTTACAATTACCACCACACAACAGACAAAAGTGTTGAAATTAATTTTATACATAGGATTGAGAATATGTATAATCTGTTCTGTTGAAATTTAGCAATACTTTGGAAAATTAACTCCTGAATATATACATCTTGGCATATTTTTACTGCAATAACCGATTGTTATTAGTAATTTCCATGGTATTAGTACAAGTAGCATCAATTTTATGTGTCCAAATCCATAGCATCTTTCAAATTTAATGAGAGCTTATTCAATTGTACATAAATCAGACCTATATATTAAAAATTCTAAAAGTATGCCTCAATCTCGATCGATATAAATATGCTTTTCTGTTTTTGTAGTTTTGCTCAAAGTATCGTCTCATATCCATTTCAATAATATCCCAGACAATACAGAAATTTTTGAAATTTTCGATGTATATTAATGTATGTTTTTAGGTGGATAGTAGATGCGGGAACAGACATAACAAAATATATCATGTTGCAATTTGATTATGTCGATATTCAGTCACCAGCTAATCTCGGAACAAACTGCAATTCAGCTTATCTCGAGGTCAAAGATTATCCTCCTGGTAGGTATTCAGATTTGTGGTACTCACGTATACACTATCGAATAGTATTGCGAATTGAATATTTTCTATAATTAACAGGTGACACTGGACAAATGTTCCAATATTGTAACAACAGTCATGCTCCTGTGGATTTCCATAGTCTGGGTCAAATAGTGCAGGTTTGTAAATAAAAAGATATCAAGTCTGCAAGGGCATTAACTATTTTATTTGGAAACAGTCAAAAAACTTGATTAATATTGGGTGCCCGGTTAGCTCAATCGGTAAAGCATTGGGAATACGCTTCAAGCTACACATCTCTGGTCGTCATGCCGCAGGTTCATGTCCAATGGGTGATGATTAATATATGCAAAAAGTCTGCTGACCGCCTCGCTGGTGCACGACGGTTCACGTAAGCGCAGCTCACGCCTTCCTCCACTAACCAGGTCCATGCACAGGAAAAATGAGAATTACGATAATAAAAAAAAAACGTCACCTTGATTCAGAAGTGGTATCTGCACGAGAGGTTGTGATTCACCATATGGTTAAGCTGCATTCTCGGCTTTCTTGTTCTGCAGGATAAAAATGATATCCTATCTTATACAATTGGGAAGTTACGATAAATATATCTATAATATACCTAAATATATAAGTTATATATTTACCAGCCTAAAACACGGTGAAATTCCAGCGTGTTGTTTTTTTCCTATGCGAACTGCTTTGAAACCATTACCACAAAAAAAATCACAAGCATCTTAAACCTGGTGGTGAATCGTATGTGCTTTGTCAAACATAGATTCCATATTGATCATATTGTTCAGCAAGTTCACTTATAATATTTGAATGAGGATGGGATTTCATTTTCTCCTGCAATAGAGGAAAACTGAGAATATAGCTTAACTATTTGGCAAACCACAAAAACTCAGGCAAACACAAATCAGGAGATACCGTATTTTATGTAGCTTTTTGTCATATGAATGGTCAGTTGTCTACAGGCCATGATCAAACGGAAATTTACTTTGTGTATTATGTAAGGTTAACGTAAGAACTGACTCAGAAACCACAGGAAGAGGATTCAGTCTTCAGTATAGATCAACTAATTGTTCACGAAATTTGGATCAAGACCATGGACAACTATTCAAGTAAATAAAATTAGATTAAATTTACTTTTATTCTAGAAAACATTTCTAGGCTTTCTAATGCATTGACTTCAGTATTGTTTTAAATACCTGGAGATTCAATTATACATTTTTATTCATTAAAATTCACTCTGAGCAAGGCCAGAAGCAGTGTCTGTAAGGAAACAACTAACGACCACTTAATAGCAAAGAGTTTCTAAAAGATTTAGTATCAGCAACTGCACTCTAAACTAAAAACATCCCAAACGGAAATGAACCGCCATGGTGAATATGCAGTGATTGGTATCTGGCCTGGGTGATGGTACATACATAGGTTGTTACCTACAGAGACTGAATCATACCTTTATCTGAAAATCTTTTTAAATAAAAGTAATATTGTCAACACAAGCTTGTATAAACTTTTTTTGAGTCTCTATATTAAAAGAAAAAAATATTTTTAATACGACGTTCTTCATTAAATTTTGACTTGTAAAACATTGATGACCTATGAATTTTTTTGATTGGACTACTCAATGCAATCCAATCAGAAATTTTGTTTAGTCTAGCACGAGATACATCTAGACGATGCAATCGATCAGTGACACAAACTTTATAAATACATGCGTGCACAAAATTTTCAGACTTTTTGTAACAGTGGAATGCTTTTGTAAAATTCAATTTGAGTTATTAGAAAGTACCCATTTCATAACTGAAGAGAAGATATCAAATTGTCATTTTGGAGCATTATGAATGTGAACATGGTGATCTTTTTTGTCAGCTTGTGGCGCACTTTATTTTTTGCTGTATATGTTTTTAAGGATGTTGCATAGATTATTATAGGGAATATTTAAAATTAATATTTAAATATTAAATCGCTGACGCCTTAAGAAATTTTGCCAAGGTCAATTCAAGTTCTTCTTCTACATAGGTTTCACAAATGCCCACAAAAAAAATATAAATTGTAATTATATGTGCATATGATACATGACCTTTTCAAGATTTTGAGCTACCCTTTTCTATGATACTATGTCCTCTGAGCCCTCATTTGACTTCGGCTATTATAAGTGATGGTATTTACTGCTGAATTCCCCATTTTTCCCGCAATTTTTTGTGAAGCATGAGCCACAGATGGACCGCGCCTCATCGGCGCGATCCATCAGTGACTTATACTCAACAAAAATTGTTTGGACAAACTTTCTCTAACTGAGTCAAAAGTTTTTTCTCGTATTTTTCATTCTTGTCTTCTTTATTTAGTCCCGGATGGCCAACTTTATATCCTCACGATACTGTTTGTGTCACGATAGTCACTGTTCCTGTTGGGAACCAACTTCAACTATTCTTTAATTTCTTCGAGATTGAATTTCATCCAAATTGTACATGGGATTATATTGAGATAAGGTAAAAATGATTAAATTATAAATTTATTTTTCATTTATTCTTTGTGTTTGGTCATTTTATCACCTGAACCTAATTCGTAGTTCAAAATAAGCCACAATCAGGAATTTTTCTGCTGTTTGGAAAGAGTCGGGTGAATACCTTGCTTTTTGTTTTTTTTGATTTCATCCCTTTATGGAATACTATTCGATAAGCTGTTAAAATGTTATCAAATTCAAAATGCATATGACATGATATTGTCAGCAATACATTTTCCTGGGCTTATCTTTTACTGTGCACACATGAATGCATGTGGTTGGCGGAGGAAGCCATAGGCAGCGCCTACGTGAACCACCGAGTGTCAGCGAGGCAGATCTTTCACATATACTGATCAATCACAGGATTTGAACCTACATCGAGACAATCAGGGATTCATAGCTCGAAACGTATTTCCAGCGCTTTACAGATTGAGCTAACCCATTGAAATTACTTTCATTTTTCGAATATTTAAAACTAAACGAACTGTGCAAATAAATGATTTTATACACTAAATTTACATTGCAGAATGCGTCAGATATGGCTCAGAATGCAGTAATTTCGGTTATCTGACACATCTTGTGCGGTGTTCAAATATAAAATTTGGCCTGTTTTATGGTTCATGAGTTCTGAACTCCACATCATTGATTTTAATGAAATACATTTGAAGTTCAATTGATGATTTTAAATTCTTCAATACTTTCATTATGAACTGTTGATTCTTATTGATTGCAGGTAAATAATATTTTATTTCAGGAAAATAATTTATTGTAAAATTATTTTTTATATTCAGAGACGGTCCAGATGCATCATCACCGTTACTTCAACGCTTATGTGGATTCAGTCTTCCTAATCCAATATTTCCAACTTCAAATTCTTTCTATCTTGAATTATCAGCAGATGCCAGTGTTCATGAGAAAGGGTGAGTTGATTGGTTTCATTGTGTGAATATATATATATATATATATACATATATATAATATATAAATGAAGTGAAGTGATGTCAAGTTAAGTGAAAATAGCAAGCAATAGGTTGAATAGCATAAATGTATACACTACATCAAACTTTGAATATATATATATATTATATATATTGCTATTTTCAAGAATTTGTTACACTATAGTTTACACGTGTAAATAATGTCTTCATTGCTTACTATTGAGCATCTTCAAAATATAACTTAAACGGGTATTACAAGGTAAAGTATCGACCATGCTGCTGCAATCAAATTATCCTTCTGTCCCCAAGTGACCTACAATTGTAGTAGTAATCCCTTTGCCAGTAATACAGAAACATAAATAACAAAAATAATGGTAGATTTGTTTAAATTAAATTTTAGTTATGATATAACATATACATCTACACCTGGTGTTTGTGGAGGAACAATTACTGGGGATCATGGTACAATAACAAGCTTCAATTTTCCCCAGGTATGTATTGTGCTTAAGAAATTGGTTTTATCAGAAAAAAAAAATAAGCGTATAAGATGATAAATTGTGATAATCAATACAATGTCTAGTCTGAGCATCTGAAAGTAACAAAATTGCACAATAGCGTTTATACATATTACAATCCCATCCCATATACCATACTTCTACAGGATATGTTCAACCGGTGAAATAACGAACAATGTAATTTGGCGATGTTTCGAATGTCTATTCAGACAAGCTTCAGGAAATTTTTTTGTTACGACGCTTTGAAAAAATCGGATGAATTTGCAGCGCGGCATATATACAATAGGTCAAGATATACCGGACCTTGCAGCTCACAGTACATTGAGCATTTCCTTGCCACCATCCAACACCAAAGATGACCCTTGACCCTGACTAACTGTCTTTGAACTTGCAACAACTTCGCTATCGAACAAAACTGAATCAAACTATGAAATGCATCGTTCTTCGAATGACGATTCCAGAATTATAATCGAGCTGCCTTTGCTTTGTCGTAACACAACAACACAAATTTGGAATGTTGCTCGGAAAGTTTTTCAGTATTATTTTAAACAATTCACTATTTTATTATATATATGGATGGTATAGTATAGTTTTTAAGTTTTTGTGAATAATTCATCAAATATATATAAAATATCCATTGTGGTGTGAGACCCCCGTTGACTCAAAGCGACACACTTGGGGCCCATCGCTATGCACATTTTTGAGAAAGACTGATTTATATACATGAATGACAGTAAGTTGCTGTTGTTATAGAAGTTGTTGTACTGTTATTTCTTTATTCACTGCTCTCATGAAATAGACGTTCAAAGCATTGAAAAATTACATTCCAATATTTTACTGGTTGAGCACATTCCATAGAATTATCACTCCTACTAGTGAGCACCCACTCGCTATTGCAACAATCATTTTCAAGAGCGTAAAAAAATGAGTGTCAACGGCAAGAAAAATCACTCACAGTTTACGATTCATACAATGTTAAATGTTGATTTTTTTTAATTAATTAAATCAAAATTTACTTTTGTGTTAAGCTCAAGAATTGATCTGTTGGGATGCATTTTAAATATCTTGTATACATTGATATGTAGTATAATGGGGTAAACAGGCTTTAATTAGTTGTCCAAATAAAAATGTTACTTCCTCTTAAATAAATTTTTTTCTACAAGGCATATGCTCCAAATACAACCTGTGAATTCTCAATTCAAGCTCCATCTGGTCGGCCAGTTACTATTCATATTGATTTTATTGATATTTATTATATGGTGAGTGTTTTTATAATAATATAATCTTGATATATAATTGTGATATCACAACTTGAAGATGAATAAGAATTTGGGAGAAGTTAACTGCACAAGGACTTGTGAAATTGGGCAAACCGATGAAGAATAAAGAAATGATTTTTTTTTTTATTAAACTCCTTGGATCACTAATATCAGAAAACCTTTACTGCTTTAAACACATTTCGAAAAAAATATGAAAATACAATATGAATTCTGACAGTTATATCTTCGGATATCATTAAACTTAAGGTACCTACACCGATCTGCCTCTCAATATGGTGGATAACCAAAAAAAAAATGTAATTGATTCCAGATCATAGTAAATATTCACGGCATTGCATCCGGAGTCATGTTTTTAAAACTATTTTTGATATCATTGATTTCATGTGCTTCCACAATGCTCATGTAATTCGATTGTGAACAACCATGAGCTTTGTTGGTTTGTATCACGGGTCAATCTGTTGTCCACTTCTGGATAGGTTTTGTTGTGTCTAATCAAAGTCTTCTTCTGTCGAACATGAGTCACAAATAGAATAGGCTTCATTGTTACTATCAATGAGTAACTCATAATCAACAGAATATGTTCACAAATAAATGATGAAATCTTACAGCATACCTAACTTTGTTTGTCTGATCAGCTACTGACTACTATTGTTTGTACAAATAGTCAAATCGATTTACCCAACAAATGAGAGTGAGTGCGCTGTAACAAATATGCAGTAAATCCATCTCTATCTGACAGTTACCACACTAGAGATATTGAAATTAAACTATAAAATCGCTTTCTTTAGCCAACTATAGGCTAAAATCTCATTTAAAAGGTTGTTTCAAGGTCGTTAAAAGCATGCATATACTGAAAATCACCAGTAAATTTACTCTACATTTGTTATAGTGTATGTAAAAGCCTTGGTTACATGTAACTCAAATCATCGTTTTTGATAAATTTTTATTCTCAGTGTGATGATGCTGGGTGCAGATGTGCTGATGATGTGTTATGGATATACGCTGGTCCATATCAAGACAGTCAGTTCATTGCTGGATATTGTGGTTATGGAAAGTTATCGGACATACAGAGTCCCCTCAATTCTGCTTTTGTGAGGTAAAAATATTGTTGTTTTGTTAGTTTTATTCATTTTTGTGACAAATATAAAGAATTTCGTTAATTATGTATTTTTTTACCTTTTCCGTTTGCTTTTTATGACTTAGCGACTACCATATATATTTCACAATAAGATTTTTCAAATATCGACATGTTATATTGTCGAGTACTTTGAAGAAGCATTGCAGATGTTTTCACTTTAGCCAACTACACTATTATATTCAGTGATTTTGACTTGATAGATGGAATTATAGTCTTATTATGTTTCAGTAGCCTTTATAAGTATTTTTTCATCAATTCTCCTTTATATATTTTGTTCTTTGTTAAAAATTGATATTGCAGCCCTACATTGATATTTTGCACAATGCCTTCCTATTTTTCATCTTCAGATTTGCTGTGGCGAATTTTGAAGAAGGTACAAGATCAAACACTGGTTTCAGAATCAGATTTGAATCATAATCTGCAGAACATCATTTCATATTTCAATGCAATACCATCTATGCTTGTGTCTTTTTTTAGGTAATTTCTTCATCACAAATTTGTAAATAGTTTTCCCAATGTCCAAATTTTAGTTTGTCATATTTTGCTGGAAATGGAATTATGTCATGAAAATTATGCTATTTTTCCTGCAGCGCTTACTTCATGTCATTGAATTTATTCAATAAATTTCTTTGCAATATTCATTCCATCACGCCTGTTTAATTGTCATGTTGATTTACCTATGCAATCTACGAATCATATGCAATAAACTTTATATTTCATTAAGGTTGTTTTTCAATATATCGAGTTTTCTGGTAGACAGCATCTGGTGTTGCCATCTATACATGCTATTATAAAGTTTACTATAGTGAAAGTATTTATCGGGATTACTTCAAATTTTCCATGAGGCACTTTCATGTGGGGAAGATCGGGTGTGAGGGCATTGCCATTGAAAAAAACATGGAATATAGTCAGCTTGTCGTCGCAGTTTGAAGACCTTGGGTTCGAGTCCTGGCTCATTAAATCGTGCCTACCACTTAATCCAGGGTGTGGGGCTGACGGGGTAGACTTGGTTCTAACCAGAACGATACTATCTCCCCAACAATACTAGCTCTGTTGGCTTTGCGCAGTGTAATCCGCTCAAATAGCTGACAGTATATTTCGTTTTACCCACAATATTCAAACAACTCATTCTATAGTGTTTTTCAAAATTACAAGTAATCGTAATACTATAGTTTATTGTTTAAGTATTTCGGCACGTTTTGCAGTGAAGTCTGCACGGTTCACATCAAATTTAACCGCGTAATATCGTTCAACTCATGAGTACTAATGATCTACGTCCATGTGTGAAACGGCTTTGGAAAAAAAAGATCAAGAAAAAAACGTTTTCTTCTAGTCTTGCTGCTGAATAGACCACGTGTTGGAGAATAACTTGTTAGGGATTAAGACTTATTTTGCCGCGAATCTCTGATCTTGGTCTCAGCTGCTTTTACCACATTTTGGAGAAATCTCAGACCACCCGATGGTTTGCGTGAGGTGCCGGATGCCGCTATTCCCGAGGTACCATTGTTTTCTTCAACCTCTGAAAACGGTGACTTTTTTGGCGGTGGAGGTTTGTTGCGGTCGTGTTGCAAAATTTCCCTGCAAATGTTAAAAAAAATTTACAAATTTTGGGCATTCTGAACACGTTGTGTCACGTTTGCAAAGATGTAATCAAAAATATGGATGACTTGAGTACGGTGTAATGGCTCAATGAGACGTGGGTCAAGGTGTGTTTTACCATACCAATTTTTTATAACTTTTTCGCCCGGTTAATTGCGAATAACGCAATATTACCTGGAATTCTCCGATGTATTTCAGTCATTTTTTTATATTTCACTAAACAAACATACAATTCCGTGATCTGAGATAAATTAAGGAGGTTCTCGGAGAGCAACCAGAGAACATATTCTATAGACTTTTCAATTAACGGAAATTTATATAAAAAAGGGTAGCGGACACGTGATCAATTATTGAAAGAACAAATAATTATGTTCAAAAAACTTTGAATTGTTATTCGTTCTAAATAATTTGTTGTTGAAAGATCTTCTAAGATTCGGTAACGCTTACTTCGCTTTTTTCTTCAGCATGGCCTGAGTTCTTGGATAATGTTTCACGACATCATAAAGATCATTTTTTTTCAAAATAAATAGTGTTGCAAATCCAGGTGAAAATATGTTTGCAGTTCGTCTGTTTGCTCCGCCAATTGCTAGAAGACTGCATGTGGATAGAGAAACACTCATAAATATTCGTTCGTACGCCCGCGGAAGATATCTCTCAGTGATAACGGTGATTTTAATAGACATACACACGTGCTTTGAACGATTTCAGTTAATCTAAGCTAGGTAACTGTATGAAATTAATGCAGCCAATTATAACTGTGATATTATTTTTAAACCCACATAAAAATGTCCCAAATTACCCAAATAAAGCATTTTGAAGTTTCGGTCTAATACTCTTTTTTTATTGAACCTTCTAGACAGAAAGTTTCGAATACATAGGGTGGAGCTCCTCCCAATTGGAAATTTTGTTTTGTCAAATTAGAATTAGGCTATAAATGGACCACGTCTCGAATTAAACTTTGACAATACTTTTTCGAGGGGATTATTTGTTACTCATTCAACTGCTCAAAGTAATGTTTGTCTAACAATTATTTTCGTTCACCTAATCTCACCAAAAGCTGTCCCAGCAGACAAGGTTGCAAATACTTGAGTCTTTGTCTCGCCAACGACTTGGGCGCACAACCATTACTTATCACGTACATTTCTTTTCCAACTTCACCCTGAGAAGTAGAAATTTTTGATATTTTGAAAATTTTGACGGGATTTTCCTAGATTGAAATATCGCAGAACTTTTGTCAGGATTTGTCAGGATTGAATATGATTCCATATTGCTATATTTCAAGTAACGTGGAAAAAAGTGAAAGACGGGTTGAGCCATTAAAATCAAGGATCATGAAAATCCTCAAATATGCGATAGTGATGGCATCTTATTTTTTGAAACTGTCCAAATTTTATACCGATAATTTCATCAAAGTAAGTACCAGGGAATTGAGTTTCCCCAGCGAGAATCAGGTAGTACTTAAAGTGCTAGTACTGCCAGTACAGGTTAAATTAGGCACTAAAGGTGCAAAATTGCATAAACCCACTCCTGGATAAATCACACACAGCACCGGATGCCCCAGTGTCATTCTTTGTATTCGTTACTTGTAAACAGTGTACCTTTTTACAAATATAATCGCCTGGAAGATAAAGCACTGGGCGAAGTTTCAATACCAGGTCATTCAACAATTGCTGATCGCATCCTTTGAACAATTGAACCTTGTTTAAAACCTCCATATGAACGTTGATAGCAATGTCTGCGTGCATTTTAATTGGTATCTGTTTTAATAAATGTTCTTCATCTGTAAACAAAAAATGAAGTCAAATCAAACATCTGTCAATGCTCGGTCTGGAGTTATGATAGCATGGTGGTTCAATGATGAACAACCGCGGACACAAGGAATTCAAATAAATAGGCGAAATGCTTTATGTTTAAGAATTCATAATTGGTTCCTCAGTAAAAAGTTTTTCATTAAACCTACCAAGAATTTTCTGTGTTTCCCAAGTATATTCGAACCACTGCCGAACCTTCTTTTGCACAGAAGGCGGTATATTATTGAGCTCCATATAATAAACACAGTTATTTTTCTTCTGTCGGTAATCTGCTTCTTCTGCTAAATGTGCTTGCACACAATCTCTGACCTGAATAATGAATGGATTGTGAACATCGAGTTGCAAGAACACGGCTTAATCATATTGCGAACTTCAACCTCACGTGCAGATACCAATTCAAAGTCGGACATGAGATTTTTGCCTTCTGTTTACAGATTTTTTCTGTGCACATGGTTGGCGGAAGAAGTCGTGACATAGGGGTGTACAGCAATTGAAACGGGATTCGGACCCAGGACGATAGAGATGTGTAGCTCAAAGCGTATTCGTAACGCTTTGCCAATTTTGAGGAATACAATCGGGGCGAAAAGGATAAAATGATACTGATATGTAACGTATATATGAAGAAATGAAATAAAAAAGAGGAAAACTAGTTCGTTTCACGGTTATGATGTGTCAGTTCAACGCTAGCATGTTGATTCTACGCTAATAAAAACCAACCTGCCCAATCACGACGGAAAATATGAAGAGACCCAAGAAAAAGTTAGTGCATTGAAAAGCAAATTCAAAATTTGTGACCGGATCCCCAACGTTTCCAATTGTCACAGTAGTCAGAAATCCCCAGTAAAAACATCTTATGTATCTGAAAAATTAAAACATATTTATTAATACAGCAATAATAGACAATATGATAAAGCAGAAGATGGAAAATTAAGCATTCAATTTAGTAATAAAGTGTAAATGAATATATCACGTAACATAAATATGCTATATAAGAGTAAATCACGTAAATCATTTTCTAACACAGTAGGCTAGATATACAAACCATATGATTTAAACCTTGGCTCAATTCTTTACTTTTCTTCGGCTAAATCTATTTTTTCTACAAGCGCCAATTTTTTTCGCATCTATTATATTGCTCAAACGAAAATAAAATTGAACATTTTGCGCTTTACAGATTCTCCGATTTTGGTTTTCCGTATTTCTTAGTGCATCGAAAGTTAGACATTTTATTTTGTAAGGCATGAGTCACTGATGGATCGCGCTTCAGCAGCGCGATCCATCATTGACTCATGTTTGACAGAGCTTGTTTGGGCAGAAGATTTCTAATGGAGCTCCCCTATATCGGTATTCATATCTCCTTTTTTAATGAATTGTGAATTGGTACTGATTTGTTTTCGCCAATTGAAATGCCCAGACTTGCTTTTATGTTTATCAATTGAACCAAACTCTTTCTTTCGGTCGCACGATATCGGTGGAATATTTACTGTGTATCCAAACGTTTTTATTGTCTATCTATTAATATAGTTCCAAAACTATACACTGACACTATACCAATCGTGATATAACGTTCACGTTGTTCTTACATGTTACCGGTTTCTTGTAATTGATATCCCCACGGCGTTTCAAATCCTTGACAATAAGATATATAATAATATAAACACGCATCGACATGAATAAAGTATAAAAGATAACATGTTGTTCTGGCGACCCTGTGTAAAAAAAAATAACTAGTGTTATAAGTAAACCAGTGTAGTGTTCCTTTTTTAAACATACATTGAGCAAAATTGGAATTCTTAAATTTGTTTCAATATTGCTATTAGCTCCATGAAATTTCGATTTTGTGAAAAGGATTTGTCGCATCGCTATGGAAAAGAAGTTCTGATCAGAGGGACCTGACGAGTTGAACAGTGCACAAAAGTGGTAGACGAGAGTAATAATCACGTAATGGTTCTTTGGTACTTTAAACCGTAGGAAGATCTAAAATTTTAATTGTTTATATTGCTAGCTTAGTACCATCAACTATCATTTTTAGATCATTTTCGCCGCTAATTTACAGAGACGAGGTCATCGATATTTTTCGATTTTTGCGCCCAACGCAACTGTTAACTTATTTAGTAATTATCACCTGTAGGACTGGGCAAAACCGAATCACTTGGAATTCGAATCGGATCGAATCAGTAATTCTTTGTAAATAACAAATATCCCATTTTTACTATTATAACTTTCCCCCATTGTGAAAATGAAGAAATTTAAAGTTTGTAGTATATTTTCACTTCACACTAAGACTAACAATTTTCATATTTTAACGACGAAATATAATCGATTTTGGTTAAATTTTCAAGTTTTCGTTCCTAGGAACGATTCACGACTGATTCGAATAAATTGTGCGAATCACCGCATCGAATTGCCCAGCCCCAATCACCTGATGATGTTTTATGATGATGCAAGAGGGCACAGCCCAAAAAAACCCTCACTATAGAGGCTGACAAAATCAAATTGCAATTTTCCTAATTACCTGAAAACATATGCTTGTTCCAAAACCATTTCGAATTTACTGTTGAATCCGTCGAACGATTTGTACTAAAAGAAATTTTGTAAAATCAATCAGAACATTAAAATTCAGACTGTATATTTCTTTTTCTAACACTAATGAAATACGTTAATTTTGATCGTCAAAATATTATTTTCAACTTTTGAAAGGCATATTATATTCAAAAAATTATATGACGTTTTTAAGAATTGCAAACTTTTAAGCTAGGTTAATAAACAGGAAGATAAGTGTGTTTTCAAATAGTTTTTAACACGCGGAACCCTGTGCATTATACTAAATAGGTGATCTCGTATAGCGAAATACATCCAATGAGTCCTTCGTTTTAGATTTAGAATTCGAAAAAAATAACTTTTTGAGTTTTATATTCAAAAATATCATTAATATCACGTCTTAGGGGTCGACTAGACGTTTGCACGCACACGACAACTTCATGCTAAGCTTGATATATGTGAACTGCATTGAGTGACTGTCAATTTACCAATAAAATTAAATATTAGTAATAAAACAAAAAATGACCATAAGCTAAATTTAGTTGCTCTTTCTTAAACCAGACATTTTACTCACCTTGAATAAACGATTAAGTCTCAATACAGGCTTGAATCCGACAGCGAAATAGAGAAAGTCTGTTGGAAAAACGGATATCAAGTCCAATTTAAAATCATCGCTTTTCAAGTAGTGTCGTTGTGTATCTCGTCTATCTCTCTATTGCAGTGAATTTCACAAAATACAAACGAAAATTAATTCTTTATAAGTTACAACTAATCTGCTTCAACGCATTAGCAAATCAAAGAGAAGTGACACGAACTATAGCGATTGATTGACTGAAAATCTTGGCTTACAGACGTGGCCTAGGTGCTTCCATGTATACGGGAGGTGATAATGTGCAGAAGCCCAAGTAAAATTGATTTTGGCTCAAGTCATTCTAGTATATATTCCAAAATATTTCATAACAGTGTTCGGAGGCGAAATCAACAATTCCCAATAAAAAATAATTTAAAGACCAAACATTTTTGAAAGGGTAACATATCGTTAACACATTCTAATTTTCATTTTTCTTTTTTTATGGTGTAAGAACAATGAATCCGACTGCATTTATGAATCTCCGTAAAAGTACATTATACTTAATGAGTGACTGCTACCAGGATTATTCATAATAAAATCCAACTGCACAACTGCAAACTACAAAACGATACAATTGTTTGTATATCGTTTTATATCATACCGGTTGTGTACATGTTAGATGTTACTCACCATAAAATTCCCCCCTTCTATATATTGACACCTTATTCGAAATATAATCATGTCCAGAAGATAAATTGTATCCGATATATAATCAACTATAAGCCATCCGGTCAAGTTTTCCTCGGTTTGGTAGGGAAACGACATTCTCACCGGAATACTGCATGCATTATAGGTGAAACATACAGCAACCAAAAATTGATAAAACAAGTAGACGTTGTCTGCAATATATATATTATATATAAAGAAAACTATCCAAGTTCCTCAATTTAAGTAGAAAAATCGTAAAGTGAATTGATTTAGACGCAAAGAACGATTATCGAAGTTGAATCGTTCCTGCGATGGTGAAATACTTTAAAATCTTTGTTCATGAATATTTGTTAACTCGAGTAAGAGTTGATTAGAGTTTTTATATTAAAATTTGTTCTTGTGAGGAATAGGCAATAGTAAGAATACCGAAATATCTGGAAGTGTGCAGATAGCAGCATTGGGTGAAAGTATGATAAAACACTAAACCCTTCTCCCCAACACGAAAAATTTGATTGGAATATCTTTAATAAACATAATATTTTAATAGAACAAAAGGAAATGCAAAACAATTCGACTGCGTCGAATCGACGTTCAGTCATTAAGTTATTCGAAAGAAATCGTAGAATTCATTGCCAATAGAATATTTTCTCAAGCACTGATACTCAAAATAATCCGATAATAATAGCTTTTTGTCGGATATACCTCCATAAGGATCAATTGTGATTGGCAATCTGTACTTTATAACTCTTAGAAATATATTCTCCGTTGGTTGATTGTGCTTGTTTTCTGTTTGGTCGAACGGAGTTCGAGATGCCTGCTCCATTTCTGATAAAAATATAAAAAAGCTTGAATTACGTTTGCGACATTATTGCCTAAATCCAGAAACACAATAATGGGGAGAAAGAACTGAAAACAAGTTTAATGTCTCATTCTTCATCCAAATTTTTCGGTGTCTTCTCCCGCACGCGATTACGGTTTCGTACAGTCTCTCGATCGAAACTACACCTTTATTGAGTCAGACATTTTACCATCTTTTCGACAGATAAGAAAGGGCCATCGCGGCACAAATTTGACTTTTTAATACACATTACTATATTTATTAACTATATTTATGCGTATTTAAGAAATCGGACCCCTTCAGTATTCAGTACAAATAATATAAATGAGACGTACAAATACCAATATAATTAACACGGGAACACTGTTAAAAAAATTTTAAAACTTGTTGTATAATGAAACATTTTTAAGTAGAGTCCAAAAAAGTAATTTTTTCATGAAAAAAGAGGTTTTAATCCTTTTAACGTCACCATTAGAAATTATTAAAGTTATAACATCAATAATATAGGACGATCCATCATTGACCCACTCTCAACAAAACATGTTTGGCCGATATTTTATTGATTTGGTTCTAGTTATTCTATACTGCTTGGAATGCAACTGTTTCATTTTGTAACACACCTTCTAATAACTCCTCGTCTTCATCGGATGATTCTTCAAATATTTTTCGCCGCATTTCTTCACTTCTCTCTGAGCATTTTAATTTCCAAGTTTCAAATTGTTTCTGTGTTATCGTGACAAATTCATTTTCCTTCATCTTGTTTTTAAGCTTTTTTTTGACCAAGAAAAATCTCAGTCGCAAATTTTCTAAAATAAAACGTTTTTTACAAAATAATTTCTATACAATAAGAGTTATTCTAAGTGATCTAATTTTGATTCGATTCCAATATCTCCACAGAATGGCAAACAACCAATCTAGTTTTATCTTTAATTTTCCGAAAACTATTAAAACTCGTCACTATCTTGTTCATTTATATATTATCGGAAAATAATCTAATTGGTGTTTGCGTTCAAAACAGCGATCACACGGATACTATGTGTCCATATCTATTATTTGCACCTTTTTAAAATAGACTATTTTACCAGCCAGAAACATTTTTACCAAACATATTTTGTTAAATATGAGTCACTTATGGATCGTGACGCTGAGGCACGGTTCATCTGTGGCTCATGCTTAGCAAAATTAAATTCTGATCTGGTCTGCTACTACTTTTTTGATGAGATTTCCTTTTCTTGTCAAATTGCATTTTAGTCTTTCGACAATCAGAACAGGCAGTATGTTCTGTTACGGCAACTATCCTTAATGCACAAATGTTGCTGGTGCTGGCCCAACATTAATCGCTGGTAAGTAGTGTTCAGATTAATGATAGATTAAGATATCAATATGCAACCAATACAAAATACTTTCCATTGATTTTCTTAACAATAATCGGCAGTACAATGGAGGATTATAAGCACTAATCGACCATTCTCGAAACGGACTGTTGGATCTTCCACAAAAGTATTATATTTCTACATTAAAAATAAAATATCAAACATATACACTGTTCGACACAAGTTGTCAAAGCATGGGGTGCGCGATGATTTTTTGACCTTTTTGCTGAAAAAATCAAAATTTATGGAAAAATCGGATAAAATTAAAAGATCTTGGGAAAACGCCCAAAAATATAGCGGTTAATGTCGCTTTCTTGCGTACCAGTTTATAATTACATATCAAGCATTATATTATTGCTACTCATTATAACATTGACCCTTACTAAATCTGTAAAAAATAAGATGAAATACATTGCAATCTGCGAGCCCGCCCCCACTTTGTGTCCTGAAAGATGCGTAAAATAAAGGCACATTGCCTCGTACAGTTGGTTATATAAACGTTAGTGATTTCGTCGCAAACTGAAACCGATGCGAACCGAAGCGAAAATGTGAAATATGATAAACCAAAAAACGTTCACCCCATTTCCAAACTGGTGTCTGCACGAGAGGTCGTGGTTCGCCATATGATTAAGCCGCATTATCGACTTTCCTCTCCCGCGTGATAAAATTAAATCCTAAGTCCTAATCCCATTTAAGAGAATAACATCTGATTCAAGAAAGTCCTCTAAATTATGTCATATTTCTATATCAATTCGTTTGGTGCGTTTCGGCGGATATGCAAATGTGACACAAAATCAAAGCAGAATTTAATGTCAGATTTACAAATATAACATAATTAGTTTTAGATTGCTATATCTGCCAAGTCGACTACTGCGTTTTGGCGCAGAAGCAAATGTTACACGATTTCAACGCAGATTTAAGAAGTTATCGTGAGATTAGTAATTCTGACTAAAATTATGCAGATTTACACGATAGTTTCTTGTTAAATAATTTTAAGACACATGGCGCGCCCGTATTTTTTCACCATCTATATCTGCAACGGGTAACTTTTAGTACACCTTTTTGCCTAAGAAAAATATATGCTATTTAAATATATTAACATGAACCCACCCTTGTCAATATCTGTTACGGTTAGCCTACAGACAGTGTTATCATACTCAACTTTATTATTAATCTTCATCCATTTTCCTAACATTTGAATGCATGAGGGAATATGAACTTGTGTACGATTTTGCTTTTGTGAATATAATTATGTTGTTGGTTCGATGTCAGAAGGTTCATGCCTCTTTTTACAGTTTATTCCTTACTGGCAATAAACTTCTTACAACAAGGATCCCCATATTTTATGAGAAATTCTCTCAAATTTTTTGTCTTTCTGTCTTCAGTAGCGACCACTAAATTTCAGCCCTTTTTATTTGCTTTTTGAAATGTAAAATACTTCATAAGCTTTGGGCCATCTATTTGCAAGTTCCTTGTCGTATATAATCATGAACAATGCATTTTCTACTCAATCCCCCAGTTGGATCGCAAAACAACAATTAAGTACAAAGATTACTGGCAAGGCCAGTGATTATGGTAATGAGGGTGACTTTGCTAAAAATATTCAACCTCATTATAGGTTATTTTCCTGCTTTGACTTTTCGAAAGTAAAAATATTTTTGATTTGCTCACCTTAGCTTATCGTGTTTCACAACTTCTTTTTTCAATTCACCACATTATAGACGAATGCTCCTTATCTTAGGGTGGTGAGCAAGAAGTCCGATCAACGCTATATATATCCTAGGAGTCATACCAGTATGAAAATAATGATCTTATCAGTGGTGTAAAATTTAAGCAGAGACAAAAAAATAATATTAATTTATTTAGTTGCAAAACTTCTGCACCAAAGACACGCAAATATTTTCGACCCCTCTGTATAATATGTGATTTCCCGACGAAAGTGCGCAAAAAATTGGCCTATTTTGGATATCTTTTTGTTAAAATTTTAAAACCTCTTGGGGGGGGGGGGGGGATGTAGCCCCGCCATACAGGTTCTGCCACTAAACTATAACAAATGTACAGTAACTTTACTGGTCATTTGCAGTAATTGCATATTTCCAAAGATAAGAAACGCCATGTTGATGAGATTTATGCGAATTATGGGCTGTTGATGGACACATTTTGCGGTCCATCCACACCCCAAATTCAGCGAAAAGTCAATTTGGAATTTTTTTAATACCGTCAGGTAAAATTACTGTCAAAGATCAGTGATTTTGTTGCATTTTTTGTTACAGTGTATAAATGTATTGACTCCCTTTAAATTTTCCGTTTACGGATTATATTTCATGTTTGAAAAGAGCTAAAAATGCGGAAGTCTGCTAATAATTTTAAATACTTATCATGTCAAAATGCTATCAAAAATAGTGATAAACTATTTGATATATAGTCAAAGCTTAGATACCAATATACTCAACCAAAATCTCATTGTCTGCTTCACAGATCGTTCAAGGTTGGATAAACTTCTTCGTTAGACTGCGTCTACTTTTTCTCTGATAGACTCGAACATGCGATAAAATGTGAGCTCGATGGCTATGAAAAAACTCCCAAGGTATATTACAAACTAGAAATTCGGATCAAAATATGGCTTTTACTCCAACAGAAGAAAATTTCATGAATTAAGATACCGGAAAAAGATTCTGCCACCCTGTTTTGGAAGCAACCATAGAGCCCTAGAATACGACTAAAAGATTTGTGAATATTTATAGCACTTATTTATTTTCATCTCATACATGATGTTAGCCTAGTTCAGCTGACTTTTTAATTTCCCCAGTAATACCTGTCTATATTTAACGATGCTTCTCGAAATGTTGCAATTGAATACTCGGTTATAATCATGCTCTACTTGTCCTTGGAGGCCTTTCAAAAAGTGCTATTTGCGTCACTTGGAATGAAGCTTTTAATACCAATAGTATTTAGTGAGCACCAAATGCTCATGGAAATATCGCTTATTTGTCTTGTCCCACTCCATGTTAGATTTATACTTGCATTGTAGACATTATAACAATTATTTTTTATATTATATGAAGGTCCTTTCGAACCAGATCGTTTAGCAATGTACTAACGTTCCTTTTTCATAGTAATGGTAAAAAAATTATTTTCTTGAAATCAAGGCACGAAGAGCGTGGCATATTCAAATCTGACAGTATTTGCAATCGCAATCGCAATGCAGACCACCAAAGTTATTCAGCAAACAGATCAAACCAGCACAGAACCAGAACGCCTGAAAATCAGCGAGAACTGGGAGCGACTAACCAAAAATAAGTTGTGTCGCTACTCCCGCATTCTGGGAGAGCATACGTCATAATAGAATAAACAAGTAATTCGGTCTTGTGTGTGGCGTCACAGAGGTGGAAAAATTTGCCACCGGTTCCATCGTCTGAATTTTCGTACATTTTTACATTGATTCATGTGTTAAGACCACAATACAGGAGAGGTCTTTATGAACCTGATTGCCGGGTCGAATCCAGTCAGGATTCGCTAATTTAGGTGATTGCCGGTTCGAATTGGCCTTAAAAATATTTGGCCGGATCGCATCAGATTCGGATTCAGTCGCTTGATCCAAGCAATTGATAACGCCTTGACGCATTTAGAAATAGGGGAAAGTTTTTTGTTCAGAAGTTTTGTTCGTCAGGATCAGAAGCGTGACATTTTCATCCCGGTTAGGATCAGGTTTGGATTCAGTACGCAATTTGGGATTCAGGATCGGATCTGGATTCGAAATTCCCCGACCCCGCAGACCTCTACAATACACTAGTTTGTGTGCGGGCGGAAATGAGCTCATTCTGTTGCACATCTATGGGAACTGAAATTTCTTTTCATTTGTAAAAAGAAGTATATCTAGAGATTGAGTCTACGTTCCATCACTTGGATCTCTCTATTGTCTCCGAGGAATTCGTGAATATTGCCCTTTATAGTTCGCGGAAGAATATATGCTGACGGAGCATTAATTTAACAACTGATTTGCCAAATAAGGATGTATACTTCGTGCGACACAATGAGAATAGCACGATCTGTGCGCATGGTAGTAAACAAATAGTCGATGATGGGCGATTCATGCTAGTACTACCCCGGTTCGGAATATTTTGACTAGGTTTTTGTTGAGAATGGAACATTGATGGCACATTTGTGGTTTACTATTTGCAAAATGGAATTTCTGGTGTGGATACGAGGGTATGCCATTAAAGCGTCTATGTTGACCAACTATCCATTCTGTACTTTTTAAGTTTGAAAAGACAAGAGCGTGCTAGAAGCTTTGTCTAAAAAATGGACAGAGAAGAATTAATTGTTATTATCGGTTTAAATGAAACTCTCGAATAAAGCATTCGAAAAACTAACAGACTCTTCCCATCGTCGATGTCTTCCATGTTGTACGAGTCGATTTCAACGGGTCCCATGAAGTTTAGTACCTATCTAAGGACATGGGTTGGTTGGAATGAATATGTCACTAGTATTGCTAAACAAGCCTCAATGAAAGTTTGTTCTCTATATCGAGCTCGCCATTATCTCACTCTCGAAATCGTTCTCCATTTGTACAAATCACTGATTCGACTCTGCATGGAGTATCGCTGTCAATGTTCTTGGTATGCCCGACGGTATTCAACGGGATGTGATCAATATGATTGACCCTAACTTTCTTTCGGCCCGCAGTTTGCCACACCGCCGCAACGTTGCCTCACTCTGTTTATTTTACCGATATTGTAATGGTCTTTGTTCAAGGGAGTTATCCGCCCACTGACGTTTCGAAATAATGGTGACCTGAATTCTCAGCTGGAATATGCGATCCGCGCGTATTTCCTGGTGTCCTATTCTTCTGAATCCAATATGCGCACACAATACGGACGCACCTCATAAAACCAGTGGTCTAACAAAAGTTTGTTGAAAATAATAGACCACTGGTATGTGCCAGAAAATGTCTTGCAGCAAGAGTTGAAATAAACAGAAAACATGAGAAAATACAATTGCAGCAAATTCTTCGACTACGAGCCTCAAAGTAGCGCCCACACAATTTATGTTATGGTGAACGCAAGGATAAGTTGTGACAACCTTTGATGCAGCGTATGAATATTGGTATGCCTGGACGCAAATAACACTTTTGGTTCTCTACGTCACAACGGGCGGAGCGTCAGCCAGGGTCCGAGCATGATCGCCACAAAACCGCGACAAACGTTGAAGTGCCAAACAAGCCCAGACCATACCCGACTCTGTGGTAATATCCTAGTGGAAGGAGAATCAAGTCTAACCCATAAAAAGGTTAAATGCAGCTCACATGACATAACCCGCGCGGTCAAAGCAAGAGTAGTCGATAATTCAACCAACAGCTCTTGTTTCGTCGAGCGTTATCATGTTTGGATCGTTCATTATAAACAAACGTGTGAAAAGTCACTGTCTAAACCAGAGGTCTCAACCTTTTATGTTTGCGGACCAGTAAATTTTCAAAAAAAATTTTTGCGGACCGGTGAACTTTCAAAATCAACCCAAAATGTAATTACAATAAAAACTATGCAATACAAAAGCAAAGAAGTATGAAAACTTCAATTTAATGAGAAGTTTTCTGCTGTCTGTTTGATACCCTTCGTGTTAAACGCGGTTCTAATGAGGTTTCTGCAAGGCAAAGTAGAGCGTTGACTTCCATACGATTTCTCTGTTTGGTCTTGATGATCCATAACAATTGTTGTAACAAGTTACGTAAAAATTTAGTCAGTAACGATTCAGCCCTATATAAATGAATAAATGTAATACTTGTTACTAGAACCATAACTTACTACCATCGAAACTGACTGAAATGTCACAAAACGAACAAAGTTACGCATCTGCAATGGAGCGGTACAGTTTGAGCTGGAAGTGGTAGTTGGTTTTACCATCGCCCAGGGCAGATACCCCTCACTGCACTTTACCATGACGGTTCAGTTCCGTTTGGGATTTTTTCCATTTAGGGTACAGTTGCTAGTACTACATCTGTTAGTAGCTCTTTGCTATTGGGTGGCTGTTGATTGGTTCCCGAAATTCTTAAGCACATCTGATGCTTCGTGTGGCACTGGCAGGAAATACAGTATACTCGGATAATTACCGCGTAACAACGCGACTGTGTTTTTGTATACTTTCAACGTCATTCTAGATTATTTTGTTTTTATTGTAAGCTAGATTGCCCGGCACAACTGTTCCGCGTTCACTGTAGAGCACTAAAATTGGTGTTAGCTTTTGTTTGCAGTCATTGCCTCGAGTTGAAGCGTAACCCATAGCGTCATTTGATAGGTAGGCTTATTAAATGATTCAAGTAGCTACGCCCCATTCGTAATGACTCACTATTTTTTCGTGTGTATAAATTTTTATATATTCGTTGAATGCTGTTAGTGTTTTGTGTGTGTGAGATAAGTGGACGCGGATCCAATGTACGTTTTAAATATCAGTTCGGATTTTCTTTACTTTACTGATTCTTCTGACCCCTGCTTCTGGCCTCCTGCTTTGTTATGCTATGTTTGTGTTGTTTGTTATAGAAGAGTAATCGGAAAAAGCTTATTCTTATCTTATCTTACTAGTGTGAGAGTACGCTTTTTCATTCCAAAGTTCATTGTTTACATGCAGATTATGACTATAACATAGGTGCATGAGGCCTACAGGCAAGACATTAATGGCCATATTTACATGTACTGCCCGAGTATTGCTTAAGTTATTACTTCTGGAGTTAATGGTCAAGTACTACTTCAATTTTGATATTCGCGACTATAGGGCTTATTATATTATACCAGTTATGGGGCTTATATATAATAATAACCCCGAAGGGTCGAGATAGAAGTACGATATAATCACCAGAGGTGATATTCTTTATTATATTTCAACACAAAGAATAAAATTTATATTTCGATTACAATCTAATCTTATCACTGGGCGTTGGACGTATGATGCTCGAACTTATGTAACCTGATATATTGGATGCCAAATTCTCCTAGTAAAATTCACTTCTAAATAAAAATTTATATCACCAAGAGTACTTAAGAGAATTCAATGGTTACGTCACAATCGAAATCCTAAACGTCATGAAATTACGATCAGCTGTACACAAGTAAATTCCGTGGGACGGTAAAAAACGTACTCAAACAACGGTGCTCGTTGAGGCTAGCATTAGCGAATCGGATTACTTTAAAGGCTTTTGAGTTTTCGAAGTTTCTCTACATATTCAAGGTCTCGTGGCCACAGTCTTCCCATTTGCCCAAAACTGTGTCTTCTCCAGTTTTGCAGGCGCCCTAAACAGGTAAACTAAAGCCTTTCAAACATTTTGACGAAGGTGTTGGGCCGGGGCCTCGAAATCCATGCCAGGACTTTTATAGCTTCATATTGCACCGTCAATATTAATTCCTACTGTTACTCACGAAATTGCAGCGGGAAAGCGACTGTTTATAGCTAATGCCTGAAAAATTGTACAACGGTATTTTTAAATATTGGTATAAGTGGTCAAATCTGTGGACAGGTGTGTCAAGGGTGCCGCACGAACAAGAATTTTTGTACCCAATCAGAAAACTTCTGCCAGAAACGTTTTTAGCCTAGTATGGGTAAACGGCGCATGCTTGAAAAAATAAAATTCTGGATACTATACACTCGCTTGTTTCAAGCAAGCCACATCTATTAGCTCTATATTGGGCCAAGAGCGAAAAAAAAGCATACTAAACACTCCGCGTAGGCTAATATTTCACTCAACAATGTATAACACAACGCGTGTTTTAACCAACGAACTAATTTTTAATTAATGGGCCAGCAGTACAAAGAGCCAGCACCGTGTTTATCACAAATAGGGAAAGAAAACAATAACTCAACAAAGCATTTGCCGTGCTTAAGTAATTACTTGAAGTCAGACAATGTTGAGGTAATTTCCAAGCAATGAAAGTTTGTGAATACCGACGTACAGTATTACTCAAAATTTAAATTATCACTTCCATACATTCTCGAAATATTGTTTCGACTGAAAATCAAATGTCACTAAAGTATTTACTTAAGTGCTTATCAATGCTTGAGAATACGGGCATAAAATACCTTAGCAAAATTAGCTATGCTAATGTAATGTGGAGTATGACCGAAAAACTTCTTTCTAGTTTAGTACCATGTTTCCGCGTGGAATTCAGTTTTCCTGCAAAGAACCGGCCCGTCCTAACGGCAGAGACAACGCGGGTTGAGATTATTCTACCGATTAATTTTTTTATTTCCATGTGGAAATCAGATATTAAAGTAGATTGGAGCCAAACGACACCTGTCTTACGATACTTTTACTGCTTATATGAAATGGCAAACCACGACCTGTCGAGCAGAAACCAGTTCAGAATCGGGGATGAAAGTTTTGGCCTACCGGAAACGTTCCACTCGTCTTTTCTGGTCATGGAGGAAGCCCCGTAAAGAGCGCTTGTGTAAATTACCGTGCGACGACGAGTAAGGGAAAGATAGTCTCGAGTGAACTTCTCGAATATAAATTATGATCATCCCTCACGGGATTCGAACGTTAGTCCGGACGATCAGAGATGTGTAGCTCGAAGTGTATCCCTCACGCTTTCATCGATTGAGCCAATTGGCGCCCGACTATGGCATAAGTTTCCGCAAAATATTATTGGACGATCATAGGGCCGGAATTTCAACGGGTAAGTAAATATTGCGTGACTCTCAACAAGGGTGAATGAAACTCAAATTTCTCGTTCCGGTAAGCTCTTGAGGAATCTTCAAACATTCGTCTCGTTGGACTTCTGATTTCCGAAGATTCGAGTCGAAATAATCATGTCGCTAGTATTTCAGGATATCTCTAAGTTTTTTTTTTATTGATTATATTGCATCCGAAGTCATACTTCATATCTACAAGTCTCTCATTCGACCCTGCACGAAATATGGCTGTCACATCTGGCGAAATCCTGCAGTCACTGTTCTGAATATGCTTGATCGCATTCAACGATGTGTGATCAAAATGCTCGGTCCCTAACATCTTCCAGGTCTGCTTGTCGCAACGTTGCATTGCTTTGTTTATTTTACAGGTATTATAATGGCTGTAATCGCGCATGGATCCATTTACCGGTGGAAGTTCGACAGTGTCACAAACAATTTTATGCAATAAGCTTTCTCCTTGAACTTCTAAACTTTGAAATTCATTACCGTCACATTGCTTTCATGATTGTGTTAACCCAAACGGCCTTGAAACTCTGTTAATAAACTGTAAATAAATAATTTAGGTATGAAGATTTTTTAATCTTTCTTCGTTGCTGCGTATATCTATCTCTCTGAACACCAGTGGTTCTAGGAGACTTTCATGTATTATACGTCCCGTGCATCCTTGCTTTGAGCGAATTTTGAAAAAAGCGGGCAGTGTTAGTGTTGTTGGAAAACATGATCTTTCCGTTTCGGCCGAGCACGTTGAGTTGAGCCGACCAAACGCGAAATCGAGGTTTTCAACCTACGATTCCAACACATCAACTTAACCACGAGCCCCAATATAAAACTATTATCATGCGTATTTCTGAGAACTTATTAGTTTATCATTTTATGGTATTTATAATCGAGTAGGTGGCAAGTTTTACGAAGGAAGCACCCCTCCCTAAGATTCAGGAATGTCATGCAAAGTATTATTAAAATTGACCAAATAATTAGCATACTCTCATATTGCCTTTGTTTCGAAATTGACCAATCAACCAAATTTTTTGAAATATTTTTTTACAATGTTTAATATGATTTATTTTATTTACGAATTTCTTAGGACCTCTTAAAACTATTATTCAACGACACTAATTGATGGAATATCATGCGAACTATGACGTCACTAATGGATTCTTTCTTTTGTTTGTGGCATGGCAATCTTGAGAGATTCCCTCACTCCCACAAAAATTCAACTGAATTCGCGAAATCAGTCAAAAAGGCCAATTAGCGTACTAATTGTGACGTAATGCTTCACTTCACACGCGTGAACTGTAAACGTTATTATTTCTGATTTTACATAAGCAGTACAGAGTATGCATTGTCTATTCAGAATTCAATGCGACTAATTTTCAGCTTTTCCCTCAAAAGTTATACCGCGAACGTGTTTTTTAAAGCCCTTCTTGCTATTCGGCCGACGGCCTATAAAATTTTAAAATGCCAAGAGTACATCTCGAACACTATAGTGTCAGGCAATGCATTTGGGCCTTAAATCTTTAAAAATCCACCACATGAATCGAACGATTTGAGGCTAGATTATATCTTCATAGTATACATAGAGGTAAACACAGGGAATACTGATGAGAATATTGTCCAAAAATTCGCTCATTTAAAGGAGAATCAAGTGTTGTGAGGAACTGTAGTGAGTAGGGTAACCAGGCTATCAACTAAATTATTTAAATGGTAATGCTAATGAACTCATTCAAATACATTCCGGCGCATGTAGATCCGTTAGCTTTGTAGTCTACAAACAAGTCCGGAAATCCCTTCGAGTAAACAATGTATCAATGAAATCCAATGTTATTGTTGCTTTGTTTTGTTTGATTCCCTGAACACCATTGCTGAAATAAGTCTATATTCAGTATTCTTCATCCAAATTGTCAAAGAATTCTCCACTTTCTGCACTATATCTTGTTCGTTTATTTTCATTCAGTTACTGGTGCATAAAGTAGTCTGTTGTCAAAAACAAGATGTGTTGTGGTCATTACAGATTTTTGTTTGTTTATTTGCATGATTTTTTATTTAGTATGACAATATCAAATACATAGATAGGTAATGGACAAAATCCAATGACTCATTGTGGGTGTTGTCTAGGCTGTCAAAGTCACTGGATTTTCAACATTATTTTTGTTATGTTATATAAATATACCATTATGTATTTACCGTGGGCAGATGCTGGATGGGCCAAACTCCTATTGATTGTTTTAAATTATTGATTTTACCCATAAAATGGAAATCTAAAATCCTACTATGATTTAATTGGCAGAAATAAAGTAAAAAAGCTACCTGTGTGAAAGTAACCAAAGGTAACCAACTCTGATTTCGGTATTAATTGAAAATGGTGATTCTACGTGGAGGCATGAATAAAATGAAGTTAAATATAAACTGGACATGGACAAATGTTTGGATTAGATCTGAAGTTGTATCTTTACACATGAGGAATGTAATGGGATATTGAAAAATTTTGAACTAGGAAATACTGCGGACTGATACTAATAATAGTATTAGCTTAGCTAATAGCCTTTAGCCTAATGCTTATAACCTACTGTACTGTGTATAAAAGAACATGAAATAATGAGTCAGTCAACAGGAGAAACAGTACTGCAAAAGATTTGAACTAAGAAAAAGAAAACATGAAATCAATCTTTTTGCTTTTATCTGTAAAGTGATTTTGAAATTTCAGTTTAACCTTCAAACATTTCACAAAACTTCAGACAATCATATTCACAACAATTTACCCAACTTGCCAATATGTGGTATTCTGATTTCCAGAATGATGACTTATTCCAATTAAAGATTCTATCATTCATATATATGCGATTCAACTAACCTTTTTGTTGATAAATTTAATTATATTATGTTCATATTTCAGCGTCAATAATGCTATGTAGAAAATAACGTAATGAATTATGATGCAAATGAATTTGTAGTCGACACACCTCCAAGACGAAGGTCTAGGAGCAAGCTAAAAAATGGCAAATTAGGTTCATCAGTACATGGATCAGATGCATGGAAAGTTGATTCTAAAAACAAAAGTTCCAGTTTTGGCCGATATATGAATAGTCCAAGAAGCTCCATTCGTAAAAAGAAAACTGAAATACGCTCTCATCAAAGGGATGTCAAAAGAGATTTTGTACCTTCAGTTGGAGAAGGAGATGATACTTTCGGCGATTATGATATTGTTATTGGAAGACGAGCATCTGTTCAAGCAGATCTCTTCATGCTTGGCAGTGCCCGGCCACTTCGATGCCTTTCAACATCGTGTGTATCTGAAAAGGACTTTTCACCTGACAATGAAAGTGTCAAATCGAATACGAAACAAAAAAACAAAAATCGAAAAAATCAACAAAAAACGAGGTTTTCAAAGCCTTCACCAGCTGAGCAAATCAGACATCGTTATATGCAAAGATTAAGGCAGGTGGTCACAGCAGGGAATAACAAACAACACCAAACCGAAACTGATCGCAGCAAATTCGATAACAAGTCTTCTCAAATGTACAGATTGAGAAGAAATGAATTAATTTGGCTGGAATTGCAAGCTTGGTTTAACGATCATACTCTAATGGAACAAGATCAAATTTTATTTAATGCAAGGCAGTCACTGGTAATGGATGTTTTATCGTTTGTGTCTGTATTTCGGTTCGACAATAACTACATCGCTTACTTACAAAATTTAAAAAATAAAATTGATTCTGTATTGGACGAAATACCAGAAGCTGTTTGTGAGGAATGCAACAGTTTTCTTTCTTGCAGTGGCGTAGATTCAGAAATTTCCCGAAGTTCTAGTATTGGATTATCAGATTTGTCTGCGGAATTGACTGATAATATTGCATCAAATACTAATAGATTTTTCTCTGAAACAAATCTTGAACAGGAACATGTTGATGCTGATATGATTCTTCCCACAAAGAAATATATCCACATTTTAGATGATGCTTTCAATAAAGTAGGTGAAGTACTAAAACTTCTATGTATTATCGAAAACTTGTATCCTTCGTCATCAACATTATCTGCCGAATATAAATATTACAGCAGTGATGAATTTCAGTCTAAAGTCGAGTCACTTTGTTGTTGGTATAACATAATATTAGATTTGAAAGGTAAACTCAATAGTTTTTTGCACATTCTATTTTTTAATTCCAGTGGTGTTTCGCAAAGTGAGGAGGAAAGTGATATTTCAAAGTCACCTGAAGAGCAAATTCCGTCATACATTAGTGTGGAAAATTTTGACAATGTCATAATTAAATACACCAGTCGTTATCTAAAGAGAAATTCTGTTAAATCTATACTGCACACTTTTGTGAAAAAGCAATTTAGTGGACTTTTCAGAGCAAAAATGAACTTACTACCAAAACATTGCTATATATCCACACTACAGTCTTCGTTAACTGAAAACGATATTTTACCCAATGGTACTGATATGGAATCTATACAATTTTCAATCGGTGCAGAGGAAGAAAAGCCAGTTCTGCATGCTGATTTGACACATTTGAATTGCATGTCACAGGCAGCCCGTAAAGAACAAACTAAAAACCTTTCAACTATTCTGACAAAAATAAACAATGTTTTCTCATCAACTTACGGAAATGTTTTTGATGAAAAACAGTTTGATTTTGTATTCGACGAAGCCTCTGCAGTGTCACCATCTGATTGTGATACCGCTTTATTCAATTTACCAAGTTTGAGGCCATTGTATCTCTTTTTTTCACGAGTGCTGTTTGCTATGATGAAGCAGTGCATGCATTTGCGCATGAAACAAGCCATGCCTTTCTTTAGCAACAGTGGTTCATCTGTCTGTCTGTTAACAGCAAAGCAGTTAGTAACTGAATCCAAAGAGATGCTTGAATGTGGATTGTTGGCCAGAGATATTTTGAATTATTTTATAGGAGACATATATGCGGACAGTAAGGATGAAGATATTTCTTTATCCATGACTGCATATGAAGCAGATTTACATTGCATGCTCACAACTTATCTGGATTTTGTGAATACATGGTTGGTTAGAATGCTAAGTGATTTGCCTCATGCCCCTCGAGGTTTCCAAGAAATTCTTGAACAAGAATGGGCTTTTGCTAATGATATTTCACCGCATATTGATTTTGATGGCATTGTTATGTGCGCAAGTAAGTTTATACGGATATCTGCTGATATTGTCAACTCTACCCATGACTTTATAGTGAGTGCAATTCAGGCTCTGGTTGAGTCTCAGGGTGATTTGGATACTACTATTTTGGAGCAGCAAAATGGAAATGGTGATGTTAAAGATGCAGTAAAAGTACGAAAGATATCCGATTCGGTGAGGCAATGTCCTTCAAGAGCTCAAGCTGGTGTTTTATGGTTTCACAGACAACGTTCTGAGAGTCCTCATTTATCACGTCATAATTCTATTCAATCATCTGAATCGACAACTCCAGTGAGTTCACCAACGGAGTTCTTGAACAGACAGATATCGACTGCATCTTCATCATCTAGTACAAGTTCTCTTCCTTGGTTACAATACAAATACACAAGTAATAATGGTTACCAAAGACGATACTTGTTTGAACTTTGTAGAGCAGTTCGAGATCTATTTAACGAAACTCGTGAAAGAGCTACCAGAATACTATCATTTGGCAAGCGACTGCGAAAGACTCTAGAACCAGCCATTGGCTTCGATATTTTAGATTTGGATCATTCCCAGCCTGATTTATACTGCTCATATTGTCAGCTTTTAGAAGCAATGTCCGCAGAAGGTTATGTTCTTGTTGATTTATCGGATCCTCTACTAAAACTAGATCTGCGGGATTCCAGTTCAAAAATGAATGGAGCCACTGACAGTACAGATTATGTTAATTTAGAAAACTACTGGGTTTTTATCCCAGACCCAAAGGAACAATTGGAAAAACTTGAAATGTCGAGGGAATGTAGTGGTGTCCCTGAATGGCTAACAGTATGGAGTCTTGTTGAAAGAGCACTTTTCAATCATCTTCTGACATCATCTGAAAACAGGCAAGGAAATGATCGTGGACAACAGCATCCCAAAACAGACTGCATTGTATTCGTAAAGAAACCATCTGAAAATGCCAATCTAAGAAGACAATCCGAAGTTACATTTCCTATTGGGAAAAAGATTCGTGGCAAGGGAAAAAGGCAACCCAATTGGGCCCAAGGAAAGAAACAGAAAACACGATCGGAAAGTAATCTGCGGGCACGCCTTAATATGAATGATGGTGGTGTGTGTATTAATGGCTGTATTAGTGGACTAGGATGTACTGTTTGGAATGGTAACATTGTGAAGATACATTTTCAAGAAAATTCGTTTTATAGTAAACAATGTCTATCATCACTGACACTACTTAGCAAATCTTTCAGGTTATCCCATGATATTACTGTGGTACTTGCATCTGCAGATGATGTTGGAATCATGAGAAAAGAAATGTCCGGCCTTTTCTCTTCTTTCGCGAAACTTAATGTTGCGCAAATGCCTATAGTGAAAGAAATTAAACAAGCATTTGACTGTTTACGACAACAAGTTCTAAAACTTTCAACTACTTTAAATGAAAGTATGCATCTTACTTTGAATTGTTTGGAATCGCAAAGTGACAAAATCTTACAACAACGTATTACAAGAGTAGGTTCTTTTGATATGGATTCAAAACAACAAGTTATGTCAGAAGTGAATGAAGTTATGCAATCATGCTTCAATTTTGGATTTGATTTCATAAAAGAAGCAACTAGAATCATGTCCGGTGAATATCGCAGCACAATTAATGAAATGCATATGGGACTTGCTTTGCAATGGATGGATTATGTGATGAAGCATAGGGAGAAAGGTAAAGGACATAGACCAAGATGGGCAAGTCAAGGGCTCACGTTTGTTGTAAACATTGATTCTTCTTTTGTTGCTTCTTTAGATGAAAATGAGTTTGCGAACTTGAAACAGAAAATAGATGCTTTTATCAGTCATCTGGTAGGTGAAAAAGACAAGGAAAGTCGTTCTTCCCATACTGATATACCGAGGGGAACTAAATCACTGAGTACACTACAAGTTCCTACATCAGAACATCAAGTTTTAAGATCTCTAAGTAATTCTTCAACAACCGATCCTGTAACTCGAGCTGCTATTACATATGAGGAAGAAATTGGTGCCTTGTCATTGGAAGAAGATGATGACGATGATGATGTACTTGCTCCATGCGATCGATTGAGATATGCTGTTGAAGAACTCGATATTACAAAAGACCGGAAGCGCATGCAAGCTGGTATCATAGGCCGAGTATTAGATAGTCATAAGCCAATTTCATTTGTCAGTTTAGGAGTGCGGACAGTCAATTTCAGATGGCAAAGAGGTGCCAGAGTTGGTGAGGGGGCATTTGGACGTGTATATACTTGTGTCAATGTAGATACTGGAACCATTTTGGCCATGAAAGAAGTCAAGTTTCAACCTAATGATTTACAGAAAATTCGTTCTGCTCTTGATGAATACACAAACTTTGAGGGAATAAAGCACCAAAATCTTGTACAATATTACGGTGTGGAATTGCATCGTGATGAAATGTATTTGTTCATGGAATACTGTGATGGTGGAACGCTTGCTGATATATGCAAGATCTGCTTACCAGAACCAATGGTCAGAAGATATACATCACAGATTTTGGCTGCTGTACACACATTGCATTCACGAGGTATTGTGCATCGTGATATTAAAGGCAGTAACATATTTTTGACAACAACTGGTGTTATCAAGCTAGGGGATTTCGGCAGTGCATTGAAGCTCAAAGATACATTGAAAACAATGCCTGGAGAAATGGTCACTCACATTGGAACAACGATGGCATACACAGCTCCTGAAGTCATAAACTCCTCTGAAAAAGTTGGATATGGCCGTGCATCTGATATTTGGAGTTTGGGATGTGTTGTCATTGAGATGGCTTCTGGAAAACAACCCTGGCATGACATGGAAGGGTTCCAAGTGATGTTCAGAGTTGGTTCAGGAGAGTCACCTGCAATTCCTGATATCTTAAGCGGTGAAGGAAAAGAGTTTGTAAAGATGTGTACAATTCCAGATCCTACTAAAAGAATGACAGCCGAACAGTTACTTGGACATCATTTCGTAAGAGCAGTTGATAATGATGATATATTTTGAGTGAGTCGCATATCAAGGATGTTGTCCCAAAAGGTGGGTTTTGAAAGCATTGAAAAATGTAGTGTCGAAATGTAATTCAATAACAAGACTGAAATACTCTAATGTAAATGCATCCTTCATTATGTTCATTATTTCTCGATTCCTCTTGTTAGCCAAAATTACTCATGAAAAAATGAAACATACATGATATAAAAATCCAAAAAATGAATGAATATATTAATCTAATAATAACTTGTGTAAACACTGCTTTCGCAAAGCAGTTTTGATAATTTTAAACCTTGTGAACAACAATATTGTCATGAAGATCATTTGAAGTTACTAAGTCGGATGCATGTCTTTAATATTCAAATATTCATTTCAGTAATTTTGCGTGGTTTGACCATGATTCGATTGAAAATGTATAAAACTTTAAAATTATTTTTATTGTAACCCAAAACTACCTTTACTACTATACACCCAGAAAAAATATGTATTTTTTTTTGAGTGTAATAACAAAATAGCAGAAATTCTTGTAGTGAAAGAAATTCTTGACTATTTATGCAGTGCCCTGATGTTATCAATTTTTTCTTTATTGAAGCCTTTTTATGAAGAGGGATTTTTCAAAAAGAAAAAGTGAATATGGGGACAAGTTGCAACAATAAACCATTGAGTTATCTCTTCATCAAGTTTTGTAATGTATTCTATGGTACTTTAGTTTCTATCGTTTCTTGATTTTTTCTACTTTTTTACTACTTGTTCGAAAGCTTTAAAAACTTCATGCTTGTTCAAGTAGTTTGTAAATATTGTTACATACTGATTCTGATTTTATGATATTTCTACTGCATAATGAGGGCTTTATTCGAATTCAGTTTAATTACTATTTTGTTAAACACAGGTGATACTTTGCTTTTGCCGGACTATGCAAATTTTTATTGAACTGCTCCCTTTCAACAATTATGCTTTGTCAAGGTTAAGCACTAAATGTCGAGAGGAATAAATCACGAATACTCTTGATTTCCCCATTCTTTATCCAAAAAACAGGGATTTTCCTACAAAAAGGCTGCTGGCAGCCTGTCTTAGAAAGTTAAATTATCCAACTTGCATTAATGTGATACCATTGTTTGTCTTTAGTGTTTGAACTATCTTATGAATTATTACTATTGTGACTGGTTTGCCATATAATTATTTTTGTGTAACGGTAGTATGATATCCATGACAAAGCCACTTCAGAATGTCCCTTCATAGTTTTTTTCAAAATGTCTTTTGTTCTATTTAAATATCGGTTGATGTATCAAATTTATAGTCTTAGAATGGTGAATCTATTTACTTTTTCTGTTCATTGTTGCACTCAAGAAAATTTACCTGACTGAAAACAAATGCCAAATTTTACAAGACATTCAGCATAGACATGTTTCTCTAGATGTATTAACTCTGGTTATGTCTTGCATGGTTTTTCAAACCATCTGGCAGAATGTCAACTACTGAAAGCATCTGAAAAATAGCTGTTGTTGCATAGCCGTTAGTCATTTAAATAAAGAGACCTAAATACTGTAGAAAGTAGTACTAGCAACTAAACTCTACATGGAGAATATCCCAAACAGAATTGCTACAAGAGAGAGGCATTTGCCCTGTGCGATGCTTATTGCTGATAGCCTCCACTACTTCTTTTGTCTTCTTTTAGGAAAATCATTAAGCCAGCACCGAAATCCCCACCAAAAGAGCATCTATATAAAACATTTCCAAGATAGTCACAACATTGAATTGTATAGATGCTTGAAAACTAATACTTATTGCATACCGGTAGCTATGTTGATCGCCTTGAATCTTCTATTTTTTCGAAAGAAAATGACAGGAGTGTTTTTCAAATCCAAATGAAAATCGTATCTCATTTCAAAGATACTTCATTCAGGAATTGTGAGCGCATGGAGATATCGTAGTTGAAATAATTTTGTCTAAATATCTTGTGTAAAGCATGAGTTACTGATGGATCATGCCGATGGGGTGCGGTACTCCTGTGACTTAATCTTGACAAAAAAATTTCTGATTAGGCTCAATTTATTCGGATTTGTTTTCAAACTTTTCAAGACAAGTGCAATTGAATATTACTGATCACTTTACAATCATTTCACTAATGGCCAAGCCATCAAAAATTTTTTTTCAAGGTTTGGCTTGCAGACTGTAAAGTGAATTTTTTTCTATGTTATTTCAAGAAAGTTTTTGCTCCACGACAATTCTGGCTGCTTTCATTATTTCATACAGGCAGGGATGTCCAAAATGATTCGAATGCATTCGATAATGAACATGTGTGATGTAGTAAAATCCTTGAATTTATATGTATTTCAGAATAGTGGCATATGGAAGTATGTCATTTTTAATGTATAAATCTAGACAAATTCAACAGAAAAATTTGTTTTTCTCCACATTGACGATTTTTGGGGAAATATGAAATTCGATTGAATCAAAATTTTGCTGATTTTGCAATGTCGATTTCTCTTTAAAAAGGTTAGAATGCTGCCTCTCATCAAAAACATGACTAAACTTAAAGTCTATTTAAAATTATTTTTTCAGGATGTATTCGAGATAGTAAAATTAGTAGTTTTGGCCATCCCTACATTTAGGTATATTTTTTGTTGTTAAATTTGATTGTAAAGGAACATAATAAACCTGATCTGATTGATTAAAAACCAATAGTGAAATCGAAGAACTGGTCTTGGTAACTGATCGATTCGGATAAAAAAATATTCAAGACATTCCTAGTACGGAATCTATCATTGTTATTTATGATTAGAAATATTAGTAGGAGCCATCTGATTATGTTTTTTTCAATTAAATCTTCTATTATTTGTTCTGTATTTAACTTTCTACAGTATGTTGTCGTTTCTTCATATGTTATAATTGACTCTTTGCTCAATCATCTGTGCCATAATTTCTAATTGTGTTTGTTTATCTTGGTCTGATAATGATACAATACCGTTGTATATTATATTGCGTTTTCATATTGATGGGTATATTATTTGTTCTTGCTCCATTTCTTGGTTTTTATTGTACATTTATCTTTTTTTTATCTCTTCAATAAATTAGGTAGGATTAAAATATATATATATATATATATATATATATATATATATATATATATATATAAATATATGTATCAGGAAGATGTCAAACTTATATCAAACTTTAAATGTGTATAGAAAACAGTAAACTTTCAACCAATTGTAGATTCTTTCCGATCCTTATGTTACAATAATGAGGTTGAATTAAATACAGTTATTTTTTCCCAATCAGATTTATTTTGTCAAGCACGAGTCTCGGCGATGCGATCTATCAGTGAAACATCTTGTCGAAACTTATTTTGACAGAAATTTTCTGACTTTGTTTTATAGATACTGTAACCATCAGCAAAAAGAATTGGACTCGACTAAAATTTGATTTTGGATATTTGTTCCGGTATTGAATTACAACAGAAAAAAGGCAGTTGTTATCTTATAAAAGCTTGTTGCGAATATCACACACAGTCAGCAATACTGCCTCAAAATCACCGAAATATCATATAAACAAGTCACACTCAAATACTAGACATAGGTACATAAAATTAGGGAGGGAGGAACGTTCTTACAGTTTTAATTGCAAGTTTAGAAAATTGATGGGATTTCAATAATTTGTTCTTTAATAAATAATTTAAATCAACGAAATATGAAATTCAGCTTCATAAATTTTTGAAATAATTTCGCTCTTGGTTACATTAGAATAATGTTTGAACTGAAGACTCATTGTGTATGATGAATATTTTATGGTAACTTTTGTGTATGATGGATATTTCATGGTAACTTAGGTTGATTTAAGGATGTAAATTGCTCAGTAAGCTATATCTCTCCGGAATTCTTCAAGTTTCAGGCTTGTTTGTGCCGAACAATTAAATATAAATGTCTTAACAAAGATCAATGTTTTAAACTTTAAACGACCTCTAGTCGTCACACAACCAGGATATTGTCTTGACATAAATAAAATTCTTTTGGTTGAAAATTTATGTAAAAGTTCCATAACCCAATGATCAGTATATCATGTGTTATAATTTTTTGTTCAAGCTTTTTTATAGTTTTCAACTTTTTGCAAAAATTTTGTGTTCCCTTTTTCAATTTCCTGAAATGGCCAACTTTTGTATACATTGTTTATTATTAATAGTAATATTGTGTCTTGTAGTAAATCTCAATGACTTTTCAATGTGGTGATGTGAGTCATGGGCTACATTTTTATATAACAGTGAGGTGCTGGGCGCATACAAAGTTATTGCCAATCATTAAAAGCAGTAAAGGAAATATCTGCCAATTAATAGGCTTGATTTTTTGGCAGTATTTAGTTAGAGCCTTGAATCCGCTAATTTTTTCTGAACATTTGTCATTGCTGGGTAATGTCCATATAACAATCATAATGAAACATTTTGAGCATATTCTATATATTTATGGTGGCTAAAATTAATCCTAGTAATTTTTACACATCAGGCACAGCAGTAGCAAGATGCCAGAAAAAATCGTTCTTGTTTTGAAATGCTTTGTAACGACAAACCTCAATTGGTAAGGGCTATTTGTCTTAAATGTTGGGATGAACATAATATTTAAGTCTTACAGTCGGTCATCAATGGATAACCAAAGTTTGATATGTGCTCCTGCTTCGCCAACACGATAAAAGGTGTTTTTGTTAAATATTTGGTCTATATATGGCTTCAAGGTCAGATGTGGATTCACCAAAAATTCCCCCGATATTCCAAACAGATCTGAATGGTAAAAGTTTTTGATTGAGGCAGTTCTTTCGCATCAGTTCATATTCCAACCGCTTGGTCATTCTAATGTTCAAATGAATCTGACTTCTGCATAATGCAGGAATGAAAGTTAACAACCTTCATCCCTAAAAATAAATATTTAATAAAGCAGTTAGATCAGCACCTTGCATAAAACTGACTCATGCGGTGTATAGATGTGAACCGGAAGCCAATTGCCCAGATCGGTTATATGTTTTGTTAGGAGGAACTCGTTCAAGAAGACCATCATGATATCTGTAAAATAGGTAAAGCAAGGCATTTTTTATACCCACTTCTTGGAGTGGATCACCCTGCCCAAAAACCCCTACAAGCAGCCACGCATAGATGGACAGGGTTAGAATTGCTGGAAAGGCTCAGCATACCCAAGTTATTACACCCTGGGTTGAGTGGTAGGCATGGATTGATCGGGACTCGAGATCTCCGTCTGATATGCCAACTTGTGCAACGACTATGCCATCGCGCTCACAATATGCATTACGTGTGTGTGTATAAGTCTGGACAATCAGGAGATGTGCAGCTTGAAACCTATTCCCAACACCCTTATCGAGTGAGGTAACTAACCTGGCGCCAGTTCCTCTTTCTCAATATAAGAATGAAATCCTGTCTTAAACGCTGGGGAGACGAAGCATGTGGTTGAACAAGAAATATTAATTGAAAATATTCGACCCGAAATCCCATACAATTGTATTTTGTGCCTTGGTGTCAATCTCCGCGGAATGCTTTGGAAAAGACCGGAGCAATCGCCCACACATGCTAGGCCGCCTTAGGATAGTGTGCATTTAAACCTTTCACCAAAAAGATGGAATGCTGTCGGAACCGGTTGAGTCATTTTGAACAGAATTTGACAATCGCTTCAAATACGAAGAACGGGGTCACTGACATTCTGCCTAATACAACATCTGCAATGCTTGGAACGTGAATGATTTTATACATTTCACATTTATTGTCTTCCCAAGATTATCATAACAAAATTCTCGCTTTGACATTTTTATCCAAATTGACTCAACTAACTGACGTTTCGGAAAGCCTGAACGCATTTGCTTCGGGGAGGTTTCACATTAGCAGAGTACTACTTCCTACAAACATGCCCAAACTCACGCATTAAAATACAGCTCAGAATAACGTGAAATATTTGTGATACATTTCTCTTCATTTTCAATCATTCAAGTTAACAAGCAATTAATTATTATTATATAAACAAGCGTACAGAAGTTAGTTAGGTAAAAGAAGTATAAGTTGCATACATACGGAAAACGATCAAAGAATCTTATTTTCATCTGGACGATAGTCCTTCATACTTCAAAACAATCCCGATAAATACTGCCTACATTTTAACATGGCTCATGAATAGTGTGTCCTCTAAATTCACTGAATTGGACAGTTTTTAAGGTACGAGAAGCATGCAATGTGCACAGACAATATGCTGTTTATTTCCACTTTCCAAATCGAACAGAAAGACCTCAACTATTATGCAAAAAAACAAGGCTCTCAATTTAATGATTACATACAAATTTTTAGTAAAACCGACAGAGTAACGGTTACAAATGGACAGAGCTAATACGTCAGTTGTGCTTCTCATATAAACATACATATTCATATTTTGGATTTGCATGAAAAGTCGTATTGCGTAGTGCAGCAAAGTTTTCTAGATTTTGTAACTGGAAGTTTATCTTAAAATAGTCTTAATGCTCTTTCTCATCAAAAACCTGGCTGAATTCAAAATGTATGAAATTCTTTTTTCAGAATGTATTCGGAACAGTGAAATATTCGGTTTTGGCTATCCCTGCGCGGATACTTTGTTAAGAATGAGTCACTGATGGACCATGCCATCGCAGAACAGTCCATCTGTGGCTCATTACTGGCAATTACACCGTGAGTCATTACTGAATGCCGTTCCTAAATTCAATGTTAAAATTTCAAATGGTTTTGAGCATTTAGCTTTAAAAAGGAATTGAAAAAAAAAACTATTATCAAGGCAGTGCAATTTTGGTGAAAATCTCACGAAGTGAAGAAAGAAATAAAATTTGCAATACACCCAAAATGAAAAGTAACAATTATATTTGTAATTTTACCATTTTACCATAAACAGGAAAAGAAAAAAAAATCAAAAAGGCACCTAAGCATAACTAAAGTGGATAGAGGCAATAACATTCATAGGAATAAATATACAAGGCAAACATGCAAGCAAAATAAGCAAGATATCTAGCACAAATACAAAGAGTGGTTGAAAAATGACAGCGGCAAATTATTTAATATCTAGAATGATTGAATCATCATGAAAAAGAATAAATTTATGTTTTAAAATAACTTCCTTTCGAAGGAATGTCCGATCTACGTTATTCATTCCTCACTCTCAACAAAAATATTAATTTGAAATTTTTCGGTACCGATATTTGAAAAGCTTGCTAAATTCATGAACACTGCTGAGTTGTCTACAGTTTGGATAAAGCCTAGTACTTTATGCATCAGAAGGTAAACGAATAGAAAAATGTTAGAGATAATACTTCAAGACATATAAAGTGTGAGAAAATAAATACGCATACTAAAAGCCTGACAGTAACAATATTTAAGTTAATGGGTTCAGAGTCTGGTGTCTATGGGGCGCAGGAGTTGGATGTCATATCCTATCAGTAATCACTGCACTTTAGTACGGCGGTTCAGTTCTGTTTCGGGTGTTTTCCGTTTAGAGTGCAGTTGCTGGTACTATGTCTTTTAGCTCTTTGCTATTAAGTGACCGTTAGTTGACTCCTTTTGGGCACTGGTTACGGCCTTGCTCAGAGTAAATTATCCCAAATCTCAAATTTTGAGCTACAAGAACTTGAGCAATGAGTCGTTGTTAAAAAGTTTATTCGATGCTGAATTTTGTAGTTTGGTAGACTAAAGTTTCAATAATCTATGTATATTATCATCAGCACAAAATTTGAACTGAAATTGCATCATTGAAAATGAGTATATGGTTACATGTTCGGTATAGTGAGACTTAGCAGTGAAATGTGAATCTGAAACAAACATCCATTTAATTTTTATACAGAGGGAGCTGTATCCACATCAGAAAAAAAAATGTCAATACATGTTTTGTTGAGTGTGGGTCACTGATGGATCGTGTCTATCTGTGGCTCATATTTAACAAAATATAATTACAGATTGGGTAAAGTGATATTGAGACATACCGGAGTATTTTTGAAAAAAAAACTGATGAGTATAATATATTATTAGAAATGAAGATATAGCTACCAGCATTAAAAGCTGAGTGCTGAAAACGGAGAAAGTGTCATCAACAATTAGCCAAATAGATAAGATTTATTTTCTGCCTATTATCAAGTGTAACAGATTTCTATGAAATTTCGAACGTTCATATAAAAAGTTTTAATACAAATCTTATTCCTGATTTTCTTTGTGTTAGGTAGACTTTCATGCAATATAAGTAGTTGAAGATTAATAAAAAGGTTACACAAATTTAAATCATTATTTCTCAATCTTCATCTTTGTTGAATACTTGCAAACGAAACCTGAAATAATAATTCAGAAAGTAATATAAGGATAATCAAATATCATTAATGATTTTTTAAGAGTCGTCAAGAACTTTCATGTCAATTAATGTGAGTGAACAAAAAGAAGCGTTCTTGAAGATTTTGAAGCTGCACATAGTTTTATCACTACCAGACGCTAAAAAAGACACATTGAAATTTCTTAAATAAGTGATTTATCATAAAATATAGCATTTTTGGCGAAACTTCTTATTATGACACAAATTTTCTTCTGATGTCCAGACAGCAAACATTCTCACAGTCTCAACTATGCTTTAAACTTTCCGCTATGTCATGTATATACACTAGACATACTGATTGAAAAATTTTAGGCTGCTGACGGTTCGCTGACAAGGCAGCGAAATGCCTGCCAAGAATAGTGATGTTTTTATCTCAATCAAATTATTGTAAAATTTAACATAAATCATGACTTTGCTGCAAAATATCAACAATTTTGCTTATCTGAAATCCTGAAATATTATACATCATAAATTTTGAATACTTACCATTTTTTTTTTACAGGAGTTTCCAATAAGTTGTAATTTGCAAGATCAACGTGGACCTGCCCCATCAACACTTTCTCAGACGATAAAAGACCCGTCTTATTTTTTATTGAAATATCAAGTTGATGCTCTTTAATTTCTCCTTGTAGCATTTCATATTCAACCCTGAAAAATTTGAATTGATTTGATGTTATTCTGATAGTACAGGTATATAATTATTAATCATACATGAACAAACCTGAAGTGATTTATCTGCAGAAGAGAATATATTCTGGAATTACAAATGGATTCATATATAGTATATTATTTTGATTAAATCGAAAGGTAATATTCGTGATTTCCCAACTTTCGTTCAGTCAACTTTTCAAAATTCATTTGAACTTTGTTGTAATCTTAGCAATTAGCAAATGAATCTATCGGAGCCACCTTGGAATTTTTTTCAGTCAGCGAGAGGAGGCCATGGCCCCCCTCCTAAATAAGCCAGTGGCACAACATTATATCAATGCGCTCGAACACAGTATGGTAAAAATTTAAACCTCAATAACTTGAAACTAGTAATTGGGCGTGACAAACTTTGTTCTCTATATGCTTAAACTACACCCTTCCAGAATTGCCTTGTATATATACATGATACCTCGTGCAAAATATTACACGGTATAGCGTGGGAGAGAAATGATATATGCATGAAAATATATTTATACCTATGATTGAAAGATTTTGAACAATTTAAATTTATATATATTTATAAAAGAAAACAAACTATCATCGTCATCACAAACCTTTCATTAAACACAGGATCAAGATTATTTTTTACGACTTTAGTTTTACGTCGTGTACTGGATCTTCTGCTCGGAAGTAAATAAATTCGAACATATGGATCGGACGTTTGGTCATCTTCATCACAAACTATCAATTTCCTGTAAAAATAATCATAATATAAGCACACAAGTCACACACTAAAATAGACTGTCTGAACGGGCTTCAAGTTTAATGGTAGTCTGAATAATGATAATGTAACATGAAGTTTTTATTCATCATAATTAGGAGAAATGGACCATCACAGAGGGATCTATTGGTTGTTTTAATGTAGCAGAATGTTTCATTGAAACTCACGAAAAGTTTTTACAAACATTAAATCATCCAAATTGAGCAGACATACTCAGCTTTATGAACATCAATCATAAGTTTTTCTTTCAGTTGCGAATAACTTAATGTAAGATTCAATCTTCCAAGAGGAAATTCTTCATTGCTACCTCCCTCAGTATCTCTAAATATACAAAGAATATTATTTGTGAATAAAATTAAATAGTACCTGACTATGGCCCTAAATACATTTCCCGAAACAGGTGAAACTTCATACATCCACAATATACCATAGAAAGGTTAAAAACGCATAATTCTTTGTATCTGTTACCATTGGGTTACCACTTTACACTACATACCATTGGGTAATGAAAAAATTAATTGACTGTTACAATTAATGTTGCAATCTGTAATTTTTATTTCAGATTTAAAAATTCTTACAGATAGTTTGAAAATCTAGCAATGAAATCTGATGTTCAAAATAATGAAATTTCTGGAAGAAATAACAATAAAATAAAACTTTCAGATTTGGCCATAACAGATTAATGAAATTCTGTTGATTAGTTTACAAGGTATTAAAAACTTCTCTTTTATGGTGCTTCTTAACCAGCGTGGCACTCTTGTTTAAACGTATGTCGGTCAATGTGAAGGTTTAATGCGCCTTAATCATAATACATACAATATATCAAACACTGGATCAGCTTTTTGGCAAATGGATGCATAGAATAAAAAAAAGCACGCATACACAGCACATAAAATACTCTTGTATGCAGAAGTTATGACAGCGTATTATAAGCAGTCAAAAACATGCTAAGGTTAAGGGAGGATTTGAAACATGGATTCAATTATTTAATAAGTTAAACCAAAAAGGTTAAGAAATGCAACATGAGGGCTCAAGGCAACAACTTACGGTATAATATCTGACAATTAATTTAAAAACCTAATTTTCCCTCACATTCTTGTCAAAATAGACAAAAGTTTAATAAGATTCAGCGATATTAATAAAATTTTCCAAGATCTCAAATTGTAAATACTTTTTGACTACTTTGAGGGAAGAGCAAAAATTCACATATGCATAAAAATGGCTTTCTTTTGGCAAAGCATTTTTGCTTTTAAGGAGATTGAGTGCGTCTTTCAGCACACGAATGATACTTCTCGTTCTACTGTTGTTAAATACCAATAAAGTCAAGTATTTTAATTTGGAATTCATCAGGTCGAAAATACTGTTCCAGTATTTTTCAAAGCAAATATTCAACTAATAAAAAAAACAATGAGGTGCAAGGAAGTAGTACGCACACATACCTTTTACCAAGTCTTTCTCTCAAATTTTTTTCTTCCTGAACATTTGAAACTTCCGAAGTGAAAGATTCAGATCGTCCATTAAGTTGTGGTTTCTTAGGAGAGTTTCCTTCATTAATATTCATAGAAAATTGTGTATATATATGTATAGAGTAAATACATAAATTTTTTGTGTGATGAGCCAGAATATAAGTATTGATGCGAATATATAAAACATACACATGCGGATTATATACTATTTAATAGAAATAGTTTTGTCACATAAAGGAGAAAAGTGTTAAATCTTGTTCTTGTTCAGGTATAAAAAAATTAAATGTGGTTTTCTTTAAAAGAATCAAAAACTTACAAAACTCTTCAAAAATCATCAGAGTCATTCATATCTTGAAAAGTTTCGTAATTTTTGATGGCCACTAATACGCAAAGAGCTACATATAATATAAGACCTGCATTCCAAATAAAGTGCAGTGAATAGTATCTGCACTGGATTATGGTAAAACAGTATACCACTTCCTCAGCATCCTTGTTCAACACACAGGGAATATGTTACACTACTATTAAGTCCGCACCTAAAGAGCAAACTTAACTTTTAACAAATAAATGATTATAAAATTTCCCCTTTTTGGGAAGTTTTTTGCTGGTGGAGGATTCCATTTTCCCGAGGTAATCAGCAACAAGCAAGTCTGTAGGTGACTCTCATCTATAGCTAATGCATGTATCCTGAATCAGGATACATGCATTAGCTATACATGAGGGTCAACTACAGACTTGCATGTTGTCATTTCTAATCATATATCATAAAAATATATGTTGTTAAGCATGCAAATACAGATGTCAATGAACGAAAAGACACACGAAATAAAAAAAAATATTCTAATGAGACATGCAAAGATAATTGCAATATTTCAAGAGCGATGTGTAAATTTGCTATCAAATTACTACGGTATGTTTTTAGCATTTGGTAATTCAGACAGAAAACTGCTAAATAAGCAAAGCATATTAACTATAACATCAAGCAAATCAGTTCAAACTAGTGTTAAAAATATGTAATGTTAAAAATGAGTAATATAATTTTGAGTGATATACGATTATGAATTGAAATGCAAGCTTTGAATAGACTGGCTGAATAGGCTGACAAAATGCAAGCTACTTTGCTACTCATACAGAAGCAAATTCGTTCAATCAGAGGAAAATTTAGTTAATGGACAGGAATTTAGGATTTATCATATATCTTTATCCCGAGTGTCTGGCAGTAACCAAACTGTCTAAAACAGTGACAAATATTTATTGAAGTAATCAGAATCTATTTTTTTTTATCAATTATAAAATTTCAAATGAATTCATTTTTTAACAAATTCACGTTTCAAAACTTGACCTAAATCACGAATTCGCTAAACAACAGGTTAAAAATTCTAAAAAGAACAAATTGTGAATACGCCATATTAAATATGAAAATAAATTGAGTTAGAAATTTAACCAATTACAGTACGTTGAATTTCAAACATCCTCTTAACATTACAGTAGGTATTATATGCAAATTTATCATATCATACATGCATCCAAAACAGAGGCAAGAAAAATATCCAGCGATGTACACCACATCAAACTTGCAAATACAAACATTGCAGAAGAGCATAAAAAGAAAGTACGGTGCAATGCAGGCAAGGTACAGATGCTGAGAAGAAATTATAACGACCAACTTATTCGTGTGAAATAATTACAATATAGTAATAATATAGGATTGCACAACTAAGAGCAAGAAGATTCGTACAATATGCTCGTTCATTTCTTACCCACAAAATATGCCAGAGTTTTATCAACTGTAAGTTACAAAATTTCAAGCATCACAAAAAACATTCAAAATTGAAAGGAAATATAGTTTGAAAGGATAATGTGGTCATTACTAATTGGTGAGATGCTTCATGAGATTCGCTGATCAGACTAAAATTTTTTTTTTAACAGAGCATTCGCAGCACGAGTTTGATAAAAATCTCTGTTGTTCAATAAGGGAAATTCCATTCGAGAATATTTTACGCACATATTTCGTTTTAGTTCAGTTCTGATCTCTGTTGGATGTCGCTGATAAGGCGGGATTCATCTGTGCCTCATGTGTCACAAAATCAAAATTCTCAGTGGACTGGCCCCCCATTAGACAATTACGTCTTAGGAAGGCGATTAATGTAAAGGTAAAATATAATACAAATACAAAATCCCTCCTTACGATGCCTTAGGTTTTAGTATTTTGTGACACTAAACAGAAAACAAATCTTGATTTATACCAAATATTTAGGCAGATTAGCAAAAAAGTATTTACAGTTATGACGAACAAAGAGAAATATAATTTCGATGAAAAACTTCTGTAGGAAAAGATTTTATAAATAAAATTGTAAAAAGATCACCGATAAAGTTATTATGAATTATTTAATGTTGTGAGTTATTTAGGTTGTTAGTCTGATGAAAACCAAAACAATTGGTATATTGCTTCAAAAATTTTGTGTATTAATATAAAAATCGGTAAACAAACATGCTTCACCAAATGAAAACAGATTTCCTGAGGAAACGCTTGCATATTTACGGTCAAAGAAACCACTAATAAATATGATAGTGGCATGCACATATTTCATGACATACCAAAATCAATCCCGAAATCATTTGTGCTGGAGTTATCTGATACAGAATGTGTGTCTAATACAGAATCAACAAAGTCATCACTGGTCGAAGCAGAAAGTCCAGAAGGTTCTAGATCTAGATCAGATGAATAACGTGTGAACACTACCAGGATTATTTAGTAAATGTATAAAATTGCGCAACCGGTATGATACGAAACGATCGATTGTTTTACCAATGTTTCACGAGTCTATGAAACACACTTCATCAGGGCAATGATACCTGATCATTGCCCTTATGAAGTGTGTCTGCATAGACGCTCACAACGTTGGCACAACAATTTATCGTCTTGTATCATACCATTTGTGCAACCTATATTAGAAAAAATGACATATATGAGTTTGCAAAACAGTGAAAAACTACTCAAATTCAAAAAACTTTGCAATACTTATTTGGTAAATTAAAAACCAAAAAAATTCAGTAAAATGGGAAATGATGATCATAAAAAACTATTGTCGAAAATGCATCACTTAAGGCATCTCCAAACCACAAAATGGATATTGAGTCAGAAAAATGTTTATTTAGCATGAGTCACTGATGGATCGCGCCGCCAAGGCGCGGTCCAGCAGGCGGTGGTACTTGATAAAATGGAATTTATGATTGGGAATGTTCTATATTATCAGGAGAAAAAGAGATGTAGATAATGTGACTAAGGATTTAGTGTTGTGAGTGATGGTTTGCTCATGTGGGTGATGATGAAATTAGTATTTCTCAAATAATTTGTTAAAATGCAATGAGGCATAAGCACTCTATTCTAAAGTGGGGACAGATCTAGAGGTATTGCTTCTAAAAACCCTTTTTGACCCTCTTTACTCCTTGCCATATCTTATATTTTGATTTCGAACATCTCTATGAAATTTGTTTATATCTTACATAAATCCTAATATTAGTCATACAATTTGTGGAATAATTTGACATTGTTGGTCGTCATAGTGGTCTATGTGGTTTTAACACTCTCGTCAATATACTTTATAGGGATGAGGACTCCTCACATCTCATTCCTGCATTATGTACATTTCATATAGTTCTTTGCACACTAGTGGCTTTGTGATAACTTTAATGCATATAAGGTCTCTTGCAGTTTTGGTCTGAGCAAATTTTCCCCAAAAAAAGTTTTAATCATTTTAACTGCGGTGCTAGGCGATGCTTTCTTAAGAGCTCACCTTTCTGAGTATATTTAAATGGAACAATAGCTATAATATTACACTTCTCAACAAATATTCTTATAGCTGAAATAATCTTTAGATGACCTATGCTTGATAGTTGTCTTTGTCTTATACCACATATATATTTTACCACATCATACTTTCAACTTTTTCTTACAAGAATCGTTTGTACTTGTTTACTTTTCTTGAAAAACTTTAAAACTGAATGAATGGTCTTCAACTGTACATATGACACAACAATTTGAAATTTCTATATCTTTTGAATAATTCTCTTTTTGTTATTTCTATACATTATCTATCTGTTGCTCTTGTAAGGACTCTTCCTTTTCTTGACCGGTAAACCTGGTAAAGTCGATCAAATTTTATAATATCTTGGTTACATAAATGGGCTGTTGATTACTAAGAATAACACTAAATTCACTCATAGTTCAGTTAAACTAATAAATATAGTAACCATGGTTAAAAAGCATTGATTTTGTTCAAATCTCCAAAGCTTTTTATTTCAATCCTTCAGATTATGCAAAAGAAAAAATATATAAGAGTCGAAAAAAAAAAAAAAGACATTTTAATTATTTTATCAATCTTATAATTAGGGAATGAAAAAGGAATTCAATCGTAAATTTAATCTCACACTCTACTATATTAAATTCAACGAGCACACAAGAAAATTCTCTAATTCTAATGAAATAAGAGGTATTTACCAGATAATTATGTGATTATAACTAGGATTCTCCCAAGCAGAAATAAAATTGACCGAGCACATTAGGTGGAGCATGAGTCACTGATGGATCGCAATGCCGAAGCGCGGACCATCTGTGGTTCATGCTTGACAGAACATAATTTGTGATTGGATCGCTCTCAGATTTAAAATTTCAAGACATGGTTCGTTTTGAATACTTAATTAGAGTTACTTATCAATTTTTTTCTTAAATAGAGTAGATTCAAAAAGACTATTCGATTCGATCGCAAAAATGCTATACCGAGTTATGATATTTACCTTTAGAACTCTTTCTTTCCTTATCCGAAGATTTTGCTTCATCTCCTTCATTAGTTGAATACCTGGATTTTGCGACGACGAAAGCTGATTTTGTGTCATCGCCAGGAACTACACGCTTCTGCCTGGGGATCAGCAACTACAAAAATATAAGTTAAGATTTTCATATTTTCAAGTAGATTAAGTTTGTTCAATATGAAGTAACATCACACTTCTCTTTTCTAGATGGTACAAGTCATGCTTTTATACTAATTTAGTAAAAGAATGGGATACTTTGTGAATTCGAATGCTATTGGGATATATTAAATAACAAAATCATATAAAATCAAATGCTTTCATTTGCATAGAAATATTTGATTCATTTCAGGCAAATGCTAAGGAAAACATTATTATAAAATGTCTTGTTTCAAGCAAACAATCACCAAACGTATGATGAATCATGTTTTCTTCCTCTTGTTGTTTTCTATTAGTAATGTCAATGAGTTTGAAGCTGTTTATATAATTTCATTACTGTCAGTTTCGTCAAGTGACAACCCTATTTTAGTGTCTGAGCACCAAGTAGTCTCCCAAGTCTTCTCCAAAGAAAGAATTCTTTACTTAAGAAATAATGTCAAAACCTACCCTCGCTGTCAGTCGCATCTGAAGTTGACTTTTTGGTCCAGAGTTGAGTAAATGAAACGGTTCCTCCTTCGTCATGTCTGGTGCTTTTAATAGCTGATTTATTCGAACTTTTAACGATCCGAGTAATTCATCTTTTGTATCTCCATCGTGAAGCTGGAGGTTAGGAGAACAAACTTTTATCTTTGTACTTCTAATTACCGGTACTTGTGATATAAAATCAAAAATTTTGTTCTGCCAAGCATGAGACACAGATGGACGGTGCCTACACGGCCCGATCCATCAGTGACTCATACTTAACAAAAGATTGATAAAAATTTGATAAGAATATTTTTGACAGGGATTGGTCATAATAATTGCATGAATTATCCATTTCAGAATTCTTGCCTTCAATTTTAACGATATGGATTGTTTGGATCCAAACAATAGAATATGAACAAACCAAAATTGGCAAAAAATAAAATTCATTTTATTAAAACAAAGATGCGCTAAGCAAAGACAAAATAAAAATAGGGCTCATAGGATGAGTCCAAAGAAACTCGAATCCAGCATCACACAAGACGACACAACTCAAGAAGATAACGATTAACCAGAGATTTTGCAAAAAATTAAATCAGACTCCAGAAAACAGCGCGAAGAAAGGAAGGTACAGAAAACCTCAGCTCCAAATTTAAAATAATTTTTTTTTTCAGAAATTTAAGCATACCTAAAACATTTGTGAAAGAATGTATCATATATCAATCTATCTACGGTACATACATTGAAGAAGACAACATCTACTGATTGCAAAAAACAAAGTGGGAAGGAAGTGTTGGTGAAAAGAAAATTATAATCACTACAAAAACACATAGTGCAAACAGTGTGCGTGATCTTTCACATCATTTACAAAAATTTGTTTTCCTGTACTTTATAATTTTTTTTTAATTCAAGGCAAACACGGATTCAAATATTATTTTTTACAAGTACCGTAATACTTTTTAGAGATTGAAATATTAAGCTTATGCCATATGTAAGTATTAGTCGCCAGGTATGTCCAGCCAGGAACATTTCAGAATAGTGGTTGGCTTATGTAAATGTCGTTTTTATTGCATAAATTGGTATTAACGTAACGGAAAACCATTTTTGCTCTCAAATTTATATTGCTTTGGAGAACAAATAACTGTGGCCTATATATTCTTCCAGGTTTTGCAATTAATTTATTTTTTAAAATTATTAATATATTTTTGGGACGACTTTTTTAAAACAAATTTTAAATAGTGAAAGGTGCAGTTTTGACCCATATCACATTAAAGACATCTGCAAAAAGAAATTTTATCACAGTAGTTGTTACAAGAACCCACTTCTGATAATCAATATTGAGAAATACTACAAGCCACAATATCAGAAAGTTATTGTTTACATCAGGTCTGTAAATGTGTGCTGTAAGGAGATTAGTGATCATAAGTTTTGGTTATAGGTATCGCACTGGTGGAAAATTGGCGATCTGAGGGTGACCGATGGCTAAAGATTTATAGCGACAATTTCAAAACTTTGACATGGAACAATATTGTAGACATGTGCGAACAAAACATTAGATTGCAGTTTCAGAAACCTGAAGAAAACCAGGATTCTTCATCCTGTCGGCACATGGTAGCCCTGTAGGTAGGTAGAATTGCTTCAACATATTTCCTGTGTGTAGCACTCCTACACTTCCCTAACAACAGTGACATTATGCTTCAGGGTACAGACGCTGAACTACATTTTGTAGTAGCTCTTTGCCATAAACCATTAAATGGCCGTTGGTAACTTCCTTTTAGGTGATGCTTCTGGCCTTCTTAGTGAGTACTTCAAAGAATGAATACAGTTCTACAACATTAGCATCCACATCAAAACCATGGACAAAGTTGCAATCAAGTAGCTAACTACTTATGAATATAATAAAAATATCATTCACAAAACTAAGTTTGGTTTGATTATATATCATTTCTTGTTATAACCTTGTTAATACCTTCTTGATATATCTTCGATACAATTTTATTTTATTTTAAAACTCACAACTATTTGCAAATGATTTGAATCTAAATATTAGCATTAATCATCAATTTAAATCCTATATTATACTTCCCACATTAGTTATAACTTTTATTACAAAATCTACCACACATTGACTATTTTCACTCAAATTGTAAGCTTTGCAATCGACACACTGTTCCAATTACTTACAGTTTTACAGCGCCGTCTTATACTTTTATTAACTTGACCGATAAAGTTGCCAAGACAAATATTTTTGCTGCTTTTCACCTAATATTATAGAAATTTTTGCATGCTACTTCATATAATGTAATGTAGCCAATGTAACCACTTTAAAAAGGAACTGTCAGTCAATCATTTGTGTTATAAAACAATCCTAGTTTTTGTTCATATAAAACATGATTAACAAACAAATAATTAATCAACGGCTCATAATTGATGCGTCTCAAACACATGAGAACATGTCTTTCAACACTCTCTTTCTTGGATTTTTTGGATAAATAAATAATTGCAGAGCCATACCTTCAATATCATTGATGTTCAATTTCAGATGATACAAAAGTATCATATATAATCAAGCAGTTGAGAGACACTTTTGGTCAGTTTACAATAGAATGTTCACCAGGAATGTTCTATTCGAAAATATATTTCAGAATCAGAATATTCTCATGATTAACTAACTAACTCACTTTGAAATTTAGACTTTCCATTCTAGGATTTTGAATCAAAGCTCTGAAGTTTTCTTCCCAAACTGGATTGTTAGTGTTGGGGGCCACCTGGAGAATGAAATATGATTGTATGGTAAAAATATTAAAGTAAGCATTGTTTAAATATATAAACCTATATACAGGACTGGTATGAAAATTAGTTAATTCAGTTGAGTCCAAAAATGTGTTATAGAAAAAAAGACAGCCAAAAACAGTGACTGTGATGCACTTTAATCGCATTTTCAGCAGCAAACTATGAAGCGTCCACAAAATATCAACTGTGTTCAAGATAGAAGACTTTATAATGACAAGCTAAGCCGTCAGCACAGACTTGATATAATATCTGTACTGATGTACAGCACATCGAGCTTACCAACTGAAAACATGACCAAGTTTGTTTAGTTAAAATTGTCACATAAAAATTTTCATTATCATACAAAACCTAGTTGATGCCAATTTGTTCTTTCTAGGCAATGACAAATGCCTGATTTTGTAATATTTAGCAATGCAAGACAACTAATATCAGAATTTTCCTCTTTTTAAATGATATACCATCTGCTCTTCACAGAGTGGATATCGAAAACATTGCATACCTTGGTCTTCAAAGGTTTTGTTCCTCTTGGAAGTGTAACTTTTACTATTGGGCTCGGTTCATATTTGCCATCGATGAAACCCTGGATAATTCAGAATAAATTTATCAAAAAAATAAACATTGCCTCAACATCAAATTAATATCAAAATTGTATGATTTATACTGTAAGGGAAAAAAATTATATACTTAATCTTAATAGTATATTATACAATTATATTTCTTTTATATATGATAATAATGATGAAAAGTTAAATTAAAAAGTAAAACATCCTGGCTGGGTTGTCAACAGCAAATGGACTGGATCAGTATCGACCATTTCTAAAGTAATAGCATCAGTAATCACTATCAATCATTATCAAATAAGCACAGCAAAGCTTCATGAGGTTATTCACTATCGAATATAAGACTATTTGTGAAATAGAATATGATAAAAAAATGGCTTCGATGCTAAACAGAATTCCAGACATTGGGGCTATTCGGTTTTAAAGGGATGCCCAATACTAAATATCTCAACTTTTGGAATACCTTCTAAAAAGATTGACATTATTCGAAGTGCATAAAAAAGAAGAATTTACTGCATACAAAATATGTCCATTTTAAATGTATTCAAACATTCTATTAGTTTTGGTCATCCCTGCTAAATATTATACATATTGATATTAAACTTCACATAATGTAAATCCATGCTTGATAATAGCTATTAGATAAAACATGCAACCAACATGCATAAAAATATTTATACTAACATGCAGTTTTATCCAAATAAAATTTTTTTATCTCCAAGCATATGTCAGCGACGGACCTTGCTTCTGCGACAAGTTCCATCAGTGACCCACACCAGAGAGTAAGATACTCAGAATACAATTTCAAGATAATGTACAGTATAAGTCAATGAGGAAAAGAAACCATGCAGCATGTTTTGAAAACTTGCCAGACAGTCGGACCTGACAATAAAGTTATTGAGGGCTATTATAAACATGCAAATACATGTAGTGTGCATGTGTGTGATATGTAACCAACTTAAAAATGCTAACGGTGGTTTATTTTTTGATTATTAAAAACACATGGTATTGCCTTTGCAATATTGCAACTATTGCCAATTATCCTAGAGGTTTTCAATCAGAATGTTTTTGTAAAATGACGCTAGTCACTAGTAATATTATTAACTGTGTTGTTGATTCAAAGGCATTCAATAGATTGTCACTGGTTTATTTTGGTGAGTCACCAAAACCATCAGACGTAAATATAGATGCATGACAAAAATATGTTAACATCGACATTGTCAACTATTTAGAACAAATAAACATTGAAACTTGTTTTATCCAGTTTGAATGCTTGAATAATGAACAACTAGATTCAGTGCACAAAATTCTGATTAAAAAATCATGATTCAATTCCATCTAGTGAATAATCGAGATAACAAAATTTTTCACTGCAAATGGAAGCATTTACGTTGAAGAAAAATCTTGGAAATTTTCTTGCGTATGAATCCTTGTAAAAAGAACAAATATGAATATTTCATCAAAAAATTCTGTTGAATCAAGGTTGTTTTGTAAAGAATGAATAGAAGATGAAATGAATTTTTTTCTGTCAGGGATGGGTATTTCTTATTTTCCATTTCTGCATTTCATACAGCTTTTTGCACAATAGTGGTCTCAGAAGAATTTTCAAGTACAATATGTCTCTTGCAGCCTTACTCTGAGTGAATTTTTCAATAAAAAAATGATGATGACACCAAGGTGTGTTCATCCATCTTTGCCTCATGTATTACAAATTCACATTTCGAATTGGGTATGAATAAATTACTAAATTGAAATATTCATAAAAAAATCTAATTCTTTTTTGTTTTTGGACAAGAAAACATCATTTCTAACAAAGATTATAGTTGGTCAATTTGAAATATTTTGCTCTTTCGAATCCCCGGTAAAAATATCGAATAAGGGGCCATTATGGCCAATGCTTATGGAATCGATGGAATATAAAGAAAACAAGTTCTATCCATTCAGGAATTTTTGTTTTGTTGAGCCCAACACAAGCCATTGATGAATCGCACATCATCGGCATGATAAATCAGTGCCTTATAATCAACAAAGCATGTTTGGTTCCAACAAACGTCTGGGTAATTTTATCATCTATTGAATACCGATCCCTTTCTACTTCCAAGCAGACACTAACCAGCTGTGACAGCATTCAAAATGACAAATTAAGACATTCCATTAGGGTCTATAATAGTCATGAAACCGATGGTTATGATGATGATGATGATACCGATATTTAAAGAATGTGAAGGGATATTGTTTCAATGTTTCACGAACTAGCATTGCGATATCTAACCTTGTAACTTTTTAAAGATAAATAATATCAGAGTTGAGAATAAAATGGCGTCAGCTCCACACAAATTTTTTTTATTTAATTATAAGGCTGAATTTTGTTCAATATACATATTCAAAATATTCCTTTCTGTTCATGTTACTATGAATACTTTTTTAGTCAATTGTGAAATGAACTGCTAACCGAGGTTTTGTTTGTACAAACTTTGCTCTTATAGTTCAATTAGTTGTCACTTAATACAATAGATTTAAAACCGAGTACTACTAAAGGAATGAAAGAATGGAAATTAGAAATTTAACTTGTCACTCATTAGAGTGGACGACTGAGCATAGATCTTAAACCAGCTTTAAGGACATTAATAAACAGGGTTAGTGCTTTCAGAAATGCTAAAATATTGTTAAAATCTGATTAGCAACGTTTCCTCTTATTCATACTATTAGAAAACTTGTTACAGTGCATTACGGTTACTCGAACCAAACCAAAAAAAAATACATTGAAACATGTTTTTGCAAATGTTACTCAACAATAGCATAGTACTGACGCCTGTGACGCTTGCTCGACAGTTTTATTAGTTTTATTATTACTCCTTACAGTAAAAACCATTAATATATCGATAAGTTATTATTGACAAGTCACCTCCTACATTAATTTACCAGCAAGAATGCATAATAGAAAAAATTACTTTGCCGATTCTCATTATTGTATTTGCTTGCTGCATAAACGCTCCCTAAAAATGGAACGTTAGACTGATATTTTTGTTGGGAATAATATATATTACATTCAAAAACGTTTTTTAAGAAAATCAAAAGTAGATCCTGATGTCATCATGTACTTCACGTTCACATTAATTTTTTGCAGTAGGATAAATTAGCTTCTGCACATAAATAAAATAAACCATACATACAGTAATCAATAAATTACATTCAGGCAATTAATCCTTTTTGATTTCATACATGTAAAAGAAGAATTTGATCAAAGATAAACCGTCCCAAATAATTTAATTCATACATAATTCAGAAGTTGAATCATTTCCCTGGCTTACTGTTGATTGCATATTATGTGCATATTGAAATAGTGAGATTCGATTTTTTGCTTATCGCAGAAAAAAATTGATTCCGGTCAGAGCGCCTTACAAAGCTATTCAAAATGCATTCAACCTAACTTGCAAACATACACCTTGTTACAGAGGAATAATATTCATATCATAATCTCAAAGCTTAAATACGGGAGATCTTTTTCAAATAAACGTACTGCAAAGACTAATGCCAGTATGCACAAGTAATTAGAATTAATTACTTAAGCAAGTGTTTTCACTTGAAGTAGTATTTAAGAGAACTTAATTGGCTACGTCACAATGAGATATTGTAAACGTCATGAAATTACGATCAGCTGTACATGAGGAAATCCTAGGGGACAGAGTAAAGCGCATTCCAGCAACGGTGCTTGATTAGTCCAATATTAGTGAAACTGACGCCTTAAAAGACGTCAGCACCACAAGTTTTAAAGTTTCACCAGATATTCGGGGGCAATCAGAGATTTTTATAGCGTCATTTTGCACGGTACAAGTTTCACCATGACCGTTTGTCGCTTTATCCAAATATTCCAGTGCCTGCATATTAATTCCTGCTGTTTCTCAAAAACTTCGGCAAGAAAGTGCAGAATGATCATTTATAGCTAATGCTTGAGAAATTTTTACAACATAATTTTCAAATATAGGTATAATTGGTAGAAAGGTGTGAGAAGGGGTTCTGCACAACCAATACCTTTTGTACTTCATCAGAAAACTTGTGCCAGAACATATTTTGTCAATTATAAATGGTAAAATGCGGCATTGAGGTCTGTAAGATTGGACCACAGCCTATGTTTGACAAAATAAAATTTTTGATATCTATGGCAGCCACGCAACTACGCCTGTTTCAAGCAAGCTACATCTATTACCTCTAGATTGGACCAAGAGCGCAAAAAAATCATACAGTACAGTGTGCATAGGCTAATATTTCATTCAACGACGGACAATACAACGTGTGTTTTACGCAAAAAAACAATATTTAATAAATGGGTCAACAGTACAAAAGAGCCATCAGAGTGTTTAACACACACGCAGAGATAGAAAACAATTGCTCAAGAAAATTAAGTAATTACTTGAAATCAGACATTGTTGAGCGAATTTCCAAGCAATGGAAGTTTGAGGATACCGACAAGTATTACTTGAAATTGGAAGTATCACTTGAAAGTCATGTTCGACATATTGTTGCTTAATACCAAATGACACTAAAGTAATTACTTAGGTACTCGTCAATGCTCGAATACGGGCATAAGAAAAGCAAGATAATGGAGTTGTTGAGACAGAAGATTCTTCTCTAAAGGTAGAAGTAATGACTGCGATAGATAAACTTTTAATAGTTGAAACTTGAAACAAATATCCCCCATGCATTTTTCAGTGTTATTTTTGCACCATGTTATATTTATCTTACCTCAACACCGTCTATTACTGATATCCCAGTATCCTCATGAGCTTCAAGCTGTGAAATCGCACACTTCAATCGTGAAATACAAATGCCAATACAGCAAAAAAACAAAAAATCCCAGAAAAAAAGAACAAACCATGATCAAACTGTCATTCACAATGTTGAACACACGAAAATGCAGTTACATATTATTACCACTATTTATACTATATTTATCACTAATTATCAAAAAAAGTTTTTTTAACGATGACGCTGCTTTTATGTAGTACATTTAGTATAAACCTTTAAACAATTTTTATCACAATATATATTGTGATAAAAATTGTTTCGAAGTTATTCTAAATGTTATAAATGTATAAATATATCTAGACTTTATTATGAGCATCTGCGACGTTTTGTTGTACAATAACACTTCTGATTATAATTAGAATATTCTCTCTCAATTATATTTTGTCTAAGGTTCGACAAAACAAATTATCCAACAAGAAAAAGGGAATAAATCGATCTGTAGTTTATAGTCAACAAAATGTTATTTTCGAAGAAATCACCACACAATCCCCAAAAATGACATTTATCATCTGTGTAATGCTGCATCTTTCATCCCAAAAAGTAAAAAATAGTAAATGAAACTGTTCTCTTTCAGTAGTTGTATTATAGAATTGTATATTACTATTGTAAGATTCAATTTCATTGTATTTGATAACATTTTTATGATGAATGCATATACTAAAATTTGCCATCTTTGGGATCTATGCCACATAAATCAAAACTTTTTGTTATCTTATATTTTCTATGAAATTGATCAAAATAATCTATACTATCAATACCATATTATCTAAATATTACAATAAAATTATATTGGTTAGGTCAGAAAACGATGCTACGTGAATTATGCTACGCTCTTTGGTAATGCTTAATGCCAAGCTGACGAGGTGTTTCTCCTACGGATGTCAGAAATTTTTACATTCATTTTTAAACTAAAATGCATCAAAATCCTATATCTTTTTTTTGGGTATTTTGCACAGTAAACCTTTTGTAAATCTTCCGATGTGAGTCATTTACTGCAGCTGTCTGAATAGTAGAGTAGTTTACATTCTGCTGGAAGTCACAGCAGTAAAGTCACAGCGTCTGTTTACACTTGTTAGAAATGAAATTAGTACAGCAGAAAAGCTAGAATGAATTCTTACAATACTCAACTTAGTTATAATGAGCACTTTAGATGTCAATATTTTGTTTTAACTTGGGCATTTTTTTCTTTCGGGAAAGACGCAAACGATATTTCGTCGATATCGTTGGTTTAGGAGTCTCCAGTCAAACTTAAAATACATACCGGCAAATCTTTTGCACTATCAATATAAATCTGTATCAAAGCTGAATTGAAATCACGTCTTCCGGCATATTCCATTGCCTGAAAAATATGTTGTTTTTTTTTTTTCATTTTTGTGATTCATTCACAATATCAAAATTATATAGGGAGTTGTATACTTAAATTCAATGAAATATAAATAATATATTCAATAAACCTGAAACAAGTCAATTGTTACATTTTATTAAGTGACATTACGAGGCCAATCAAAACTCTATCTCCAATAAGATATATTCCAACAAATTTAGGTGCCTTATTCAAAGTCACTTTTACTTGAGTACCAATATTATTTTCAAATTCAGTTCAGTGATTTATATCTCCTTACATTTCTCTCATCCGCTGGATTATCAGAAAGATCCAACCATTCCAATTTAACATGTATCATTCCATGCTTCACATTAGATAGAGGAATCCACTGTTAGAAACAAAATAAGTTTAATTCAAACCCTGAAGTTACTCATCACCAGGAAGCGAGAGCAAAAACATTTCAATAAATTCAGTCAAAACAGTTCAATTTTCTTTTCCGGAAAAATATCCACTTAAAATCCAGGAAATAAACTAAACCAAATGCTCATCGCCTTTTTTAAAGCAATTTTAATTCAGAGGGAAAATCTGAAGCTTTCTGCTTAACATATATGTCAAATTTTGCAGTAAAAACATTCAAAAAAATATTAAAATCATATTTTCACTAAAAGTAAAATACACAAAAAAATTGTAGTAAGAAATTAATGCCAATTCATTATCCACGATTAGAAATTATTTAAAACAGTTCTAACCAAAAAAAATTGATAATTGGAAAACCCAAATTGGCTGATACATCAATTACCTGATAAACTCCAGGAAATATAATAACATAACCATATTTTCAATGAGTATTTGCAATATTACTAAGCTACATCATTTTCCAATACTAATGATTTTGATAGCAAATTGATCATATGCTATTAAATTGTAATAAACGAAATATATTGTATTGATTTCCTGAATGTATTCATCCAAATCCAATATAGCAGTAAACAGAAAGGGATTCCTGGACAGCAGTCTGAAGTTAGTGGGCATTATATAGTATACTCATTCAGAAATTTCATTTTGTCAAGAATAAGCCACAGATGGACCGCACCTTGGCGGTGCGATCCATCAGTGACTCATACTTAACGAAAGATTGTTGGAGAAGAAATTTCTGACTTGGTGATATAGTCTACTCAGTATTCACCTCATCAATGACTCCTTCATTAAATACATGCTTCATCTGTACCGAAGCTCTGTATTAAAAAAATAATTAAATAAATGTTAGAATATAATATCAACAGCAACCAGTTTCACAAATCACGTCATTTTCCATCCCAGTACATTACCGTAATTTCTAAGTCAACAATAATCAAATTAGCAAAACAGCTTATCCACTCTTCCTTAAAAAAAATACGGACGTCTTCTGGAACCACTAATGTGCAAAGAGCTACACAAGCACAGAAACGAACTCTAAGCGATATATACCTACAAGAGTTTTAAAGCGTAAAGCAATGCAGATTCACTTTCAGAAAAAAAGGCATAAAAGCGATGAATTCCCAAAGAAACAAATTTGCAGAGAAACTGTCACTGCATTAAGACTGTTTGTGACACAGTGGAACATACACAAAGTATGGATATAAAATGACATACTAAACATACAAACTTATTAAAAAATTGACTTCAGATTGGGGGTTATTTTATTTTTTGAATTCCGTACTCCTTTTGTGTGAAATGACAAATTTCTAACAAGACAGAAAGAGAGACTTCATCCATAGTAATCGTAGAAAATTGACAATATAACCTATTCAAATCAATCGTTCTATCTGCTTCAAACAATTTAAAAACACAAATGTGGAAGTTATACTTACGATCCTAAATAATCAGCTTTAGTGAGAGCACCATCATGATCATACAATGTTATTTCGATGGTAGAAGTATGAACGTCCATCACGATCGCATCGAATGTTTCATTCCAAACTGGATTGACGTCGTGTTCAACAACTTTAGTCCGGAATTCATGATCTCGGCCAACTTATTGAAGAACATAAAATTTTTGAGACAAGAATTATTAAAGACTGTTAAACATTCACAAGAACATAATATACAATCCATACAAAGATTAGCGGATCTGCTGCATTCATACATTGCCTGTTACATATTTATCAGCAAATATCCTGTTGAAATTATTTAAAAATCTATCAGAATGTGTGGGGGATGGATACCGTAGCACTACCAGTCAGGGAAGTCCTTACTGAAATTTAGAGCTTCTATAAAATCAAAGGGAGGGGAGTATGTAGTAAAATCAGTATATAAATTGTATTTGATTGCATAATAAGAAAAAGAACAAAACGATAAATTGCAGCGAATTGCATACTGTAAAAAAGAACGGTAAATTTACTAGTCATTTGCAGTGATTACATGTTTCCAAAAGTTTAAAAAAGCGCCATGTAGATCCGATTCATGCCTAATTATGGGCTGTTGATGGACCGCACCTTTGCGGTGCGATCCATCAACACCCATTATTTGACCAAAAACGTCAATTTTTTTTTTCAATGCCGCCATGTAAAATTACTGTCAAAGACCAGTGATTTTGTTAAAGTGTTGTTGAAGTTTTGAAGTAAATCGAAGATAGGATGACTGACAGACTGAATGGCCTACTAGTCAGTCTTGTGAAGATAAATACATATTTTTTTACCTTTAATTTCAACATAAGGATCACTACCTCCACCGACTCCCAAAATTTTTCTATCTTTTTCTTCAAGATTTTTTGCCTCAATTATATGGATGCGTATCACACCCTGAAGAAATTCAAAAAAAAAAATAATAAATTAGAACCATGGAGTAAAATTGAAATCTAAACTAGGGGGTCCGAGCTGCAACTTTTTTCAAATATTTTAGTCTCGTAGTATATCATCATCCCACAAAATCAAATATTCTCCCGCATGAGATCAAGCTGTTTTTACTACATAAAACTTGATTCTGAGGAGTCTGTAGTCTTTATCCATAATGAGCCCTTGTTATAAACTATTCCACAATAAATTTAATTTTTCGAGCATGAGACTCAGATGGGTCTTGCCTCGTCAGAATGATCACATGCTTAACAAAAGATGTGTTGACATATTTTTTCCGGTAAAAGTTGATTTCTTCCCATTCAATATAATGCTTTTAAAACATAAAAAGGTGAAACTCACAGTTGGAAGAGGATGGAGCAGTTTACTAATGTCGACATCATCACACAGTTGCAAGACATATTTCTCAGGCAGAACTAACATGCTGTTGACAACGTCTGAAACTGATGCTCGTAGTACAGAGTCTACACCAGGAAGATCAAAGAAATTCCCAAGATCAGTTAAATCAAAATCTATGCTCTGTTAGAAAAAATAAAATAACAATTGAAAACCATGTTGTTCATGTTAGTAAAAAAGATTTTCCCAATCAAAAAATTTAAAAAAAATGAAAAACATTAGGAGGACGTTGTCCATCAGCGACTCTTATTTGACAAAATATGTTTGCAAATTTTTCTTATTTAGTCTGTGTGACAATTTCAAAATAGGTCTCAGGGTTCAACAATCTATTCCAATCCAGTCTTGGGTGAAAAATATTATGGGATGGTGTCATAGATAAACAAGGAATGTTGGCAGTGTAGAAAGGTACTCCAAACATGTACCTTGAACCATCGTTCTCATGAATACCTACCACACTAGTGCGATATAGAAAGAACATTTAACCAATATTCTGTTACATCTGTATCGTAATCGGTTTTAAAAATTTCTCTCTCTTTCATATCTTCTAATCATATGAATATAAAAGTGTCAGAACAATTCCTCATGATCTATGATGTTTGCATAGCAGCATTATCACAGTTTTGACAGAAATTTCAAAGGAGAATAATATGGTTAAAAATTTGGAAAGCATAAATAACACAAAAACTTTTGTACCAGACTATACTCCAAACTTATTTGCAGCATTATATGAATCGAGTGAGTCACTTTTTCATATCAAATATTTGAATGATTAGAAGGTACAAAACAAAGAAAAAAATTTAGACTAACTTCTAAAATTATACATCCGTTGTGTGTTGATTTCAAATCACTGGAAATATCAAATAGAATATTTTTCACAGCCCCACCCGTTCAATAGTAATAATCAGCCTCAAATAAAATTATTATTTCTTTACTGTACCGGTTGATGAACAAATGCAACTGACACTGCCCCAGCAAGAGGAATACTGCTAATAAGAGGTCGAAGCTCAACTCTCATCATTCCTCGTAAACTCAAATTCTTGATCCCAGCACTCAGTTTATTCACAGTAACACTGATATTGCAGTCACTTTCGTATCTGAATAAAATTGGATGTTTGTCTATTATCCGCCCCAATGAACAATTCAAAATCCAGCATTGCATATAAATGATAGTTCGAACATAAGCACATTCAAGAACATTTTATAAAAAATGGTGTCAACTTCAACAAAGATGTGAACTAGTGTTCCGAAATTATAAAAACATCTCAGCAACTGATATAACAAAAATTATATTCATAGGTGTCACTGCATGCTTGAAAAATTTTAATAAAACCTTATAACTCTTTTTTATCTTAATATAAAAAATGTCAAAATGCTACTGACCGAAATTAGTTTGGCTGTGCTAAAGAAAATAAATCGTAAGACCATTACCACAAGAATAATCAGAGGTTGAATGTGTGATTATTAATGTAGACAAAACCAGTAACGACATAAATAAATGCTCATCTTCATCTATTATGAACCTTTTCTTGATCATAGAAAAACCTTCTAATTCAAATATTTTAAATATCATAACATAACATCACTTAAATACGAATGAGATAAAGGCAAGATTTTGGTCCATCGAAGACAATTTTATTGTTGCTTTTGCCAGTTTCGTTGATTCTAGAAAAACTCAATAGTCATAATTTGCAATTTGAATGCAATTTAAGATAAGATTCGATCACTATATATCGCATGCAGCTGAAATACTCATTTTTTTTTTTCGATAAAACAGAGGTTTTCCAAATAAGCAATTTTATTTTGTCATGCATAAGGCACGGACGAACTGTGCCTTGACAACGCAATCCATCAGTGACTCAAGCTTAACTAAAACATGTGTGTACAAATCATTTCTGATTGTTTAACAAAAATGGTTTGAAAATTTCTGACAATGGAATGTGGATGACTTGATCATTTATCAATACCTCCAATGAAGATCTGAAATAAAATCAGTTTTGAAAAAATTATGCGATACAATATTCGATTTAAGAATAAATATACCTGTTTTAGCTTTGCCAGTAAATATTGACTAAAGCTATCTTTTACTTCTTATGAGTGAATTGATAAATGATAAAAGTGATATACGGTGATAGGTTTACACAATGCACACACGCATTAACATACAGGAAATCACATGCGGCCAACTGTGTCAGGTTTACAATATTGCTCACATACAATGGCAAATTTCCACTCAATATATTTCCGTATCACAACAATACAAAGTTTTTATTTCGAGAAGAGTCATCAATGAACTGGATTCGTCTATGGCAAAGTCCTTTCAGAAACATTGTAAAAACAATACATCACATACTTGGATAGTGTCCGAAGATACAACCCAGGGTGACAGAATTTTGCTTTCTCTTCGGGAGTCTGAAAGGTCATTTTCTTCGGATGTACAAAAAGCTTCGAAAGCATCAACACTGCTATTTCATAGCAGTATTGATGATTTTGAACCTTTTTCTACAGTTTGTTTGCTACCAGAAACTCAAATAGACATTTTATTCTTCCAGTAAGAACATATATCATAGAAAAACTGCCCATTCAACAACGGAACCCATTAGTAACAGAGTAGACATTCTGCCAGTTTGATAAAACCAATAATTTTACATGACAAAAAAGCTGAATATACATAAATCAAGAAGGGAGATGTAATGACATTCGTTCGATTACAATGAATACATACGGCTCTTTGTTTTGAATGTTTGAAAGTCATATGATTGTTGTTCGCAGAAACAAGTGCCCAAATTTGGATTTGTTTTGATTCCAAAATAGGGAGTTGAATATTAGAAGCAGGTCTTAAGAAGAACAAATATTTCGTCAGAATTCAAACATATTTCCCATACGAATAAATTTTCATCTTTTTTTTCAATTTGAATTATTGGGAAAATGGAATCCGATATTAAGGAGAGGCCCTTTTGATAGCATTACTGGAAAAAAACATATAACATAGCAATTTGCGTGTTTATTCGTGTATAGAAATATTGAAAGCTTTCCCATTTCACCCAATCAGCAAACATTTTATCTTACATATATGGGTGGATAAATTTTGTATTTGAAATCAATTTTACAAAATATGTTTTCATCATTATGTTAGTTCTCCTGACACTAAATAAGATAGATAACTAACTATGTATGAAAAAGGGAATTTAATCTAACCGTTTTAACATTCTAATCCTTGGTTAAGCATGTGACTATGAGTCAAGCACATGCAATTCCAGTAATCAACTTGATTGATCGCATAAAAAGTGGTTTCACTGATTTACTGATAAGAAATGCCTCATATCATATACTTAGACAGAAAAAAACATAGAAAACGGCAGATAGGCAAATTTTATTGCACATTAGTCAGGAAAGATTGAAATAGATAATAAAGGTGGCAAAACTTGAACTCTACATCAAAATTTTTTAAGCTAAAATCTATCATAATAAACAAAACAACGAATATTGTTAAAACAACCAAAATTGATACAAAAATAAAATTTCAGTTTGGAAAAGCAACTTCCTCTAAATCAGAGCTAAATTCTCAGTACTGCAACAAACTGTTTGAGTTTCTTTTTACTCAAGTAGCATTGCACTCATTCACTTTGTCAAAACTGATATCAGTATTTGTCTGACATCAGATTGTCGTTTCCCAGCAAACAGGTCAAAAGTATTTATTTACTAATCCACTCTATTTCTAATAAAGAGACAAATGCGCAAACCAGGAGATGGACATAAAATACACCGTTGGCATAGAAACAGAAACAGGAATTTCATAACACATTTAATTAATTTTGATGACTCAAAATTTAATCAATGCTCAACAGTAGTGTGGTACTACTCACTAGTATATGGTTTTACTATTACCCAGGGTGATTCCACCCACTACAAATTTAAAAAGTTGAATTTAACCCATGGTTAGCAAATGTTGATATTTCTACAATAAATTCTTAAGATTGTGACTTTGGGAAATGAGAAAAACCAACAATCGAATGTTTATACCACAGAACAAAAAAAAGCAGCGTGGAAATGAAAACTTAGTCAGATCCCTACCAGGGCTATTGGGAGCATATGGTCTTTTGGTGATCTCATGAACTTTATATTAAAAATAATACCAATGCACAGAACAGCCAATGTAAACTTGTGCAAAAAGAATCTGTTTCAAAACAAATACATGAAATGGGAATTTGTTGAGTCAGGGTGAACCATATAGCAAATTGTTTTCTTCCTATTACAATCTCCCAGGGGGCAGTGTTGGTGAGGCTGGAATGACTCAGTTTCTACCAAGAACCGGGGAGCAGTCATGGTTTATCAAGCTGCTGCCACACTCGCCAGCGCTCAAACGATGAACAAATTTGTTGACTACTCACATGATTTGTAAATCCATAATAATCTCAGTTCTTCTTGTTTGACTATCTCCATATACTTTAATGCCAGCAACTCTGGGTGATTTCACACCAAGATCAACTTTTGAAAAACTGAATCCTTTGAGAAGCTGATTAGACTCGCAAATCGAAGGTTCCACCTAAATAATTATAAAGCTTCTTTGTAGCATATTAAAGAGTAAGTCAATGACACTGGTTTAAAAAATCGTACTATGCTGCGAGAGAAGAAAGGTGAGAATATAGCTTAACCATGTCCCAACCTCTAAAGCCATACCAGTTTGTTTTTATTCTCTTGTGCAGGTAGAGTTTTACTCATTTTTTATTGAAATTAACTCTGAACAAGGCCAGGGGCAGTGCCGAAAAGGATCAACTAATAGCCACTTAAACGCAAAGAGCTACCACAAAATGTACTACCAGCAACTGCACTCCAGGCAGGAAACATTCCAAACGGAACTGAACCACTATGGTAAAATCAAAAGAGTGGCATCTGCCCTGGACGATAGTTAAATCATCTACCACTTCTTTGTTTCCTTTTAGTGACTTCTTACCACACACAGTAAATATGTTAGGCCTAATGTGCATGGGCCCGGTTGGTGGAGGAAGCTGCAACCAAAGGTTAGGGGAAGCATGAAACACAGATTATTAAAATGGTGCCCAAGCAGCACGATACTTCAGTGACTCGTACTTAACAAAACGTTCCTGGTAAAAATATTTCTGACAAGGTATCTTAATTAGGAAATTTTCGTCTAGCCATTTTTTGTCATCGATGATTCTATGGTATCGATACTGAAAGGTTTAAATTTCTCAATGCAATGGACAGCAATGTATCAAAAATGGAGTCTACTTACTGTTTCTACAATGATATTTTTTACAAAATCACTGACATAGGGCCACAGCTGTTCAAGTACCCTGTTCAACCATTCTGCTTTCTCAACATCCGGGAAATATACCTGAATATGAATGACAATCAAAGTTAGAGAAACAAGATCTCCCTTGGAAAATAAAAATTAAAGTCCGGTTATTTACTGCCAAACTAATACATCACATATGCCAAACGGTTCAAAAAGGTTGGCCCAAAACCGAGCAATGAACAAGGAAATGTTATTCATAATGTGGAGTTGATAAATATAGTCAGTATATTGTCCAAACAGTCGATGTCAATAAAACAATTCGCATATTATTGATAAAACTACGGTCATAACTCAATACCATTACCACAGAACACAATTCTACCATTCAGCAGTTTTAACAACACTGGTCAGTAGTTGAGATTTGTTCATACGACGATATGACTTTTATTAAAAATACCTTTGTGGTTAGGTTTTAATAAAGAAAGGATATTACCAAATCACCAAAGTTACTTTCAAGCAGACTGGGATAATGTCAGCTACTCTCCTACTCAGACGCCTAAGAAAATAGGTCAAAACAAATTCAGCAAATGTTTTACAAATGTTTTGCTCCAAGATTAAAATTTTATTTGTCTGGTAGTGACCAAACTGTAGAAAAGGTTCAAAATCATCAATACTGCTATGAAATAGCAGTTTTGATGGTTATGAAGCCGTTTCGTTCATCCGTTAACAACGACATGAACATTCCACAGACACCTGAAAAAAACAGGTACTGTCAACCTTTTTTCTAGATAAAATATTTGCAACAAGATTGATAAATGTCAAAACATTTATTTTCTCAAGATGGGTCACTGATGAATCTCAAACGCTCCATCACTCAAAAAAATATCTGGGTAAAATAATAAAGAAAATCAGCAGCTGCAGTTTACTATGCAAAAATATAAAAATATCAAAGTGCGAAAATAAAATAAAATGTGCAGTATCTGCTCCGGGTTAGAGAAAAGCCATATACCACTTGCAACCAAGTATGTGAATTTTAAAACCGATAATACTTTTCACATATTATATATCATAAATGAACCCGTGATCAATTGCGAAATTTCTAACCTTTTCAAATATTAATAACAAAAAATGATTATTGATAGCAAATACCCTCGAGGGATAATTCCTGTCAAATTATGTTGCAGATAAGATGATATTGAAATCAAAAAATAAATATTGCATAGTTTGCAATGCTTTACAAAACATTTTTTCTTAATTTGGATATGCATAATATTAATATTAAACCTTTCACAGCACTGAGACTTTTTGAATTATGCGAATTGATAGGAACCGGTACTAACACAATAAACATTATTGGAAAAAAAAACCTTGAAACATTCATATACGGTAAGTACTTCGGCAAGTAAAACATGGAATGTTGGGTATGTTGTGTGGAATTTTCACTATTGATTAAAAATGAATTGATGCTCCTTAAATAAAGGAAGTAATTCAGGAAGTAATATTTAACAGAAGATGACTTTTTAAAATTCTGCTAGAGTTCTAAATGATCTTGCCAGGCAAGTAAAAAAATTTATCTGAATCAAATACTCGTCAAAATTGAATTTAATTCCGTCAGTACTTCGTAGCTGTGTTGATGATGTTGAAGATCTTCAATACATTATAAATGTTTTTTGCAAAAGAACTTAAACGTTGCCTTTGTTATTGCTTTGTGTGCATCATATTCGAAAAAATATAATCAATCTTTTGGAAATTTTGATGAGAGTTATTTTCTTCAGGTATTTGTGAAGCAGAGTAGCTAAGTATTTATTCATAATCAACAAGTGATAAATAATTTCAAATACTGCGGAATTGTAATTTCAAAGCATTATATACACTGCAGCTGCAGACAGCCGGAGATAATTATCTATAATAATCCCTTCAGTAACATCCAAACAATGTCAAAGCAAGTCCATTGTTGATAATAATCGTTAAATATAACGCCTTCAGGACAACCTTAGTTGTTAACCTTCCTCTTTAACTAGAAGACATTCCTAATAAAAATTTAATTTTTACAAAGTATGGGTTACAGATGGACCGTACCACTTCGTGACTCATACTTCTACTCAAAGCATGTTCGATCAAATTATTTCTGACCAGGATTTATGTTGCAAATGTGACCAAAAATAGTGGTATGATTTATGTTCAAGTATATTTGTTAAAATACGGTGAACAAGTCTTATGCTCGGAAGTTGACTATTCCCATAGATTAAACAAATACAATTTATGAAGCTTGTTGACCCAGAAAAGTTTTGTAGTACCAGTAAGTGTGACTAATGGATCTCTGTGACAAGGTCCACCTGTGGTGAATGCTTGGCAAAATAAAAATTTTTCATTGAGATATAGAGTGAAAAAGTATAAATGTAACATACATCCATGGCGCAAGCTTAGAAAAGGTAATGACAAACATTTCAAGTTGGAACACATTGTATCAATTCATAAAAACCTCAATATATCAGACAATCATCCGTTGTCAAGTATAGGTCATAGATGGACCATTCAAGCCATACCACTAGTACAATCTATCAGTGATCTATACTTGAAATATCTATGATAGTACGCAAACACATTGTTAGTTACCGGTACTTAATACTGAACAAAGAGAAACATGTGATTTAGTTTATTATGTACTCAGCCAATATTTACTCAATTATGATGCCATAGAAACGTATTTGAATCTTCTTGTCAACATTGGGCATATGTAATATAATAGTATTATTATCACACAGATACAGGCATTATTAATCAGGAACATCATTATCTAAATAGTTTTGTTCCTCGATTATTCTCAAATGGATTCATTTTGCCGAGATTTTTACATTGCAAAATTTCACATAATCATGGCTTTACAGCAAATGAAAAAATATGGTAAAATAAAATTCATATGAAATGTTGATATAGTGCTGTATTTATATACAGACTTATAGTCCGCAAAATACGGTAGTAAATTTTGAATACTGTTTAAACTAAACAATGAGGAAAAACCTAACCGAAATTACTATAGCTTTATTTTTCCTATATATAACTCATTTCGCCGAAAAATATCTTAAAACATAATAACTCTATCAAACATGCATTGCTGTGAAATGAAAACTTTATACTAACCCATGATGGTAAATCCTTTCCTGAAAGTTTATAAATATCTTTTACTGCTTCAAAATATTTCTTTTCATTTTTTGCAATGTTGCCTAATACCTAAAAAATAAAATAAATCATAACCTTCTACAAACTAATATACCGGTATCGAAAAATTGATCAGTTTTCTACTTCGTTCGATTTGAAACTTATTCTCTAAGCAGGCTGACAGAATGTCAGTTACTGTGCTACTCAGACACCCGAAGAAAAAAGTGTGGCAAATGGACAATATTCCATGATTTATCTCTTATTAAAAGATTAATGAAATTCTCTCTTTTTGAGTGCCTGTTAGCAATCAAACTGTATAAAAAAAGTTCAAAATCATCAATACTGCTATGAAATGGCAGTGTTGATGATTTTGAAGTCTTTTTAATCACCGGAAGAACACTTTGGATGGCTGAAGAAAAACAAGATTCGGTTACCCTGATTATAAGTATAAGCTGAATGAACATACACAGTACAGTTTAGAATAATTTATCACACTGCACAAAATTTACCTGCGAAATAGCTTCTTTCTTTCTACGGCGGTATTCTCTCCAAGTTAACACAAAGACTCCTGAAATGATTTTTAAAACAATTTTGATTGCAAAATCACACTGACAATATAATATACAAAATCAGTTGAAATTTAATTCATACAATTCATGAAATTATATAAATATGTTACTGAATAATATTTCCAACAAAAATAAGCAGTATTATGAGTTGTGTAGCAGACAGAATGTCAGCTATTCCGCTACCCAACACCCGAAGACAATTGGCTCCACAATAAAAATTGAACCAAACCTCCAATATTTCATTATAGTGAGTATAGCGACGAATGAGTGTCTGTTAGGAACCAAACAGTAGAAAAATGTTCAAAATCATCAATACAGCTATGGAATAGCAGTGTTCATGAATTTGAAGCTTTTCTGTAATTCAAAAAAACTATGAAATGGTCAATCCGGCGTATAACAAGCTACTGCCATCCTAATAAGATACCTACCTATCAACAGCCACAAAAAACTGAAGCCAAAAAATCCAGCAAGCCATACACCAAGAGCAACTCCCAGATATCGAGCACCAAAAGCAAGTTGATTGACAGTTGTTAGAAGCCTAAAAATAAAATCAGTTAAGAAGCTACAGTGATATAGTAATGTCATGAATATATAACATCCCAAAGAGTACTAAACCAGAATATTTAAAATGCAGTGAATGATATCTGCTCTGGAATTATTTGCAACTATTTTTATCAATTCTAAGCCTAAAAAGAGGCCATCTAATGGTCAATTAATTGCAAAGAGCTACTACAAGATATCTCCATAAATTATTTTTATAAAACTGTATAAAAACTTAACTTTTTTATTCAAGTGTATAAAACGCTTTTTCCTCGCCAAAAAAAAATCAATCACTTCTAGGCAATTAAAAGAGGTATCCTTTCTGCAAGCTAAGGCAATATGTTTTTATTAAATTTCTGGATGAAAAATTTGGGAGTAGTAATTGAATGTATCTGACATCCTGCCCAGACGTTGTAAGAATTGGGCAAATTTGATAACAGTTGGCCACAAAATCATTGTTTTGATAATATAAAGAATTTTTTCTTGACAGCTGTACAACATGATGTCAACCCCATTTGTTTGCTCATTGCCTCATTAAAAAAAAAATTAAGAAACCAATGACAACAAATCCCTACATCATTTCGGAATATTCACGCTTCCACTCGACCTTAGTTCAAACAGTGTTTTAAGGAATCCAGGACAACAGACAATCAGATGGATAAAAGTACTTGAAAACAAACAACAAAAGACTGGTCGGTTGGCCACTTGACATTCATAGGAACAAGTTCTGTTGTCCACAGCAATAATATTAGGATTTTGGAATTAGGGGATAAAATTTTCCTTAGGGGAAATAAAATCGTAAACACTCAGGTTAAACATACAAGATTCAAGCTGCCAAAAACTAAATCATTGATTCATAATAAAAAAGTGAAAAACATAATAATTCACACTTTGCCAAAATAAGCCCGCTTATCCACACAAGAGGGCTATGGCCTCTCATTAAGTAAGATTAAGTTGTTTTTATTCATCTCAACCAAGCATACAGTACACCACATATAAAAGAGAAAAGAAAAGCACCTTTCTTTTACAGCATCTATGGCTCCAGCTTTCTTTGACCCAGATACACTACCCTCACTGATCTCAGATTCTGTGGGATCTTTGAAAAAAATATCCTCTTCACCAGATGAATCTGTTATCAGAGGATTGCTCTCATTCTTGTCATCTTCACCAATATTGGAATTTTCGCCAACCGAAATGCCAGAGTCAATTGGCCTACGAGATGGGGATGCAGCAGTGCTACTGCTCATTTTATATCATAGATTTTATAACAATTACTAGGTGAGCATCTTAAAAAATATACAAACTTATTTAGAAAATAAATTTAAATAACAAAAGAGACATCTACAAAATAAACGCTAAGTGGTAAAGACAATTTGTAATACACACAGTTGGAATGAAGAAATGAAAATTGAAGAAATAGTATAATATAGGTGACATTGTACCGTTTCATAAAAATAAGACTACAGTGAAAGAACCGCAACCATGATTTTTCATAATAATTCCTATAAAAGACATGCTTTGAAACATACAGTGGGTAACAAACCAACAACCAATATGGGATTATTTCTTCTTGAATAAAATTTCTGATATGAAATTTTTTAAAAATCTTAAAAAAAAATAAAATTTCTTTGTAAAATTATCATTTGTAGAATTATACAGAACGAGTAATGGACTAATGCAAATAGGACATTTCTATCCGAATTGGTTAAAATTATAAATCTCAGTGAGTTACACTACCAAAAGAAAAAGCTTTAGCAATTTTGTATATAATGGATATTATATGCCCATAGCGAATCAGTTTGGAGTTTTAAAACAATCTTGAAATGCGCAAAATGGTTAACACAAAGAAAGCTAATAACATAACAAGCTGTGAGACAAATACAACGAATTTTTCAATGGATGATCATTGTGAAGTAAGTGGACTGCATGCAATTCATTGCCAGCTTCATAGTCATTATCAACTCTTTGTTACTCTAAAATGTCAGTAATATGGACATAAATATAAGTTTAAAACTATTTATACATTTGTTAATGGAAGTATAACTTTTTTTTTATTATACTCGTAACTGAGATTTAAAATGAATATTTCAACTAGAAAATGTATTAGCAAGAACATGCCTCTAAGTACGGTCAAAGTCGTGCATGAACCACAGATGAAGCATGCCTTGTAGGCATACTCTATCCATGGCTTGTATTCAACAATAAAAATCACAATTCTTAGGAGATAGAGTGCACTCAGCCTAGGCAGCCAACAATACAATACATTATTTATATTCCAGACAAACAATTTGGAACCTGATACACTGAACACGAGCGACTAAGATGACTGATTAAAAATAATTGTGGAGAGGTTTATATAAACATTCTTCTGGATATAACAATAGGATACAAAAAAGTGATGATGTGAAGTCGAATCATCAAAAATATACGGTAGGCCAATAATGGGAGAAAATATGATGAATCATCCAGTTTTGACATACATCAATACACAGATAATATTCAGGACGTAAGAACTGTAACAATTATTATTATTATAACCCAATCTGAAATTTACTAATTCCGAACATACGCCACAGATGCACACCCAGTGACGCATACTTGACGAATATGTTCTGAGAGGAGTTTTTCTAACTGGGAACAGACCGACAGAAATGAGACCAGACATATAGAAATGAAATTTGAAAACAAAGAATAACCAAAAAAATAAAATATTGTAAAGACACTGACACACATTTGCAAATCATTCACACTGCCTTCTGTTGATTGTACTATGCATGTCAAAGAACACAAGTCAAATACAAAAGTACAATAGGAAGTATGAAAAATATATCAACAAACTCCAATTGGTTGAAAAATTTTATAATTTATTAATGAAGAATTGTGGTATTGTGAGCTATCTTTAGGAATGTTAGAAGTTCCCATTTTTTTTTTAGGTATAAGTCACTGATGGACCACATCGCAGAGGCGTGCTTCATCTGTGGTTCATGCTTGGCAAAGTTGAGTTTCTGCTTGGGTTAACTGAATTTAGTTTGATGGTATTCCAATCCAATATACAATAGTTATGGAACCCATATCAATTTTCAAGATAAACAAAGTTACTTTATGAAAACATAGTCCATTATGCAGCAAAATCATGAACCACATCAGATTTGACAACATAAAAATTGTACATACTGTTGTATCATGATTTTACTGCCAAATAAGTAAATTCAAAACACACAAAATACAAAATTACTTTTACTCAGAATTACAAAAAAATTTTTTTCAGAACATTCCTAATCCTAATTCTTCATAACATGCAAAACTAGTCATAGGTCTAACACTTTCTTGCAGAAATCGAAACAATTCAAATAGTATTTTTATGCTTTTTTTAGTTGGTTTGCTTATAAAATTTTAATCCAAATCAAATTTTTAACAAAACATTCGGCATATATCATAAATTTTCTGTAAAATGAGTATTTATAAAACATTTAAAAATAAGATATATACCGTACCGATATCTTAATGTAGAAGTATTGGGTACCAAGTTTTATAGAAAAGTATGGGATGTGCTGGAATTCTGATTAAAAATAGTTTGTCTTTTTATTATTCTTAAATTGATTCATTCTGCAGTAAAATCATGATATTAATATGTCAAATATTACCTTTATTTTTTACATGAAAAACATACCTTTAATGCAAAATATGGTCAAATATCAGCAAATTCATTTATAGACGATGAAATATTATCATATTTATATAGTGAATTTTAAATATCATACAAACCAAATAATGAGGACAGCCATATAGACAAAGGCATCGATAATGTCTACTGGTCTGTCTATCATCGACTTGCATGCTGCATCTGTTCAACAGATTTAGACAACTGGAAGGATGTTATTGACATTTACAGTGTTATTGATGACCTTATCACCTTTCAACACTGTTGATTAACCAGCATATAACATAATATCTCACAAGGAACAAAGATATGATAATACTACAGCAGATCACAAAATATTTAATGCTATTAATGTCCATAAATATTTTAGTCTCCTAATTTCATAAACTGAATTGGATTTTAAAAATAAACCAAAGTTTTTTTCCATTACATTCCTAGGTGAGATATATAGACAGACAGGCAAGAATGTCAGCTACTCTGCTATTCAGACAGACACCAGAGAAAATGAGTTCCATAAGAAGAAAATTCAGCAAATGAACAATATTTCATTATAACTCATAATAGATGATTGACAATGCCCGGTAGCATCCAAACTATAGATAAATGTTCAAAATGAACAAAACTGCTATGGAATAGCCGCGCTGATGGGTTTTTTTCGCCTATTCAATCATTCAGCTTTAATACTTGCCAAATAAAATTATTTACCGAGTAAAAGTATACACCTGAAATCAAATCTTATTCTTTTTTCAAAGACACTTCTGGAATACACATGAAATAGACATTTAAAATAATAATTAATTTCTATATATATTGGTATAATTTTATGAGGACGGCTTCAGATACGAACGAAAAAAAGATTAACAAGAGTGGCATAACGGTACAGCATCACTATAAATAAGGCTTTGCTATCAGATGACTACACCTCAGCTCAGCGATAAGATCCATCACCGAGTTAGTCTAAACAAAATAGCGCTAGGTTTTATTAGGAAGACTAACAATAAAAATGAATACGTCTTCACTCGTTTAGATGGTATTTTAGCAAGATCAACATAAAAAGAACGAAAATCGTATCTACTATGCACCACTACTTACGTATCCCTGCACGCTAGGGTTGTCCCTATACTCAAGTTTCAACGATATAAACATAAGCAATAGAATTATTAATTTAATATTTCAGATAAACGAAATCGGTGATATTTAACAATATTTTGCTCATTTTGCAAACTTATAATTTATGGCATACCATGATTTTGCTACAAAATAAATCAATTTGATAATAATCAAAAAAAAAGTTCCTTCAACCAGAATTAAAAAATACCTTACCTTATTCGGATAAAGATATCCCTATGCATATGTTAAATCAAGCAGAAATAGTTAGACAGTACTTTTTAGTGGTGATTATTTATCATCCATTGATCCCTGAGGGCACTTCTGCTTCATTTGATTTTTATCACCATAGTAAACATGAAATACTACTCATTTTGAACATGAGTGACAAAGGAAATTTCAGCTGTGCATCCAAGCACTATATGAATAAAAATCAAATTTACACAGACACATTTTTACTAAATTGGTCTCGACACGATACATCTGTGGCTCATGCTGTACAAAACGATTGACAGAGTCATCATTATTGTCAGACAAATTAGAACTTTTCTTCCCAACAAACTAAAACTGGCTATTGTTTGCATTGTATCTTCCCAAACTCATTTTCCAGCTATTCAGAGAATAAATTCGATTCACAGTAGTGAAAAATATTGGCATTTAAAAGCTGTTAGATTAAATATCAAGCATCAATTATATAGACAGTCTTACAATGCCAATTCTTCTATATCATCTTCGTGAATAGAGGGTGAAGCTTTGACAGCTAAACCAGTTTTCACTTTGTTTGGACCATTAGCATGACCATTTACATTGTTAGTTGTCACAACATTTTTCTCCCACGGATATCCAGAATGTACAGGTTTGGCACGTGGCGTAGTTCCTGCAACTCCATTTTGTTTTGACAATTTATTCGGTTTAGTCGCGGTTTCAGCGTCGTCTGAACTTTGCTCTCCAAATAGCTGATTCAATAAATCAGATTTTTTATTAGTTTTGCCACTATTCAAATCAAACAGCGGTTCATCATTATCAGAATCTGATGGAATAGGAATCTTCTTGCTGACTACTGTTGGTTTTCTGCTGGCTTGAGTAGTACCCACAGAAGGTGCATATCCTCCAAACGAAAGTTCTTTTTCAGGCTTTTCAGCCTTCTTTGCAGTAGAAGGCAAACCCATGTGCAAATTTTCTACAACTGGATCAGTTTCATCTTCATTTCCCAACAAAGACTTCACAAGTTCAGCCTTGGATTTTGGGTATGTTGTAACTTTACTTGATATGGATGAATTTTTCGGAGTTTCAAATGTCAAAGGTGAATTTAAAATTGGTGGACTTTTTGAATTTTCGTGAGCTAGAGAAACAGGCACATCTTGCTCAATTTCACGCATTTTTGCTAGCAAAGCATTTTTCTTTTTTTGTTCTTCTGCTAATCGTTGTCTTTCTTCTTCTGATTTTCTCTGTTTTTCAAGGTCATTTTGTAGACTATCTCTCTCCTCGTTTCTCACATTTGATCTCAGGGACGAACTTTCATTATGGGTCAGATCATATTGAGTTTTTGGTTTCTCAAACTCAATTGAGTCAGCAACAAAAGAGTTACTTGGAGAGGGAGAAGTGGTTTGAAGACTTGAAGTGAGGAAAATTGCGTGATCTGGTACATTTTTTTCTTTACTGACATGATTTGTAGTTGAATGCAATGCACTTGTTATTCCATTTGAGGCCGGTACAGGGGAAGAGTGAATTGGAGATGATCTAACATCAGATTGAAATACTATGGGCTTCTTTTCATCTTCTTGTTTTTCTTCAGAGTTTTTCCGCCTATTTTTTGAATCATTTGCATGAAAGGATATTGGAAGAGGAACATCTGTTTGAGTAGAAATTGAACTGGTCGCTCCATGCTTTCTGGGTGTTGGATGGTTTGACATTGTATGCTCTTTATTTCTTAAAGCGTAAATATTACTGACATTCAATGCTCTTTCTTTCTCCTTCAATCTTGCTTGAACAGTTTGATATTCGTCCATCAATGCATCCAATTTTTCCTTCGTCCCTTTATGCTTTTGTCTTTCAGACTTGACCTGTCGTGTAAAACTGCTCGAAGTCAATTCCAGTTTCTTTTCTAATTCTTTAACTTTACGTTCAGCCACATTTAGGTTATTTTCAGTATTTGTAAGTTGTCGTGCAAGTTCAGATCTTTCACCAAGATTTTTGTCGTACACAACTTTTTTTAGTTTGCGTAAGGTCCTTTCCATTTTTTGCATTTCATCGTTATTTTCATGAAGCTTTTCTTCCAATATCTTTTCAGCTTCTTGTGCCTTTTTCAATCGTGTTTTCAAAACTCGTTGATCTTCAAAGTTCTGAGAAATCAGACGTGGCAAATCACTTTCAACATCCTGAAATCGCTTCAAAGCTTTATCTTGTCGATGTTGCACCGTCTTTAATAGTTTATTTTCTTTTAAAACTCCATCTAATCTTTGTTCGGTTTCATTAAGTTCATTTTGGATCTCATTTATTTTTCGTTGTTTTGCAGATAGCATTCTTGTTGTTATGTTATCTCGATGAACTCTAACAGAATCTGGTTTACTAGAATTTTGAGATCTCCAGCCATGTCGCTGTTTAGTCTTTTTTTGACCTCTCAGACCTCTTGTGACACTTTGGGTTGTTTTTTTACTGCTGGATGAATGCAAATGTGAGGTTGACGATTGGTCAGTGTAATATGAATCACTGCCATGTCTTCTGTGTCTGTCTTTAGTGACCTTTCGTCTGGAAGGTGGTGTGGTATCTTCAAAGTCATCAGAATAATCTGATTCAGTGTGATCATGATAGGTTCGCGTTGTGGGACGCTCTTCAGAGGTTGAACGATCCCTGCGATGCCTGCGATAAGGGGATCGACGGGTGCTTGCATTCATTTCGATTCATAAATGATGCAACCACTACGATGTTGAAAGTTCGTATGAATCAGTTTATCAGTAGTTCTGTATATATGCTATAGCCTATACAATCAGAAGCTGCTAACAGCAATAGAGCCGTATAAGTATTCCAACTTCTATTTTTTGAGTGTCTAATATACATATAATTACTATACAATAATAAAATATTACAGATTGTCAGTAAGTAAAAGCGCTGAAATAGGATTCAAGATAAGCATCTCTAATCATTCTGGTTTCGAATCCTGCGATAACATGCGATAAGATTGCTGGACACCAAGACATTAGGGAATGGCATTTGGGAGTAGTTGAAAAAAAATTTGCAAAAACATGAATTTGAAATAGTAAACTACCAGAGTATAAATCCAAAAATTATTTTCAGAGGAATAATAGGATTCGATTCTTGTGTCTTAATGACATCATATAGAGAGTGTTAGTCAACATCTGCTGGAGCAATTCGTACCATTATAAAAAAAATCGCACTAAAAGCAATTTGTTAAATCGCAACGGTATGGTAACCAGGGCTGTGGAGTCGGGAGTCATCATAAAATTGCATTAAAAGCAATTGGTCAATTTGTACCGGTACTGTAACCAGGGTCGCGGTGTCTGAGCTTTTCAGAGCTTGAAGAATTGATGTCGAACTATTTCAGTCAGTTTTCAGGCTTAAATAAATTTTTTTGAGCTTGAGGAATCGAAGTCGAGCAATTTCAGTCTGTTATTAAGCTTCCATAAATTTTTTAATTTTGCATTTAACAGTACTAGCATATTTAGGGGGGATCAAATTCTTTTTTACAAGTCATTGTCGGTGCTCAGTGATTTTTAAGCATATTTAGCCAGTTTCAGGCTCTAAAATTCAATTTTTCAAAAAAATTTCATGCCTACGGTGCGATTTATTCTGATGTCATACGTTATGAAAACGCTATTTTCAGTAAAATTTTTGCCCTCCCACCCTTTTCAAGGTTCTAAATACGCGTGCATCAACATCTACATCCGTTACACATTTCGTGAGAAACATGGAAATTAACGATACCGCCGAAAAATATTCAGTGAAAACATCCGAATGTACCCCCAACCATCCGAAAGTGCCCTGCTATATCCCATTGAACAATAGACTATATCCATCTATAAAACAATTTAGGCTAAGTGCCACACAGGAAAACAGTCATGGCTAATTTGTCCTGCTAAATTGTATTCATAATTGTATTTTTTATAAGCCAGTGATCATATTTGGCAATCTTTTCATATTGGATAAAAATGTGCCAATGTAGCAATTAGAGCACTGAAACTGTAATACTTCTGGTACTGTTGATTGCTACTAACTTTACGACACTATTTCCAATTGTCTCCCTATTCTGACTCCTAATTCTGGAAGAAGGTTGACTGTTCGACGTGTCCCAACGAACTCCTTTCGTTAGACATACCTAGACGATTTCCACATAACAATTATTGATGATTGAAAGAAGTTGATTAGGACAAAATTTGCATTCCATTTGAATGTTGTAATTCTGTGTTTTTCTTCTTTTTCTGCCAAATACTCCATAAAATCAAATACCAAACGTATTTTTTTTATTTGTGTTTATCAAGCCATTTATAATCGTCCAAAAACCGATCACATGAGATCGATAACGCCACCATTTCTGTTTTTGCCAAATAGATGCCGCACTGATGTCAAAAAAATTGCGTATACCAAACCAAGAAATAAATCACCACACACTCACACAGCACAGGCAACAGGGTAACTAAGAATGTACAATGTTTATTTGCGTTGCGAAGCGTTGCGTAACTGCAGAGCTCAAACTAAAATAAAATCGCGAAATTTTTCGCGGTAAAATACATATCGTTATTCTTTCGAAACAAAGCTTTTTCTCCCGCAATATATAAAGTACAGTTAGCATTTGCACTTAGTCATGCTCCAATCAATAGAATTGTGAATAATTCTCCGGTACACGATGGTTTGTGCAGCCTACGATAGGCATTACTTGGTGCTTACGGCTTTCTCCACTAACCATATCCATGCATAACAAAAATGAAAAATATGATGAGACAAAAACCTTGATACACAAATCACACGACTCGAAAATAACCTTTGCACGAGAGGTCCTTTTTTATCTCTGCACGAGAGGTCGTGATTCGTCATAAAATATGAAGCCGTATTCTTGGTTTTCCTCTCCCACAGGATAAAATGAAATCCTCTCCTATTCGGAACACGAGAGGTCGTTGTTCACCATGTGGTTCAGCCATATGTTCAATTTTTCTCTCCCGCAAGATAAAAATTAAATCTTATCATCAATTTGCACTCGAACATTGTTCGTAAAATAGACTGAAATTTATCGAAATGTTCAAATATAATGCCATTCCGAAAATGCCAAATTGACCGTTTTACACAAACGATATTCATGATTTTTAATTTTAAAGTGACATTTTGAGTAAAAATTGTATGTATGTTATCTTTCAAATCTGTTATATTTAATCAGTGCCAAAACCATTTCGCATAACCATTTATCCAGTGTGTTGGAATCCAAATTAAAATATGTTGTACTAAATTCTTGACTTCACTTCACAACTGTTCTTTGACTGGAGATATATTGCCCGGGATTTACGCATCCGTGTTTATTTGGATACAAAATATTGGTGCGTGGCTAATCACGCTGTGTCTACTTCCAGCGATTTAGTCAAGTCTAGAAGACCACGCACCAAAAACCAAACCAGGCAACATAATGAACAGAATGAAGAAAAAATAGAATAGTACCAAAATATATTTTAGAAAACCACATAGAACATGTTATAGAGAAAATTCGTAAGAAAATGCTCAAACAAGCCGAAACATGAACTGCAGAACAATCTTTGATTCCATATATCGAACCAAGAAAATGTTCAAGTTACCTAAAACGAACCATCTCCAGGCTTAATTATACTACCCGCAATATCAACGCATAAAACTCCAAACTACCAATGGGTGATCATCGAATACTTATAGTAGGTTAGGTAACTCACAAGTACGCTGGATGGAAAGTAAAGTTGATATCAATAAAATAACAACAGCTAAAGTGAAAAGGAGAGGGAGGAATTCGATCACAAATGGACTCATGATCTAAGCCATCCAACCAATAGGCATAAGAAGAATGAGGAAGAATTGGCTCAAAGTTTTGAAGAATCGCAAAGTGAATTGAAGTAATGAAGAACGTACGCTTGATGCTACACGTGAAAAAAACACTTCGTAAGTGGTGCGAATGGTGCACAGTGGCACACAAAAACCATTGATGCCAGTGGGGGGTGACTCTAAAATGTACAAGTGCAAGTGGAGGTGACTAAAATGTACAGGTGTGATCTTAAAATGTACACGTGCGAGTGGGGGTAACTCTAAAACGTACAGGTGCAGGTGGTGCACACAAAAACGAGTGGTGCATACCTGTGTTGGGAACGGGTCCCAAGTTAAGTCAGAGGACACACGTTTTGCGATTCGAGTCCAATTTTTACCAAAGCTCAAAATTTATAGTAACGATTCAAATCGAGTCCCGAGTCGATTAATGCATCAACAGCAATCACCGAATAACTTGTGACTTATCACTTTATAAGTACCCAGTTAGAATCTTCATCTTATCAATATTGGATAGAAGAACATGGATCTCACAGCAGGGTACGTTTCAAATCACGAGTTGATTAGTGCTTTGGATAGCAATCACAGATTAATTAATTTACTACTTCTCACTTTTTATGTATCCAATTAGAATCTTCATCTGATCATTATTGGATAGACGAACGTGGATTTCGCAGCAGGGTACATTGCATATCTTATATCCTTCTGAGAGGCGCATTTTCTTCTCTGATGAGTAACCCAACGGCTGACAACGTGAATTTTTTTCAAGGTGATAGCAGGCTGGCTAAATTTTTATCAAGTCCCAGGTAGGGCTTGGCAATTCGATTCGAAGTACAGATTGTTCGAATCAATTTTGAATCGATCATAGGAACAAAAGCAAGCTAGATGAAGTGCTAAATCGGTTGCATTTTAAAATAAAAATACATCGCTCTTAAGTCAGTTTATGCTAGTATTTGTAACTGTATTATTCCTAATCATCATAACAGAGACTGTAATAGTTAAAATGGGATATTTGTTATTTTTATGAAATCAGCAATTCGATCAGATTCTAATTTCAAATGCTTCAGTTTTGCCAAGCCCTAGTTCAAAATCATGTCGCCTCTGCATTTTGTGAAGTCTAGTGCTACTCAGGTTATATAGCTAAGATAAGTCTAGTCAAGTCAATGAAAAAGGTGACTCGAGTCTTCTCAGCACGTACACACCAAACAAGCGGCGCAAATGACACGCACAAAAACTAGTGGTTCAGGTGATTTGATAACTGCTCCTGTATTCTTTCAATGTCCATTGTAATCGCCGTGGTAATTACTCACTTCTGCAAATTATTATATCCCCCCTTCGTTAAGTTTGCTACATGCCACAGGCTACTCCAATTGGAGTTGATAATATCTTAAGATCTTTAAAATGATCTCATTTTCGGACACAGGGGTCTCAATTTTTTTCATTTGGGTCTCTGTCTTCCTACCTCTTTTTATTAAATACCACAATAACTTATTTTCGAAAAATCATTTACTCGTGATCCTGACATTAATTAATTATACGAGTAAAAATGCAAAAATTACAGTAAATCGAAGAATATACTTTGAAGTAACATTTTATCTCAGATGTCGGAATTCTGCCGCCAAAGTCCAAACCAATATCTAATTTTATAGTGTTTGAATGTACCTCACTTCAATGACACAGTGTAATACGGACATATCCGCAAGAGACATATATATCCACAAATGTTTCCTGATGAATACCGAAAACGTAGGAAGGAGGGCCAGAATGACTTGAAAAATGAACTCGTTGTCTAAAACAGAACTCGAGTTCGATTTTTTCCGCCCATAGATGTATAGGATGAACGAAAAATCGCGTCGAATATCCTAAAAAGAAAGCGTTGTGAAATATTGAGAAACAACCGAAAGGTCTAAAAAGTAAAGTAGCCGAAGGATATTTGACACTTGCATCACACGTTTTTGTGAATGAAAATAACAAAACCTGTCTAAAACAAAATTATACTCGCTTTTATTCATGTTTATCAACGGGTATAAAACAAAATTGCTCGAGAAAGTCTAATATGTTCAGTTTGCAGTACAAATCAATTAAAAGTGTGCTACTTTAGACAAAAGTTTTGAGATTATTGTGTACGCTTAGCACTATATTTCCAGCGAGTTTCAAAGGCTTTTTTAGTATCATTTCAATTCCATTGCATGTTTTAAACTGTTTTGAACCTCTGTTTCGTTTAGCCCCGCCTTTTTTTAGTATCATTTCAATTTCATTGCACGTTTTAAACTGTTTTGAACCTCTGTTTCGTTTAGCCCCACGCCATTTTCAGTGTGCCCCACCTCTGGGCACATTGTAAGTTATGCCATATATACCCAAGAGTATAGGCTACTCATTATCGAAGTTCGATGACCTAAAATAAAGACTTACCGACTCAAAACGGTTCCATTGTGCCTCAACTTCCCCCATTGATGAAGAACCGAAAAAATCTATGTGTGATTTAAAACCCAATAAAAATTACTGGAATTACTGGCTCGACAAATGCATCCTATTGTAAATTCTAGAAATACATATATTCTATATTAAAAATACTGTTTAAAGAATGTTATATGGTAGGCGAATAGTCAGACGTAACAAGTTTAGGAATAATTAAAATATTTCACAAAAAGGAAAACAAGAATGATATTAAAAACTGACGGCCGATTACCTACTCGACCAAGAGAAGGCGTATGACACTTTTGATAGGGAATTACTGTGCAGATGCATAAAGTGGGATTTGGTCCTCGCTATATTGATTTGGTTAGCACATTACATACTAAATCAAAAGCATCATCAACTCGTCAAATATCAAATGTACTATTAATATAATTGGGTTTAAAAACTGTACTAATAATGAAAAGATTTGCTAAGGTTATGCCGACAATGGAGCGCTAATTTATGTAAACCGTGGACGCTACTTGTACGCTAATTGAACTAAATTCTTTATTTATTTGCAAAAGGAGTTGAAATTTAAACAGAGAATTAAAAGAGCGATTTGACAACGATGGGCCACCGTATATATGCGCAGACTTGTTGTCTACGTGTGTAACTCATTGTAGTGCATTTCATAGCTCACAGTGCATTTCAAGTCTACATCGCCATCGCATCCGTGCTCGCGAATGTCGCTTCTGATATTGAAGTTACCATTCTCCCCTCAGCCAAGAATTGTTGTCCTGGATGGCATATCTTTGCAGACGAAAAAGATTATCCGCGGTAGCGGATGTGTTTTAACGCCACTAATTTGATTTCATGTACGCCCCAATGCGCCCTACTTTTTTACCCCGCTCGCTTTATCTTTTTCTCTCGCATCGTTTTATTAGTTCTCTTATCCCTCTGTTGTAGCTCGATCGATCGCGTCTAGACCATTTTTTTACTCAGAATTTTTGTCCATACTGGAATACTCCGATTGCACGTTTTTAATAATAATCTACAATAAAACGAGGGATATTTTAGGCTATGGTCACTTATTCCCAACACAGCACATCATTATTTTGAATAAAACTTTCCAATCCTATTGGATCTTGAAAGAAGCTCGAATAAATCGATTTCATTATTAAGCTCGATGGTGGCCTTCAGTACACTCGCCTCCGCGATTTGTCTGTAAAATGTTGTGTGTTAAGCTTTGAAAATTGGGATTTTGGGGTCTTTAGTGGGTTAAACAAGTGTACTATTGAATTTAAATTTTGAGATTTCCTACCTTTCGAAGCACTTTGAAGGTCATTTTAAGACTTTTCAGTCGGCGTCAAATACGCTAGTGTGTCCGTCTACAGGTGAAACTGGACTTTTTCTATTTTCAGATGAGTTTGTTTGGAATCTTTGGAATCACAAGAAAAAATCAGATAACTTCTCAAAAAATTAGTTGATTCGTGTACTGCATGGATGTCTGCTCTCATATTCATCAAATCATTTTTTCATACGTAGGCGGAGTTGAAAATCACCAGTGGAAATTGTACGATGACTTCTGTGTATGCACGCCGATGACATTGTCATTCTAAAATTTTCAAAGACAAACTTAGTGGATAGCAATGGCGAGTGTCTTGGATCTGTCAAAATGTCAGGTATAATGCATGCCCTATCATGAGGCATTGAACACAATCGGGTGCCCATAACCTATTGTTAATTTTTTAACTTTTGCTGCGGTATATGACCAAAAGTGTGCCAGCAAGTAAAGTCAAGATACCAATTTAATATCGGAGCCTTTAACCACTAGTTCCGACGCATCACAATCGGTCTATAACTTGACGATAGTTACGAAGTTGACTTAATGTGATGAGCTTCGTCCTTGTGGTAACCTATAGCAGTAGACAATTCAAATAAAAACTCTAGAATCAAGATTAGGCGTCAATCAACTTTTCCACAGCTAAGCATAAAGTGAACTGAATAGTAAATACTAGATACAAGGCAACAAGTGAGCCAGACGTAAACAAAGTAATCAACCAATTTAGGATCACGAAATCATGGCGGTAGCTCAGCAATTACAACTTGCAGGTAAGATTCTTATTCACGTGTACAGTATTGAAAATTAGATACATCACAATCATATACTGAATTAATTTTTACCACAGTCCTCTAAAACTACAATTTGCGACCGGAATACTTGTTACCGAGAATCTTAATTGACAATGAAAAGCATAGCTTCACATTCTTCAAGCACGGAATAAAGTGACTGTTGTTTGCATTATAGTTATTTTAAAACAAGATTAGGATCGGCGATTGTAATTAAATGGATTTTTATTTGATTTTGAAGTGGTGAGATGCGAAACAATTAAACAAAAACATGTTGTACCATCGGGTGTCTCGAAAACTGTACGGGATGTACGGGATGTACGGGATGTACGGGATGTACGGGATGTACGGGATGTACGGGATGAACGGGATGTACTGGATGTACGGGATGTACTGGATGTACTGGATGTACGGGATGTACTGGATAAAATTTTGCGCAAATTACCTTTTGAAGCATAGCAAATTGAAATATCGGTAGAAAAGTTTCGAATATTTATTACTGACACTGTAACGAGAATGCAGTAAAATCGCCGTTCTTTGATAGTAATGCCAATCGATAAAATTAAAATCCACAGTCCATAATTTGGCATTCACAAGGCAACCACAATTTTTAAATAGGAAAATTATGCAAATTAATGTTAACTTACTGCGTTTTTATCGCAGTGTGGTTAATTAAATGTGGTGGTTGAGAATTGCACTTAATGGTTTGCAACCAGTTGAACTGCAGTCATGTTACATAAAACCCAAGGCAATTTCACCCACAGCGTATTGCACACACATCCAATTACACCCAATAGTATTGCCCTTAATAGGATTGCACCCAGAAGAATTGCACTCGGTAGAATTGGACCTTTTCCCATTATGGTAGTAGATGTACGGGATGTACTGGATAAAAATTTTTCGCAAATTACCTTTTGAAGCATAGCAAATTGAAATATCGGTAGAAAAGTTTCGAATATTTATTACTGACACTGTAACGAGAATGCAGTAAAATCGCCGTTCTTTGATAGTAATGCCAATCGATAAAATTAAAATCCACAGTCCATAATTTGGCATTCACAAGGCAACCACAATTTTTAAATAGGAAAATTATGCAAATTAATGTTAACTTACTGCGTTTTTATCGCAGTGTGGTTAATTAAATGTGGTGGTGGAGAATTGCACTTAATGGTTTGCAACCAGTTGAACTGCAGTCATGTTACATAAAACCCAAGGCAATTTCACCCACAGCGTATTGCACACACATCCAATTACACCCAATAGTATTGCCCTTAATAGGATTGCACCCAGAAGGATTGCACTCGGTAGAATTGAACCTTTTCCCATGATTGTAGCAGATGTACGGGATGTACGGGATGTACTGGATGTACGGGATGTACGGGATGTACGGGATGTACGGGATGTACTGGATGTACTGGATGTACGGGATGTACGGGATGTACGGGATGTACTGGATGTACTGGATGTACGGGATGTACTGGATGTACGGGATGTACGGGATGTACTGGATGTACGGGATGTACCTGATAAAATTTTGCATAAATTACCTTTTGAAGCGTAGCAAATTGAAATATCGGTAGAAAAGTTTCAAATATTTATTACTAACACTGTAACGAGAATGCAGTAAAATCGCCGTTCTTTGATAGTAATGCCAATCGATAAAATTAAAATCCACAGTTCATAGTTTGGCATTCACAAGGCAACTACAATTTTTAAATAGGAAAATTATGCAAATTAATGTTAACTTACTGCGTTTTTATCGCAGTGTGGTTAATTAAATATGGTGGTTGTGAATTGCACTGAATGGTTTGCAACCAGTTGAACTGCAGTCATGTTACATAAAACCCACGGCAATTTCACCCACAGCGTATTGCACACACATCCAATTACACCCAATAGTATTGCCCTTAATAGGATTGCACCCAGAAGGATTGCACTCGGTAGAATTGGACCTCTTCCCATGATTGTAGCAGATGTACGGGATGTACGGGATGTACTGGATGTACGGGATGTACGGGATGTACGGGATGTACGGGATGTACGGGATGTACTGGATGTACTGGATGTACGGGATGTAGGGGATGTACGGGATGTACGGGATGTACGGGATGTACTGGATGTACTGGATGTACGGGATGTACTGGATGTACGGGATGTACGGGATGTACGGGATGTACTGGATGTACGGGATGTACCTGATAAAATTTTGCATAAATTACCTTTTGAAGCGTAGCAAATTGAAATATCGGTAGAAAAGTTTCGAATATTTATTACTAACACTGTAACGAGAATGCAGTAAAATCGCCGTTCTTTGATAGTAATGCCAATCGATAAAATTAAAATCCACAGTTCATAGTTTGGCATTCACAAGGCAACTACAATTTTTAAATAGGAAAATTATGCAAATTAATGTTAACTTACTGCGTTTTTATCGCAGTGTGGTTAATTAAATATGGTGGTTGTGAATTGCACTGAATGGTTTGCAACCAGTTGAACTGCAGTCATGTTACATAAAACCCAAGGCAATTTCACCCACAGCGTATTGCACACACATTCAATTACACCCATTAGTATTGCCCTCAATAGGATTGCACCCAGAAGGATTGCACTCGGTAGAATTGGACCTTTTCCCATGATTGTAGTAGATGTACGGGATGTACTGTATGTACGGGATGTACTGTATGTACGGGATGTACGGGGTGTACGGGGTGCACGGGGTGCGCGGGGTGCACGGGATGCACGGGATGCACGGCATGCACGGGATGCACGTAATGCACGGCATGCACGTGGTGCACGGCATGCACGGAATGCACGTGATGTACGGATACACGGGATGTACGGCATGTTCTGGATGCACTGAATGTACGGCATGCACGTGGTGCACGGAATACACTAGATGTATGACATGCACAGGGGATGTACGACATGCACGACATGTACGGCATGCACGACATGTACGGCATGCACGACATGTACGGCATGCACGTGGTGTACGGTATGCACGGGATGGACGGCATGAACGACATGTGCCGAATGCACGGAATGTACTGGATGAACGGCATGCACGGAATGCACTCAATGTTCGGAATGCACATGATGTACGGCATACACGGGATGTACGGCATGTACGACATGTACCGGATACCCGGAATGTACTGGATGCACGGAATGTACTGGATGCACTGAATGTACGGCATGCACGTGGTGCACGGAATACACTGGATGTACGACATGCACAGGGGATGTACGGCATGCACGACATGTACGGCATGCACTTGGTGTTCGGAATGCATTGGGTGTACGGCAAGCAGATTGGATGTACGACATGCACGACTTGTACGGGATGTACGGCAGGCACCTGATATAGGGAATGCACGGCATGCACTCAATGTTCCGCATGCACGCAATGTACGGTATGCACTGGATGTACGGCATGCACGGGATGTACGGTATGAACGACATGTGCCGAATGCACGGAATGTACTGGATGAACGGCATGCACGGAATGCACTCAATGTTCGGAATGCACGTGATGTACGACATACTCGGGATGTACGGCATGTACGACATGCACCGGATGCACGAAATGTACTGGATGCACTGAATGTACGGCATGCACGTGGTGCACGGAATACACTGGATGTACGACATGCACAGGGGATGTACGGCATGCACGACATGCACTTGGTGTTCGGAATGCATTGGGTGTACGGCAAGCAGATTGGATGTACGACATGCACGACTTGTACGGGATGTACGGCAGGCACCTGATATAGGGAATGTACGGCATGCACTCAATGTTCCGCATGCACGCAATGTACGGTATGCACTGGATGTACGGCATGCACGGGATGTACGGTATGAACGACATGTGCCGAATGCACGGAATGTACTGGATGAACGGCATGCACGGAATGCACTCAATGTTCGGAATGCACGTGATGTACGACATACTCGGGATGTACGGCATGTACGACATGCACCGGATGCACGAAATGTACTGGATGCACTGAATGTACGGCATGCAAGTGGTTCACGGAACACACTGGATGTACGACATGCACAGGGGATGTACGGCATACACGACATGTGCGGCAGGCATGTGATATACGGAATGCACGTGATGTACGGCATGCACGAAATGTACGGCAGGCACGTGATATACGGAATGTACGGCATGCACTGGATGTACGGCATGCGCATGCGTGTTTTGAGGTATGCAATGAATGTATGGTATATAAACGATTAGACAAGGAACAACAGGTAGTGACATGTAAGTGATCCATTGCATACAGCACCAACTGCATCGGCAACGTCCTATGTGAATTGAATGCTATATATTACATATGGGAATGACTCAGGGAATGTACTGAACTACTGATAATATTTCTTTAAAGAGGGGGAAGCAACAACATTTGCTAAGTATTTTAATTTATTAGGGGCGAATCGTTACTACTTACACCGTAATAAAATGCCTAAACCTAGCAGGACTACGCACACAGTCAAATTACATTCTGTAGGATTGCATCTAGTTCAATGACATCCTGAAGGATACAACCCCCATTATAGTTGCACTGGGCAGAATTACACCCCTCTTTATTGTGATTGTGGAATATTTGCGCCCGATACTTGCCTATGAATAATATTTGACTGAAAATAGTGTTTTTGCGAAGAATTTCAAATTAAAAATTCTGACTGGTTATGGCTTATTATGTAACATGTAACATATGTGTATTATGTACGTAAAATATAGCGCAGATTACCTCTTGAAGCCGCTAGTTGGTTCCTTCTACAAACTGCCTTCGGCCTTGAGTTACTTTCAATAAAAAAAAGGCATAGCAAATTGAAATATCAGTAGAAAAGTTTGGAATAATCATTACTAACACTGTAACATAAATGCAGTGAAATTTCCGTTTTTTTCGATGGTAATGCCAATCGATAATATTAAAATATACATTCGACTGCAATTTTGAAAAATATAAAATTACTGAACGGTAATTTACTGCGTTTTTATCACAGTGTAGTTAATTAAATATGGTGGACGTTGATTGCACTCAATGGTTTGCAGTCAGCTGAACTGCAGTTTTGTTATATTATTCCCAAGCCATTTCACCCACAGCGTATTGCACGCACATTCAATACCACCAGTAGTATTGCACCCATCCATGTTCAGTATAATTGCTCTTAATAGGGTTGCTCTCGGCAGAATTGCGCCATCTCCTGTGATTGTAAAATATTATCATCCAGTAGAGTTGTACCCCGGGTATTACACCTAGTAGAATAACATCTTGTAGAAACTAGATGTACCGAACGAAATGAATTAAATGTTGTAGAGTGGGTGTATAATGTATGTATCGGTATAAAACCAGTAACTGCTTTCAGAGTTATGGGATTCTGTACGCTATGTATAGTACAAAATTGCTTCATGTTATGATGATAAATTGCCGATCGCTGAAACAAAAATACGGAGAATTTCGCACAAAAAATAGTCTAAAAACTGAAATATCAGCCAATGAGTCCGGAATATTTACTACTAACATTGTAACAAAAATCCAGGTAAATTACAGTTTTTCAACAGTCATTTTAATCGATGATATTGAAGTCCACATTTCCTAATTGACATAAATCGCACCAACGACTTGGTCTCGACTCGCAACTCAAGTGTTTTTCGACTCGACTTGAAGTGAAATGACTTCTCCCCAACACGCGTATGTGGTACATATAAAGCAACCGCGCCGGGGGTTTACGATGTAAATGGAATGCTATAAAGCTTGTAAGAGATGCATTGCATAAATACCAGCAACGACAGCCGGGATTATGTAATGGTGTGCGGTAAGGGGATGGGGCTCAATGACAAAATCAGAATTTACCGCCAATTATCTGTAATAGAATAGCAAATTTAAAGTCACTCAAAATTATACGAAATAAAACGAAGTGGAACTGGTACAACAACCAGTCACGAAGCAAAACAAAACTTATTGAAATGCAACAAAGAAGGTTTTTCAAGATATTTTAAATGAATTTTTTTCACGGATAATATTTCGTTGAGGAAGAGATGGGACATGGCCAAATTTACTATACAATGTTACTAAAAAAAATGTCTGGGCAGTTACTAATTGCACTGTAACAAGAAATGTATTAAAATCACCGTTCCTTGAATTTAAATTTTACTCGGTGATAATGAAATAAAAGAATAAAATATTTCTCCCCGATTTACCAATTTAAATGCAACACACCACTCTGTCCATCAACATTCCATTCCAGGCATAAAATCGCATCAGGGCAAAAAAAATCTGGAAACATAAACATACTGCAAATGAACTGTAAATTAAGCGCGCCCTTTGTCGCAATGTCATAAATTAATTATTATATAACATAAACAGTTGAACGAAGAGAGCATTTAAATGAGTGGGTTTCAAATGTTTAATGCAAGAGCCGTTTAAAGCATCACGTAGAGGTGATTTGTTTACTATTTCTAGTATCAACATTGTCTTTTAGATTAATAGCACCAGTTTTGCCTAATGAAATCTTAAGCGTTTTTTTGTTTTCGACCGTGATGACTGACCGGGTTTTCTTCCTGCTCTTTCAGGTGGTTTGGCTAAAATCAATTTTTCGTCACTTGAAACTATTGTGGCCTTGAAACTGGCCTTGCTAGTTGGTGTTCCACTATTAGGGACAGACTGTTTGAAATACGCTTCAATAGCTTTTTCACGGTCTTCAGGTGACATATCTGCCCAATCTGTCGGATTTGTGTAGTGCATTTGGAAACCATTTGCAAGTTTGTAGGGTCCTGTTTTCTGAATGGCGGATATTATGTCGCTGTATGATGAAGTTACGGACTCGTATATTAACTCAATCAATTCAGGAATTTTTTCTTCACTTGCCAATTGGTTTTCGATTTCAATGCATGATTTATTGACTCGTTATTATTGTTTGTCCAGTGACTAAATTTCACGCGCCACACTTTTTTCTCGAAGCAAGGGGAATATTCGATCTCGGAGATATCCAGTTATTCCTGAGCAATGGTAATGGCAAAATTCAATTACTTGTCTAACAGACGAATCAATCTTCACTGTGTACATATTCTTCGCCATTGGATGATTTTAGTACATTCCATACCATTGCAACAACATTTTTCCGCAAATCGATCGATGCACCAACTTTATCTCGAAGTCGAGCGACTAAATTTTCTTCTAAGTGCTTGCAGCATAAAATATGTCGGGCTTCAGGAAATGACCTTACAACCGCAGTGTGCAGAGCAACCTCGTCATCGCTACCGATGAACAAATTATCGCAGTTATTCAAACGACTTCTTATATGCTGGAAAAAGTACGAGAAGGTTTCCACGTCAGACTTATGGTGAAGTAAAATTGGACCCATAAATATCGGGTTTTCTTTGTTTTGATGTTTTCGACGCCAAGATGTTTGAACACAGTCACAGTAGCATACATTCTAGCTAAATTAAAGGTTTTGTCAACACCTAGGACGGTTGCGCCGCAACAGCAGAATCTTTCAATATCCTTCAATTGTTTTTCCCATATATAATATTATATTGACATGAGCATTTTTTGCCTGTACCAACCCTTTGCACAAATGGGTGAGTTTGTGCCATCCCGATTGTGTGTTGGATTTCATCTGCAAAGTTTTTGTCTGTATATTGTATTCTCATTTGTAATCAATTTTTTTTTTTTTTTTGCAGATATTTGTGATCATAAATTTGTCGTGGAGCGCGAGGTCGTTGAAAATCATTACCATTTAATATAAGATCATCATAGAGATTTTTGCCTTTTTGAATAGTGCTACGTTCTTTAATTTTATCCAAGACTTTTGGGTTTGTTCGAACATATGTCTGTCCACTTTTACTGTTTCCATGTGGATCATGGATAGCTGGAAAGATCCCAGCATACTCATACAAAGCAGAAGGCTCTTTATCGTTAGAATTACGAATCCATGTGATACGGCGTTTGTAGGTGCGCTGGCGTTGCAACTGACTATGTTGTTGTTTTACAGCTAAAATATTCTCAAGATTTGGTTGAGGTTCAATCGGTTCATAACTCATTCTATTCACCCTTCGGCAGTATAAACCATCACACTTATGTATTTCAAACAAGTTACTTTTTTCGACATAAAAAAAATGAAGACCTGGCACTTGTTCGAACCCAAGCCCCGCAGTCATCGAAGTACGAACGCTTGAAAGCCCTCATTCTCCCTTTGTTCATTGTACGAATTTTTAGCAATGGAATATACATCCTCTTTTTTCCCCTTCGGGATCTCCGTTAGAACTGTTTTCTGTTCGTCTAAGAGCTTTTGTAACACCTTTTTAATAGGCATGAATGCATTTGGTATCAATGCCTTCGATATACGCTCAGGTGATTTATTATAAATATTATTTGAATATTCTTTGCTATTACTCGCTTCAGTTTCTTCTAATGTCGTCTCCTGATAATCTTCTAAACTATTTGTGACTACAAATTCTTTTTTATCATCATCCAATTTGATTCCGATTAAATTACTTCCATTTTTAGTTTCAAAATCACTGTCCGATTCCAGTTCTACTTCTATTTTGTCTTCGTGTAATTGTACTGCTTCATTTTTTTAAATATGAGATTTTCTTTGTTGGAAAGATTGACTTTTGTTCTGTCTCTATCGTATTGCCGTGAGTTCGTATATCTTCATTTTTTCCTGTATTTTCTCGATGATAATTCACTGCATTTTTGCCTGAAGATTTTTCTACTTCCTCACTACAAGTGTCTTCTACGTCTGATTCTTTTACATCTATATGTATCGCATTATTCTTGAAACCTCCATTTGTCACCATTTTTTGTGTATCCCTTGCGACGCCATCATGAGGTGGATTTTTTTCTTTTTTGCAAACGCCGGTCTTCTGTTTTATTTCTGTTTCACATATATCTATTTGTATCAATTGATTCTTCATCGTATTTTTCACAAGTTGCACAAAATGATTGTGGTGGAATGTTTGTAATTGTCCACATAATAACGCATGCTGGGGACTTCGTGCGTCTAACACCGCGACCCACGACTTTTCTGGTATATGTGGATGCTCTCTTGTCTAGCAATCCGGAGCTTGCCATGAAAGATTGGATGGGAAGCTGGAGAGCAGCACTGGCTGCGTACAGGTGAATAAATCTACTGTACGTATATAGCCTTACTGCCTCGAGGACAATTTCGGAAAATCCACCGTTCGAAATTACATCTTCGTCGTTTATATAATCGACAAATGATATTGACGAAGAGTCATATTTTGGTTGATTTTCCATGACCTCTATCACCGTTAGGAGTCGAAGATATTTGTGTATCTTCTGGGATCCGAACAATGACAGTGATAAAGCTCTGTACATACAATTTCCGTCCCCAACGACCTGGACGGGCAAGTATTCTTTTAATACACCGGGTTGCAATTTCTTCAGTAGATCATAAGAAACATGATCCTTACGTTTTTATTCACGCAACACACAGTTCTGTCGATACGGAGGTTTTATTCCATATGTTTCAAGCATATTCTTTTCTTGTTTGGCTGCCTCCCAACCCTCTGCGTCCGACAATATCAATTTCTCTTCCTCAATGCGCTTTAAACGCGGCCTCGAAGTCATAACCCTTGTCTGAAAAGCAGCAATCCAAACAATAGAATGTACCATTTGTGCAGGGTTCTGCACATACTGAACAAGAAATTTTTCTTTTCTTCTTGAGCATTTGTCTAAACCTGTCTGCCGAATCTGTCTAAACTAACGTTGAGCGTTAAACCGCGTCGTTGACTTTTTGTTGACGAAAAATCTGTCTTTGATTGTGACGTCATAATAGACATGCAATTTCGTTGTTGAATGAAACGACAGGGTTAAATATTCCAATATTGAAAACCGTAAACCTTTGGGTTGAAATTCAAAATTCAATTTTTAAAACTCAAAACTATTTGGCAAGTGAAGAAAATTTCTGAATCTATTCAAGTAATATTAACGTCCGTCACATCGTCGTACTGCAACATAATATCCGCCATTGAAGTAACAGGAACCAAGAAACTTGGAAATGCACTCTATAAATCCCGCACGGATAACTCACCTGAAATGCTTGGAAAAGTTATTTAAGCATATGTCACGCAGTCGGTCGCTAAAAGTGAAACACCCACGACACGAGCAAGACCAATTTTCAGTCCACAAAAGTGACAAGTGACAAAAAATTGAATGAAATCAAAACACCTGATAAAGCAGAACGAAATAATGAATGGTCAGTCAGTACGATGACGTTAGGGTTCATTAGACAAAGTATGTTTGGCCCATGTATTGATTTTATTATATATATTTAATTAACCAAACTGTGACAAAAGTACACTAAATTTAACGCTCGTTTGAAGTGAATTTTATTTTCTAAATTCACTTCGTTGATGCGATTTATGTCCATTTTGGAATATTAACTTGAATATCACCGGAGAAAGGCGATTTTACCGCATTTTTGTTACAGTCGATTTCAATTTGTCATGCTGTAAGAGATAGTTTGCTCTAAATTCTCCGTATTTTTGGCACACTGTTCCGCAATTTATGATCCCAGACGTTCAGTACACCCGGCACATCCATTCTTCAAGATGCAACCTCCTGGGTACAACTCTACTGGAATTATTGGTTACTCTGCTATAATAAGAGACTGCACAATATTACTGAGTGGTATCCTACTGTGCACATCCATACTGGATGTAATTCTACTGCTTGCTTTCCCCTGGTTATAACTCTACTGTGTGATATTTTTCTACAATCATGCCGTACATGTCGTGCATGCCGTACATCCCCTGTGCATGTCGTACATCCAGTGTATTCCGTGCACCACGTGCATGCCTACATTCAGTGCATCCAGTACATTCCGTGCATCCAGTACATTCCGGGTATCCGGTACATGTCGTACATGCCGTACATCCCGTGTATGCCGTACATCATGTGCATTCCGAACATTGAGTGCATTCCGTGCATGCCGTTCATCCAGTACATTCCGTGCATTCGGCACATGTCGTTCATGCCGTCCATCCCGTGCATACCGTACACCACGTGCATGCCGTACATGTCGTGCATGCCGTACATGTCGTGCATGCCGTACATGTCGTGCATGCCGTACATGTCGTGCATGCCGTACATGTCGTGCATGCCGTACATGTCGTGCATGCCGTACATGTCGTGCATGTCGTACATCCCCTGTGCATGTCATACATCTAGTGTATTCCGTGCACCACGTGCATGCCGTACATTCAGTGCATCCAGAACATGCCGTACATCCCGTGTATCCGTACATCACGTGCATTCCGTGCATGCCGTGCACCACGTGCATGCCGTGCATTACGTGCATCCCGTGCATGCCGTGCATCCCGTGCATCCCGTGCACCCCGCGCACCCCGTGCACCCCGTACACCCCGTACATCCCGTACATACAGTACATCCCGTACATACAGTACATCCCGTACATCTGCTACAATCATGGGAAAAGGTCCAATTCTACCGAGTGCAATCCTTCTGGGTGCAATCCTATTAAGGGCAATACTAATGGGTGTAATTGAATGTGTGTGCAATACGCTGTGGGTCAAATTGCCTTGGGTTTTATGTAACATGACTGCAGTTCAACTGGTTGCAAACCATTCAGTGCAATTCACAACCACCATATTTAATTAACCACACTGCGATAAAAACGCAGTAAGTTAACATTAATTTGCATAATTTTCCTATTTAAAAATTGTAGTTGCCTTGTGAATGCCAAACTATGAACTGTGGATTTTAATTTTATCGATTGGCATTACTATCAAAGAACGGCGATTTTACTGCATTCTCGTTACAGTGTTAGTAATAAATATTCGAAACTTTTCTACCGATATTTCAATTTGCTACGCTTCAAAAGGTAATTTATGCAAAATTTTATCCAGTACATCCCGTACATCCAGTACATCCCGTACATCCCGTACATCCCGTACATCCAGTACATCCCGTACATCCCGTACATCCCGTACATCCAGTACATCCCGTACATCCCGTACATCCCGTACATCCCGTACATCCCGTACATCCAGTACATCCCGTACATCCCGTACATCTGCTACAATCATGGGAAAAGGTCCAATTCTACCGAGTGCAATCCTTCTGGGTGCAATCCTATTAAGGGCAATACTATTGGGCGTAATTGGATGTGTGTGCAATACGCTGTGGGTGAAATTGCCTTGGGTTTTATGTAACATGACTGCAGTTCAACTGGTTGCAAACCATTAAGTGCAATTCTCAACCACCACATTTAATTAACCACACTGCGATAAAAATGCAGTAAGTTAACATTAATTTGCATAATTTTCCTATTTAAAAATTGTGGTTGCCTTGTGAATGCCAAATTATGGACTGTGGATTTTAATTTTATCGATTGGCATTACTATCAAAGAACGGCGATTTTACTGCATTCTCGTTACAGTGTCAGTAATAAATATTCGAAACTTTTCTACCGATATTTCAATTTGCTATGCTTCAAAAGGTAATTTGCGAAAAAATTTTATCCAGTACATCCCGTACATCTACTACCATAATGGGAAAAGGTCCAATTCTACCGAGTGCAATCCTTCTGGGTGCAATCCTATTAAGGGCAATACTATTGGGTGTAATTGGATGTGTGTGCAATACGCTGTGGGTGAAATTGCCTTGGGTTTTATGTAACATGACTGCAGTTCAACTGGTTGCAAACCATTAAGTGCAATTCTCAACCACCACATTTAATTAACCACACTGCGATAAAAACGCAGTAAGTTAACATTAATTTGCATAATTTTCCTATTTAAAAATTGTGGTTGCCTTGTGAATGCCAAATTATGGACTGTGGATTTTAATTTTATCGATTGGCATTACTATCAAAGAACGGCGATTTTACTGCATTCTCGTTACAGTGTCAGTAATAAATATTCGAAACTTTTCTACCGATATTTCAATTTGCTATGCTTCAAAAGGTAATTTGCGCAAAATTTTATCAGGTACATCCCGTACATCCAGTACATCCCGTACATCCCGTACATCCAGTACATCCCGTACATCCCGTACATCCCGTACATCCCGTACATCCCGTACATCCCGTACATCCCGTACATCCCGTACATCCCGTACATCCAGTACATCCCGTACATCCCGTACATCCCGTACATCCCGTACATCCAGTACATCCCGTACATCCCGTACATCCCGTACATCCCGTACATCCCGTACATCCCGTACAGTTTTCGAGACACCCGTACCATCTGGTTAAATTATAGGCGGTAATTGGGATACTTTTTATTATTCTTTCGTACAGAAACAAATCATTTCCAACTGTAACTATCGCAACATCACATATGCGCACATTGAGTCCAACTGTTTCTGGAACGTTGGAAACAGCTAATTTAACTGGAACTACGTCGACGTGTAAACCTTATGGATCAAGTATTCCTCGAGGAAGTATATCTACTGAACGTACTGCAGCGACCCCACTGGTAGCAACACACGGTATAGTTGTAATTATTTTTTTTCCTCATCGTAGTGAAATTTCCCATCCAGCCATTGTTACAGTCCAAACGAAAAAATTAGAGATTCGTATTGTCAAGCGTGGGTTTCTGTCACTCAGAATAGAAAAAATAAAAATAGCCATAGGAGTATTGTCAGTGATAGAAAAAATGGGAGTCCCTTAAGTGCCATCCATGAGGAGTCATTTTCTGATTGCATGAAATTTTCCACGTTTGTTATTCCTAAATCCACTATTTCTACAGTTTCCTTTTAGTCACCCCCTACGACACGCAGGAATTGCGTCATGACAATTATAATGCCCGACGTCCACAGTAAAAATCGAACATGACCGTGACACTATATTTTTGCTCGAAAATTTTACAAGTGTCATTTTTCATTTAAAGATATATTACATTAATGCTATTTAGTTCGTCCTGTATAGAAATAATTGGAGTAGCAATTTTTCAGGTATAACTTTTCATTCCATTGAAATTCTTTCTTGTTTGTTTTTATGTAAGGATGATTATTCTCAATTACATTGTACATAGATAGAACCACAGCACAATATTATTATGCGTAACAATCGATGATGACGGGATGTACATACACGGTCTTGCTGACCCAAAGCACCTGGTGCGGTTTGCATAATTTGAAAGGAAAACGCGACAGCAAGCCATACCCAGCCAGACTGAGTCACCAGCCATACATTGTATCAGTCATAGTTACGCAACGAGTAGTAGAAAAAAATGCATCGGATATGTTGCAATTTTACATTTAAATCAATTTAAATTAAATGTTAGAGCACACTTGCTTTAGTTGTCTGCAAAAGAAAGCGAAACATCAGCAGCGGACTGAGCGCAATCGACACGAAACCGTTGAGAGATAAAACAGCCAGGACTATGGCTGACTGGGCGTAGGAAAAAAAGTCGCCTGAAGAAAATGGCCCGGAAAGAAAGTCGCCCTCAAAAATTTACCATTTTTAGATGTTCAAATAGAACTTCGGCGTTGGCTAGATGATCATGGTGGAATTTATGGAAATCTTCACCTTTTTTATAATGTATGTTGAATGAATTTTTGCAATGGGCTATTGAATCTTGCCCTTAAGCGTTATAATCGGTATTGGATTTAGAATGGCTTTATCAACAGTTTTTACTTGGCCATGTTTAATTTAGCACAAGTTTTCAGCATTGCGGTTTATAACACCTACAACGCGACCGGAACAAGTGTGTTTGTAGGATGGATATAGTGTTCTTGTGTACCAAAGTATGGTACAAGAGAAGTTAATTTGTTGTTATTGTTGTGCTGTCCATATCGATACTATTCATCAACTTTGAACCAAGTCTTCAATGTATTTATTACGATACTAATATATATCCATTATGAAATAACGCCTGGTCGGATGACCAAGGACCTTTAACTGTTACGCGCGCCAATTCGTATCTCTGTGTGTCGCCATCTCTATGCCCTTTTCGAAACAAGATATACGGGAAAAGACTTTTCCCGAAGGCACATTTAAATAATTTGCTTTGTACTCATTTTCAATTAGCCACGCGTTATAATCGTGGCAATGTTATATAATTCAGAATATCATAAATTTGGCATGATCTAATTTGAAAAAAAAACACTGGAGTTAGCCAAATTAAAGTGAATTTAATATAATATACGCTACATGTTTATCAAGAAAAATCTCACGGAATTCTCATTGCGTCAAATCCGCGCTAATGTGAAACTACCATGTGGCTTTGGTACGACTACCAGCGCACACTTGGTTCATACTACCTCGTTTTTAAAAAGGATCCTAAGTCGCCGATAGCTTTAGCCAACGTTAAACTCTTCACAAAAAATCCTTGTTATTTTTTGATTTTTATACCATCAGCTGATGTATTTCTATTTTAGGAAGAATGCTCCAATACAACCATGATCTCCAAGAATAGACGTACATAATGCATGATATAATGTTCATACATTACCAGTTCAATATAACCGAAACTTTCCGAAATGTACTGGCAAAAGAGGGTTAATTTATCTAGGCGATCAGAAGGAAGAAAGTGGGTTCGAAATAAGAATTCAATTTACGAAAAGTTAGAAGCAGTATCTGACATAGACCAATACGGCCATAAAGCTGAAGATCGCCGGACTTTTTGTTTGGCGTCTATCATTCGCCTGGGAGACAGACAGAAGTTCCACTCTAGGTAAAAAAAATGTTAACGTATTGCAAAGTTGTACATGAAAACGTGGGGTACACATTTTTCGAGCCCAGAACCCACCACTCTGGGTGGCCAAAACTGGCGGCGGAAGCGCGGGAGGATCCACCCTCTTAAATCAGCAAAAATTGCGGGAACGGTGCGATTTACTTTTCGTTCGCGTTCTACAACCAAAATATATCATTAGAATATGCTTTTCAGCTGTTTTGCAAAATGACACATAAATTTTCTTTAGTATCCATTCAAGTTTATCATAGCTGGCCCCTTCCAATGTCGGAGATTTTCCGCCGCCTCTGATAGCCAGGCCCCAAAGACTAAAAAGTCTTTGGTATAGATAGACAATAAAATAAGCAAACAGAATATCGTGTTGGTATGGGATGATTTAACGAAGGTAAGTCGATGACGGCGCCTCGATGGTCACGGTTCAATTCACCCCAAACACATTCGTATTCAAGCAAAAAATGCATAACAGTAAAATAGACTGCGTGTTGATGTTCAAATCCCCCAGTGCCGAGGTGGTCGTAAACAACAAACTTGGCAATACTGCTTGATTAGGACGGCGAGACTTTGTTTATATAGAATGTAAAAATTTTTATACTTTATTTCCGCAAATCAAAGCTACTTCATCGGATGTTGTTGAACAGTAGATAAATTGCATCTAGAAGGCCGTAATAGAATACGAAGAATTTTCGTAGCTCAAAATACTTTTCGACTACATCATTATCATGATCACTAATATGATAATGGTAATTATAGTAAAAATGAGTGATTCATTGTTACTTTGAGTCATTTCTTACTAATTCGATTAATACTTTACTATTTTATCCTAATAGGACAATAATGACTTTGAAATAGATACAAACCACGATCGTTAACTCCCTGTTCAGTCAGTAAATATTTTGCCGAACGTGCTCATGATCATGTGTCGATAGAGAGCTGCTTCCTCCATAACTAACTATAAATGAAGGTAATTTTTGTTATTCACGTATTGTTGGCAATCAAGTGTACACACGCACTTGTTTTAACTTATTGTCAAATCTTATTCGCGATCACAAACATTTTCATGAAGCATGTTTTATCAAGCGCTTGTCACTGATGGATCCCACCGACAAGGCCATTTGTGGGCCATACTTCATGCTTGTTAAAATAAAATTTCTGATTGGGTACTTTGTCAAGAAGTAAACAGAGACGGCATGTTGTCTTATGTCTGTGACGAAGAAATGAAATCTATTACCAATTTACAAGGAATATTCTTAGAGATAAGCTGAGGAGAAATTTTATTACGTCTGGGCGGAACCGTATATAATGAGCAAACAATGGCGTGTTGTTCATTCGGAGGTAGATGATTAGACATGGGGGAAAGCACAATGAAGAAAATACTAGTCTATTTCGTTTTTTGTATCGTTATCCAAACGATTTCCGCTAAATATGCAGTGGAACTCATAGAGACGAAGCCGAATGGATATGAACGAAGTTCTGAAAAATATATCTCTAAAATAGAACATGCTTTGGAAGAAGATGAATTTTTATACGAAGAATTAATGTTCGTTTCGACTTCGGTAAGAATAAGTAGGGAAATTGGTCACTCTTAATTATATAAGTTGATAGGAGTCCTAAAGTCTTAAAAGAGTGTTGGAAGTCGTATTTAGAAACTTCCAAAAAAGCTTCAAAAATTAGTCATTTGAATTATGATCGCACAACGAGCGCTGTTTTTGAAACTTCAATCTGTATTCGTGGTAGGTGAACAAAAATATTTTAATGGCGATAGCAAAAAAGTTAAAAGTTTAAAATCTTCACAATTCTTCATAAAAAACCGTAATATTTGTGAAGTCTGCAGTTGATGCAATCGGGGGCTTGCTAAAAGCCTAAATCAACTTAGCAAACTCCTTTTTTCAACAGAATGATGAAGTTTACACATTCGTTGGCGATCGTGCCATTCTTCCATGTGAATTTAAAATCTGTCCGTCGAATGGTAAAGCTGTAACAGTCACATGGAAAAGAGGTACAAATCCACAAACTGCCGCGAGAATAGCAAGATGTAGGAATTTCGATCCGAATACCGGGGCATGTGGACATTTGGAGGTATTTTCAGATCACTACTCCGGTCGTATTTCTCTAAATCCAGGAACGACAGATTTATCGATAAACCAGGTGAGTTTAAGAGATTTTAGCAATGTATCGAAAGAATCTTATATGACATTTTAGAGACAAATGGTTTTATATTATCTGCTACATATGCAATAACTATCAGTAGTTTAAAATATTTATGGAAAACTTAGCGCGACAATTATCATAAGATTTTTTCATACTCTCCGATACGAATATAATAATATTTAATCGAGGATGAAGGTTCTGGCCTAACCTTTATTGCATTTTTCCTGTGCCCGATTGGTGAAGGAAGCCGGAAGCAACGATTAGTATTGCGAAATATTGTGACAAGTGATGAAAAATTTTCAAATACAATTTCAATATTCATGGGAAAATCTCTTCCTCAAAACTTATGTAGAACATCTACCACCCTCTCGGATTCAATCGTACGTCTGGTACAAAGCGATGCATTGCAGCGGCCCAGTAAACCTAGTACATTGCAAAATTGTCATTTATTTATATAATATTGTAGATTCGAGAAACCGACAATGGCAACTTTTGGTGCCAAGTACAAACAAATGATAACAACGAACTCGGAACTGATACGAAATCTGTTTGTATACGTGTACGCCAATCTCAGTCAGAAAGACCAAAATTTAATCGGGTGATCTTGAATACGAATTTCATAGAAGCGACATCCGGCGAGACAGTCGTTTTAAAATGCAAGTGAGTAATGATAATATGTGTGTATTTTAGCTTGATTTTTTAAACAGCATTCTAATTTAATTTGTCGGGAAAGACTTATATTTTATATAATCGAAGTTACTGTTTTTCATGTGCCCCCATTGTGCAGCAACGTCATGATGCATGTCACATTTTGCAACGTACACTTGTAGCTCAATATTTTCGTATATTGTTCGATGTACAAAGTCGGAATACTTGAGCAATATCAGATTCCGTAAAAGGGATCGCTGAGTAATCCGCCATCACTGATCATTGAACTTCGCCAGTATTTTCTTGATTGGGCAGTATCTGAAGTTTCGTCGAACTCGGGCCACCAATTGAACAGCCTCGAAAATCGGATAATCTGTTGCTTCTGCAAAACACTAAATTTTACACCAATCATAAAAAAAAATAAGATAAATAAAGCCTCGTATTTCTATTATTAGATGTGATGGTTATCATTGCGACGATTTTGCGTGGTATAAAGGACCCTTCAATGAATGGGGAAATAGTTTTGAAGAAATTCATAACAAGACTACAAGATATCGCATAGATCCGACGATAACAACTTCTCCGGCGTGGAAGAATAGAGTTTCTTTTTCAGGTTTGATATTTTTACGACTTGACAAACAGGCAAATTATATTGCAATCATCTAGTTAATCATTGGCGATTTAGATTTGAATTTGAAAACGTTGATAAAATGTGGTCTCACCGTAATGTGAACTGTACTGAACAAACCAGAATTCCAGAGTCGCCCGGACCTGTCTGATAATTTTCTATACGAGATCATAAAAAAAACGAGAATAAAATAAAATATACGAGAATATAATAAAAAGTGCAGTAAATTTCAATGCTGAAGTCTTTTGATAGGATTTCATTTTTATCATGCGGTATAGAAAATTAGAGAATACAGCTTGACAATTTGGCGAACCACGAGGTCCACGACCTCTCGTGCAGTTATCAGTTGTAAGTCGGGGGTTGAGGTTTATGCTTAACCTGTTATTGATTTTTCCTGTGCATGGACATGGTTGAGAAAGTCATTACCAGCAATAGGGCTTGGCAATTCGATTCGGTCCAAAGCACGATTCATTCAAATCGATCGCGAATTTTCATACGGACGAAAACTTATTAAATGAACTGGGATTTCCATTTTTAACGACGAAATGCAATCGGTTTTGGTTAGATTTGCCAACATCGATTACATTTCGTCGTTAGAATATGAAAATCGTCGCTCTTGGCGTGAATTGAAAATATACCATAAACTATGAATTTCTTCATTTTTGCGACGGAGACACGGTGGAATATTTGTTGTATACATAGAATTAGTGATTCGATCCCATTCGAAATAAATATTCGAATTCCATATGATTCGGTTTTACCCAGCCCTAACCAGCAAGATTGAAAACTCAAATATTTTTTTGCACAGGATTTGATATGACTATTCACGCAGTTGAAGAAAGTGATGCTGGACGATATTGGTGCCACGTTAGCGGAGCTGGATACTTTAATCTCGGAGAAACTGGAACTGATGCCAAGTGAGTTTCCTACTTCTAAGCGTGACCCTGATAAATATTTCAGATTTATTTAAGATTCATTTGAATACTATGCAACGGTACCAGTGACAACAGATGTCTTTCAATCGCGAAAGAAGACTTTAAAACGATCTAGTAAAAATTTGAACACAAAGAAAACTTACAACCTTTGTTGTTATTCTATCTTTGGAGCGGAAAATATAGAAATATATTTTATTGGGTTCAATTTTTTTTTTACTTACATCGATTTATGCACAAGAATTGACTTGAAAATTTCCTGCGGATTCAAACCGCTCTTCTTCTAGTTACGACAAAAAATATTCCAATCAAAGTAATATCGCCAAAATTGGTGTTGAAGTCGTTTAATCAAAGGCTTAAATTACTTTTTCATTTGAAGTTTTTTTAAAAACACTGTACGATGCGATATTTTACAGATCGATTGTTCTCACTATAAACCGGGAAGGAGCATATTCCTGTCAATGATTACACATACGACGGCATTGCAGAATTTCATGGAAACCGAGATCTTTGTAGCCAAAAATGCTTTTAATTGAAAATATAATTTTTGCAGTGCAACATTTATTTGTACTTGTTTAATTATTACACAAAATAAAGAACACTCTGTCTTATCTTTACGAGTTAGCAAATGAAACTTGTCGGAAATGCTTGGAACAATGAAGTATCTCCCCCCGCCACCGACTTTATGCGGAAATGAGACAAGGATAGTTCCGACAAATTATGACCACACACTGCGTTGGGGCCCAAGTGATGTACGATTCCACGTTTCCGCCCCAACCGATACCGATATCATCCATGCTCAACATTGTTACTACCAATTCTTGCGTTCAAAAGTATTTAGATATTCTAAAGGTAGGCCCACCTCTAAACGTTGCGACAATCCAGAAAGATGCTGCTTCAAATACCCTTGGCAGCGACAGGATCGTCAGGCATCAATCAAGTCACTTTCATCATATCAAACACAGAACAATTATCATCATATATATATTTCAATCATTTCACCGAATCTTATGTTGTGTTAAATTATTTGAGATACATAATAATTATTTAATTGACAAAAAAAAATACATCGAAACAATCGCAAGCGGCTTAAAGATTCGAATGGTTCTTCCATCCTGCCCTAATTTTTACAGAAATGCTGCAAACCATGATGAGCACATGACGCAAACTGAGCACACCCAGGACCAGAATTTACTTGTAAATACGAATGGTATCTCCAGATAGTTCTATTAGATATGCTCCAACAGTGAACTTAACTTCACTGGCCAGGATATCTTAATTTAAATATTTGTCAAAATATGTTCTGTAACCTCGGATCCCTAATGGATCACCCTGTCGCACGCCAGTAATCAGGCTAGACAAAATAAAAGTTTTCGATTGGATAATAAACTGAGTGTTCTTCAAAACATTCAGAAAAAAAATACCTGGTGTGTGCATCCAAAAAGAAGTTGGCGTACTTGAAAATGTATAGCAGTAAGATACAGGCAGATGAATATTAGCATGTAGGCAGATGGACAAGGAACCCAAAATTTTCAAACATTGCAAAAATATACCTCCCGCACATATTTCACTAGAAATTTTCAGTGTCACTTTTTTCAGATAAATCTATTCCAGAATTGAATCCTTCATAATCTGTTTAGATCCAAAAATTCATAGCAAAATTCAAAAAGCGGTCAAATTTATTCCTCTTGATCAAAAAATATTACGTTACGAATTAAACCACAATCAGTTGCTGATGCTTAAAATAAAATTTTTGAAAGGAACATGAAATCACTACAAATTGAATTTTTTTGACCTGAATGCAATTTTTGAAAAAATCTTGATGAATCACAGAAATGAGAACTGGTATTCTAATCATCAGACTCGAATATCGAATCTAAAAATGGCATCCCCATTGTCGATATTAATGCATGTGAATAGAACATTCCACCAATGGCCTTTACGCAACATAACATGAAGTACGAAACTAAATATTTTGATTGAGATTTCATATTAAAATCATTTATAAATTAATAGATTATACAATTCATTCGAATAGATTGCTATCTAGATAATAAATTTCTGATCAGCAATACATAATTGGCGATTTATTTCATTGCAAAGCAGTTATGTAAAAAAGGATTGCTCTCAAGGCGCCATTTCTAAAAAAGTGAGCATAAGGATTAAATGGAAATAGCAAAAGAACTAAAATATAGCAAACATGTCATCAATATTCACAACACCATATTTAATCACTTACAAAAAAGCAAATGCAAATATTATAAACCAATGATTCAAGTATAAAATCCAGATGAACCTACTGAATTCGGTGTAGGGTGTTTATCATAATTGAAGGATAAGTCATCGGCTTTCATTTTGGTTCCAACCATACAGTAGGGATAGTATAAGGCTTGTAATTTGGGAATTATGTTGATGAAATGTTTGGATAACTTTTGTGAGTAAAAAAAACAGATAAATTTCGTTCTGCCAGATTCTGAAATATTAACATGACATTGGCATGATTTCTCTATAACCCAGGTATAATTTCAGATGGGGTCTTTATTAATCATGTTATTGACAATGATTTTTATCAGACAAACATAAACGACATCAAAATTAAGAAACTTTCTGAAGCAATAACAAAACATCGGACAAACAATGAGCTGCAATGTGAATGTTGGAAGCACCATGGTCGTTTGCCACCGGTCAAACTGACCATCGTGCAGAAATATCCACTATTCGGTCGCGACCAACATACCGGTAATAATAAAATAATAATAATCAAAATTATAAAAAGTAATATAACAAGATACCCATCAATGTGATAGGATTACAACACCCATGGTGGCATATAATGCAACAAGTTAGCTGCCATTTATAAGAGCTTCCAACACAACTTTAGAATTTCTTCTATTCTACTTAATATTATATTGTCAGAATATATTTCGACAACAATATTAATGTGTTATTAATAGTTGCTGCTAGATATTGAAGAAAGCCATTTTTTTCCAGTCCAATTGCTATATTCTAGCATTTTCTATTTGATACATTTTCTTTCGATTGGTAATTGTTCTCAGCGGATAGTCATTTTTGGGCTAACTAGTCCCACTCTCAATTTCTCAACACTAATTCAACTAACTACTATGGCGAATCAAAACACATACAACCCAATATGGAGAAACGCTTATCCGTCATAGTCAATTTCATAGAATTCTGATCAAAAGTATTTTTTTTCTCGGTTATTCTAAATTGGTTATTTTGCAGCAAAATCCTGATGTATGCCAAATTTTGTGTTGTAAAATTTGACATAAATCATGACTTTGCTACAAAATGGGCAAAATATTCCACAATTTCGTTTAACTGGAATGTTGAAACATAATTCAATTTATATAGTGTGAATTACGAATACAGTTTAAAACTAAACTACAAGGATGACCCTAACCCAATCTTCCAACCCAAGCTTCATCGGATTGAACGATCCGTGCGTTGGACATTAGTAACAACTTAACGGTTCAAGTCTATCCAAGCACCATGGTACTGAAAAGCTTCTGAAAACATTGATGGCAGTATGGTTTTTCATTTTGCTCCTTGAATGTGCCTTTATTGAGTTGTTTGAGACAAAACGCACATACAAAATGCTCTGGGTGAAATTTCTTACCCATTGCTGTGATGCACCGACCTGAAAAAAAAGAAATAATAATAGATATAAAAATAGGAGTCAGATTATCTTGTGTGTAGTTTTCTAATAATGATATCATTGAGATTCCAGTTTGTTGGAAGAAGCATATAGAGGGCATTATTTCATTATGATAGACGAAAAGTTAGATACTGTTATTCACGGAGGACTATATCACCGTGGATGAGGGGTCGTTAAATTGATTATTCCAACAAGAGAGTATGGTAATAATATTCAGTGCTGAAATCACATGAAATCACTAATGCTATAAAAACTTATTTTGCTCTCAAGTTTCGATAGCTTTCAGGCAGCATTGAGAAAGTTTATTCATCTTGGGCGAAATATGTTTTGATCTATCTATGGGTGAATAGTACAAATTTCAGAAAGATTGTAAGAAATTCCATGCCTTCCCTGAAGCCTCCTTCTCCTGTTTTGAGTTGTATTTCAGGTTTTGCCTGGAACATTTTTTTGTGTTTGTTTATAAACTATAATTTGAGTGATGTTACATAACATCTTTGGGAGTTTTTAATTGATTTGAAAATTCTCTAGTGGGTGAGTACAAGAAAAAATGTTGATCAATAATGCCAATAAAAGTCAAATTGTTGACAATGGATAAAAATTATGATTAACGCAGACAGTTTTGAAAAAATGCACTCAATACCTGTGATTGGTTTTTGACATCCAGAACAGAGTGAACCTCTCAATAAATGATAATGTGTTTCGCAATACGGTTTTCCATCAAGCTCAAAGAAACTTCCATTGGTGAATGGCGCAAAACATTCCTGATATAAGAAAAACATATCAAAATCAACAAGTTAAAAACGTTGATATAGCATTAAAACATGAAAAGAAACCATGTTCCCCATCATTAGGAATGTATTGTGGCAATATAAAAATGCGATCCTCGTTTCAAGTCCGAGCAATTTTCAATGCCTAACAAACTAAACAGGAAAAGATCATATCTTTCTAGCAATTCTAACCCTGTCCTTCTATAAGTGGCCGCTAGTACAGGGCCTTGGAAGGGTGATCCATTCTAAGAAGTGGCTATAAAAACAAAAAACACAGATTTAATAATATTTTGTACATTTTAAGTAAACATTATGCAATCGGATAAATTTCGTCAAAAATCTTTTAAGTACGTGTTACTGATGGATCGTGTCGATGAGACGTGGCTCATCTGTGGCTGATGCTTGACAAAATAAAATTTCTGATCGGGTATAGCATAGAGGTATTTTTAGTTTGTGTTTGCACATCCTCTCTCAAAATAAGTTGACCGACTATCAAAGTCAAATTTTTCTTCTTTAAAGCATCAACTAGCAAAAATTGACCCCTAATTTCTCTCAGGTTCAAATTACTTTTTTACTGGCAATATTGAGGTACTTGGAAGATACATGGAATTGAGTTTGAAATTCAAATTCCTGTCTGAGATGGTTGTACATACATTCTCATTACTTGAACAGGCCAGAAAATGTAGGAAGCAAATGTTAAAAGGTCATATATGGAGTTCTAAAGATGATGAAGCCCACTTCTTTTGGAGAATGTAGGTTTTCAAACAAAGTATTCCAGAATAGTTATTTTGAAGAATAAAAAGCCCCCAATACAAGCCGCTTGCATGCTTTTTCATTCTGCCTTGGCATTGCATTGCGTAAAAGACAAGGATAAAATAAAACAAACTTAAAAAAACAATCAACCTGCACAAGCATGTATTGTAGCTTTAAAAATTATCAAAAAAAAAGATAAAATTAAAAAAAAAATGATGTAAACTTCCGAACAGAACTACAAAATTTCCTGAAAAAACAGTACGACTCACCTTGCAAACAAAGCACTCAGGATGCCACTGATAATTCAATGCAGATATATAGTTGGAAAGTATAGGTTTTCCGCATCCTCCACATTTTGGTGCAAACATATTGTAATAATCTTTACGACAATATGCTCGACCTTCGTATTCATGAAATCCTTCTTCCCCAAAGAAGTTTCCGCACTGAGCACAGAAGAAATGTTCTGGATGCCAGGTCTTGTTTAATGCAGTTACACATTGCTGTAATGAAAAAAAATTTGAGACAAAAACCAAATTGAAAATACAAGATGATACCATGCCAACAATCATTCCATGAAAAGGATGTAAGTTTATAATGAGCTTTTGAAGTTAGGTTACAATAGCTCACAATAACTTACATTTTTATATAATGAGATGTTGTCGGCCTGTTTTTATTACAGAAATACTATCATATTCAAGAACCTTTGTAGATTTATCTACATACAGATTCAAAACTTTGAGGATAAAAGGAAAAGTGACCACCACTGCATGTTATCATTGATTTCAGTAACTTAAATCAATAAGCTCAAAAACCATCATCACCCACACAAGTGATGAGAGTTTTTTTTGATATTTGAATATTTTATTTGACTATTCAAATTTCCTTTTAAAATCACAAGTTATACAAAGATAACAGATATAATTCTATGAGACAGGATACCTGTGAATCATCTATTGAAATTTGGTGCACCTCAAGATCATACCAAATAAAGAAATTTCAATATGGGTATAAACAGTCACATGCACCATGCATATGACATAAGAAAGTATATGGTCACATGTCATGTCTTATGACCAGTTCCAGCAAGAAAGTTTGTTCTTAAAGATGTGAAAACTATACAAAACACTAATAAATTCTCCAGGCTTGCAGAATTCTACATAATTAATCGAACTTACCCCTAATACTGGTTGGTTGCAGTAGGCACAACTGGGTGAAAATAATGAATGATAACATTTTTCACAATAGGGTTTTGCATCTCTCTCAAAGAATGTGTTAACACCGATTTCTTCATCACAAACAGCACAAACAAAATGTTCAGGATGCCAAACTTTACCCAAAGCTGTTGTTACCTGAAACCAGTAAAAAAAAAAAATTTTAAGATGCTAAAGCAAGGTCCATCTGAACTAATGCTCCATAAACAAAATTAATTTCTAGTTGGGAACAACAGATCCATGCACATTGCTTTGGCATTGTTGTTGCAAATAACATTGTAATTTGATTTTTTCAAGCCACTTGGGGTGAGAATAGCATATCAGAATGATTTGGATTAGTAAAACATCCTGCTGATCGAAAACTGAAATTTTATAACAATATCCAATGCCATAATGGTATTAAATAATGAAGGTTGTAGCATTATTCAAGTGAAATTTTTTTTCAAAATCACCATGTTACTGATGTTAATTCGAATATTCAACATACTGCTAGCCGGTACTTTTATTATGTAATCTGTAATCATCTGTAACTCATAGTTATCAAAATTAAATTTCCAATTAATATGAAGTGAATTTCAGTAAAGCTTCTATACCTCTCCCATAACTGGTTTCTGACATGCTGCACAATCACCTTTTGATGCAGCTCTGATACCTTGCTTACTAAGATCAGTGTTTAGTTGTCCAAGCATAGAATCAAGATCTACGGCTGCAGAAAGGAAGGAAATATTGAGAATATTATAGAAGAATGTCAGCTACACTCCTACTCAGACACTCTTAACAAAATAGGTTCCATCAGAAGAAAAGAAAATCGAAATACCGGCAAATCTCTTGCTAAAAGATGAAAATGCTCTATTTTTCAGTGTTTTGCAACAACCAAACTACGAAAAAGTTTCAAAATCATCAATACTGCTATGAAATAGCAGCCATGCGAAGCCATTTTTGTCACCCGAAGATATGGATATGTTTTAGACACCTCCCAAAAAATAGGTTTACGTCAAACTGGTCTGAACAAAGGAACCAAAGACTGGGAATAATTTTGGAATGAGTTCACCTTTGGAAAACTTGAGCCTTCTTGTACCCATTTTGATCAAAATACATAGAGTGACAAAAGCATACATTAATTTATTGAAAAAGACATAAATTTTTCATATTTTTTTAGTTCAAAGTGTTTCAAAACCACCCTGGTTAAAAACAGTGTAGAATATATACTATGTGCTGAGAAATCTATAAATAGATTAATGAACACGAAATATTTTATTCACCATCAAACATTATATATCATTATCCATTATTAAATTCACTTGTTTTTGACAAAATCAACAAAAGAATTTTTTAAATATTTCTACAATTGGTTTTCAAGACAAAATGGGATTGTGAAAACGATTAATTCAAGCTATGTGTAACTGTTAATTAACAATAATGCAATAACAACAATACAAAACTATACCTGATGAGATTTGAGCTGTTTGTGCTACTGGTGCTGGTTGTACTGTGTTGATAGTTTCTTTAGGTGATGTAGGTTTTGATGATCTAGATTTGTCTGGTTTTGCATATGGCGGATCACTTTTATCACTAGCAGCACTACCAGAACCCTGAGGCATATCATAATTTTATCGGTATTGAATTCAAATTTCAGTTTTGTCAAAAATGTGTGATTGATGAAACAATATCTTGCAGTGAAAATATCTATTCATAGCACATTCTTGACAAATCTTAACGTATTAACCTTCTTTCGAAAATGAGACGAAAGTCTTCCATGTTCAAATGGAGCTTGTTACAGGGTGGCTGGATCTCATTTTTTTATGAAATTTTCTTATGAAGGGACAATTTTCTTTGAGTGTCTGAGCAGCAGAGTAACTGAAACTTATACCAGCCTGATCTGTTATCATCTCTAATCCAAAATACAAAGCGGGCGGCATGGTTAACTAGTATATACCATATTGGCAAGTGTAGAATTGTCCTTATATTGTAATTCAAACGATATTCAAAATAGACTGTATAAATAGAACAATGTTTTAACATTCCGCATTTTAAAGTAAAATTACTGATATTTGACCTTTTTCACACCTAAGTCATAATTGATGCGAAATTTTACAATGGTTGTCGTATATAGACCGTTAGTTCCCGATTGGAATAATGAAGCTCAAATAGAAAATAAATATTCAAAAAAATAAATGGTCAAAACAAACAGTAATGCACAAGTTACCCTGTTGTCTTCAGCTTCTGAAACTTTAAAATCGCCGAGTGAAGCAAGTAAATCATCTAATTCCTTTGTAGCGGACGATGCTGTCGGTGATGCCTTAGTTGCACTAAAATTATTAGGAGGGAATTAGGAAATATAAGATATAAAATTCAGCTATCCTGTGCGCTACATCATGAAAAAAAATCCAAATATCAAGTGAGGCATAATATAATTTTAAACCTTTAAAATTAGTGATGTTCAACAGACTAATAACAATTAGAATCAAGTAGAAGATTCAAAATGGGCAGTGTTGATTGTACTTTAAATGATACGAAAATACCAACAAGCAAGTGGGTGGTCAAAAGTGTGATGTACGGTACCCAAAATTACCAACAATAGGTTGGGATTACGCAGATTCCGAATTATTTTTGCTCAGATTTTCTTTCCCTGATTCAAGATTTTAGCTTTAGATTATTTCAAAATCAGGTTACAATTGTTTCGAGTAAACATCATTGTGTGCCAGTGGATCAAATGCAAATGTGAATATTTAATTCCAGTCATGAAACACTATAAGGTCGATTTATTATAATATAAGACCTATTTCTTTATTAAAATATAATCACACAAATGAAAAACAAACTTACTCATTAGTGGACGGTGTTGTACTTTGTAATTTTTGTAAAAGATCATCAATACTCTCTTCAGATTTCTTTGGACTGGCATTATATTCTATAGAAAGAGAGGATAATGCTATAAATAAAATATTATGATCTACATTCCACAGCAAGGAGATAAAACAATTTGACTTATTATTTGGAATTAACAGGATAGATAACACATTTAAAGTTGAAGACTAATTTTGACACCACCAGATGCAGTTCGTGAAGAATGCCCACAAAGACGGCACAATCCATCAATGGCCACTATTTAACAAAACATATTAGGCATTTCTCAGTGAATCAGAATAATTACATAGATGATTTGAATAATTTAATATTAAAATCCAAGCTGCTATATAAAAAACTTTGATATCAGCAGAAATATGTTCTATTTTTTTTTGTTGATTCTCACCATTCTCTTTAAACTTTATTATTTGGATAATTATTTCAAATTTTGAGAACTTTAGCCTAGTGGGGATGGCGTTGGCATGACAAGTTAAGGATCTCAGGTTCCAGACCTAATAAAATTAGGCTAATGATCCAATGAATGACCAAACTCCACTACAACATATTTTTCATAAGTGAATGATAGTCAGTATAAGGCCTCCCTTCAGTGTAACCCTATCAAAGGAACGACTACAACAAAGATCAATCCTTTACTTTTACCGATTCAGAATATATCTTAATCCTTTGATGAGTACATTGCAGTAATAATGCCTTTTTTGTAAATTTTCCACTAATGGAAACATTTTCAGTGTGTTAGATAGAATATTCAGCAAGTATATATGGTACTCAAAACCTATCTAACATTCCATCTGTCTAGGTATGTTGTAGAATTACACGAACCGATAACTAACGTCACTAAAACGATGACCAAATTGGGAAGTCGAGACAGGTCAAGTACTACCGAGTGACTCATTATCGTATTTGTATACAATTGATCGGATGTCATATTATGGAATAGTGATGTATCCTAAAACTCTGAATAATAGTGATTCCGTATTGTGAATATTGATAAATTAATTAAAATAAAATTAATTTTAAATAAAATCACAATATATGCCAAATTTCACGTTGTAAAATTTAACATAAATCATGACTTTACTGCAAACTGATTAAAATTAAGTCAAATATCAGCGATTTAGTTTATCTGAAATCTGTTTATCTATTTATATAAAATTATAGTGAATGCCAAATACTCTTTAAACTAAACTATAAAGGCAACCCAAACAATTGCGTTAGATGAAAACGAATTTGATAAAAATTGACAATAAATAACCAACCAAGCACTGTTATTTATTTCCATCAGTAAGTGTCAGCAACATAATTATACGATATTTGGTAAATTACTTCCACAAATACAATACCAATACTAAGTGGTGTATGTTGGATTGGAATTTCAGAAACATACCTCAAGTAGATATTCTATTTAGTATGAGCAAGAATATGCAAGATAAATAATAAATATTTACCTTCATAATTCTTATTTATTTTGGAGTTTAGTTGATTTATTTTAGATATATAGTATAGTGCACCAACATAGATTTAAGCAATGGTTCATCAGTGTCTCAGGCATCAAAAATTTCTTTAAATGCATTAACGCATCAGCATTAACTTTAAAACATGTCAATAAAGCAATGAAACAAGTTCTTACCTTGTGGAGGGGGTTCAGCCTTGCATAAATCATTCAGAAGGGAATCTAGTTCAGATAAATTACTTTGTAAAGTTGTCATTGTTGTTGGATTGCTGTTAGGTTGATTAATTGAATTCTAATAGAAAAATAAATGTTTGATACAAAGATTAAAGTGCAAATCTTTATCTGTATTTGGGGTTGCCACTTCGGAATAATACCAATTTTCCATGCAATGTATTGAAGAATATTTAGAATAGTTTTTTCTAAAAATACGATTGAAATTTAAGACCGACAAAGTTTAAGAGTGTTTCCCAGCCAGAAACTTGATTCTGCCAGAAATACAGGCAGATGGACACTAATTACTGTATTAATAACTGGAATACAATTATTAATTTGGTATTTTTTTTATTTGAAATCAAATGACCGGAGCAGAGCAGGAAACAGTTCCTAAAAACCACTTAATACCCAAGAGCTACTATGAGATGTAGTACCGGCAACTGCAATCTAATCGGAAAAACATCACAAATAAAACTGAACCGCTATGGTAAAGTGCAGTAGTATCTGCCCCGGAATATTGTAAAACCATCTACCACTTCTTTGTTTTATTTGAGTCGCCCCTTACAACACGCAAGAAGTATGTTAGGACTATTCTATTCCTGTAACTAAAGGCTGTACATACAAGGCTTAAATTATTTAATTAAGAATATTCTAAAAGTGACTTACTTTTGAAAACCAAGACTAAAACAACATAGGAAATTGAAACAAAATATGAAAATTGAAACTAGTTTTGAGTGCCCAACTACAGCAAATGCACTTAAACCTATAGCTCATAGTGGTTTAAAAAAACGTCCTCATTAACAGGAAACCATTTAAACGGGCTAAATTTTAGTAAAGTCCACCTGACATATGGTGTTCCGGTTCTGGCATATCAATGAATGCTACTGCACATATAAAATACGTCTGCTCTGACCTAATGGAGTATATATATTGATAAATCAAAAGTCAAGTTACAGTAGTCCACCAATCACCAGTGCAAAACTTAAAGTATATTGAGGTAGATATGTGATTGATTAGGTACTTTTTACTGTCATGGATTGAACACTGGATATTATAAAACCGAAAGTTACTCAGGACACACGATCAAATATTAAAAAGCGGAAATTTCTTCAATTATGCCTAATTAGACCATCATTAATAATGAACTTTTTCGGCCAGAAATCTTGCTTTATCAATGATTATATATATATATATATATACCGTATATATATATATATGTATATGTGTGTGTGTTGTAAAACTTTCAGTACCCCAAATTTCTAGTTACATTGTTATTTAACAATTACACGATATAATATACAAGTGAAATTGGCATATATATGCAGCTTCCAAGTCAAATTGAAAGAAATGAATCGTACAACAAAAAACTAATCTAGCCAAAACAATTCGCAGACATATTTGCCAAAATCATAATTTAAAAACTTGAAATATCCACAATGGTAATTAAATCACTGGTATTACAATTTGAACACGATTGACTCACTGAATAAAAACAAATACATAAAACCGTTTCAAGTGAGAAATCTCTAATATCCTAAAATTTTTAAGATACAAACACGCATATTGGCAATACAACACATTACCAAGTTGGAAAAATTTCATATTGAAAACTTGTTTTGATAACTATGGTTCGTTGACTGATCATCATATCTAAGCATGATCCTCTATTTAATGCTGACTGGGTTTTTAAAAAAAATCTTAATAAGGTGGTCATTCCTCCTTAACACCAAATTTCTTAATACAGCTAATCTAAAACACTCCCATATTATTGACTGCTTAGTCTTCTTCTACACTAAATATTTCAATAGCGACGCTGCATTACTTCCGCCTTCAATTTGCCACCACGTACGTTATTCATCAGTGCTATGACACGTCAAATAAGGCTGAATATTAATGCCAGCACAAAGTGACTAACAAAACGGTAAAAAATTAACGATGTCTTAAAATGGAATACACCTACAATATATAAACTTGACATATTCAATATATACGTAACCTGAAATGTTCAGTTCTACTGCCATTGACTAATGTTTATAACCATTTTTAATATGAAGGAAAATGCGATTCCAATTCAGCTAAATGAATGAATACCAGGGTAAAATTAATTTCAGTGAGAGTGAAGCTCTATATCACCGTATTATTAATATATCAACATTTCATATTTTTCAAAGCTTAAATTTCATAACATGGGCAAAAAGAATTCAGACAGAAATATACAAAATAATTAGACTTGTTCCTGACAAAAACACAATGTACAGCAACTAAGTAACACCAATACGCTAATAGTACTTACTGTAATCTTATTACAATGCAAATGGGAAGAATTGAAATATATTAGGTCTTAAATTATGCTCAATTAAAAGTTACACTTGTCAAACATGGTCTATCAGTAACTAACCAACCAGAGTTCTAATTAAAGGGTTCAAAATAAACCAAAACATCAGAAATTTAAACCCTTAGCAGTAGTCATCTTGTATTGCTGGCATTCGGATTAACACTAATTTTTACTAAAATTTGCAAATATAGTAAAAGTTAATCCCATACTCCAAATATTTAATTTGAACCCTGAACCTAACCATACTCGCCAAACCATGTTTCAACTCCTGCTTATAAATCAGACAAAAAAACTTGTTTATCACAGTGCAAGGTATATCATAAAATCAATAATCCATGGCACATGCCATATTATATCAGTGGGGAGATTTTACACTATAAAAAGGTGTCGTAAGATAATGTGCGGGTTTTTCCTGACAGTCGATAATTACACCGGTGTAAAGTATTTTTGCATACCAGTAGATAAAATAAAATTTATATTCATGGTTCATGATACTGGTAATAACGATTAATATTGGACTGATAAAACAAGCTTAACTTCAATCCTTTCTCTATATTATTGCATGCATACCTTAATAACTTTGATTCATAGATACGTATTGACAATTGTGCCAATATAATGAATGATGGAGGTTAATGACAGGCGAGACGACACCGATGACATCATTATCTCTTGAGAATTTGCCACCAGACAAGCAATATCATGTTTAAATGGACATCGAATCCAAAAATAAAAAAAAGAAATAGGAAATTTTTTATTAGATGGCATACCGCACCCAATCGGAAATTTTAGTTAGTCAAGCATGAGCCACAGATGGACCGCACCTCGGTGACATGAGCCTCCAGTAACTCATACTTAACAAAAGTTATATGGAGGGGAATTTTCAGAATGGGGAATAGATATGATGGAGTAATTTTCAATACTTCACTAATTTTATATTAGCATCTAAACTCATATCCTGGTGGCTGTGATAGATGCAACATCTAACAAATAGCACATGGGATTTATTTATGAAACAGTTGGTTCTGACTATCAATTAACAGATTACTTCAGTCAGGAAATTTGTTCAAAATGCATGTGGCATGCATGAGCCACAGATGAGTCTTGTAATCAATACTCAGCCCATCTATTGCACATGCTTAACAAAATAAAATTTTGGATTTGATTATTAGAATATTTTCAATATACACATGTGACATGCTACATTGCTCTTAACTTTTATCTATGAACTGAATAAGAATTACCTTAAATGACCCATCGGTCACTATATAATGCACACTAAATATCCGAAATAACAAAAATATATGAATTTTCTCAGAAATGACCACATGCATCTTTCACCAGTGACATACTTTCCATAACATATTTTTTTATAAAAACAGGTGGAGGCAGAAATGGAAAATATCAATCATAATTGATATCTATATTAATACAGTGGCACACTAGTAATATGAAACTACAGGATATTTGATCTAGTAAAATTTTATTTCATAACCAGTATATCAGACTAGCAGAATGCAAGCTACTCAGACACCCAAAGAAAATGAGTTCCTTCAAAAGAAAATTGAGCAATAATTAATGTTATTATCTGTGAATAGAATATTTAAATGCCTGGCAGTAACCAATATAAATAAAGAAGGTTCAAAATCATCAACGCTACTGTGAAATAGCAGTGCTGATCACGTTGAAGCTTTGCTTTTTTCTCCATCTCAAGAAAATTACTTGATCATTTGAGACACTCGAAAAAAACAAACATTCTGCCATTCTGCGGTATACGAGTATCTAATATCTGATTGAATAACATAAGTTGATCATAATATTTAGTAAAATACAAAATAAATGAATTTTCTTTTTAAATAAATGAGAAATCGTAAAAAAAAATATTTAGTATTGGTTTTTGTTGAATTGTACAAAAGTAACAAAAACAATTGACAGTACTCATATCAACAGTATTTGGCAAATATGTATATATATAATATATAAATAAAAGACCATCTCCCATTTGGAGTTAGCGCTATCCATCAGCGCCCCAAGCATAGCATAAGAATTAGTAACGAGTGCATCTGCCACAGATGGACCACACCCTGACGGCGCAATCCATCAGTGACCCCTCCTATGCATAACAAAAGGTGTTGTGACATGAATTTCTGACCGGTCTATTTAATTTAACAAACATAAAACTTCCATCGATTTTCTTACCTCAGTGACTGGACTTTTCATATTAAAAATAATATCGTTGTCGTTTGTTTCATCTTTTGGTGAAATTGAAGTTTGTGGTTTCGTTGATAATTGGTGAGGAATTGTGGCCTCAAGATCTTGTAATAATGCGTCTGTTCAAATAAAAGATGTTATAGGCCTTAGATATATACAAGCATATTGGAAATGAAGGTCAATAAATTCAGAGACCGTATTTATGATAACTGCATCAATTTATTTAAACATAGAATATACACACATAATCACACATTTATAAATTAATATTATTCTATAGATAATTTTCTTGGGACTTTTGTTTGAGCAAAGCGAAAATTCTAAAACTAGAAGGCCTTAGTATTTTATATCCATTCCTGGTGCAAAGTGTTTCTCTCATATAAAGGAAAAACATGCCTGAAATTCTACTGATTAGATGTGGGCAAGGTTATGATAAATCAAAAAGAATATCAGGACAATTATCTTTGAAACAGTTATTTTTGCAAAGTTAGAAAAGTTTCGGAACATATAAGAATGATTAATACTAAATGAGCTAATAAGCTACCATGGTATTCCGTATACTGTTGCATATTTATTCATGGCGTGGCATATTTCAACAAGCTATCAAGGATTCTCTATTCGAATATTAATACTGTCGAGCATGAACCATAGATAAACTATACTTGAACACTATGAGCATTGTGGTTCAACTTTTTCTGATACGCAAGGCCATACATATTATGAGAGTAACTATATAAAACCCTTGCAATTTGCTGCAATTTACTACATAACAGCAAATATCAAATCCTCTCCACATTATTCTTCACTAGTCTAATCATTTACAACACACCTGCGCACAGCAAGCAAGTTTCGGCAATATGATCAATATCTGCATATACAAGACGGCTCAAATTTCGATATGTCTAAATACGAAGTTCTAAAGTTGTTAACTATACTAAGAAAACAATACAACAATGACGTCAGTTACTGCAAATGTACAGAGTCATGATTTTTGATCATGTCCGAGAAGCATGCAAGACTGTCCCGAAAATTTTCACTATAAATATATTCTATTAAACATGGGTTGATAACATTGCTTGATAAATGCTTTAGAAATATGATTCAATAATAAAGCAAAAATCATAATTTAGAAAGTTAGAAATAAAATTAATCTTTCTTATTATGGATTGAAGGCGTTGTCTGATGGTGAGACTAAAATTTAATTCTGAAAATCGGCATGAACAAAAATCGTGGGGATCAGACAATTTTGTTTCAAATGTAATAAAAATAAAATATTTTTAATATTTCCTATGATTTATTAGTCCTACACATACCGGTACCAATATTTGAGTCTTTCATAAACAATATTATGAACTATTTCTTGCTTTTTACAGCCTTCCATAAATAAAGATCAATTTGCAATAATTTTATGTGTTGACACTCAGACACTAAATTTTAAATTTAAACATATATCATAAATCATTTTTTGAAACATTTGGCCGCCGATTTTTCAATTTGGCTCAAATTGATTTTCATCTGTCAATGTTCCAATCAAACGACGGCATATTCTGGATCTATCTTATTGTATTAATGTTTTATATTATGTTTTGTCAATATAATTATGTTTATTCTAATTTCGTTTTATTTACCATTGGCCCGTGTACGGAAATACATTTTACTGCACATAATTATTGCAGTCAAGTATGGTCGGGCACAACCGAGAGCAATTTCCGGCCGAGTAACGCCGTAAAAATTTATGCGAGGTACGCGTTTAAGGAGAATTGGCCCTCCTCACATTGTAACATTGACTGCTAACGATGTCGAGGCGACTTCCCCAATCGGAAAAGATTTTGAAAGCATTTTCATTTTCAAAAGCATTGTTGAGTATGTGTGACTGATAAGGCACATTCTTTACGAAACAAAATTTCTGACTGGCTTGGAATCATCAATAACAAAGCAATTTTCAAATCAAACCTCTCGCAATACAGAAACAAGTGTGGTTCAACACGGATTACTGAAAAAAATTTTAAATGGTATAAATACAGCGTGACAATTAGTGTTAAATTAATCCGACTACAAAACTATGAAAATACCTAAAATACTTTTGTTTCTAAACTAGCCTTCGGCGAAATGTTAACACCGCCTTCAAATAGTAATCATGTTATTGAAATATCTTCAAATCGACAAATAAACTCTCAAGTATGTAATTAAATGGCTAAAACAAACGCTCAAGCAAAACGTTTCGTACCTATTTGCCTGTGACAAAACGAGAGTTAAAGCAGACAAAGCTTTAAGCGACGTAGAAAAATCTTTCTTTTTCTGGCAAGATTTTATCGCTGGGATGCATTGGTGCGCAAAAAAGTAACAAATCAATTCGCCATGTATGGTCGAAATGTCTACCTTCACGAAATACGAGAAAATCGTGTTCCCCTCGACAAAAAATAAATTTGTGTTAATATGTTTAATAACGACTGCGAAGTAGAAATAGAAGCTTCGCAAAATATGGCAACGAAAAACATAACGGAAATACAAAATACGCGCAGACAAACCGATCGCTATACTATGGGTTTTTAATATTCCGCAGAATGTCACAAGGGGAACACTTTCTGAAATCATCGACAAGTTCTGAATACCAAGAAAGAATTGAAGCGCAAAGGCGGGGCGAAAACGTGCCGACGTCAAATTTCAAGCAAAATATATAAAATCTTGAGAAAATATTTTATTAAAGAAAAATAACACCATCTGATAGATCGTGACATATAAGTACTTAGAATACATGCTTCGCTTATCGCACGACCATAACGGTTGCTTAATTTAACAATAATTTGGAAGGAAGTTGCACACTAATTTGTTATTGCAAAATTCGATAATCACGGATATTTTTGCCGAGCTTGAGCCACTGATAGATCGCGCCGACTAGGTAGGTGCTAAACAAAATGTTTATAGACAAAATTTCTCTGAATAGGAAAGGATTTCCGAGTCAAAAAGTTTCCTTTTATATTAATAACCCCGAGCAACTGATGATTGATTAGTACCAATACTCGATACAATATGGTAGACATGCAATTTTCCTTTAATCTCTAATAATAAGAGTATGACAACCTAGAAGTTTTTTCAAAGAATGTGCAATTCACAAGCGCTGCAATCCACAGTAACAAGCACGGGCAATAATTTGGTAATCTCAGCCTGATTCTAATTACAGCGTCCGCCTTCATCCAATCTAAAACATAATGCCAACCACAAATGCATATTATTGCTTCACAGACGTCAAGAGTTTGTATTAAATCCATGTGTGTATGAATGCACCCTCAATGAAGAAATGATATTTCATTGACTCACGCTTGACCTAATGATAACGAAGTTGCAGTCTCTATCACGAATGCAGAAGCACTGACGCATGCAAAATTAACGAATTGTCTGGGAGACATGAACTATTGAACTATCAAAATATTGTAAACAAAGTATATTAAGATCTATGAGTTTATTTTATTCCATTGGAGACTGTTGGGTTTGCTGTGTAACATTCAAATTACGATTCCACATTTTTAATCAGTTAAATTTTTGACCTTAAAATACCAGCCCAAAATATGAACAAATTAAGTTTTTAAAGGTGGAAACCAGACTGGCAGAATATATGGAAGAAAATTCCTGCCATTAGGTCGTATTTTTAAAGATATCACAGCCAGGTAAGTGCGTGTTTTAGAACAGCCCTATAAAGATGACTAAAAGGAAGCAAATGAAGTGGTAGCTGATTTTACATTCATCCAGTTTGTGTTGTTTCGAATTGTATATAGGGATGTACGATTCAGAACAAGCCACTATTTCAAACTTATTCCAGAACATATAAATATAATCCTGAATATTAAATCCTATTGCCAAATCCTGATAGGAAATGAAGCATGGTGACATTGTAATATTAAAGGTAGTTGCATATTTATGACATACAATGAAAAGCTATCAAGTGAGCAACCGGTCTTTGCAGAGCAATAAATAGCTTCTGATAAGGTATTCTAAAATACCAATCCTTCGTATTATTATTGACAACACAACATAAAAATGAAAAATCAACTGAAAAGAGCACATATTATTTATTGTCCGGCAATAGTAGTAAGAAACAAGATGTTTCAAAGTTATCACCAATTCTCTAAAATAGCAATAATTGAATTAACAATGTGATTGAATTTTTTTCCTGGAATTGAAGAATAATAACCGTTCCAACAAGGATTCTGCTAGTAATGCCTCAGATGTTGCAAATGAACAACACATAAATTAATTCAATACATTATACACAGAGAAAATTTGGCACTGATTCAGTAAAATGCCTCATTGAGAATTTGACAGTAAAATAATTTTTTCAAATAAAAATCATTGACGTGCTATGACTCAATGACGCAATCTATCTGATCAATTCATGCAATTCAGGATTTAAAAACTCTGCCATACAATATAGACGCATGAGTATAATGTTTCAACCTAGGATAATATCCTAACGTGTTATACATGCAAACACCCAGATTCCTTATGGCAATAGATTTAGTAACATCAACCCTCTAACCTCTTTACGCAAACCATCTATAACAGTATTGATACTGATTTTCTCGATTTTTATCATGTGGCTTGCTAACTAAGAAATACTTTGTTCTGGTAGGTGTTTCCCAATGTCTCAATCAAAACAAGAATGTGAAGACAGTTAGGAAATTACTAAATTAATAACTTCCTTTTGATATCAAATATACTATTACTAAACTGGTACTATACATACAACACACAATACACATAACCCACACACTAATTACAGAAATAGTATAATGTTTCATAAAGCTCAGTAATTTGATAAAGTTTAATTAACCTCTTGCACTGATAAGAATCATTTAACATTGCATCAAGAACAAATAACAATGCATTATTTTTTATTGTATATAACTTTAAATTTCCCAAGTTCATCCGCCTCTCTGAATTCTGTCTCGTAAGCAAAGATCTCTGTTTTCTTATTTCTAAATGCTCTTCGATGATTTTGAAATTCTTAATTTGATTAGAGCGGTGAACTATTACTTATCATGTTGGTATCACAAGTTAAAGTTCCTGAAATTGAGGCCCACTACTCCAACCCAGAGTGTAATATTTCCATTGGTATAGATAGAGGATTTGTTCAGAATCATCAAGATAAAACGAGGGTGCGACTAAATTACCAGGAAACGAATATCTAATTATTTTTTTCACTAAAATTGTCTATAGGACAGTCCGGAAGAAGTGCTTAAAAGGAATTATCTAACGACCCCTTATTGGCTGTAGTCTGCAACTAAAGCAGAAAACATCACAAACCCACCATGGTTGTGTACAGTGAGTGATATCTTCCTACTCCTTCGTTTTTTTTTTTTTTCACTTCTCGCGACAAGCAGGAAACACCAATTATTATATTTATTGAAAGCTCTTTTTTCTATAATGTAACATTTTGGTCTAGACGACCTTTGATCTTTTTCACAATTTGTAGGTACACGACTTGAAATAGTCAAAGATGTTGGCTTATTGTTATACATGCGGTACAAATAGATATATATTACAGACTTCAAGAAAACAAGCAAAACCATAATTCATCAAGCAAGAATTTTTATTTGTGACATAAAATAAATTATACATATGGATTCAAAGTTAGTTAACTTGGCTTTCTCAAGTTATATGACATAATCGCTCACTGAAGCCATACATTATGCAAAACGGATTCCCCACAAATTAAAAATATAGCAAAAATTAATAACAGACAAAAAGGAGAAAAAAAATGTACACTAATTTAGAAGCACTTCAAGCAAAAGTAGATCACAAATTATGTTGCCAAATTACAATACTGATCATATCACCTACTACAGTATTTGTATCGAATTAGAATAATTATGGTGTAACATTTTTTTTATCAAGATAAAAAAATTTGGAGTCTGCGTGTGAGGTCATTGAGGCTCTTAACCGATTTTGGATAAATAAAGTCATGTCACAGAAAATTAGCCTCAATTCAAAATAATAAAAATCAACATCTACGAGTCAACATAGAAGTCGGTGTAAACACCAAGAGTCATACTACTACTAACGTAATTGAAAGTATGAGATTATTGGTGCAATTCCAAATAATTTTCTGTATGAGATGCATATTTAAAAATGTAAACCTGTTCAGCAGAACCAATACAATTGTATAAATATTGATAGAAGACTGATAAAATACACACTACTTTCTCTATAGCTAGGTAAAGCAGAGTACAATGAGGGCAAACCAGCTACTCAATCACTCAAAAAAATGGATTCTATCAGAGGAAGACGTCACCAAATGGGCAATATTCACTAGTTTAATGAATCTATCTCCTGTTAGAAGAACAAAAGCCTTTTTTGGAGGATTTCTGTTTGCAACCATACGGTACCATAAAAGTTTCAAGGTTTTAAAAGCATTCCAATCACCAAAAGCAAATGTCATCAACGCTTCTGACACACAGGAAAAAGAGATTGTGCCATCCTGGATGACGGTGGGTAAAAAACTTGTGCCATCCTGGATGACGGTGGGTAAAAAACTTTACAGAAGTACTGGTAATCTTACCTAATTTATGCCTACATTGATAATAACATTAACCAGTTGATAATAGCGCAAAGTGGACAAAAGAAACTTACCTAAATCTTCCATGATGGATTCTCAATTCGGACGACTCGTGCACGGGCAGGTAGCTTACCACTAGCAGTACTGAGTAGGTTGACTTTTCTCTGAAAACAATTCCAAGGCAAACCAAATGGCACACTCAGACACCTCTCAAATTTTAGCAGTGTCAAGATATTGGGAATCCTGTTTTTCTCTTATTCTGTACTTTATATACTCTGTACTGTTCTGATAAGTTATTTTATCAACTGGGTGTAGTCGTGCAGCAACGCAATAGACTGAGACGGAATACGCGTTGATCGTACTGATTACGGCAAATGACCTACGGTGGTATTCACGTAGAACGTTCGAGGCCGATTTCGATTTTCATACAATCATAGTAAATGCAAAATAGATTGCTCTACAGCGACACCCCGGGGTGAACTTTTATGTTCGAGTCATTTATGAATCATTCATGATTTATCCCACCCGTTTAGAATTTTTTTTGCCAACAATGCATCACAGATGGACCGCGCTTTATCGACGCGATCCATCTGTGGCGCATACTTAACAAAAGTTGTTTTGACGAATTTTTTCCGATTGAAAATTTTCCTACCAAGTTAGCTACTTACTGATTTTTCATCTTATTGAGCATGATTTACAGTCTCCCTAGACGGTACCTACCACACGAAATATGCAACTGAAACGACCAGATCGACGCATGTCACGCTCATTCGCCCTGAATGACAGTGGAGTGAACAACATTACAGTCTTAGCAGATCGATGTCTTTAAAATTCGTCAACAAATCCTTGCGTCTGATCCGATTCATAGCAAGGGATTACAGAGCTTACCAAAGGAACGGGTTTGAAAGCTGCGTCTCCTTGACGCATAACAGGTATGGAAAACAAAAATGTCAATAAGTTTGATTTATCTTCTATGCAATGTTTCATTATTATTAAATATTTCTTTTCTCTCAATATTATATTGAAAATAGTTTTTGTACTGTACTGTTCATGCATCTGACCAGCAGGTTAGTTCACATAGCTGGTGATTGTTACAACTTCCTTCAACTGTTCAATAATAATATGTATGCATCAAAAAATTAAATAAGTAATGTATCCATTGCACTGATATTATTTTTTGTCATTTTCAGGCTATATTCAGAACATCATCATAATGACCGTGAAGCTAGTTTAAGATTGATATCAAACACAATATTTGAAACATACAAGGGCACAGGGCATGACGCGCAAATATCAGCAATTCAGCATGTAAGAGAAAAAATGCGGTATAATGTATTGGTTTATAATTATATCTGTAATATTTTTCTCCATTTTAGCAACTTGCTTGATTGTGTTTGAAATTACGCAAAATAGTAATGAATGCGTAAGGGCAAAAACGTATATCGCAAACAAATCAATTGTATCTAAAACCTTCAAAAGTGATCATAAATAAACTAACGTTAATTGTAGTATTGCAACTTCCAAATATGTGATGAGGAAATTTAAACAAAAAAATAAATTGTGATTTTTGGACAAGACAAATTTTTCAAATAAAGTTTGAAAAATACATTTGGGAATATGGGGGTTGAAAAATCTTATTCATCATTGTCACTTGTTAATTTTCAGGCATTATATGAACAAGGTGTGAGGTGGGAAACAGATCCAAGACTTTCTGATTTTCGAAGTAAGTTATCGAGCTGGAGAGAAAATAAAAAGGCAAAAGATCTTGATACTGACAAATGTAATGAAGATGACTTATTTAAGTAAGTATCGTTATTTTATTTTTCTGATTAAAATTCACTCTAAGCAAGGTCAAAATCAGCTCTCAAAGGGAACCAACCAACGCTCGCACAATAACAAAGAGCTTCATGTAGTACCAGCAATGGCAGTTTAAAGGAAAACATCCAAACGGAATTGAACCATCATGATACAGTGCTGTGAGTGATCTGCCCTGGGCGGTGGTATACTTCATCATGTTGTTCTCGGAGGAGGTCATTAAACAGGAATATTTTTTGCAAACTGAGGAAGCTTGCATTGTTCTAGATTGTAAATGTATTGTTTTTGTAATTGTACTGTATTTGTTTTAATTTTAACAACAATTTGTTATTTTGCATCCTTTGGCAAACAAAAAAAAACATGAATACCGGTACATATTTTTTGTCATGTGTTTCTTATATATCATTCCATCAAGGTTTTATCTGTCTGACTACTTGAAAAATCTATATAACAAAATCTAACTTCCTAAAATATAAGTTTCATCTTATTTGAATTCTATAAAATGTATGCATTATAGCTTAATAGGAGATGACACTTGTCTGAAAGTAATAACAAAAACCCTTGGTCGTCAATGTGCAATCCCAGACTTTCAATCATTCGGCACAGCAATTCGGGCAATATTTGATAGAGTAAAAGATGATGAAACTGGATCGGTAAGTTAGCAAATTATAATACTGTTAATTTTCGATAGAAATCTAATAATAAAGTTGAATTTAGTTGCTATTTAATTTCTGTCTTTGAGAATAATATTTGTTTTTATAATTTTTATAATTGACTAAATTTTCATTCTGGAATGAAAATTACAAATAGTTTTGAAAAACTTCTTTACCTTGAACAGGAGGCAATTATGAACTTTTAAGGCTCATTTGTAAGTCGGCAACTATTGATTGATTTTTAGCTTGCTACATACATTCCACAACTTGCAAAAGAGGATCACACAAAGTTTGGAATATCAATATGTACTGTTGATGGCCAAAGGTTGGTTGATAATTGTTATGCTATTTGTTTGTAGAAAATTTATTGTACAATCAAAAATGTGTCAATGAAATCTTGGCACATTGAGGTTGACATTCAATGTCATCTCAGTCAATTATATTGATAAATAATAGATCCATTGGTATTTGAATATGGAATAACAGAATGCCAGCTACTATCCCTATGCTGGAATTGAACTCCAGGTTTTACCATCGTTCATCACCTAGGACAAACGCTTGTACAACGATAATTAGGCAGTGTAATATCGTGATGAAAATACACAAAATCTAATCATCAGTTGCGCTTAAATAAAACACAACTATATGCGTTACACTTTTTTCAATAAAAAAAAGCCTGAAGCTGGAATGATTTGTGTCCTGTGCTGCATAAAAATCATTAATATTATTTAATAATGACTTACAGAATAGATATCGGGGATGCTGAAATACCTTTTTGTCTTCAGTCATGCGTGAAACCATTCCAGTATGCAATTGCTGTTTCAAATCATTCATCACGATATGTTCATGAACATATAGGAAAAGAACCAAGTGGAAATATGTTCAATGCCATCATGTTAAATAGTGATGGTATGCACTAGTTTAAATTATTTGAATTGTCAGGTTTATGCCAACCCAGCCCTTCTGTGGTGAGATAAAGCCATGCCAAAGTTTGGAGTGAGATAAGTTTATAGGTTTACACAATATGCTCATTGGATACAATTTCATATTTTTCTTGAAGCTTTATGATATGGTATAATTATGAAACGATGTATGGCCATCTATTTTTCTATTCGTATTTTTGCAGCTACAGCACATCGAAATATATTATGTTATTATAACTTGTTTTCAAATATTCAGATCAACCTCATAACCCGATGATAAATGCTGGTGCATTAGTCGTGTGTTCCCTCATAAAACCTGGACTTGCAGTTGCTGAAAGATATGTTCATGTAAATATACATTACTTTATTTTGCTTTCAGGTCCTTGTAACTATTTTCCAAACTTTTTCAGAACATTCATTTCAACTATATGAAATGAATTGAGAAACATGGACATTTCAGTTAAATGATACAGAAATTTCTTAAAAATTTTATTTATACAATTGAGTATTCAGTGTACTCGAAATTATTCAGTCACAGTTCAGATCCAAATTTTTTTTGCTGGCAAGGTATTGTGCCTTATTCCATGTCAAATTTTATGATAATCAATCAATGTATTACATATCATTTCCCGTAATATTAAACAGGAAAAAAGAGAACAGGAAAGCAAACAAAACCTTACTTAAATATGTACTTTCGCCTGCTCCATGTATCATCATGATTCTACTTGAAATTAACAAAACCAAAAGTAAAATATGACTATAACTCTGGTATAACCATATGAATTTCGAGAGAGCATCTCTTCTTTTGTTTTATATTTCAATGTTTGTTTTGTTTATACGGTTTTATCCATCTTCAGGTGCAGAATATAATTAGTGAGATGGCCGCTGGTGAATATACTTCATTCCACAATGCAGTTTTTCAGTCAGAGAGAGCTACATCGCACAGAAATTTTGCTTTAGCCCATTTGTTGAAAGAAAAAAACGTGAGTTTGATATCAAGGGGTAGTTTAATTAATTATTTTCACAATAAAATTTAAAATTTTTTAGCATCAATGAAAATCGTCTTTTTGCTGCATAATCTGTGAATAATAGTACGCTCTTATTATCAATTTTTTAAATTTAGCACTTCTAGTCTGTTTGAAAAGAGACTGTTAAGGTTACATTAATATCTGGCAGAGCCATGAATGACTCTAATAGTTATTATATTTTTTGGATTTGAATTAAATTCATCTCAATTTTGTTTATTTTAATAAAACACCAGTACTGGTTTTACAAGTGCGTCATCATCAAAAGCATTACATTTGAATCATGAACACCCTTCCAAACTACAGCAACTTGAAATCCCTAGCCTAGGTTACATAAATTAAAAACATTGTTCTATTGCTTATCTTTATGTTATTTGACTAATTTATTAATTACCAATAAAGATTGACCAAGAGGAGCTTTCAAACGCAACACTTTTTTTCATTTAGTGCTTTAGCCACGGCGCATCCGTAGAAGAAACTGTGGATCTGTATTTACAACTTTGTGCTTTTAAAATGACATGTTCATCTGCGTCTGTAGCTGCAGCCACACTAGCTAATGGAGGAGTCTGTCCGCTCAAACCACAGAAAAGAATATTAAAATCTGATGCAGTACGAAACACCCTAGCATTGATGCATTCCTGTGGCATGTATGACTATTCCGGTGTGTTTGCCTTCCATGTAAGTTACTACAATTGAAGTCGATTATATTCACTCCTTGTACAAGGCTGTTAACTACACTAGGGCTTTCTTGATGGTGTACCTCAGAATTATTTGTATCCCCACTGTTGTTGCATCATGTGTTATATAACACCATGTGCTCGCTTTTTGTATCTTCTCAATCATAGTTGCCCATCTTTAACCCACCCTAGTGAGACCTTTCGTTTGTTGAACTCTATTTAGTGATGGATTGCGTCTGTGAGGTGTAATCTATCTGTGACTCATGCTTGACAAAATGATATTACTAAATGGAAAGGTCAACCTCCCGATTCCATATAAAAGTTGATTATGCACAGAAGGTATGGAAATTCTCATCCACTATACATCTTTCCTGAAGTCAAAATTTCACTCTCCATATTTAGGTTGGACTCCCAGCAAAATCAGGTGTTGCAGGTGGATTGATGCTGGTCATTCCAAAAGTAATGGGAATTATGATTTGGAGTCCACTGTTGGATGAGAAAGGTAAAATCTGTTCAATCTGGATTGTTTTAACATTGAACATATTCAATGGGAATGCCCCGATACAACTTTTTGCCTCCTATAGTAAGTGTTAGAACTTTGTGGTTCCAAGAGGGGGTGGGTTAGTTGATAATTTTGTCCAGAAACGTTATTTATTTTGAAAGTTACATTTTCAAAGTACTTGCATCTATCTACCCATCCGAGTTTATTATAGAAGGGATTTTTTAATTTTTCTTTAGCGAACCTTCGGTATTACAATAATTGGATTTGATTATTTTTGTCAGGAAACAGTGTGAGAGGCCTTGGGTTCTGTAAAGAACTTGTCAAGCAGTTCAACTTCCACGCTTATGATAATCTAAGGTATTCAGAGAGGAAAAGTGATCCAAGGAGACAGATTGGACTAACAGTGAGTATGTTTTTGCTGTTAACATTTCACTGTTGTGTGAAGTTTCTACAAACCCAGTCAGAAATATATTGTTAACGAGACATAGTCCATCTGTGTCCCAGTCAACCCGATACGTAGTTTTAATTAACCACTATACATTTGGTTTCAGGAGAATGAATCAACTATGCTTTCCTTATACGCCCAACTGAAATCTATGGACTAAAGACTATATATAACACAAGCCTCACAGTACTAATATATATTTTATCGTCAACATTTTAAAAATAATACACAATTTTACTATTACATTGCGGTTCCTTACCATACTTTTTCAATCAATCATCCGTTAAAAGCAACGAAATCACACTGTGATCTTGAGTCTTTTCATGTTTGCTTGGAGCTGCTCTTTCTATGGTTGATAATACAGATTGTAGTGCTACTGTGTATGCTGTAAAGTGTTTGAATACAAATTATTTTAGCAGCCATTGTTATTGCACGTTTTATATTATATTGCATTGCACCATGTGACAAGTTATCATGTATTATTGCTTCAAATAAAATTTAACCAAGGGTTGCTTTCATTAAAATCGAATTAAGTGTAAGGAGGGTTGCTTTCATGGTTTGGATAAAAAAAATTATATGTATAGAGGAAGCAAATCAAATTCACCAAGATAGTGAGCATCAGACAAACTGAATCTTGGGGTCATGACAGATCAATATAGCACTTCTCATATAAACAAACACGTATTTCACAACAAGGTGAATTGTGTCCTGTAAGGCTCAAGTCATTGTAAAAGGTGTCTAGTTGTGGACTCTCCAACACTTCATTTTGCCCGCCAAGCAGAGAAACATAATGGGCTATGGTGTGCAGACAGATGCTGGCATTACCACCAAAGGACTCCCGAAAAACAATTCTAACATGCAATCAAAAAAATACCTTCCATATTTCTGTAGAACAGACAGTTGTTTGCACAAGTATAAGGATTTGTTCCCCAAAACGACTTTGAACAACAACAAAGATGTGGAAGTGTAATCTGATTTGATTCCAGTTTCGACTGTATCTGCGCTTTTAAAGCTGTTGCAAACCTAAGAAGACATCAGACAAATGCAATTTCATTTATTGTGCAACAGCACCTTTCTGAGGACCAGTCAGAATTTGCAACAACATTCTTTGTTGAGCATGAGGTGGTTGACGTCTGTTCCATCCCATGGTTCATGTTTGACAAAAACAAAAACAGCATTGTGCCATGGAGTTTGTATAAGTTATTGAATTCTTCAAGTATTGGTATACAGGCTGTATGATTAAACGGGTTAGACCGAAACCCTGAGCTTCTTTCAGGATGAATGGAATGAAGGCACCTACAGAACAAGCAGAAAATATTCGCAAGTCTCTGCTTTGTGAATATATATCTTCTTCAGGTTTACAAACTGAATGTGATATCTACGTTTTAGCATCAACTAAGGAATTTTATTTAGAATATTCTCACTTTGATCCTTGCATTTCTCGAAAATCTGTTGTCATGTTTAAAATCCTTACAATATAATAAATCACAACACAGACTTTGGAGAAAAAAGCAACAACCTAAAAACTGTTCGCATGCTGGCACTTATCTATATTCAGCTTTTTTTGGAAGTGAAACCGATAAATAGGTAAATTTTGCTGAAAAAGCAAAGCTTTGCCAGTTAGTTCAGCCCAACAAACGCTTGTCGGCAAATGAAATGCGAAAGGTAGCCTATAGAATATATCTTATGACAATTCTGGCAACACCAAGTGGTAGAAAAAAACAAGGTATTTCTGGGTGAAACAATGCGCACTTACAATATTTATTACCTCTCAATACGTTTTTGTTTATCAGCTTTTTGTTGCTCTCGTTTTGCTTTTCGTTTTTCCTTCATATCTTGTGCCAATCTCTGACGTTCAGTCTTAGCTGCAGCTGCATGAATTTTTCCATCATGTTCTTTCTCAAGCTGTTCTCTGGCAGCTTCCTTCTCCGCACGAAGTCTTTGCAATAATTGTACAAACGTGAGTTCAGTTAGATTTACAGTATTCACAACACAGGTGCTTTATCCTAATCAAACAGATGAAGCATAACTAACACTTAGTCCTGATAGATTGTGTGTTCTCTTCATTAATGCCTATTATTACACAAGTATTTCAGAAACCATGATGTCACACATCAACATCAGGTGAAAGTATAATATACAATAGACATTACTATATGACATGATGTAAACAAAAGCAAATATCGCATCAAATTTTACTTCAAGTTAATATAACAGGATTATGTAAGGGTTTGGGATTACCTCTCTACTTTACATTTATGTTCTCTTCTTCGTCTCTCTTCTCGAACCTTTTCTCGTTCCATGTCAGAAAAAACTCTCCTTGACAGCAATCTACTTCTTTCATCCATTTTCTTCCTCTCATGCTCAATAACACCTGGTGCGGCAACTGGATATTCACCTTGAAAATAAAAGGGTTCAAGTGATTTAGTACAATACATATATCAATATAAGGAATGCAAGTACAAAAACAAATAGCACATATTAGTATGCAATAAAATTGATGGGAAGAGTTGCATGCAAGGAACAAAAAGCACACTTTTTTCTTGCACGTTGGTTGAACGACATCGATGCTGCTTTATAGTTACGTCAGATTCCCGAAGCAGATTCTTTCCTAATCTTGTGATAGCTACTTGCTTTGTAGGTTGACTTTCACAGGGTACAACTTCTTGCCTAAAAACATACAGAAAAATAATAAACTGATGTAAACATTATTGAGTAAGAAGCCTCATTAACTAAAAAATCTAAGTCCAAGCAAGATCAGCAAGTCAGTAGGTTATACCAGTAATCAAAGATGGGCCAACATCAATAGTGCCAGTGCAAAGAACTGGTTAGCATTGAATAAAAACAATTTGAATGAGATATTTTGGCGACAGACGATTGCCCTGATAAATGGTCTGACTTATTTGATACTTTCCACGATGCTAAAATATCCATAGATACCTTCGTCACATGACTGGTTGCAATTACAAAATGCTATACTATCTGTAAAATCATTCAATGATGGTGCTGTTGCTTGACAATACGTTTTTCAACGAAATTTTCCAGATTTGTCAAGGGTCAGCCATAATATTGGAACACACCTTTTCCATTCGCCTTCTATTCCCGACCGAAAATAAACTGAACTTGGTGCAAGTGATGACGCAGGTACAGGTAAAAACTCCATGTTTGTTTCAATATCATCCTTCTCAGATTGGTCATTTTCTTTGTCATCGTCTGCAGGATCATCTTCCAAGTTTAAAGCAGTAGGTAAATCGCTCGTAATCTCATCCGTACGTTTCCAGAGTTTTGACTTGATAACAGGGGATGCTGAATAAATAATTAATCAGACCAATAGGCAGGGTTGCGAATAAGAGGCAAGGAAAGTTAATGATTTCATGTTTATTCCTATTTCCTTCTCACTCTGCTCTACGACCTGTTACTTTCTATAATTGGAATCGGGTAAAATCTAATAATAATAATATCAAATTCAATAATATGCATATTATTGACTTCCAAATTGGATCAAATATTTGATAATTTCGCTTATAAAATTAATATTCTCCTTCAAATTGGTATTTAAATTTTCAAGTTGTACAGTAATATATGGGTATATGTACAAAATTTCTTAAAGAATCCCCAATTTCTGAGAGATCATAATCTTGCACAATGCTTCATTTGTGGGACAAGAATAGATAAGAGTAAAAAATATGAGCACATTACTGTACTACGGGGCATTCACTGCTGTTTTTCTATTGACACTATATTTTTAAAACTAACTTTTTTTGAATATCAAATGCTCTTTTTATTTAAACTTTATTTACGATTACAGAGTTTTATCGGTACTTGGGTTGTTGAACTTTAAGCTAGTTAAATCAGAATTGAGCAACTGCACTCTAAACTGGTGATATTTGATAGTAATAAAATTATTAATACACATTCCTTGCTTACATGCAATACCCTCTGTCACAGCAGCAATTGCAATATCATGAGGTGCAGAAATAGCTGTTATTGTTTGTGGATGATCTTCCTCAGGATTGGTTTCAGAAATAAGATGAAAATCTTTTACAGGAGATATCAATCGAGCAGCGGATTTCTGTGCAGAACGTAAAAGATTTATTTTTTTAAATTGTATTATTTATGCCATGAGCTTAATAATGGCCTCAAGTTTCGGAAAGCAAGTGACTGAATGACTGAACATTTTGCAATCCAGAGGCAGAATCAAATAATTGAAAAACATAACGAGATTAACAAGCATATTATGGACAGGATAGAGATCGGTTGTACAGTTCAGTTTTATAGAAGTCCCATGAGAGGATATTGCTCAAGCAAAAAAATTGTCCCTTGATGATCTTCTAATTCTTCAGAAGAAGTAGGTTTTAGTATCAGTAGCTAAAGAAATTATTTATAAAGCACAGACCATTTTTTATCTTAAGCTAAATATGTTTACTACAGCACGTCACAACTTCAGCTATAGTACCAGTAAAAATTCTCTGAATTGAAATGACTCACATCCCTAGTTGTGCTCGTGCCCCAGAAGCCTCCAGGCAATTGTGTCATTTCCTCATCATTATTATCAGGATCCTTCTCTTGTGATCTGACCAAACTTCTTTCAATGAGATTCTGTCTAGCTTTCCTGTGCAACCGTTCTATCTCTGACGATTGCTTTATAAGAGCAGTTGGGCCCTGTCGGAAAATGTACATAACATATGATTTATATTTCGTTTGGTAATATGTGGCTTGAGCTTTCCATCACTAGAAAGGGGAAATATAAGGAATCAGCTAAAAAAAAGTTTCGTATAAAAACGTATTAATTCCAGATTTTTGAAAACAAAGATTAAAGTGTCATAACAATACCCGACGAATGGGTTAAAATCATGAACACTGTCATCAGATAGCAGCATTGCTAGTATAATTAACTAGGTAAACAATCATTATGAAATAAAGCACTCATGAATCAAAATATGACATTGTATTACAAATGCTGAAAGAAAATATAGCATATCTGCAAAGGCAAAAAGCATCTATATAACTACATATAATATGCAATGCCGCCTCACTTTTTCCACAGGGTTTTCATGCTTGTAATGTGCCGTCAATTTCCCAGACGCATCAATTGTAACTCGATTTACATTGTACGTACATCTATTCTTCTTAGGTGTGAGATTCTCAGCTGCTGCCACACTTCTATATAAAATATCTTGCTCTTCTTTCATCTGTAAAAAATAATTACACTGACATTCAAAGATCTTGATCATTTTGATCTTCCAAATTTAAATAAAGTATACAAAACAGATAATATGCAGGTTTTACTCACTGGACAGACAAAAAATTTAGTTAATTAGTAGATGATTTTACCATTGTCCAGGGCAGATACCACTCACTGCACTTTATCATAATGATTCAATTCCATTTGTTTTTTTCGCTTAGAGTGCAGTCGCTGATTATATATCTCGTAGCAGCTCTTTGCGATTGAGTAGCTGTTAGTTGATTCCTTTTAGTCACTACATTGAACCTTGCTCACAGTGAATTTAAAACAAGAATTCACAGCATCAAGCATGCTGCAAACCAGCAGTTTGTTTCTATACTATATTTTTCAACTCTATTTACATTTTCAGTTTGAGTCTTCGTGGCGATTTGTCTCTGAGCTCTGCTGATACGTGTAACTCTCTTCTGAACATTACGTTGAAATTCTTTCAATTTAATCTGTTTCTCTGCAACAACTTTATCAATCTTCTGTTGTTCAATAATTGCATCGTGCTGAAAACAAAGTTACATTGAAACCCGAAGAACATACTTTTCCATTCTGAAATAATTTTATCAAATATGTCTTGTTTAGTATGAATCACAGATGGATTGTGCCGCTGAGGCACACTGCAACCGTAGCTCATTCTCATCGAAAAATCCGACATGATGCTCGATTGGTTCTCATATTGATAGGGTTTTATTGGCAGAACAGCAACAGCGAAAACACCTGAAGATAACAGCCCATTGGATAAAATATTATACTCCGATATTTCATAATAGAGTATATCTCTCTTTGAAAGTATAAAGTGTCTCCTTCTGAGTGCCAGTAAGAAACCAAACTGAAAGTTAAGAATCATCAATACTGCTATGAAACAGCAGGTGTTGCTGGTTTTGAAGCTTTCTTTGTCCATCCGAAGTAAATGACACAAACATTTCGTACGCCTGAAAAAAAAGATGTCTCACCCTGCTCCAACCCATGACCTTCAATAAGTACCTAACTAATGCAGTCTCTCTACAACGTACACACACAAAGACGTATTTTGTAGTCTTACAGCCCAGGAACACTTGCCTCAGCCAACAGAATCTGTTTCAAAACTTTTTCCATAAACTAAGTATTGTTTTCACATGACACCAGTCTTGTGAAGAACTTAATCGTATTTATCAATAACAATATAATTTTCTGGTAATATTGCTCTTCCCAGTGATTTTATTACACTTGCCCTGACTAAACTATGTAGTGCAACCGCTGTTTTATTGCCACAAGTATGATATGACACACACAATAAACCCATAATTACGAATATTTTTAATGTACTGTAACTAAATCTCATGAAGATATTATGAATATATGACAGTGCTGATAAAAAAGCTATGAAGTTCAACAGATTGTTTAAGGAAAAATTGTTGCTACACAAAAATGATAAATCTTAATACAGTAAATTGAATTCTTACATAATATTACATCTTCATCTGTTTCATCCATTTTACAGGATTTGGAACAAACTTGAACTTTACAGTCAAATCATTATGAATACACAAATTTAAAAGTAATTAACAATATAAGATTCGAATCAGCAACATCTTTTAACAACATCTTTTTTTTTATATTCCATTAAAATTCAATCAAACTGGTCAGATGAAATAAAAAAAAAACTGCTATCAGGTTGTAAACAAAATAAGAGAATGTTTCAGCCTTATAATCAATCTTTCTTAATTTATATATTGTTATAACATAGGCTATACTTCTAAAACTTTCTGTGATTTTACTTCCCAAAAGCTCATATCATGTTCAAAAACAATATTATTATACTTCGAAAATTTTAAAAGTAACACTGAAGCAGGATTCAAATTAAATATTTCTATGCAACTTGATCGAACAAAAAAAAAATAGTGAGGCAGCTGGTAAAACCTTCTAAGACTTCTTTGGCTTGCTTTAGTCGCCTATACTTAGGGATGAACAGATACAAGGGCCATATTTTCACCCCACTGATAAACCGGCATATCACAAAACACGCTATAATATTGGTTGTTCTAAATAACGCATACCCTTGCAAATTTTTTTTTGAAAAGGTAAAAAAGGTTTTTAGGTAGAAATGGCATTGATGAAATGGTGCATGTAATGAAGAATAAGACAGAGTCAGACGTTTATTTAAAAAACATAAAAATTAGGTTTTGTTGACAATATGCTGTTAGATAAAGTCGCTAATGACATGGTTCTTAATTTCCTTACGTGTTTCAAGTCAATAACTCAGACCTAATAGCAATAATAAAATCTTATCAAGAAAATGATTTAAAAAGTAATATCATAGTATTCATATTTTTCAGGTAAAATGCATAGATCAGCAAATAGGTTAAATCGAAGATTTTTTCACCAGATGTAAGTTTGCACAGAACGTTTTGGTGAAACAGAATTAAATTTGATATCATGAGGAGAATCGGTCACTGAAACACTTATTGGAACATCATGATCTTCTTTGTTCAATATGATTAGCACCATTCGACCGTCTCTTCGTAACACCACTGTGTACTTTAACTCTAGATTTTCAGTGGGCTGACAGTGTATTCGAACAGAACCCTCATCAACATACTTCGAAAAATGACCAAGATGATAATACATCGGCTGTTTGTAGAATTCATCTGCAGTAGCATTTACAATAATTGGACTATTATCAAAGTTTTTGACCCAATTGGGACCGCCTTGTAAATCCAAACACATATTCCAATCAACCCATCCAACTGCCCAGTTGTTTAAATTGTCCATAATATCATTACTGTATTTTTCACCCATCTCCCAGCTGCCTATGGCTTCAGTTGGTGGAGTTTTAACACAAGCTTCAGTTGCAAGGATAAACTTATCAGGGAACATGTCATGAGTATCCTCAAGAACTTCAGGTCCGACCAGCCAATCCCAGTACCAATGAACTCCAATGCCTGAAACATACTGGGCTGCATTTGGATCGGACAAAATTTTTTTAGGCCATGTAGGCAGAAATATACGCTGATCATCATGTATCATTAATTTTATGTTTCCATACCCTTTTTGCTTCAGCATCGGCCCAAGGTCAGATTTCACAAAGTCTTTTTGTTGTTCTGGTGTCCAACCGGTGGCCTGCCATTTTGCAGCTAAAAACAAGCCATTCGATGGTTCATTTTGCATTGTCACACCCCAAAAATTTATGCCCTCCTTTTTATACTCATCAAAAAACTTTGTAAAATATTCTGCCCAAGTTTTATGATACTTGTCACCAGCTGTACCTTTCAGGCCGCCAATACCAGTTTCATTAAAATTTGTTTTCATCCATGCTGGGGCAGTCCACGGACTGGAATACAGTGAAATATTTTTTACCGTAAAAGAAAATATCTGTTTCAATAGTGGTATTTTGAGTTTAATATCCTCCATCGCTAGTGAAAAAGTGCTGAGATTGAAATTATTAGGCGTATCAAGGTAAGTATACTGTCTTGTAGAATAATCACATCCTGCCATTGGAATTCTGACAAGATTATATTCAATACTGCCTTCGCCGAAGTAAGACTTTAAAAGATTTTGTCTAGACTTCAAAGAAAGTGACATTATGTTAATCGATGCAGCATCAGTCAGAGCTCCACCAAAACCTTTTATAGTTTGATATTTCTTTGTGGAATTTATAATAATCATTGATGAACTTTTTTTAAAACTTTTACTAAGATCCTTTAGATCATGAAGTTCCTGCTTAAAACGAAATCCATTCATTGAGGACGTAAGTACAAGCATTTTACCATCTTGAGGCAGAGTTTCGTTCAAAGTATCACAGTATGTTGAGTTGCAGACACATACTAAGGAAGTAGGTCCATATGATTTGACAGAACAAGGGTTTGCAGAACTAGACACAACAGAAATAATCACAAGAGTAACTGATAGATACATTATAATGCGCCTGCAAAAATGAGAAATCTTAATAATATAAACTGTTATTCAAACTTCTGGCCTCAACCCCAGTGATTGTGTCAAGGTCATCAGATCAGGTATCCAATTAATTCGTATCACTATATACTACAAACTCTATTAAGAGTGATAGGTCAATTCATACCCTGTATTTCATTAGGTGATGTTATACGAATATATTCGAAATAGTATTGTGAATAAATAGTATAGTAATTGCCATTTCTGCTATTGTCATGGAATGATCCATGGGCAAAGGTTCCATGAATTTATTTACAAGTCAAACCTATACCTGAATTAATTATAGACTTCAGAATGAAATACATCAATTTTTTTCGAATTGAATCGTAAAATCAGAAGGTGAACAAAAAAAATCTTTTCCAGCAATTGCAAATTACTCATATTATTACTAAATTATCATTTTATCATATTTCGCAGAATAAGTTTTTGAGGCGAGTGCCCTCTCCGTTTAAGTATGACAGGCGATTCCAGTTTCCAAGTATTTCAAATCCTTATCATGCAACAAATACGAACGGAACTATTAAAGGTGTCGAAATAAACTATGTCTAAGTCTATAATTAATGATTCTATCTCTGTCACCTTATAATCTGGTAATTCTAGAATAGGGTCGAAACCTCCTCAAAACTTTGATTTCAGTATGATATTTGATCGGCCGACACAACTAAAGGGCCATAGTACCTACATTTTCTTCTTCTTTCGAGGTCGTTTCTGTAGCTTTCGATCATTTCTGTAACTATAGTAACCCCTTGCTTGATTTGAACAAAACTTCCACTTCTCCAGGTTAGGACAGAATTTTATTTTATCCTGTTGGAGAAAAAAGGTGAGAATATGGCATAACAACAAGGCCACCTTTCCAATATTTGTCTCAGACTCCAGTGACTTATAGATCAATTTGTTTTTGCAAACTCAATTAGTCATGCAATATTATTTTTCAATTCATGCATAAAATATTTATATAAATCTTGAAATAGTTATACAACTACCAATCAGCCATCTTCCGCTTCTAACAGTAAGTCCATAGCAAATTTCCCCAGGGTACCGTACCGGATGTAAATGACTGGCAAACCATTATTAAAACCCTATTTCGACAAATCCGCTAATTTGTAATTTATACAGATACTGGTACCATGAGGGAGGATGATCAAGTTATATGCCAGAGGTCTGCTGACGCCTCCCTCACCCGTGCAACGCTTCCTCCACCAACCACGCCCATTCAGCATGCACAGTTAAACGAGAGATATAACAAGCCGAAAACGTTCACCCCGATTCGGAACTGGTATCTGCGAGGGCCGTGGTTCTCCATATGATTAAGCTGAACTGTCGACTTCCATCTCCAGCAGAATATCACCCAAGAGACCTTGATCCAAGCCTGCCTGAATACAGAATATAAAGCGAAGCGATAAAAACGAGTCCAAAATAGCACGCTGCGACACCTCGCGGAACACATTACTACAATTTGCGACTGACATCCGCTGAAGATAAAATTCACTGATATCTTTTGAACTTTGTCAAAACAACACAGTAAAAAACACGCACAAAAGAGTTGACAGAAGGAAAGAAATCTGGCAAAAACTCAATGGACCATTCCCCGACAATTTCGAGCGAATACGGTACCGACAAACCGGACGACTTCAATAAAAAGAATCGTAGAGATCAGCGTTAGTACTTTCACTTTTCTAAAATAAAAATAGTTCTAATTTGCCCACCTTGGCTCATCATATTTTACAACTTCTTTTTCAATTCAACACATTCCAGTCGAAACCCAGTAGCGTTACACAATATAGCCTAACGTAAGGAGTCATACCAGTATAAAAATGAACCTCTTATCAGTGTGGAAAAATCTGAGAGACATAAAAATTTTTTGCAACCGCACACCAAAGTCGCTCATTTCGAGAATCCGATATCGCACACGCAAATACGAGCGATCAATGCACAGTAAACAAAAACAATCGGGAAATCAGGAAAGCCGGAAAACCTAGAGAAAAGTTTTGAAACAAATACATACGAACCCCATGTGCTCATGTACCTACACTCGCATTTTAAAAAAATACGTAGATAAATATCAAATAAGATGTCAGAAACTTTGCGTCCAGGCATTGCTTTGTATTGCGAAGTGGAAACTCTCAATTACATTTTATTTTCGTCAAGAACAGCCCGTGAAATCGTCCCACCAGTTTGTATCATCATCGGACCGCACATGGCAACATTATCCATAGACATAGACACAACTTCTGCAACGGAGGCTAATGCAGCCAAAACATCTTGGTTACTACACATATTGGTAACCTGGGTATTTAACTTGTGTTATTGTGACCAATGGTTAAACACAACACAACATACATTGAAAATGTGCAAGAGATGAAAACAGACTGTGCTTTACCAATGTAATATTGTCTAATTAGTCCATAGCAATATGCCTCCAATTGTAGAATTTGAGGATTCCTACACCCCCGGTTTGATTACTGATCGAGTTGATTTCTGATGTTTGAGTTATCTTTAATTAACACGACTAAAATCCGATGTTGTTTCGGGAGCTTTTCCCATTCTTCAATTACTTTCTTCCAATAGGCCAAGTCCCACTGTACATTCTTCAACAATTTAAGTTGGAAGTATTCAACGAAATCCATATCCATTCCAGTACATCTCATGTTGTAACTAGCCAATCCCCGCGCTCCGTTATTGGCGATTTACACCCGGCCTATTCTGGTAATCTTTGGCCTCAACTCAATCATTTCCACATCAAAACTATGAATCAATTAATAAATAAATCACCGTCAATCAACTTAATTCACAGATATTTAAATGATTTACAAAACCCCCAAAATTAGAGCAAAATACTGGAACGGTGACGGTTTCGCAGAGCAGCCTCAAAATCTGTCTGAACGAGATTCTAAGTTTGCGCTGTTACATTATCATAAAAAATTCAATGAGCAAGGAAATAAACACGAATTAAACATTCGGGAAAAGGTCCATTGAAGTCTAAAAGCATACACCAAATGATTGCTCAACGACGCATATGCGGCAATAAAAGAGCGTTACATTTCTGATTGTTCTGACGCATGCTCGAATCCTGTACGGTACTACACAAATTCCGAAGCTCGTATTCTAACTGCAAAATATAAATCATGGACCCGGAGAAGGAAGTATAGCGGATATGTTTTTGACCCCTTTTTAGCGCCACCTATTTCAATTCTTTTCCAATTTTACGCCCCAATGTGCCCATTTTTTTCTTCTAACTTTCGTGTCGCTTTTATAGTTACGCCCCAATGCGCCTTTTTTTCTTTTTTTCTGCGTCGTTTTAAGCATTTTCCACTGTTTTTAATCTGACCACGTATACTCTAATTTTATCTGCTAAGTTTTTGAAAGGTATCGCTTTACAGTTTTAACTGTTTTACCCGATTGCTTATAATCGAAGAAGATTTTATTTAAAACAATAAAGAACAATTGTTTTTAATCGGAGTCGGTTGACCCAAATGGACGTCAAAAAGAACATACCCCAACGCGAACAACGAAATAATTTATGGAGGCGCCGACTCGCCATAGAAGACTCATTTTGACCCGACAGGTGGCAAAAAACCGAAACTTTGCTCCGTTGACAAGGCCAAATTTTTTTTCCAAATTTGAATATTCAACATCCCGTTAATTTATAATGTTTAGTACTGTTTCCTATACGAGCTGTTCCTGGCTGGTTTTTTATCGGTATCGGTAATTGGAATGTGTCCGCAAAAATAGCTTTGTTCGGAGAAATATCACTATCTTATGCGCGCTTCAGATAAAATATCACAGAACGCCGTAAAGCAATATGTTAAAAAATTAAGGTCAAGCCCAATTGCAACGAGTGGGCGTATTTATTGGCTGTATTCTGGATATCATGTTGGCTTAGGAAATGTGGATCATTCAACTTTCGTAAATTGATTTGTTTGATAATAAGTGCGAAATGCCTCCTTAGAATGGAGGCCCTCCATCATTTGATTGGCAAATTTCTCCTAGTCAACGCGAAGAGTGCGAAACCATTAGGAATTGGTGAACACTCGAACGTTAGACACGTTGCTTAAAATGGGTGGAACGAATAAAAATTTTATGTCCCTACCTTCCAAATTGCATATAATTCAATGTCGCTTCAGAGTAAATGCACCCGTCCAAATGACCTCATAGGTCTTACACTGATAGTTCAGAGTATATCCAGAAAAAACGCAAAATCTGTTTTTGAAGTGAAGAAAATAAGAAGGAACAAAAAAGAATCTGAAATTCCCTTTATTACAGTCTTTATGGAACTGGCAAGATTTCTGTACGAATTTAAATCTAGAATTTTTGCCATGTTGTCGATGGGTCTTAAATTCCGTGCAACAACAGTGGTGATGTTATTTCATTCATCATTTTTTAACTTCGTTCAGATGGAGAATTGCTACGACAAATAAAACACTTTCGCCGGAAAAATCGATGTACTTACCAGGGTGAACGTTGCACCTTTCAAATCAGAACACTCAAATCCTCGTAAAAGCGATGCAACGAAACAATCGCTTGTTGTCTTTGCATAGATAGCTTCAGTGATTTAACCCAGTTCATATAGAAGACTTTTGCGCCTTTAAGGCGTAAAAAAAATAAAATTTTATTTCGATCATATCGTGATCGTCTCAAAATTATCTTTACTGGTTGGATTCTGCATTTGAGGTCATTCTAAAGGCATCGCGATGTCACTTCTACGAAGGACTTAAAATCATTTTCAGTCGTACTAGTAACTGGATCGCATAAATTGCCTTACTTCGGACTTTGCAACTAAAAAAACATCATGATCATACATTCATTTTCTTTTTATGGAGCTGTTCCAATAGGGAAACGCTGCAAATAATTACAAAGCAAGTATCGGGATGTTGAATATGTTGATTCAGTTGAAAGTCTTGACCTTGTCAACAGCGCAGCTTCAAAGAATAACGCATTTCGAGGAAGAAAAAAAACTTGTAAACCTTGAAAAGTTCGTAACGCTAGAGATTGAGTAAGATTTTTTGGATAAATTTATTGACAAGTCGCAGCGGAACAGCGAAAAAAATTGAAAATGACACTCAGAGCCTATATGGCTAAATAACGTTGACAGCTAGTGGATTCTCTACGTTTTGAACCACTTGAAAGGTCAATCTGGGATTTTGGTGATGCACGTATAAACGAAAGAAAATACCATAAAACTCGAAACGGCAGAACAAATACTAAATTTCCTGAGAATATTTATATCGAGTTTGGACGCGGTTGAGACCGTTGTCGTGATATTTCCTTATATAATATCTCGTACTTCAAATAGACGTTGATGACAATAAACTTGTTATTAAATATGATATATCAGCTTGGTTCATCAGGAAAATATTAAACGTATAAATAAGGAAGTTTAGTTTTGAAAAATACTTTACGAAGTTGTCAGCAAGTAGAACAATGAGCGAGTGTTCAGAGACTGAACAATGCCACGTAGCAAGTTCGCAACAGAAAAATCCTTTCTCTGTATATCAATCGATAATGTCATTTCATGCTGCGTTTACCTATTAGATTCACTTTGCGATATTGACGCTTGGATTTTGTTGCCCAAATTATACAAATACATATATACGTTTCTTTAGGATAGGATATCGTTTTTATCCTGCAGGAGAGGAAACCCGGGAATACAGCTTAACCATATGGCGAAGTTAACCACGACCTCTCGCGCAGATACCAGTTCCGAATTGTGGTAGAGGTTTTTTTTGGATTATCTTATTTTCTCATATTTCCTGTGCATGGACCTGTTTTGTTCCAACCATCCCATATTGTGCAGCAGCCCGGCGCCCAACCAACCAATGTCACTAGTTAACATGCTTTATCGTTAAAAGTGACTCGTTATAGATTCGAAGCACCTCACTAAAGCATATTAAGGAGCGTGCCCGATGCGTCCATTTGCAAGATAAAGCGTGGTGAAAAAATGGGTCCATTTTCCTGGTAAAGGGACGATTCTGTGCAGACTGGCTGTAAAAACGAGACAGAAATATCACGATCTCTTTTAGTTTAATACATCACTTTGATGCTATGTCCGTCAAGTTTCGGCGATGAAACTGAATCCAATGGGTCCCACACTTCACCACTACGCTATACTTAAACATATATATAAAAAACTCCTTGCCAGACACAAAAGCATGGTAGACAAAAAGCGAAATAATTTGAAACAATTTCATAGCTTGGATACCAATACAGTTCGTTACCATGCTATGATTTTGAATATTTGATTAGTTTTAGAATTCCGATTTCTTATTTTACAGCGTCGAGAGTTTCAACTTTACTCATTTTATGATCCAGGAGTTTCAGATAAGACATAGAAGATTGACGACCGACGCAATACATATACATGTAACCTATTGTAATGCTAATTTGCGATACTGTACCATTCTTGCATTACGGCACAACTAGACATAAAGATATCCTAAAAAATTCGATTTTAAAACTTTAGCTTGTGGAAACATAAAAATACTTCGAATAATCAGCAATCAAATACCGTAAACAGATTATTATACAATAGTGTGTGTCTGCTGATATTCAAATTTACCAGCAGGACGAAATTCTTTTTTGACATTTTGAAGAAAAAACAGAGTAACATGTCTTCCTGAGAACCAAGCAATTACCCATTTAAAAATATGTCATCGAGTGATTTAAACTGGTGTCTCTGGCACAATTAACACTGTATGGCTTATTCTGTTTTGATAATGCCTATCACAATAGGAATTAATTGGTTTAGAGAGTTCGACACTGAGATAGAAAAATGACATATTGCTTGTGACAACACAAAAGGTTTGTCAATATCTTGTAACTAATACTGCAGGGCGCTAACAGTATATATCATCATTAATAAAGCTATTTTTAGCAATTGTCTTATTTTTCTCGACAATGTGGAAGACTTTGCTTTTAGTCCTTCAACCTGCCAAATTATCCACTATTTCTTGAATATCTGCTTGCTCTTGATCCTTACCAATTGTGAATAGCTACGGTAATTTTACGGTTCAAGAAATGTAAGCGTCTGACGGTAGAATCAAATCTATTCAAAGACATACAGTACAGTATCAATTCAAAGCAACACAGGCAAATTGGTTAAATGAGCTACCGTATATTAGTCTCCCTGAATGACTTTAAATCCTGCTGCAATATATATGTAAAGAAACTTAAAAGAATTTACAGAACTTCTATGGAATGTTCTTTTTCCTTTAAAGATTCCATGAAAATTGAAAATTACGGATTAACAAAATGGCACATGTTGTTAATTTTCTCAGGATTCCTGGGAAGTGTAAGAATTAGAGCCTGACCGATATTGTTTTTTCTGCAACCGATGGCGATACCAATATATTGAGATTTTTTACAACCAATAACCTATATTTTATCTTACGTGAAACTTGAAAGAATATGTCTACTGCGTAAGAAATGCTTTATTATGCCATTTTTGAGAGAGAGTTGGAATAAAACTTCATCTCACACAAATAACTTATGCCGAGGATTCTCCTGATGGGAGCTAGAAGCTAAGAGGCTTCTTTAAACCTTGTATCACGTCCAACATCGATAAAATCTTACATTCATTAGGTCTTGTAAAATGTAGTGAATATAAGATGGGTCACTTTCAGATAAGCATCCAACATGTACATTCTGATGATATTGAAGGGTACTACACTTCATACACCTCAATTCATATGTTCATTTTATCAAATATTGTATATAGATACATTTGACCTTTTTCATTATTTATAAACAGCGAGCAATCAGGATTTAGTGGGGACAAACACGCCCTTAAAAAGTATTTGTGTTACAAGAAAAAATATGGAGTCATAGAAATATAAACCTATAACCTTTTTCTAAGCTTTTGTAAAATGTTTTTAAATTCAACAATAAAATATTTATATTGGAAATAAAAAATTTATTCCATAATGTTTTTACTTGTTTCCAGTGCGCTTCAATACAACAAAACGTAAATATTTTATCACTTTGTTATGCAAGTATGCTAGTACTGCCTCATTTGCTAAAGCAATGAAAAAACAGATTCAACTAGTTATAGAACAAGTCTGCCCGATTCAGGCAATTCCATGGCCATCTAATATTCAGATACTGATGAAGGATAAATTTGTTGAAAAATAACTACGGTACATTTATCAAAAAGTTACAACTTACCACTGCTCTGGATTGAGCTGCTTGTGATTCTACTTGTACCCAAACACTATCCGAAATCACACATTCTGGTCTTCCATTGAATATATTTTTATCAACCAAAGGTAACGTTGTTGGCGTTGCAGGAAGAATTCGTATTTGTTGAGAGACGGACATTCGCACACCTCCGGGTGTGGGTGGTTTGACCATACTCTGCATTTTCAGAATGAAGCAGTGTACACAGTGTAGTAGTGTATGCAGTAGTAGGTACACTCTTCATTTCCACAAAAATATTGCAACAAAATTTATATAATCATATATCATTATATATATATATATCATTTATATAGTCATGATCAAACCAAAAATATATAAAGTTTAAATAAACATTCATATTGTTAATAGGTGGGTCATTGCAAGCCCCTCGGGGCCAATAACTTGTTTTCTGAAGCTTCAAATAAGCCATCTGATTTTCATATTTAAATCAATTCAACTATAATATAATAAAGTATGGGGAACGGGTCAAGTAATTTCTTATGGATGAATCAGGTTTTAACAGAAGTTGAGAGAGGAAAATACGCAATATATACAATATTCACTAGCTGTGTCACAGAAAAAATTCAACATTCATTTTCCATTTCATTCATAAAGCTATAGTGAAGGAAAAAGCAGATTCTTATTTACACTCAATTATATTTGACTTTTTGATCCCATTAGGACTATCATCTTCATATGGAAATAATATATATACAGCTTGATAAGCTAGTACTTTGATTACAAACTCCTAATGTTCTTGATATTTTGATGATCAAGACCAAGGTGGCACAGAATCTTGTTTTTTTTTTCATGTGTCCAAAATCTTCATGCCATTTTCTTCAGATGAACGAAAAAGCTTCAAAACAATCAACATTGGTATTTCATAGCAGTACTGATAAATTTGAACCTTTTCTACAGTTTGGCTACTACCAGACACTCAAAAAAGATGGTTTAAATTTTTACCTTTTGTACGGTAGTACTGATATACAATGAAAATTTGTTTATTGTAAATTTGAATCAGATTCAGAGAAGCAATTTACAAAGTAAAAGCTGGCTCATAGGTATTATGAATTCATTGCATGTTTTATTTCAGTGCAACCGCCAAGTAATGCTTAGAGGTCTTGTGTTCTCTTTATCTGTTTATGCCAAGAGCTTTGAGTTTATTGATTCATCGGTCCATTTATTTCGGCTTCCCACACAACACTGTGGCCATCACAGAGTCGTACGGTACCGGTATCACAATAAAAACACGAATTCTTTTTTTGGTAAACTGTTGAATAAAATTCCAGTGTCAATTAGAATTTAAAAAAAAAAAAATTATGCCATATTTATAATGTAATGTTTTATAAATAAGAGTACCAGCTAGCTTTGACACTGACACGCGACAAGACACAGAATACTAACTACAGCGTCCCTGACTCCCTGAATTTAAATTTCCCTCGTTGCAAATTTGTCATTACCAAACTGCTCTTTTTTGACATCTGGCGGAAGTACAAATTGAATTGGGATATAATTTTTACCTGCGGGAGAGAAAGCCGAAAAAGAAGGCTTATTCGCATCGCGAACCACGACCTCTTGTCCAAGCATCAATTTTGAATTAGGGTGAAGGTTTTTGTTAAAAATATTCCTCCATTTTTCTGTTGCACGGGCCTGATTGGAAAAACCCGAGAGCAGGACTTACGCTAACCACCGTGCATCGGCGAGGCGTAGAGCAGACCACTTGCATACAATCATCACATTAGGTATACAACTTTTGAATTTTTTTCGAATCGAACCTCCAATAAAATAATGTACAACCGAATATCTTCGAATAGGATACTTTGAAAAAACTTTATTCCCAACTGGTTTAAGATACCGTACTATGTGGACCTTTCCCCGAGCGTTAATTTTCCTGTTTTCTCCAGGGTCGGAAGCCAATCATTTAATTGTTTGTTTTTCAGGCTGCTTTGTAAACACGCCGTCGTTTTAGTATTTTGGTATAATTTTGTTGGTTTTTGTTTGTAAATCATTCAAAGATATCAAGTTGATTTACATTGATTTGCTCATTAATTGCTTCAGAGTTTTGCTAAGAAGTCCATAAATCGAGGCAGAAATTACCAGGATAGACTGGGGTAAATCGTAAATAACAGAATGTGTGAGATCTGCTGGACGCCTCGCACGGTGGTTCACGTAAGTACTGCTTACGGCTTTCTCCGCCAACCAGATCCATGCACAAGTAAAATGAGAAATACGATAATCCAGAAAAAAAAACCTTCACCCCGATTCGGAAATGGTATCTGCACGAGAGGTCTTGGTTCGCCATATAGTATACTAACTATGGCTATATGGTTAAGCTGTATTTTCGGCTTACCTCTCCCGCAGAATAAAAATGATATCTTATACTATCCTAAAAAAATCCTAGTTGATTCAATGAAAAATTTATTATTGCTTGGGGATGGATGGCTTGAACGGGTGGGTGATTTTGCTTGAAAAAAATGTGTACCCTGCGTTTTTTGTCGCGAGTCGATTAATGCCTTAACGAAACAAAAATTGACATCATTTTCAATACGAAAGGTTCTGAAATAGTGTGCATCAATAGTTAGTATATTACATACTAAGTTAGTATATTAATGCATTATAGTAACTATTGTGCATCCTCAAATTAAATTTGTTCTTGAAACGTTGATTGTGATGTAATGTATTCGTGCTCAACTGTGAAAAATCGTGATTCGTGATCGGTCTCTCTCAAATGTCTGTGATTTGTATGTCAGGATCGGATTTGGGTGCTGAAATCCCCCCCCCCCCCCAACTCCTCGAACCTCTGTAATGTGTGTAGTTTATCACAATTCTTAATAGCACAGAGCATTTGTTGCATGACAAGACTTTCAAATTATTAAAGCAGCGCTCAATATTTTTATCCACCCTTAAACATAAAATGTAAACCGAAACGAAAAACCAAGTGAAGGAAACGCGACAGTGGGCCTAGAGGGGGAAAGATACAGGTTTAGACGGAGCCCCCTTACACGATTTTGGAATTTTAACAAAATATCTCCAACACGGACAAAATTTTATGCGCTCCTTAGGCGTGTAGTCGCGTATTCTTTTTTCAACCGAGTCTGGACAATTTTGCGCCTAAAACGCTGAATAGTGTCCCGAACCGGTGAGTTGTTTTCTCAGCATAATTTACCGGTAGGCTATATTGCAGATTGTGTACCGTACTGTACAGCGTATTAGATACCGGTAGACCATTTAAGATGAAGAGCATTTGTGTGGAATGTGGTGAATTGAAAAATAAGCGCGCCTTGTCCGTATCTGTTTTGATGAAGATTACTGGTGTGGTTCTCTGTACGTAGCTCGCTTGCTCGATTCTTGCTTGATCCACTTTAAAATAGTAACGTGCAATGAGTAACTCAGTAGGTATCTGCCCTGGGTAGATTTGGGCAAAACTGAAAGATAGATGCTAACTACCATGTGATTGAACCACAAACCATTTTTTCAGTTCAGTTACCAATAATAAATAAACTGTACCGGTACTGGTACCTGGTCCAATTACCTGGTCAGTCCTGTATTTTGATTTTTAGTTTTTATTCATTGACTACATTTTTAACCCATTTACTCATAAAATTTAGCATACAGCTCAATCATATGGCGAACCATGACTTCTGGTGCAAATACCAGTTCAAAACAGGGTGACAGTTTTTTGGCTTATCACATTTCTCGTTTCCCTGTACATGGATCTATCTGGTTGGTGGAGGAAACCATAAGCAGTGCTTACGTGAACCACTGTGCACTGGTGTGCCGTCCAGCGGACCTCTTGCGTATACTGTATAATAATCATTCTTCACAGGATTTGAACCTGCATTACGACGATCAGAGATGCGTAGCTCGAAGCGTATTTCTAACGCTTTAACGATTGAGCTATTTGTTCCTGACTGTCAGACTGTGGGAGACTTGTAAATATCCTACTTGCAGCCCAGCTCAATAACGAAAAAAAAATTTCTTGGCTTGTGGTACTGGATTTTTCTATCACAGCCTATGCCACTCCCATTGCTCAACCGATCAACCGTAATCAGTCAGAAACTATGAACCAGTATCTATTTATTTACAAAGCTATCAATTTTTTCAAAAGCTTAACAGTGTAAATCTCAAATCAAAACACCATAAAAGACAATTACTGGTGTTGAGATTGTGCTTGCCATCACTTGCTTGATGAAAGAGCGACATTTGAAGATATTCACGTGAACTTCAGAACTCTTGCCGGCCTTGACAAGTACATTTTAAGCTGTTCAGGTATTGTAATGTGGAATTTTTTCCATCGCATGTTTTAATTTGATTGCATTTTCTGTGCATGCGGCATGATACCACACAATCATTGCTTAGTTATGCCAATGTTTCTTTTCCTATAACATAGGAGACATAAAATAGACATATTATGTCTTATTTTGTTTGATTGCATATTTGAAAATATGAATATTCAGACATGTTTAATATTGCAGTCCTTCCCTTTTAGTGTCATGTTTGATAAAATAAGTATCTTCGTCACTTTTGCAACAAATGCTGCAATTATTTCAAATGACCCTACTCAGACACCTGGCATTCGTAAAATTGACATTGGCATTTTTTTTTTTATAAAAACAGACTCTAAGCAAGGCTGGAAACCGTATGTAATAGGAACATATTAATGTGCACTTGTACCGTTATGTATTTGTGTTACCGTAATTTGTTTTGAGTTTCAGACAATTAAAAAAACTTTCCTATCCTAGCTATTTTATTTATACCTTCATCTCTTATTGTTAGTGGTTGCAATTTGACTTCACATTAATTATGATTTTCATTCATTTGACTTGCATTTTCATGTGTTGTGTTCATTACTCGTTTATGATTGTTTTTTGTTGTTTCTATTTTGTGCTTGTAAATTGGAGCAAGGAAAAGATTTGAGACGGTGTTCTCGTGTGTTTAGTATTAAGTATGTTGAATTTTTCTAACATCTCCGTAAGAGTGCACATTACCATTGATATTCTGCTCCATGAAATGTTTCTGTGTACTTCTTACTCATCATTCATTGCGAATAGTTTTTTTAGCTGGTTCACAATTGTCGGTCAAATCTTCAATTTTCCACCAATCTCATCATAGTCACTGAAATTTGCAATCATCCCCACCACGGATGTTAATTGAAAGAATTTGTTTTGAACAGCTTGTTATTGCCACTAGGTATATTCATGTTAGGAATTGAATGAGCACAACCAGTGTTGCTTTAACCGGTTGTGCCCATTTTATTCTCTAACATTTAGTTTTAAGTAAAATTTATTTTAAACTAATCAAGTTGCAAAATCTAATCACTCCCCAATTGGAAAAATTTGTAAAAACATCTTTATGAAGTATGTAATTTGTTGGATCTGAACAAACTTGAGGCAGGTACTGAAGTAGCTAACAAGTCATTGCAAAACATATAATGTATAAATAATCGTATGTGGTGTGGCATCTTAGAACCTCATTTAGGCAAACCCTTTGATGGAAAATCTGAATTGCTTTGTCAGATGACAGCTGTCATCATTACTTAACACACTGTTTTTGTAATGTTGTAATTGCTATATTTTTATGTATGAAATTGGTTCATTGTTGACAAAGAACCGTTAGTTAAATCTATTTGCAAATCGTTCGTTACTCTAGACAGAGAACAGATTTCACAATTACTACTAAACTTTAGTTGGAAGAAATTTTCTGTTATGCAATTCGAAAGTTTTTTGCTTGAGATGGTTTGCAAATACAGATAGATTCATCACCGTAATTAGTTGCGTGGTGCTGCTAATGCAGTGTCCAACTATGGTCTTTAGGCCGTGCTTGTATTTTTTTGTGAATACAATTTGTGCTAATTTTTCTTACTAAATCACATTGGGAATTTCCATACTTAAGACATACCTCTTTCTGATCATTTTATCATGGATGGCTGTGTAATGAAATAAATGACATATTTTGGGTTCGTTGAACAAAAGAATGATGTTTGGGCCAATTTTCTGGTCAACTCAACTTTTTATATCTGTTGAGGAAGTAAAGGAGCATGTACATCAATTGGTACTGCCTCGGTTGGAATTTATTAAAATTTTATTCTGATAATACATACTATGAGAATTTATTTATATTAAGTACTAACGTGAAAGAAGGTTCTGCATTAGGTATGGCGACCACAGAATAGTTTTAAGAAACAGGTCATTGCGTTTCCATATTAAACATCCACATTTTTTACTTGTACACGAGGTGGCATCCGTCAGCAATAATTATATCATAGTGATAAGTAAAAGATTTTTCCCGTTAATTCTTGTCACGGGCTGTCGTAATCAGGAAATTATTTTTCTCGAGAATGACCCCAGACGGAGTGTACTTTGTCGCCGCGGTTTGTCTGGTCGTTTATTTTAGAATTCAATTTTTAACTTCTTTTTGTATCACTTATGACCATTTTTGGTTGTTGTTGATTGTCCCAATCTTCTACTGACGAATTAATGATAATTTTCAGTGGAAATACTACAACTTGTTCAGAACCTGCCAATCGTTTCCCCACTATGGGAACTTTTATGGATTGTAATCGTCGTCCGAGTTCGGTAGAGCATATTTACATAACTATTTTTATTTATGTTTAAACCAACAAATATTCTGATAAAATTGCGCAGAAACACCAATTTTTCGCGCGCCTTCTTCGCTATTTTTTGATACGTTCAAAGGCGGAATGATCTCTTAACAACGTTTTTTCAGCTAGAATTTGCTCTGCTTCACCAAATGACTTATCAGTTTACTTTTCGTAAGTGAGTTGGACCCCACAAAATGGCGGATATCTTCCGTCGCCCCTGCTCGTGGAGTTGCTGGTACTATATCTTTTAATAGCTCTTTAATGTTAAGTTAGTTGTTTCCCTTCTCAGAGGGAATTTCAGTAAAAAATAAATATTTTCATTAAACATGTTTTGTTACGTATGGATTACGTCACTGATGGATCGTGCCGCTTAAGCACGGTCCATTTTTCCCTCATGCTCAACAAATAAAATTTCCGATTGCGTCTAAACTATCGATAAACCGCAACTCGGCAATTCGTAGGCTCATTATTATGATACATGTTGAAAAAATTCTGCTTGGAATATTATGTGGATAATCACCAAGAAAGTGTTATTTCTGGAATAAAATAAGTGTTACTAAAATCTTTTATAATGTGCTCTTAAAAGACAGTTATTGGAAATTATATCATGAATCGCATTCTCCTATTCCCGCATTTATCAGAAATTACGTCTCTGAACAAATAGTGACTTTTGTTCTAGATTATGAATATTTCGGTCATATTAATAATACCTTTCGCTGAAAAAATATGGGTTATTGTGGATTTTGCGAACGTTTGCGATTTTGCGTACTTCAAGTAATATTTAAGTCGACAAATTAGATCAAACGACAGAAACCTGTATCTAATTCAATGGAAAATGTTTTCAGAGGGCCTATATACATAAGAAAAGATGCCGCAACATATCCTTATTTAGGGTCACTTCCATTTATTGTTTGCTCTTGTCTGGGGGAGACATACCAAAGAATAAAGCAGTCGCAGAGTGTAATAAGTATTGACATATCTCTTTATTATTGTATAATGAATAGCTTTATCTTGTGATTGCTCGTAATCTTGTTTCATAAACTTGAATTACTGTTCGTAGACAACTTCTCTCAACTGAAATTCTCGCGTCACTTTCTCAACGAAAATACAGAAAATGATTGTCTGATTGAATTCAAACCAGGAGCCCGGCTAGGCATGAAAAATCGATGGATATCACGTCGTGACTGCAAATCATCCCCAGGCCCACGTTTGATCAATACTTATTGACATAAACTATCGCTAAATCGCGTCACTGACTATACATTAGTGCACTGGTCAAGGTATTATGCGAATTATGCGCCATGGATGGACCGCTCCTTTTGAGCTTGTTGCATTAGTGAAGCATATTAGCAGAGCATTTTATGCAAAATCTTTACCAAACCCGATTTTTTTAATTTCTTTCTATGGCTAACTGATTGATCGTTCCGTCGAGGCGCGGTGTATCTATTGCTCATGCTTGAAATATACATTACGGATATTACTGGGAACATGAATGGCCGGTATCCATGTCGCCCGTGCGTGGTGCGCACTTGTTGGCATTAAATCAGGGAAGGAAACTCGTAAATTGACAAAAAAATACCAATATGTTATAGAAGTTTTAACAGCGTGGTTTGAAGCGACGTAGACTCGTCAAACATTGTACTTGTGCGCTTTAGGCGACGTCTTGGCCCGGGGGCGACGACAATGAAATTGTATTATTCTTTTCGCCGCTCCTTAAATTTTAATTAAAACATAGGGCTGAGTGGCGGCTATCTTAAAGCCGGACGCTAATCAGATTCAGCCTGTAATTATTATTATATTTATTTTGTGACTACCCTAAACGTTATATCTCGTATTAGAATTGATATGCATTACAGCTTGACGTAAAATTTTAGATTTTTTGTGGCAGAAAATCGATTTGTGTGTGTTAAGATGTGGAAAAATGGCGGTTAAACTGCAGTTGAGCACGTCTCCTTTAGACGTTGTAACAATATTTGTGGTATGTGCGGTACGACTGTTTTCGATTTTGTAGGAGTTGGTGGTCTGCGGTGTCCTCACCTATACGAGTCAAAAATAGTCCTACCTTAAGCGATTTGTTAAGCATGGAACACTGATGTATCGCGCCGCGTGATCCACCTGTGGTTCTTGACGAATTTTTGATTGGGTGTATGTAGCAGTCCGGAATTCATATCTTGGTAAGCATAATAATACACAAATCGCTTAAACTAAAATTCAAATGAAGCGCGACCCACACTTAACGAAATGAAAAATTTTCAAAATCGGTTAGATTTTGATAGTTGATTCTTTAATCAATCATGGCCCATCGACGAGGTAAACCAAAAGGATGTTGTTCAGTTGTGACTCATGCTTGGTACAATTATAATTACAATTTGGTAAGAATAGTTTTTGTCCATCCGATATCTGATCATACTTGATCTGTACTTTAAACAACATTGTCTGCTGTATTTCGTAAGTTTAAGGCTGTTGTGTTCATAATTCTGACTAACTGCTTAGAAATTATGTTTTGTCATTTATGATCCGCAGATAGACTTCGCATTCTGTCCAAGTGATACAATGCTTTTTCATCTTTTGTCCATGTTTTGCGAAATATTATACAGTCTAGAAACGCCAAGGCACAGCGTTTTAGTTAACACGACCGGATAATAAATTACAATTACATTGTATGCTGTTCAGTGCATTGTAACCTCTTTTTACTAAAAATAACGCATTGTGGTGTGGATCAGGTCGACTTAGATAGCATAGCAGAAGTTAGGAAATGATTCGAGTGTTAGTTCGCTGTAAGGCATTTAGTTTACCACCAGTAAGGATACATCACCGCCCAATCAAGTCATAATTTTGTCAAGAATGTGCCACAGATGGACCGCGCCTCGGAGACGCGTCCCATCGGTGACACTAACAAGCATGTTTAAGCCAAAAACTATATGATCATGCGTGTGGTAGCCGACATACTGGTTACTCGCGCATGTGAAACTCTTTCATATTTTAGCTCCTTAAAATCCTCAACGCCCATATTTCGTATTTAGTAGAAAAAAGTTATTGATCCATGCCGTGCAGTGTATGGCTCGCGGTGCCGAGCCGGGGTGAATCTGTGACCTATGCTTGACAAAATGGAATTTCAGATTGTAAGCATTTCCGCTCTCGGCTAAAATGTGTCCAAGGACAATTTTAATGTATCCTTTGCGGTTATATCTCGATCAGAAACATTGTTTCATAGTTGGACAAAATGATGCTTTGCTCTGCTTGTCCACAAAAAATAAACTAAATAAAGAAACGATTTTATGTTTCGCTAAAATTTGGGTTTTCATTGAAAAGCTGATTTCAAGCAAACAATACACATTTCACAAAATATAATCGGGAATGTTATTGGGGGTAAAATCTTCCAGACATTTTGTGATGTTGATCAGCCATTACTCAGCATATAAAATTATCATAAGATTAGTTGGGTAATTAATTACTCATCAATTAAATGTGATATCACCAGACAAGTATTTTACCTCAAAGAAAGTTCTAGGCAGAATTGAATATTTATAAATATATTAGAAGCAACTTAGTTATCCATATATCGCTTATACAGTGCAGCAGCATCAAAATCATGTTTGGTATCGCGGTAAGGAAGTATTATGTATTATCTATGTTAATCAAATATAAAGTTCTTGAAAAAATATATGTTGCGGCAAAAATTTTCTGATTGTCATTGGGTAGTCAATTAGAATTTCGTCGCGTTTCCCAATCAAAAATTTGAGTTTGTGCGAACGACCAGTGACCCGTGCTTATCGAAACAGGTCCTACTAATGAATTTCTGGTTTGATAACCTTCCGTGGTTTTTTATATTATTTATACATTTTAATGGACGGATCACAGTGCATCGTTGCTTTACTAGAAACAAATTTGATTCTCATCTCATTCGTCTCTTGAATTCCCATTCACCTGCCTTTTTCTGATAAACGACACATAAATATGCGACGTCACATCCTTTGCGTAAAAAATAATCGATAACGTGAAATCAGGCGGATGGATTTTTTTATTAATGACATCTTTTTTGCGTGCGAAAAAAGTTAAGTTTTATCAAACATTACATGAAATACACATCACATTTCGTGATGCGTTTTGCTTGTGCTGACACGGTCGCTTAGAAAATGCAGATTACTTTTCAATTTATTCCTGAGATCGTGTCAAAACTTAACGGTCAATATGATGTTTGCTATTACATCACAAATCTATATCCGTGATTGAATTTGGCCCACGGATAGAGCAGATCATAAGAGCACAATCCATATGTGGGCCATGACCGAAAATAACACCTTGTTGGTGCTGGGATCCTTAAGCTAGTGTATGTAAATTGTGGCAGAAGGATTTCTATTTTGAGATTTTACCATCAAATTTACATTATATTACAAAATATAGGTGGATTAAGCAAAGAATTAGTGCCAACACATTTTGTCGAGTACGAGGTACTGATGGATTGTACCCACGAGGCGTTATCCGTCAGTGGCTTATACTCGACGAAATAAAATTTCTAAGGAGGATAGTGTAGGTTTATAAAGCTTTTGAACAGTTATTACAGTCGCTGGCCATATTTTTTCGTTTACCTGGTATGGCGTCATGTCTCGTTAATAAATTTACTAATATTAGTTAAAATAACGACGCGAGTTCCGTTTCCTATCATATAAAGGTTTTTGAATAGAAAGGGGCTGGCTTAATCGATCTAATGAAAGATAAGTTTGCCTAAATTGGTTGTGAGATATTGTAGTGCGTTTATTTGAAGGAATGGGAGTTTTTTGACAGGGTTAGGTGAGAAATTACCGTACCAAATACAACAATATTACTTAATCACTCGCTCCCGATCAGGCTTGTACTCAATAATAAAGAAGTTATGTAAATTCTTTTTTGGTTGAGATGCCGGGCCATGGAATTCGATTCCTCACTCAGGGAAAATAATATATTGCTGGTCATTTCATCAAGATTAATAATTAACCGATGGATTTCCTATGATACAGGAATGAGTTTATTTTGTTATCGACGGAGACGCCTTTATGGATATTATCGGCGCCTTTATTTTTACCGTTATTTTCGTATAATCTTTGAAGATCGTCGACGATTTTGGACAGATGGGACTTGGATCAGTCACGTATTATAGGCGATATAATAAATATGCATAATCCATAAACGGAACGTGCAATGAAAACTAAGCATTTATTTAACAGAAATCTTACGTTGGCAAAGAAATTTGAATTTGCTAGCGACATCATTGTTTTTTGACTCGCATTGTATCAAGTTCAAAATCTTGTTCTGTTGAACTTGGGTAGTAGGCAGATATGTTATTTACCTTCTAACCCACTCGCGGCTCATTCGGGAAAGAAAACAACATTGATTTGGCCCAACTTTTTTCCGACGAAAATTTTGTTCCACCGAAGTCAAACTGCGGCTTGGCCCATATTCGAGGTAAGCTCTATCTGCGGTACGAACCGCTCGCCAGATGGGCGCCTCGTACTGTTACTTAATATTTTCGTCAAGAACGAGTCTAGGATAGACCGCGCCTCGGCGACATGATTTATCAGTGACTCAAATTAAACATTTTTTTCTCAATGAGAGTGAAGTTTGTTGACTATAAGAATACCGCCTTGTTTGGCCGCAATTTCGATTGTCAGGTCCATTCAGACATGTCACTGCACAGCAAAGAAGGCCGTAATAATAAATTGTTACTTAGTTAGTAGCAGCCAAGTCACAGAAATTAGAAAAGTTGTTGCTACAATTAACTTCTGAACTGCTAGAGTTTTTACAATATAATGTGGCAATTTCCGTATTGCGGACGTGTGTTTATTACTCTCCCCCAACAAAATATATAAACAAATTTGTAACATGAAACTTGGACGGGAACTTTCCGCTATATTTGCCGTGAGTACAGCAAGCAAATACGAAGGAACTGTGATTACAGTTTGGGAAGTTTTTTTTTTTGCAATTGGTGTCGTTTAGGATCTGTTTTTCTTATATACCCCATTCCGTGTACTTAATTTGTATACGGAAAATTAGCCTTAGTGTCCTATCGCACTATTTACGTGTTGCTTAAATGTCAACCCTCCGAAAGATTGCAAAAGAAAATGTTTTGTGGATTTTTATTTCCATTAGTATTAAAATTATGCCTTTTACGGACCTTCACCTTTCATAAAAATTATTACCATTATTTAATTTAAGCAGATGCTGAATAATGATTTATCAGGAAAGAAACCTGATTATCTGCAGTTGAGTATGGGCCATTAAAGAATAAAGTGGCTTATGGCATAATGAGATAGGCTTATATGTGGCACATGCTTGGTAAGGGAAGTTTTTAATAGGGTGTATAGGTGAAGTTGCATTATAAACAGAAAGTTGAAAAAAGTTTTGTTGAAACTTTCTGCTACAATCGCGAGCTATTGGTGCCATGGATGGAATACACTACTGAAGTATCATTTATCTATGTCTTATGCTCGAATAAAACGTTACTGGTCATTATCTATTAATTAATTTATAAGAGCCTTTAAATACAACCTGTTTGTGTTGTTTTGACAAATTCTGTCAGTAGTCAATAAATTATGCCAGCTTGTCCATGATTTGATGCTAAAACATCTGCAATCATGGTTCATCTGTGGTGTATGTTAGACAAATAAACATCAGAGATCCAGTTGATTGTTGCTGTAATATGAAGTCCCAAATTCAAACTCACTTTGATATTTTATATAAAAATTTTGTATGAAAAAATCAAAGGAAAATCTTCCTATTGTAATTTGTGACTGTAATCCTTAAAACTATTACTTACTACACCTACTGATATAGATTTGTCACCTCTCCCGTCTGTTTGCATTTCTGGTGTCAATTTGCGTCATTTGGTTATAGTAAGTTGCTTTTCTCCCTTATTGTATCTGCACTAACGAAGATGCCATCTTCTCCTTGTTCACTAGTCCTAATTTGTGTTTGCAGGCTGTATCAATCAGAAATTATTATTTTGCCAAGCATGAACTACAGATGAATCGGGCCTAAGCTACACGATCCATCAATATAGGACTTTTTTTTATTAATTTTTGTATAAGAATTGATTCAGTGATATACGATACTGTATCTGTAAATATGATCACTTGGGATTTTTATGTGTAGCATGCCAGTCGGAGTTTTTTTTGTCGAGCACAAATAACTTGATAGAGTGTGTGTGTATTGATGCCAAAGTATTTTTCTGATTAATTTGTCTAGGATAAAGTGCAAATCTGAATTAGTAAACTATATTTAACACTTTTACTTGTAAGGTTTCAATGTATGTCATTTAATGGCATGGTCATGATTGCAATGTCGGTTTGTCATGATACTGGGATGCAGCGGCTTCAGCGTGTTATTTAATTTTCACTGACAAATGATTGTGCGAGCTTATCTAGGTTTCCATTTCTTAGTTTTCTTCATCTGAGAGTTTCTTGGAGTGTGTTATATCAAAGATACGCATGTTCTAATTAGTATACAACTGTAAAATATGCTCTTTGCCATCTAATCTGGCAAACTTTTATAATATCCCTGATTGGAGTAATCAGTACTCGAAAGGTCTCATTATTCACAGTCGGTAATCACCTTACCTGTTGTAAGTGAAGCGATCCTTACCAATCTATTTCTAAGAAAATGCATATCTGCTTTTTCTGACTTTGAGATTGAAAAGTTTTTCTGTGGGAGGTTTACTGTGACTATAAAGTGTGGCTCTACTTAACAGTGTGTTTATACAATGTCATTGAATCATATTAGCTATTGACAGGACAGATATGTGAGATACGTAGTTAGTAACAGATATGTTTCACAAATATGTTTGCACGATTTAATTGGTCTTCAAGCATGAATAATGTGCAACGCCATTTTGTTTACTTTATATGAAATTTTTGATCTTCATGCATGTACATTCCTCTCAAACGATTTTCTAATTACTTCTGATAATTATTAAACACAAAGTATATTTTATTCCATTCAGCAATCAGGCTATAATTACCTGTTGTGTTGTGTGACGTTTATCAAGGCAAATCATGCTTCGAAATGGCATGTCAAATATCAAGATGGAGCCCCAGCTGATAGGTAATAATAATAGTATTATATAATTATTGTTTTTCATGGTTTTACCATTGTGGATTTTTGTTATCAAATATGTTTTTTATTGAGTTCTGTATTGTGGATTAATTTTTGATTATCTATCATCGAAATCTTAGTCTTTTTGTTGTAAATTACTTCCCCAGTGACTTAATTGGCTGAAAGTTAAATACTCTACTGCAGGTGCAGAGGATGAAGGAAGCGGGCTTCAGAAGAAAGTTAACCAGAAGTGTAATATTTATATCAGAGAGAAATTAAATTCCCTGTATGTGCAAGGATTTGAAAGCATCATTACTGCTATGTTTTTCAAAGAGCATAATTTTTTGATATTCCCAATCTGTGGATAAAAGATTCAATCACGAAAATAATTTCTCCTCTCCAATGTTTAGATTTAAATTCTGTCAATTGTGAAAAACCGCCAAGAAAAATATGTTTTAAAGTTTTAAATTGCAACATGAATTTGATCTCTATGGTTTCAGCATTAACGTTTTAATTAAGGAAGATCTGTTTTTCTTTTGAAACTTTATCTCTATATTGAAACATGAATCTGGTCGCCATTAGCAAGGTTCTTTTTGAAGAATTTCATCATGCACTTTGTTAAGGGTATCTCGTTTTTTCATCTGTTTTTTCTAAGTGTGAGCATTCGATGGAGTACCGGTACTGCACCACGGTCCATCTATTACTAGTGCATGGTCATGTGTGATATTATAGCATATCCTTTCCATGCAACGTTTTAATATTTGAACGCGATTGGCCGATTGCTAACAACTAATGCGTTGATTCATATTGCAATCATTTTGCTCATTATTAAATGTGATATTTCTTGCTTCTATATTTAATTAAAATAACAACTACATGGCTATTGTTGTCGTTTCAATAACATCTCAGGTTGCAGAGAGCTTGTCGTGGCACTGCGAAACTCGTGCATTTCTCATTTCCTTGGTGGCTTTCTTGCAATGAATTATGATTTCCTTTTTATGTCGACTAACACGATGCTGAATACAGCATGCAGCCAACTCATCACGTCATTGGAATTATTATCCGAGCGTTTGTCAAACTCGGCCAACTTCAAAAGTAGAATTAATTGGACGAAATAAAAATAATAAAAAGTGTTATGGATTATAAAAATAAATTGACCGCAGCGCTCTAACAGGACTTCTAAAAAAAATTAGTCATTTATTTCATTTCCATGAAATAATGTAAAATTACTAGTATATTACATTACTTCCATCCTTTATTTCGGGAGCTTAAATAAGGCATGCGATGAATTGAATCGGGAAAATAGGGATGACCAACCCTACCTATCCAGCCATTTATTTCTAGTACCTGTCTGGATGAAGATACTAACACTCCACTGTCTTTTGCCAGAGGCATTAATAAAATTGTAGTATAGTGTAAACAAATAGAAAAACTACATTAAGCCTTGTCTTGTATATTTTATAAAGTAGTTATTGGTAATCTCTATGACAATGAAAATTTAATTTTGAAGAACTATTTATCGAATCCAGTTAGCCAAAAAATAGGCTACTATGTTAATCAAGCACATCTTAATAAGTGAATAAGCCCATGTAATAACATTATTTTCTATCCTACTGATAGAAAATGTGTTACTCACCTGATGAGAATCCCCAATCGGGAATTTTATTTCGACAAACATGTGCCACTGATGGACCGCGTCTAATCGACTCGTTCCATCAGTGACACATACTTAACAAAAGGTGATGTGATTAAGCTTTTCTGATTGGGTGGCTTCTATCAGAAAAATATTTTCAGCTGCATTTATTTTATAGTATACTATTTGTTATCTGACATTTGTTATATGATAGCAATGAAATTGTCGAAGCCTTTTCATGTACCTGAATTAGGTGGATGTATCTCCTTTGAATATTCAGAAGTGAATATTTAAAATTGAATTTTTCACCTTGTTAGGGGGTATGGATACTGGATTACTACATTGCGTTATGGGAATACCCATATTTGCCCAAATTCGTTTTATTATTGGTTTCAGTACCTTACAGTATGGTTTCTTTATTTACCATTATGAATAATTAATCTGTACTACTGAAAATGATGACTAATGAAATTATTGTACAATTTTCATTACTTATTTTCATATAATCTAATCTGCATCAATTTTAAATCTTCAGAACATAACCAAGCACCATCTGGTATGTCATTGTGGGCCAAAGTTCGGGAGTTGGAAGGTGAAGCTCTGCAACAAATTCAAAGTTTATATGGAATCAACTTCCCGATCGAATTCCGACATTACTTTGCTGATTTAATAGAAAGTAGAAGATGGTATGTTCATAATAGCAGAATAATAATTTTGCGTTAGAATATTTACCTTTAGTAATTAATTAAATTAAAATCCTCTAAAAGTATTTTTTCGTTAATATATTTGCCTTGATTAATTAATAAATGCGTTTTTACAGTTTCTTGTGTTCATCTTAACTTGAATGCTGTGTTAATTTTCTATGGTGGTTCATTTTTCTTTTTGTACTATTATCCTAACAGAACACATTTATTTATTCACCCAATCATACATTTCATTCTGTCAAGCATGTGCCACAGATGGACCGTGCCTTAGCGGCTTAATCTATCCAGTGACCCATACTTGATAAAACATGTTTCTGGCTGGTTATGGTCCACTTCAGACTTATATATAAGTCAGCTACTCTATCACTGGGACAGACTAATAAAATGCGACCCATCCGGTGGGATTGCAATATTGAATTACAAAAAGCTACAAAATCATCAACACTGCTAGAAAATAACAGGGCTAATGAGTTTTCAGGCTTTGTATATTCATCTAAAGAAATTTGCAAGAAAGTTGGAATACACACAAAAGAAGCAAAGATACTCTACCCTGGCCCAGTTTATAATTGTTTATTTTTCTGAAGTTTTCCACCTGTTTTAGAACTTTAACTTTATTTGATTTTTCTGAATGCGAAATCAGTTTGTTTGGATATGTCACGCAGTGATGTGTCATAACCAACCAGTTCCCAATTGATGTTCAGATTTCTAACTATTATTCAGTTTCATCTGTTGTTTACATTCTACATAATATTTCCCAGAATGCTTGTTTTTTTATTTTTTGTATAATTCAACATTAATTCTAATTCAACATTATTGTTTTTGATAGTAAACGAAAATGCAAAAATTTTTGGCACATCAGAATAAGTTTTTGCGGCTAAAAACGGGTCATTATATTATGAAAGCTTGCAAGTTACAATTGGTATTATGATTGAAAATTTGGCATCACGTTACTGTTTTTCGGGATCAAATTGGCATTATAGATACTAACTTGAAACAGTAAAAGTTCTTTCATCTATTTTGCATAAGAAATTGGAATTAGCTCTACGTGGAACTGGGATATTGCGGTAAATAACTTTTGTAGGAATAATTTCCTTTTTCACTTGTTGTAAAATGTCCCCAGCCTTGTATGTCATGCAATTTATCAAGCCATTCATATGCTTCATTATTTGATTAAACAAAGGTGTTAGTTACTCAGATATCATTCATCTTCCAGGGATCAGTTAGATCCAGACAACATCCATGATGAACCACAAGCAAGACATATATTAGATTCATTTCTCGGTGATATTGAAAGACAGTGTGAAAATCTAACAGAGGCTCGTGATTTCTTGCAACGGTTGCGATTCAGTGAAATTGCGAATCACTTTAAGGTAATAATAGTTACTATATTGGAAGATTTATGTTTGTTAGTTTTTACCCAGATAATGTGGTATATAAATAAATTACCTCTGGCCTTGACATCCGATACGTCGATGACTCACACTTGACAAGCAATAATTTTTTTTTTACTTGGTTCATGTTTGTTCGAAGTTTATGCACTGACTCTAGTATATTTATTTATATAATAATGTATTGAACATAATGCATGTAGTTTTTATTCATGCATTGCTTGATGCATTCACTCTTTCACTATATATATAGATTTATGGATGAAAATTAGAATTCTTACCTGTGAAAAACCTATATCGTCCTTACTAAATCAGAAAAGAACAGTATTAATAATACGGATTTGGATTATGGATTTGAATATTATATTGTTGCACACAGCATATTTTGCGATCAATTTAAAATAAAATTTGAAATTTAAAGAATACAGTAATTTTTACTTTCATGTTTTTGGATATATTTGCGTTAACACTGGCTACACTTGAACGGTGTTATCCAATTAGGTATGATTAAAAAACTGAGTAGGAAACGTTTACTTCCAGAATTTCCTTTTTTTTAATTGTGATTCGTTACATTTTCGTACAAATATCACAATATTAGGATTATGATCTATTTCAGACAATATATGGTCCAGCTCCATTGGAATTAGTACGGACTGCCAAGAAAATATTGTCAATTGAATCAAGTCTTGTCAATCAATCGAATTCTGTAAGTATTATGTACTTCAGTCAGTTCATGTGCCCTACAAATTGTAGTCTACGAAACGTAGCTTCTGCAAATGCATTCTGAATGGAAAATAACCCAAATAGAAGAAAACCGTTAATCATCTTTTTGTTTCATTTCAACCCTATGTTATGCAGGAAAATATGTTAGGGCAATTCTCAAAGTCACACCCACTGGTCGTTTAGAGTAGACCATGTAATCTCATCAGTCTGTTTAAAATATGAAAATTATAGAAAAATAATTTTTTTCACATAATTTGGTTACAGTTTTTTTTTATATATTATTTGGGCCTTGAAATCCTGATTTATGCCAATTTACACAGCATAAAATTAGGATTGTATCATTATTTTAGAAAATTAAGCTGTTCAGACCTATCGAATAATGAAGTTTGCAAATGCTTAGCTATTTGCGTAAGAAAATCACACGATGGAAGGTGATTCTTGTCAGTACAATATTGCGAATAATTTTGAGATTTCAACTGTCATCTTAATATTGCAATACAATCTACTTTTACAGTTGGGAGATGGTGGAGTATTGAGTCACTTGTCTCAACAAACTGAAAAAGTTATTCATGTTAATCGAGAACTTGACAGATTGACTAATATGACAAGAGATACTGACAATGATTTACGAAAACTACAATCAAAACAAGAATATTTTGTTATCAATTATCAAGAAAGTCGGAAAATAAGCAGTAAGTTTCGGCCTGTTGTTAGTATGTCAAGTATGAGTCACGGATAGACTTGGCCACGATCACAAAGTCTCATACCGGTATCTGGAATTTTTTGCTTGATTTTCTTCAAGAATCAAAAAGCTTGCTATGACAGAATTGATGATTTATGAAGTCCATAGCAGACATTTATTATCCTTTGCAAGTGGAGTCGTAACTGAAGCATTTGCTTTTATATTTTTATTGGTAATATTTTGTATCAATGCTGCTAACTTTTCTGAATTTTTTTCTGAACACCTGCATTTTGTGGGAAATAAATGTTTTCCCAAGTTTTCTTTTGTAAGAACAAATATGACGATTAATATGTGGTTTGATAGTAAGTTGGTAGGAATTACTCCTGTGTCTGCGGTTTTCCTCTGAGCTTTGTTTTGTTTTCATTTCTCTTTGTGCTGCTTTCTGAAACATGCTGCGGACCGTACCTGCAGTTTGATATCTACCAATACCTACGGGTTCATTCAAGTTCATTTTGGGATTTGGTTATACTCAAAGTGACAATATATTTTATAGCAGTGTTGATAATTTTGAGTTATTTTTGCACAGTGAAGCAACCATTCAAATTTTTATTTAAAAATTTATTTTTATGAAAAAATGGCTCACTGGTAAATTTGCTTTAAGTTTTATTCAATATCTTTGAGCACGCTACCGGTATCAAAGTAACAGAAACTTTGACATTATTTCAGTTCTCGTATACTGATCATAGTTTAGTAATATTCTAGAATTTTGAATGATAACTTTTTCTTTTTTGATTTTAAATTGATTTGAAGTAAGATCAGGGCATATTCCAGATTTTTCAAATCATTCTTCTCCATATCTTTGGTTAGATCATGATGATGCATTAACACCATTTTGAAGCCTTCTGTATAATATTCAAAGCACTGCAAAAAGGAATCATTCAAATATTTAATATTTAATTAAAATGTATAAGTAGCACTCTAATTTTAACTTCTTTTGGTACATTTTCTTTTGATGATGACTATTTTGTTTGGATGTCTATGAAGCAGAATGTCCTGGAATACACCACTTAGTGTGATATTGCTACCTGCTCTTTCACTGATTTCAAAATTCATCTTTGGAAAGGATCTAATTTAAATTGTGATTTGTGAATTCCTATTGCAGCTTGAAGCTGGGCAATATGTCAGTCTGACAGTAAATGCCGATATTAAGTTTTCCCAAAATACCATATTGCGTTAAACTTCACCATTGTGATTTGCCATGAAGCCAGGATTTTGTGTCACTAAGTAACAACAAAAAACGAGTGCCACTAACACGTGCTCATATGCAATGTCATTGGGCATCAGGGTGCCCACATTTAAAAAAAAATTTTGCTAATGTGCACACAATTTTTTATCATTAGAGTGTGCGCCATGTAGCTTGAACCATTGTATGGTTTTTGATCTTCGTGGCATGAAATACTGGTAATACCGGCATTCTGCCAGCGGTATACTTGTACAAAATATAACCAATGCTGCCCAGGTCTATTGTAGGCTATTTTATAATTTTGCTTCTTACGTGACTATTTACATGTTGGTTAATATTGATTAGTTTGCTATGAGGTATGTGCAATTGACATGCCAATTTATTGATTTTGATTTATTTTCAACCTGTAACATTGCTTGTCAGGATAGATATGACTTAGATCTAAAAATAAATAATATACTTACGGTATTTTGTTCGTAGGAAAGCTACTTTCAGAAACAAAATTTTAATTATATTATGAATACGGTACATCATTTTGAATTACTATACTTCTGCGTACTGTGGAAAATCAGTAAACACTTTTTTGGAAACATAGTATCTAATTTGCGATATTGGTTGGAACTAAATTGATTTGAACATCTTGATGTGACATTCTGCACCCGATTAGAATCTTTTGGTGAAACATGATTTGTTGAGCAAGAGTTACTGATGGATCGTGCCGCTCAGGTACGATCCATCTGTGGGTCTTGCTCTGCAAAATAAATTTCATATTGATATATCCTTCGGCTCCTTCCAAAAAATAGTTGTTTTTTCCTTGCCCGTAATTCTTTTTGTTATATTTGTTTTTAGCTTATCTCCAACAAGTACAACAACTTCCACCAAATGATCAATCTCGAATGCAGGACGAACCTAAACTTATCAGAAAACAACAGGAAGTTGATTCTTTACTAAGATTAGAAGCACAAAAACTTTTACAATTAAGAGTGGTTTGTTAATACTATTATTTTTTATCATGTTATCATGTGTTGCATGAGAAACCATATTACAGTGTATTCTTACTTTTTGAAGTTTTAGGATGAACAATATTTAGTGGTACAAAGTTAAAAAATGGTTGCAATTAGGAGAAAAAATTTCAAAACTATAGTAATTTATGATCAAAGAAAACTATAGAGACACGATTTAGCGTTTTTGACAGTATTATGTGATGGGTTATATGGGTTATAACGTTTGCCCAGGCTGATTTACCAACTGTCTATAGCGAATGAAAAATATACAATCTATTTGTTGGCCAAAAAAACTTCAATTGCGCCTTGGCAGCTCTATCGTTCAGTGACTCATGCCGAACAAAAACGCTTGTGCACAATATTTTTTCTGTTGAGCAAATCAGCACTCTCCATTAGTAGTGTTTCATACTCAACAAAACTTTTGTTCATAATCTTTTCGTCTTAAAAATGTTTAAAACTTTGATTTTTTATGTACAATCTTTTTGAGACATTCTGGGCGACTCTCAAAATAATTGATTCCATTAAATGCTTCTCTAATGGCCACCATTTTAAAAGTGTATTGGTAGCAGACATTCTTTCATTGTTGCTTGAACCAGCAATAAGATTAGGTGACACGAACTCGATAGCTACTATACTATTGGTGTCATGCTGTAATTAGCTCATAGATATTACCATTGGAAATTGAAAAATTGCATATCTGAAAAATCATCAATAAACAATATAACCAAATAAAAACAATAAAACATTGCCAGAGGGCAAGCAATTGAATCATTGTTTAGAAATTGATGCAATTTCAGGTCTGTGGTATAAAAATATTAATTGTATTAAATTGTTTTGCTTTTGTTATTCTTTTTATGATTTTGTTAAAATTATCTCATGAAGTTGGGTGTAACTTTTGATTGGCATGAAAACTGCTCTTACCCTATGTACTGAAGGCCATAATAAAAGATCAAAGTTTGGAAAGTTTGTCTTCAATGTGCCAGAAATAGAATCAATTTTGGAAATTAGTATAGAATTGATTTTGATGGAGTATTTTTTAATGCATTTAATTTTTTTTTGTAAACGTTTATAACAAAACCATTGCGCTCTAAAATCTTTTAATGCAACATACAAAAATATTTTTCAGGGGATTGCAGACAAACACAAGGAAACGTTTGGTCTCTTAACTCAATTACAAAATCAAATATTAGAAGAAGAATTAATACAATGGAAACGTGCACAGGCTCTTGCGTATAATGGAGTTCAACATGAAAATAATTTAGATCAATTACAGCAATGGTTAGTTTATTGTAGTTATGTATATTTAAGCATAAGTTAATTGTTATGCGTTGCTCATTATATATCAGAGATTTAATTGCATGTTTTTGAATTCTGGAGAAAGTTGTAACTTTTTAAGATATCATTCATGTTGTGATGATGATAGTATTACAATGCTTCAATAAGATAGGCTCTAATATTTTGGATTAATTTTTGTATTATTAAGGGAATCTGTGGTGCTATCGCTGGGGATCTTGTTTGTTTTTCAAATTGCCGATGCAGTTATTAGTTGAACTCAATAGCAGAACATAGTCACATGCCTAAAACAACAAACTTTTATCAGAATAAATTACAGTTCCTCCATTTGCCCTCTATATATGTGACAGCTGATGCGGTGAACATGTTTTCTTCAATATATCCCATGTTTTGAGCTATTAGATGACTATATTATGAAAAAAGACAATATTAATTCAATTTGAAATAAATTCTCAATAACATTCAGTATGTATCTGTCAATTTTGGATAATATTTGGATCTTCTTGCATGCTTATTCTCTTGACTATTGATGGAACTGAATAAATTTGAATTCATTAACTGTTCTAGTTAAAGTCTATACTTGGTATTAAGAAAATGCTACATCATCTTTGCCAGAGTCTTCGATATAATTTACTTAGGAGTCTGAATTCATATAATTGTGGCTTGACAAAACCAACTTTCTATTGCAAGCCCAATCGGGCAGAAATTTTATTTTGTCATATGTATGACCCACTGATGAACTGCACCTTGTCACTGCGATCCATCATTTCATACTTAACGTATCAAGATGTATTTTCGATATGAGTGAAATTGAGAAAGTCATCGACTGAACGATGAAGCATTTAGTATTTGTAATCCCTAATAAATTCCCTTCAAAAATTCCTCAGGTGTGAAAGGCTTGCAGAAATCATCTGGCAGAACCGACAACAAATAAAGAAAGTTGAACTACAGCGACAACAACTTCCGATTGATAATCCTGATCGTGATCTTTTACCTGAACTAAATTCAACAATAACGTCATTACTCTCAACACTCGTAACAAGGTAGATGCAATTCTTTTGCTACAAGGTTATACTTATTTTTTGAGAGTGGTTCAGTCTGAGCAACACCTTTTACTAGCATTCCAGACACATTCTTTCTTTAGATGTATGAAGCAGCACAAATACATATATCACTTCATTAAAATTAGGTGATTGAAATGTTAAAAACTGAGAAGTTCTTGCTTGTATGTGATTTTTACAATGAAGTCATATTGGATGTGTACGATATTAATTTTATGTTGTACAATCTGGTACAAAACAGTGTTTGATCAGGGAATGGAAGATACTAGTGCAAATACAAGAATTTAGTCTCGTCTAAGTTGGTATATCAAAGTTCAAGCAAGGTCAGCCCATTTAAGTCCGGCATAAACTGCTTTACATTAACAGTAGAGGGCTGGCTCCACTGTACAAACTTCATATCTACCCATTTTAATTTTGAAATGATGCATAAATAAATCTGTTTGCTCAAGCGTAAGTCGCATATAGACTGCAGCTCAGATGCAGTTATCATCAATGAGCCATACCTGATGAAGCGTCATCAAATATGGCATATTTCGACATGTTTAGTGATCAGAATTTGTCATTGATAAAGATGAATAAAATATGCAATATCTATTGTAAATTCATAGATTGTTAGCAGGCTATATTTGGAAATATTCTAACTATCGTAAATCTCTTTATCATCCATTATAGTGATGTGACCTATATTATTTCCTATTTTAGCAAATTTATATAAAAGTGATCACGTCGCAGTCTGATCATGATACAAAAATAATCAATTTGGACTTTTGTTTACTTTAATTAGATATTTTCTAAAATGGATTAATTTCACTTTGCTGAAATAAGTTTGTGATCTAATAGCGCCTACAATAATATAAATTTATTGATCGTTCATCAGACAGCCAATGTTAAATGACAAGTCATGAATTGTGTGATAACCAACCTAATCATTATCAATCCTGTAATAAACGTACTATAATTTTTATTTTCGTTAGAATGTAATATAAGCAGTATTTGTAGGATAGGATCTAAGTGGTGGAACTAATATACTATTCGTTAGACATTAATAAGAGGACCAATCGATTTGCTAACAAGTGATGAATCAAATAATTTTTTTTGGTAGCTGTTTTTTGAGTAGCTGACATTCTAGTGGTCTGCTTAGGACATTTTAGAAGCTATAAATAATTGTTCAGAATAAATTTTTATATATGAATTGCAAACAAAGTAAGAATGAATGCATTTATAAGACTAATTAATGAGTGGTTCAAACTTGTACACACTTTTGCTTTTATCGGCGCTCATTTTTAGTGAAGCCGATCCTCTAAAAAAAGGTTTTGTTTTATCATCTATATTCATCTCTTCGTTTCAGCACATTCATTATCGAGAAACAACCTCCACAAGTTTTGAAGACACAAACAAGGTTTGGTGCAACAATACGTCTACTTGTCGGTGGAAAATTAAATGTTCATATGAATCCTCCCACAGTAAAAGCCAGCATTATCAGTGAAGCTCAGGCAAAAGCTCTTCTCAAAAATGAAAACAGAAGGTCAGTATAGTTGCATGTAGGAATAAAGCATTGAACCTATCGAAAGGTCATTGCTGTCAAATTTTTTGACTTGTAATTCCAAATTCCGTTACATTTGTACCCTTTTATTTTTTCTCTCTTTGCATTTGGATTAATTGCAAAGCGAAGCGAAATATTCATATGAATGAACCATTTGAAACCCATGAGCTTCAAAAGAAATTGTGCAGCAAAAAAGGATATTTCTAATTTATATTTTGCACATTGAATCATGAAACCTTACCAATTTTTGTATCTATCAATTCATGCCATCCCAGAATGTAATGTTCTGGATATTAAACGCTTCATATATAATTTCAGTTTAGCGGAGATGAGTGGTGAAATATTGAACCGTGAAAGTGTTATGGAATATCATCCTCAAACAGGAATCCTCAGTGTTAATTTTAGGAATATGGTGAGATATCATTACTATACGTCTATATATAATCTCAATCTTACATGTTTAGAGGAATAATTCATAAGTGCTACAAAATCGTTAATAAATGCCAAATCTAATGTGATTTTATTCATATTCATTGTGTACATTTATCTGAAGATTTAGTGATTACCACCAGCAATATTCACAGTGATTGCTCAACCGGAAACGTTGGCAAAAATAAAACATTGTTTGCACAGCACCTGTAGAACAATTAGAATCACTGCGTACGTACTTCGTCGTTCTGAACAGTTTCACTTGAATATTGAATCATTCTCATTCAATAACTAAATTTTTTACGCTTATTTTACGATTTTGTCGCCAAAAATTTTCTAAAAATAACCACGAATTCTAAAATATTTGTCAAATTTGGCAGGATGACAATATCTTTTTTCCTGAACCCAACAATGGCGAATTTTTTTTCGTAAATGGTCAAATACTATGGGAATTATAGTTGCATGAAATTGAGCATCACATGTAATTTTTTATTTTAAAAGAATTTAGACTTTAGTTTCAGTTGTTTTTTATGTTATTTGACAGTCTTTAAGGAGGATCAAAAGATCAGATAAACGAGGAGCTGAATCAGTTACAGAAGAAAAATTTACCGTTTTATTTCAATCACAATTTAGTGTTGGGGGGAACGAACTCGTATTTCAAGTTCGAGTGAGTAAAAATTCTTGAGTTTAAATTGAGGTTATTGTGTAATACTTTGCCAGTCTTACTGCGTGATTTCCTATTTTCTCTTGAAATTAAATTATGAAATATGTTTTTACGTGTTTGCTAAATGTGGATTCCGAATTCCTATGTTGGATTGGTTTACGAATAGTTTAATGAATTCTTCTCATGGAAATTGAGTGACTCGTGTTGAAATTCATATCTTCGTTTTGACAGTGAATTGACTTCTTTATTTATTTTTTTAATTTATAACAAAGTTGTACAGGAGTTACGGAATAGAAAAGTGTAATATTAATAATAATACATATTCTTTTATGCAAATATATTAGACATTATCTCTACCAGTTGTTGTAATTGTCCACGGAAATCAGGAAGCAAACGCGGCTGCGAGTATTTTGTGGGACAATGCATTTGCGGAGCAGGTGACCATGTAACTTTTATTTCTACCTTAGAAACTAACCAACCCTTTTCTTCTTCTTCTCTTTAGCCTTTGGCAATTTCTCTACCTATTGTGGTAATCGTAAACGTCAGTCAGGAGTGCAATGCAAAAGGCACCATACTCTGGGATAACGCTTTCGCCAAGGAGGTACCGCCAGTCGCACGTTGTGCCTAATCGAACCTTAATTACCGAATTTAATTATTTTAATTCAAGTTGTGGTTGTTTGAACACTACCTAATTTCCTGTCGGATTTGTCCTTATAATTTGCAAATGGACGAAAGTTGACTTTGCCGCATTTGGAACCAAACTAAATCGAGCATGTATCATAGATGGAACATGCCTTTCAGGCATATTCTATCTATGGCACAATGCTCGGTTTTGTTTGACTCCACAATCATGACATAATCTCTTAGCGTAACGTTGCATGGTAAAAATAGAATTATATTTAGATTTGTTTGTATAATTGACTTGTGTTATTATAATTACTTCGATTAATAAGTTAATTACGGTTCTAATTAGTAGCCATTTTATGACATAATCATAGTCTTAACGTGTGGAGAATCGATTAAATAATATTTTGTACAGAGTGTTTACATTCCTACAATATTTTTCTTGCCAGAAATAGTAAGATTTTCAGTTCAAAACTTGTCTGCCTGCTTTTAAAAAGGTGCAGACATTTTTAGCTATAATCCTATTAGTCTAATAAACAGATGAAAACTTTGTGAATTTTTTTTTTGTTGTGAAATGAAATTTGTCAGTTTGAAATCTTTTTGAGAATTTAAAATTTTATTTGATTGTTGAATAAATTTTTTTTAATAATTGGGGAACACTTATAATCATGAATTTCTGAATTTATTCACCATGCCTTCTTCGAATCCTATCAAAATATACGAATGACAATTTAAATTTGTTGAATTAGCATTTTATACGAATTAGTTTAAACATGCATTCCTAGTTGAATCAAAGTTACATAACTGCTTGTAATCAATTATTTTGTACGAAATCTGCCTTTTTTAAAAATCTATTTAAAAATCGAAATTGGGTTATTTCTTTCAAAAATATGGAGCTTAAAATGACTACATAATAATTATGTGTGTATTGGCTTCACCAATTTTCATCGATTGTTTGTGAAAACAAGTTTTAGTTATTCTTTTTGATTCATGCTAAAGGGACGAATACCATTTCAAGTACCAGACAAAGTGCCTTGGTGTAAACTTATCGAAGCTCTTGATCATAAATGGAAACATGAAACCAGGAGTCCACGTGGTCTTACCACGCAAGCAAAACAATATCTTGCTTACAAAGTATTTAGTAAGTATAATATAACATATAGCAGTAGATTACCGTAAAGGAATTTATGTCATTTTGTGGAGAAAATTTACCGAGTAAACAATATTTTATGAAATATCTCTTCATAGAAGATAAAAGTTTATCTTTACAGTCTGGTAGCACTAAAATGTTTAAAATGTTCCAAAATTGAAAATCATCGATATTGCTATGAACTAGCAATGTTGATGGTTTTGAAGATTGGTCATCTTAAGAAAATGAGATGAACATTCATGGCGCAAGATGAAGAACAATATTCTTTCTTTCAAGATGAGGAATAATTTATCACAGTTTTTCAAACTAGTCAGATTAATAATTGAAAAACTCGTCTCCTTCAGTACCACTTACTGAATGCTAAAATGCAAAAGTTTTTTAATAATCATTCTAATAAAAGTCCGATTGCTGAAATCTTATAAAGCTATTTTACTTTGAAGATTTTCCAGAAAACTGATTTACTATAAACTTTTCTATGTCAAACTTTGGAAATTTCTTTTTGATTTTAATATGTTCGTTTTATGGACCTAATTCAACAATATAATTCTAAATATTGCTTGTTCTCCTTACCCTTATTCACATGCCTTCTCTGATAACCATACTGAACTGTGTACATAAACTATCCAACTCTTTGTTTTATTAAAAAATGACATTTAATTATGGATTTTTATGGTTATTGTTTGCTTTGTCTCCCACAGACACTGTTTGTTCAAGCAGACCAAGCTATGCTTAGCATACTTAATGTGTTTGATTTGAAAATTTTCTGAAATAATGATATAGAATTTCTCACTGGATAGATCTACCATTATGAGATTGATTCACATTGTTATGCACACATTCTCAGGAATTTGCTGTTTTATATATTTTCATTTCGACCCTGCCTGGAAAATTCTTACTATGATACCATTTCTCAAAGCAATTCATCTTCAGTCTTATGTACAATTGGCCAAGTGAGTTTTAGGAACGCCACTTTTGGTTATATTATGCTTAACTCTCCCTTTTTTGTTCAGAACAAACCGTGACGCCGAACTCAGAAAAACTAATTTCATGGGCTCAATTCAACAGAGAACCACTACCTAAACGAAACTTTACGTTCTGGCAGTGGTTCAATGGGGTTATGGAATTAACAAAAAGTAAACATCTGCAAGTGCATTGGAATGATGGGTAAGCTGACCAAGATTAATTGGCATTTATTTTTTACTAATAAAACTGGGTCAAGTATACAGTGCCTTGTTAAAATTTCTAGTTTTTTCATATATGAACCACAGATGGGTTTTACAGCAATAGTGAAGCGATCCCCACACATTTGAAAATAGTCTAACAACGGCAATCGTACAAATGTTATGTCAAACGTCTTGTGATTGTGGTGTATTAGAGTAAAATAATAATAATAATAACTGTAATTTGATTGTGGTAGTTTGAGTGAAAAACCCACATATCTTTGGTGCGATGTGCCTATGTACTGATGGTATCACCAATATAGAGTAGTGGAGAAATATAGTAATGGTTAGAATTTAGATCAAAAAGAAATTTTTCTTGTAATATTGATATCGAAATCAAGCCACCTTTTTACAGAGCTATTATTGGATTCATCGGAAAAGCAGAATCTCAAGAGAAACTTCTTTCTATGCCGAATCGTACTTTCTTACTTCGATATTCTGATTCAGAAATTGGTGGACTTACTATTGCGTGGGTGGCAGATGAGAAAGGTAATATTAACATATTTCTAGTTTTATTTCAATGTTCATTATATAGTGCAATCGACTGCTAACCATTCTCTATTCTTTCTCAAAACTTTTGAAGCATTTGGTCCGAATGCCAATAAATTAGTTACCGAAATTGGCCGTAAAATGTCATTACTAAGTGACAATAATAAAGAAACAGAATTTCTAAGACAGCGCATAAGTTTTGCAATTGTTTGTAGTAACGCGACTTGTATTTGACCATCCTCAAAAGATTGTGATATTGACTGTGTATATATTTTATTCTGATGCTTTTTGTTTCTATTTTAGCTGAGTATATTAATATATTTATATATTTGTTCTTTGTTTCTAGTATTTACATTGTCATTTTTTTATTATTATACTATGGTGGCACAAAAAAAATGAAATCCAATATGGATAAAAAAAATTGTCGAATGTGGGTCACTGATGGATTGTGCACGATACATCTGTATCACATACTTGTCGGAACTGAATTTTTCTCGGGATAATGATTTTTTAATAGTTTATTTCAAGTTTAAATTTTAGTTGACAGACTGGTACGTATATTTTGGAATCATAATTTTAATTTTATACAGCACGTTGTTGTTGAACTAATTTAGTAATATATGCGGAGTTTGCTAAACACCTTGTCCATGTACGCATACATAATTTCTGGTTCCAGCTTCCTCTACCAGCCATGTCCGAAAGCAGAGGAAAAATGAACTGTCTAGGTAAAAATCTTTCAACTGGTATCTGCATGAGAGGTTATGGTTCACCATTATGGTCAAGCCATATTTTTGGCTTTCCAACTGAGGACAGAATGGACATTATTCTGTAATATATCCGATATTTCAGGTATTCCAAAGGTCTGGAATCTTCAACCACAAACATTAAGAGATTACGGTATCAGATCTTTAGCTGATCGAATAAACGATCTCGTTCAACTAATGTATTTATGCAAAGCAGATGATACTACAAAAATGAAGGATGAAGTCTTTGGACAATATTATTGCAAAACTGGAGGAAACTCTCGTAAGTTTATATAGCCGAGATGTTCCTCGTTCCAAATAGAATTGAACCGCCGGGATAAAGTACAGTGAGTGGTATCCGCCCTGGGTGATCTTTTATCATCGCCCAGTGCAGATAACACTCACTGCACTTTACCATGGCGGTTCAGTTCCGTTTTGGGACATTTTTCATTCAGAGTGCTGTTGCTGGTACTATCTTTTAGTAGCTGTTTGCTATGGATTGATCGTTCGTTGGTTTCTTTTAGGCACTGCTTCTGGCCTTGCTCGAAGTGAATTTCAATTAAAAAAAAGTAAGCCTAGTTGGCGAATCTGTGCTCAACTTTGATGGCTAGGCTGAGCCTGAAAAAACATATTATTAATGAAAATTCAAAAATTTTATATAAGACTTGATATTCCTAAATTAAGTTTTTGAAGCTTGAAAAGGCATCAAAATTATCAATCCTTTATTAAAGGGACATAAATTGGGATTCAGGTTGATAATTTTTTGAAGGTCAGTATCCAAGTGAAAATACTACCTCGAATAGATAGTGTTCTGAAATGCCCAACCACTGTCATCGATTTAATTTTTTTGCACCTTCTGCACAGCCGAACCTCCTGACGGATACGTCAGAACAGAACTTATGCAGCGTATTCCGAGCCAACCTCCTGTTCAGATGAGTTTGTTCAGCGACAGTGCTCCTAGTACACCACAGAGCAACTACGATGCTCAGCTTATGCATAATTCACCTCCACCTTCAAATGCTCATCCAATACCATTTGACGTGTAAGTTTTTTTTTTTTTTAATTTTTTCAGTTTGTTTTGTTGTGTGAAATACTGAAATTGCTCAAGCAGATATGTATCATTGAGCAAAGATTAAGAAAATGATATATTCGTATTAACGGAACTAACTACATTTTGTAATTGCTCGTGAACTAGTTTTAAGAGAAATATCCTACTACTATTTTGTTGTTCATTGTTTGACACATTTTATTGGGAACGTGACTCGAATATTGCAAATTTTATTTGTATGTCCATTAGTTGATTTGTTGTGTTTTGTCATCATTTGATCGAATTCATTAGGATCATTCGTTCATTTCAATTTTCTGTCATTTTCTTTTTTGTTCTCTTGTTTTCATCACGGTCATGTATATGGTGAAAGGCACTTAGGGTCATCCTCTCAAATTTTTGACTATTTTCGAATTCCACTAAAATTTTGGACGGGTTAATCAATTCTAAATATTATTGAACTAATTTCATGCATCATATCGACTAATGTATTTTTCGGTTGTTGTCTTCAATGATGGGATGATTTCTAATGTTATTAACAAATATTTCACGGGCGAGCTCGCAAACATAAAATATACTCCCAATGGAAATAGTTTAATCCTGAAATTATCAATAAACTTTACCAGAATTGGGTACTTGAAAATACTATTATTTACTTGTTTAACAGTAAATTAGTGTTTAAGTTCAATCTTCCAGCATAGATTTTGACAAATATCATAATTTTGCTGTCATCCAATTACAAAGACTGTTTTGTTTTCATAGTTTGAACTTCGTTTCCTAATCTCAAAATAAATTTTGTTTCAATCCATTTTCATTTGTATCATAATTATGAATGAAAATACAGCCTCATTTTCATTTTATAACTATTTTTTGTATCATATTCAATTCTCTGCTTTCTTAATAATATTCATTGCTAGCACTAACATTTTGTATTTTTGCTTTTTTTGTTTTGCATGAAACGCATTTGCATGTCTCGCTGTCTGGCTACTGCTTCAACTACTGTCATTATCTACCAAATACAGTGGATCTCCAACCATGCCAGGCTGCTTATATTATGACGGGTGAGATCCAATTATTAACGTAAAATTTGATTGACGATGGAATGCGTGATTTTAATCTTGTAATCCCTACTAGGGTATAGAAATGTCACAGTAGTCAGCTTGAGGAAAATTTTAAATTTAGTGTACTTGTGTCAGTTTTTACTCCATTTTCTTAACCCGTTAAGCAATGACGATTTGAAGTTGGAAAACTGGAATATCCAAACAATACCAATGAACTTGTTAAATAATTTTGTGAGCTGCATAGCGGGATGACAGAATCTTGTTTCTCTTCAGGTTTCTGAAATGTGTGTATCATTTTCATTGAATAGATAAAAAGATTCAAAACCATCAACACTGCTATTTCATAGCAGTATTGATGATTTCGAACGTTTTTCTATAGTTTTGTTGCTACTCGACATTTAATAGGGTCATTTTTACCTTTTAGCAAGAGATTTACCATGAAATAACCCCACTTTGATGGTAATTTTCCTTCTGATGTGATTCATTTTCTTCGGGCTACTGGGTAGCAGAGTAGCTTCCAGTCTGCTGCATTGTATTCAGTAGATTATTGACATCGTAGTCAGAAAATTGTGCCATTTCAGGTTTTGTTAAACAATTAGTTTGACAAAATGACAAGTTGTTTAGGTGACTGACATGGCGACTGCTGTTTGACGAAATGACATTTCTGATTTGGAAGGGCTTGAAACTATTATTATTAGATTTCTAATTTTATGTGTTGATGGATTTAAAATAGTTTTTATTTCATTATCAAATCACTATGGCGAACATAATTCTGGATTTTGCTGTGTCTTAGCTTGATTGTTAAACTAAAAATTATTTTTTTATAAAATTTACTAAACACAGCTGAAAGCAGTAGCGAAAAAGAGCCAACTAGTGGCCACTTATACCATAAAGCGCTCCTACAAAATGTAACACCGGCAAATGCAATCCAAGTGGAAGATATACCAAACGGAACTGAACTGCTATGATAAAGTGCAATGGGTGGTATTTACCTTGGGCGAGGGTGAATCCATCTATCACTTTTGTATCCTTCACGTCGCCTCATGCAACCAGCTGGAAATTTGTTGGGGCATTTCTAAAGCCCGTGGCGGTAGGGTGCGTCTACACCTTGCCCATGCGAATGCCACTCGCAGATAATTAATTAATAGCAGATAATTAATTAATTTCTCATTAGTATGTGCTTTTCTATTTAGTGGCTTGATGTGCTTCTGTTGTTCCTTGGCATCTCCCTGGAAAGTCCTTGGAATCTTTTTTAAATAGACTTTTATGAAAAAGATATGATTTAATTCCTTTTGGATATATTTTATCAATAAGCTTAGTCCAGAGGAGGGTTCATTACTAATATCCCTAAAATTTAATGATTATTGCATGGCCATATCATTAATAAAAGCTGAAAATATTTGCTTTCAATTTTCGGTTTTTTATGTTTGAATACAAGTTACTAATATCCAGAATTTCTTCTTCAGACATCAAATGAGCAATCTTTTCATCTATGTCCAATCTTAAATTTTATTTTTCAAGCATAAGCCACAGATGAACCAAGTCAACTCGACATGATCCATCAGTGACCCATTCTGGTCGTAGCTCCTTTCATCATAAATTTTCTGACCGTTCAATGCATTCAAATTTGTCTTATCATTTCAGGCAATCGGAAGCTGGAAGCAACAGCAATTTTCCACAGAATGAAGTTGGTTCGGGCATGGATTATGACGAAACCTTGGGAGATCAATTCGATTCTTCGTGCAATATTGATGTTAATGAACTCTTAAGTCGTCACATGTGATTCTGTTAAAATTGTGATCTAATAAATCACATTTTGGTGATCATCAGCTATAAAGGTATTGTACTGACAAGATCTGTCCAGCTGTGTTTCATACACGGCAGAAGGATTTCTGATTTGAAAAATACATGGCATCTAAATTGAGGAAATAGACAAAACTGAGAACTATTGAAAGATTCTTTGTTCTAGAGAATCAAATATTCTCTGAAAATATTGTTGTTAGATTTATTCAACATACAGAATAAAAAACCCACAATTTTCAACAAGGTTGCTTTATTTCATCTTACATTCGAAGAATGCTTTTCATTATTAATTTGAACAACGCCAACTGATTCCTTTAAGAAAACTTCTGACAAAGCAGGTTTTGTTAAGTTATGGATTTTTTCGCTGGAACGCTGTCGTTTTCGACTCATGATTGACAATTTTGAATTTTTGACAGATAGACCGGAATATTGAAATTGGCAATTTGGCAACCGGCAGACGAGTATTTCCAAATTGCCAAACTTTTTTTCCATTACCTAATAATTTTGAAATATCTTCCAATAACAAACACCATGAATGAATTTAAAAATAAGTTTTTGAGATTTAATTTTTGTCAATTTCATTGAGCCTTCCCTTTGTCTTGTTATTAGCTAAAGTATCTTTTTAATAATACTTTTTTTTTAAATTGATTTTGACTCGCAGTGGAGTATGAAAAGATATAGTATCCGTCAGAAATATCATTTTGTAAAGAAAAACGCGCCTGCGCGTTTCATCAGTGACTCCTTTTTAACAAAATATGTGCCTACAAACTTTTTCTGACCTAGTGTCATAAATGTGTCGTGTTCAACATTGAACATTAATGAATTCACATTTTTTTTATCTTGATGAATTTTTTTCCCTTATTCTTATTATTATTTTTTCTCTTGTGCCTTTAAGTAGCATAACCATCCATGACTATTTTGTAAAAATGATTTTTTTTCACGGACTGAAAGTTTTCATCAGTTACACATCGCTGGGTTGGGCTCGATTATGCTTCAAAATATGTTTCGATGATAGATTTCCTGCTCTGTTGTTGAAATTCTAGTTTTTTTCTAGTCGGATAATTTTTGTTATAAAGTGATAATTGCAATCAAATTCTGTGTGGCAATAATGCATGACCGTCTTTAGTATGCTTAAAGAATAATTAGCTCGCTGATTAGTGAACAGTTACGTCCGAAATTGTTAAAGATGTTACCGTTCAAACATGAAAAAAATTAGGCATAAATTTTGGTCTGGAAATTTTTGGATTTTAAAATTAAGTTAATCCAAAAGTTTCAAGCGTTTTATGACACAACCAATATAAGTTTGATATTCTTCTACAGAAAATAAATAATTTTTTCTTACAATCAGCTTGCTTTAAAAGGATTTTTGAGATATAAAGAATATTACCTTGGAGACCAGCATTGGTTCTGGAATAATTATCTAACAGCTTTAATGTTCCTAATTTTATTTTATACCGTAAAAGATATTAAGGAGATTCTTGTGTGCTGTTTGATTTTGTGGCAAATTTTTATCAAATTTTTCACATCAATGTTCTAGAATAGATATAATTTCTATTAACTGAATGAGGAACATCAGGAAGTTGAAAATATGTTAAACCATGATTTTTCATGCTGTTAGATCATGAAGATAAGTTGTTGCCTTAGTACTCTGCATTACGCAGACAAACTTAGTAGAGAAATCTGTAACCATGGGTTAGCATTTACCGATGACAAGTTAAGCTGTCCATGCAAACATTTATCGACTACAAGACAGTATTCGAAACTGGCCATTCCATGCAGGATATCCCACATGACACTAGCTGCATTTGTAAGATTAACAAAGACTGAGCATACTCAGATCAGAAATTTTATTTTGTCAAGCATATGCCACAGATGGGCCACACCTTGGCGGCGGGTTCCATCAGTGGCCCATACTTAACACAATATGTTCGGGCAAGTTTTTCCTGACTAGGACTGGGCTTATGACGGATCATGAATACACGATTTGTATGAATGGTTAAGAACCGTTGGTCTATACATATGCATACCCTAGATCAATTGTCTAACCGATGAATCCTAATAGCTGATTGTTAGTTTTCTACTCTAATAATAGTAATCTCTTACCATATTGTTATGTTCATTATAATTATGCAAGAGCATATACGTAGCAAAGCAAATGAATGCATGGAATTTTGTTGTATGCAACTATTGGTACCATTGTGCTTATTATTTGCTATTTTTGTCTATTTTGTTAAGATTTATTTAGGTGTTCAGTTCTTCCAGAAAAAACATTTAATTTTTTCATGTCATAAAAGTTGTGAAAACGCTTAACAGCATTTAGTTATTACTCTGTCGATGTTCTATACAAATGATTTTTCATCTGTGAATCGTTTCATTAAAATTAATATATCATTTGACGTTATTTGGGAATTGGTTTTTAATTTGTATAAAAAAAGAGACTTCTCGTAATTTTCATCTTTAATGACATTTGCAGGTTTTTTAAGTGAAAATGAATAAATTTAATAACGAAAAAGTCTTAAGATTGTGTAAGGAAAGCAAATTTATTATTGATATTATCTGTATGAAGTTTGGTACATAATTCCATGCATTTTTTAAAATTGAATAACAAAAGCCAATGAAATTTTGAATAATTGTGCAATAATTAATGGCATCATGACTTAATTTTTCGAAGCTTGAAAAGCTTCATCATTTTTTTATTCTGCTAATCAAATTTCTATGGTCCAATAATTTCTCAAATTATGGTCTGTGATGGATTACCTTGTTAAGGTACGATTCATTAGGATATATTCTTACATAAAATTGGTTTCTCAAAATACCTGGCAGAAATTATCAGACTCAACAAATGTATAAAATCTTTCTAAAATTTTATTTTCAAACTGTTTCGTGCCTGAGCAACTGTGATCCATCTGTGGCCCATGATTTAAAAAAAAATAAATAAAAAATTTTGATTCATGTCATGCAATCTTTTGAACTGTTGTGTCAGAGATCTAATCTCTTGCAATTTTTCTTTCACTTGAAAATTTTTCAATAAATTTAATTATGAGATTAAAATTATGTTATAATATATTTGTTTAAGTGCCTTTAATTCATCCTTTTCCAATTATCAAACCAACTATAAAATTTCCAAGTATTTAGCCACGTTTTAATATCTGCTCTGCAAAGGATTAAAAGTTTAAGATTCGGGTGTATTATTCCTGTAGTATGGGATAAGTTCATTCTGTAGAGTTTTAAATAAAATTTTCAATGTTACTCAACATATTTTTGCTGTGAACTGTCAAAAGTCCCTGACTAAATAGCATCCTATCCCTGCCTGATCACATTACGCTATGGTATACTGTCAATTTATTTCTAGTACAGTTCTCGTTTTATTTATGGTACATTGTTTTGTTTGAATAATACATTCAATACTATGATAATACTTTTGAAATTACATTCGGACATGGTACGTCGTTTTTTATATTATTTGTTATAGGAATATAAAGTGTTGACTTCAAATCTAGTGGGTGTCGGAATGTCACTACGCTCCTCATTGTTTTTCTTTATTGCGAAATTATAGAATTCGCAAAAGTTAATTACCACACCTAATTGAATGTTGGAAATGTTATTCGGTGCGACATCAGTTTCGATTTTCACATGGTTTAGTTCTGATAAATTTGGCTGAAATCTCTGGACATGATCAGAGCTACTCTACTATGTTTCTTTACTGATTTAGTTAATATTTTTGGCCTGTGCATTACTATGACCTATTTAGGTTGTTGTTGTTTTTATCTGTTTTACTTTATAATTTTTCTACATTTACATTGCCATCATTAATATTGTCACATACGGATTTAGAATGGTGAACCTGTTGTTGTCACCAGTTTGAAGTTGGATACTTTCATCCTACCAATAATTAGTTCCCAATATGTGGACATGGTTGTTTAAGAAAGTCCATGACATTTAGATCTCCAGTAATTCTGGTATATAACTTGATCATCCCCAACACGCTTCGAACTTCATTCGCAGTACATCAGAGCTCAGAGCATATCCCTGATTTATGGCGTTCTCAAACAGAGCATGAATAACAATGTCATATACCGTAGATGTTGTTAACCATGGACTACTGATAGATCGGTTGCCAATGTGTAATCTAATCAATCTGTGGTTCATGCTCAATGAAATTGACAGCTTTAGACTTCACCAAAATTGCTTGTATATTTCGAATAATTTTCTCACTTGCGTTCCAAACAAGCAAATTTCAATGAAAAGAACCAACCTCTTCCATTATATTTGTATGAAATTGAGCATTTGGAGTGTTCAAAAATGCCAAGACCCTAATATGAGTCTAGTCGAAACAAATATTTTCTCAAGACTGAGTCTATGATAAATCCTGTATGTGGTATGATATGTACAGTAATAGGTGTAACATCTTACGATTGCATCTTATTTGTATAAAATCGTAATATTTTGTTGCATAATGAAACATTTCACTCCCATTTCAACTTTCAATGAAAATCATAATTTGTCAGCGTTTTTGTATTTCATTATGTTGCTGATGGGGAAGATGGAGATAAAATATGGAGACTGTAGGAAGGTTGTCTTGACTGCTGGAAGCTTATATCATATCAAATATTCCTTGCGCCGAATGCCCTGATCTGTGTTCTTTTCGATTGTAGCATTGTGGATACTGTGTTTGCCAAAGGTATCCGATTATGTAGAACGATTTGTGTGCTACGTACTAGACTTAGCTCTTTACAATCTTATACTTGCTGTAATATAGGTTTGCCTCTAGGTACGTCTCATGTGTGGATCACCCTGTCCAAGGCCCTTTAACAGCGGCCACTTATAGACTGACAGGGTTACAATTACTGGAAAGATATGATCTTTTCCTGTTCGGCTTAGCCTACCCAAGTTATTACACCCTGGGTTGGGTGGTAAATTTGTTTTCTGTGCCCTTAGCGTTGCGCACATCAAATTACTTGTAGGCAGGGTTGTAGAGGAATACCACACTTAAATTCCGTAACTTTGTGATGGTTCGAATTTTTATTGTACAGAAATGTCCTTTCATCGAATTCGCTCACTCGTTGTCTGAATATTATCCGATACGAAAGAAATGTATCTGAATTTCGAAACGACAACTGTATAATGTTATTCTATCAGCCTGGTATATAAGGCAGGTTAGGTTAACATTGTCAAATACATTCCAAATTGCATTATTGTTTTTGTTGCAACGCGTAATGAACATTGCATCCAGCTTCCATCTTGAGCACGTGACCTGTGATGGAGCTTGCTGCGGGAGATGCCAGAAATAGAATTGACTTTGCAACATCATCGGCAGATATCAGTCCGCCCAGTGATCCAAGAGGTTGTATACATGACATGAATGCTAAGCTCTGAAACGTAGGCATAATAGTGTTAAGAAACATACGCTGAAACAGATGAATTTGCACCAATTTCGTCGGAAAGTTATATTTTCCGTTAATTGGGGATAGAAAGCTTTTCGAGATTTGTATTATCCTTTCCCTACTTTTTTTACACTCTGGATTGAGTAATGACTTAGCTGGGCTCATTCAGGCCGACAGATACGTGCTGTGGATCGATCCGAATTAGCGAATCGAGATTGCGTAGCTATAGGAAAGATGGAAATTGTACTCACGGCATCAGTTTCCTCTTGCGTCAATTTATGTTCTGCTGTATCACCTGCCAACTGCCTGGTTTTGACGCATGCTGGTCTAAACTTCAAGATTAGTTTTATCCATATATATATTTAATTCTATGTTGAATAACGAAGAATTACAAACCAAATGCAAGAGCTTCTGTGAAATGATTTAACGCCGACTTGCTCATTCCATAAGCTAGTCCTTTAGGCATAATTGTTGTACCTGTTATGCTGGTTAAATTTACAATGCAACCTGAAAGAAAAAATTTGAATTCCGATTTAGTTTTTGTTGCAAACCAAAAGTGCAATATATGTTTGTTTATTTATTCTAACTTAGAAAACTGGAAGCTTTTCTTTCAGAAATTGTGTTTTGTCCAGCACTACCCATAATTTGTGTATTGCCTTTCACCAGTGTTCAATACTTTGTTAGAATATATATATTTTTTATGGTGAGGAAAAATGGGGATCGGCAATTGCGAGATACAATTGGAATCGAATTAATCGAATCCAATCTTCCAACAAGGAAAAAACTCCAAATCTTTTTTATTAGAAGTGCAGTTCGTATGAATGCGAAAATAGGCTAAATCACTAAGTTATCCATTTTAGCCAACAGTGAAATTCCTTACTAAAGGGACTTTGCTTTTGGGTAAAGACACGGTTACAGGCCGCACGATCGCACCCTTACCGTGGACGTAAACGTGTGTTAGTTATATACACGAGTTTGCCTTTTTCACTTACCTGAAGTAAGCTGCATAAAATTCAACCTTAGTAAGTTTAAACAACTTTGTGGTTCGTTAAATTTCAAAGACTCTTTTTAGAAGATTTTAGAAGATTGGTTCTACGTATATAAACAATACAAACAAATCACCGGCTCGGAAGTCACGTCGAGTCAAAACATCATGATGGGACTCTAAACTAACAATACATAGTTATTTGGAAAATTTCGCAATTGGCAAAGCCCAAAACCTTAGAAATAGTCATCGAAATCCTGACCTCCTACGCCCCTACACCAGTGTGCAATCAAGAAAGGTAACAGCCCCAGCTTAAAGTCCATACTTTTTCTTACTAACCTTTCGATTTCATCAACTCTGGTATAATCAGTTGTGTGAGTTGAAACGTTGCCCTAACGTTTGTGTTGAATATTCTATCATATTCTAACATTGTAGTCTGAAAAATTTGATGATTTGGATCATTACTGTACAAACTTCAAAATTCGAATGTCATCTCAATACTTTTTCAAATCTCAAAATCTTAAAAAAATGTCTAGTGTTAGTCCTTAAATATTGCCCATCGTAGCACAATCCTCAGTTCTACTGCTACGATTTTAGACTAATATGATAAAAAGACATATTAGACAAATTCACACCCTTTTCACCCATTTAGTCTAGAAAATCCAATAAGTTAAAAAAAATTTTGTGGATGATTTATAGCTTATAAAAATGTGAACCTCGAATCCCATAACCAGTCACCCTTGGGCCACCAATGACCCTAAAGTGTGATTCAGTTGATCTTTTCACGTGACACCAAAGTTACTACCCAGCGACAGTGATGGTCAAGATTATCGAACAAGTAGGTGCAGATAACGTAAATTCTGCCTGTTCGCATCCTACCAAAGTGACACAATAGGCTGCAGATCGATTGCGCTCAGCAAAATGTAACCAGCAATTCTTTACTGGTGGCTAGATGTTGGGGAATGCGTGAAACAAAATTTAATAAAATACAAAGAAGACCTATTGAGAAGAAAATAATACCCCGTCTGTAAATTAACATTCTCAATAATACAATTCAAATTTTCGTTTGATCAAACTGAAATAACTAATTTATTACCTCCAGAAAAGTACAAACGACTGCCGTTGCCGCGTTGTTCACCAATACATCAATAGAATTGAAATGGTCTTTCACTCTCGTTGCGAATGATATAATTTGATCTTCTTTCGATAAGTCGCCGACAATGTGAAGCACCTGATGTGAAATATGACGGTTATAAGAGGTGTAGGATGAATATCCATAGGTACTTTTGAAATAGAGACAAATTCGTTAAAGACAAATCAAATATAGGCATGGCTTAACCCCATTCAATTTACTATATCATTTGTACGCAATACAGGTAGAGCCGACGGATGACGCTCCAATAGTCACACTATTATGATTCCGAATATCAGAGTCCCCAACAACGAAATATATATATAATTTATTTCTAAGTGGAGTTTTCAACAAAAGATTGGAATCTTATTCCACATAATGTGGAATAAGATTCCAATCTCTTGTTGATCAACTCTCCTCAAACTCATTTTATTCAAGTATCCATGTGATCTTGGTCACACATGAACCCACTTACACGATATGAGTGGAACGGAGGATTGACAGTTCATTGCACAACAACCGATGTATCTCCTGTCTCATAACTTTCCAGTGGCAAACTTGTTGCCAATATTATGTGGAATATTTCTAACAAATATAAATTAATACAACTGTATGATGTAAATTACACACGTCTTCAGCTCCAAAATTCCGACATTCTGAAGCCACATCCGCAAGTCTTTCTTCGTTTCTTGCAATAATCGCAATCGATGCCCCCTCCCTCGAAAACGCTTTGGCCGTTGCCGCTCCAATTCCACTGGAAGCACCTTAATATATTGTGTCAACTTACTTGTACCTTTTTAAAGTTTTCCTAATACTAATTTTTCCCTCAAATCACGTTTTTGACACCAAATTTTAATGATAAAAAATATTCCGCAAAACCGCGGTATTCTATATGATCTAAATTTATGACGATTTCTACCTTTTTAAGCAATATTCACACGATTTTTTCTTCTGTTAGAATATTCTTAAATTATTATGCTTCAATAGCGTGAGTCACTGATGAATCGTCCCTTAACAAAAAATGCTGATTGTAATCGTATTATCGGGATAGTCGAATGGTTCGATGCTTGACCATTTCACCATCGAACGCGCCGAGCAAGGCGCGTCGCGGGTAGCTGTAACATAGTGGAGATGCACAGTAAATACAAAAGGTCCAGTAGGTTCACAGACAGGCTATAGCAAATAATTTCATAACCCTAAAATCGCTGAGAATGTAGCTACTAATCAAGAATTTCATCTACCGTTTACTTGCGAAGATATTGCACAATCGCTCAATGTTAGTCAAAATAGGATAAATAAAATAAAAAATGATTAAGCATATATATATATATATAACAATGCTATTACTTGGACATACTTAATTCCAGTGTGAAAGTCAATAATAACACTAACAATTATATATGTACTTTGGTTATCATACTTTCTACACCCAGTATGTAACCTTGATTCGAGGAAATAAAGTGACACAATCAACTTACCTGTGATAACAACAACCTTTCCTTTAAACATGTTCAATATATACAACCACACTCTACGTTGCACAGATTACAGACTACTGCTAATACTAGTTTCCTAAACCATTATCATAGAATACGGAAGTCGTCAACGTGATATAATTTTTCCATGAACACAACACGATTTATCCATATGCAAAGTTTTTAATGAAATTTGCTGCAGCGACTGATTTATCGCTTCAAATCAAGCATAAGCGAGCGGTGCATTTCACACCAGAATATGCGAGTGAATAACATGAATAATTTTAATTTAAAAAAGACTTGTATATGATAGCATAAACGATTCATAAGCTTCTTAATACTAAACTTGATCACAATAATTCCCTTAATTCACATCTGAGGAAGTCGAAAAATGATAACTTCACCGTTCACACTCGAGTCTGCAAGCATATTAACTACCTTTAAGCTCACAGAAATCCGAAAGACTTTTTGAGAATATACCAGATAGCACTGAAGCACTCAGAGCTAATAAATCCAATGATGGACAAATATAAGCAGAAAAAAGTAACATCGTGAATTCAATTGAACAAGAACGGCCAAGATCTAAATAGGAATAGGCAGATACATACCACGTTATTGTGAATAAAAAATGCCTCTTTCCAATAGTATTGTCAATATTAGGTGGAAGTACCCAGTTTTTTAAGTATACTTAGTTTACCGTGTTTATCTTCAACTTCCTTTTACCTAGTTTATCTTTTACCGAGGTTTCTTTTTGAAGTTTTACCTAGTAAATTTACCAGGTAAAATAAGTTAATTTACCTATTTCCTAGGTACCAGTATAGAAAACCAGGAAAATCATATTTTTTTTGTAGAAAACTGACCATTCGGAGATTTCAATCTTTAAATTCATTGAAAATGCACTAAATGCGGACAAACAATGACTACCTAGTCTATCTGGTTTTTAATCAAAGTACTTATTAGTTTGAAAAGTGAAACTAGGTTACCTAGTAGTATGTTACCTAGTTTCGTGTAAAATTCGTTATACTTTACTTAGTTTTTTTTTTAAAGAAAACTAGGTTGCCATCACTTGTTTCTAGTTTCCAAAGTATTGTCACAAAATACAAATGAATTTTATGCGAAATTTTCATTTGCTCCAAACATTTTCATAACTCACTTGTATTATGTAATTGAGATCTGCTATAGCAACGATTGCAAGAAAGGCGATCTGTTCTTTATCAGTTTCTAATAAAAAAAAAACATCTGTCTGTTTTAAACAAGTGTTGTGTTTTTAAATCTTTTAATGTGTTTATTCATTTAATTCAAATCTCTATGAATGTGTTGATATACCTGAATGCAGCTAAAATACGACCTGTATTGTCGCAAAATAGGCAGAATATTACTTTCGAATTGCGAGTATCGGTCATGAAATTACTAAGTAGGGGTCACTGATGGATCACGCCGCTAAGGCGATGTCTAAATGTGGCTTATACTTGACAAAACAAAATTTCTGATCGGGGTTGGCCATAACATGAACACATCTAGGATAGATAAACCATGTATAAATCACAGAGATCAAGAGTTAGATCACAAAAGATCAAGAGTTCTTTTTGCACTTTTTCAGTTGATGATTTAATTATGGGCGAGCACTCATTTTATTAAATAGCGTTAGTTGTGGTTCACTTATTGATCACGCTGATTACTGATACTTGATTCAAAATTACGTTTCAAGACAATTAGCGCTGGTTGTGCAGCGCAGGAGTTGTAGACTCACACTTGTACAATAATATTTCCACAGCATGAACTGACGCCATGTAATTTAAAATAAAGTTTAGCTATTAGACTGAGTTCTCAAATAATGCGATAGCTGATACTCGGACTTGTTAATCCTCATATAGCATGACGTCGTATAATTAATGACATATATTCGGTCATCATTTACTTTTTCAAGTAAACATTGAAATAAATTGAATTATTGAATTTTGAGAAAAACTACTGGATTTTAATAATGTCATGTTAGAGACAGAAAAAAAACCGGAAACATCAACCGATATTCATCGCTGACAACAGTCCAAGCTTACAGGACTCCGGACAAATTGTCTTTTTCAGAATTGTAGCTACGCCGAATCCTCCTCCAAAAATTAACATAATGTGGATTTGCCTCCAAGTATGATGTTATATCATGTGCAACTCTCTATCCATATCATTTAGCTTCCTTCAGCCTGAGGAACTTGCGCTGAATTACGAGCATGTTGTATCTAACATCGATGTTTGGACGTTCAAAAGGAACTATTTAAAGCAAATGCATAAACTTTGCTTGCAACTTTGCTTAGAGTGTATATCAATAAAAAAATATTTTTATAACGAATGTTTAAAGCAAAGTAAAGCGCTTGGGCTCGCGTCTGTTTTTAAAATTTTTTCAAAGCATTTTCCTGAGCCCCTTCTCCAACGTCATATGGGTCCACAATATAATCAATTAAATCTTCATAATCTTGTTATATACCATTTATGTTGATTGGAGATTATTCCAATACACGTGAAACAAATCCGCTTAACGTCAATGCAATGTACAAATGAATTTATATCCCACTCGCATTTTCAAATGTAATTCTATATATATATATACATATATATACAAATAAAAGCATATCGACAAGCATGAGGTTCAGAAAATGCGCTGAAAGGACGTGCTACATGCATGTACCGCACTTGTCAGCAATTAATCAATCTGCGCATCATGCCTTAAATTGTAAGTCAAAGCTTTCGATATGTGCATTTTAAACCAATTTGATAAGGACCGATGAACGTAAATATCGCCGAATTCAGAGGTGCGAGTTTGCTCGCGCGTGTTGTGCTAACGCATGCAGTAGGCTTGGTAGAAATGATAAAAAGTGACAGCTGCAATTGTGGCTAAGCGATAGTAGCAGACTATACGTATCACATTGCTATGTAGTTTTGTTTTGAGTGAGGACGCATCACAAATAGATGAATAAGCATGTCCTTTGTCAACTTACAGAAGGGTTGGAAGTTATAAATCCTCAGCCGTTCAATTATTTGGAATACTGTGCTCATTATTTTGAATACGCAAATCTTGATTAAGAAAAACAGCGACGCTTTTTTTAATCAAACGCATAAAATACTTGATTGAAAGGACTGATTAACAGAAACTTGAGGTATACCTATTTTAATTAGTTTTGGCGCATTTTATTGAATATTATTCATTATTATTTATTGTGTATTATTTCCTTCGAAATATGCAGATTTTGGAAAGAGGCAATAAGGGGATCGGATGTTATTGTTCAAAGTCCAGAGTCGTAGTAATATAGCCTATATAAGTAAAAAAATTTGAATATTTATTCAATAGAAAGGCAATATGATAAGCAGTAGTAAGTCAACACAGACTTGTCATGTAGAACAATGCGAAGGTCTGAGTCAGGAATGGCTTCTGATGAAGGGAGCACAAGATCTGAGAGCAAATGACATTTTAGTTGATGTTGTACTTATCGTCGATGGAATCAAGCTAGAACCTTGTCACAAGTAAGTGATTTTTTCGTTGGTTCTTCATTCATTGTCCCTAAAAGTGAGCATAAAAAATGTCCCCACAGTCTGAAAATTTCTGAAAATGCAGCTTACATGGTTTTTGCCGTTAAAACGACGCCGACATATGGAATCTCCTCGACCAAACGGCATATTCTGACATTGCCAAACGCACGAAAAAATATTTGCTTGCAAAAACTTGTGAACTGCTAATGCTAAACTGCTAAAACGATGCCAATTTGTGGACTCACTTTTTAAATCCGCCTAGCATTTTCGAATCAACAACAATAGTTTATATAATTACGAATGAATACACGATATCGTTTTATCTAAGAAATGACACAAGTGGAGTTCGACGCATTTATCTTTAAAATTGCGCTATACTGAAGTATTATTCCTGCACACATTTTAGGATTGCTTCAATTGGATTTTCATAGTTATGACGCTTTTGTTTTGCTAAGTAAAGTCAATAAGAGAGGAATAATACGCGATTTTACAATAGCTATAAAGTCATCAGAAATCAGTTTCAAATTGTGATCTCAAATCATAGCATTCTGATCGAAATATTGAGAAACTCGATTAAAATGTATTCGGTTTCAAGTCGTATCTATATTTCATTAAATCTGCATAAAGGTTCAACAATTTATTTTTTGGTTCATATAAGTTAAAAAGGACACATCACCTTCTTATCAAAACTGCGACAAGAGAAGTGCAATAGGCGGTACGTGTTCACTGCTTGTCTCATTAGGGTAGACGCATGTTCAAATGAGGCTAGTCTAAAACTTTAACTTCCCATGTGAGCAATATAAGTAATATTTAATAATAGCTCTATTGCTCAATGCTCATATAGAGTATCTTTCGTTGATTTGTAACTGACTCTGAGAAGGGTTGGAGGCAGAACCTTTGTCTACTTCTGCGTTTGGTCGCCTCTTGCGAAGCATGGGAAATCGGCAAGGCGCTTGTAAAGTCTGCATTTAACGACACTTGTTATAGCTTCGCTTGTTTTACAAATTATTATTATTAATTCAAAAAAAAAAAAAAATCATGAAAAACACGACTTCAAACACAGTTCAGTTCTCTTTAAGTCAAATTTATTTTAAACTTAAAACAATAAATATCTGCATTTAGAAATTGCCATTTGGTACCTCACAGTTCTTTCCATTGGTTCATTCTTTAATATAAAATGGTGATATTCTCTTATTCAATTATCAGGTTTGTTCTTGCAGCAAGTTCTCCATATTTCCGAGCAATGTTCTCTCATGGAATGGTTGAGCAGGATAAAAAAGAAATCGAAATAATGGGTGTTGATCGACATTCCTTGCGTCTAGTTGTGGATTACATTTACACAGCACAGATATCAATCAGAGATGACAACGTGCAGGGATTGATGACTGCATGTAGTCTTCTTCAGGTACGGGCGCGAAAACATTAAACGAACGTGATTAAAAACTTCAATGTTATGAATTTTTTTATTTGTGCAATCCTGCGAAGTTGCAAAGAGAAAAAAAATTTACAGTTACAGAAGACGAGGAAAGGTTTGATTAAACCTGTTTATCAATTCGAAAATAAAATTCAAATAAATTAGATCAGCATTCAAAGTCCTTCACTATCCGAAATCTCGTTTTTAGATCACAGGCCTGTATGGAAAATGCAGAGATTATATGGTCAGAAGACTCGATGTGAGCAACTGCGTATCTGTTTATCAATTTGCAAGATCGATGTATTGCACAAAATTAGAAGAGGAAGCATTCAGGTTCCTCGCAAGAAGATTCAATGATGTATTTAACATAGAGGAATTTTTATTGCTTAACAAAGATGAATTTATTGATATTATCTCATCGGATGATATCTGGGTACGTCATGTCGTATAGCCAGTAGAATATAGAAGTCTGTAGTTCGATCTCTAAGTGGTGAATTAGTTTCTGTTATCTGACTTGTGACATTTAGTGTGGTACATAAACAATGAACGGCAGTTTGCTCAAAAATAAATATTAATAAACGCGCTCGTCGGCGTTGTGTATAAGATACTGATTGGTTTGCTTCACATCATACGTCATGACAAATAACCCGGAAAAACGGTACCTCCCCGTACCTAACTGAAAAATTTCAAGAGCGAACCTAACCAGCAATCACAAGTTATTTTTCAAAATATGCCAATTAAGTTTTTTTCTATCCCTTTGTGTCTATACCAACTCGATCTAACAACAATCCACTGTGTCATAGATCGACACGGACTACGAATTTGAACAATCAGTGTTTGCTAACGCGAACCAAAAAAATTTACTAATTAAATTTCACAGATAAGCAAAGAGGAATCGATATACGAAGCAGCAATTCGATGGTTAGCAGCAGACATTACCAGAAGTTGTTACATTGCGGAAGTATTTTCTCATGTGAGATTCGGTCTCCTGGATGAAGATTATTTGGATAACTGCGTTTTGCAGGTAAGATAAATATCTAGAGTATACTTTTGATGGAGCAAAAAAGTGGATTCGTGCCAGAAGGAGCAAATTTAATTTACGTTACAAATAACGAGATATTAGGATATTTTGAGAAGGTTTATAATAATCTCAATAGAATCCCTTAAAATAACAAAAAATATGATTAAAACTGTCCATTTACTATTTTCCTCGGCGAGTTGGGCCACGAAGGGTCCGCAAAAGTCACCGATTTCATTGCAATTTAATCATTCAAACAGGAAGAACTGATCATGGAATACCAGCATTTAAGAATACAAGTTGAAGCTGCTAAATCATATATAACAAATATAAGAAAATATCACAACGAACAATCCGGAGAAACTGTCCACGGTCAAACTACATCAAATATTTCGTCAGACCTTACGCTGGAAAGTCGTTTTCCTTCTTATACTATAACGGTCGAAGGACTGGAAAACTCTGTTAGAATTCCTTTGAATATCAGGCCAAGAGCTGGGATGAATACAAAAGAATATTTACTGTTTACCAATGGAAGAAAAACGTTTGTTATGAATCCAGCTTCGTTATTGGAATACTACGGATGTATCGATGGTAAACCAAATAATACAGAGGAGGAATAACAATAAAGAACACCAGATAGGTTGGTCCCCTAATCTTCCACTCATGAAGAATCCTGAAGCTCACGTGGCATCGGACGGTACAACGTATCTATTAGGAGGTAAGCCAATCAGAAATGTGAGAAAATAACGATCCAAAAATTATGTTGATTCATGCTGACGTTGAACCAGAAATAATAACCATCAAGGGGCTAACACCTGTGCTCAACGAAACGTTCACTGATAAAGCTAGCATCAGAATCTAAAATTTGCAGAAACGAGTAACTGATGTCTATGAATCATACACAAGATTTGGAACGCATAGAGGTGATATCAGATCCATCTGTGACCTGAGGAGTTTACCAAGTTGTAAATTCTTGTAGGTACGGACGAATGGTCCTAAAGTGGTTAATGGGTTCCATTGCCCAGGACAGATACCGTGCAATGTACTTAACCATAGAAGTTTAGTTTCGTTTCCGCTTAGAGTACAGTAGCTGGTACTAGATCTTGTAGCGGCTCTTTGTTATTTAGTGGCCGTTATTTGGTTCATTTTGGGCACTGCTTCCGATCTTGCTCTGAGTTTCAATAAAGAAAAAGTCCTTGACACTTCACTTCTAGTATACTTTAATAAGAAAATAGACGTTACAATATCTTTACAGTATCTAATTCGAGTGTAATATTATTTCTAGGCCTTGAAGTCGAGAAGGCGTTGCCACCTGATGTACGAACGAGAGTTTACACGCTAGAGCAAGATTCTTTGTGTTGGACACCATGCAAATCAATGCCTATCCCACGATGTATGGCAGCGTATGGCGACGGTTGTGGCCATTTTTATGTGCTAGGTAAGATAATAAGGGAATAACACGTTTCCTCTTTTCTATGATAGACCTAGAATAGAATCCTACTTATACTGAATAAAATGACACGTAATATGTTAAAATGTTGTTTAATCAAAGGAATTTTACGAGCAATCCCCTTTTCTTGACTATGAAGTCACATCCGTTTTCACCGCCAACACTTAGTAAATGTATATAAAAATCCTACGAATATACAACCCTCTGTAATCGGAATATTTTCTCCAGATCATAATATTTCTATAGATTGTTTTAAGTCCTAGGAAAATGTATATCCATTAGGTACCAAAGCAATTTAACACTACTCATATTTTCTATCATTACGCGTTTTTTTATATTTAGGTGGTAAAGCTCTATCGCAAGGTGAAGTAGTATCAACAGTCCATAAATATAGTAGAGTTGAAAATGAGTGGGAAGAAGTTAATCCGATGCCGATCGCTGTTTATGGACATGGCTCGGCTTCAATGAAAGACAAAATATACACAATCGGCGGTAAAACTACTGCAAAGGTGTGGAAATTTGCTTGATGGAGAGTATCGCATAAATTTTCGATCATAGAACGTTCATGTGATGGAGTGGCGTGTCTCATTTCCATGTGAAGACTTAAGGCACAATAAGTTTATAATCAAAATTTATAAATCGCGCAAATTCGACTAGATCAAATGCCCGAAGCTGATTACATGACCAAATACCCAACAAAATCAGTCTTACCTTCATTACAGTTGGAAATAGTGATTATTGCGCGAAGTACATAACTTCGTCAGCAACAATGAAATCAGGCATATAACGCTAAAACTTTGAGTGAGCGCGCACTGATTTGTTGAACGTTTGTGTGTTCAAGATCAAAATGCAAATTATAAGAGCATCCAGTGTAATGGTGGCAAACTATTTTTATCCCATCTAACTAAAGTGTTACGATATCTTTATAAAACTTTTTAAAAACTTTTTAAAGTAGTACTAAGTAACTTAGTTTCACGTTCCAAACTATAGGTAATAGTATGGTTTCCAACCAGATGAACTGGGTAACTAATTTCTTTCTGCCTCGCGGACATTTTTATTATTTAATACCTTACCTAATTTATTTCCTGGGTACCTAGTTTCTTGAACCATGAACCTAGTTAAATTATGTAAATTTACGTATAATACCTAGTGAATTTACTAGGCAAAACATTAATCAGAAAACTCCGTAAAAATTAAACTAGGTAAATTAGATATCTAAAAAGTTAGGTGAAAGTTGCGGTACTTTGCAAATAAATTTGGTAGAGTAGGAATTGAATGCTTACACTAATTGAATGGCTGAAGGTTATATTTTATTCTAGTATAAATTTATGTCTGTATGAAGATTGCGTTCAACCGACAATGACTAGGGGTAAATTTGAATATAAATGGCCAGGCAATTAAATATTTTACAACTATAGGGCCTATTCTTGAAGCAAACATACTTATCTATCGAATATTTTGAACTGAACAATGTAATTTGGAGAATAATTCACTGCTTCATCCTTGCAGACTCTACTTTCCAACGTTCATTACCTTGACTGCATCACCCACCAATGGACGGAGATCGAGCCAATTTCTGTTCCAAGATTTCTTCATGGTGTCACTGTGAATAAAGATACTGAAGAATTCTTTGTTGTAGGTGGATCAAGTGAAGAAGGAGTACTCAATAGTGTTGAGGTGTTGTAATTACATTTTGGAATAAAAAGGGTACTACAGGCCAAACTGATTTTGGATGTTTTTGAAAGTCACAGACACACACTGACAGGGAGGAGAGCATAAAATAAAAAAAAAAAAAATTTTGAATTTCATTTTAGCCCCCCCCCTACCCAGATTCAACACCTTCTGTCGCCACTGCTCTCCAACAATAATAAGATACAATGCTGGCGCTGTCATAATATTTTAAAAATACTCTTTATATTTTATTTTTTTTCTCGTGGTCGCGAATTCTTTTTATTAAAAGTCAAAGTCTTATTAAAATTCTTTACTTTATTATACTATATTTGGCTCTAACATCAAAGTTCGATTGGATCGGATTTTTTTAGATCTTCACTCTAATGGATGGAAGATGGAAATTCGGTGAAAGTTTTCCCGGGAATCGATGTGCGCAGTATGTTACCTATTTTAATGATCAACTTTACGCCATTGGAGGATATGTGACAGAAAGGTGGGTCGCTCGGTTTAACATATCAAGTAATGATATATGATGATGGTGCGACTAAAACATAACAATTCTCATGTAAATTTCATTTACTTATATATCATTGAATAAGATGGCTTGTCGGGCAAATTTGAAGAATTAGTTGAATATTTGAACCGTTCTATATTTTGAGACTTGAGGAAATGAACATAAGCAATAGTTGACTTGCGACTTGACGAGCATCCATAACTGAAAAAAAAATACAAATGTAGCTCAACTCAGTCAGATAGATATATGGTTTATTTCATCATACGTAAATATAAATGTAACAAATCTTAAAGTCTCAATTATCACAAAACATAAAATACAATGAGATGATACAATAAATACAACAAAAATCACTTTTTACTTTCCAGAACTGATAATGGACGATATGAATCAAGAGAGATGCATGATATTTTTGCTTTGGATGATGAGTCATGTCAATGGTTGAGAAAAACAAGACGAATTAGGGGAACTGTCGGTGGATCTCTTGCCTGCGTAAAAGTTTTTTTAAATGTGTCCAAGTTACCTCGAGCAAGAACTGTAATATAAATTTAGATTCAAGCGTTTGAAGAAATTAAAATAAACAAAGTGGGTTAAATAACACGACAGATAAGATAACGTGCGCGGATCCGATCCGGATCCGAAGTTGCGAGCCCATATCACGAAGTTTTCTAAATGTTACGAGTTAAAATCACCATAACATTTCCCTTTGCCTACTACTTATTATTATGGACTATTAGTTTTAGTGATGATAAACCGAATATGCACGAAATAGGCATTTAAGTCTGTAACTGCAATAGTTGCAGCTGTTTACTTAGCTATGAAATGAAATAAAGAACTCGGAAAACGAGATTGTGATCATTTGGGTAATGACAGGACAAACTGAATTGGCTCTTAGCCACACAAACCATTCTTGTATTTTTCTTATATTATACTCGTCGGATTTCATTCACCGCTTGCCTAGTTCGTTTGAACAAATATTTGAACAAATATTCTGTAATGAGAAGCTGCAGAAAACAGCTGACGCTTACAGGCTTTTAGTATATTGCAGTCAGGCGACACGTCCTAGAGTTTAGACCGTGCTATTACGCAATCATCACATGCTGGTAGGCTAAAACTTATCTAAGCGATAGTTTGTAATATTTCCGGCCTCCGGTAGACTGAAGTACAGGCAGGATAATAATGATAGTGCTTCCTCGTTCAATTACTTGGACGTTGCGTTACGCGTCGGTCGAATTGTTTATTCAAACCTTGCTAATATGAAGCTTAATAATTAACTACAGTAAATGAAAATGGGGTTGTACTAGGCTCTGCAAAATTACGTCCTTTTTCAAAGAACATCGAATATGTCATCCGTTCCAAGAAACTCCGAATCCGAGCTTGACGAATGTTTGTCGCATTACAGATACGTATTCAGTCAGAACTTGTTGCATGGACAAGTTGCTTTCATAACAGGGGGAGGTTCGGGAATCGGTTTCAGAATTGCCGAAATATTTATGAGGCATGGGTGCGACACAGCAATTGCTAGCAGACGTCTAGATAAAGTTCAAGAGTCTGCCAGGAAATTAGAAGAAGCTACCGGAAAGCGATGTCTTGCCCTATCGGCAGATGTTAGAAAGCCAAGCGAAATAGAAAACGCAGTGGATGAGATACTGCGCCATTATGGAAAAATTAACGTATTAGTCAACAACGCAGCTGGAAATTTTATATGCGACGCTGAAAGTCTTTCTTATAACGCTTTTAAAACAGTTATTGAAATCGACACAATAGGTACATTCAACGCGAGCAAAGCAGTTTTTGCCAAATGGTTCCGTAATCACGGCGGCAACATCATCAACATCTCGGCTACACTCTACTATAAAGGAGATTCATTACAAATCCATGCAGGATCAGCAAAGGCAGCGATTGATGCGATGACAAAACACATGGCCGTAGAATGGGGCGGGAACGGGGTTCGCATCAACTGCATTGCTCCTGGTCCAGTTGAAGGCACCGAAGGATTACGACGCTTGGCAGGAGGCATGGCCGATCAGCTGAAAAGTGGCATTCCTCTTCAGAGATTAGCGAAGAAAAGTGAGATTGCGGATATTGCTCTTTTTCTGTCAAGCAACGCCGCAGCATATATCACCGGCACTGTAGTGGTTGCGGACGGTGGTAACTGGTTGACATCTTTTAATAATTATAATATCGTTAAGCAGGCTTTGTCCAAACCAAAATTATGAAGGAATAGCAAAGTGAGTGCAACATCCGATAAGTGATTTGAATTATTTAACAAATTGAAATCTTTCACTACCACTCCAACCCAGTGTATATAAAAAATTATCTTACAAAGTACTTGCGAAGAAACTTTCGTCGCCAATATTGATTTTATATATTCAACCAGACACCTTTATTGAAAATCCCTGAATTAATATAAAATTTGGATATTACAATATGACAATTATTATTGTCATATACAGCATTGCTCTAATAAACATATATGGGAAATTATGATAAATCCGTCGTTGGAATTTTAGTTTTCGGACCACCAAAAGAGGGCCATCCTGAATTTTCTGTAAAAGCCAGGTCGAGGTATCGTTTGCTAAACGTAGGTACGTTTATTTGTCTCGAGCAATGGAGAATGAAGATATCAGTAAAATAAAATGAACCAGCGATAATTGAGACAACCTATACAGTAGGGTCCATTAGTTGCCGTTTTAATGAGTAATGTAGGGCAGAGGGTATTTTCGTGTACCAAAGTATGGAACAAATGGAGAAGTTAATTTGTTGTTATTGTTGACTGCCCGTCCATCCTGATGCTATTGACAAACCATAAGCCATATTGATAAACCAAAAGCTGCCTGAAGGCTTAATAAAATAACTTGGTTCGTACTTTTTTATTTAGCCACGCGTTTTCACCGCGGCAATGTAATATGTTTAGAATATCATGAATTTACCATGATATAATTTAAAAAGAAAAAAATTTAGCCAAATCGAAGTGAATTTAACACAATATATGCTACAGTAATCTCGTGCAGTCCCAGTGGACTTTATCCAGAGAGTTAATTTTGCTGTTTACCTCCGGACTGGAAGCCTACCAAATTGTTTATCATGACGTAATATTTTCAGGCCGCTTCGTAAACACGACGTCGTTTTAGTATTTTCATGCGACTTTTTTTTTGTGAATCATTTAAAGAAATACGAATCAATTCATGGTTTTGCCCTGAAATCCATAAATCGAGGCAGGAATTATCCGAATAGACAATATGTAAATCATGAGAGACTGTGGTCTACGCTTAGTTTTTTTTTCAGCTCAATTTTTTTGCATGAAATCCGATTCACCTAGACTAGCGCAGTAAAACCCATTTAAATTCTCAAGATATCCCGTCAAAGTTTCCCCATTGTATGGTATAGGCTGAAAACTATTGGTCAAAGGATGGGGAAAGGTCCATTAATTTAACTCCTTTTTCATCTATAGATATTTCTTTTCTTTTTACTGTATCCAATTCGAGTTGGGATGTTTTCTCCTGCAAATTTACATATAAAAATATGTATGCTTTTAAATGATAGATTTAGCATATATCACATGCAAACACTGGTTGTATTAAGTTTAGCAACAAATATTAAAAATTTGCAGATTAGTGAATGAACAACATTGCAGAAAAAAACAAAACAAACAAAATTCTATTCATTCTAATAGGAAGGAAAACAATCCACCAATATGTTACAACTTAGCTTGGTTGAGTAACCTCTCAAGTCCCGTAGGTTCAGGCTTAAAAAACACACTAGAGTATTCCTGCTCGCCGTAGGAGTCGACTAAATAGAAACAAAAAAGTGGTAGGTGGTTCTTCCATACACTCGGGGCAGATACCACTCACAGTACTATGCGACAGTGGTTCAGTACTTTGCAGGATGTTTTCCTTAAGTGCAGATGCTGATTCTACATTTCGTAGCGTCACATTTCCAGTGGCTGATAGAAAAAAAACATAAAATTGCACATAGTGAATAACAAAATATCAAACTGGATGACTTTACAATGGATTCGCCAACTTTCATATCAAAACAGACTTTTAATGTAAATCATTTTGCAAGCCCATACACACAGGGTGTAATTTATAAATGCCAGCATCTTCCAATACACCACTTGGCGTACATATAAACGGATCATGTGTTTGGTTTTGCCACTGCATTTGCATCATCCACAAAGACTGAAAAATATCTTTATATTTTTCATTGTTTACTAAATTCTTAGTTTCCAAGGGATCATTGTCCAAGTTATAAAGCTCCCACTCAGGCCGGTAATAATATTGTTTCAAGGTTTTGAACCATTTTAGGTCCACTTTATCTCTTGTCCGATTTAATAAGTCTTGGAAAGTAGGAGATAAATAAAAATCCTGATCGATGGGAAAGGGCATTAGAAAATTCATGTTTCTTATTAATCTCCAATTTTGATTTCGGATTGATCGCATAGGGTAATACATTGTGATTTCATGCAAACTGTGGCTTCCATACACATATCTACCATGAATATTTGGTCCCTTTGATATCAGAGATTGACCAGTGAGAGTGACGTGATGACCAAATATTTTGTAATCTGGATAGGGAATATCGAACCAATTTAAAACTGTGGGTGTAATATCTAATGTCGTGATCACTTCATCGTTCTGTGTTCCCCATGATAATTTTTCAAGTGGATTCGATATAATAAACGGTTCTTTTGTGCCAGATTCATATAAATTTGTTCTTCCGTTAGGGAAGGGGATACCATTGTCAGATGTAAATATTACCAAAGTATCATCTGCATAACCTGCATTTTCAAGTTCTTTCAGAATAAGTCCTACACCTTGATCGAGTCTGGATATTGTAGTATATTGAGCACTGAGATCTTCTCTGGCAGCAGGAGTATCTTGAACAAATCCAGGTACAACTACTTCATCAGGTGAATAATATTCTGGTTTCCAGTCCGGTATAATCCCCATTCCTGGTTGACCATTACCGAACTTTTCACAAAATACTCCATATTGTGGTTGCGTGTGTCCACATCTATGCGGATCATGGAACCCAATATACAAAAAGAATGAACCATTACTTTGTGACAAAAATTGTGTAGTTAACTCTTTCATTTTTGTTATATTTCTCCCCACTTGCATTATAGAATTATTTTCCTCAGTTTGTGCATAATCAAATGGATAAACATCTTCAGGGCCTACATGTTTCTTGCCAATAATACCGGTTCGAATCCCAGCATTCTTCAAGATCCATGGAAGACTCTTGATATTATTGAAGGAGTCAAAATTGTGATATCCATTATGTAATCCATACATTCCATTTTGATGCGGGGGAAGGCCTGTTAAAATGGCTGATCTACTTGGAGAACAACTGCTTACAACAGTGAATGCTTTTCTGTATAAAATTCCTTGCTTCGCCAATCTGTCGATGCTGGGGGTTGATATCACACTGTTATTGTATGCTCCACATTCAAAACCATAATCATCAGCAACTATTACTAAAACATTACGAAGACTTGCAGCAAAAAATGGATGTGCTAGTAATAACAGCACAGTGCATAAAATATAGATATGCTCTCGACAATTTGCATTTATAAGCATTTCATACTAGTTCCAATGAGCTTCTTGTTTAAACTTTTGATTTATTGTTCAGTTAGCTTAAATGCATGCAAGCAAATTTAATTTAATCTGATCTGGTTACAAAAATACAAAAACAAAATAAACAAATTGACACATATATAAACGCAAAAATCACTGAGGTTTATCAAAATTATTGCACTATAGTTAACCAACTATAAAAAGAATATCAAAGTATGTCCTTGCAATTAATCACACAGAGTCGTAAAGTCTTGAAGTTTGATCTCCATGCTCCTAGTAACTACTAAATCTTTGTGGTATGTACATATCTAAACATGTATAACAGTAACGTTATATGAAAATGACCTGATGACATCAATAATGAATTTGCTTGTAATATTAATAGAGATAACTAATAGACAATGGTAAAAATGCCAAATGTGTAGTGAAATAATCAACGTCTAACGTCTGTCTACTAGGTATCAAGTAATCCAATACATAGAGAGTACTTGTCCCAAAGACTCTCATCTGTACTTACGCATAGACCTTTCAAATTCTCAGGAAAATAGGAAATTTTCGACAAATCTGAGTATCGACAGCTACAAGTTCGAAAATTGTTCATAAATTGAATCTACCTGCAAAAGTTTAAAACATCATTGATGACATTCAGCGCACTGAATTTAACATCAGTTCCGTTCTTTAAATACTTGTGCATACTCTGCACTGCACAGCACTTAGGTTTTGTTCGCTTCCCTGGCCTTCCAGTCAGTTTCTATTGTACTTTTTTTACCAATCATTTATCGCCTTTTATGCTGATTATAAATAAATCTTTATGGTTCTAAGTTGGAGGTTTTTAAACAACCCCTTTCCTGATTTGCCTGCACATGAACATATTTGGTACCGTACCGGCACGGTACTGTAACATAACATGTTTGTATATGCATATTGTGTAATAATATCGAAGATAAAATCCTGCACGGGATTTAAATGCATATGACTAGAAATGCATGAATGACTCAAAGAGAAAGAGAGCACTTTTACTGATTGAGCTGGTAGACACCCTTTCATCGATAGAACATGTCCAAAGCAAGGGTGGCGGTACGGTACGCAATTTTTATCGTACTTCGAACCAGAAAAATAATTTCGTACCGGTACCGTATCTTTCGAAAATTTTTCGTGCCGTACCGCACGATATTATTTTTTTCGTACATCGTACCGAACTTCGTACCAGTACGAAATGAAGTTCGATTAATATTTTTCATTTACCATTTATTTCATTTTTTTATGATATCTGGTTTAAAATCCAGGACAGAAAAACATGCGCGTAATTGAGCATATGTCGCCCCAATAACATTGTTCACATTGCGTATAGTATGAGAATGGTAGACCGGTGGTGATAAATGGTGGTAGGATGAGCACAGTTTTCGCGAAAAAATCTGGCATGAAGCATATTTAGCATATTAGCAGCATTGTGTCGTCACAAGAAATTCTCTCTCGACAAGAGAATGTTCGTTGTGCACCGCACGTGGGTTTGGTGCGGTTTCATTCGAAGGCATGGCCACAAGAACATTATCATTGTGCATTTGGTATTTCTGGTGCAATTTACGTTCTCTTCACATTACTGAATAATGCTATTTATTTTTTTCATACCAGACAGACGTATTCCCGACATGCCTCATTGTCTATATAGTGACTTGGCTGTTTTTTTCGCAAAATATATCCTCTATTTAAGATGAGCATCAGCTAACATTCAACTCAGTACAGCCTAAATAAACTTTATATTTTGATGTTTCTGCCTTGATAATCTACTTTCAGCGGGCTTCCGGCGCTCAGATACATTTTCCTTTTTGGTAATGTTTATTTCACTCTTAAAACATGGTATTTTGTTCCGTTCTCAATGAAATTTTGCGCGCCTCAGACACCCTAATCTTTTTGTACATTTGAAAGCCTGTGTTTGCATGTTGGAAACAATGTGCCTCCCCCCCTAGATTTATTTCTGGATCCGCGATTGTAGTTGGTATATTCGGGCACCGTGATTTTTAGTATTATGAATGCTGCTTATCTTGTCGATTTCAATTGGGCTATAACAACTTTCATTAATTCAGAAAAACGCCTTCAGGTTAATACGTCATAAATAAGCGGCTAATTATGCTGCATGAGAGCTTTTTCGCGAGTGGTGCTCATCCCACCACTATTTTACCATTTTCATATTATTATTCGATATATATCTGTAGGAACATTAGTATTGGGGGGATACATAAGCACATCCTTCCCCTCTTGTTAAAATATTGGGGTGAACATGGTTTGGTTGCGTTGGAAAACGTTAGAAAATGCATGATGAACATTGCGCTAGCGCAATGTAAAAATAAAACAAACCATGAAAATACGCAACTCACGCAAGCGTGCATTGGGACGCTATTGGAAGTAAAAACTGTCATATTGAAAGTGAAACGACACGAGATACACAACATCAGTCGTGGAGGAGTAATCGCGAAAATTTCTTTATTTTTTTTTGTTTTATTTACCCTAAATAACCGAAATTAGTGGTTTGTACCTTGTTTAATTTCGTTTTTTACACTCCTAATTTTTCTGAAAAGTTTTGGGTGGCACGTGCCCCGGCAGTGGTGATATGGTCAATGAAATCATTTAAAAATGCGTTTCCCAAAGCAAAACTCTCTATTGAATGCAAGTTTATGTTCTCAAATACCATTCAACTTGCGGAATATGAAAACTGTAGAGAAAACACATCAGTAATAAACTTGATACAAATAATTAAAATAGTGAGTAATAAACCAGTCTGATTAATGCAAATTCATTTCATTTAATTTCCAATATCAATCAATGAATTCTATTATTTATAAATGCAAGAAGTATAGTAACACTCTGAAAAATAGCATTACAAAAAAATATATTCTCAAATGTAACTGCAAAATTAAAACTGACAGAATATTCTCATTCAAACCAGGGGGCGCACATGCTGCTTTGTATCCCAGGTAGAAAGAGTCGCTTCCAACATCGAAAATTTCATGATAATTCGAAATATGCTACTAAACTTCAGGAGACGCGTTGGAAGCAACTCGTACAACATGGGAGACAATGACGGATGTTTGCAGCATTGACGAGAAGAATAGTGTGCCAGTTTTAATTTTTTATTTAAACCTAACTACACCTAATCTTTTGTTTCAACTCCATTGTTGGCATTAATTGTAAATACATTCGTATTTTTTACATGCCACCCCCATTCGATGTCCTCCGTTAGAGGTAGCAACATCGTCCGGTCACTTTTTGCTTCAAAAGGTATTGGAGCCGACCCGGCTCGGTGACTCATTCGGTTAGACGCGATCGTACTGTCCGGAAAGCCGGTGGTTCGATGCTTGACCGTCTCACCACCGAGCATGCCCTTCAGCAAGGCACTTCGCTGGTAGCTGTAACATTGAACAGATTAGATCAGATACCCAGTCACTACAAAGGTCCGTGCCTAACGGTTGTTGGTTATAAACCCCCGGGTAGTTCACGGACAGGCCATAGCGAATAATAAAAATCTTAAAAAGGTATTGGAACCGATTCAAGTGAGAAGATATAATTTGGAGGCATCTGAAATTTTACTATTTTTCCACATTATTTCTGAGATATAGCGTTTTCAACAATCTCTTGCTTTGCTGTTAAACACATTGTTTATTTAGAGTTTTAAAACCCCCTGATTTGCCTTATATAAAGTCTCTGTACTTGAATGAAAATTTTTTCGTTTTGCCCTCCATGTTTCAAACAAGTCCTATAAATCATAAGAAATAAACATGAAGAAAAGTGAAAGAACTGTTGAAAGCAATCAAAACTTAGTTTTCGCTAGTCTTCCCACGCTTGTTTGAATGTTTCATTCGAGAGTTGCATTTAAATTGATAATAACGATTAATTCTTCTATATTCACAATTCTTGATCACTGTTTGATTCGCAATTATTTTGTTTTGCTTAACCACCAATCAAAAATTATAAGAAGCAATCAAGAAGTAATCATTACTGTTGTCAATCATAGTTAAAACATGCCTATGAACACAGCAATCACATCAAGACAAAATAAAAAAAGAACACACTTGGTATACATACGCATATAGAAATAACACACATAATTTCCATAATAAATTACTATCCTATTACATTTCAACTAAAGCAGACGTTAAAATATGAGAACAGTCATTGCTCGACTGAGATTCTAATGAAGGATATCATGCATTCAGAAGTGATGACTAAGCTCAATCCAACTAAGTCACACCCGGAATTAAAAACAAGACTAATTATATTGTAGAACGTATTCATCACAATAAGCACACACGACAAAGATCGGAGAAACTGTTTCAAGTACAAATCAAACATATCCCAACCGTGGAACATAAAAAATATCACCACTGTCATTCAGAAAATAGCTTTTAATTCGAGCTCATTTAGACATAGGCCGTCGAAAAATTGTGACACCTAGTCTATCACTCGATTTCTGAAGGGGATGTGAACAAATACGACACAACAGTGCAGAATGAAGTGACAAAGTAGACACTTTCCAATGACTACCTCATACCTCCCTCCTCTATTTACCGGCATGTTCGTTTAATAGTTGGACAAATAATAATTTTGCAGTAATTTCTGAAATTGAGATTAACTTCTGGCAAGGCATGCCGTTCCAGATTTTTGGACCCATGTAACGTAATGACTGTTGGCTTACAGATTTTTTCATTAAAGGTTGGACCGAACTTGAGGAATTTCATCTATTACCTGAATTTTTTTTTCAAACATATCGTCGAAACATTTTGTCAAGGAATTGGTGTGGAAATCATACATCGTGTCAGCTATTTCAAACGAGCAGATATCTTATACTTTAAAAATTTTTAAGTGATTTATAATTTTCACTTCTTTTCCTTATTAGACACCATTCTCATGAACCGATTACATGTACTCTACAAACGAGATAATAGAAATTTATTTCCATGAAGCCAGACTGACCCACAATTGGTATCTCTGTTAATATTTTTCACTTCTACAAAAGAAGTGGGTCTAAGATACATCGAGGTTGGACATGATTTGTCAAGAAATGAAAAGCGAAATTTTGAGTAGTTTAGAGGAGGCATTCGATCAATTTCTGCACCACCGCAGAGAAGTGCTCATTGAACTTGACTGTAACGCTATTAGTATCAGCAAAAAACCCACAGATGGATCCGAGTTTACTTTCACTCTGCCAAGCAGATTATCTACCATTTTCCCAACAGCCTTTATGTTTCTTTGTTCCTATATGATCGAATTCTGACCTATAATATTGTTTTTTGCAACATGGGAGGAGTTCATATTATTGATTCCTACATTTGCATTTGTTGTAGACCACCCTTCCAATTTCAGATGTGTTTAAGCTTTTGCTTGACTCTTTTGAGCTTACATAAATCGCCATTGTACCATTGCTTATTAGCATTTTTTTAATTTCACACCTGGAAAGGAAATTTGATTGGTCGCCAAAACGCCCATAGCATACGTTGAAATATTCTTGCGACAATTCAAGTTGTCCCTTCATATCATTGGCGACTTTTCTTAACTCGGATAGGCAAACTAGTGTCCAGTTGTAAGTTCATTCTAATTTTACCACTGAAATCATTTGGGATCGAATACATCAGAATATTCACAATGCAAATCCACAAACCTCTTTTTTCCATGATAGTATGCCGTCTGGATCTATTTTGACACATTGAAATGATTTTTCTGGAACTGACTTGTGATTTGTCGACTATACATTTTGACTCCACACAGAGCGTATTTCGGCATGGCACAATATTCACACGTCTGTCAGTGAATTCCGATAAGAAATTCCTTTTCATTAGTTAATCTATCTAGTCAGAAACTGATTGAACAGTGCGCGCACCTACCCATTCTAGACCAGATTGCACGTGCGATTCTATAGCAAGATCAGTGTTGTATAAAGAATCATTTTCCAGTTTCACCTCATGAATATCACCTGGAAGCAATACTATCGATCTTGGGGTCTGTAGTATATAAGGATTTTAAGGATTCACACAGGGGTTCAAAACAAAAATCTTGCAAACCTTGCAGCATTCGACGACTAAAAAAATTGATGGAGATTGCGCCGATTTTTCAGATATGGAATCCGAGATATGCCAACATTTGACCTCTTTGAAAAACAGCTTCAATTCGCAATGTACCATTTTTGATAATACTACTCCTTGAATTGTCCAACCGTTTGAAATAGATTTATCAAGAATTGACGACAATGATCAATGTAAAGACAAGTTGATTGATCTTCAGTCAACGACATCCCTTGGTTTCTTGTTCTACTCAAATAACGGCGACATTTCCAGGTTTTGGAAGCGCGCGTTTGAAATTAATATGCCTTTAACAGTGAGATAAAGAGAGGGAGAGAGAAAGAGAATTTATTATTTCGTCAACCAGAAATGCAATACATAATACATTAAATTGTAAGTAGATACACAGCATATGTATTTCGGTACAGACTGGGGAGTGGCGATACGACCAGTTGGTCCGCAAAGTCTACCGTCGCCCATTCCTGCCAAATATACACGAAAAAGGTGAAATAAACTACAATAATCTTTGTACCCACAAATGATGACACTTTTTAAGAAATTTGCCACATCTCATTTATCACATAGCAGTCAGACACATTGGTGTTCGCATTCTAAAATTCAACACAGACACCAACATGCCCGGAAAAATACCTAGAAAATTTGCGAAAGAGAACAAAAAGGAGGTAATCGAGGCAAAATAATAAAATAGAATAAACAGAGAGGAACATCATAGCTGTTTAACTATAGTAGTTCAAGTAAAAAATAGTAGATCGTCTAAATACTATCAATACTTTTTATGATACTATAGTTAGTAATAAATCGTTTATCAACCACTTATCACTGTGATTACGGATTTTCTACACTCATGAACATGGAACATGGAAAAAATCAATCTCGATTAGTCGTTGATGACGATATACGTGTTGCGCTTTCGAAATACCCAAACCTGTGAATAAAAAGCAACCTTAAGCCTCTCATGGATTTTAATAAATAATTGCTTTAAACATTTTCTGCTTCGCTGCAATTCTTGAAGCTTGATATAATTTTGTTCAAATATACATAAGCTAAATTTTCTTTCGGGATGTTGGAAATTGGGCGTAAATTTAGCCGTTGGCCGGCTAAAGGTTGGTTGGAAACGATGCATAATATCGAATGAGGGAAATCGGGAGGGAAAGTCGAGTCCGCACGAGAGAGAGAGAGAGTTTTACGACTTCCAGAGCGATAGTCGAAACATACAGATTACAGCTCGTAGGGAAAGCTCTATCTCGACCCATTGATCACTGCGCCTCTAGCGGTAGTAGGGGCGATTCCTTAGCAACGAAGACGCGCGTACCTCACTTACCTATTACTACCCCGGACGATCACGATGGACCTAACGGAAGACGAAATTCTCGAAATATTCGACAACGTAAGTATTGAAACTACTCAACGAGAGGCAAACTGAGCGCAAGGGGACGATTTGCTGCCCGATTAAGTATCATTACGAAAGCGCTTCAACTATGCATCTTCGTAGTCATATGCGCAGGATGGAATCCCATGGGAATGATTTCATACAAGGAGTTTGCTGATTTTTATCTGCCAAATAATATAGTACGCTACACCCTTATATGCGCAAGCCCTCGCAAATGTGAGAAATTTCTACTTACCTATATTATCTTGTAATTCCTAGCAAATATCAGAACAAATCTTACAGCTTTGATTTAATTTAAACTTTCTTTTAGGTTTTGTTTGCTTTCCTGATAGCTCTGTGATGTTATATCTTTATTTGTATCGCGTCTTGTGTCGACAGAGGTGTCGAAATAAACTATGTCTATGGTCTAATTGAAGATAAATTCCCAAATCACATACCAGGGATGGCTGAAACCAAATATTTTACCATTTTTAATACCTTATTAAGAATATCCGAATTTGAAATAGCTATCTAATACTCTCTAATGCCAGCCTTGTGGTTGATGAGAAAACTTAACCACATAAAGCAAAATTGAGTATGGGCCGCAATTTCATTTACTTGAACGGAAATAACATTAATGGGGGCACTAACATGCTACTGATTTTCTGTCAGCCTGCTTTTTTATATGCCACTATTCGGAAAAATATTTATATTAGGAATTTCATTTTGGTTAATATGCTGATTTTCGAATATATTCAATTGACATCCCTGTCATATACTCTAATTATGACAAGTTGACAAAATTTTAGGACACCCTTCAACAATATGAGCAATACGATTGATGCAAAACAGATTGCCCACAAACTATAGTGGCTGTGTTGTCTGTGAGTTTGGTTTGATTTCAAGTAATTTTATGGTATATCTTCGGGCAGTAAAATATTCAAAGGGCCCACACAGATGAGAGATCAAGCGAGGATCAAGTTTTGCTGTGGACGTGTATGAGCTGAAAGAGCCGCCCACCTTCATAGGATTTTCAACTGACACGATAAACAACCTGCCTGAACTATAGGCTAGGTAAGACAGACGAAAGCCACAGTAGTTTTTACGCCGAAAGAGATAAGTTGAACACTAAAGAAAAGTGTCTTGGATCTAATTCAAATTCAGTGTTTCAGTATTAACAACATTGACCTGTTGACTGTGTACCGTAGTCTAGCTGGAAATGTCTGAGATTTCTTGTGTCATATTATAACGAATAGGTTAGGCTGAACATCCTACAAAGAAGCGGGAATTGTAATACCTATATGTGAATGTTTTCGCAAACTAGGTATGAATGGATTTATCCTTGAATATGACCATAAAAAATTGCCTAAGACCTTTTAAAAACGCACAAAACTACATTCTGGCTTCGGATGTTAACCGTAGCCTGACAGACATTCAGTTTTTCCCCTTTATGTTACTATGTGGTAAGGCATGCCGAAACATGTTGTTTTGTTTCTGAATAAAATAACTTTTTGCTTCTATTTCAGATGCTTGTACTCAGGGAGATACTGCACTGGGAAGACGTTTCATCCAATTGTTAATATGTACCCAAACAATTGTGAAGGCATTCGTTTTCTAATGTCTGTGCAAGCTTATGCCCCCTGCTTTGGCAGTCACCCTGGTTAATATCGATAACGACGGACAAGTACAGAAAATTTATTTTTGAAGGCTTACGTCGCACTTTGTGTCTTAGGCCAAATAAGTCCTGTACGAACAGCATGTCTCATAATCATAATGTGCTTCTTATTATTGTGTATTTGTGATGTATTTATTTTGAGACGAATAAACATACATACATCCATGACAAAATAAACGCACTACGATGAAAAACCATATGACCCCAGTACTGTGTGCAGTACTGTGCCGTGCTTTGACAGGATTTAACCATATTACCGCTATGTGTCGCTGTTTGCAACTCGGCGCGCCTTTAACTAAAATAGGAGTTGCCATACTAGCTGTAGTTTGTATGGTCGAAATATCCTATTAGGTACCGTTCTGGACCTGTGGACAGGTGAATGAATACCTGGAGAACTATAAAGTGAACTCGGGCTCAAAGGTATTCCAGCGTTTGTTATGAAACTCGAGATTCGTAGTCACGTGACCCACACACCACGGATGTAGTAAAATCCCTGTTTTTACAATATATTTCAGTATAGTGGCATATAGAAATAGTTTCTGTTACGAAAGCCAGGTAAAATAGACTGACTAATCATTTTTCGCTGTTTAGTGTTTAAATTATTATAGTTTCATGGAATAAGGGAAAATATTCATTGAATAACCTTCAACTTCTTTCTCAGACCGGAGAATGTCACCTCTCATCCGCTACTCAGACATCCGAAGAATATGAGTCTGTGAGTTGTGCAGTGTGAGTTTCATCAGAAGAAAATTAGCAAAGGAGCAATGTTCCATAACATCTTGCTTAAAATCATCAACACTGCTATGAAATAGCAGTGTTCTGTTTTGATGGCCTCGATGCCCTTTTGTCCATTTGATGAAAATGACATTAGCATTTCAGACACCTGGAGAAAACAAAATTCTGCCATACTGTTTCATGCAGTACCTTGTTGTCTCTGACCTTATGGCAAATCACACAGTTTTTGTTCAAATTACGAGTGATGATATCCGACAAAATCGGTGATTTTTTTTGTTTTTATAGCATTATTACCGGTACCATACTAATTTAAGGCAGTCGTAGGTATACAGGTGGCCTATATATATCACACTCGTAGCTATGGTTATTCTGTATCCGTACACTAGCGAAATGTGCCTAGCCGATAAAAGAGTCCTGACAGATTATTAGTCGAATGTCAAGATAAGATATCAAAAAAAAAACCTACGACGTAATCTGTTATCAATTTTCATCGGTAAACGTGTAAAGTGGCTGATAGAGGTCTTTTAGGCTAAATGATACTTTTATCTGATTTGATGCTAACTGATCTATAACGCAGAGGAGATGCGAGCGCAGAGATAATATTGGTTACAACGAATTAGAGCTAACGCAAAATAACACTACAATTATTATACGGGAAACTTTCGCATACCAATACCAGAGCAATGAAATTTTGTCCTATACTGTATACTGATACAGGATACTATAAATGTGCAGTACTATCTATTACCATATTATCATTATTTTATTCTTTTTGGTTTTAACGTTAGCTAATATCCAGGTATTCACAACTCTGTAATTCACCTCTGCAGAATGTACATGGTTGTACAAAATTTGTTGCTTTTTGTTGGATGTATTTCAGTATGTTCTGCTCAAGAAAAATGGTTTCAACAAACTCTTGATCACTTTGATTATGAAGTGAGTTTTCATCTATTACTATTTTATCAGTTCATACGAATAACTGTTGTTGTAGATTTTAGAATTCTTTAGTATTATGACTACATATTCTTTAATTGATAAATTAGATAGGAAAATCATGCAATATTATTTTTTCAAATATTGTACAGAGCTTCGTACCAGTACGAAAATAAATTCAGTCAATTTCCGTTTATCGTTCTAAATTTTATACCAGTGTGAAAACGAGTATGATTCCAGAGTTCCAATTAGCAACAATTTCGAACAATTCCAACTGCCAATTTCAAAAACAGCCTTGTGTGTAAAATCTAAACCACCACATGTCACCAACACAGATCATCTTGAATCAAAGTTATTCAGTTTTATGCTAACTGGTTTAAAATTCAGGAGAGTAAATCTGATATGCGACATAGCTCATTTGAAGCAAACCAAGTTGATAATGTATATTTTTTGTTGTCGTATCTTCCACCACCTTCAAGCATTACAAAATTTAAAAAAAATCTTTTGATGGGCATGCACTTGTCTTATTCGTGCCCATGATTTGGTTGTAAAACGACATAAATGTTAAATAAAATTTATTTTCAAATTTATATGATTTATAAAATTTTGTTTATATATGGAAATGTAGCTTTATTTTGTGATGATATTAACCTAAATTTGGACATGTTGAATGTTATCAAAGGATTTTTATTTTCATATTGTCTCTGTTTAGCGTAAGAATGTTAAGCACACTGATCATTTATTTTTTCAGAATCACCAAACCTGGAATCAAAGATATTTCATGACAACTGAATATTATCGGCCTGGCGGACCAGCTTTTCTACAAATCGGTGGCGAGGGACCTGAAAATCCAATATGGTTAAAACAAGGTCATTGGATTGAAATTGCAAAAGAAGTTGGTGCTGCTTGCTTTATTTTAGAACACAGGTGAGTCTAAAACAAAATCCCAGAACTTCGCTCCTATAATGCATTGCAATGACTGGAGTCTGCCCCGGGTAAATGGGACATCTTTCAAGATATTTACACACTTTACTTTAAATGAAATTGCATTGCAGGTTTTATGGAGAAAGTCATCCCACGAATGACACAAGTGTCGAAAATTTGCAGTATTTATCAAGTGAACAAGCGTTGGCTGATTTGGCCAAGTTTATCACCAACATGACAGTAAAAATGAAATTGAATACTTGGATTACATTTGGTGGTTCATATCCTGGATCTCTATCACTGTGGGCAAAATTAAAATATCCACATTTAATTCAAGGTAGATATGACAAGCCTGTATGTATGTAGAAAGTAAGATAATTGGCTGCTTTTGAACCTTCTTAAAGAAGAAAACTAATAAAAAGTAAATTTTGCATGTTCTCCTCGAGCATGTGTCACAGATGAACCGTGCCGATTCAATCTGTCACTCATGCTCAGCCTGATGATGCTTGGATGTATTTTTATGACTAAGATTTTATAATTGGCATGACCGTTTAATAAATATAAGCAAATAGGTGGTAAAAACTATAATGTTGTCGTATTCGACCTTGTTGAATAGATTGTTTCAAGTTTTAAAGTTTCAAATACGCATGATCTTTTCTTTAAATATATTTTTTCTTTAAATGAACAGGAGCGATGTCTGCCAGTGCACCATTACTTGCAAAATTGGATTTTTTTGAATACAACGAAGTCGTAAACAGGTAAATAAAATGGATAATAGTATAAATTATATTAAATGATATTTCAAGGGGATCATGAATTTTATCAGGTTGTTATGTCTAGTCCGTTATGGTTAGTGGGTAGTATATTTTTCAGATTATGTTAGAATTTTGATGAGGTAGCATTCATTTTAAAGCTTACAGGCATTATGTGAATTCTATTACGGTAAATTATACTATGTAAGATATATGTATTTGTGTTGCATTGCAGCAATAAGGATATAAACACAATGGTTTTTAAAAAAGATTCGATAATAGTTAGACTCTTCACTTCAGATCACTAACAGATTATGGATCACCAGAATGTGTTGAAAGTATTCACTCTGCAACAAGCATGGTTAACACATTACTGCAAAGTGAAACTGGTCGACAACAACTTACAAAAATATTTAATCTCTGTGAACCATTGACAACAGATGATGGGGAATATTTCCAAAATGTTATCGCAGATTCCATCGCTGAAACTGTCCAATATAATCGAGATAATCGTGCTTTCGAAGGAGCCACAGGTAATAAGGTATCAGGCAAATGAAAATCAGAAATTTTTCAAAATCATTTTTACGTCATTTGCACATACCTAATTAAACAAGTTTCCACATAGCTTTTCTGATGGTGCAATATATTACTGTATATGAATTATATAAACAAGTCTTTCACTTTTGAATAACTCTTGATTTATCTTGAGATTGATTCAATACTCATAGATTTGAATGCTCATTGAGTTGATTTGGTGTTATTCAATAACAATTTTGAGCAACTACTTCGTCGTTTTACATGTTTTTTTAGAAATTTGCCCAAAAAAGAATATGATTATAAGACTTCGCCATGAATTTTTTTTTAAATAAAATCAGATTCAGGAAGTTGTAGTTCAGAAATAATTGTACCGGTATATGAAAGTGGAAAATCTGCTGTTATCATTAAAACCTATTCATGATTTATTTTCTAATACAGATGGGAATGTAACAATATCTGTGATATGTGATCATATGACTGACAAATCGTTAGGAAGTGAGTTAGAACGCTATGCAACTATTCCATCATTGTTTGGGAATATTGACAGGAAGAGATTGGTACGTTATTGACTAATCATTAACTTATGATGTCATCTTTTGTAGATATTTTGAAATTTTATGAAAGGCCTACAAACGTAAAAAATTTACGGTGAGTACGAGTAAATCTCAATGTTAGAGTTATCCTAAAATGATATTCGTTTTGCAAAAATCTTCATACATACAAATAGGAATGCAGTTTGACAGTTTTCTGAATTTATTTGAAAAAAATTCAGTGAAAAAAACAGTCTAAAACCACATGTTTTTTTTGGTTGATGTCAGAGGCTGCTTAAATTTTCAAAACATGTTTGTCATTCGAAATCATTGGCTCTCCTGCTTATTCTAGCTTAGGAAGTTGTTGGGAATTCGCTTTCATCCACACATTGCTAATTGTTCCACATGTGTTAGCACCGTTATGATTCCTCCAAGGATTGTTGGAAATCTCACTATTTCTTTTAACCACATCTACAAACAACTACTAGAATGATACAGAGAATGAAATGTTGTGGTTTGCCATGCTTTCTACCTTTTATGGAGTCATATAATAATTTTATATTGATAACACCATTTAGTTCATCACTTTTTAGTTTTCTCGAAGATACAAAATTCAATTGAATGGAAAGAATAAGTGTGTTGATGCAAGCTACAAAAATTTTATTGAATCTTTGAAAAAAGTTACTTTTGATGCTGGCCGAACTTGGACATTCCAGGTGAGTGATGAATTATATACCGAATGTGTTAGTTTTGGAAACAAATTAAGTCAGTTTCAGCACAGAAAACCTGCAACAAGAAGTTTGTCCTGCACAAGCCACAAATGGATTGTGCCCTAGCGGTGGGATCTATCGGTGACCCATGTTTCTCAAAAATATGTGACAGAATTTTTAATTGATTTATACTATATTTCAGACTTGCACGGAGTTTGGATGGTTTCAATCCACGGACAGTAGGAAGCAACCATTCATTGGGTTTCCAGTTGGTTTGTTTACAGACATTTGTATTAAAGTATTTGGATCATCATTCGACTCGACAAATATAAAGAATGGTATTGCCGAGACCAATGCAAACTATGGTGCGAGGAATGTTGCTAAAGTAATTACGAATGCAGTTCTTTTTAATGGTGGTGTCGATCCATGGCATGCCATGTCTTATATTACTGGTAATGATGTCGCAAGATTCAATAAGGTACAATTATCTAGCCAGAGTCCGACGTTCCATACCATTTTTGTTCCCAGTTCAGCTCATTGTGCAATAATGTATCCTGATAAACCTGAAGATCCAATTGAACTCAGGAAAGCTCGTGCTCAGGCTGCTATGTATATAAAATCATGGCTTGGTAAGAAGTGATGTTTTCTTACTAATGAATCGATCGCAAGCTTTAACTCATACATGACAAATGGATGTTTTTGATCAGTTTGTCAGAGCTCTTTGAGTTACCAGACTAATCCACAAGTTATGTGCAATCATGATTTATCATTTTGATTACTTAAACTCCATTATATTGCAATGTTTTTTTCATATATTTTCATCAAAATAAACACAATGCATTGACTTATGGGAACAGTGTTTAGAAATTTATGATACCCTATGCCAATAATTCAAAACCTTCTGATAGTGCTAGAACTGTAAAATGAGTGAAAACAATACCTTCACTACAAATACGATGGCACAATTTTGGAATGTGGTGACTCCCCTCAAAACGTTGTTCAAAGTTTGGATAGGATTATTTGGCATAGAAGATAGTGATTCTAATTACTCAACCAGTGATGTGCAAACAATGTTTTCATTTTTTGCCATCCTTTTAAATAAATGTCTATACAGACGTTCTTCATCAGGGCAGTGGAAAGGTTAAGTATCGACATTACTATATACTGAAAAGGGGTCGGTTGTTCTAATGTAAGCTAGTAACTAAAGATAAAATATTTGAAATTTCTGGATTAAAAGGAGAAACATAAAAGGCTAAAAGATAAATATCTAATCCTATCAGCGTTGAAAGATAGTCTGATAAGCTGCAGCAAACATGCAAGTCTTCTTATCATTCATTGTCTGTGTTATGCTTTTGATATGAAATGATTCTAAAAGCAGTCTTTTCTTGTGATGATAGGACATAATGAACGGTACAGAAACGTTACTAGTTGGTTTGTCCTCTTTTATCTGTTCTGTCCAGACAGGTTTGTGTAAAAAGTGCTTAGGGTAACCGTCAACTCTCAAGGTCTTTTTTACTAAATTGATCTCCCTTTCATCTGAAACTAACGTTTTGGTGCGATTGATGAGGCTTCTGACAGCTGTGTTGGGATGGTTAGATTGGAAATTGGGTGCCGATTAGTGCGAGTAGGCTTTAAATGATAACATCCCTTCTGGTAATGATTACATCTAAAAATGCAATAGAACTACTCTCTCTTTTTCCATGGTGAATTTAATGTTCTAAGCAGAGCATTAACAAAATATTTGGAATACGGCCAGAGCTTTAGCTCGACAGTAATTATTGTTGGGAAATCCTTATGAATGCTGCCCGATCAAGTCCCACCATCATGAACATGACAAAAACAAACAAGAAATTCTCTTGATTTATTTGTTGATAGTGTTTTGTTTCTCAACTCACGATAGAAAGATACAGATTGATAACACGTATGATTTAATATCAAACAGAAAATAAAACAAATGAATAAAATAATATTAAATATATCAAAAATTGTAGGTTAATAAAGTTTGACTGCCAATTGGATTGATACAAAATCAGAAAAATCTGTGCTGGGAGAATTTTAGTGTGTGAACCGCTGTGGGTCAACTTCACAAACATGAGTGTAATCCACCAGCAAGTCTTACTGATTAAATAAGAGGCAACATTTTATACAATGGTGAAAACGGGTTAGAGAACCATGTACAACTATTTCGAAACATCTGCCTCCATTTAGATTTTAATTGGGAACTTGGGCTCAGATCAGGAACTGTAGGAGTGAAAAATTAAGTTTTGATTCAGTCATGTCTTGAGATATCTCTCGTATTTGTATTCTTGGGTCCATTAGTTTTAGTAAAACAATCGTGTTCTGATTATTTCCAAAACTGCTTATAGTAGAAAAAGTATCTAATGGAGTTCCTGAATGGCTGTACAAAGTATCCTTATCAGAAATTTCTGTCCAGACTGGTTACATGTATGTCACGGAGGCACGGTCCATCTGTGGCACATACTTGACAACACTCGATTAGGTAAGAATGTAGCATAACCATTGTAGAACAGGCAATGCACACTTCCGGTAAGGAGGAACTTTTCTATTTTTCATGATTTATTTGTTTAAATTTTCATCTATCCCGTTAGTCAAGCATGTGCTGCTGACCATCAAATTTTGCTCTAATATTGACCAATACATGCAGGAACATGCAAAAATTGAGATAACATTTGTATATCACTATAATTTAGCTGCATGACTACTGTGAAGCAAACTGTGCATGCCAGCCAGTCATGTATTACAAAAATGGTTGGATGTAAATTATCAACTAACTAACTCACACATTATCAAAATAGTTTTAATACTGCCATATAATTATTCTAAAATGCTGATTGTGCCCAGACCAGTACCATGCCTGATCCCATCAGAGTGAGTTGATGTTTTCTGTGCTGTCAGACTTCTCAGAAAAATATAGTGCAAGTTTCAATGTAGAAAATTCCACCAAGCAAACAAAATTTTCTAAAAATTTGAACACAAAACAAAGTAGGAGGTGGTATAAAATAGTTATCAAATAATAAACAATGAAATCGAAAAAAAAAATTCTTTCAAATATTTGATTCTTCGTCCAATCAGGAGTCGATAATAAGCAAATTCGAGCACAAAAACCTTCCCAATCGGGAACATTCGGACAATCGTAACTTAAAAAGAAGTTAACAATATGTATTGAAGGATGTCTGAATCGAAATTCAGATTATAGTTATTGATATATGTTTGTTTACATGTGCATATTTTCAATTTTAAAGCGACAAAATCAGGTGTAGTCAAATACTTCATTATGTATTTTCAATTAAATTTCAAAACCTTTTTTTATTTGATGTGATTTTCAAACTTCTACAAAGACATTAGGCTCGAGTGCGTAACATCATAATTAGCTTTCAGTCTGGAGAGCAAAAAGCAATGAATGCTTGTCTAATTATAAAAATGGACAAACAGGACAACTCTGTTCAGCAACTGCATTAGAGGTGACATGATTGCCAAACCACATTGATCGGATTTGACAGGTCTAATAAATGATCAAGAAGATAGAAAATGCATGAAAATTTGTCAAAAAATTACGCAATTAAAATCTCAATCACACAAGAAGTTTGTAATGAGTTTCCGTAATCGGACAATCTCCCTGTAAATCAGCAATATATCTATTTTTGATTTGACCATTGGGCACCTTGAGTAGAAAAATTCACTTTACTGAACAGATACTGACAATAAGAATAATTTGAGGTCGGAACAGAATAAGACAAAGCTAGAAGAGTTATGGCAATAAACAACTATACTTTTTGCTCTCCAAGATATAGAGTTTAAAAGGATATTATGATCATACTCTGGGACAGACAAGTTGGGAAAATTTACCAAATATTCAGCGAAGAAAATATTGCTTTACAGGCAATACATAATTAATGAGTCAAAATAAAAAAAAATAATCAGTCAAGAGTGCCAGGAATGTAAACAAAAGGAATGTTTCAATTATATCAGGTTTTTTACTCAATTTGAATAACATTGAAATTGCTAGATTATCAGTTAAATACATATTTTTTATGGGACAAGAGTTATACGACACATTTACATAATTTACACCAGTGCGAACCTCACGCCAAGAATTATGTTTTGTCAAGCCTGAGTCACAGATGGATCGCACCTTGGCGGCGTGCTCCATCAGTGAATCAAACATAACAAAACATGTTTTAACCAAAATTTTCTGACTAGGTGAATAATACGGTATATCATTCTTATAGAGAACAAGGTAGTATTCAATTCACAAGAATGCTGAATGGTCAACAATATACCGTCATTGCGATTTCTCTATTGATTTATAAACGTTAAATATGACGAAACCCAAAATTCATGAATGGAACGCGCAACTGACAAATGATTTTCTCATCAAATAATCAGCTCTAATTTGGTAAGTAACTCAGATAAGTGAGCAAGGTCTTATATGATTGGACGCTCAAATTTTGATAATGTAGAACGCACTTGACGTTCGGTTCATCAAGTGATGAAAAAGACCTACCAACCTGACATAACGGAATTCTAACCACAGGAACATTACGGTTACTTATGTTTGGGGGGGCATGATAATACTCTCCCACAAGTCTAGATAGGATATGTTCCTGCTTCAAGTGCAACTGTGGTAAACAAAAATAATATCATCACAGTATAGTAACAGAAGATAATTTATCCTGGGAAATAACATTTTTGTTTTCACCCATCTGCACTGCATTGTTTGGCATCTTACTCGAGTCCGGATTCTGAATGACCTCGTTGGAGTTTTTATTATCTCCATTAGCTTTATATGTTAAAATTTCGATACCATTAGTAGAATGTTCACTGTTGACTGATTGTGTCGTGACGGCAGGGAGACCTGTTGTTTGATTGGATGTGGAATTACATGGGATCCCACTACCATCTCGCAAGTTATTATTGTTTATGTTTTTGCTCTCAGTGACACTTGATGAAGAAATAGAATCTTTCTCTTCAGATTTACCTTGTTGAGATGAAGAATCGGATCCTGTACTCAGGTCATCTCCTGGGCTAGCAAGAGTGGAGTCTCTACTCGCATCGGAACAATTTGAGAGCTTAGACTCAGATTTTTTTAGAACATTTTCTTTCAAAGGAATTTTAGAAATGGTCTTCTTCACCAACAAGGCCGGATGTAACCCCGGCTTCTTTGAGATGAGTGAGAACAGTCGATGCTTCCTTTTGAGCAGATTTGAGTAGGTCCAAATGCCCTCTTATGACACTGCAATTCCATGCAAAATCCCACTCAGAATTCCCACCACCAATGTTGAGACTAGGAGTGCGTTTCTTATCTTTTTTCTTCAGCTTCTTGGAACCTGGACTTCCTGTTACTCGTGTTGTATCAGAAAGAATCCCTGGTGTTATGTTCAGGAGTGAAGGTAAAGTCTGAACATGAAAAATCATTATTTAGTAATATTATGTAATTTGCTTCATTAACCTGCAGTTCCTTCATTCAACTTCATTGAATATTATAAATATAGCAAAAATAAACAATTGAGCAATATAAGGTGGAGATGAATTCATTAATTTCATGAATAATTTTGGGTTTAAGTTAAATAAATATTTTGTGAAATAAAATGCAAATCCATATATCTTTATAATCATTCTATTAAGTTTAAGTTAAATAAATATTTTGTGAAATAAAATGCAAATCCATATATCTTTATAATCATTCTATTAAGTACATAGGCATACGATTTCCAGTTTTTGTGAATAACACAGAAACTTAACTGAAAAAAGTGCAATGGTTGACGCAAAATAGTGAACAAAATCACATCTTATTGAAATGTCAAAAAAATTTTTTTTTCACCAAAACGTGTTTAATCAGGCATGGGATGTGATGGGATGGGTGTTGCCATTCGCCAAATTGACAAAACTTTTTTAGCGGAAATATCATGAGTATGATCTCGTATTTGAATACCAAACAGTATTACTCACCTCATGATATTTGAGAGCTTCTTTATGAATTAGAGACAATGTTTCTTGACATTTAGTTGCGTTTTCAACAACAAATCTGGCATCATTAACAAGGGACTGGAATCCAGCTAATACCTTTTTCCACATATCACTGGATGACTGTGTCTGTGTTGCCATATTATACATTTCCAACGTCGGGCAGTCATTTTTAAAGACCATTTTAAGTGCAAATTTCCCTGTGGCGTCAGTTCTTAAGTTTAGACTTTCATATGATCCCCTATTTGCGTTTTTAGCAAAACTATTTTTGTCTCGTAATTTTGGAGTTCCTTGAGATCCTACGCCATTGACAGGAGAGTAAGAGTTGGGATTTTGATCTAAACTCGCTTTTCTTGATAATTTTTTGCTGATGTTGTTTTGTTGAGATTCGACAGAAGCTCGAAGTGCTAGATTCCTTACACATTGTTTCACTGAACTTAATGCTGGAAGTCCACAAACTTCCTGTAATATAAGAAGGTATTAAGATTTATTATCATAAATCAATTTCTCTCGTCTTTTCGCAACTCGTCATGTTTGTGACACATGCTGGATACTTTATAATTTCAATTCGATAATAAAATTGTGCAGAAGGCAGGGGATATTTTGGAAGACTTTGCAGAAAAATGGCAAAACTAGTCTAAATTGGCACATTTTGAGCGCTGTGTTTTTTGGACGCCAAATGGTAAACGCCATGTCGCTAATCATACTAGTGGGCATAGGTAATGCTTTGGTGAGGCCTTCCAATCCAAAGTCTTATATATATATATATATGTGTGTCATCTGTTATAGTAAGATCCCACTTGTTGTTATGACATGCACATGTCAATTGTTGAAAAACCTTACTCTGTCTACGTATGTTGTGCATTTGCTAAATATGATTACTTTTATTTATTAGGTAGACTTTGGAAACCTTATGAACTATTTTATCCAGGTTATACATCCAAAGACGTGGAATTTCAACCAATAACACGATAAACTTTTTTTTCGTACATGGCACGTTTCTTGTAGTGGTTACTAGTTTGAACATAAATGTGATCCAAAATATACCAGGACTTCTGTGTATAAACATTTGTTCTATCACCATCGTCCTTATTAAGAACGCCACGTTTGGCTCCACTATTTAACTATATCAATCAACTATATACATTTCAATAGTCAATTCTGCGATTCCATATGATTCAAGTTAAAACAAAACGATGTCATACATTTTTTTTACAAATTACCTGAATAAATCAAGATTTTCAATGATTTGAGACTAAATTCAAAAATAAATGTATTCAAAAGTGGCAAACTTAGTCTTAATTTTATTTTAACCATTCTTGATGAAACAAAATTTTTCAAAAGTGCATGAACATACCTTGAAAAATGATAAAGATTGATGAAGATTTTCCTTCATTTCACCGGCATCCCTGAGTGGAGCCGAAGCAGTTTGAAACGTTTCATCAATTTTTTTGACTCCGACAATTCGCATCGCTGCCGCTCTCTCTCTTCTTGCTTGCTGTTGTTGTTGTAACTTTTTGTTGCGTTTTAGCAACGCACTAGAGGATGAAGATCGCTTGCCTGAAAGTTTGAACGACCCAGATGATATCGAGCCTGTGCTCGATGGTGGCATAGGTCCTGGACTGCTGACAGTGTTTGGCATGTTGGGCATAGAATTGGAATGAGATAGTTGCATACTTCCATCAGTGACTGCAATGTGAACAAACAATGTCGCATCATCGAGTGGTTCATCAAAAATTGATCGTAATCTTAGATGACGATATCCAGGACGTAAACAATCAAATGGTATTGTATATTGACCTGAGTATAAAAGGAAACACAGAATATAATTTTAGATGATGCTATATAAAAGAAATGATTTAATGTATATGAAAAATCATCATTTCTACTTTTTTGGAGAAAATAATCAAAGGCAAAGTAGAATATGACATGGTACACTGATCAATAGTTTCTATTGTTATCATGCATACTAAGTCACAATGAAACATAAAATGCATCATGATATATCAAGAAATAACAGTTAAGTTAAATTATCACAGTGAATGTATAGTATAGATCTAACTGTTCCACAGCAAACATTAAGTATTACCTAATAGTGTCGATGGTTATTAAGGTGTTTTGATCTACCTCAAGACAATTTTGAAACCTTTGTTTACAATTCTATTATTGTCAGATATTACTATTAACACTTTTACTTTTTATATTATTTTCAAAAACTTTTCTTACAAAAAAGTATTTTCATCCCTTAGAGAAGTCTCACTCATTCTGCACCTGTTACTTGAGAGCATACTAACCTATAAACTCATCGCCAATAAATTCATCATCAAGAACCACAAATCTAACAAGAGCGAGATCAGGAACAGTTAAACGAAATTCAAAAGATTCATCAAAAAGTGCTGTCGAATTTCCTGACCCACAATCGTGAGCTGTTCTTGTACGTTGTTCACTACAATCTCCCATCATTCCAAAAAGTTCAATCAAAACATAAGGATCAATCACATGACCTTTGGCACCTAAAAATAAGCAAAATGACAATCCCTATAACATTGAAATTTTGAGTACCGTGTTTTAGCTGATACCAGTACGGATAGGTTTTTTTTTATCCCTGGATTAGACATTTCATCACAGTGCAAATATTAGATAGGAAGATTCAATGAATATAAAAATAGCGCTGAAATTATTACACTTATAAAAATGCCAACATAATAAGAGTTGTTCCAACAAACATAGCTTCACCAACACACCGTTATACGAAATCATATAACGAAAATATTTGGGCCATAAAGGACAATGAGACTTAATTAGCAAAAACATTTTTCGTAAACAAGACGAAGACAGAAAATAATTTGTCTGAAACTTGCTTTGTTTTTGTTGCATATATGGCTGGGCAAAACCGAATCATTTGGAATTTGAATTTAATTGGAGTAATTTCTTCGAAACGAATCAAATCACTAATTCGATGTAGATAACAAATGTCCCATTTTTACAATTACAACTTGTCTTCATCACGCAAATCAAGAAATTTGTACTTTATGGCTTATATTCAATTCACACACAACAATTTTCATATTTTAACAACAAAATATAATCGACCATTGCATTTTGTGGTTCAAAATGAAAATTCTTGTCCAAGTAAGTATTTGTTCCTATGAACAATTCACGATTGATTCGAATATATTGTGCTTCGAATCGAATTGCCCAGCCCTACATTTAATACCAGAGGTTCAAGGCTAGATCCATTTATTGCTTATACACTACATGAATTTTTTTTTTGTCTGTTGTAAAAACAAAAGATCTTACCTCCCCCTCTTGGTTTAGGAAACTCCTGACCACTGATAATTCGAAGATGAAGAATTTTAGGTGCAACACTTGGTATGACGTCATTCTGTTGTGCACTGAAGTACGCAACCTGAAGAAGAAAAAATTATGTTTAAGCTTAACATGACAATTTTTTTTTTCATGTACGAGTCACTGATGAATCACGGTGTCGAGACACGGTCCATCAGTGGCTCATATTTAACACAATAAAACTTCTGCTTGGGACACACGAAACATTTGCTGCTAACAGAAAGAATATTTATGCAAGAAAAGTAATACTCAAAAATTTATCAATTGTAGTATATTTCATCAGGTAACGCCAGTGAAAAAGATTCTGCACAAACGAGTTTGTTTTGTTCGATGCGTGTTCCATGTGTGACAGATATTTAACAAAATTACATTTCTAATCTGATTATGTCCAATCAGAAAAATTTCGTGCGTCGATGAGACGCGGCCCATCTGTGGCACATGCTTGACAAAATACAATTTCAAATTGCGTGACATCCCTTCAAATTCTTTTATGATCGCTTATTTCTTTTCTAAAACTCATATACGGTATGTGAAATTCATACAGACTCAGTTGATATTGAATTACAATAAATACTTTGACAAAACTTCAACAATCCATATACATTTAATAAAGGATGGTACCTCTTCTCTCATTATAGTTGGTTTAAGAACATATCCGCAACCACCATTCATTGCAAATCGACCGTCATTGATATCCATCATTAAACCTGAAACAAATAGTACAATAGTATATACAAATAGTTGTTTCAAATTTCTTCACCAAAATATATTCTGTTTTCATTTTTCGGAATGCTCAAAAATTTTTGATAAAAAAATGTAGCGATGACAAGACTTTATTTTTCTTCTCTTTTTTTTTATTTAAATTCACTCTAAGCAAGGCCGTAAGCTACTAATAAAGAGCTGCTATAAGCTGTAGCACCAGCAACTGAACTCTAAACTGAAAACATCCCAAATGGAACTAAAGCGTCATCGTAAAGTGCAGTAAGTAGTATCTGCCATGGGCAATGGTAAAGCCATCTACCACTTCTTTGTTTCCTTTTAATCGCCTCTTACGACACGCAGGAAATACGTTAGGACTATTCTAAAGCCCGTACCTACAGGGGTCTTATTTCTACACTGACCAAGAAATGAAAGAGTATCAAGTTAGCAAATTTTTAAGCCATAAGTTGTGTGATGAACATGCCTAGTAAATTTTGATAATTTCCATTTAACATGAAATTGAAAGAAAACCAGTGATTACACAATCAAGGTATCTATCTGACATGATCAAGATAATAAAATTTTCAATCTGTATGTTGTAATATCATACCTGGTGTTTGGTAATTGAGAGAAGCAATTTGTACTCCACAATTCCAATAGTCTTGAGGATTAAAATTACTCGAATCTACTCGTACTGCACTGGGATGAACTCTAGTGAGGAATCTATAATAAATCAGCGTTGTATTAGCAATGATTTTCGGGATATAATTCAAATTTGAAAAAACTCATTTTGTACTTTTGAAACTTGTCAATTTTGACCTAGTACCAAACAATGCAATTATGAAGTCGGGATGTTAAGAAAATTTAGTTATAATGTGTATTGCAGTTAGGGCAATAAACCTATTTCTTGTTATTGAAATTCACTCCAAGCTAAGAATAGGAAGCAGTTTGAAAGCGAAATCCTTATTTATGTCAATTGTTACAATGCAAAATTTATATCATGATTTCTTCACAAAATAATTTTAATTGAAAAACCAATTAAATTTTAGTCAGAATTCTAGAATACCTGGTTGCAGACTGTCAGAATGTCAGCTTCTCAGACACCCAATGAAAATGCGTTCCATCAGAAGAATATTTAGCAAACGGACAATATTTTATGATATATATACTGGCTGAAAAAGCATTTGAATGCCTCTTTTAAATGCAAATATTATTTTCTTCGGGGACCAAAAAGGCTCAAAAACATCAATACTGCTATGAAATAGCAGTGTTGAGAGTTTTGACACTTTTTGATCACCCGAAGAAAATGATATGTTTATTTTGGACAACCTGAAAAAAATCAAGATTCTGCCACCCTGCCTGTTTGTTCAAGTGACAACATTAATTAAGACAAAGACTTACTTTTTATTGAAGTTGACAAATTCTTCGGGTGAATTATTCGTAAGTTGAGTCGCTGTCCGTTCATGCATAGAGGTAATTTCATAAAATCTGGAAAACAAAATATTTAAAAGATGCAAATCAAAGTGAATACTTTTCTCGAACGTAAATAACGGACTCAAATTTGGCATAGCATTCAATGCATCAAGAGGCATAAACATGCGTATTGTGGCCTTTGATCATTAAACTGTTGACAAGACAGACTTCTAAGATTAGCAAAAACCCCAACCTAACATTCAGGGGTCATGTCATCCTTGACCCTTTAATTCCTAGTTTATACCTAATGTCGAGAATTAGTAGATACGTCTGACCGATAAGAATGACGCAAGACTGGTGAGCGATAAGTAAGACAGGATTCCCAAGGGTGTTTCCGGATATTAACCAGACAAAACAAACAACCTTGAGGTAACACAAGTTCAGTGTTATCAAAGTGCAGAATCTGATTCACGAACAACCAACAAGATTGTTATACTTCTTCCAACATCACTCATCGAAAGATGGATAATTCCAGAGATTTTAAAATTATTTCATATAATTACGATCAATCAATATTAATATGGACTAAGGTTGTTATTATATTTGATTTCAATGGTATTCAACGTTTAACAATTTGACCACATATAGCAGCAAAGATTTCTTTGCAAAATGAATCAGGAAAATTATGAATTATCGAAAAAAACATTAACTTTTGATGAAAATTCCAGAATACTGGACTATATTGGAATATTGCTCCACTTATTTAATCTATTTAAGCTCAGAAAAATTGAGTATTTTTGAGTTACAAACGCTTTATTCAAGAAATTATTTAGTCTATGGCGCTCAATATTACGCCATGATTTGACATTGAAAATTTTTCAAATTCTGGTCTTCTGCCATTTCAAGGTTCAAAATACACCATTGATCACTAGAGCTAAATATAAACCGTCCATTGGTAATCCTTACTGGGAAGAAAGTAAATTTGGGGGCATTGTAAGGCCAGTCTTAAACAACTTCACAATATTCACATATGAATGAACATCTTCAACTAAAACTGATAAAACACCTAGACATCGATATTCAGATTTCGGATTTAACAAGTAACAAAACATTCTAAGATAGCATCTCAACAATGCCCGTCTTTTGAGTGTTCAACAGCATTGAGATTTTACAACAAATAAGAACAATCAACAATTGTATGCATTGATATGCTAATGGAATGAAAAACAAAACCTTATATCTATTAACTGCTATGTTTCTTTTGTATCTGGTATTATCATCATCTGGTATTATCATAATGACAAAAACTAAAAATTTTTATTGATTTTACAAGACAACGGTTTAGCAGGAGGTTACACAAATATAACAGACAGTGACATTTTGCAAAACTCATGAATATTGAAATGTCTGTTCCCAGTGTTCAGTTCCAATACCTACAACAACAGAACATACAAAACCTTTGTAGTACTGGGATATCAAATTTCACCATTTTCAACATAACCCATATTTTCTTCGAATCCATTTGAATAATTAGTATCTCAAAAGCAATTCAAGACTAAATATTCTGGAACTCACATTGCTAAACAATCTACAAATGGAACCTGCGTTGGCAGTGGAAACCATTAGTGACTCATCTATAACAAAATGTTTTTCTGACTGGCATGTATATTCAAAGATGTAATTTTGACTACCGGTATGTTAAAATTTTAATATCATCATAACCATTTTCATAGCTATTATGTCTTACTTCCTTGATTTTCCGTGCACGAATAAGTAATCATTATCACCCATTCGAACACTGACGCACAGAGATACAAGATCAGAAAGTTCTCGACATAATTTTCGTTTCGGTTTAATTTCCTCTTCATTATTATCTTCATCTTCTCGTTTTCTGCTGAGTAATATTCCCGGTCCAATTGAAAACGGTGATTTGACAGGAGAAGGTGGTGTCTTAAATATTAATAAATCAAGTCTTAATAATTGGTAAAAAAAAAGATTTTGGAAACATAAAAATGCAGTAGAATATGCAAAAATATTATAAATCATCTTATATAATTTTTACGTATATGCTCAACCGGTGAAATACAAACGATGCAATTAACCGACGTTTCAAATGTTTATTCACACAAGCTTCATCAGGGCGGTGAATAATGAATAAAGTGTACTGAATAATTAGAAATAGCTTTATTTTAAGTTTAAAAACATTATTTTAAATTTTTTGATAATTCGGTGAGCCCATAAAATATTTTTAATGACATCCATTTCTTGTAACATGATAGTCAAATTTTAATATAAGAAGTTAGTGAATAAAAGCACTGCTTTTATCGTAGTTTAGAAGTTGTTGTCACCTGTTTATATACGTCAGAATGTTATTCCATCATTACACTCACTGATGAAGCTTGTCTGAACAGACATTCTAAACGTTGGCAAATTACATCGTTTGTATTCCACAAGTTTCACCCACGTTTTAGTTTCGCCATAACAACGCCCAAAAGCATTTATTTCCTTATCATAACATGTTGTTTTTCATTAAAATTCTTGAATATAATCAAATATGAATCAAAGGTCGTTTCGTTTTGAAAATAAATGTGTAACATTCTTTTCGTTAGATCATTGAAACAATAGTATAATGTGCAGAGGAGAGTTTTATAATTTATTACTTCAAATTAAAAACAGACAGTATTAAGACGTCCCAGACAAAGATATTACGCCAAACGTGTTTTGTCCAGCTTGAGCGACTGATGGATTGCACCGACCAGGCGCGGTCCATTTGTGGTCCATTCTTGGCAAAATAAAATATCAGATTGGGATCAGTTAGAAAATACGACTCCATCTAGCCAATATGTACCTGATCGTTTACCTTCTCATTGATTTCAGCTCCCTCATCCTCCTCACTGACTTCTCCCTCATCTCCCGTGATATCAAGTGGAAGTTTTTTACTTTTTATCAAAAATTTATTCCTTAATGCGTCTGGAGAAGGTAGATATTCAGAATCATTTGAAGGTTGCTGGAAAAATGAGAATGAATAAATATCTGTTGAATGGATCCACCCAGAGTAAGTTCCCATACCAGATACCGGGGTTAGTGTTGTTGGAAAGATAAATAATTTCCAGTTCACAAGCCCCAACCCAAGTTATTACTCCCCAATGAGCATCGATTTGTGAGCCGCACTTGAGCCCCCCAAGATCTTTAATTTCCCCCTCACATACAAAAAACATGGAGGCACCTTACGCAAGAGAAATGCCGTTGACCCGAGCGGGCAGCTGGTCTGGTTGGAAATGTGGCGCCTGGCTAACTCTGTAAGTGCTGGGAATACGCTTCAAGCTAACCATCTCTGACTGTTCACACACAGGTTTGTTTGTTTTTGGGGCTGCCCTCGGCAGATAAGGCGTTGCTTTAGCTACACACTGAACAAAACTTGTGCTTCGAGGTGTTAAATCTCTACCTTCATTCAAACCAGCCTTTTTTTCAATTATAAATAGAAATCTGTCTAAATTAGCAACCATGTTTTATAAAGAACAAATTGAAAAAAACTGCATATTCCCTTTGAATCAACATACCAGACCCTCTTACCGTAGTATATATTTGGTCTCCGAGAACAGACTTCAAAGCTGTTGCCATAATTTTTTGTTGCTCAATCGAACAGTGGTTTTCAATGCAGAGTATAACAGGATACGGTGAATTTTTGAAACTGCATTCTTTTATTGCTTCAATCGTCTGTTCAAAACTTATGCTGCAGTAAAAAAAATATGAAATTTAGAATCTAACCATCATTTTTGATCATTGGTTAACAAACAGCCTGCAGAGTGACATTGAATAGCTCAATCGTTCAAAGCATTAGTAATACAAGCCTCAATGAAAGTCGGTTCTCTATATCGAGCTCGCCATTATCTCACTCCCGAAATCATTCTCCATTTTTACAAATCACTGATTCGACCCTGCATGGAGTATTGCTGTCACATTTGGGGCAGTGCCGCTGTCACTGTTCCCAGCATGCTCGACGGTATTCAACGGTATGTGTTCAACATGATTGGCCCTAAACCTTCTTCCGGCCTGCAAATTTTGCCGCACCCTCGCGAAGTTGCCTCACTTTGTTTATTTTACAGATATTATAATGGTCTTTGTTCAAGGGCTTCGTCCACTAACCATGTCTATACAAGGGAAAAATCAGAAAATGATCATGCGCAAACCTCAATCCCCGGTTCGAGACGGTATCAGCATGAAAGATTGTGGTTCTCCATAAGTTGCATTTTTTTTGACTATCCTTAAAATGACTTCTTTTACAACGAAATCATGAAATATGACAAATTTTACAACGTAAAATTTGACATAAATCATGATTTCGTTGTAATGATTTTGTTTGTTCATAAATCATGAAGTAGCTGCAAAATGTGGCCAAATATCATTTTCGTGTATCAAAAATGCTGAAACATTATCCTATATATCGTACCTTTATATATTAATTTTGAATATTGTTGAACTAAACCATAAGGACATCTCGATCATATTGTACTTTTTTGTGTGTTAAATCTTTTAATTTACGAGGCTGAACTATGAGTGTTTACTTCCTACACAACTATCAGTGTTTAATAAATAACATATCAAAAAATTTGCACTATAAGTTGATAAGTAATATTTTCACGAAAAATTGCAAGGTTGCACAGATGAACCAGCAAATATTAAGTTATGTAATATTATGAGTCATAGACATAAATCATGTAACATGCGTCAAGATAAATTTCAGGACACATAAAAAGGTTAACTGTTGAGGAAAGAGATAAATGAATTGACTTGACACAAAAAGTTGACAAATTGTGACGTAGGCTCATTATTATTAAGCTGCATTTGAAACCAACATGCAGTAAGAAAAATTAATGCAGAAATGTTTTGTCAAGTATGGGTCACTGACGTCATCAATCGCTGATACTTGACAATAACAAATTACTGATTGCGTGTTCGTCGAAGAATCAAAGATATAAAATATATTTAAATACAAAACAGGCCAACATTCTACTTATACTAGCACACATACAGAAGGAAAGCAGTATTAACTATATACACGATAGATAACCTCACAGGGTGACAAAATCTTGGGTTTTCTTCAGGTGTCTGAAATGTTCATAGCATTTCCTTTGTATTGACATGGAAGCTTCGAAACCATCAACACTGGTATAAAATAGCAGATGATTTTGAACCTTTTTCGACAGTTCACTTCCTACAATACATTTAAATCTTCAAATCCCATATAGTATATTATTAAATATTGCCCATTTGCTAAATTTCTTCTAGTGAAATCCTTTTTGTTCGGTTGTCTGAGTAGCAGAGTAGCTGTCATTCTGCCACTCTGACTGATGGATCAGACAAACTAAAACATACCTATTGGATTGTGTATGTCCATGTTTAATGACAGGTCTTCCTTCTGGTCCATCCCAACAATCTAATTCAATACATCTACAGCACCTGAAATCATGAAAATAAATACAACTTGTAAATATAATCAGATTCAAGTAGTAATTTATCTTGGAAGAATGAAGGATTAATTTCGCGAGTGGTGATGGGTCTGGGTCGATGATGACAACACTGGGGATTCGAATCTTATTTTGAATAGAATCACTAATTTGACATAGGTAGCAAATGTTCCGCTTTTACCATTAGAATTTATCAATATCAAATTTGTAGCTATGAATTCACTAAAACAAACTAAAGGGATGGTAATGTTCCATCATTTTACAATTCATCTGCAGAAATGAATTTGCCCAAAATTTTATCACAATCGATTCGAATAACATGTGCTTCGAACCGAATCACTGAATCGAATTGACCAGCCCTGGATACCACCTGCTTAATTTATATTCTAATATCTTATACAGCGTATAATAAACATAAGGTGACAGATTTGCACCAGTTGACATTTGAATCCTTTATTGCATCATAAAAGAACCTACTTTCATTGTGTGTCTCGTAATATGCTATTTGAACCGAATAAAATCTCAATAAATAATATCCTTATTTTTATTCTACATGTTGCCAGTGGAAGTTTTTTTTCTACTATATCAAATATAAAATTGTGATCACATTACTACATCTAACTTAGGGATGGATCATATTCCTCTGTATTTAGACTTTAATAATGCTGATGATAAATAAGAAATAGCTTTATTTTGTGCTAAATAACATTAATTCAAAATTTTTTATAATTCAGTGAGCCCATAAAATATTTTTAATGACATCAATTTCTTGTAACATCATAATCAAACTTTAATAAAAAAAAACACACACTCAAAACTAGTTCAACAAAACGATGAGATCAATTTCTAGACAACTCTATCATTATTTAGACAGAAAAAATAAAACTGTTTACATCTCAGACAATAATCGATAAGTTAAAAAATATTTAACGTTTGACGATGTATTTGACATGAATCCTGATACCACAAGAAAATGAGGTCAAATATCATACATTTTGTGATGGAATAAATTGATACAATAAATTTTGAATATAGTTAAAAGTTCCGATAATTTCAGCCCTAGTTCACATTCTACGATAAGACACCATTCGCAGATATAGATGTATTATTTAATGCGTATTTCATTGAGAAATGGAAAACGTTAAACAAAGAACAAAGAATATAAATTATTCATATGCTTTGAAGCATTGGCAAACGTTTTACATTGGTGTTAGTCCATTTATCAAACAACCAAAAAGAGCAATTTTGTTTTATCATGCATGATTATAAATGTATTTCACCTTCTATTCATAACCCATATGCTGTACGAAACATGATACAAACAATATGGTTTTGAACTTGTTTCATGAAAAATTGAATTGAAATCTGGACATGTACTGTATGTGCTAATGTGTTACCCTGAAAAACTATTGGTCTGACCTTAACTTCTGTATGCTACCTGAGTTCATTTTAACTGCAACCTATTGCATATTATAAAACTGTTATGATTCATGCGACACATTGACTCACAATTTTGAAATGAACCAGAAGCATGTGTTCCACCTATATATTGTCGCATTTCTGAGCAGTATGAAATATGAACAATATGATCTATTACAAACAGTATGATGAAAGAATTTTAAAAAAAGGATAAAAAATATTATTGCAACAAAATTGACTGTATTCCTCAAAAACGGCATCGAATCACACCGATAACAAAATAGGAATTTGGATTATCCAAATCGTACATCGAATCGCTCAATTAGAATCATGAATCATTGATTTCACAAGAAGTCCGTATTACGCAACCTACATTTCGAGATCCAAAAAGTCATTTGAAATAATGATAAAAAGGGGCCTCTGCTTTCGTAGCCCTATCCCAATTCACACACAGATATTTACATGAAAATGTAGTAAAACCTAATGGAGACACTTATGAACTGAAACTTCTACCTTACAGCAATATTCAAATATTTATGTTTAATTTTATAATTTTATAAAGGTCTTAACCAAAGTGGATGTATTTATATTCCTTTTTGTTTTACCATTGGCTGGAACAGACCCAGCTTCTTCAATCTGGAATGCTTTCAACTTGAAGTGCAGTTGGCATTGGTATATTATATAAAACTCTTTGTCTTTAGCATATGAGTCGCCTTTCATCAGCTTTTTAGGCACTACTTTCCGCCTTCCTTAAAGTCAATTTGAACAAAAAAAAATTCAAATCTCATCATGAAATAGCAAAACATATTTACCTCAACAATGCACGTATGTAGGCACCAACATTACTTGGACCAGCAAGTTGATCTTCCATGAGGTAGGTGTTATGTGATGAAGCGATATAATAATGAGATAAAGGCTGAGTCATATCTTGACAAACCTGCACAAGATAATTTATAAACATTTGATCAGATATTATAAATGCTTTATACAAATTGAACGTCTGGCTTGTTAATCCATGCTTACTACCCAGGGTGTAATAACTTGGGTAGGTAAGGATGAATTGGAAAGGTCATATATTTTCCACAACACTAACCACGTCTCTAAGTGGTGGCTTGAACAGTCGCTATAAAACAATTTATAAAAAAAAACTCAATATGATAAAATTATAATTTCAGATAATTTCCAAAAAGCACAAAGAAAAATTTTCAATTTTACAGACCAAATTGGTACAACTTCAAAAAGCGCATAGTGAGAGAAATAATGACAAAAACATATACGTAAAAATGCAACAGTGCACTGGGATTTTATTAATACAATTTTGACAAAAAAATTTTTGAAGTTTGTTTTGCTGTCAATGCAGATAAATGTACACAACCAAAGTATGGTAAATAAATAGTACAACGTTGACAGCTAAATAGTAAGTAGATGACAGGTCTACACGTTCCAATCGCCTACTGCAGAAGTAGTTAATATCATGAGTCATTTAGCCAGCGGCGATATCTCTGCAGAATATTCCAGAATAAGTCAGGTTTAAAAATGGAGCGAGCTCAAATAATCAAAATATTTAGCAATGCATATTAAATTACGCTATAAAATTATTACAATGTACAAAAGGGATTTGTTTGTATCACTAAAGATAACAAAAAGAAGCAGTATAAGATAAAAATAGACCCGAACTTCTTCATACTACATTCATTTTGTCTAGCATGGGTCAATGATGGACTGCGCCACTAGGCACAGTTCATCATTGGCTCATGCTAGGCAAAATAGAATAATAAAGACAATGTAATACTCACTCTGGAATGAGATGGATCAAATATATTACATTCCCGAGACATTAAATATTTAGTAAATCCGTCAATACCAAATGCAGGTATTGCTTTTAATTCTAACGATGGTTCGTAACGTTCAATGAGTTCAGCACACATTTCTCTCGTAACATCAGTTATACCTGAAAATGAAAACAAAGATGTGAATTGGATGAAGATGAGAGCAATGGAATAGATGGACATTACAAAAAGGTTTAATCAATGGGACGAATCTGGTGAGTATTCAATCAAGCAAGCTAACAGACACACTTAAAATATGAAATAGGGTTAAAAAGGGCCAAGTAAACATGATGTGGCAATAGTTTCATATAATGTCAGTCATAGTGGCATAATGTCACTTCAAGGTACCCGAATGGCTGCCACGAGAAGGAAACTTTACATAAATTTAACATAATTCGATAAACTACACAAAAATCGATGATAAAACTATCTTCAAATGTCTGCCAAAAATTTCAAAGATCTTCAACAATGCCTTGTAGGTACGGACTTCTGAATAGTCCTTGCATATTGACTGCAAGTCGCAGAAGGCGACTAAAAAGATAAAAAAGAGCTTTTACCATCACCAGGGGCAGATACCACTCACTGCTCTTTACCATAGCAGTTCAAACCATTTAGATGTTTTTGAATGACCAGAAAAAATATCCAGACACTCCGAGAGGAAAGTAAAATTCTGCCACTATTGTGTCAGCTTATTTCTCATATATTTAGATTACTAGCGAACAGTATTTATACAAGTGCAAGATTTTTATTTGAATTTATATGCGTATTTATTGCATGGTAACATCAGTGCTATACACGTTGGTGAAATTTGCTCACAAGATGCCACTGAGCAAAGTATAAGAAAATTAAAATTGAAAATTTGAAATCGAAGGGAGAATGTACAAAAAGATATTTACAAGTGATTTTCATTTAGACTGCAAAAACCGTGAATGTTTTTTTTTTTACTTTATTAAATCAAGCAGAAGGTTTCACTACTCTAATATTATATTTAATTGTTCTGTGAATAAAAATTACTAATCAATAATTAAACCGTTACTAAAAAGTAATACGTCGGTCCAAATGAACATATCTACCCTTGTCTAAATTGATATATTCTTATTCTAAATAATTGAGTAGGGTTGTTAGCGTAGTTTAAACAATTTTCCGAATTCACTATATATATATATATATATTTATATAAATAGAGTAATATTTTAACTCCAGATGAACGAAACTGCTGATATTTGACCCTATTTTGCAGCAGATTCGTGATTTTTTTGTAATTTGTAAATGTGGGTACCGTATTGCATTTATCATTATTTCACTGCAAAATGAATCAATATAAGAAGAATCAAAGCATGTCTAATCAGAATACTGATTATTCGATCAAGGACATCTCCAATACACATTTATTAAAAAAAACCATTCATTTTGTCACACATGACCTAGAAATATCACTCATGACTAACACAAAGAATGCACCAAGATGGAACAAAAATAGACTATTTTTGTACTTTACAGATAGTTTCATTGCTTTGGATCGAAAGTTAACCAGATTTAAATTGATTGCAGTCATGTATGCACTGATGTGGATTGACCAAAACTGAGAAAGATGTAGTCCAAATCTCAAAACAAGTAGATCAAATATTAGAATTTTTAATAAAAAGCTTGTTTGAAAAAATAACATATATATATGAAGATATTTTGACCGGCAAACAAGCATCTTCACCAAGTACTTCCCAGACAATCAGAACGTCAGTTACTCAGACACTCAAGGAAGATAAAAAAAATTTAGCAAATCAGTAATATTCCATGATATGTATTTTGCTGGAGTCTGGTAGCCTAAGGGAAGTTCAACATTAGTGAGGTTCGATACAGCATAAAAATTATATATTCAACATAACAAGTAATAGATGTGCACTAAATTTTTTCATTTATTGTGCAAAAAATTCAGTCAAGTAAAAACAAGCTTCAAAAGCGATATCTCGCTTGTAAATCTATTAAAAGCAGGTGGTCCAGAAGATTTCAGGATCCAATTTTGGATGGCAGCTCATAAGATGGTAAATATAAATTTTAAACAAAGAAAATACCACCTTCCGATTTGAATAAGATTGTGTTACGTAAATCATAAAAGATATCTAACAAATAGAAATCAGCTTGGATAATAAAGGATTCAACAGATTCAAATATGTGATTCAAAATGGTCAGCTCTCTCAATAAGGTCACCAAAATAAAAGGATTTCACACTTGATAATGGCAAGTTCATTATTACTTGTATTCAATAATAAAAAAAATGATGAACTCATTAATTTAGTCTGTGACCTTTCAATCTAAAATATTTTTTAAGAGATAAATAGCAATCATGGTAGTTTAATAAGTACACCAGCAGATGATGGATGTCTAAGTTTAACAACTCATTTCACAAGTCGAAAATCATGCAAAAACAGTTTGGCTAAAATTTCTGGCATTTAAATTTTTATTGTTTGCCCTCATTCTTATAAACAACTACAAATTAGTAATTTCTCACATGCCTGCATAAATTAATTTCTAAAAACAGATCTTTCAGGTCAATCAAGCATAGAATCAACAGCCTCTTCGCAATGAGAGAAGAACCCGCCCCCCCCCAAAAAAAGAATAAATAAAATTCTAAATTTATACGTTGTGCAATAAGAGCGTAATAAATAAAAATTTAATACACCATTTCGAATGATCTAGTAATGCCAGTAAATTGGCCGCAGCAAATGTATAATATTTATATGTTCAAAGTCTTGCATAACACCGACACAAATTAGACAGATAGATACTTGTCTGAAGTAGTCTTTTGTTAGACGGAACACCACAAATAAATTTTCTGTGTGAGCAAGACTTTGGACTTATTAATCATAGATACTCTTGCTATACTATAGCATTAGGCATGGAAAAAGTATAGTTCATAGCGGTTGGTTCATGATCCCCAGACCAGGAGTGCACATAAGGATTACTCTGTGGAAGTATGCCATACCATCATGTTTTTCAACATGCGAGTCCTTCAGAGAAAAAGTCCTTTTAAATTTTTGTTTGAAAAACTACACTTCCTTACTATGCTTTCTGTTCAAAAAGCTTATCATAAGTGCAATCAGTATATTTGAGGCATCAAGATTCGGGAACGTTTTAAGCAATAGTAGAAAAAAAATTTTGAATCATGTTTCAAACATGTCGATTGTGACATTATTTATGAAAAATTTGCTATTCACAAGAGTGTTTGAATACCCCCCGTAAGGTTTTGGCGTAAGTATAGATTAGAGTACAGCTGTCGTACTCTCCTGTTATTTGCACGCAGATCGATTGCATTTATATAAGTAACATAGTTTCTCTGCTGATTTTCAAGTTCAGAATGAGGTTATTATGTAACATGTTACCTTGATCAGACTCCAAAAACAACATGAGATCATCTACTGACAGTCTATCATCCTTGCTAGCATGTCTCGCCAATAAAAAGTAAATTTCTGGTCTTGTCGTCACGTCCTAATAATCAATAATGTTGTGTTAAAATGCAAGTCTTAAATATTACACAATTCGGTACATTAAACTGAAGCCTATGCTAATTATAGGATATTGAGCTGTAGCGTAATGGCCCTTTTTTAGCACAAACTTGACATTTCTGAAAAACTGTTTAGCAAATTTATATTTATTCAATGTACTGAGAAAATAAAATTGAATGTTATTTGTTTAGTTTATAGGTTTGGCATTTGTATTCCCTCATGTTTTCTTCATTGAGTGCAGTTTCGGGTGCTCTTTTTTGTAGTAGCTTTTTGCTATATAGGAGGCTATCGATGGTGTCTTTTATGTGTTGCTTCCAGCCTTGGTTGAAATGTATAACAGTATTACAATAAAACCAGTCCTTAACCACATATTTACAATTGACACAGACACCTTCTTTTATGATGGTTTCTTTGCGCGCAGTAAATATGAAATGAAATCATAAAGCTGCTACTGTAGTGCTACCAAGCAACTAATGATAATTTATTCATACAGTTATAATTACTAGACTTCACTAAAAATATAAACCATATCAGAATTTTCATATTGTCCAGCATAGCTCACAGATGGACCGTGATCAATATTACCTTGAATAATTCAACAAATTCATCTTTTGTTAATCTTGTCCGATCTCTATCTTTAAATCTTAAAAATTCGGTAAGTTTTTGCTTGATTCGAGTTTCTCTGATTCCGTCACTCAGTCTCTGCAAAACCATGAAAAAAAGTTTCAGAGTAGAAAATTAAAAATAATTGATTTTACAATTAAATGGATCAATTTTGATTATCGAAAGTCTGAATTAAATTGAAGTAAGTCTCAGATTAATAAACTATGTGGGATTCTCTGCTGAATAAACATGAACAATCTAATTAATTGGAATCTTCATACTCTGCAAGCTTATCTGTGCAAAGTAAGCAGTATTTTAAAACAGGACATTCTTTCCTCTTCAAAGAATTATGTGTGTGTATGATGCTCTAGTGGTGATCATATTATGATATGACCATTTCTGCAGAAACCCCAATTCTTTTTATTCCTTTTTCTTGCGTATGGTCATGGTTCGGTGAAGAAAGCTGTAACTGATGATTACGATAACCACCGTGGGACAGCGGGGTGTCCGAGCAAACCTCTCGTTTACAATAATCTTTCAGAGTTTCCTTCACAAGACCTGTGTTAGGGCGATATAAGATGTCTATTGCATAGCGTGAGGCATATTTGAAGCTTTTATGAGCACGAATTGTCATATGGCACAGTGGCCTAATGCAGGGCTATTCGAATGGCAGCCGAGGTCAAAATACAGACCTTTGACTGCTCAGATCTAAATGCATATAACACACAAAAATATTTCCATTCCTGAAGTACCACTATGGTGACCAATCGTAATAAACATTTTTTTTGCACTTTTATGGGAATTCCTTTTTTTTTGAAAAAAATTCACAAAAAAATCGAAATTTAATTTTTTTCGAAATAGATAAAGAAAATAAAGAAATATTAAAACGTATAGTTTCTAAGATGAAATTTTTTGAAAAATAATTTCTCTAAAGATTTCACAAGGCTGGACCAATGTTATCATTCTACACGAAAAGAATCTATGTTCCCATGTCCACTTCGCTTGACTTTAGAATCGAGCAGAATTGCTTTAAAATTATGTTAGTGGCTACAAAAAAATACAGAAAGAAGTTCAAAATCATCAATACTGCTATGGAATGGTTTTGAAGCTTTTAGGCTCAGGCACTCGAAGAAAAACAAGATTCAGTCACTCTGTAGCATACATCAAAATATTACATAGATATACTTTACTGGAACTTTGGCATTATCATCATGTTATGTTCATGTGCGCAATCAGACAAATTAATTGTTCGACATTTAAAAACATTTAACAAACCATATTGAATCTCAAATATTCAAGCTAAATCCCTATCCCTAGAAATATCAATTGTTTCGTTTTTGATCCTCGTAATTCTTATAATCAAATAGAACGTCACAATAAATTAGGCTATAATCACACCGATAATTCACCAAGTTAATTAATATAATCCCTTACAAGTATTTAACAATTTGTTTTCAAAACCACTGTATATATACGTTCTATACGGGGTCAAAAATGAATTTCAAATTGCTAGCAGCGGTGGTTACAATTACAAGGTTCTAATCACTAACTGACGTATTACCTCTTTTGAAACATTTAAAAGATTTTCTTTCATACATCATATTCATGGATTTTAATAATAATAAAACTATTTGAAAATTGATCAACAACTAATATTATTAAAGAGAAACAAGAAGATTTCAAACAACTATCTTTTGTGCATCATATTCAAGGGTTTAAATAATGAAAAACACTTTGAAAATTAATTAACAACCATTAAAAATTTTTTCCAGTAAGCACAAATAAAAAGTTACAGAACTTGTTCTGAATCATCATTGTTGGCAGGGATGTCCAAAATGAATCGTATATTAAAATACATTCAAAAAAGAACATATTCAATATAGTAAATAAAACTAATTTTATATATTGTTCAGAATAGTGGCACATGAAAATATGTCATGTTTGCATTATCGTCAGACATTATCGAGAGAAAAATCCATGTTTTGCTTCTCAAATTTTTATATAATTCACGGAATAAAGAAATCGTGAACTATTCTCAACTAACTAAACTTAATCTTCTGTATTTGGAATTGATTTTTTACCTCGGATTATAGGATGTATTGGATATTTCATATTCAAAATTATTTTTTCAGAATGTATTCAAAATAGTAAAATATTAGAGTATGGGCCTTCCCTGATTTGTTTGTACATTGATTTTAATTTATATGAACATGTCAAACCATCTGTGTATGTGTTTAATTTTTTTTTAAATTTCTAGGCCCAAATGTCATATTGTATTTCACAAATAATAATTGAAGTATATTATAAATATCACCGGACCAGTCAAAATCATTCAAAAATGATTTATAATATACAGTTTAATAAGAATGATAAATACTATTAGTTTATAATTTTTCACGCTGCTTTGCACATTGTCTATAAGATATAAAATATTTATTAGAATAATTTTACCATTGATAATAGCTCTTCCCACATTCACACTGCATGAATGGAAGTCGATTCATGAATTATACGATTTTGCTTATATGCTTTTGATTTTGGTGTAAATTTGTTGACAAAAATTTCACTTAATTGTCTGCCATACTCTTAGTATGTTAAAAAGCATATATTATTGATTTGTAATGGCATTGTGTGCATCAAAATTAATACTTTGCCAAACATGTGCCACGCATAAACAGTGTTTTCACACGACGATTCATCAGTGAACCTTACTTAGCTAGCTAAACATTGTTTCAATATTTTCAGAATGAAGTGGGTTAAATAAAATAAGCTAAACCTTATTTTTCACACATATTAAGCGTGTGATGGAATGGACAGTAACATCGTTCATCGCACACCCATTAGTGGCTCACATTTGACAAATCATGTTTTGAAATTTGTGACTAGGCTATACTAGAGCCATTTCTTATACATTTAGAAATATTTCCATCAAATATATTTTGTTAAGTATGAGTCAATGATGGATCGTGCCGCTTAGGCACGGTCCATCTTGGACTCGGGCTCAACAAAATGAAATTTCTGATAGGGTATTAGTGATCAAACTTAATATTTTAGAAAAAGAAATTGTATTACCTTGTATTATAACGCAATAAAAATCGTTTTTCTAAAATTTCAATTTTAATATATATAAAAGTTAATAAACCACAGGAAAGATTTTAAAAATTAATTTAAAAATATAATCTGATTATTGTATATTAAAGAGTTGGACCGAAAAAAACTTTGAGCTATAATAATGTTGTGATTCCATTGTAACATCGTAAGTTTCACCATTCAATCGAAATATTGTTTAATGAATAATATTGAATCAAGTTTTCAAATTATCTAAATGTTTTAACCCGGTAGATGTACGGGATTTAGAATAGCCCTAGTTAGTATTTCCTGCATGTTGTAAGAGGCCACTAAATGGAAACAAAGAAGTAGTAGATGGTTTTACAATCGCCCAGGTCAGATACCAATACCACTCACTGCACTTTACCATCGCAGTTCAGTTTTGGAATGTCCTCCAATTAGAGTGCAGTTGCTGGAACTACATCTTTCAAGAGTTCCTGATTTTGTTTTTTCTGTGACCTCCCACCACCGTAAAATTGTACTGAAGTCTAGTACTATAATCAGTACGCTTAGTACTATAATCAGTACGCTGACTGTTAGTAAAGATACATTGCACAGTGAATTAAATAAATAGAGCCTGGCCGATATGTCGGCCTAATTTTGCTGTTTACTGGTATATCGACAGATCACGGTCAACCGAAATGCACATCCGGGCGTGTGCAATTCAATTAAAATGATGAACTTTTTTTTCAAACATCGGAATTGGACAATATTTTATGCTTCCATCTGGAAAAATCGAAAGTATAAGGTATTTGCGTGACATGAAAAATTTTTATTCCACCCTCCCTCCGTAAAAATTGCATAGTAACGCATTTCTTATGCAATAGTCATGTTCATAGTCGATTTATTGCTTTTCTTTGGGAGAAAAAAAAGCAGTCAAAAAAGTCAAAATATCGGTATCAGCATCGGTTGTGCAAAAGCAATAACGGTAGGGCTCTAATATTAATTATTAGTAAAATATCACAACACAAATCCTGATTTTCTTGCACAATGAATAAAAAGCACCCAAATTGAAAGATACCATATGAATTTTTTATCATAATTCTGATTTCAATGCCGCCAATAAGGTTGCTTTTGAATATCTCAACTATATTATATTGAAAGAGAGGAAAACCTATTCCTACAAGAAATGAAGTATTTTATCAAGTTTGAACTTCAGGTGGAGCGCACTCTGCTCTATCTGTAGCCCATACTTGATGAAATGAATTTTAAGATCGGATACCAACCTTCAACAATTCCAATGATTCTTCTTCATCCAAATAACCATCTTTATTAATATCAGCAGATTCGAATACAGAACTCAACCAGACATCTCTTGTATCGGGCCGGGACTGTATTTCTTCTGGATCTTGACCACCAAGCAGACATCGTAATCCTGAAGAAGTGACGTTACAGTTGTGTGTAATTTGATTTGTATTCTGTCTTGGTTATAAGTATGAACTGAGAAAATTCATAGCTCGTGCTGTCCCAAAATATTCGATTCGATACATGATCGATACTGAATCGATTTTTCCAATGATTTAAAATCAACAGAATCACAAATTTCATTTTTTTTTCAAAATAGTGACATTTTATTACATAATTGAGAAGCAGGAAGAAAGATATCTTTGTTAGATTGATTAATATATACTGATATACTGATTCGAATAATTGATTCGATTCTAAAACCAAGAGGTATTTGATTTCGCCCACCCCTACAGATAGTGTTTATCACCATAAATATTCATAAAAGAGAACAAAAAATAAGATGAACCAGTCAAAGCAAATGACAAATATTGCAGATGTTTCGAATGTTCCTACAAACAAACATCTTCAGGGCATCGTTCATCATTTGTTTTCACTGCTTGAATATATTTTTGAGAAAATTGTGTTTCAATATCTCATATGACCGAAACTAGCGGTTTCTGGGATATTCTGCTCAATTTGTCAATATATTAAATTTGTCATACCCCATGATTCTAACATGAAAAAAATAAGTTTCGATATAAATAAAATAAAAATTATTGATATGAATTAGAACCAATTCAACAACGAGCATCATAAAAACTTGCAAAATAAAAAATTTATTGTGTTCTGTCATTTGATGCGATGCAAGTTGACAAAATTGATAAAAAGATGTCATGGAAGTTCAATTGTCTCGACCTTCTATGCCATTTATAAAGTCAAAACTTGTCAAACTAAGCATGTAAATTTATTTTATTGGCAGAATCTCAAGACATTTTTAAACCTTTGTGATATATATCTTTGAATATTGCTTGTTGATGGACTAACCTGTAATCCATATATTAGCTTCATCGACAGATCCGGCAATTAAATCCAAATTCTTATAATCCGAATAAATGATGGAAAAAGCGCATTCTTCTGGAAAATGTGAAGATATGTCGGACGATAAAAATAATTCTGTTGCTTTTCCTGGTCGAACCTGGTGAAATTGGGAAATTAGAAAATTTTCAACCAACAGGTTTTGTCAAGAATATACATCCATACCTGACAGAATAAAATTTCTGAATTGGTTAGGAGTTGATCAAAAGTTTTAATTACGGTAAGTGAAATGAGAAAGATAAACAGTTCAACATAAAAATTAGCATTGAAATATCAACTTGTGAATGAGGAATTATTTCCGCTAACGCAAGCATACACCAATGGATATGCTTTGATGGGTATTCAAATTGAAAAATTTTCTTTTATGAACAATTGAGTCATGGATATTTTAGAAAAAAAAAATTTTTTCCAGTTTCAGCTAGTTTCAAAACATTGATATTGAATTTCCTATATATTTAGCATAAAGTCAAAACGGACTACAAGATCGTTAATTCGATAGATTAAACTATGGGTTTTTCAGGAGATTTCATATTTCTTAAAAAGCTATGAAATACTGAACTGTTAAAGAAGCTTACGTTTATCTAAAAACAAATTCTGAATTTTGGTAGGTTTTGGTGGATAATCAAAATTATCTTGTCTTATCTCGGTATATATGACAGCACATCTGCCGTTATAATATATATATATATATATATATATATATATATATATATATATATATAATATATCAAAGATATAAATGTTGTATATATAATGTCAAAGATGCAATATAAATGCAATGAAAAAAATTTCTAAATCCTTAGTTTATTATAATAATATACCTCTTTGATTAACGTGATATCAATTTTTGCTTTTCCTGAATCCTTCTTTGATGGTTCCCATCGTAATGAACTGAAATTCAAACAAAAAAATCATCAAAAAGAACTTCAATTCAGTGCAGTGTGTTGTTATTAGGTGATATTCGTATATACTACTTCACATTAGATTCTCCCATGGAAAACCGCATAGGTATCAAATTCTGTAAAATGCAGATTACAAGCAAGATAACTAGAAACAAACTCAGAAGCTTTAAAACCACAACGGCGAATCTTATCGGCATTGTGACACTTCCAATATCAATTTTTTTTTCAATTATTAGTAGTCTGGAAATCCTGGGTTCAAAATATTTTTCATCATATTAGTTCTCATCCTGAATTTTCCATTTCAGGTAGCAAAGCTTGACACACAAGCTTGAATAATTTAGACTTATGATTGCCCTGGACTGGCAGGCATCAGCCACTATTCATAGTCAGATGCATCCAAAAGGCAAAATTTAATTTGAAGACAATCTTTTACAACTCATTCTATGTCCGCCATGAGCATTTGAAAAAAAAAACAAATGAAATAAAATTTGCTGAAGATCAGAAAATTACCAACGTAATGTTTATTTCATTTCCTCCGAATGGACAAAAAGCTTCAAAACCATACACCATACCATTCACTCAAAAAGAGGCATTTAAATCTTCCAGCCACATATTTGTCACAGGTGTCTGGGTGGCAGAGTAGCTGGTATTCTGCCAGTTTGACCAACACTATTATTATTGGCTCAGAAATATAATGCCAAGTGTGAAAGCCTATTGCTTATTAAAATCCTGCTGGCACCGATTACTTGAGATCGCTGGTTTGATTTTTATAAAGACTACTGTTCATAAATCTATGAACCCCATTTAACCCAAAGCGGAATAAATAGAGCAAGTTGGACTCTGTATAACAAGGGTCGGCAAACTGTGGCCTGCGGGCAAAATATATAATATAGGTTAAAATTCATGTGGCCCACACGTTACTGGAAGTGCATAGATTTGGCACAGTAGTACAAAAGTTTGCCGACCCCTGCTCTATAATATAAATCGCAATATCACTGTACAATGGTTAAAATACGCTCAAGAACACGATTTTTATTGTATTCTCTAGTATAAAATGTGAGATGAAAAATTCCTTTGACATCTCTACACAAGTCCCCAAATGGCTAAAAGTTCAAGTCGCCCATTTTTTTTTATCTATTACTATCTGAAACGAATATCTACAGTATACAGTACTTACTTTGTTGTAACATCGAACCAATAAAACCGGTTATAAATTCGAGCATTTGATCTCATTTTTACGAATTGATGACCACCTTGCATCATGCTAACACAATCAGCTGCATTCTTCACTGGAGCTTCACTCGGAAGACGGCTGAAGGAAACTGTTTTCTTCCTCAAAGTAGGTTTTGAAGCAGGATCCTGAAGATACAAAAGGATAAGAAACATGGCAATCAATTCATTACACGCTCAAGAGTGAATCTCTTCAAGTGATTGACAATGAAAAAAACACAGTTGTAATCAAATTACGTTCACTTAAATATCATTGATTAAAAAAGCATGCCCATAACGATCTGCTATCTGTGGCTCTGACTTGATAAAATAAAATTTGTGCGATTGAATGTGTATAACGTGTAGTTACTGATAATGTGATGCTATAGCCTCAGAAAAATATCATCAATTGATATCTTGTCAAGCATGAGTCCATCATTGGCCCATGCTTGAGAACAAATAAAGTTATAATAAATTGGTGGTTCTACGATACTTGAACAAGGTAATGAATGAATTACCCAGAATATTCAAGGTTTTTATTTTGCAGTGATGCCATAAAAACATTCAGTACCCAATCAGATATTTTATTTTGTCAAGTATGGGACACAAACGCACTGGGCCTCGCCGGGGTGTTCCATCAGTGACTCAAGCTTAACAAAAACCTGAATGTATGTATTTCCTGCATGGTATATTTATTGGATATCCTAAAATCTTTCTTGACCAGTTGTTGGAGAAACAACAAAAGACAACATCTTTGCATGACGATAGAATTGTTTCAAATGTTGAAAGAGCAATGTTTATACTATTTTTTTATTATTGAAATTGACTCTGACCAAGGCTGGAAGCAGAGCCTAAAAGAAACTAACGCCACTTAATAGCAAAAAGCTACTGAAAGATGTTTTTCGAAAACTTTTATGAAATTTTTTCACAGTACAACTAAACTATCAATAGTTTAGCATAAATGGTATTCAAATTCACTATAAAATAGAATGAATAAACAAAAATTCCGATGTTTGAGAATATCTTGCCATTTTACAGCCATTACAGTCATTAAAAAAGAAACAACAGAAGGCGGCATGAATGTGTGACAATACAAATACTTTAAAATGTTGAAATAGCATTTTTCTCTCCTAATATTCCTTTTGATAAGTTTTTAAAATGCTTGCTGAAAAATCTGACTTAGGTACGATTTGTATAAGAGTGAAGTAAGACTTTGTAGTCATAATTTATGCGAATGCGTTATTCATGCCTGAACTTTATATGGACCTAGCTTAGAAAAAGAGATTGATCAGTGATTCATAGTTGAGAGAAAATAATTTTCTGACATTCTTACCAACTCGAAAAATCATTTTGTCAACCATGAGCCCCAGACAATCATCAGTGACTCATATTTTGCAAAACTTGTTTGAGTGCAATTTTTCTTGTCTGTGTACTTTGACAATGCTTTGTAATATCTTAGCAACTAAGCTGAGCAAGCATTGAACCCTACCAGGTTTTGTCTCTGTATGTAGTGATTGGTGGATGAGTAAAGTTAGAAATGCATATTTTATATATATATACTTATATACATATACTATTTATATGCTATACAACGATAAAATACCCTTATTAGGAAGAATTGTAAAATATTTGAAGTATTTATTTATTTATCTGCGCATTAAGTATTGATGAAGTCATTTTCAATCAATATGATTAGAGAGAAAAAGCTTAGCTGTATTTCACAAGGTGGTCTTTCATAAATCAAATAGGACATCTCAACAATATAAATATAATTAAGATTATTGGTCTCTTTGATTCAATAATTATGAACTCCAGTAGAAAAAAAATAGATAAATTATCAATATAAAATAAAAACATACTATTTTAATCAAGTTTTGAGCTCGAGCCTATTATAAATTCTATTTATTCTATGACTATCCATTTTTACATAAATGATATTGCTGATGCCATATTTTGTTCATTTTGCAATTAAGTGATAAGAATATTACTCTTAAGGAAATCACTTTCATAAGAATCCTACAATATGTTACTATTCAGATAACAACAAACCTAGCCATTGCTGTTAACATATATTTATTGCTTCAATGAACGTTGTTCAATGGCAGATTACATACTCATTGCAAGGTTGTTGGAAGATAAACGAGCAGGTGATAGACATTATGAATCCCATGCTAGAAGTCAACCAGTCATATTGGTTAAGATGGAAGAGCTGTTTATGGTTAAATGTTAGACAAGAAAAATAATCACCAACAAAACTTTCAATTTAATGTTATGTTAGATTGCCTTAATGGTTTTGTTTGGAAAATAGTTAGAAGTTATTATACTTGATAGAATAATGTCTCAAGATTTCAAGCGAACATCTTTACTATAATGTATATTAGAAAATTTTATGCAGAAGATCATGTTATCTATCGGCCATGACTGACAATACAGTGATAATAATAAATCGAACTGGTTTCTAAATTTGTAACTGTGAAATTAGCAAAAATGAACTGTGTCAATTCCTGGCTGAAATATTATACTTCATCACTTTGATCCCCTGAATGAGGTTTCATGATTTGTTATTTACATCACTGCATGTTTTGCTACTAGAATGAGTCACTGATGGATCGTACCGCCCAGGCACAGACCATCTGTAGCTCATACTTAGCATGATAAAATTCCAGATTGAATTATGCAATGCAACTGATAATATCAACAAGACGTAAAACTTCAAAGGCTACAAGTTAGGACATGTTGAAGTAAAAGAATAAATGATTGTTAATATTTAATGAGAACTCATCACGGTTGCCAACTTTTTTCTGGTTGTCATACGAAGATAAAAAAAGAAACAATTGACGTGTTCATTAAAAATATCAGTGCGCATGAGCATTTAAGTCCAGTCTTGTCAAGTAATGCATAATTTATGATCTCTGAAATGCGCTCTGTATAGTATTGTTAACCAATGGAACACCCACTGGGACATTGTCAGTCAGAAATGAGGAAATCACTCCTTTGACAATTTAATTGCATTGTATGCGCATAAGAAAATCCTATCAATAAAATGCAATTGCTATTGTGAAAACGAACTTTACCATGATTTCATTGTCAGCATTAGGTCTGACATGTGTCTTCAGTTTCTGAAATGATCACTTTGCACACATAAAATATTTTTGTACATCAGTGGCGTACAGCCAGGATTTTTGTTTTGCTGAGGGGACGAAAAATTTTGTACGCCAGTCACATATTTACTAAGAGTGGCGGTGGAAGGTATCAAATCAAAACTGGGTTATTACTGAATATTGCTTACTGAAAGCATTCACCATTTTTTGGGATTAAAAATTCAGATTCAGGTATATCCCCTTCCCTAGGATGTAGCTGGACAAATAATTGTGCACTGCAGGGTCACAAAATTTTTTAAAAATTTACTTCGCTTTGTGAAAGTATTTGAAATAATTCTTTTATTTTGGGGGCATGTTCCTCAACCTGCCTAGTGCTGATAATTGAATAAACAATATTAAGCAAGAAAAAAAATATTTGTGGTAGTTCGTAACAATATCAAATTTATAGAATGGGAATCAGATTGGTATTGTAAACCAGTCAAAAATATTTATTGATTTATACTGACATATACTTAACAAAACATGTTTTGACAAATTTTTTTCTGGGATGAAACAAAAATTAATAGGAACCATAGTTTCAAATTAATTAATGAAGGCAAGGTTGGTCTTAATACAGTAATAAACCGAGTAATAAAATTCTTGCCTTGAGAATAGGAGTTAAATCTGGCAACTCGCAGGCATCCTCATATTCTTCACCAACAGAATTAAATCTTCTAACACGCTGTATTGCCCTAGCTAAAGACCGCCATGTTAGGACAGTCGTCTGTGACTCGCTTTTATTCTTGAATAGTTGAGATTTTTTCAACATTCTGCGTTCACTCAGGGTTGGTCTGTTGTATGTGTTGTAGTAATCCTCAATATATGGCTCCTCTTCCATTACAGAGGAGGGTGGTGATACATTTTCTGAATCTTCCTTTGAAGAGGAATCACTACCATTAGCACCACCATATGATGCGTTACTCAGTCTCCGACCCACTAATGTGGCATCTTTATCAGAAACAAGCGAAGATTTCAATGGACCTAAGCTATCAGAAATAAGCTCATAAACATCGCCGGTATCTTGAGGAACAGGGTTAGGGGTGTCTGTCAATATAGGATTTGGAGGATTCTGTTTTTCCTTGATTACCACTAAGGACGATTCACTGGTACTACTGCGATTACTTTCTGAAGACGAAGACGATCCGTACGAGTTCTTGTCATCTTCAACAACAACCGCCAGCGCCTCCTCAGTTTCTGTTTCGTTTCCACGAAAATTAAAATCAAAATGATTGACGGGCGATTGATCTTCGCTGCCACAGGAAGGCGTTTTATTTTTATTAAGAAATGCAGGCGACGGCGGACGATTAGCGATCTTCTGATCTTTATTCCTTGTGAGAGAAGCGAATTTAACAGTTTCGTCGTCCTCTTCGTGAAGTGCGGCTGCTACGTCAGGAATACTCAAAATTTCGTCTATTCTACTACGACGATGAATGATGGGTGAGTTGCGATATTTCTCGGCACGACAAAGTCGACCAGCGAGTGATTTTTGTTCCAAATCAACATAATTTTCCCCGTCCTCAATCCCATCGTTATGATATTGTTCTTCAACAACGCTATTGTTTAAAGTGTCATCTTCATTAACAACTTCAATGTGAACTTTCGATCCATTTTCCCTTGGCTTATCCATGACATCGCCTCGTAATACTTTCAAATAACATGTATACCAAATTGACTAAAAATCAACGTTTCATTGTCCAGGAGCGATCTTATAATTTTATGGCATAAAACTACAAGACAATTAAAACAGAGAATAATTATGGGAAATTACCGCAAATTAACTGACGCAAAAATATCCTCGGGATCGTCAGGAATGCGGACTTGCACGAAATTTAAATAGCCAAACTAGTATGACCATCACAACAATATGAACTATTTTTAAATACGATATGTGAAAATATCATTTAATAAGGGTGCATATTGTCAAAATATTTTAGAAACTGGTTCGACAAACAAGATAATCAAACCGAAATACTGAACTTCGCTAACTCTACGGTCATTAATTTCCATAGCGAACCGGATTTTATTTTCTATTTTCTGTGACTGTTAGCCTGACAGGAATTTATAGTCGAGGAATGCTGTATTAAGCATGGGTCACTAAAGGATGAGCCGCTGAGGCGCTGCCTGTTGGTGGCTCATGTTTGACAAAAATAAATCTCCGATTTGATAGCGTAATTCAAGAAACATGTTAACTTCTGAGACCTTCAAATATTTTAAACTACTTTTAATTATAGATTATTAAGGACATTGTGATGTTAGTGCGCAAGTGCGATTGAAATGCGCGTGCTATATTGTGAGAAAGTTTATATATACACTGTCAAACATATTTAGACAAGAAGATTCACGTTGATAAATATTACTAAACTACCAATACTACTTAAAATCCACTCTTAAATTTTGGCGAAGTTATTGGCTTTTTTAACAGTACACGTGACATTGAAACGAATAATTATGAGCTAAACGAATTATTTCATAACAGCTTGTAAGAAAGAGAATTCTTCTGCCTCAATAATAACCATAATACTAATTTGTCTAAAACAATGAACCGAGTCGGCTTGCAATTTAACGTTGCTGGCGGATATCCTGCTGGTGTCATTCACGCCCAACCAGTGACGAAGCAGACTATAAGCGTTTGATATAATTACGTCATCGCGAGATATTTCACTTCACGGCCGCTCAAATTAGAAATAAATGAGATAAAATTTTACGACATATAAATATTATCGATTGCAAAAAACTTTCGCTTTGATAATAATGGCCGATTTGATTTTGAGGCATTGTTAATTTATTTAAACTAGTTATGCTCCAAGATTTTTTCCCGGCTGGAACTCTCTAATGATGGATATGGTAGTGAAAAAACAGTAACTCGACGCCTGCAATTGCATTGAGAGTTGATAGTGGACAATTTTTCCACAACACAATTTAAGCAGCGCACACAATTCTATCTATAAACCTATTCACTGAAATTATTAGGAATATGCAGTCTAGCACATCAGAAATGCTTTACTAATTTTCATGTCAAGTATTTTGGTCGCACTTTATGAAATATACCACGAGTCTCGATAAATCTCATCTAATTCATTTGAGGCTAGACAACCTATAAACAATTATAAACATTTGGAATAGAAAGCACACTCGCAACACAATATTCCCGCATCCAAAGAATTGTATAAAGATGATATAGAGATGGCATATGCCTTTTAACTATATATTTTTTCATTTATTTACTTATTACTTCTTAACCCAATCAGAAATATTATTTTGTCAGGCATGTGCAGCAGATGGACCGCGTCTCATCAACTCAATTCGTCAGAGGCGCATACTCAGCAAAGGTTGCGTTGACAAAATAATTTTTTCGATTGGCATATTCCTCACGGAATCAATACCTGACATTCGAAAATTGAATTCGAAATTAATCCTACTAGAAACGAAAACGATTTCTATCCATTTAAAGAAAGCCAGGCATTGTATAGTAAATACTGATTGTTAAATAATTAAAATTGATCATACTAAATGAACTCTGAGTAAATTAAAAATAAATCAAGCACGATGGGAATCAACTCAATTACCGGTGAACATGGACTGTTGCAAAAAAGTCCGATAAATTGCAAGTTTGATAAAACGCGTATATGGGGGACTTTTAATTAAATTAAAATTTGAATTCAAGGTGTGGTTTTAATAAGCTTAGTTCGGGTGATTTGTAATTGGTTCGCTAACTTCATTTACTCAGATCCTCGAATTTTAAACAGAAAAGTATACTTCCACAAGCAGAATAGCCTGAAGCCCTCGCTTGCGTGGTTGTTCTATGCATTCAGGTTTGTTTCTACCAGGTATTCATCCCATCCAGTCGTTGAAAATGCCCGGTTCTAATTTTAATGCTTTTGTTTCGTGATTTTGCAATTCGTTCGAATTCGTGTCGAAGAAAACGATCTATTTTCCAGGGATTCGTAGATTCGTTTCGAATGAAGTATTCGAGCTCAAACACGCAAGACTAACTTTGATCCTGACGAGTGTCAACACAAATAAAACGCGTGAAGAGGCGCCTTAGTTGCTTAGTTTAATCGATGTGATGTTTTTAAATACTACTGAACAAAATCAATATTATATGTTGTACGCAATAGATAATAAATTTCGTAGAACATACAGTGCTACTTTTAATCTACAATGAAGCTGCTACTGAAGCTGCTACTAAGTGGATCTGATAACTGAGACGTTATCGGCATGTTTACACAGGTAAAGCGAAAAACTGCACATAGTATCGGAATATAATCCACGTGGACGTTGTGTCCTCAAAGTGTTAAAAGCCAAATTTGAAATTCACACAGATTCGCCTTTATGCTGATAATATCCGATCTAGACTTTCATAAATACTACTCGTCGTCAATAACCCATTCAACCACTTGAGACGACAACCACATAAAGTGAATCAAATCATAATTTGACCTGAGAGAGTACAAAATTGGAAGCATATCGTAACGCATTCCTCTCTATAAATAATTCGCTAACTAGCAATGGACAACACTCGGACAGTGAAAGCATATACAAGTGTCTCGTACTACACAATATTATTACAGCATAAACTCACTCGCTGCTAGGACAAATCAATAACAATCGCTTCGTATTCAAACGCCGAATGAACGCTGGGCAGTAAAGGATGAGACGCACGCATGAAGTCCATTGAAAACGAAAAAGTGAGATCAATAGTTTGGTGTGACACGAGCTCTGACTAAAAGTTTTGCTTTAACATGACGTGCCGGAAAAGCACCTGCGTTAGGTGACCTTTGTTTACCTAGGTGAATGGAATGAAGCCTGCCTGAGATAATATTATTAGCAAGTTAGGTAATGCTATGGCGTTATCATTGGACTGTTTTAAAACTCGAAGCTCGAATGTGTTCTACACACCCAATCCGATAGATTTCGCTAGAATATTATGTCCAATATATGTGAGTCACTGATTGATATCGCCATTAGTCTAACATTCCCAGGTTGGGTAATCTACGCTACGATATTATTTTCACGATCTAGTTCGGAAATTGTATTTTGTTAAATATGCTCACATATGCGGATCATGCCGTAATCCAGTCAGAAGAATTGTCTCCAAACATATTTATTTAGTATGAGTATGGGACGCGCTTCTCATCAGTGACACATGTTAGACAAAAAAATCTGATTGAATTACGCGCGATCCAGTTTCGATCCACACATGACAAAATATGTTTGACCAGATTTTATCTGATAGGAATCGCAGCATTACTCGACCCAAATTCAACATCTTATCAATTCTAAAGCAAATAACAGTATGCTCCAACACATCCGTCTGTACTGCAAACATAGAACTTGACAAGTTTGAAGAAACTCATAGCGCAGTCAATTGAGCAAAAATCAAATCATTTCAGTTCAATATATTCAGACTAGGGCTGTGGGTTTCAGATACATTGATTTTCGAATCAAATACCAAATCGAAACATTTAAAATTGAAATTTTAGGAAGAGCTGATTCGACACAAAAATTGACCGAAAGCTTCAGTAGACGTCCAATTTTTTCTTCCCAATCACAGAATTCGCTTCTTTAAGCGCGAGCTATGGTTGGATGGCGTCGTCTAGGCAGGTCCGTCATTTGACAAAATACTATTTTTTAATAATTGTACAAGATTATAAAAAATGAAAGACGCAACAAATCCGTGAAAATTTTTGGACAAATCTGTAAACAGAAATAAGTCTCTGAATCGATTTTAATCCGTTCGAGTTGATAAAATCTAAATGCAGCATTTCTAATTCAGACATCCGTTAAATGAACAGTTTTATTCTGATCACAGATCGTCACTAGTCCCAACTATTATTGTCTTGCATAACGTAACTGAGAGAAAATAAATTCAAAAACTACAACTATAAAGTGGATCTCACAAAAATATTAGAAAGCACAAAACACCTCGGTGCGTTCATACTTCCTCCACAATTTGCGATCGAACAATCGACGACTACTGAGCTAATAACTTTCGAAGAATAATAGCTGGTTCAACCTTCTATTCAAAAACTCCCATTCTCTTTAAAAAAAAACAGCTTCGTTATATTTACATTGTCGCAGTCACAGCACGCCACACAAAATTCATAAGCTGGAGTTCAGTTCACTATTACAAAATCAGGAAAATGATAGCAATTTTTGCGGGAAACCAAAACCATTCTTAATCCGAAAACAGTACAAATATGTACCGTTAAGTGAGAACCACTGATAGTGTGGATCACGCTTAATAAAACTGAAACCTCAGATTGATTCATACTATATTCGACTTGAGTACACCAACTGCGAAAAAAGGACATCCATCGCGTCCATCAGTGGCACATACTTAACAATAGTGTTTTTGGTAATTTCTTCCGATTGGATTCAAGTCGTCTAACATTTAACAATTGTGTAATACGGTTTGAGAGCGCAAGACAGTTTGATATACTATTCGATGAAAAACTTTTGTCAACAGATCATATACCGACTATATAAAAGAATATCGACATTCTATGGAGGCTTAAAATAACGGGACGGACGAGATTTCAAGAATGAAGCAGCCATACAGACAAAAAAATGTTGAAAACCCTTTTACCCCTATATTAAACATTTCAACCAAAAATGAAGCATCGGATTTAGACTAAAAGTTTTATTTATAATTGATTTCAATTTACAAGATAAAAATTAACCACGATCCGCATTTAAGGCAGTCTTGACAAAATATGTTAGATGGAGCCGAACATCGGAAAGATAAGCAACTGCTAAGCCTGTGTGTCGTACATTCATACATATCAGTACATATCCTTACTACAACTTTCTAAGCAAACGAACCGAATACATCACTTGACAAGGTCACTGAGTGAACGAAAAATTCTATCAATAATTCAAGCCTGAGCAACGGACAAACTAATACTTCCAAGTAAAATGATTATAGGGTTGAAAAAATTGTGCAATTGCATATGCCTCGCTTACGGATGAGGAATTTACATCTCAATACTCCAGCCGTCGTGATCCCTCGTATCCCTATCAGAAATTTTATTGCCAAGTATGACGGTCACAAATGAGCCACCGCGTCTCATCTACGCGATCCATCAGTGACTCAGTGATCCATCAGTGACAAAATGTTTCTGATAGGGATACGGTCAAGTGTTTCAAGATGCCCTGTACCAGAGACACAGATTCGAATCCGATGATGACTAGGGATGGTCATATAGAATATCTACGGATTTCCAAAATCGAATAATTTTAGCCTATTAAATCGAATATTTGGAAATTGACAAAAAAGATTTACGTATATTTTTTAAATATATGTACATTTTTGAAATTGTTGATTTAGATTTATAATTGCTGGAAAAGCCAAATAAATAATTTATGAATTCACAAATTCCGAATCGAATGAAAAGTGATCAACATAATCGGGGAGTACGGTTTCTGCTGATCTATGCATTCTGCACATCTTAAATATCAAATACCGGTACTGAATAAGTTGAAACTATTCTACTATGGTAACCGGCACGAGATGCAGGAGTATTTTTTATTAAAACAGCATTCGCAAGCGTCAATGTTAATACCATGGATTGCTCATATTTTAAACAACATTACAACGTTCTGCCAAATTTACTGATAACTTCATTGCCCTGAACATGCCAACAAAACAATGTAGAATACACTGCATAGAAATCCCTTGACAACTCAAAACTGAATGCATTTTGCATGATGTATACGTCACATACACGTGAAAGATAGGAGACAATTTTAGTGATCAAACACGCATCATACCTATTACATTATCATCAGCTGAACATTTTCAAGTCTGCGCCATGGCTGGAACGCGCCTCGTAAACGCCAAACGGATTACACATACACATGAATGTTCGACATTAACATTCAGCAAACAGTTTCTATCTTGTACAAGTCTATCTTTAATCTGTCGATACCACAGTAACACGCAACGCAACCGTGTTAAAATATTTCCCCTAGAGATGTAATTCTCGTTTATAAAAAGTAAAGCTTCCTGAGCTGCAAGAGAGAAGACCTGGAGTGAAATGAATTGTCGGAAGGAAGTGGTGTCACACGCACACAGCAGCAGCGTGGGCTGTGAAACCTTGTCACAACTGAAAAAAAACAGTGGATGCCTAGTATTAAAACTAACTTACGCAACAAAAACCTCGAACGAATTTTTCGGGCCAGAAAAGCTTACAACAGAATTGGTGGAAGATTATACACATCAGAAATTTAACCAAAACCAAGCAACAATACAACAATGGCCGTGTTCAAATAACGCAATATGAGTCCCATCAGCATCAATGAAATGTAAAAAACTTTCACAATCGTTAAACCGATCAAAAATATTAAGTTGTCATGTATGTATCAGAGCTGGACCGCGTCTTGAAAGAACCACCATCGATCCATTAGTGATCCGTGACGGAATTTTGAAGCTATTGCATCGGAATCGGAAAATAGAAAAAATGCGTAAAGGTTTTATAAGTGTGTAAAAATGAGCAAAATTGGAAAATTTTATGCAATTTTGAAGAGAATTCTTTTCTTCTATTTGATTATCGCTCGATAAACAAATTACGTGCATTTTAGTTTAGTTAATTGCTCGCGTGATGGTACAAAGAAGTTATGTTTGCTGGGTGTCAATCATACGAAATCTTGACATTTTCACGGCACCTCTTGTTTTGAAATAATTCACAGACTCACCATGCGCATGGAATGAAATATTTTTCATTTTCAAATTCCATAATTAGCAAGCCGTACCCTATGCCTAATCAGGAATCGAATTTTTTATATCATTCCTGAACTAAACTAACGCAAGGCGCCCTTGGAGCGCAAACTTTGCAGTCAGGTTTATTTATATTCGAAAGCCTTTAAACAAGCTTGAATTCTATAATCAGTCCAAGTCAGAAGTAACAAAATCAAAACATAAGCCGAGCAAAACTTGAGCACAAAAACATCTTGGAAGCGTGATCCAGTTATCTGGCCTTGTCCGCCCCAAATACTGCACATTGACAGTTCCCACTTTCTACGGCAATATCGTGTATTTGCCATATTCCTTCTTGGTGGAAAATCGTCAATGCCTGACAGTTTTGTCGGATTCAAAACCTTGCCCTGATATTTAGTAATTCAATAATAATACCTCACCGCATTAACCTTTAAAAAAAAGTAACCGAAGCCAAATAAATTATGCCTCCAAAGATACTGTACTTTGCGGAATGAAAATGTTAAGAAAAGGCTCCGGAACCTAACATTTCCAAAATGTGACAGAGAACAACAAATATTGCAAGTAACAAAAACAAACTTCTAGGTCATCGCAAGCTCTTTTTTCTTTTTTGTGACGAAAAAGAAAGAAAAACTCTTTTCAACTAACACTTTTCTACAAATCTTTGTTTAAACTTAGTCTCGGGCGCGCATTACAAACTGCCAAAAAAGACAAACGAATTAATGCGATGAACATACTCAGCAACTAGCGAAGCGCAAGTTAAGATAAATAAACTGAAAACTGTATGCACCGTTTCAGTGGCAGTTCACTCGATTGAACACAATATACGATGATCGAACTTCGGTTATTGGTATTAAGCTTCAAAGAGGAATCCTGTGCATTAATAAGCTAAACATAATCGTGAGTCACTCGCGATACATGCACCACCAATAGCTTGAAAGCAGGAAACGATGCTTAAGCTTACGCATACCATGTCCTTGCGCTTACATCGACGCAAGAACGTCACTATGCGTGCGCCATTAACTGTAGGAAAGATTGAGATGTGATAACGTACCCACAAATTATTGAAAATTGCAAACAAATATAATGTTACCAAATAATCATTAATCAATAGTGATCGACGACAATACAAATAGTCCATTCCAAAATTCTGCATTCGACCGCGGAATTTTAATGCAGTAACTGATCAGAAGACTATTTTTTTGCGTTTTGAATCATATCATACGCAAGAACTTTAGTATTTAGTCCCAACGATTGACACGGAAAGCGGGCATGAAGAAGAAATTCCCATTACATAGACTAATAAGGAAAACCTGGAGGTACATTTTTTGTGGCTCAGCATACTCAGTCAAAGGGAAATTGTAAATGGGCGACCAGACAGGCTATAATATATTCGCGAAGGCCTGCTTATTTCTTTTATTATTTAACACCACACGAATTCATGAAAATATGGAAAAATTACTGAACAACAGCGCCACCATGTGGCTATGACCATTTTTTCAAACATTCGACCCGATGGCGTGTCTGGAAATTCTTTCGTTATCATGCATAGTGCTACATTTAACAATAAACTTAACCTTCAACAATATACAGCTACAGCTACATACAAAAATAAGCCTAATCTTGGGTAGAAATTATCAACGTCGATGGGACATTGGTCATTGTACTAACCCACACTGATAACGGGTCGTCGGTCTTGATAGATCATGTCCGTTATAAATACCATAACCAGTTTTTGCTATGCATACATACATATTTATTTCAACAAACCATCGAAACACACTGATATAAACGAAATCAAACAAAAATTATGGAAAGTCCCGAAAAACTAGCAAAATCTATAAGATTTAAAACGTATACTGTGAGTTCACGCGACAGTTTACCTAAACAAAAAACTTGCACACAAACTAAAAAAACACGAAATATTTCACCCCGACACTTAAAGTTGGATGGGGTACACGAGCGATAGAGGCCAAATATATATAAATCGTTCGACACTTTATTCACTGCGCAAATGTTAAAGAGACGCTGTTGCTATTTCAAGATTTTCGTTTTGGCTAGTGTTTTTGTGATTGTGAGAAGTGGAAAACCAAACGATCTGGAAAGCGTTAGAAGTAAACAAACAGGTGGCGTAGAAAGACTACAATAGTCCTGTCCAATCCATTGATTTAAGAGTTTATGATGATATCCATGATAGTGTTCTTGTACTAACTGATCTAATTGATCGCTGGATGTGTATCCATGTGCTGAAGTTGCTGACTGGTCTGCCTGTCACCAAAAACCTAATTCTGTGGAGAACTTCAGAAAAACCATTTCCAACATACCACATACGACTCCTGTCTACTATAATTTTGCAACTTGCTATAATGAGTAACCATCAACAAAAACACCATTCGATAAAAAGTGGCTAGTCAAACTTTGCCGAGGCAAGTACGAACACATCCATTTTGTCCTGACAAAACGATGTTACCGGCAATGGATACAACCATAACCGAGTGGTGTGCAATATGTGCATCAAGCACAATTTATCCCAGTAATGAAAAATTGAGCATAAAATTGCTTTCATTGTACAATTGGCTTAGCGATCACTAGCAACGTCGAAATATTCTTACACGAAGTGAATCTAAGGTAATTTTGTAAAACATTTTTTGTTGTTTTGTTTTTGTGGGGTTATTTTTCAATAAGACTATACCATTCAAATTCTGAAGCATTCCAACCGACAAGTATTGATATTTGGAGGTGGAGTGAGAAATTTTTTGTTGAAAATGAAAATGTGCGTAGCCTAAGAAGTTGGCTTTTGGCCCAAAATAATTTTTTGCAAAGTTTTTATGGAGTATCTACCTGCCACTAGGTGGCTACCGAGCCCTAAAAGTCAAATTTGGTAAATCATTCATAACTCTGTCGCTATTTTTTTTTTTTTTTATAGCCACTTCTTTGAGTGGGTCACCCTGTCCAAGGCCCTGTAACAGCGGCCACTTATAGGCGGACAGGGTTACAATTACTGGAAAGATATGATCTTTTCCTTTTGGAGCTAGTGACTTGGTTCTTGGTCTTCTTGGTTACTTGGTTCTTGGTCTCAAATGATTCAGAATATATGATTTCCTTTTTGCTCTAATTTAACATTTCCTTGAAATTTGGTCTGAACTAAATCAAAGTTACAAAATTTTGTGTTTTAGTAGTAAATACGACTATAACCTGCGTGAGATTCATCTAAACTAAAACATATTATGTACAACAAAAAAAGGTGACAGGCCCAACATTGAGTAACATTGCTATAGAAATGGGAAAAGAATAAAGATAACAAAATATATCAAATGTTTCTGAAATGGACAACAACTTGAGATCATTTTGACAAAAACAGTCAATATGATGGGCACAGAGAAAACTTATACTTTGTTACAAACGAAGGTCTAGTAAAAAGTTGACTGAAACCTTGTATATATTGTATATATATATATATATATATCTCAATTTTTCTGAGGAAAATTTTGGGACATCCACAAAAGGCAGCTTTTATAGTTATTCAGTTACAGAATTTCTTTTTACTCCTGTTTGGACATCTAGATTAAGAAAAATTTTCCAACCATTTTCCCTCTGATTGTTGCACTTTAAGGTAATGATGATGGTTTCACACAACAGAGTTGATAAATTTTCATTGTATATATGAAAATATTCGGTATGTTTTTGGTTGGGAATTGGTGGTAATTGTGGTTATATCTGAATCAACAAATTGAAACTATAAATTTTTGATTATGTATGCTCAACTCAAAAGTGTATGATGCAGCCACATTTCATAGCTGTCTATTTCATATGGTAATGACCAACAAATTTTGTTGTAAAACCAATGTCAAGTTTTCTGTTTGCCCCGAGCGGCTGCTATATATTATGAATAATTTTAAGTGAACTAGTTTCTCTGGGCTGAAAAAATATGCCAATTGTGATACTCTGGCAAATGAATATGCATTGTATCAAAAAATGAGGTGCAGAAATCTTTATTGCTGTAAAGCGTTTCAAGTTTCAACAGCTCTAGAATTTATTTTTAAATCAATTATGAGTCCTTCTAGGTTAGTGAATCTCACAACATTTGTGGGAGCTATGCAATATATTCACGGTAATGTGTCTTTCAATACATTGGATTTTGAAAAATGCATAGCATTTTATGCATCAATGGGTATATATTTGCCAAGTTTTTTCGCTAGGTTTGCCATAGATGCAACTATTTTTAATTTGAGTCTCAAATCATATCATTTTGAATTACATACAATTCTATTTCGAGGAAGTTATGGGAAAATTTGAATATGATATGTTGATATTTACAATACATTGGTAAAATAATTAAAATATATGCAGAATTTCAACATTCCTGTTGTAATTTTATTTCAAAACCCCTCATCAAATCACAGAAATGAGTATTCGAACCATCTGAATCTGCCATGAATTTCAATCGATTCGGATCTATGATGAAGGTAGCGATATAAATGTTGCAAATCAACAGCGGCTTGGCGTCCCCTTATAACGTATTATCTTTACATCGCCTCTATGCGTCGTTTCAAATTATTATTAGATCCGAATTTCAATTTCAGCCGATACAAGATCCCGATTAGTTATTTAAGTTTTTGTCTATAAGTTTCGATATGATATACTGATATTACTTTTGATATACTTGTATAACTGGCGAATAAATTAAACATGTCTGTCTAAAAGTGGCATCCCCATTTTAAGTCAAAGTGGAACTGGTTTACAGCCAAGGTGGAATTCAGAATACACAATTCCAGAATTATCGGTTTTCCATGGGATTTGTCGTATATCAATTATAAAATATTGTATTATTTCTCAATTCCTGATAACATAGTGAAACATTGCATTAAAATGTGCAATATGCATAATTGGGACTCGTTACCTGCCTAGTGGTAAGCGGATACTCTGTGAAAACATTGTGAGAATTGATTTTGGATCAAAAGCCAGGTTTCTACACTACGCCCTTTTCTATTTTAAAAAAAAAAAATTTCCACTCCACCCTAAAATATATATTGGTTGGAAGCAACCATGTTTTTCAAGGCGGAATTTTTAAAACTGTTGTAATTGATATTTGCAAGTTAATACATGTATTCAATGTTACGCCATTTATGGTGACGTCATTCAGCGTTGTTCTTAAAACGGGATTCATTGTTTTTGCTGGGAATCAAGAACAAATTGCGATTTTAATATTCTCCACCCTTCCGGATTCTTTTACAAAGCATGAGCCACGGATGTACCGCGCCCCTGCGGTGCAATCCTAGAGTAGTTGATACTCGACTCGACAAAAGACATTGCTACTGATACTTCTGACCGGCCAATGTTATTGTTTTGTTTTTTGAATCTTTAACAGTCTGAAGGCGACAAAGATCCGCAATTCAGACGTGGTCAATACCAGCCAAATATTGTTTCATTGGAACATATAATATGGAGTTGTAATATGAAAGGTCACAGACAAATACATGACGCGTCTGAAATGTCTTATCGCGATAGTTGGGCGAGGCGCGCGTGAAAACACATCTGGTATCTTGCGAATTGTTAACTGTCATGTTCAGCATGACTGCAATGAAACAAACAGTATGTAAACAATATGATAATTCGATGATTCATTTATGTCGCATGTTCTGAAGCCTGTGTACGGAGGGGTTCACCTTGCACCCGTCATAGCCAAACTTCCCGTGTACACACACAGCAAGAGAATTTAGGTCTAGATATGTTTTGTCGAGCATGGGCCATTAATGGGTGGCACCGTGGCGGGCACCATTTGGGCGCGGTTATTCGGGTATCGCTGTACTGACATAAACTTTCAGAAATAACACGTTTAGAGCAAAAACGCATTTTCGCACATATCGTTTCCACCGCGGCTGTCCAAAACATTCGATTAAATTTGTCCATTGATTCGACATCAATGAATGGGAAAAAAATTTCAGAAGATTAAATGTAAATCTCGGTGTGTTTAACAACACTATGGAAGCTGCCTGTGTTTGGGATTATAATACTCTCGATTAGATTCTGAATTTAACAGATATTCGGGTTTGGCCACCTCTAACATCGATTGGCTAAACACGAGTTTAGACATGTATTTTGCCTGAAAAAATAAAAATTCAACAACAATTAACTAGTATTTGTAGTTTCTAGTTTCAAATTACTATGTGGCGTGAGGCGTAGTTTTAACATATTTCGTAGGATCATAGTGCTAGAATAAAATTTGCGCGTTGTGTAAATTAAGCGCTAAGGGAGGTGCGGAACCAGGATCTTATCAATAATCCTCCCACCTCCCTTCCTTAACACAAACCAAAAATGAACAGATTTATTGGAATTTCTCCCTCTTCATCAGCAGTAAGGAGAGCAATAACAAGTCAACAGTTGTAAGTTCGGCTGGTCATGTTATTTCAAACAATGAACCTTCAATAATGCTAGGAAATAATTAAACTTAATAGAAAATATCCCAAATCAGAATTACCAAGGTTAACGCTTACAAAGTTGCACACAGGCCATAAACTAAGTTTATCCATACAAACACAAAAATAAAATAAAAACAAATACGCAATTTTTGTTTGATGAACAATTATAATATTTGATATATGACGTAGGATACTGCTGATATGGCAAAACGCGAGTTCAGTAATAATGAGCCAGATCAGAAATTTCATTTTGCCAAACATGAGCCACAGATGGACTACCCTCCGCGCAATTCGCCAGTTGTCTATGCTTGATATATATATGTTTAGACATATGTTTTCTAGGTGTGAGTAACGACTAACATATAGCAAAAATGGGGTTTGCTGAATTATACGTCGGTCTTGGGTTTCTGATGAACCGCAGACAGGGAAACAGTGAGAAATTTTATCAGTTTGGAACAAACATGTTGTGGTAGTTTTTGACAGACCACTGACATATTTTCACAAATTAAAAGTCCCGGTTTCGGACAATTCATTGATGGATTTATTCTTTGAAAAAAATGATGCCGAGGACGAACAAGCCTCAATCTTTCCTCCTAAATCAAAACAAAACTAAGTTGTAGAGTATAAATACTAATACTACGAAACCAAAACAGTCAGAAACCCGGTCTCTACGATCTATCGAATGAGCTATCACTCAGGACTCACCTTCCACAAACCATCCCAATTAATATTGACTGAGAATAATGCTCTTGGCTCCCCATTAATAATCGCAGAGAATAATTTTCCTGGCAACTACATTTCAATATCGTCACGAAGAGCGGAGAACCTTACAATCAATAAGTACATTTGGACATTTTGCAGCAGTCGATCTTGGGTTCCCACAACGCCACATTAATTTGCCATTATAATTTACTTACTGGTTACCGACGATTGTCATCCCGACCTAGTCTCAGCCTGACTTTTTTCCATGAGTACAAACACAACTAACCACCACAAGTCAGAACCAACCAAAAATCTTGTATCACGACCTGGTTGTCTGCGTCGCTTTGGTAAGTGACTTTAATAGTTGTGATAATTATCTGGTCGTTAACCGGAATACAGTGCTGATTTAGCTTAAACGATGATATAATTGAGTAGAGGGAGTCGATATCGACCACTTCAAAATATCTTGGAAAGTTGACGTAAAATTTTTCTATGCATGGTTTTTGGATGAAATAACATATTACGAGTGGCCAATAATAGCTAGTTGTAAAAGTGAAGTGATCGGTCATACATTGTTATTTTAGACTTAAGTGTGTGTTATAATACTATCAATTACGGCAATCTCACATGCCCACGCTTTGAAACCCATTGAAATGTCGTTATGGGGAACACGGTCCACGGATATTCAAATGGACCGATATTACCAAAGTTCAAGTAGTTTATTTTGCCAATAGGAATAATAGATATAACGATAATTTGAATATATTTCACCCCTAAAAGATCCCAATCGGAAATTTCATTTTGTCGAGTATTTGTCGATCGGGCGGGACCGCGCTTTGCCATCACGATCCAATAGCGACACATGCGCAACAAACAGCATGGAGGCACATCTTTGTTACATGTGTTCAGTTCAACTGGCCATCTTCTAATAACACGTCACATTGACATGAAATACCGGATTAGACCTTGCGGCCGTTTGTCAGGAATTTCAATTTTTGTTAAACTGCTATTGCCATAAATACAATATTTTCAAACCACTAATGGTTAAAGGGTATCATAGTGTTGTACAACGCAAAATATAATAATTACGGTATACAACTAGAACATAGCATATACAACAATATTATGTCTTGTTTCCACAACAAATGTCACTGTCGTTTATAAAAACGCGGCGTAGTGGTTGTAAAAACACTTCGATTGGGACGCTTATGACGCAAATACATACGTCAAGACGAAAAAACCAGGTTAGCAGAGTGTTCGAGGACGATATGGGTTTCTTTATCAGTGTTACCACAAAAAGATTCATGCTATTTGGGTATTGATTAATGTAGTCAGATTGACCGTCAAACTTGAACCAAATATGATTTAACAATTATCCATTTGGTAGGGATGTCCTACTCCTAATTTGAATAGTCAGATAATTTTGAATTGTGAATGAAAGTAATTTTTCAATCTAAATATGATATAAATATTTATTCTTATATTGATAACCCATGACTTTGCTGCATAGCGGGAAAAATATGGTCTTATACAGACGAATCGGATTACGTTTTTTTCTATTCGGGTTAAGGTTATCCGTGGAAGCAGAGACGATAACATTTTCTAAATGGCGATTATTAATGTACAATTAAATATTCTTTCTCAATTGTTACATATCATACTGTCTTAATTCATAAGTGTGTATTAGGACTTAGGATTGGTGTTTCGCTAATCCCCAAGTTATTCAATTGTTTTTTTGGGATACGAGATCCTTAGATATAAAAATATACATATTTTCAAAAAAAAATATAAAATGATGTTGATTTGAATATTTGATTGCATTCAAAAATTATTTCATTAAAGTGTGGAAGCAAAAAATATTCACCTTGGCCACCCTAGTCAGTTAAATTCTAGTCTTCAAATTCAGAATGCGTTCAAAAACAGTAATTAAACTAATTTTTTATTACCTATTTTACTTACCAAAACTGAATAAAATGCAAACTGAGCTCTTGTATGGAAATACAAAAATTAAAAATCTTTGTAACATAATATATGAAAAATTTTATTCATTCAAAATTCGTGCCAAAATATATATATACGATATGGCGGACAAGGGAGGAGATTGGGAAAGTAAAACTTACCTTGTTTACCGTGTATTTTAATATATTCAAAGCAATTTCATTCAGAAATCTTGAATGTGTCACAAAGACGAAAGTACCGTAACGACGAACTTTGATCCAACTCTCATTAAAATGGAAACATTTGAAATAATATGCACCTTAATAATGCTTCTGCGTCGGCCTGTTCTCGGGGGGTTCACGGGCTCTGTAGTAATTACATCGGAGATCTTGACGGATGAAACTTCACTGATCAGTTCTTCGCTGTCTTGGCTTGGCAATGATGCGACTCGACTCTACAGAAAATCAATATATTTTTTAATAAGTCTATCTCTGTCAAAAATTTTATTCTGTCAAGCATGAATCGATGATGGACCATGTTAGACAAAACAATTATGATCGGAGCATGGTTACCGATGGACCACATACCGGTTGACAATTTGAGAGGGAATATCGCTTTCGAATGACACGATTGGGCATACTGTAGGGTAAATCATGAGCAATTCCCAATTGATATAAGACGTTTGACGTTCTGAGAAAAACTAAATTTCTTAAAGTATTACTCGTCATGGAAAACAGACCAAGGATGGCCGGACCGGAATATTTTACTATTCTGGAATACATTCTGTAAAAATAACTCCCAATATGAAATATCCATAACCTTCTAAATTTAGCCCTGTTTTTGATGGAAAGCAGCATTTTAACTCTTTTATTAGGGGAAATATTAATAGGGAAATTCAGAAAACTTCACACAAAATTTCCTTCATTTCGTGAAACTTTAAATTTCGAGAACCAAAACTAATTTTAATGCCGATTCCGTCGAATTTTTGCATTAAAAATGTCAAATAAATCATTCTATTCGATTTTCCCAGTGATTCGAAATCAACAGATTCCAATTCGAACAGTTCCGGACAGCCATGCAACAGAACACACCAATTCTATCCCAAGATCATAATAAGTTACGCCTGTGGTTAGATCCAACCTTCTACACCTTAAAGTAACTATTCATATATTCAAATTTATTCAGGTATTTCGTGAATATCTGAAGGGCAGTATCACATATTTTATTTTGTCGAGAATAATTCACAAACGAATCGCACCAAAATTGATGTGATAAACATGCACGCAAACTTTTTTTTCTGTCCGGAATAAAACGAAAAAAATCATCCGAGTCGGTTAATAAAACATTATTGTAAGATACAGGTTCACATTAACGTGAACATTGTGAAGCTTTGAACATGCTGGATATGCATTCGTATTAAATAGGATTTTCAGACTTCCTATACACAATACAATACACGCTTTGATGGCGTGTCTTCGAGTTCATTTTCCTTTGTTCTTCGCATGCAATGAACGTTATGGTAAAATAGACCTGACATAAAACGCGCAAGCAGCGCAAGCGTATGTATATCGTGTCTTTCAAATTTGATAAGTTTTTACAATTTCGAATAAATACGACATAAAAAACTCTTGGGACGGATCGATTCCTCAGAATCCGCGATCAGATTTGACAATTTCGAGATCGCGTAAATACTATCGCGTCTTGTCCGTTGTCAAGGACATATTGCTTTTCCATTCGTAAAGTCTGTCCACATAATCGAAGCATTCCAATTTGTTAACTACAACATAAGACAAAATTAATGATATCTCAAACTAACGAGGTAGTAAGGATTTATTTCTAATTCGAAATATAGGGCTAAAAATTATGAAAAATACTGTGTTAAATTATACACTCAAACAGATATTTTAGTTCCTAAAATGTGTTTTTTTTATTATAGTTGCATATCGGCAATTTATCGGATAGTAAGATAGTAAGAGCACGCGCGCAAACAAATTCTGGTTTGACATATATTTATCTCATTTCAAGGTATCAATGCCCCCTTGCCCGCCCCTTTCCTTTATCAACACAACATTCCAAAACATCAAGCGCCAAGTGTTTATCACACTCTGCAATTACATTACAATAGGACTCGCCAAATCTCCAGGATAACTAATAAAAAAAATCGGTATAATTGTGTTATATAATACCGGCTATTAATAATGAATCGTTCAGCCTGGCGCGATCCGTCTGTGCGCTATACTCAAAATACCATTTCTGGCTGATCAGTAAGTGCGACTGGACAAGTTAGAGTTTAAAACTCACCTGAGTAAAAACATCGGATATATTATTATCACTGACAGAAGACGATTCGCTTGCATTGTCTGCTTCCGCTATTGTGTCCATGTCTGGCAAAGAGCTCTCCGACAATGTGCTGAAAATATAATTGAATAGATGACGATGGTCCTCACTAAGTGTCACATAACTGGGGTCATAGGCAGAAATAAATAAACGACACAAGACTCACAAATGCTGGTTCCCAATGAGAAATTTTATTTTGAAAAGTATGCGCCACAGATGGACCGCGTCTCATCGACGCGATCCATCAGTGACACATACTTGACAAAATGTTTATTTCTGATTTGGCTGCGACTGTCTTTACACGTGATAAAATGTAAGCCTTCAAAATGTTTCCAGAAAATAGCGATGAATCTGTCCGAAATTAGGGTATTAATTGCAACACCCATAGCGCAAACGGTAGCGAACGCTAGTCGATAGAAAATGGGATCAGATCATTTCGAAGTGGAATTTTTGGAATCTTGGTTTTATTTCAAAAATATTCAATATATGGACAATTTTATCAATATATTGCGAAAAATTTTCACAAGAGAGGAAAATCACAAAACTTCGGATAAAAAATTTGTTTAATCTAGCCCAAAATTTTAACTACATCGAGTTACAGAAATGTGCATTCGAATCACACGTGTATCCGAATAGATTCTACTATCGAAAATGGGTAGTCGAATCAAATATCTATTAATTTAGTGAGTCCTAATATCATATCTTCATTTAGAATCAATAACCTCGAGTTTCGCGAACTTTTTTTAATGGCCACCCATTTGAATAACCTGTTGGCAAGATATGAAATTTTCGGTCCGGCCGAGCCTACCCGAGTTATTACACTTTGGTCAAGTCGTGGGCATTATCAAATTCAACGAGTATGCGTTATCATGTCGTAATTTCTTTCATTAAGATTTCATTTAAAAAGTCAATACATGGTATGGGTTTGTTCTGGCAAATACATCAGGCATCTAAACAGCAGAAGATTCTATAAAATTTGTGATGTTCACCCAGAGATGACAAAAAATTACCTAAAGTGAGGAGGTCATGGTGGTCGATATTATAAATATTATTATAATTGCCTTTAACAAGGGTGATATATTTGTTAGGTTGCCTTTCTGGATGGATAATTAGAAATCAAACTAGGAGGTATTGTTTACTATGAAATACGGGCATATCTAAACTCACTTCATTTTCTACAGACTGAAGATACAATCTACTTAAATCCTTATTTTACTTTTTATATAAAACGGGTCAAACAAACACAGTAATCTAGACAGCCACAAGATACGGAAATTCAGTACATAAATTATTTATAAACATTGTCAAGAAAACCAAATAAAAAAGGATAAAGCCACAGAAATTTGCGAGTACCACCGCCGTGCGATTCTCATTACGTTGATGCTCTATTTTAAAGCAATACACCAAGTATTCTGAACATATGTCAAACTAACCGCGCACCAAGGTTGTACAGTTGTAGGTTATAGTGCATTAGTGCCAAATCCCGTCCAATAATATGGCTCTTGTTTTCCAAAATATAATTTTTGGTAAAGCTATGAAATTATTTTATTGCAATTGCTGGCTAATATGACGCAAATTACTGTCAGTTTATAGTGGGTTCTGAATGATGTTCATTATCTAATATTATTTTACGCCAATCACTCAATGTTATGTAAATTGAATTTCGTGAAATGAGCTTTATCTGAATACATACATTTAGTTTATTCCGAGGGATGTTGATCTTCTGTGGCTCACGCTTGACACACCGATCCGATAATAATTCAAAGACATGGAGACGTATGTTTGAAAAACCGCAATATTATAATTTCGGAGTCAACACATGCTAAAATAAAAAAATGACAATCGCAACATTTTTCCACATCCTAGTAATAATGGTTCAATGGTTCACACCACGTGAAATCTTTAGCAACGTTCATGATGAACCATCCTTACCATACATATCCATCAATATTAGACCACATCAATCTTTAATTAAAAGGATTTAACATCCGGCTGAGATCACAGGGCCCTGCCTGTTTCGACTTCATGAGAATGCTAAGCAAAAACAGGATTTGAAATCATTGACAGGCGAAGAAATATTGCTCTCTTTTCGTTCGACTAAACTGTCTGTCAGAAGCAGACGGACAGAAATTTGATCCACTCAACTAGGTACCGGAAATCGCCGGAATGGCAGGAAGTTAAAAATTCAATTTCCAAAAGCAAAGCGATTTCAAATATCGTTTTCGAAGTAAATTCTCATAGCACCGCAAGACAAGGTCCGTGTTAAAATAAAGAATCCAGGGGGGTGTGGTTGAAAAAATTGAGTAAACAAGTTTCGAGAAGTATGACGTACTGATGGATCGCGCCGCCGAGTCGCGGAGCATCTGCGCCTAATAGCTGCCTAGTAAAATGATATTTCTGGGAGGAAATATTTCACACCACAATTGCCACCATCAAATAGAGCTTGTGATGAAAAGCTAATATTTTCAATGAAAAAGTATGATACGCGACTTTAAATAAAGATTAATGCTAATGGTATTTCTTACCAACATCGTACGGTAAAAAAAATGGTAAAATGAAAGGATACAATCATTATATATGTGTAATCATTTTGTCTATCTAGACAACGCATTGTGATATCGCTAATTTAAATTATATATCGTGTTTGAATCATGTTTCGCCAAGTGTATGGATTCCTAGATTTATACACATCATTACAAAAGCCAACTAAGCTTCATTGTTATCTACACCCAATTATAAACAAACGTTATCACAACGCAGGACCAATTAGTCGAAAAAGCGCGTCCGGGGTCTCGAAAATTGCAGAGTACCAAAAAGCGTGTATGTACGAGGGTTCAACATTGAGTATTACAGCAAGACGGGTATTATATTATGCTCAGGGTGAAGCGTGCGAAATTAACGAAAAAATCCGCCAGACAGGCAGTGTTATAGTTAAATCTAAGATGATTTAGACAAGATCCATATATGTACTTCGCTTCAGAGAATATATATCTCTGTCCCTGACGAACTCTTGAAAAAGGTACACAGAAAAGTTGAAATATGAATTTATTAAAAACAGCGAGTGTTCGGTAACTTCAAATAATGACCGACGAGGTCACGAGGATATGTACAAAACACCAGACAGGACAACGGTTCCCAGAACATGAAATTTTCCTACAAGATGGAAATGCGAGAAAAAAGGTATACACTCGTTCAAAATTTCCATTTCATTTTTAAATTAGTATATTGCACTGAAACCCGAATAGGCTTAGATTTCGTCAGCGTAAGAATAGAATCATGTTCTCGACTACATGACGATCTCGTACCCATCGAATAGAATACCTTATTTTTATTGAAATTCACTCTGAGCAAGGCCGGAGGCAGAGCCTAAAGGAACCAACTAACGGCCACTTAATAGCAAAGAGCTACAAAAAGATGTAGTAGCAGCAACTGCACTCTAAGCGGAAAACAGCCCAAACGGAATTACTTACCGGTAAGTCAAATCAACTATGCATTAACTGCTGCCATACATTCGATTCAATAGAATGAGGAAGTGGACTGGACAATCGTCGAAAAAACTTGTTTTAGATTCGACGAAAAATGAAAATCGCGTACGGTATAATTTGAAATGACGGTTCTGCATTTTATTTGAGCGTGAACCACAGATACTTCGTGTACCAGTACAGTATTAGGTTTTGATTTTTGTCGAGATATCATACCTTCTGCCATCCATTATTGATTCGATGACTTTTCGTCCGAAGGGTTTCTTCGAAGCTACTTCAGTCAAACCAATAAAAGCTCGGGTTACAAAATTAGATAGATATGAAACTCGAGTTTCTTCAACGCATTATCGCAATACCAAAAATATAACTAATTCTGTAAAAAATATAAAAAGTTCTGTACAATAATATTGATAAAGATGTATCTCAACATGTATTTCAGAGATTTGTGGATTGAAATTATTGTGTTGGTCTGGATATGATGTAACATTAATGAAAGTAATTTTAAAAAAATAGGGTACATATTTTACTACAACATTGCATTTTGCTGACCTAAAACTATTGAAATTTCATAACATTTTCATTAAAATGGAGGCCAGTTTTAGTACAACCCAGAACATTCAGTATTTGGATTGCGAGCTAATAAGGTTCTTTTAACGTTCCATATTCCATAGCAAAAAATATACAATAAAATAGTCAAATGCCTGTGAATGTGATACAAAAGGTCAAATACTTCCTTATCAAATGTACGCAATATAATATATATATTCCATATGAGGAATTATATTTTAACGCGGCTTATACGTGTCTAAACAAGAAAGTAGCAAAGCATTTCAACCATAGAATCTTGATGCCGCCTCCGCGACGGTAAAAAGCTCAATCCTTTAAACCGCTAACAGCGAATGTACCTGTGCTCGCCAGACTTTAATGACGTATTTCAATAAGGCGAATAGATAAGACGAAACCAGTATTGATCGCGATTAAAACTCTTGTATCGATCTTATCCGATCCCATGTTGGCAATTTGCGAGGTAATTCACCCTAGTCTGCAATTATCCAGTCGGGCATTATGCGATGGCAGATTATAAATTTTTGGAACATGGATCATTGATTGTTCGACGGCCCACGCTCGAAAAAAATACTGATCATTGAAACATTGGGTCCTTCATTGACAAATCAAATTCAACTTAGAATTTGTAATTAGAGGCGATCTCGAATTTTTTGGTGTGTATTCCTTTTTTCTGAAAATGATTTCATACCGAACTTTTTTATTTCCTACTGCTTGCCGTGAACCTAGGAAACAACCGCTAGACGCGGACTTGTGATTGCGTATCTACTATATGTTACAACTACGCACGAAGCGCCTTACCGAAGGGCATGAAACATGAAATAAACATGGACCGCATCTACGCAGCGCGGATTCGTCAGATCCAAATTTAAGAAAATGTGTTTGGATGGATATAAACCTACTTAAATACAATTTTAATAGAATTGGAAAAAAATGCCATGTCTGTCCACTTACTCGTAAAAATCCAGGATAGTCAAAAATGCGATTAATCAATGTACGAGCGAAAAAAAATAAGCAATTAAAATTTAACAACACATAATAATGATTTCACTCTATATGGCAAATCAAGCCATGAAATATGCGTGGAATTTCGACATCAAAAAATCTGTGCAGACAACACTGGTTCTCAAGACAAGTTCTGGCAAGCAATCTGTATGAGAATATAATGCACGCTTCACAAAATGAAATCTTTGATTCAAATGGCACACCGCAAAGGTTAGGCTCCATTTTAACATTGCGTCGACGTGGATAATTTACCTGTCCCGATCATTTTTTTATCAAAACATTTTTGCTGAGCGCATAAGTAAATTCAGAATATATTATCTACGCATGTTTTGTTAAGTATGGGTCACTGATGAATCGCGTCGACGAGACGCTGTTCATCCATGGCCCATGCTTGACGAAATTGAATTTCTGATTGGGCTATAGATCGCGCCGTCAATCAAGGATCCATGGTTATTATATAATTAGGGGCATTGTAGGTTAACGATGATATTGAGCGATGATTTAAGAGTTCGAAAATTTTCACAAGAGAAATTGTATAGAAGGTACCAATTTTCGCTTTCATCGAACGACACATTCATTTTATTGTGTTATTTTAAAAATACAAGATTTTCGGAAGCAATTGAGAAGGAATTACTGTGTCGATATGACCCAAGAAAATAAAACTGAAAACGATCAAATTCAAATGCCATACTGTAGGCGACAAAAATGTCGCTTCTGATTCAACAACCTACTCAAGAGTTTACACTTTACGATACCCAATAAAAATTGAAACGAAAGGTGAGAAAATTATTTCACTGCCCATTATTGCATAATTATCTTACCTATCTGGAGCATTAGAAATACAACTGGTGAGACGCAGGTTCGAGTCCCAGGAGGGATAATTGTACATTACTGGTGGATTGCCTAAAACCTCTTGCCGAGAATGATTCTGGAAGAATTATTTGACACTTCGCCACTTAAGGGTCAATTATGTAACCAACACTGTAACAAAAGTACAGTAAATTTACTGGTCAATTGCAGTAATTGAATATTTCCGAATTAATAAAAAAATTTATCTTAATGAGATTTATGCCAATTATGGGCTGTCGATGGACCGGACCTTCCAAGATAATGTATGTAATCAATGTATAACATATCAACCCCTCGCTGCACTTTATTAAAGCGATTCAGTACGACCAAGCCCTTGAGCATCCGGAATATTGGCGCCCGATATAAAACAGATGAAGTCTAATTTTAAATGAATTAAAAAAAAAATAGCGATGTTTCTATTTTTTAAAATCCCAAAATTAGCATTTTCAAATCGCTAATTTACAACATTTATATTTTAAATGAAGCTGTGGATAGGACTAACAGATGTTATCAAATTTCACATTTAGACATCCAGCATAACAATTTTACAAACAAAAAAACTATCACAATAGCACACTGATCATATTGCACTCCCAATGTTGTGAAGCTTGAACCTTTAGGAACCGAGTAGATAAAAAAACATATGGTAAATAGAAAAGTCAAGAACATAAAAAGGTAGGTAGGAACGGGATCGTATATATTTATCACACAAGCTTGACATGATGGCGATCTTATCCTATTTTTTCACAAGTATTGACAATAATTATTTGCTTGCATAGCAACATAGAACATATATTCATACCAGACAAGCATGAGTCAAAGATGAAATGTGCCTCTATGTACTAGTACTCATACATACTAAGTAAAGCTGAGCTTGTGCCACAAACTAGTGGAGGCCAACTTGAGCTTGAGTTGTGTCTGGGGCTTAGTTTTTGCAAACATTTTAAGCTTGCTCGGTGGGTAGCTTAAGGTTCTGAGAAGACCATATTTTCCCTCGCCTATCCATGCCTTAAGCTTTGTTGGGATCTGACTTCTGCGTTAGTGGTTAGTGAAATAGAGTACTGTACCCTAGTAGAGCAGAAGCAACTTCGGCAAGTTACCATGAAATTGACTTATGGTATAGACTAACCCAGTAAAACCAGAATAGGCTAATTCAACATTACGAAGTACCGGTGTTATTGGGGCTTGACTAAGTCTGTGGCGAGTACAGCCTCCATAGTCATTACAGGAGATGCTTTTACCTCAGAGTTCACGCTTAGCTGAGAAAACAAGCTCACTTTTTGTCCTCCCCCCTAAGACAAAATCATTGAATATGATAGGGAAAAAAATTGGTTTTGTATTACATATAGACTTGCTTGTACAATTAACACCTACACATATCATGTTAAATGTTTCAAGTATCGGTATTCATTTATTGCACAAATCTTGCTGATGTGATGTAGCAAAAATCGTATAGAAATATCAAATGAATCGTTTTGAAATGGGATTTTGAAAATTTGGGAGTAGCATCTTTAAAAACAATCACATTTGTTCATTTATCATTATTCACACTATAACCTACCCTACATATATCATTAGATTTTGAAAAAACATAAGAATTTAAAAATTTTAAGAATTTGTCCATAAGGTTAAATTGCAATGATATTTCATTATTTGTGAATATTTTCAACTGCTTTTGTAAGCTAGATTACAATATAATTTCAATAATATCAATATTCTATGCAATATGGACGAACAATATTATTCGGTTACCGAAAAAGTATTAATGCTATGCTATAATTTTGTTGTCATTGGTTTGGAGACAGGGTGGCAGAGTCTTTGTTTTCTTGAATGTTCTTTGAAATGTCCACGCCATTTTCTTCGGATGGACAAAAAAGCTTCACAAAAAAGCTTATTGCTATTTCATAGCAATAGCGATGATTTTGAACCCTTTTTACACAGTAATACAGTTGGTTACCACCAGACACTCAGAGACATATTAATCTCCAAGCCACAGATGCGTTATAAAAGATAAATTATTGCAAATTTGCTCAATTTTCCTCTAATCATGACCATTTTCTTCAGATGACCGAGTATCTGGTATTCAGCCAGTTTGTGTCAACATATAAAATATCGCAGTGAATATGCAATGAATTTTGAAAAAAAAATTGATAAAATTTATTAGTTATCACCTAAGAAAGTTTACATCTCAAGTTTAAATAAAAATTTGCCAATAAATTGCAAGTTATGGAGATTTCATTAGATGTTACATATGGTTAATTTTTATGTTCTTATGTCTAATTTTTTTTATTCAATGCTTAAGGAAATATTGTATAATCAGAGGTACACTACAGCAACATTGAAAAACGTTTGTGTATAGTTATTTCTTATGGTATGCGCATTACAATGAAGGAAGGTAACCGATGCTTCTCATTAAAAATTATAATAACATATTATAATGTATATACCTTTCATCCGGGCCTTGTACTGGTTTTGAGATCTGATATTCAAATTGATATTATGAAATCATTCAAATATACTTATATTTAAACAAATTTATGCCTGAAATTGAACTGTTACTCACTTGAACCGAATTTCACCAAAAATGGATACAAGTACCCACTGTTAAGATGACAGCAAAGTACTTTAGTCAACAAAATTCTTTCCCTCAATTCCACACCCCATCTTTGGTACATTATCAGTAACGTATGCTAACTAGATCACACAAACAACGCCATTCATAGAAATTACTGTGGTTCAATCACGCATAAAAACAGTTTTTTCATATTATAGTTAAGTAAGATAGCCCAGAGTAACCAAATGGAATGATGAATAGTGAAATATGTGAGAAGTTAGTAAGGCCCTTTTCCAGGAGGAATTCATCACAATAATAGTCATGCACAAGAAAATAAATAAAACTGCCGGACACCTACACATTTTGGTTATGCTTCATGATGTTTGTTTTCCTAAATGAAGACCATGTAATGTTTGAGCTTGATAATTGCTCCATATACCTAAAGACAGGAAAATACACTCCAATGTAATATATCAACATTGTGCAATAGTATATATAAAAAAATCTTCAGATCATTGAATAATTTATACATAAAATGCAAAATTTATAAAGCCCCAGAAGTAAAATCAGAATAACCTGACAAAGTATGTGTTTTTTCGAAGAGATCGTATGATACAAAAGAATACCATTGCATATTTTTGTGATCTCAGATGGTGCTGTATGATTTCGGATATCCTTAAACAAATAGATCAGTTCGATAGCGAGTGTCGACATATTACATCCGATCGTTTGCATTTTATCAGTTCAGCATATTTCCTAGAACTAGTTCAATGTTATAGAAATCTGTTGAAATATATTTGTTTTTATCTATTACAAATCAAGTAATTTCGCACTAAACTATATCGTATCATTTACGTTGTAAATTGCATTAAGATTTCGATTTTGCTGCACAAAAGTCAAATAAACGAGCAGGCATTTCAAACATCAGTATCACATACCAGTAATTCCAAACATTCTAACTAACTGAATTGAAATATGGCTCCAAGTCAGTATATTCAACATTCCCAAAAGTTGCATCAAAAATACAAGACCTCTGGGTTTTGATTGGCACCATGAGTTTTTTCAATATGTGATCACCCAGATCCCAGTGAATGAAAAACTTGTGCACAAATCTTTTGTTCAGTATGGGACACTGACTTCCAAACTATAACTGATTGGAAAAAAGAATTTTCTGTTTAAGATATTTTACTGTTAGTTGTTTCAAATAGCGATACTGTGATAGGTTATCCGTATAAAATAAACTGTCATGGACACTATCATCCTTCATTTTTACACCACTGTATCCTATCATATTTTCTTGTTTACTGCGACAAGATATGAAGGGTTAAAGACTGAAGTATTCATTTTATCATTTGAGAAGTCTTTGTAATTGCACCACAATTATGTTTTTTTGCATTCACAGTCATGTGTAAATCATAAAGGACTGCTGAAAAAGGTGAAGTATTAGTTTTTATTAAACCCTTTGCAAAATGAATAATTAGATACAGTAGATATATAAAAAAATAGTCCAAAACTTGTTGCAAAGAACCCCAACATCATGATTGATAATACACAACGATGATTTCAAAATGTTCTGCTATCACCAGATAAAAATCTTAGATGACAATGATTGGAACAAATGCATTGAACTACCGAGCATACTGTTCCTCAGGGCATTTCTAATACAGTTGTTTAAATGTCTAGTCACTTGAAAAAATCAAAATAACGCCCTAGGGCAAATGCTGCATGCTTGATGTCAACAGTAGTCAGTAATGTTCATACCATAGATGCCAATATGTATCTAAATCATCCAGTTTAAGATGGAATGAACAACATTTATCAAGATACAAATTGTTATACAGTATGTGTGTATATATTGAAAATGAATGAAGAGATTGATTTGAAATATTCCAGCATACTGTATCAGCTAAAAGATATCAGAGAATGACAATGAAAATAAATTACAAACTGAAAAATCCCGTTTTAACATGAATGATATACCAATTTTTTTTTCCTTTTTTGCGCACAAATTCTAAAGTTAGCAAACCCGTTTCAGGACCCGTATCGGTCATGAACTTTGAACATTAAACAGCAGACTAGCAAAATGTCAGTTTGTCTTTTTGAATGAATGCATTCAGAAAAAATTTGTTGACTCAAAGCCCACCCACCACCCTTAATATTCATTCACAACAAGATTGCATCATCATTTTAAGTATCTGATAGAAATGGAACGTTACAAAAGGAATCCCAATTTTTTTTTTGACCTGAGAAAATTTTGGACACCTGAAGGAAAAAAGATTCTGACGTGAATGTCTTGTTTACTATGCAATATTATTACGTATACAGGTTCGTCCTTATAGTTTTGTTTAAATGATATTGAAAATTCACTAAATAAATAGAGTAATGTTATTGAACATTTCAGATAAATTAAATTGCTGATATTTTGCCATTTTGCAGCAATGTTAACAACATAAAGTTTTGCATATATGACTTACTGCAAAATGGATCTAAGAATAATTTAATCTAGGATACCGGATTAGTCTGATAAGAATATCCCTATTCACTTATTAAAAGGGTAAAAACGTTTCACAAATGAAAAATCACTAGGCGAAGCCAGTTCTATTAAAAAAAAAGAATGCATAAAAATGCAAGAGCGGCAAATTGTATTTCATCATCAACATAAACTGAATGTAGATTTAAATTTTTGTTGAGTTCGGTATTCAAATTCCAGTAAATTTGTATTAGAATATTTCAATTTTATACCGCACATATGCTTTATACTTTAATAAAGCAACATTTTTTAAGTTAGGATAGAAAAATATCCTCCTACTTAATTTCCCATACAATATAAAGCTGATTACCCAACAGTCGAATATTTTACTTTAGATTATGGACAATCGGCCAACATGGTGACATTGCATATATTCAGCATTGAATTGAGGATTGAGATGCCATTATATAAATATACACCAGAACATTGGACATCATCATCAATAAAAATCGTATATTAAATTATTATCAGAAGTAGATCACATTTGAGTTAATATCGTAATATACCATGTCTAAATATAAGTCTAATATTTGACTTTACGTTTCAACGATTTCAACGTATTTCCCATAATGCACAACTGTTATTGTTCATTTTTGTAGCTCTTTCTGTAGAAGAAAAGAATTTTAGCAGAATGAGACTCTTAGTTAAGAAATTCTAATTTTAATAAAAGTGTTTGTTTGTGTGTGTCATAGGTATAAAGCAGGTAAATAAAGAGTCCAGGTTGATACATAAGTTTACATAAGCAAGCGCAAAGGTGCCATTTACAGTAAGTTTAAATGTTCATTATCGACTGATATCATATATCCTTTTTACAAAATTAAACTGGAGAACTGAGACAGTAAATTCCATGGACTACAGGTCTTTAGCTTTTAACAAGTTCAGCTGTTTATAACCATATTTCTTTTATGGAAGTTCACTCTGATAAAAAAGTAGTCATGTAAAGGTCCTCAAATTACAAAAAGCTGCAATAACATTCTAACGTTAAATGAAACTGAAATTTTGATCCGCCACGGTAAAGCACAGTGCGCTGGGTGATGCTAAAACCATCTAAATTACAACTACTTTTACTGTTTACATATAATCTCCTTTTACAACACCTCAAAAATGTGCTACTGTGTTAGGGACTGGGTGCCCGGTTAGCTCAATCGGTAAAGCGTTCGGAATACGCTTCGAGCTACGCATCTCTGATCATCATGGCGCAGGTTCAAAACCTGTGGGGGGGATGATGATTATATGCGAGAGGTCTGCTGGACGCCTCGCCGGTGTAAGGTGGTTCACGTAAGCGCTGCAAACGGCTTCCTCCACCAACCAGGTCCATGCACAGGAAAAATGAGAAATACAGCAACCAAAAACCTTAACCCCGATTCAGAAATGTTATCTGCACGAAAGGTCGTGGTTCGCCATATGGTTAAGCAGTATTCTCGGCTTTCCTCTCCCGCTGGATAAAAATGATATCCTACTATTCTATAGCCTGTACCTCAGAACGACAGGGCTTGATCAAAGATTCTAGGACCTCCCACACTGCACAAGTCAAGTGGCAATGCCAATAGCATATATCACGAGAACACAGTAGGCCCTATCCAGTTATTACATTAGGTACCGTTACTGTAACGTTAATTAATTTTTTATTTTGAATAAAGGTATCAATACTCTATAATGGTATACAGTATAATACTGAATACAGAATAGCTGATAGGGCTAATTTTTTTCCGAACATGATTTGCTCATTTTGCAAAATCAATGAAACTTACTGCTTATGCAGTATGTCCTGTGTCTATGAACTGGAAAATTGAGCATTGCAGACTTTTGCACAGTACAGTAACTTACATAGGTACGGGTATAGTCCTGCTGCCTAGTTCAGAGTTATAGTATATTGCGAACTTAATGTCTTGAAAGTGAATTATTGTTCAATAAAAAAATTAATAGTTTTCATCCTGTCTGAACACCCAAGTAATCTGTAATGTTGTACCGGTAATAGCACATACTCTGTAACTTACTATACCGAAGCATTCTTAACTCGGTGCTATTTTACCGTATTTGTATATGATTATCAGGTTAGGAGTTCTATAACGTTATACACTGTACAAGACCACCAGACTGACTAAGTTACTGCACTTCAATACCGGTAACGATCTGTAACGGTGGTTCACACAACCACAACTCCGTACTTGCCAATTTTATTAACGGGACCTGGGTGTACTCTGTAAACCAATCAACACGCACTAGCTTGGAACTAATCAGTAATGGAAGAATTCGAACGAAAAAGTTTACGCCGGGTTTGGCCAGAGTCGTAGGGTGCAAAGACTCTGGGTTTCGCAAGCTGCAAGTGGAGTACCTATTTAATTCGCTCAATAAACCTATCCCAGTGCACCGCACCGTACCGTATTAGACTATACTCCGTATAGCTAACGCTTGGGGTTGCTAAACCAGACAAAGAGAGGCCCAAAGATCGACGAAAAACAAGCGAAAAGCAGCTTCCATAAGGAACCGACTGATGGTGGTACGGGTATTCCACTATCTGTAGTTTATTGCCGTTTAAGCGTTTGAATTTGCATTTTGTACGTGGGAACTTATTAACCTATATATCTCCAAATACTCAATCGAAAAGCAAATATAATTGGTAGGTAATTGTTGTGTATTATAATTATGTTTCCCTCAGTGCAATCTGTGGGGTATCCTTGCAATATATCAGAGTTACTGATAGAAGATTTCCAAAATAGAATATCTTTTTAATTTTGATTAAAATCTAATACCCGCACATTAAAAATTTATTTATTTTTTGTTTATTTTCTGGAAATACATGCAGTTCGTTTTTTTTTTACGATGCAAAAGTCGAAGCCGCTATCTCGGGCAGCACTAGTTGCAGTAATTCATGTAATTCCCCATTTTAACTTCAAATATTTATACACCGGAACTATGTACTCCAAACTGTACTTTGTGTGATTGGCGTACAAACCGGACGATGCTGTACAGCAGTTTCCAAATATACCCAAAGGGCAACATAATCGGTAAAAGAGTTGGGGATATTCCCCGAGCTACGCATCTCTGATCGTCATGACGCGAGTTCGAATCCCGTGAGGGATGATGATTACATGCGAGAGGTTCGCTGGACGCCGGTGCACGGTGGTTCACATAAGCATTGCTTACGGTTTCCTCTACCAACCAACATGTTCACGCATAGGAAAAAAGAGAAATATGACAAGTCAAAAAACTTCACCCCGATTCGGAACTGCTATCTACACGGGAGGTCATGGTTCGCCCTATGATTAAGCCGAATTACCATATTTCCTCTCTCGCAGGATAAGAATGAAATTCAATTTCAAATCATAAGCTACCCTGTGTACTTGGTCCTGGAATGAATGATGAAATTTTCGAGATCATTTTTATCCTATGCAGACTTGAGATTAGGTTTCCTAATACTGCTGATTTCCTACCTAGTGATATATGCGCCCGTAAACATTAGGGACTAATGTTGTTCATTCTTTTTTAGATTATTCCAAACTTGCAATAGAATACTACATGCAGGGTCGAATCAGTGATTTGTACAAACGGAGAATGATTTCGGGAGTGGGATAATGGTGAGCTCGATATGGAAAACCGACTTTCATTGAGGCTTAGTGGCTCATTGAGGCAATACTAGTGAAATATTCATTCCAACTCATTTCCTGAGACAGTGTGTGTCCAACGAGACGAATATTTGAGGATTCCTCCAGAACAGTACCAGATAATGAAATGTGAGTTGCAATCGTATTCGTGTAACGATTACTTGATAAAACTTTGGTCTTCTCCGTGTTAAGAGTTACCTACCAAGTGTTACTCCAATTAGATACTGTGGCCAAATCACACTCAAGCAATTTCGCCAGAGCCAGACGTAGTTCCGGGAGGGATTTTTCGTTGAGAGAAGAATATAGAGTTGTATCGTCAGCGTAAATTACCAAATCACATATCAAATTATCAGGCAGGTCATTAATATATATCAAGAACAAAGTCGGACTAAGAATCGACCCCTGAGAGACACCGGATGAAATGGAATAATTTTCTGAACATTGTCCGTCCAAAACAACATTAATCTTGCGATTGGAGAAGAAAGATTCGACAATTGAAAAAAATTGACCAGAAATCCCATATGATTGAATTTTCTGCAACAGACCTTGGTTCCCAAACTGGGGTCCGTACAGCTGTTTCAGGGGGTCCGCGAAAATGAATTTTTTTAGTAATTGGGATTCAATAATGAAGCTTTCTCCGGTGTTTAATGTTTTCACAATCGTTATGATTAGAATACCACTTGCTTTACTACAACAACTACTGCAACTACATCAACTACTGTTTATATGGTCAGTCGTTAGAAAGACACTGTTATTGTTAATTCATTAAGCTTTTAAATTTAGACCTATTTATCAGTTATTATTAACGTTTTTCAGTGAATTATATTATCAGCATTGTAAGAATATTATTTCAAATGCCTTCCTAAAAAGAAATTCAGATATGACGATTCTTTTATCCGATTTGGGTTTATCGTGATAAACTTTGGTGGAGAAGAAAAACCACATTGCGTCTTGTGCCATAATGTACTAAAGCCGTGCAAGTTGAGGAGACACTTCGACACTTGCGCAATCCCGAACCAAAACAAACATTGATGACTTAATTGCAGCAAAACACAAACCAAGCGCATCCATCCCATTAAACTTCTTACCGTATTTGACAGGTTTTGCTATTTCTTTCATTGGTTTGTTTAGTGTTGATTTCTTTTTATTGTGATGTTTGAATTTTTTCTATAGCGTTATTTACTTTTCGAGTGCCGCGGAATATCAAAAAAATTGCAAAGGGTCCACCAGGTAAAATTTTTTGAAAAGTTTGGGAACCGCTGGTCTAGAGTAACCGACTTTGCCTCCCCACAACGACCAAGAGTACGAATTATTCATTCGGTTATTACTGTTAACAAGTCAGCAGTAGAGCGAGAACGACGAAAGGCATACTGCTTGTCAGTGAGGAGACAAAGCGACTCCAGGCTTCCAGAAATTTTGTTATTAACAGTTGATATTAGTTTATTAGACAAAAATTTTACTGATAATTGATGAGAGACTAATTGGACGGTATTTATTGGGATCAGTTCGATCGCCACAGTTTTTGAATTTCCATTTCCATGTATTGGAGAAGGTGCCCTCTTTGAGACATTTATTAAACAGTTTGGCCAAAATAGTGAACAACTCAGGTGAAAGAATCTTCAGAATCTTAGATGGAATGCACTCAGGACCACGAGATATGTTTGAATCGAGTTTGGCAATCATGCTAGAGACAAGTAGCGGAGTTACTGACATGTTCTCCAATGTAACGTCGGTTTGGTTCGGAAAACTAGGTGGTGAGCTACCAGAAACCGAGCCAGGGCTGCAGTTATTGGAAAACATCCTGTCAAACAACTCCGCTTTGTCTCTAGAAGAACACAAAATTTCAGGGCCATTTAAAAGAGGGCGGATACTAGATTTGTTGGAATGTTGCCGATAGCAATGGAAACGATGATTTCTCGCCGCTATTGCCGCCGAGCAATCCGTGAAAACCATGGGGCAGAGTGAGGCTTCACTTGGAACCTTCGATGAGGAATGAATTCATCAATTCCAAGACGTATCCACTCTGCAATTTCCAACGCGCACTCATCAGCAGGCAACAAGAAAACATCACTCGAAGGCACATCGCGAAGAAAGTCCCGAAAGGATCCAAGTCACCGACCTTGTGATTATAAGAAAAGCTGAATTTAATCAAGTATCGTGATGAACATTGAAATCTCCCATTAGAAAAAATTGGCAGATGGACAAGAAAAATCTTATCCATCTGCAAAGAAATGTCGTCCAGGACAGAACAATCCTGGGTTGAGGGGGATCGGTATACGAAGAATAGGAATGACGTCGTTGTCAGAAGCCTCATTCGCAAGCACAGATACGAAGTTGATGTAGACTCGAAGGCAAATGCACGAGCTACAGGCAGATTGCTACGAACGTAGACAGCAAGTCCATGCATATGCCTTGGAGAATCCTTGCGTATGGGTGGCAAATAACCCTCAACCCCGAAATCAAAAGATGGGATTCCAGGATTGAGGTTGGTCTCGCATAGTGCAAAGACGCCAGGACTATTCTTCGCAAGGAATGTTTCCACAGAAACAAAGTTTCCCCTCAACCCACGAACGTTAGAAATACAAATTGAAAAATTGTTGACCGTGAGATTCTTAGCACCCCCTTCCCTTTTACGGGCGCACGGGACTGGATGCCACTGGTTTTATTTCTACCCTGGACGATAGTTTGAGCTCTCTTCCACTTCTTGAGATTAGGATTGCGTTTGGTTTACCTTCTGTCTGTAGAACATCCTGGTGGTGGGTGGCCTTGCCAGGAGAGAATGTCTCCAATCAGTATAGCGCTACATATTACAAAGGTAATAATCCCATCCTGCCACAACAAGGCAGTTGCAGGGGAAATAGAGGGAGAAAAACAAAAAAGACAAGAAAATCTTAAAGATAAAGATTTTCACGGACCGCATTTCAAATCAACTCAAAACGAAATTTTGCAAAATACTCCGTTAGATACGCTAAATAGTAATTTAGAACAAATGGTGGTAGAAGTATTACAAGAATATCACACAAATTAATAGATGAAGAAGTTGAAGCTGTAACCTTTTAATACAACCAACAAACCAACAAAAAACGAAGACATTGACACCACGAGATGCGAGGAAGAAATAATTGTTGTGGGTGATTCACAAATAGAACGGATGAGATTAGTGGAAGGGAGTGAAGATTTGAAATTGGAACATGCAAATTAAAAACTTGCAAAAATGAGACTGAATAGATTAAAGAATCGTGTCCTAATGTAGACAATTTGGTCCTGATGTTTGGTAAAACCACACTAAAGATCTTGATGCTGAAATCACAAATGAAGTACATGAAGCTATTGATGTTTCAAAAGAAAAAACATGTGCATATTGCATCGCAACTGTACCGCAAAAGAAACAAGGTCGTATTAAAAAAAAATAACATTATAAATAAGCTACCACTGAAAAAAAAGTTGAGTTTATAGATATTCCAAAACAATTTCTTAAAGACACTAACTTTAACAAATTATTGAAAAAGGAGCAAAAGTAGTGATGAGTAAACTTCTTTTCAAAATTGATTTGGAATACCAGAAGATAAAGAATAAAAAAAGAAAGTTGAGTGTTGCAAGAAGAAGAGCAACCAATATCAGAAACTAGAGAAAGAAGACCAATTGTAACCGCAAGAGACACAGGACAATAGTCCGACTGAATCATAAGTAATTTGTTTAAATTTTTACGTATTTCTCTGCCATTTAGTAGGATTGTGATGGCATAGTTCAATTCCGCACTATCTTAAATTAAAAAAAACTTTAACATGCATTCAGAATTTTTTTGGACGTTAGGTCTCAATTATAACCTACAATGTAAATGGTTTACGCAATATCTCCAAACACACTTCTGTTTTTTTACTAACTTAAATAATGTAATTGATAACTGTGTATTGTACAATGAAGGAAGGAAAATATATGTGTTTCTAAGAGAATAAGTGATAGAAGTAAAAAAGAGTTAACAAATTTAATTATTAATTATAATTCAGTTGATGTATGGAGATATATGCATCCCAATGAAAAAATGTACACTTGGCACAGAAAAGACCAAGTGACTGGCTTAATTCAAACTCAAAGAAGATTGGATAGGTGGTACATTTTCAAACGATGTATATCATTATTAGAAAAATGAGCTATATGATTAGGAAATAATGAAAATGCCATTGGACACAATAGGGAAGGGATTGAAAATAATATTTGAAATGTAATTAATCTATGAAATTTAAGAAACATTAGTATGATTGGTAAAAATACTATTATAAAGAATTTGATATTATCAAAAGTCTGGTATTGATCAACGTATGAATATAGGCCCAACAAATATCATACCAAACATTAACAATTTAATTTGTATTTTTTTTTTTGGGGGGGGGGGGGGGGGGAGTGGGCGACCATTGGTGAATAGAAAGATATGCAGTACCAACATAGCATTATGGGGTTTAGGTTGCATAGACATAGAGGTCCAAATTCAAAATATTCAAATGTAATGGATATTTCGATTGTTAAAAGGAACTCAAACACCCTGGCCTACAAAGAGTTCAGTATACATAAACAACAACGATGAAAGAATTGTCACAAAAAATTTAGAAGTTTCATATTTATCAGTATACATCACAAGAAATTTGTTCATATCTAAGTTCTATACTGATATGGTTACCCGCTTTGGGTGTGTTTCGTAAAAAGTTAAGACGTCAGATAGTTGACGAAATTGTATGGTGGAATCCTTCGATCGAATTATCAAAACGACGCTGTTGAAACTAGTAAGCATGTATTTTCAGAATGTGTGTTTGTAGGGGTGTGATGTTACACTCGATAATTATAGATACAATCTTAAAACTATAATATTTCAGGAATGCCCAACACCATCGCTAAAGTTAATAATTGCATGTGCAAAAGATGCAAACTAAAGGCAGCAATTACATATATAAATGATATAAAAAAGCTTAGTGTCGCAGTAGACAAAAATTGGGACACTACTAGATAAGTTGGTGACATTGTAAAACAGTAACTTTTAACTATGCTATCACAATCTTGCTCATTGATGTTATTAGTATAAACGTTAATTACAAAACTTAGAAGTTATGTCTCTATTTATAAAAATTATTGATTGCCTGTGGAGAAAAAATGTTTAATGGGTGGTTCGTGGGTGACCAAAAATATGAAAACCACGAATCATCTGCTACTCTCTGTACTTTGCATGATATTTTGTTTATAATACATAATTAAGCATTGAATATAATATGCCAAAACACTGGTATATTGTCTAATATGAGATTCTGTTTTTAATTGTGATTTTCGTTTTCCATGCTCATTTTAAATCACTGATAGATAAGTTGGTGACATTGTAAAACAATAACTTTTAATTATGCCATTACAATCCTATTCATCAATGTAATGTCTTTGTTAAACATGAAACTTAAGTTAAATCTATAATTATAAAAATTATTGATGGCAGTCGAGGAAGAATGGCTTGAATGGTTCATGATTGGAAAAAATGCCAACCTTGAATCATTTATGGTTCTCTGCACTTTGCATGGTATTCAGTTTTCCATAAATAATAAAGCGTTGAAAATAATATGCCACAACACTGTTATATTGTGTAATAGGGGATAATATTTGTGGATTTTTTTCTTTTCATAATGCTTAAAAAAATCGAAAAATTTTCTGACAGAGTATGTTCACTAGCCCAATCAGAAATTTTATTTTGTCTGTCGTGAAGCACAGATGGATCGTGCCTGATTTCGACAATCAAATGTTCGCAAATTAACAATACGTACCAAAATTTTTCATGACAACGCTTTCAAACGTAAATATTGTGAATAAAGTTAAACAGTGGAATGAATGACTGATGACAGTGGAAAATCTATGAATACTGAATATTAACATAAGCTGTATTTTCCAAGTTGGAAACAAGCACTGATCGCCGCAGGTCGCGGACAACATATTCGGTTTTTCGTCGGAATCTACAAATTTTGCGGCTTTTGTGTTTATCCGAGAATATTTAATACTTGAATATTTTTTATCACTTGAGCGAAATTTAGAGGGTTTATGCGTTTAAGAATAGTACATGTGAAATTTGAGGAAAAAAATGACAATTTACGATTCTGGATATACCAAAACAAGTATTTAATCATATCTCTGTAAAAGAGTATCGAACAGCCAAAATATTCGGAAATATTAATATTTTTGTGTAAAATTCTGCATCATGTTAAAAAGACATGATTAGTCATAATCCTCATTTTTTGAATTTTGCAAAAAATACCGTACTATAGTTTTTATTCAATTTTTTTGGTTTTATGGTTAAGGAAATCGCTTCCAAAGAAATTCTGATAAATCGTTGCACAGTTGCGTAAGACGTTATCACACATGCAAATTATAAAAAACTTTTTAGTTCATGATGTATTTTTAAAAAAAAAAAAAAATTGCAAAGTGTTCTTTCAACACATAACACATGACACATAATTCACTATACACTGTGGTCGTTGGGAAACACCCTGTAATAGATGAAAAAATTTGATGGTTCATGATTCCTCTTTACAATTTTTTTATAGCCACTTCTTAAAGTGGATCACCCTGTCCAAGGCCCTGCAACAGCGGTCACTTATAGACGGACAGGGTTACAATTGTTGGAAAGATATGGTCTTTTACTTGTACACAGAAAAAGTTTTTTTTTTATTATACTTTCGATTATAAAATGGGTTTTACCTGTAAGTTCAAACTCAGAATGAAGCAATATGCAAACTGATTCCCTTCTCGGATATGGCAAAATAGAGGTCTGGCCCACTGGACTCGAAACACAAGTAGGAAGGATACTGTACATTGTGCTGTAGGCTACAATACACATGGAGAGGTTTTAAACTTCATTTTATGGTGCAAAACAGCGCATACCCATATTTCGGCACATACAACAATTGCGCTCCGGCACATATAGACAAAGGTATATGAAAAGTTTCCGGTAACGGGAGAATAAGTACCCAGGGCCAGGAGGTGCCACATTTTGGTATTACACACAGCATTCCATATTATTGAAAAAAAGACTTGAAAATCGCGTGTTCGCCGTGTTAGAGCAATTTTAAATTTATCTACAGGGCAGAATCTTCCCTTTCAAAAAACAACGCACCACATCACAACTGAAGCCATGTTTCGATGAGCTGGACGAGTCCATGATTAAAGCCCTACTTTCGGGATTGTTCCCAACGAAATTGAACACGGCGTCATTGGTATGTTGGAGTAGGAGTCACGCATTTTTTGATTACATGTCCACCAAAACGGCCCACTGGACGACTAAAGAGACAACTTCACTGATCGGCGCAGAATTAAAAAAAAAACGGCGCTTTCGGACCTTTGAAAGCGTCTGGGAAGTGGCCGTTTCGACGAATGCATTTGCTTAGCTGGTGGTGCTTGCTGGCTTCGGAAGTTTTTTTTAACTTGATGTTGTGCTAATGTTATCAGAATTTTATATTTGAAATGTGCGCAACGGCCGAGGGTGAGACCTTTAAGAAACGAGTGTTAGCGTTAGGCCTATCAATAGCAAGTTTTTAAATCAGTGCTTGTATTATCATATTCCCACAAGAAATCGAATAAAAAATGCACTAGGCTATCGCAGTTTGAAATATATAAGTAATGGATAAAGTTTGTCATTGACTGTGATTGCCCTAGATTGAAACTATTAATTTTGCCGAAATGCAAACTAGCCTATCACATCAGTCGGCATTTAGGTTTTCTATTTTATCCTGCGGCACCCTATGAGAAGGGGCCAACGTGGCTCATGCGCAGAAAAAAATGAGTAAAAGGTTAGGCCAAAACCGCCATACACGTGAATAGGAGCGGGTGTCCACACGAGGTGTCATTATTCGCGATATGTTTAGGCAGTATTCTCGGCTACCCCTCACCATCCCTCAGACATATAGGTCTACTGAAGACACTTCGGATAAAAAAGGATTTAAAAATTGAACCGGAGAAAGTTTATCCAAGGTCTTTGCGGCCATTGAGACAAAACGATTTTGATATTTTCTAAAAATATCTTATCGTCAACTGGAAAAATTCTATTTATTCTTGCTATTGCAATTGGCGCTATGCAAGACCGTATGAATAGCCTACAAGAAAGCCAATAACGACCACGTATAGCAAAGAGAGAGCTACTGTAAAATGTAATACCGTCAATTGCACTCTATTAGTTCAAAACGGTAACATGATACCCTGGATAAAGCCAAATTTATAAAATGAGACGTACACTGTATACGTAATCTTACGAAAATAGTGATGGGAAAATTACAAAAAACGGCGGGCAATTTTTCTTAATTGCGCCCAAGACGGCAATCGCCAAGTTAACAAAGTCAATAAACGAAACTTAGGCGCCCAATATTTTTTTTATCATAAACTGCACGAATGTAGCTTCGTCAAAAGAAAAAAAAAAAAAACGGTCGAAAGTGCCCCATACTTTTCACATAAAGTGCGCTTATAGTCAAAACTAGAGTTACGTGAGTGGTATCTATGCCTTCAGTTACCTTTAAGCGGACTCGTAGGAGAAGAGAAAAGAGTGTGGCTTGTGGGTAATTGTGGATATTACGCCAGTATGGGAACGGTTGAGATGTCATTAAAAGGACAGGTTCATCAATTTTGAAAAAAGTTTTGATTTTTTTTCATAGTTATGGAATGCACCTTCCCATTACCAAAAGACGATCCAAATCTACTGCGGGAAATCGTACTGGGTGCAACCGTATTTGGTACAATCGTGCTGGGTGCAATCGTACTAGGTAAAATCTTACTGAGTGCAATCGTTCTGGTTGCAATTCTCCGCATGTGCAATTATTTGTGGGCACAATTCTGCTGGGTGCAGTCCAGTGGGTTCAATGTTACTGGGCACAATGCTAATGGAACCAAAAAAATGCAACTAGCCGTATCGATAACATAAAAATACATAACAAATCGAGGCAATAATATTCTTGAAAAAAGGAATGAATTAAAGACATACACTATAGCTTATCAGTGCAAGGTGCAGTTGTTATTGTTGGATAGTCACCCCCTTGTCTACCGGGTACCCGGTTAGCTCAGTTCGTAAAAGCGTTGGGAGTACGCCATGGCGCAAGTTCGAATCCCGTGAGGGATGGTGATTATATGCGAGGGTCTGCTGGGCGCCACGCCCGGTACCCGGTGGTTCGCTTATAAGCATTACTTACAGCTTTCTCCCCCAACCAGCTTCACGCACAAAAATATGACAAGCCAAAAAATGTATGGCTGGTATCTGCACCAGTGCACTAAGTATCGCCATATGATTAAGCTGAATTCTTGGCTTTCCTCTTCCGCAGGGTAAAACCGAAATCCCATTCTTATCACTACCAATCTGTCGTTCATCTTGATTGTTTCAGAGAAGAGTTAAAATATGTGACTCACGCAAATATAATCAGCATGGAAGCAAATCTATCGCGTAACAAGTAACAGCAAATATTTCGAAACAGGGATGATTTCAAGCGCAATCTAAATTATAGCGAAAATTTTGATATTATTCGAATTGCACGTGTTAAACACTAGAAAAAATCTGAAAATGAGTTAAATAAACGCGTAGATAGCCGTTTCATTGACGATTGTTTGAACGAGAGTATAGCAAACTTCGTAAAACAACATATGTATGTATATAATGGGGAAATATCAATGGTGTTTAACTCGCTTTTCATACACTGGTAAAACATATTTACTATAAGACTTGTGCATTACGTCATAACCTGTATGGAAACAATGAATCATGGAGGGCAAAAAACGTATTTTCGCAATAGTAAGGTATAGGCGTAGCTGCTTTTTAATCAAACTACGTTCGTTTTGCAACATTTCAGTTTCAGTGAATGTCTGGGAACAAAAATATATTTATATATTTGATCTCACTGAATCGGTAATAAGATTGCCTGAGTTGATTGTCTCTGTGTAAGCTAATGCAAATGCTGTAAAAAAGGCGTAGTGTGATGGACACATGAATCGAACAGCTCGTTTGCTGCCATAAATAAGTACCAAATACATTGGTATATTGATTTTGACGCATTTAGAAATAGGTGGAAGCTGTTCAGGATCAGGAGCGTGATATTTTCATTCCGGATTGAATCAGGTTTAGGTTCAGTACGCAATATGGGATTCAGGATCGAATCCGAAAATTCCTGACTTCGCAGACATTTAGCACGAGCCCTATATCATACAGAATATGTATTTATTCCAAAGTAAAGAAAGTATTATATCTATTTTAACGTGGACATGGACAGGTTGACTCATGGCGGATTAAACACTTGCTTGTTTTTTGTGCACGTATTACTTTACCAACGTGGAGCTAATACAGCTCACGAAAGCAGTTTCCATCAAATCTGACGCAGCCGAACATGCTGAGCTTTAAGCGTAATTGACTATCCATTCGATACGGATGATTGCGTGTACCTGTTATCAACTTTTTTACTTTTAAAGCTTGTATCTCTCGTATTGCGTCACGTGTACAGTTTCATCGTGCAACTATGTATTCTTTGTTTCTTTATTGTTTTGCCAGATACGCTCAGTTGCTTTTTCATTTTGTTCGTAAAAAAGATAGCATGAGAGAATCTGAGCACACGTGTGTGGTTAGCTTGTACCTTAAACGAGAGAAATGAAAAAAGCGTTGCTAGAAAATAAACAAAGGCACGGTGGGCCTGTGAAATTTTCTTTTTTTCATGTATCATCGAGTGAGGGTTGGGGATTAGCTATGTATGATCGATCCGGTGATTTGCGACTCACCTATTCTCGTATTAATTCTAGATAGATTGGTCTTCTTTGGTATCTTTGCACACGTGGGCCGCACGTTGAATTAGTGGTGTGCTCTGCGTCGACTTGCGCGAATTTACGGGGCTGAAAAGGAAGTCGTCGTGAACCTACTGTATTTCGAGAAGCCGTTTGGTAAGTGTACGGTAGCTTATTTGTTAAACTTTTCTCATTTTATAAAAATTATTTATTCTGGCCTAGCAATTAAGTCCCAAGTATTTTGAATTATGAAAATAATAGGCCTAGCCTATGTCGTTTTTCTATTAAATGAAAGGAATAAAACAGAGTCAAGTTTTATATCATGGATCATTAGATAGGCTGGGGATCGACCAAGTTATTCTGTAGGCTACAATTATGAAAGACCTGAAAAATAAACCTGAACTGCTATCACTCAATTTTATTGTATTTTTGTTTACTATTCAACTACTGAGATTTTTGTTAAAAAGTAATTGTCATTTCTGGAAAGTGATTTTAATTCCAGAAGAAGCTTTAATCGCGGATCAGAAGCTGTAACTATGAGAGTCCAATCAAGCATATATGATGCATATTATATCCTTATCAAGCTGATGTCGAATGAAAAAATGATTACTAATGAATACGGTATCTTGAAATGTATTTCTATTCTATCAGTGATAAAAAAAATTAAAGCTGTGCTTCTTGGAGTGAATCACACTGACCAAGGCACTGTACCAGCATCCACTCATAGACAGACAGGGTTTAAGTTCGAGCCATTTACATTTTATTGTTCAATGAATTGATGTTTGGATTACTTTAATTACTGAAACGTTCCCGTGGAAAATTTACTGAAACGGCCCCGTAATTATGTTGCCCGACCAAATAGCAGAAATCAAAGTTTTAAGGCGACTTCAACCATTCAGCCCCCAATCTGGGGGAGTTTACAAGGTGACAGGTCTGTTACCTCCAGATAGGATTATAAAATTATGAAATCTGTTGTCTCAGTAGTATTTGATGTGCATTAATATCTCACATAATTATTTCTCTTTCTAATTTAACATTTGTTCATTACAATGTCCTTTAATTATTTTTTTTGGGGGGGGTGTGAAAATATAAAACGTAGCTCATAGCGCTACCTTGCGGCACAACATTCATTTTTTTCTTTGTCCCGTCAGTATCGATATCGACGTGGGTTAAAAAAATTAAGTTTGGCCAAGCAAGATATTTTGCTAACTTACATCTGTTATTGTCTATCATCATTGTGATTGTTCCAAGTGTTATATTCACTGATCACAGACTTCAAATTTCGGCCCTGGGGAGGAAAGCTTGTTGAGACCACTTTGAAATTTCATTTTTAGATTAATTATCAGTGGCCAAGTTGAATTGGGTAGCTGTTTCGGTGCACTTTTCACTCGCTTCGTAATCGATTCTCTAAGTTTTTAGTCAATTCTGGAATTATAGTAACCATTCTCTGTATTTGAATATTTGCCTACTCTAGAAGAGGAAAGCATGTTGTAACTTTTTTGTATATTTTCATTAATAAAACCGAAGTACATAAGCGGTGCAAGGTCAAGTTCGATGAGTTACTATTTGTGGTCAGGCATATCATGTTATGTAGTGGATTGAAGAAACCAATACTGTATTACTCAGCGAAAAAGAAAAAGAAGTTCAATGAACCGTTCTTTCGTCTGTGAAAAAAGGGCTATGATAGAATTTTTAAATTTGTCTTTTGTCTTTGTAAGAGATATTAAAAAAGGGCATCGTGGCTTTGTATGAGTTCTACCATTCTTGAAATCTCTTGTATTCACTAGCATATAGTACATGATATTTCACATGAATGCATATTCGTGCAAAAAACACTTTACAATGTCGAGTCTCAATTATAAAATGATGACATATTTTTTATAGCCACTTCTTAGAGTGGATCACCCTGTCCAAGGCCCTGTAACAGCGGCCACTTATAGACGGACAGGGTTACAATTACTGGAAAGATATCATCTTTTCCTGTTCAGCTTAGCCTACCCAAGTTACTACACCCTGGGTTGAGTGGTGGGCATGGATAAGCCAGCCGGACTCGCCGGGGCTCGAACCCGAGATCTTCAACCTGCGATGCCAACATGTTTAACCACTAAGCCATCGCTCCTCTTATTGCAGCTCATCGATTAGTTTGCTTAAATTAATTTTTTCAAGTCGGACAAGAGATGAAAGCTTCAACTGGGATGTACTGTAACAGAAGTCTATTGTTCCCATTTGTTGTTTGAGCATGTGTTACTGGCATTTATATATACCGTAACTCTTAACTACCTGCAGATCTGTTATCATATTATTATTATTATAGGTTCAAATTCGAGCAAAAAATATCCAGTATCCCATTTGGGAATAGAAAAAAATACTGTATTCCCAATTTTTTTGGCACTGTAATTTTTATAAATGAAGTAGACTGTGGTCTTTTAAAAGATGCTTTTTTGCGGTATATAGAAGTAGAGCCCGTTCGATACTGATATTTGGACAACGTATAACTCATTCACCATGAGCTACTCAGAACACCCCAAAAGAAATTGCTTTCATCAGAAGATACTTCAACAAAAGGCAATATTTCATTATGTATCTGTGACTAGAAGATTTAAATATCCCTTTTTGAGTGTCTGGGAGTGATCGAACTGTTTTGATAGATTTAAAATCTATACTTCTATGAAATAAGTATGTTAATGGTTCAAAGTGTTTATAGGCATTGGAAGAAAATCACATGGACAATTTGGGCACCTGAATAGAACCAGAATTCTGCCACCCTGGGTGAGATAGGCTCTAGTTGGAAACATTTTTATTCAGTACTTAATTTTCTAAATATACAGTATAAGACTTTTGATCTGCATTACCGGTACCAGTAATTGTATCCTAATGTGTTTAAATTTGAACAAAAATGAGCAGCATAGAAACTTTGCTTGAAGCAGCAAAATATGTGGATAAAGTTGAAACTACAAAAGATGAGGGAGCTACTAGGCAGTCATCTTCTCCAGTTGTTTCATGTGAATCGGTAAATGAGGCGAAAATGTCTGTCACAAACACTGGTGGCGTGATGAAGCATTGGAGAAAAAGAGCAGTTGCTCAGTCGGTGATGGGTATGTTACGCTATTGTTTAAAATTTGGTAACATCCACACGAAAAATGTTATATAATTTTGATTATCCTTAATTTTTCATGTATATACATACGAGTGTTTCGTGACATCAGTCTATAGATGCATATCAATCAGGGTTGTCTGAAACTGATCGGACATGCGAATACATTTGGAAAGGAAATATTTGGCATTTAGTCAAATGTTTGATTTCAGATATATTTGAGAATAGTAGCGTATGCAAATTTTGTCGTTGATGCACAATTGGGACACGGCTGAATTTAGAATGTATTGGATATATATCATATATGGAACAATCTTTTCCAGAATGTATTTGAAATAGTAAAATAATCTGTGTAGCCACTCCTGGTGTCCAGTGATACAGATAAAATGATTACCAGTTGCAACTTGATTTTATCTTATTTTTGAATGTGCTTATTAAATTTTTCGTTATCTGTCTAATACGTAATTGGATAAGCGGCTTGTATTAAATTGACACACCCACCTATCAATCTATCTTAATCCTGTGCCACAATTTTTTCGTTTTTCCGCTCAAGCATCAATTTTTGTGTTCTGTTCTAAATAACTGATATTTTTTTTATTACAGTGTTTTTATAGGTATTCCGTTTTCAAATATTCACAAGTAAAATATACCGGTACTTTTTCCACTTGTTCTCCCAGTAATGCTACATTCTGATGACGCATTTGCCCTGGGGCTAGCTTTATATTTTAGCACTTTGAGACCATGTGATTGTGAATAATTTAGCTATATGATGGTTATTTATTTCAGACTTGTATGAAGTACACTTGTTTGATCGAAGTTTGGTCGATATATACATGTTCATATATACATATAATGTGTATGAAAATAAATGCTTTCAATGATATTGACATATTTGCTTGTGTTTAGAGCAAGAGAGAAGTGACAATTCTCATTTGAAGAAAACTCCAAATTTAAAAAACAAGGTTTGTTTTTGGAAATTTAATGAGATTTTACTTGAACGAGCATTATTTTAATTCATTTGCCTCACTCATCATTCTATGCTTGTCACATCTGGCGATGTCTAGACGTCGTAGAGAGAAAGTCTCCTGGAGAAAAAGCAGCCAGGAAGAAAAGTTGCCCGGAAAATATTCACCCGCGAAAATTAACCTTTTTTGCCGATGTCTCGTTAATATTTGTTTCTAAATAGCCACAACTGTTCCAGTTGTGCAGAAAGAAACAAGTTCCCCACTGAGTACATACAATTAGCGGAGGTTGAAAATGTTTGCTAAATTGAATATGGCAATGTAAAAACTCTTGATAAAGTCATTCCAGTTCCAATCTCGATTATTACTTGTTGGCTGAGCGAACGCTTGTGACTCCTGAGAAATGTTGTGATAAAAAAGTCGTTCTAGAGGGCGACTTTTTTCCAGGATGACTTTTCCCTACGCCCGTCTAGACTGGCGTATCGTCAGTTAGACCTCAAGGCACCCAAAGAAGAAATTTACAAATTCAATATTTCAATATATCAATATTATTTAAAGTACAGTCATATATAAAAAATTTAAATGTCTATTACGATCAACCGGCTGTAATAAAGTTATACAGATATTTCAAGGTTATCAAATCTGCGATGTTGCATATTACGGTAAATAATTCGAAAAAAAAAACTTGAAAATATTAAAAACTTCTGAGACTCAGCTGAGCAGTTGCAGTCAGGGTTCGGTGGAAGCTGGGCAAAATGTTCATTTTCACTTCTATCATCAGTTCGTTGCCAGTTTAACCTGTATTTCCTATTCAATGTGTATGAATGCATTTTATTTTTATGTACTTGCAGGATGAGAGTGTAGGAAATGAAGTCATGAATGGTAGTCATACATCTGTTAACAAAGTGAATTTTGATACTGCTCAGGATATAGTAACCACTACTCGATCAGATCCTATTATTAGAAATCCTGATCCTAATATTTTGAATAGAGAATACAGCAAAGGTATGTTCTTTTATATATTATAATATTCTAAAATGAAATTAATTTTGTGGATGAAAATCTTCAGCAGTTACGCATACGAATGTGTGGTGCTTGTTGAAGCATGAATAATAGTTTTTTAGTGTTAACAAGGCTACGTGAGACAAATTAACTTATTTGCAATTTTTCAATCCTTTGCGAGCTAGAAATTCAGAGATTACAGTTGTATTTGCTGTGCAGACACTATATCATGCTAATGGTACAAATGGCTCCTGTTCAAACTCTTGCAAACTACAAATTTCCTATTTATCAGAGTTCATTAACATTGGCACCAAATTGTGAATTGATTGCAATATCCATGAATATGTTAAAACAGCTTGTTCTCTAATTTTCACCTGAAATGACATGATTGCCCAGCGGTTATCATGTTGGTACCTCAGGTTAAATATCTCCGCTTTGAGTACCGGTTTCTCCTGCTCATGGACACATCCCCACCACTCAAGCGAACTTGGAAGGGTTCGTCTAAGCCACTAACTGTTGAAGATATTCAATTCACTGAATTGCAAGTCTTTTATTTTATGGTATTTGATTTACTGAATAATATTTCACTTATTTTATCAATTATACAGACACGACGCAATCTTTACCAACGCTCTATAGAGTTTCATCCGCTTTGAATATGCCAAGTCAACCAGATTTATCTCCGAGAATTAACAATACATCGATAACAAACACATGCATGGCTACATCTTCACTATCACAAAGTGCTCCTAGTGACGAAAAATCTGAACTGAATTCACTTGCTCATCTTTCTACTTCAAGCTTTAAATCATTCTCATCTCTTGTTTCAAATGATATTTCTCCATCAACGAGGAATGTTGAATCGGGTACAATTGTAACCTCATCTCTGAAAAATGATGGTAAATGTTGCTGATTCATTTTCTTAATCTTTGCTATTATAATATATTAAGTTTCAGGTACGCATTGAATGTTGTCCTGATTTGATATTTTTGCTGACTAAATATGCCTCATTCTTTTTTAAAAGGTAAAAAAAATTAGTTTGGTCTCTTATCAGTTGATTGAAGGACATTGGCAGTTTGTAAAATTTAAAAAAAAAATCAAAGACAGAATGTGCCACAACATGCAATGTCACTAAATATTGATTGGTGACGATATATAATATAAAAAATTAACTCAAAGCCCCATTTTGTTTGTTAACAGATGGGAATACAATGTTTCTTGGCTCTCAATTTCAAAACAATCTTCCATACACAAAGCAAGATGTTTCCAGTCCTGCCAAACATAAAAGTCCACTGGGGTGAGTAGCGAGGAAATAATAGAATGAAATAAAATAGTAATAATAATTTTTAGCTTAATGATCTTCAACTACAAACACTCATAATATATAACAAACACAAAAATTTTCAGAAGCCTTGTTTGATTTATTCAAATGTCTAAAGTAGATATGTTGCGCTAAATATGTTTGTATTTAATGAATTATGCAATGTCTGCATAAACTTTGTAAGCCTTTTTTTCAAAATTTAATATTTATTATTTTGTTTGTTTAATATGATGAAGGGCTGGTACACGGGAAGCTCACAACAAACTCGAAAAAAGCAGGTGAATATCTTTATGACATAGCAATTCTTATTTGTATATGTTTATTAGTATCACAAATATATTTCCATTTTTTTTGCAGACGTGCCCATTTGAAGGAATGTTTCATTTTGTTGCGAAAGGTTGTACCTGCGTTGGGTACCAAAAAAGTATCAAATCTAGTTGTGTTGAGAGAAGCACTCAAATATGTACAGGTTTGTATAAGACTAACTATTAATCGTTTATTTTAAGAAGCTCCTGTCAAATAAAAAAATATAATTTGTGGGGCTAATCTGTGCACTATTCACAGGTAAACTGTGAAAACTGTACTTAATAAAGGCATCTGGTGGCATATGTATTTGTTGTTGATGACTTTATAACCAAATTATGAAAGATGATATGAAAATCACAAACTTGAAGAACTAAATGTGTCGCTGTAGATGTATTTGATTCGTCATACTCTATGTCCATGGAAGATACCAGTTTTATGGGGATGTGAAAGTTAGCAGCATCCTGGAAAGGGAATTAGATACTTGCTAGTGGCTATATAATTAGTATCATGGTTCACACACTAGGTTGGTGGAGTGCTGCTTGGAGACTGAGACGCAACAAATTAATGACTTTATTTTTATAAAAATTTACAAAAAGGCTGCAAGAGACTTAAGTTTTCCAATGGATCATTATTTAAAGCTACAGCCTTCACAGTATTATAGTTCTGATTGCTGTTTAGTTCTGCAGGGTGATTTCAAAATCTTGGCGCTGCTGTGTAATATCTGTTGCTGGTTAAAAAAAAAACTATATGCCGATAATCTGAAGAAAATAACGTCAACTCCATCTATTATGGGCAAATTTGAAAAAAAATTTTAAATGTTCTAATGGGGAAAGGCAACGATACTCGTGCATTATTAGTGTAATGTCATATGTTTGTGTTATTGTGAAACTGAAAAACTATCGAGCTGCATCAGACCACGAAGAACTTCGAATGTGTCTATGTTGTAACCATCTATAGACCAGAATTTGGAACTTCAAATTAAGTGTTAATGTTTTATTTTCAAATAATCTTGGTTTCATCACAATGTGTTGTTGGGTGATTTGCATTTTATTTCACCACGAGTTCTACTTATATACTTTGAAAGACGAAGCATATTATATAAACATTTTTCCATTGCTGCGCTAATGAATTTAGTTATCGGAGTATGAATTTCGGCCAAAATATTCAATTTTCGAATCTTTACTTGTCAAAAATCTTAATGGAGTCTTGTCTTTTTTCTCATTGATTTTTAAGGCATCATTGAATTATTGTGCTATGGCTTGTCCAAAACGCATGCCTTACAATCGAAACCCTTTTTATCTGTTAATGGGTTTAGATGTCTGACCCAGCATCTAACCATTTGCCGTAATGTATATCTAGCGTTTATCCAGCCTGCCAGCTCGCAGAATCGGTCTATTTACGCTTGTACAAATGGCGATAGGCGCTGTATCCCAATCTTCCATGAAAATCAGCACGCTATTTGTCTGTTTCAGTCGGTTCACGACGGCACTTCATGCGTCAGAGGACTCTGATTGTGGTATTGCTCAGTCTCTCTCTTTATTATACTCTTGCGTCTTTTTACACGTGCTTACTGTAACGTTTCGTAACAGTGTAAAATGATCACGCCATGTCCACCACGCGTTTGTTTGTTGTTGCACAATGACTAAAACGAGAGAACGAGGCTTGTCAAATCGAAGAAAAGCGGTACTTGCGTCACGCTTACATCAAATGCGTTGAGCTGTCGTTTCGCTGGTTTTCTCGAAAAGCAGACGTGTATGTGAATGAATTATACGTTGTACAATTCCTAGCCTTAGTTGATTATTAAATGCTGGAACTAGCCTGTAATCCTGGTCGTTAAGTTTGCCATTACTAATCCTTCTTCAATGAAAAAAGTGCCCGAGAAACGCATGACTGCATTACTTGAGAGTACTGTCTGCGAATGTCACGTGATTCTTCGACGAGTCGCCATGCCGGTTTGCGATTGGGTAGACCTTCCAGACATGTCATGACATCACTTTCTCTCCATTATCCTTAGAATGGAGCGAAGTCCGATATAGCCTACACTTCACGATGTGGTGCGGATAATCAATGGGCGTCGTCTCCACGTTCTTTTTTCGCACGATTTACAATCAGCCTTACGTGTTTTGTAATTATGGAGCCTATCAACTATATATTCTTGTCAAACCTCTGTGCTTGGGGTATACTGCAAGTATATGGAATATGGTTAAACCAGAATGTTACGTTCGAAACTAATGTATAAACTCGAATTGCTTATAAATCCGGATAAAAACTTGTAAAAATTGACCGGAGTGTCTAAATGCACAATGAAAAAAGTCAATCAACATGACGCCATACAAGGATATTGGTAATGTGAGGAAGTGCTTTCATGAGCCTAAATATTCGTGACAAATAGAATACAATAATGATATATATCGTTTTTTTTTAATAAGACTTTTACCTTTGAAAATCTTCAGCAAATAAGTAGAATTTGAGTTTGTTATCTACAATTCCCAAATATATATTCTCAATAAATTTGACAAACATATTGCTCGAAACTGTTCTTGCACATCCAAACAGATATGTGAGGATCCTTCAAGTCTATAATTGACATCTCTACTCCCAAAAAAGTTTCTGATTGAAATGGGCTCACTTTTGTTGTAGAGGATGCCAATTTTATATATGAAAAATATTGGCGCCTCACATTCAGTGATTCATTCATCTTCAATAATTGTTGCTTTCAGGCACTGAAACGGAAAGAAGAAAAGCAGGAACAAGATCTTGCATCATTAGCTCAAGAAAAACTGGAAAAAGTTGACAAACTGAACAAGCTACGACAAAAACTTGGCAAATATGTTGATCAATCACAAATTGACAGTATATTGAGAACTGTTGCTCAAAATGGTAATTTGTTACTTTTGTGCAGCTGCTTTTTTTTCGGTTGAAGACATTTCTCAACCAGAACTCATCGTGATCAAGAGTATTTCAAATATAAGGTTTGTAAGTCTTGGATGGAAAAAAATACTAAAATTTAAACTTTTGTATGAGAAACTTTTGGCTAGGAAAATATCAGGTAGAAATGTATTGGTTGAAACTTATATTAGATAAACCATCATTTTTTCAAGGACCAGCGAGCATTCAGCTGGTTTAACTTCTTTTGGAAAGGCTTCTGGATCTCCTTGATTGACACATTTGAAAAGTATGGCCAAGAACTTTATTTGAGCGACTTATCAAACGCGTTTAGCGTGGACGTCGATATTTTATTTTTTCATAATCTGCAGAACATGTTTTCAGCATAATTTTATTTCTCTAGTTTCACCAGTTCCACAGTACAATATAATTATTTCATGAAATAACATTTTAATTTTGATGATCATGTTTCCTTCTTTTTTCAAAATTTCCATTTTCCTATGTTATAGCTATGCTCCAAAATACCGCACTCGTTGATGGTGATAATAATGAAAATGGGAGCGAACAACCCGCAAATGATGACAATCTACCTCATTCCAGTACATTCTTGTCTCAATTGATTGATGGAACGCCCAAAAAACATTCAGTTGCTTCGTCAATGTCTACTTCCATTAAACCACATTCCACAGATACAAATAGTACCAGCGCAATTACAAGTACATGTTCCGTTTCATCTGTTGGATCACACATTAGTTCATCTGTCGGATCATATAGTTCTGTGACTCGATCTGTGTCAACAAGCAGGTCATATTTCCTGCAACACAATACTCAAAATTTAAGACAGATAGGCGCAAATTTCAATAGTGATTCAATTTGTGACAAACCTTATTCGTTCAATGTCACACCTATTGCAAATCTCTCGACTAGAAGTCATCCAACAACTGTAAGACTCAGCCAAATATCCGCTAATTTGCCAGGTACCACCTTACCTCAATATGAAACGATAACTGCAACAGCACATAAAATTCCAAGTGTGAAGTCCTTTAAGGGTCGTTCGGTTTCCGCTGGAATCACCATAGCAGGATGTCCAAACCCTTTGAAAATTGTAGTAAAGCCGGTCGACAGTGCCAAGCAACAAGCAAGAGTTGTAAAATCTTCTGATGGTGATAATAGAGCCTGGCAAAAACAATCGACTCAGCGATATCGTTGCACTGAATTAGTTCATAGACCTAGATCATCTGTTACACCTCCACCACCTTCAAGAATTACTCCCTACTTTCCAAGGTTTTCGGTTGGGTCTGGAGGCAGTCCTCCTTTGACAACAATATTGCCGAATATTAATGACAGTGATTCACTTAAAGGTTCCGAAGGTAATTAATTATGATTTTGATGAATTGATATCATCCTACTAAAAAATGAACATTCTTTTTTAATTGTGTTTGTCTATTCTGTTTACCTGTTTATTATAAACTTCTGGGATTTGATTTTGATGTTAAAATGTATTTTACTTGGGCTTCCTCTACGCGAGACTTATTTCTAAATCTTAAGTTTTTTATGGTGCTATCTGCACAGTTCTTACATTATATAGTGGTTAATTAGCTGACCGTAACACTCGCAAAGTGCCATGATATCTCTATTAAAAAAAAAAATTTTATTAAGTTACTTTCACACATTTGTATATTTAGATCAAGAAAATGAATTGATTGCATCTCAGAGTAAATTTACCATCTGGAGATCTAAATCTGATAATTTGAACATTCCTCCATTTCATCCAACAGATTACAAGGTACCTCATCCTATGTGTATGTGCTGTGTATATACTTAGTCAGAAATTTTTTGACGAAACCTTTTCTGTTAATTAAGCATGAGTCACTGATTGATCGTGCCGGCTGGGCACGGTCCATCTGTGGCTCATGCTTAACAAAATAAAATTTCTGGTTGGGTAGATGCAGCAATTTATCAAATACTCTGTTTGTTTGACTATAAACAAGAAATCATAGGATTTTCACTGTGAAGCAGAAGTGGGTCCACAGTTCAGTCCTATCTTCTCAGTGACCCATACATTACAAAAACTGAGCGAACAGAATGTTTGTAACTGAGGAGTAGACGCGGAATGCTTGAGTCGAGCCTTCTTGTATATCTGTGCATGTCCAGCACATTGTGATTCTCTTCTATGTACATATACGACAAGTATCTTGATATAGAAACTAGAAATAATTTTTTCCTGATGGCCAATAAGCTCACTAATATGGTTATTCTTTTTTTACATTCATTGCTTGGATTTAACGAGTTGTTCTTATAGTTTTTTCACAAGTATGATCCACTGATAAATTGTGATTAGAAATAACCAGCATTGTTTTGTTGTAATTGAATGAATTCTTAATTTTTTTTTAGAAGCACAATGTTCCTTCACGAAAAAGAAAGTTACCTGTAGGTAGTTCTGTCAATATTTCTCCGGTGAAAACTTTCGTCGGTAATATGCCCTACTCTATGAAAAGTGGAGGTGAGTAACCAGTTTAAAATCCTTAAAGTTTCTCAGTACATCTATAACTCCATATTTAATCATTCATCGCTCTTTAGCAGATTTGCCGTCAACGCATTTTGAAAGAAAAATCTTTTTTTTGTGAGAGGGGAATGTCTCCGCTTCAAAAGATCATTCCTGTTGAAGTTTCAAAAAATCACGAATTTGTCATAATCCTGTGATTTGAACAAACACCTTGTTGCTTTTATGGACAATGTTCAGTATGTCTAATGAGCTTATAAATTGACGAACTACCATTTCGTATAATGTGAATAATAAAGAAAGGTGCACAAAAATTTTGTAATGCTAATAAACTAAACTTTCCAAGCCATCAATGATTAACTGCCTTCCTCTCATCACTACAATTAATGTCGAGAGGGCAACTACCTCAAACCCCCCTTTTTAACACCCCTCAATGTCAAAAGGTGCTTTTGGGGAGATTATGCAATATGACAATGTGTGTTGTCCACATCTTGAACCATTTTTATCTTGATTAAACTGCTTGTGGGAGTAATCAGCAGGCCACATGAAATCATGACTGCAGCTTTGTATCAGCAAATGGTTGTGCCTGTTTTAGCATAATCATGATTCTTATTACCATGTTCTTGATTTTAGACATGCTTTATATAACAACTCAATCAGATATTTCAATTTGTCATGCATATGCCACAGATGAAATGCATCTATCCGTGACTGATACTTAGAAGAAGTTTTTCCGATTGGGCAATTATCTTTCTTTAAGAAATGAATGCTTTTGTTCAGATGGTTCTGGATCTGAAACAGATAGTGAAACAGAAACAAAAACAATTGGACTGAAGAATCCAGTAAAAAACGAAAGCTTTTCTTGTAAGTCAGTTGTCTGATTAAAAGTAATTTCTTTCATGATTGAGGGGTCGTCTTTATGCTTTTGTTACACCTATAAGTAGGCATTTTGAGACAATTCATCGAGATATCTGAATTGGTTAACTCCTTTTTAACTTTAGTTTTACAGGTCAAACCCTAGTTAAAAAATTTAATTTTTCAAGCATGAGCCACAAATGAACCACGCCCCAACAGCACAGTACATGCCCATCACACTCAATCAATTAATATGCTTCAAATCAGTAACATTTTTCTGAGCGGAAATCTTCAAAACCACTCTTAACCTGTTAGCACATTTATTTCTAGAAATTTGACACCAGGGTGTCATTTATGTTTGAAACCTCAGTTATCGCATAGCTGTCTTGATAATTTTGAAACTTTTTTATGCTCACTGTAACAGACTTAAAATAGAGTATATAACTCGAAATATTGCCTAAGAGTAATTTTCTTTTGGGAAAAGCAATTTTGCAAGCGACATATTTAAGAATCTGCCATTCTGAGAGAACAATGGTGTAATTGATATTTTCAAATATTTTTTGAATTTTTTAGTGCCTTCTTCGAATACATTCAAGTCACTAGCTTCTCTGCCTTCAACAATCCTGTTTCCCCCTACAACTAGTTCGATGAAGCCAAACAGATCAGTCACACAAGTATGCTTCATTATTTTTTTCATTAATTTAAAGATTCGTTGTTAATGTTAGCATTAGGGATAGATATTCTCTGATAACTAAAAAAGATACCTCCACTTACTATATTCTTGTGATTCTAAATACTTCAGCTTACAATCAATCCTGTTGCACAGTTGCATTACCTCCATTCTTGATATATTGTGTTCACTTGCCCACAATGCTTGATATTTGGATAACAACAATTCATTGTTAAAATTGAAGTCAATAGTATAATAATATTTTTTTTTTTTTTGAAAATTAGATGAAACAAAGCATCAAATTATGTCTAAAATTTTTAGTAGGTAGTGTGATAAGTGGTCTAATTACAGACGACACATATGATACTAGTTAGATATTATTACCATTATTGGAAGCAATCAGATTTTGTCAAATATGAATAACAAATAACGCGTGCAGACAAAACCATTCTTGGATACTACTAGAGTGCATTTGCAGTATATTACATGTCCCCCTCTTGATATTTTTGTAGCTTGTTTGTATTGTATATTATCAATAAAAGTCAAATTTTGCAGGTATGTTATTCAACGTTGAAAAGTGCGAAACCAACTATTCTCCCATCTTCATCCTTTCAATCACAGCATAAACAAGAGCAACAAATTAGTTCAATCGTGTCAGGTAAAACCTATTTATTAACAATAGATTGAAAAGGATTACTGGCTTTGTTGAATTATAGAAGTGCTGACGTAGAAAAACATAGCCCTATTTTCCCAGTGCTAGCATTTTTTGAATCTTCAATGTATATCTTTATGTAGCCTGAAAAGTTCAATAGTGTTGAAACGGTTTGATTGTTGATTGAATATAGATTTCCCTGATAAAAATGATTGGTTCTTGATTGAAACATTGCAAAAACATTGTTTGGCGGAGAAAGTTATTATTGGGAGTGATGGCCTTGGTGGTTGGAGATTTCGCATGTTGGAGATTTCTGGTTGAAGGTCCTGTTCCTCTGTTAGTGGCTGTAGTTATAAAGCTTTGTTCTGGGTGGTCCCTTCAGTTGAGTGACGGTAAAATAAATGACTAATTTTGTTTTATATCGATTACAGCAATCACTCATCAATTCCAAACTACTAATCACAAGTCTGACAATTCATACAAGGACGTCAGGATAAATACAAGTGTGAATAAGTCTCCAATTTCAAACAATGCATACCAAGTCCTGAATCCTACATTTATGAACTCTACTGTCACAGCACAATCAGTACCTGGTGTTGTCAGTGGGCAGATGGTACTGCCTGCTGATTCCAGGAGTACAGCGACTGTTCCATACAAGTCTCAAAAGGCGAATATGACTTTTATGCCTTATCCTAACCCCTCTAACAAAACACTTTCAGTTCCTTCTATTATGCAGTTTAGTTCAGCAGTTAATCAGTCTTCTTTAGTTACTTCTACTTCTGTTACTTCCGCACAAGTTCCTCAAGTACAGTATGTGATACCTGTTGGCTACCCAGGCATGGTAGCGGCTAATGCAGGTGGAACACCAATGGCATTGCCGCCGACAATGGGTGGCTTTATTCCAGTCATGCCGCAAGGACAAGGATGGGGTTACATGATGCCTCAAAATATGGTTCCTTCGTTGCAAACCAACAAAACATTTGCTGGTGTAACTGGAACCAATAGCAATACTGATATTATGAATTCCACAAATAATAATGTATTCAATGGACAAAATCCTGTAAATATTGGCTTCAGTAATGCGAGTCAGACTGTACAGCCTTTATCGGCGCTCACAAAAACAGACGAAAAGTCAGAAGGCAAAATGCAGGAGAAGCCTGTTCAACAACTACAGATACTGACATCAGGTTTTCAACCTTCCAATCATCTCATGTTGCCCATGGCAGCAGGACAAGGTGGAGGATTTATAATAGGTGGTGCGCCCACTATCATACCCTCTGCACAGAATGGAGAAGCTGATAAACAGACCGGTAATGTTGGTTATCAACTTCCTATCATTGGATATCCGATGCAGCTTGGAGGAGCATCTTCTATACAAATTGCAGCAATGCCGAATGCAACGTTTAATTTACCAGGGGTAAGGTTTTAATATTCAGATGAACATAAAATTGGAATGCTTTATTGATTACTTGTGACTTTTTGGCATGATGAAGTGCAGCTAACCTAATTGCTAAAATCTACGAAATAGGAATGCGATTCGAACAAGCCATCTTTGAATGTCCTGGGTTCGAATCATGTGTGTGATATCTATTAGCGACAGGAACCACGTCAATGCAATGTGTGTACATGTAGTAACTGCGGGCTACAGCTCGATTTGCCAACATTGTCCATATACAGGAAAAATTGGCTCTGGGTGATATCAAAACCCCCCTTTAGCTGTCTCCTTTCGGCCAACAGAAAATATAGTAGAGGAATTTTAGTCCACACCTACAAGACTTATCACTGATAGAGCCCAACCGATATCGCTTTTTGCAACCGATAATCGATATTTTATCTGTGTGGAACTCATTGAAATAAGGAAAATAAGGAATTTACAGTAGTCTGTGTGGCATATTTCACCAATTTTTGTGGAGGGAATAAATTTCATCATATGCAGGGGATTTCCCTGGATGAAGGCAAAAATATCGTGCAATTCTTCGATTTGAACGAAAATCGTGTCATTCGAAAAGAATTGCGCATTTTCATAAGTGTATTTCAGTTGGCAGATATTATCGGCTGTTTTTTATGATTTGCAGATATATTGGTAAACAGCAAAATTAGGCTGTTATATTGGTTTACCGATATATTGGTCAAGCTCTGATCACTAAGTAATACTATGCACATAACCCACACTATTATTAACTATTCTGAACTGCAGGGTAACAGAATCTTGTTTTCCTGAACATCACATGTTAGTTTTTTGCTTTGGTTGTTGGATGATTTTGGCATATTTTGTTCAGCTTTGAGCCATTTTTCTGCATTGGAGTCCTATTTTGTTTTTCTGTAATAATAACTGTATTAGCAATATTCACCATTGCAAAATCTTTTTTAATTTTTGCAGGGATTCATTGGATTTGCTGGAGGTATACCAGCACAAATAATGACTGTTCACGACAATTTGCCTAATTCAGTAGAACCATCGAAATCCAATAGTATTCAGTCTATTGATTCATCTCCTAAAGATGGCCAAGGCAATGTGCGTCCTACATGATACAATAGTTGGTGAGAATATGGAACTGGGAAACTCACAGATAAAACAATTTGCACTTATATTTTATACTGACGTTTTTACTTGTTCCTATCACTTTTTCAAATTGTGCTGTTTTATAACCACTAAAGTTTGATATATTGAATTTTATTATTGCCTATCTACGTTTGTGATGCTCCAGCATCATGCCTATATTTAACACAGTTTTGTTTTGCAATAAATGTATCATTTGGACATGTTTTCCATGCGTTTTTACTGAATAGTGTGAGCACCTTATTCTCCACAAAGCTTTAAAACAATTGACCCAGAGCTCTTTAATATTTACCTTCAAATTTTTCAATACTGCAGGATATCCCCAACCCACCAAACTTGAATCATTAACGCTATCGTTCTTGTGAAAAGGTGGAAGCTTGATCTGGTAACTATGTGTTGGGCAGCGTTGGGAACGAGTCACTGAACTTGGAGTAAAGTCAAATCTAGATATGCGAGTTGCGAGACGAGTCCAAGTCTTAGCAAAATTTAAGTCAAGTCTGTACTTTCGAGTCGCAAGTCGAGTCATACATTTAAGAGTGGCTAGTCTATTCACAAGGCGATTTCTAAATCTATTCAACGGCAATGGCAGATCGATTTGCCACTTCCCACTTTATAAACGCCCACTTGCATGTTTCATATCCTTCGTGGATGTGCTTTTTTCTCCACTTGGTCATCCAATGGCAAACAACACGATTTCTCGAAAATTGATTGCAGACTTTAGCTAAAACTCCAGAGTCCAGTTGCATCTGCATTTTGTCTCGTCTGGTTGTTTAGCCGAGTCTGGTCATTGAAAAAGGTGACGGAGTCATTGACACTGGTGTTTAGTACACAATTACTTTATTATGTGTTTTACATATTTGGTTCACCCTAGGGCACAATAAACTTCTTTAAAAGCAGCGTTCTTGGATATTCAAGTATCAGAATACCGACAATCAGGTGTGGACACTTTTAAAATATGTTTTAATTGTCAAATTATCCCAGTTGTTTCATTCACGTAGTTATAAGAAATACCAAAATTGTTATACTTAGGACAGGTTTAATCTCATGAGCTGGCTAGGGTGCCTTTTGCACCATCTGATGAAAGATAAAGAAAGAATTTGAGCCGTTTTTTACAAAAGAAATATAATCGCAATGGTTGTCATAACATTGCAGCAGTAACAACTTTTCAGAATGATGCTATTTATCGTGTTTTCATTTCGCTGGTGATACACCAAGCAGGTCCATGCATAGAGAAAAATGTCCAGTCACCCTTGGATCTGAACCAGTATCTGCACGGAAGGTCTGGGTTCGCCATGTGGTTAAGCGATATTCTCGGCTTTCCTCCCCCACCGGATAAAAAATAAATCCTATCCTACTCTTCTGCCTTTTCGCACAAAAGCAAATGGTTTGATTTAGCCAATACCGTTTGTGTTTTTGATATGTGGCGCTATTGGGACAATATTTCAATGGATAATCGATATCATAGTTTTGGTCTGATGATTGGAATATCACTTGCCGCTCGATTAGGACTTTTGATCGGACGGAGGTTTTGACCATAAACTTGATTGAAAACTTTTCTATAAAAGCTTAACGTTTTGTGTCTTTTCTTGCTGTAGGTTGAATGCATTTCACCCTGTGGAGAGAGTAACACGTTTCGTGTAATGAATTTTAAAGTTTGGAAGTTAGGAATAAAAGCGATAAAGCTATTTTTGGGAGTAACTAGAACAGAAAGCTCCTTTGAACAAATGCCATGGTTTCTCCTGCCGAGGTCATCTATGAATTGTGTCGTAGTATTCGGAAATGTGTCTTAATCGAAGATTGTGAATGTATTAGCCCTGTATTTCAAATCGCATTTGTTCCCATAGTGATGTAAATCATTATATATATATAATGATATATATATATATATAAGCAGACCAGTTCCGATAGCCTTTTTAGCAGACTTTCGAATAAAAATGACTATTTCGGTTTAATATTTGCGAGTTCAAGGGTCAAGTTATGTCATTCCGAGAGTTTTTCACTCCTACATTACACCCAAATATGACAAAGGTATGGTCTTTATGTCTTTAAATCGGAAGGGGTTAATATGCTACCGATATTGTGCAGTTTGGAGACAAATAATTTTCGCAATACGCGGCTAAAAATGGACCAATAATACTAGTCCGTCTCCTTGTTGTTTGCCCCCCCCCCCCCTCCCCCCTACAATACATTTTTCCACTACATCTAAAATCGTAATGTTCCCACGCAAAATATGAAAAAAACTATTTGAAATGGATATCAAATAGTACTGTCTAATATGCTCAATACATAAGTCATTGGGTATTGTTAAAAACGCTAGTATGAAAGTAAAAAATAATCTGAAAAATAGTGCGTGAATAGACAAGACAGTCTCCCGTGAACGACGAAATATTGTGGTTTAACGGTCAGCAGTATATGTACATTGTACAAGTAGTTCATTTCGAGATAATCCTTCTTCAAACTTTTTCTTCGTACAGGCTTCTCATCTCTTCGGATTCAATCTCTGGTTTTTCACGAACAAATCGTGACGTTGTAGCCTGCTTCCATCGCTGAAATGTAAAAATTATTGATTTGCAAGGATTCGTAGACAATGATTGGGCCCGGAAAATGCATACCTGATCATTTGCAATATTTTCACACGTATAAAGTTTCAAGCCGTCTAGGTTTTACTGCATTTTTGTTTTAGTATATATCGGCAATGTTGCCTTGCAGATTAATAAATAGGCCAAGGGTCGGGCAAAATCGAATCATTAGGAATTTAAATCTGATTAGTATAATCTTTTCGAATCGAATCACTAAATCCATATAAATAGCAAATGTCCCCTTTTTATTATGATATCTCGCCTCCATTAAGAAACTTAGTGTAGTTTATATCTAAGAATTACTAGACTTGAAGACTATGTATCTTCAACTCACAATTCATGTATAACAAATTTTTCAAGGAAAAAGTATGATTACATTTTGTCCCTAAAAATAAAGATTCCATTTTATTTAGCGAGTTTTTGTTCCTATGAACGGACAATTTGCGAATCACTGAATCAAACTGCAAACTTTATATATATCTACAAATATTGAAAAGGGCCTGTACTGTAGGCTCGGTGCCAGTCTACTAGAAAATAAAAAATAGGCGTCTTCTTAACTGTCGGGAACGAGTTATCTGACGACCGTTGCCATATAAATTCTGTAATATTTTTGGGCCCCCACACAAATATCTTGCGGTGAATAACGAAAACCTCGTTATTGATGATTTAATCGAGTGTTTTTATAATCAGGGAAGAAAGTTTCTTAAAGCAGAGTTCCCAGTTTAATTCACGTATACATTCATTTTTTTTTTCTTCTCCAATTTCAGCCGCAATTCGACAATGCTCATGACGTAAAACATAAGAAGTCGCGTAGCTCACACACGTGATAGTCAAAATGGTATGCAGAAATGAAGAATTGTAATAATAGAATTTTAATAACGAATATTATACATTACCATGAATAATTTAACCAATGGCCGTTTATCATCAACCTGATAAATTGTGATTTCCTGTTATTCGTATCGTTGCCAAAATATTTTGTTATGACATAATGACAAACATTAACATAATTGACAACGCGATCCGTCAATGTCCCTAGCGTGGCAAAATCGGATTTCCGGTTGCACGTAGGACACGTAGATTTTAGTAATATTGAGGCCAAACGCCTTTGTTTGTTTCCACCAGAAATCGTTACCTTACCATAAACCTCGTATTCTATATGTAGCCTATTGCATCAGCTTTCCCATTCTCGGCTCAGAACAAACTAGCGACCCTTATCATTGTACACTGCGTTTTCACTTTTAACTTGTAACTTCACTTATGAGTGGTTTTCTTTGTGAAAGTTTCCATACGATATGTTTAGTACTAGGTTGTTTAATTATATTTTATAGAGATGATTAATAATTTTGAGCCAAGAATGTAGGTAAACCAAACAGTGTAACAAAACCTAGGTTCTGGGAGACAGCAATATTGGCCAAATTGAAAATATTATGACTGCGCCACAAGCGCGAAAAATAGCAAAGATAAATGGAAAACTGACGCAAAATTAAACATTGAACTGCACGATGCCTTCTTGGAAATTTAACATAAATCATTTACCTGCTTGAAAGTTCCCTTTCCTTCCATCAGTGTCTTTGTAGCAACCAATGGAATACCAGCCATAACAGACAATGTAATCAACCATCCAACAGCGTTTGCCCAGGCTGGATATTCGTAATCTCCCAGTTTGAGAGGAGCATATCTCGCACAACACGCAACAAAGATAGTCTGTGGTAGAACAAAAAAAATAGTTTGATCTTGAAACGCAAGATGTGTCCGATAGCTTCGAGGAAATCTCATTTCCAGCAAAACTAAGATTTTTTGTCAAGAGACGACTGTCACTGTATTTTAATCTAATTTTGTTACCACTTTAACACTTTTGAGCACTGATAAGTCGTTTTCGATGAAGATTTTGTCTCTTGAAATGTTCAATGAATGACCAAATGAATCTTCATTCCCTTGCTGCTGGAATAGCAGTTTTCCAATTTTAGCAATTTTGCTGAAGCCGTGTTGGAATAATGCGATTAATAGCCACTCGGGGTCTAATTCTCTTCTCAGTGACAAACAGTTTATTTTCCGTAAAAAGCTCTCCAGCAGTCTGAGTCTGCAGTCAGAATTGCTAACTGGTATAACTGAAAAATTATATCGGGCTCCGAATGTTTGGGTATTCAACTGACAATGGAATTCAAGCGATGATATATAACAATCTAGAACGGCATGATTCTCATCTTACCAGTGTTATAGCTGGGATAACGTAGAGATAACAATATTTGAAAAACGTGCTTGGATAATATCCGATCATAGACTTTACGTTTTCGAAGAATCTGTCAACGCCGTATATCCATGCCAATGCCACGGTTTCGCAGAATGCCGCGAATAAAATGCAGATTCCACTTGAACCGTACATATTTATCAATTCGAAGATGTAAATTCCTCCCTGAAATTTAAATTGATAAGTTTTTATATTAAGTTTTAAAATTCAAAGCCGGCTTGTTCCGAAAACAACTTGCTCGTTTGTTTAGTTGTTCTAGTTGCTCTATATGGCATATAAGTGAAAACATGGTCGGGCATGTCCTAAAAATACCACATGCGCTCCGTTGTGTTATGTATATACTGTGGCGTTCAAAAAAACTCAATAACAATCTAAACCAAGTCAAATAACGGTTCCTTCTTACATCAAAAAGCATTGGTACACCGAGAAGTAGAGGGAACATGCTGACAGCAACCCTGCAGAACTGGGCACCGTATCGTTCAATCAGTTGTGGTTTGAAATCTTCGAGCAAGGCTGCGCACCCTTCAATACTTCCGAACTGTAGAAATAAGAATACGATATAAATATGAAGAAACTGCAACCATTCAATCATTTTTACTTACCTTGTACTGAGTGTGGTAAATGATTAGTTTTTAGGACTAATTTAATTTATGTTAATATTAGCCTTATAGTTGATACGCTAAATGACAAATTATTTTTTTAATCACAATCACTTTACTTCTGTCTTAACAATCGAAATCAGAGTAGCTAAAGATTCATGATTCCAAGCAAAATTGTAGGGTGCCTTCAATTTCCACTTCATACATTTTCAACGATAAGTCGCTACAACATATTTGATATGGGGATTTTGTGCCAGTTCTGTGGGAATGGAGTTCCGGAGAAGGGGAAAAAGAACCTTAAAGTACGACAAGCTAAAATCATTCGAATACCCATAACGCGCATGGGGCGCACATACAAGTATTTAAGAATTGTAATCTGACATCGAAAATCATATGATAAAAAAGCGATATACGTTTCTTGATAAAGAAGAGCAAAACTAGGCATTTGTTTTTTTTTAAGTAAAACAGCGTGTGCTTAATTGAATTTTAACGACCGCATGACCGTACGCTTCAGTGCAACTCTCTCTATATATGAAGTTTCCATCCACGCGTTATAAGCTTACGTTTTTTTGTATTGAAATTCACTTTGAGCAAGGTCGGAAGCAGTGCCTGAAAGGAACCAACTAACTTCTACTAAAAAGCAGAGAGCTACTAAAACATGTAGTACCAGCAACCGCACTCTAAACGTAAAACATCCCAAACGGAACTGAACCGCCATGGTAAAGTGCAGTGAGTGGTATCTACACTGGGAAATAGTAACATCATCTACCACTTCTTTGTTTCCTTTTTGTCGCCCCTCACGACAAGCAGGAAATGCGTTAGGACTATTCAAAAGCCCGTGCCTACAGGTTCCATCAGTGAATCGTGAACCACAAATAAAATTTTCTTATCGTGATAGATTCTACGTTATATTTTTCAGATCGGTGTCATCAGATTATGAATATACAACAATGACTTCAAATTTTAAGGGAGTAAAAATATCGTTCGTTAAATTGGCGTCTCATTCTCTACATCATAAAATGCTGAATTATAATGCATTTTTATTCAGTTTTTCAATTTTGTGATTTGGTGTTTGATGCGGATGAGTCCGGAAATCGGATTATCGATGATGAATTAATTAATTTACTTCCTTTTCAGCGAATCTATTGCGATAAAAATAGTGTTTTTCGAAGAAAATTTGGTCAACATTTGATACTTGTTATGATACAAATAAGTTGAAAAATTGAAATACAGAAATGCTGGAATATTTCGTAAAAAAATAGAAAAAAAACAGACACCACAGACTTTTGTAAAAACACACGACAGTAAATTTAGATCCAACTCAAAACCTGACGCGGCTGCATATCGATCCGTGTATTATACTTACCTGAGAAACAGATCGTAGAGTCAAATTTCAAATTTTCGAAACCAAACCCTAATGGCTACTTCAGACAGCTTAAAATTTTAGATAAAGAGTATATAAAAGGAAAACTACTCCATGCAAAGAAAAACAAGAACTTGACAAATCTCATGCTCTTCCTTCAATCGCAAATTAAAACTTATGTCGGCTTCTGCCAGGAATGTGGTAGCAAGATTCTTACCGCGCTATCAATCGCAAAGAAAAGCAGTGTTATGAAGAAGATGACTGACCACAGTTGTGGAAGCGGTAACAGCGTTAATCCTGCCGGGAAAACCTCGAACACAAGTCCCGGGCCTTTAAACAAAAAGAGGTTTTTGCCTAAAACTTAGGGCCTAAAAATAAAAAAAATAAAAACCTAAGCCTTAGCACTACGCCTGATACCTATTAACATCAAAATCAAAAATAAGACAGAACTGGAAAGTATTATAATTAGTTATTGACAATCGTACGAATAAAACATTGCAGCAACAAAACGGTGTAATTCTAACTCCTAAATAATAATACCAATACTCCCTAAAAAACCTCAAAGCTTCTAGCGGGATAAAATATCCTACACAATAAATATCTACAGGAAAATAAAATTACCTTTCCTAATCAATACCATATTACTACGACCATCCTCAAAATTAATATCCTAGTCAGCACATGCAGCAGTAAGCTTAAACGGGGGTCATAGTTTAGTCTATCGTGCTCTTGAAATTTGGTAATATCCTATAATTATGTAAACTAATTGAACAAATATTAATATTCTCACCTCCTTCAGCGACGTCTGATATGTTCTTGTTTTGTTCGAAGGCCATGTGACCGACGAAACAAAATATGATGAAGCCGACAAATACGGAGGTACCACAGCAAGCACTGACGCACATGTAGGCATGCCTGGTTAAAAAAAATGAAATTATTAATCATGAATTTTATTTTGTCAAGCATGAACCACAGAATAACTGCACTTCGTGGGCTTGATACATCAGTACCTCTTGCTGAACAAAAACAACGGTGCGTGAAGTTTTTTTTATTTCCGACTGGGATGCGGTACTGCTTAACGTGCGTTGTGTTAATTTTTTTGCAATTAGACAAGATTTTTTTAGTCAGAAAATGTCTTACTTGACATGTGGGGTCCGTGGCGCGATCCTGTCGTGGCTCAGGCACGACAGAAGATAGGGAAAGACCAGTACGCAAAGGGAAACCAGTAAATCAAATTTCGTAAAGCATGAGGCACTGATGGACCGCGCCTTGGCAGCGCGATCCATCAGTGACGCATACTTAACAAAACAGCTGTAGCAATTCCGGAAATTTCACTCCCGAAATCATTCTTCATTTGTACAAATCACTGATTCGACCCTGCATGGAGTATTGCTGTTCTCAGCTTGGTCGATCGTATTCAAAGGCGTGTGACCAATATGATTGGCCCTAAACTTTCTTACGGTCTGCAAAGTTTGTGACAACTCCACAACGTTACCTCACTCTGTTTATTTTACAGATATTATAATGGTCTTTGTTCAAGGGAGCTTTCTGCTCTTGTTCCTCCGAGCAAAATTTTTAATCGGTTCACACGATTGGCTACCAATTCTCGCCTATCAACTGTGGAGGTTCCACAATGCCACAAACATTTTCATGCAAGAAGCTTTTTTCCAAGAATCTCTAAACTTTGGAATTCCTTGCCTTCTTGCTGCTTTCCTGGTCGTATTGATCTACAAGGCTCAAAAACTCGCTTAATAGACATCTATCAAGGATGGGGGTTCCTCCTATTCCTGCATTTCAAGTAGCTCTCTGCTCTTTAGTGCCTTCAGGAGAATTTCAAGTATTTGTCTCCCGCGGCCTTGCTCTGAGCAAATTTAAAAAATATATGTCCTCATTTGTAAAGAATAAAAAGTCTGAATTACTCTCCTGTCTCTACATAGGCTATTGAAGCTTAAAATGTATATACATCCAGCTTCCAATGTTTTAGCATATTTCATTTATGATTGTGATCACTCAAATACAAAAATGCTTTTTGTTGAAAAATAATATTTCTGAATTAAGTTTTGGATAATATACTTCGTACAAATTTCGTTCGTGAGAATGTCCAGGCGAATATTTCAGCATCTTGTAGTTTCTAGTAAAATCTGGCATGGTATCAATTACAAAATAAATACCCCTATACCTCCCAAGGATGCCAATTTTTAGCATCAATCAATCGGGATAAAGACCTAATTCAAATGATGCCTATTCTATAACGGTTTTCAGCAAAATTTTCGTTAAATTCGTATTGCATTGTTGCATGGTGTTGCATTTCCCTCATTAGATATTCGCAGTTATAAATAAACCAGTAAAAAGGGAATTTCTTCCATGGTTTGGATAATATGTTGATATAACCAACCAGAAACTTAAATTTTTCGCAGAGAGGCAACGAAAATATATTTTTCTAAAAGGGCGATCAGTTCGGGAATTTAATCCAATTTTACGTCCCAATTTCCGTATACTCCTAAATTCCGGTTACGAATTCTTTGCCCGAACATGCTTTGTTATGCATGAGTAACTGGCAGATCGCTCTGTAAAAGCGCGATCCATTAGTGGCTGATGCTTAGCAAAGAGTTATGTTTGGAAAGCTTTCAGTACGAGCAATTTCTATTAAACTTGTCCCGACGACGCTAGTAGTTAAGAAACGCCATGTTGATGGAATTTATGCCAATTATGGACTGTTGATGGACCATTCCTTTGTGGTGCATTCTATCAACATCCCACATTTCGTCAAAAGAGTCAATTTTAAATTGATTTTTAATACCGCCAGATAAAATTTCTGTCAAGACCAGTGGTTTTGTAACATTCTATAAAACTTACTTATAGCAGTTGGTATCGAATTTGTTGTAACTTCCAAGTCCGTATAATACAGCAAAACACACAGCCAAACTGTAGAGTACCTGTCCTCCAGCATCCAACCAAACCTTAAGAAAAAATGTGCGTAATGATGAGATGGATTTTCGAACTTTCGAATATTATCACAACCCAATCGGGAAAATTTGTTAAAGTCTATTTTGTTTAGTATGGGTCACTGATGTGTTTGTGACATATACTGAGCAGAATAAAATTTCTGACCGAAAGACTGAGCAACCAAGTTTCAGAGTTACAGAAGTGGATAAAAATTAATAAAATGAGAATCTTTTCGAGATTGGTATACTGCATACTTATACTATAATGCAAATAATTATATATATTTCTTGTTTCAATTTAATATTTTCAATATTTCAGCATTTTATTATTTCAAATTATTGTTGCCTCCCGAACAAACACGTATAAAAAAATTGCTCGGCTGATAAGCTAAGATTACTATTTATTTTACAAAAAATTCTTACATTAGGATCAGCGAGCCTGTCTAATTTTGGTGTGATGTAATATAGTACGCCAGTACCGGCACCTTCCAAAGTTACCCCACGGATGAGCAGTATTAGCATCATGATGTAAGGAGCAATAACGGTAACGTATGCCACCTAGATACAGAAATGTATTAAAATATAAAAAGAAAACAAAGTTTAGGGCAAAAACCTATCATACAACAAAAAAAACATTTTCCCAAATGTGAGTTGTGAGAATATCATTAATCAGTAGTGGGTATACTTTAGTAATTCATGTTTGTCAAAGCATTTTTGTAATATTTTTAAATCATTCCCAACAACTTTTAAGCATGGTCATGAACGGCACACTGTGTTATAATCCGACGCTCTATCAAGTGCCGGTTTTCGATATTCATATGGATTAATAAATATGAGCGAATGATTAACTTATGAAACGACTTCCGTCTGATAATTGAAAGACTGTCAGGACCTTGCCAGTTGTGCGTATGCCTTTCAATACACAGAGATAACAGACAACCCAGGAAAGCACAAAACACAAAATCATCCTCCAGTTTGTGAACGTTCCCATATCATGAATTCCTTCAGTTCTTCGAAGAACATAGTTACTGAAAATAAATTTATAACCAGTCAGATAAAGTTTCTACATAGATATTTTACTAAATGTGGAAAACCGATGAGTCGCGCCACTAAGGCGTAAGATGCGCCTATTACAGTAGCTTAAAAGATTGTTTTTCGAAGAGATTATATGATAATGAAACCAACTTAGGCCCAGAGACATATTTCACATTCAAGAGTGATATTTTTTTATTTTTAAATTACAAAATTATCAATTATTTATAGACAAGGTTGACGCATCCTCAGACACAGTTAGTAAGTCATCGCCCAATTATTAAAATCGGTTCAGACGCGTTTCTATTTGTTTTATCGCGATTTGGGTCGAAGCAATCGAAAATTCACCTCCCCCACTAGCCATTAAGTCTTGTTCATTATAAGTGAATATTGTAAATCGCAGTATTATTTTGTAGCTATGCTAAGTGGAAGACACCCGCTGGCATAATCATCCCGGGATCTCAAGAGCGCTTCAAATATACAAGTATTATGAACTTGTACGTGAAAAGTTCGTCGTACATACAAAAGGAAAACGTGGAAAACATTTTCAAGTTAGGAATGTTGGTAGTACATTTCACATGTTTTCGAAGGTTAATAAAATATGTTAAATAAGCAAAATAGACTACTTTTGGCCTTGGCATTGATACTATTTACAACCACTCTACTCTAAACTAAACCACAACAAAGTAGGAGACTTTTCCACCGTTGCAATTAGCGTCAGTCAAATATATATTAGGTAGGAGTCAATTTTGATCAGCGATTAAGTTCAATAACCCGGCAATAACATCGACAGCCGTTATACTCGAAACGTCCTATGGTAGAGCAACATGTTTATTGGATTTTATTCACGCAACACGTTTTAACACATGATCTTTTCAGTGTAGAGGAAAACAAACACGAGCAACCGCGCAATGAGATATTATAGTTTGTTAAGTATGAGCCACCGATGGATCGCGTCTTGGCGACGCGATCCACCGGTGACTCATACTAAACAAAACATAGTTAAGTAGAAGGTTGCTGACATGATTCGCTATTGGTTGCGGACCTCGATCGCCGTCGCTCACACCCTTGAGTGACGAAACGCTCCGTTGGATTTTTGCAGTGTACTTCTGCAACGTTCAACGAGTTGTGCCGTTTACTCTTGATAATTGTACTGTTTGCCCACAACGTTAATGTCGGGTTCTAAATATGTTCTATTGCGGTATACGTCATTCAAATAACATGTTCACGATCGCTTTCTGTCGTTGTTGGGAAGTGTATGTAGCATATAAAATAACCGTCCGTCGCCGCCGTATATAGGACTATTGGGGTGTTTAAAACAAGCCTTTAAAATGGGATATAGAGACAGCAGCCATAGTCCGGCCTACCTTGTTATTTAAAGGGATTGGTGATGGGGAATGTTATAGACGTGGCACAGGAGAGCCAATTTGCAAAGACAAACATTTATGTACATCCTATGTGTTCATCTACTATTATCTTTCAGATGGAAACCCCGCATTTGGTTCCTGTTCTAATATATTCAATATTTTACTTCAATCTGAACTCCTCTGCCATGCTAAAGAACAGCCTTTAATCGCGTAACGATGTTTTGATTCCAAATATTAGCGCGTTCAGTCAGCATGAACTGTCACGTATTGCGCAGACGAAGTACGGTTGAATTCAATCAATTTAATTCTTCTTGTTTTGCAGAAACTCAATTACGCGAAGTATTTTCATTCACCAATAAAGCCAGTGAATGAGGACGCATAATTTGATAAAAAAAATTAATCTAAAATATATGTGAACATAATGATTAATACATCTCGATGTTGTACATCCTTATCTACTAAACAACGTTTACTTGTAGGAAACGGCGTCAAATTACTTACTTCCAGAATTCCTCGGTGGATGTGGTGCTGTTACTTGTCGTCATGTTCAAAAACGTATTGTTGATATTTTCAGAATTATTCAATATTATTGAAGGTCTACACGAGTCCGTGTTCCAATCATTGTCTGTGGAAATTCAAGTTAGGATTAGTTATTTTCAATGGGAAACTCTATTTCGTTCAATACGAGTCACAGACGAACCGCGCCTCGTTGGTACGATTCATCTGTGACTCATCCTTAACGGCACTTGTCTAAACAAAGTTTCGCAGACTAGCTTGAACCACAATTGTGAAGTGTGTGTGTTGCGAAGCATGTGATTCTTCATCCTATTTTCGTTATGACTGTTTGGTTGGCGCCATCTTTTTACCGTAATTTTTAATAAAATCAAATTTTTCCCCTATTTATTTATCAAACACAAATACAAAGAGGTTACTGATTACTCCATATTTTTTTGCCAAAAGAGTATTACTGCCGTTCCATTTTTGTCAAGCTCGAGCCATAGAAAGAACAGTAAGTGTCAATTTTAATTTGGCTATAATTGTTTTTTAATTCAAGCCTCATTTGTATTCCTTGGTACTTGACACCCATACTTGAAACCTGATGCCAAGAAAACGATTCGCCGGTTGGTAAGAAGGTTGGATTACACTATGGTTTTGTTACGTAATGGCTATACTCCACATCGACAACGTATTTCTATTACAGACCACGATTGGTAATGTTAAAAACGTGTCGATGTTATACTCGAAAGCTATTTGTTTTACAAACAACTTCAATAGAAATTTTAGTACATATCCTTTACCAGAAAGACCCGTTGACGGTTTGCTGATTTTGCTGTATCGAAACTCACTGTACCACATGAAACTCAATTAGAAATTTCGCTATGGTTAACAAAACACGATTAGTCCAAATATTTCTGATTGGGTAAATGCATAACAAAAAATTATAGATACCACATTCTTACCACAAGTCGACCAAGGCAAAGGTCCGGTTGTAAAAGAATGGGCGATGTAGAACACAACCCATGCCATCACTACCATGATGTAACTGAGAAAATACCAAGATAAGAAAAGACCGCTGATTCCGATGCCCTGAAATATAGTAGAAAATAATAGTAATAATATTATATAAAAAAATGTAGTAGATTATGTAAAACGATTAGGTAGTCGATGTATATTTTCCATAAATAGATATAACTTCCGGTATATTTGATAGTTTTCTGAAAATATCTTTTTGGTTGTTTGTTAAATAACTATGATTCTGATATTGAACTCGATTTTGAAATCGAAAGGTTTGATTTTGATCCCTACTATAGCAACTGGACTGAACAATATTTGAAATTCATTTCGTTCCATAAAACGGTATTTCTGCATTTCATTTCGATCAGAAAGTTTGTGATGTAGGTTTCATAGACGAATTGCGCATCGACAGTCGATCTATTTATACAAAACAAAACACGTTGCGGCAAAGACTTTTATGACCGGGATGTCTTTGTCAGAAATTTTATTTTTTCATGCTTGTGACACTGATAAATCGCGCCGACATACTCGACAAACTATGTTTTGTCTACATTTTTGTGATTGAGATAGGTCTTTGGGTATAAAGATATTTACAACATAATATTGTACAGTGCAATTGAATCAATTTACTGCAAGCAAATGAAGGAACTACTTTCGGTTAGAATTCCAGAGCTCAATTATTCAGAAAATTAGCGAGGTCCTATCTGAAAAACGTTCCGAGGTTCGTTTTGTTAAGTATGTGTCACTGATATCTGTAACACATGCTTAACAAAATTAAATTTTTAGACAGTAAATTCGTATTTTTCTAATGCATTATAGTTGTCCTAAATGTGGGACAACTGCGTCTTCGCTAATTGTAATTAGTAGGACTAAGCCATAAAATAAACGTCGTTGACAATTGCGATTGGTACCATCAAACCATGAAACATACAGATTGCTCCAATTAAAAATTGTTCCATTGACTACAGATTGTTTTATGCGACGCGGTTTATCTGTAATACATACTCATTCAAGCGTGTATGCAAACATCGTGCATATAAAAATATGGTTTCGAATCGTCTCAAATATAGGTCAATTGAACTTAAGCTTGTTAGTATAAGAGCTTATTGCCCGTAAAAATAAATTAAAGATGCGTTTTATCAGATTTAAGTACTGTAAAATTACAGCCCAATTTGTAACTGTCACACTTGCGTTGAAATTTGTAAATTTGTGCAATTGTGCACAGTTTTATGTTATTTAATCAAATAGTTTCATTGGTTGATAAATGGTGCGCAACTTTGTTTAACACGGGTCAACACTGATCCAAGCTGATAGGTGGTCCATCTGTGGCTCATTAATAACAAATAAAATATCCTTTTGGTTGTGCTCTGAGTGGGTCATTAACGGCACAATGGAATTATTTGAACGCGAAACAAAATGCCAATTTGTTGAGAACAGTTCAAACCTAGACCCGGTTCCGATGGTGATATTTATCAATCGTCCATATGTTATCGAGGATAATTTGATAGAATATATCAGACAGGAAAAGCAATACAAAATTGAGTTGGGACGCAAACAGAATTATTGCCAAGCATGAGGCACAGATGAATCGCATCTCATCAGTATCTCATACTTAGCATGTTCAAGCAAAGAATTTCTGATTACGCATTCGTCAGCATATTTGTACAAAGAGCTACACTTGAACATCTGATCGTTCATATGTGATCTCCACCATGATATATAATATGTTGTTCCTTGTTTGTCTTGTACTCGAAAATTGAAGTGACTGAATGAACAATACTCGTGATGAAATAAGTTTCACGACTGAAATAATAAGAGCCATTTAAAATTTATTGTTTGGCAACAATAGTTTTCCAATGCTTTATTTTTGTGTACCTAACAAAATAACGTTGGTGCCACGTGGCAAATGTTTTTACGCCCTGGCCACAGGTTTATTGTTTTGGTGGCGTCCCCCCATAGTGGAAAACTCTTGACAGCGAAGGAGCATTGCACCTTAAAGCCAAATAATATACCTTCATCATTGGTACCAAATCCCAGGCACCAAAACAGCTATGTTTTGTAAACTGTCCGAGTGCTAATTCCTGGAATAAGAGAGGTAGGCCACAGAATCCGGCGACAAGTAGATAAGGAATAAGAAAAGCACCTGAAAAAGAAAATATACCGCTTAAATGATAACTAAGTTCGTGCTTTTGCGCAATTTTAATATTGTACTGTCGACTTATTTATGTTTTCAAAAGAATAAGGCATGTTCGGTTGCGTTATTGTTTTGGGAGGATGTTTGACGCATCGTGACTATCAAGAAACAAAACAAAACAAACCGACAGTCAGGTCGGGTGAGATGGCCTATAGCTGTCAAACAACACTAAATCTGCTCATGTATATATAAGCGGACGTTTGTGTGCGGTATTGCTCTAATTACAAAAAGCCTTATTATAATCCGGAATTGTCAATAGTTGCATGCCAATATCGCTATCTCGCTCCCCATTTATAGTGTCCTTTTCCCAGACAGCATTGAATTCTGCAATTTTAATTTCGTGCCAAAAGTACTTTATAGATAGCACAGTTTATGATCAGGCCACCCAGGTGCTATTATATTCTTGGCAACAAAACTCTTATTGGAAATGATGAACCAGGACCAATTAAAACATTCATCCCCAATGGAGTTTGGTCAAGTAAGTTTCAGTCCGATGTGTCCGTTATCAGAATTTTTGTTTTGTCAAGCATAAATTACAGATAAACGCAACGTGGTGGTGCGTTCCATCAGTTATCCATACTTGATTGAAAATAAAAACTTGAAGATATGCTTGAAAGTGACATATCAATTCTGTTTTATTTCTGGACTCATACTTAGGATAGGATATCATTTTTATCGTTTCGTGCAGATACCAGTTCCGAATCGGGTGAAGGTTTTTGGATTATCGTTTTTCTCATTTTTCCTGTACATGGACCTGGTTGCGTACTTAAGTCCGTTTTCATCAGACATAGTCCTCTGCATATTTCATGAGGTTCAATTTCAGAGTCATTTGCATGTTTAAAGGGAAGAAATAGCTCTCGTTTATGATCACCAAGCTCACGACTGACTTTCAAGACGATTATTAGTTGACCTGACATACATTACACAACGCATTTAAAAATACTATGCTAAAAAAAAATTCTTTTTACCTCCTCCATTCTTGTAGCATAGATAAGAGAATCTCCACACGTTTCCCAAACCAACGTTATATCCGATTACATTGAGTAAAAATTCTAGAGGTCGATTCCAAGTAATTCTATATTGGTGAGGAAAAAAATGATAATGTCACTAAATACTCGCCCGCATTCGTTGCTTTTGATGCAACAGTCGATGGTGAGAGAAGCGAAATTTAACTTTAAAATGTGAAAATAATGCTTAATTAAACGAGAGTGTATGCGAGGGACCGAGAAAAAATTTTGAGCCACAGTTGTGTAACTCACTGAAATATTTTTCTTGATGTTTTTTGTGCAACATAATTATCTTCGCTTTTATTATTTATAAAGATAAAGAAGCATGGGCCGCAGAAAAAGTCCGCCTCTATGCAAAGTTTGTTTCATTTGCAACAAAATCAATTAAGACTTTCGAGCGAAGCGATTTAACACGAAATTTTTAATATGATTATTATACCTTGTCGATTCAGGTTCCGACTTTTCCTTCTTCGTGAATTCCTGGTTTTCCTTAGTTTCTTCCATTTCAAATCTATTCGATGACTTCAATTTGTATATATATTAAGCCTTAACCAAGACAAATGTATTCTGTATAGCTTATTACGGAAAAATGCTCTGAAAAAATGACCGTGATATAATTTTAGAACCGCTCAACTCAATTAACTCTTTTCCGTATATATAATCTCTTTCCTACCATGAGCAGTAAAACTATCGCCCAGGCATCGCCTCTTTTATTGTAATTCACTCCAAGTAAGGCCAGAAACAGCTACCAAACTAACTAATTGACTAGCGACCACTGTGACTATGATTACCATTTACCACGTTAAGAGTGAAACATTGAATGCGTGAATGAACCGTTATAGTACTTTGTCGGCAATTTCTTTTTACGCGTGACTTCTTTCCGGGCGACCTTTTTTCCTACGTCCAGTTTTGTGGGTGGTGAAACTAGTAGGTAACCCACAGTTCCCTCTAAAACTTGACTACCGCAACAGTGAGTTTGCGGTTTCAAATTCTTCTATCTGTGTCATGTCTGCGCGTAGACCTACACCCGGTTAGAGAGTTTAGATAGACCGCGCCCGAGCGGTGCGATCCATACATAACAAAACATATTAGAACGAACTTATTCTGGCAGTGCAAATTTAGCCAACGTTTGAGAGAAACATATCGAACAGAAAAAACATTACAAAAGAAACAACACTGTCACGTTTCAGTGGTTATATGCGATCCCACCCTGCTCTGACATGACCCGGAAACTATTGAAAGCGCAGAACGAAATTCATAACAACGAGGGCACACAAAAATCAAAACACTGAATAAACAAATTGACGCAACAGGGTATTCCACTTAACATTCTGCAACTGAACATAATCTGAACTGAACGGCTAAACTTGCTACATTTTCCGCCAACTCTTAACTACCCCCCCCCCCCCCAAAAAAAAAAAAAACTTATCTGAACTGAACTTCTATTCTTGTTACATTTTCCTCTCCAAACGAGATGACATAGTTTTTTAATTCAGACAACTGTCCCTATCAGACATTCTTTTGTATGATGTGTAAGTCAGAGGTGGAACGCGCATCTGCAGCGCCACTAATCAATGACATGCTTAACGAAGCATTTTTTAAGCGCGTTTGAGTTGAGAATTCACCGTTCCCAGATTGTCGACACCATCGTCTGCCCGAACTGAACGCCGCGACAATATTCGTTTCGGAGGTACTCAAGTATGGAAACTTTTCTGACACGCACTTCTGTTTATAAAAATCTCTCCTACAGTGTATTGCGGAAATAACGTTCGGCCTCAATCTGTCGGTATTCTCGTTCAAACGATAAACATCTGTTCATTATAGATCGCTAGTGCTACCCAATCGAAAATATTTGACTGAACATGTTTTGTTAAGTACGGGTCACTGTTGGACCATGCTAACGAGGGCGGTTCATCAGTGGATCAGGCTTGGCAAAATAGAATTTCATATTGAAATCAATTATGGATCATATATGCAAATGTGCCTCAACAGTACTTCCTCAATGACTGATATGTGAATTATATTCTAACGAACACGACACTGAGTCGGGAGAAAACAGACCTGCAGTTAGCTTATGCATCGGTCGATATTTCAAATCCAAAGGGTGTTGCGGTCGGAGCAGCAAGGTGTCAAAAATTTTGCAGTAGAGCAGCAAATTATATGCTATACAACTTCGACTGTTTGATAAAGAAATCTCTTACACAATCTGTTAGCTATCTGGCTGACAGTGTAGATAATCTCAATAGTAATTCAAATTTTTCTGAACTATGTAACTTCAGGCGAGATCTTTTCTTAATTTGTGTGAATTTGTTAATGGTTTACCCAACAATGATAAGTGAAGGCTACAAAACAAGCTTGCGTGGTTTTGCGTTGCGTGCTGAGTCAGTTTTACTCAATATAATACAAAGGAATCGTTTAATAAAACAAACGCAACGCAAGCAACGCAACGAGGCCCCAAGGGGAAACGGTTAGGGAAAACCCCGCCTTAGAAACGGTATCTGCACAAGACGTTGTAATGCGCCATATGGGTAATCCGCATTCTGAGCCTTCTCTCACAGAAAAAAAATAAAATCCTAACGTAGTTAGCCGTATTAAAACGTGACATAGAATAGCGAGTGGTTGCTTACGGGTACACGCATAGTTCTATCAGCTATAATCAATCAGAGAAATACAATCGATGCTATTTGCAAATTGTATAAGTGTCACTGGTAGCAGATACCAGTCACGTGTCACCATAAAATTTTTCGGCAACTAAAACTAGTTTCGGCAACAGACTAAAATAAATCAGTAAGAACCGGACCGATAACAATATAGCAAAGTACGTTTTTGGGCTTGAGGACAGTTAATTCGATTTGTCATTAATACTATCTTCCTTTAGTAAATAAAGCCTAAAGCAAATGCTTTATAAAGGTAACTGGACCTTTTTATAGGGTTTTCGAATTATTTGCTATGGCTTGTCTGTGAACCTACCGGGGGCTTATATCCAATAACCGTCTCGCCATGCCAGATTTGGCAAAACCTCTTGTAAACCTGACGGAAGTGACTATCTAAATAGCAGTTAGTACCACAATGATTACCACATGCTGTAGTACCACGCATTTCCTGCATCTCGTTGGGATGTTATCGCGCCCATGATTCACGTCCAAAGCGTTCTCCACCAGCTTCGGGTTTATTGATCTGCATTGCTTGTTTTGATAATGTCTCCCGCGATCAAGGTTTGTTGAAAGCGGCAAAGGCAAAGGCGAAAACTTAAACGCGCTGTTTGTTACTTCTTAGTTTTAAGCCATCCTTTTCATGATTGAAAATCCTTAAATACTGTAAGTCTTGGAGAGATGTTTGTACCGGACGAAGGAAATAAGTCGCCCGGAAAGAAAGTCGCCCACAAAAATTAACCCTTTTTTGTCAAAAATTTTTTGGATGTTCAGATAGACCTTCGGCGGTGACTACGGTCGAATTTATAGAAATCGGCACCTTTTTGCAATGGGTCATTATATTAAATGTTATCCTTAAGCGTTAAGTCATTGCTTTCTAGTATAATCGGGATTGGATATACAATGGCTTGGCCATGTTTAATTTCGAGCGTTGAGGCCACAATACACGTGAAGTTGTCTTACCGATGATTTGCATTACGTTTCGGTTAACAAAATGAAAACGACAATACACGCGTGCATTGCTTTGCGTCAATCGTGTTCTCATGCGTACAAAGCACTAACGCAAAAAGAAACAAGCACTCTCCGTTAGCTTTCATAGCAAACCGTTCTGTTTCACTGGAAAACGTAAGGAAATGCATGCAGATCATTGCGCTTGCGTAGAACGCGAGGATAAAATAAAACAAACCAAGAAAAAACGCAACCTGCGAAAACGTGTAGTGCGGACTTAATGCTCGGCCATCAAGTAGGAATCGGGATTGGTTTTATAATAAATTTTTACATGGCTATAGCAAACATTTTCGACCTACGCACCAGCAATATCATCTGAAAAAAAAACGTAACCTGTTATCAAGAAAAATGGCAAGGAATTCTCAGTGCGTCAAATCCGCGCAAATGCCAACACTACCACCTGGCAATGGTACGACCACCAGCGCACACTTGATACATACTACCGATTTTTAGAAGGTATCCCAAGTCGCTGATAGCTTTAGCCAACGTTGAACTCACAAAAAAAATCGTGAAGTTTTTGATTTTATACCATCAGTTGATACTATTTCAATTTTGAGAAGGATGCTTCAATACAACCAACAATGATCTCCAAGAATAGTCATATATAATGCATGATACAATATTCAAACTTTACCAATTCAATATAACCGAAACTTTCAAAAATGTATTGACCAAAAAGGCTTAATTTATCTTGGTGACGTTTTTTTCAAGTGACTTTTTTCGGGCGATTTTTTTCCTATGCCCGATTGCACAACGGCAGCAAGATGAGTGAAATGCGGAATTGGTTTTCGAATTTTTTTATTGTTCAATCACAAAGATAGGCCACCCCAAACGTGTCTTGAAAGCGCATTGCCATTTTCATCGAGAAGCTAATAATGAACTGAATTGATTGAATCTTGAAAAAAATTTATTCCAGATCAGAGCATTTTCTAGTATTCAGCAAACTGTGCGTGATCACCCGTGAAAATCCAACATATCTTGCCTGTTAAGCAATTTTTACACCGATGAAAATACAACGATGAGATTCATATGATTTTACGTGCGTATTGAAATTTGCTTATCGCGACGAACGTTGTTACTTGGGGGATGCAACCGAGAGATATACAACTATCTAATTCCGTTTATTTTAAAGGAATTATGATTTTTAGTACTACTTTATAGATATTAAGGATCGATATTACATCGTGATATTACGGTTGTGCAAGTTATTGACTTTTTTTCAACAGAATACCCTCTGGGGGTGTGGCACGCACTCTGGGATTGTGGCCATATTTGTAAACTCAACCGTTTGGAGTTTAAATCGGTTTTATTAGTGTTTTCAATTCAACAATATAATATTTTATACTCAGTTCAATCGCCGTTTATATCTGAATTATATTTTTTACGATCATGTAAACAAGTAGCTGAGAAAAAAAGACAATCGTATCGTGTCAATTCACTGTGGCAAATCCGGAATTTTCTGGCAGAGGGGCGTGCAAGACGTTACCATTCCGGGGATTTCATTAAATTGTAACTAGAACTAGCACTCGCTACGTGTCTGGAAAATAACGAGTGCAGGTAAAATCCACTCAAACATTTGCCGTGCTAGATATGTTAACAAAAATGAACCTCAGACCAGAATATTAGCATACCGTCTTCTTCAATCAACAAAATATATTTCAAAGCACAGATTGGAGTTTTTAAATTAGAAAAATCTATATAAAAACTACCCATATTCCTACAAGTGTATTAGCAGGCAATATGTGCGCTTAAATAGGCCGGACGTAATTATTTTGCCGTCGAAAATGAGTCATTAAACCATTTTCTTCAGTGAATTCATGCTGTAAGTTAATAATTCGGATATATTGATATTTGGATCGAATAACAACAGGTGGTATCATTTCAAATTAAATCTTTCTGATAATGATTTATTTAGGGAGGGAGTATTTTGTCACATGGTTTGAAAGAACATACTTTGCAAATATTCCTTCATGTCTCTGGAATTGTCGATACATTAAAATCACCGAGCAAACTCTACACAAATACTAAGTCGCAAGAAACGTTTATCACTGTTTTCGATCTTAACTTGAGAGTCGACAACTTGGCGCGCGTTATTTCGCCTGGAAGTTTAATTGGACCCACTTTGTTCATGGCATAATGATTTCCTCAGATGTCCAAATTTTGGTCATATTAGCCGATGATAGAAAACTCCTCGTTTTGCATGAGGACGAAAAATGTTGAAAATATTGCTGGTATTGAAGGTTTGCAGTAAGTGGCGCGCTAACATATTATTGCGCATAATTATTATTGTATAAACACCAACTAATGTTTCAGAAAAATCGAACCGAACAAAGCAGCCTTATACTCGATGCATGAAACGAAACAAACGTGGAGTCGAGAACGACAGGTACTAGAGGTCGTAACCTAGTTCTTACTGGGTAAAGTGGAGTAATATTCCCGCCATGGTTAAAATATTTCCACCTAATCGGCATAATTTCAGTTTTAACACTAGGTAGAACATTGATTCAAAACTAATATGTTATAAATTTATGTTTGCATTTATGACATTTCAATGGATATGAGGCTTGAAATAGAATATATCTACATTAAATAAATACCTCTTATAGTTTCTTTACTATGCACCACATTTCAAAATCCGACACAAAGTAAATAATTCTATTCAGGGGATGTTAAATTAAAAATGTACAGCGCGCATCAACTGCGTTGTTGAAAAAAGCAAAATGTAGTCGTAATTTTAAAATTTGTACGATTTTCAGATAGGTCGAATCCTGGAATCTTGTCACGTATTTGACGGGCTGGGAAACAAGTTCACACACGTTTACAAAAAAGATTTTTTCGAAATCGCTTTCAAAAATGTAAAGCGTTTGTTTAAAATACCCGAAATTGATAAAATTTTGAGCAAGAGGTTTCGATATTGAGGAATTAATGCTTTTCCGATCTGTGGGAATTTGATTCCGTTCATGATGAAAAATCTGCCAAAAATCAAATACTTATATTGGATATTGTACCTGTTGATATAAAATTGACGCATTGGTCCAAAATGATTATTTTGCAAAAGACGGAAAACCACTGGTTGTGCAATATCTAGTAGATATTCGACCGTGTCCCTAACATATTTGGCCACGAAAACATTACAACTAAAACAAAAGTATTCATTGAGTCGTTTATACTCTGCAATTAACTTCCTGACTTTCCTTTCCTTTCAATCCTGAATTTGCGTGTGAGATACATGATACACTTCTCCAATATTTCAGTCAGGTTGCTTTACCGTATATGACCTTTGCAGTGACTGTGTTCCATGAGCGTCATTTTTTCTAAATTATAAATGGGTACCACGTTGTTTCACAAACAACAGCTTTTTGCAGAAAAAAGGGCTTATATCTTCATGCGACGTTTACCCGAAATCCCCGATATTCGTTACCCTGTTGTTAAATATTTGTTATTGTCTATTAATTTTTAATACTGTTTCTCCGGCGAGAAGGTCAAATTAAACCCATCTACTGAAGTAGAGCAATCACATACCCATTTTATGTAAATTCATAACTGCTGAAAAAGATCCTATAGTACAAGAAGCAACTTATCGACAAACAGGGCTAGCTTTAGTGCGTTTTTCGGTCTGGCCGAGTATCTATTACATGTTGCTCATGGTCATGGATCGAGACTCGAACTCGAGCGTTTCGTCCTGTGGTTCCTGTTCGTTAAAATTCGCTTATGACTTTAAAATTAGTTTCATAATGGTTCGTGGTGCCACAAATCAAAAAGCTGAGCGATTCCAATCAACGTAATAGACATATTAGGCTAAATATGAAATTCTCACTAAATACTGAAGCACGGAGACATGAGAAGCAATCTGCGGCCTTTCTCGTAAAACATTTGATATTCACCCGCCAAGAAAATGATTGAAAAAGTACGAAATAGTCTATAGAATGTCAAAGAACCAATAAATCGAAATCTTCTGTCCGGATAAAATCAAGTCATATTCTGTCGAACCACATATATATGGTGCTGTGAGTATACTATTGGCAATGCATGATTATCTATGCTCCCTACTTACGTGGTAAATTTTCCCATAGCAATGTCCGACCTCACAGCGCTAATCTCGATCTCTGCCAGTAAATAAGCTCATATTACATTTTATGAGAAAAATAAATATATTTAATAATAAATATTTTAAATATTCTAACCAGCAAGGACAGTGTTTTCAAACATTCAGAAAGAACTACACCGATAAAATGAGTAATAGTTCATTTCTATACCGACTATGTTTTTCTGCTATTATGATAAAATTATTTATTCATTCAGAACAAATCCCCATATCGAAAACTCATCCCCATAACGTTTACTCGATATATATTGGTCACGCCATAATTCCATTTCACAAAACTACGATATGAAGCGCTGAATGGAAATTATCTTGTACTTTTCCATTCTCTCGGGCATGATAAATAAAGGAGTACTTATTTCTTTGTTAGAAAATCACTCAGGAGATAAGGACAAGGTAACAAGGAGATAAGGATGATTTCGTAATTCTTTTGCGCCTATTTTCCTCTCGACTACACGACCCTCTTATTACGTTAGAAAATTTAAAGACTCTTGTTTTGTCCTAATAATGGCCCACTCTGGGAGATTGGCATACAAGTGGCCATGAGATGGAATTGTAATTGTTTCCGTTTTCAATTAAGAATTCCACAAAAGCTCACACTCATTTGAATAAATACGGAAATATGTAAAATGAGCGTCTACGAAAGTAATTCCAGCTAAAAGGAGTTCCGCCAACGGAAGTCATCTTCTTCTCTGTGAAAAGCAAGATCCAAGTGAAGCAGATAACTGTCTTTTCAAATGCTCAAAAGTCTCTTGGCACTCTCCTATACGGAAAAAAATGCTCATTCCATTACACATAACTGGGAACTGGAATTTCTTTCCAGTATATATAGAAAAACTTATAATCTAAGTTCCCCCACTTAAGTACTCTCATTTCTTTTGTCAATGTCAATATCAGCATTGTTCGCAAAACCGTTACTGACTGCTGAGGACCGTCAGGTGAATCTTTGTACTTCCACGTTGAGTGCCTATCCCGTGGCCAATGTCAATAGGTCAAGTCAAAACGGCTGGATTCCGTGGAACATGAAAGTGTGTTGTTCCCCACAATGTCAGCAGTCATTGCAGATGAAATAGCAATTCTATACAACTTATGGCCGTAAAGAGTCGATTCTTTTCGTACTTATAAGGAGCAATTTTATTCAGGTTAACGAGCATTGCCTAACTGATATTCAGCTATCAGTATCAGGAATTGTGAAAGAGACGAGAGACGATCAGCACACGATGTAGCATAAGCCTATACTGTAGTAAATGGAAAGAGTTCATCTGTTTATGACAAGTGAATAACAAAAATTGGTTGGATTACAGATGAAGCAAACCGCTTCAAGTTTGGGACATCTGAATCTGGGACTGTAAAGTTGTTGGTGAGGTGCTTCAGCAACTTGACTGCGTTAATGAAGAAACCGACATCGGGTTGATTTCGGCTATAAAACTTAGTATTTATAAATAGTCCTGACCAGATGAACCGTGCACTGGTTATAATGGTGGTAATTTCTATTTGATGATTTCTGTAGAGATCTTTAATATCGTGGCATTTTACCGTAAAAAAATAATTATCAATGAATAGCGCCCTGACGAGGTCAAGGATTGGGACGCTGCACTGTCAACCGTGAAAGGTATATGGGCTAACAGTACCGAAACGGTCTTTCAAATCATTCATTTTCTATTCAGCACATTTGCTGAGATGTTAACTTTTCATCATCGATTTCAATCTCTTACAACTGTATTACTGCAACAAGCAATGGAGTTGGAATCTGCCAAATTTTTTTTCGGCAGAGTCAAAAAGATGAACAGAACTTGTTGAAAATGATGTACAAACAATATGCTCTCATCACTAACTATTTGATGTAAAAAAAAATACCTCAGAATTCAGAAGTGCTGTAATCCATCTGTTTACAGTAAGTTTCGGAAAACCATGAGCACGAACAATAAATGTATCTCTTGAATATTCTGATTAACTTTGTCAATGTAATTCCAGGTAGCAAATTACGCCCTAAGCTACAAAGAACAGCTGAACAACAAATTTTGAGACTCTACTTCCAGCGGTGAATTACGAGAAATTGATAGTAGCAAGGGTTTTGTCGTATCAGAGGTTCTGCAATAAGAAGCAACGTTACCAAAAAGCGACTTTCTAATGCTATGCATGTGCAGTGTTCATCCGATACATGTAATAGAAAAAAGAAATAAAACTCCAACGACTGGGGATCTCGACATGCTTGAAATGGAAATGAAAGAAATGTTCAGGAGTGATACAGGTTGTGAGAAAAAAGTAGAACCTCATGACGGTCGTGCCTAACTCAGGCACAAGAGGTTGGTGTAGTTGATTACTTAGAAAGTCTATTTTAAACTTTAAAAGCACAACAGGAACTTCTAGCAATACCACCAGATAAATCTGATCAACAACACAAACATAGTATGCGTTTCCCGTGGAGTGTTCGAAACAAAAAGGAATTATTCTTTGTAATTTGAAAGTGCTGTATTTGGAATTGAAAAAAACACACGAAGGAATCGACGTTGGACTTTTAAGTCATGTCAAAATGTTGTGTTTTAGCTGGACAACCTGGCACACATTCTGTATGTGAGTGTGTTGTATATCAAAATGTAATATTGATGCTTGATGCAAATAGAATTTAGAAATCGTACAAATAACCCACATTATCAGCTGTTTGTAAAGTATGATATTTTTCGAGGTGAATCATGTTCAGGTCGTGAAAACCTCATTACATTATTTAGAAAGTGAGTTTGAAAATATCGAAGAATCAATTAATCACAAACAATGGTCTTCTGTGGACAGGATCGAATTAATTTCACGCAGATCAAATGTAGAAGATCATATCACAGGTTTAATTGAAAAAATAACGAAACTGATTCCACATTCATATGCGGCCATGGCCCAATCCCAGTGCCTCAAACAACGAAAAATTAGCACGGACAATAACTTCACAATATTTCTAATAGATTTTAGCGACAATTATTCTTTGTGTATCCAATAAGAAGTATTTGGTTACCACTGGACGCATAACTCTCGTATTCATCCTGCAGTTTGGTATTTCAAAAATAAAAATGGAGAACTGAATGCAGAGACGTTGTACTTTTTATCCGATGATTTCAACCACGATGTTTACATGGTATATGCAATCGAGAAAGAATTTATTGACATCTCCGGTTCATGATGAATTTCACGTATGGGTGTGCTGCACAGTACAAAATTTACAAACACTTTTATAACCAAACATGAGGAAGAATTTGGTGTTGCAGCAAAATATCATATTTTTTTAAAACAAGTCATGACAAATCACTTTGCGACGATATTGGTGGGACGGTCATTCGTCTTCAGAATCAGACTCCTCCCATAATGCCAATAAATGAAATGCATGACATTTGCAATACTTCGATACCTGGTATTAAATTCCACATTCTAGATAGTTCTTGCAAATATCAAAAGGAAAATTTAAGAGAGGTATTTGTCAGCTGTAATCATGTATGCCCTATTTTAGTCCATCTTTTATTGGATTCAGAGAAAAGCAATATACATTTTTGTGGGTTCTTATATTGCTGTTATTTATGACCAGGAAAGATTTCTGGGTGTTATTTCACGAATGGATTCTACAAGAAGATGCCTATATTGAAGTTATACATTATAACAATAATCCAACAGGTATTATAGGCCGAATTGCAGCGACGAATTTTGGACTCCATTTGCACATGTCATTTGCTGCCACCAGTTGCTAAAGCCGGTCAGTTTGTAAAAGCTGATGATGACATAATAATGCTTTTCTTCATATTTTACCGTCATGTTGGACCATAAATGATGCATTTTTTTCAAAATTGCTTTTCGATATTAAATATACACATTAATGTACTGATATGTTGGTTTCTGTAGCGGTGTATGTAGGTCTCAGGTTCAATGAACCTTTCTAGTATACGATATATAGTATAGTGTATTTCGAATCACTTATAGGATGAACAAAGCAGCACAACACAAAAATAAACAAACAAAACAAACTCCAGAGATATGCAAATAAATTAATTAAACTAATCGCAAGTCGACACAGGTCAACTTGGGCAGCCCTACTAAAAGTGACACGAACGGATTCGGGCAGTCATGCATGCAGGGCAGAAAACGTGAAAAGTAAGTGAAGTGACATCATCAGCAGTATCGCGGTTTACACTAATTCTCAGATATAAATTGCAGTGTGACAAAAAGTGCAATGCAATAACATGTTGTTGAGTTAAAACCGTTAGGAACAAAAAAGTAATTCTTTACATCTCTCAATGCATCAATCAGAAATAGTAATGGATGAAGATCAGAATATATGCTTTCACCTTTTTCTGTGCAGCAAAACTTTTTCAGTGTGTTAGACTATGCCCCAACACACACGCTTTCATGCAAAAATCTATTTCAAATTCCAGAAAAAGGTTTTTTTTTGGTTGGATTTTGTCGGAAAATCTGGAACGCTTAAACAGGGAGACTTGCAAACTTCGGCATAAAATACGAAATAAAAAGATTTCAGCCATACAGACCTTTTGACTAAGATTTTAGATCACTAGACCTGCAGCTTTGATGCTAGAGCTAGAAAGTATATTAATAACTAGCACTGGCACAGACCACGTGACTATGCCGTCAAAGAATGTGATTTTGACAGTCTATAAGGCAACTTTAAAATGATTATATCTGAAAAAGTACGCGGCATAAGTTCCTCATTGACTATGATTTATATATGATTCACATTTCGAAAGCTTGCCCTGCAAAAGCCTTACGTATTTCATCACCACTTTCTATATTTTGATGGAAAATCCAAGATCCCGGAACAAAAAGACTTGAAAGCTTAGATTAACAGAGTAGAAAACGTCTCCGATTGGTGCAAAAATGCGAAGAGTGGTTTGACTTTTGAAATCTTCATTTCGGTTTGTTCGTGACAATGCTATTCCCTCTTTTCAAGTTTCTAGATTTGTCACTAGAACTAGATACCATTGATAAAATGAAAAAGTGATACTTTTTGGAAAAAAATCAATGAAATATTGAAAATAAAGTGCCTTTCTTGTGATAAAGCCTGTGCTGGTTTAGATTAAAAAGGTATAAGTATGAAATCTATCTACCAGGAAAGTTTTTTCGTCTATGAAAACATGTTTTACTGTTAGTTGCGCAATTTGAGTAATTGAAATATATTTTTTGCAACAATAACAGTATTTAAAATTCACGTTATTACATAAATGAGGCTTCAAATTATCAGATGAACGAAATTAACTGTGAGAATATTTTCCGTATATTGCAGTAGAACCGTAATCTATATCAATTTTTACAATGTCGAGTTTTGGCATATTGCTCAAGCTAGTATATGAATATTTATTTATTGCAGGAATACTCAGATATTTGGGAACAGAAATCCTGTCGTCAAGGTCAAATTACTTGCATTAAACTAATGTAGATTTACGAAATTAAGTTACCATTTAAATAGAAATATTATATAATTACATTTCAAATGAATATTGGAACACTGTACCATTAATCCTGGAAGCAGAGTTGGCAGCATCGGTTCTTGAATCTAAAAGTCACAAATAGGATATTTTTACTGTAAAATTTAACATAAATCACGATTTTTTGCGCATTCATCCAAATAGGCTGAAGCTGTGATTTCGATAATCAGAAATTCTGATATACACTACTAATTTATTAAATCCAACTCCCCAACCTCAAGCCACAAGGAATTGGGATGGAATATTGCATACATAGAGTTTATAAATGTTCTGTTTTTGAACACATTATTTTAATGATATTTTTGAATTTAATTTTACTCTAGGAAGGTTCGAGCCAGCATCTAGAGGATATAAATAATGGTCACTCGTATGACAACGAGCTACTTAACTGCAACGATGACTCTATTATAAAGTTGATATTGTCAAATTGATAGTAAACTAAGGTAAGGCTAAAAGTAAGGCTACAACAACGTTTAGAATATCGAATAAACGAAAAAAACTTCCACGGGAAATTAGACGAAGATTCGAATATTAGCATTGAAAGTTTTCGAATTCCCTCAAACGAATCGAGCACCAAATGTAAACTGGCTTATACATAAATACCTCTTGTCTTCGGCGCTCATGTACCTTATAAAGTCTATTTTAGTCCTTGAAATTCCCTTTCCAAATTTTATCCCACATCCAAAGTGATTTTTGGTATTCTTGCGGTGCCCGGTTTGCTCAGTCGGCAAAGCGTTGGGAACACGCTCCGAGCTACGCGTCTCTGATCGTCTCGACACAGGTTCGAATCCCGTGAGGAATAATCGTTATATGCGAGAAGTTTGCTTGACGCCTATCTGGTGCACGGTGGTTCACATAAGCGCTGCTTACGACACCTCCACCAGCCAGGTCCATGAACAGGAAGAATGAAATATATCATAATCCAAAAACCCTCTCCCAAACTGGTATCTGCGCGAGAGGTCGTGGTTCGCCATATGATTGAGCTGTATTCTCGACTTTCCTCGCCCACAGGATAAAAATGGTATTTTATCCTACCTTATATACTTCGAAAATACTATTCTCGATAGAATTTGTTCGTCGGCGGCGCCGTTATGACGTCATACCCTTTTCAAGGTTCTAAATAGGCCGCTGATTTTAAGGACATTCTGATATTTTTGCGATTGGCAAGTCGAGACCCTGGCACTAGACCCCAAAACACGGTACTGTTTTCGCTGTAATTTGGTTTTCCCGCTAAAAGTGTGATAGCTGGTAGCCCGCTATGTCACCCATGTTTCAGCAATTTTTCATTTCACATTGTAATCTGTAATTCAGTAATTCTTGTGCAACGTGGAACTCCGAACTGTGAATATGTCAAATTGCTGTACAAAGCAGGTAAGGGTCACCGGTACCCTAATCACCGAAAAGTACAAAAACTTACCTACTGTCCTAAGATTGGGGGAGGGATGCAGCCATTTTGAACGTCTTTGGAGCAAGGGAATATATTCACTTGTAAATCTCTGCCAGAATATGTCTAACATACGCTGAACATGCCTATAACCCTGTCTGTATTCATCAGCACACAGGAAAACATCAGGGGAAAGATCAGGGCCGAGTTTACTTATCAGGATAGAGTTAGGAGAAAGGGTGTGGAGGTCTCTGGGATCGGTACTAATACGAGTAAGAGGCCTATCATTCAAAATAGATTCCACTCCAGTCAGAAAGGACCAAAGAGAATAATCAGTTAGAGGTTTATCATCAAGCATGTTTCGCAAAATCTTTCTGACTTCTCTAATCATCCTCTCAACAACACCCTTTTGATAACTTTCAAGTGGTGGAGACAAGTGCCATTGAATTCCCTTTTGTGCAAGAGCATCATTAATTTGTTTCTTATTCCAATTTGCAATTCCATCTTTGAGAATTTTACTTCCCGCAATAAAATTTGTGCCGTTGTCTGAATACATATGAGCTGGTTTAGAGCGGCGTGCAACGAATCGAAAAAATGCTTGCAGAAAGGCAGAAGCATCTAAACTCTCAGCTACTTCTAGATGAACAGCTCGTGTAGAATGACAAGTAAAAATAACGTCATAACGCATGTGCTGACTTCTTCCAACTTCACTTTTATAGGGCCAAAATAGTCAACGAAGCAATGATGAAATGGTTTGTTTCCAGTACAAAGCCTAACAGCAGGCATATCTGACATCCATTGTTTGCCAGGTCTTGCAACGCGAATTTTACAGTTTATGCATTCACGTAGTACCTTTGCAACAGCAGATTGGAGATGTAAAATCCAGTATCTCTGCAACAAGTACGCTTGCACTTGATTGCATCCACAATGACCATTTTCGCAATAATAATGATCAATAAGAAGTTTTGTAGCATGGTGATATGGAGGTAGAATGACAGGATTCCTTTGATCATGGGGGAAGTTCAGAATGTCGAAGTCTGCCTCCTACACGAAGTATGCCCTCGAAGACATATGGGTTGCATTGTAAAAGTTCTTTTGCAAATGGCGATTTGAGTAATTTTCTATTAGCAGGAGCTAGACCAGAGTAATTCAAATCACTGAAGTAACACATTTCAGAAGACAAGGAATCTTTTTGAATTAGCTTTACATTATCCAGTGTCGCATTCTCTCGTTCTGCGACAGTGAAGCAACCTGTTGTTGGAGAGTTCCCACGATTTAAATGCTTTTGAATCAGGTACATTTTGAATCTATTAAGCCAGGTTACAGCCGTAAGAAGTTTCTCAAACTTGGAGTGACGTTCCAATAATATAAACAATCCATGACGTGTTGTACTTGTTTCAGTAGCAACATTCGATGCAATATTGTAGTTAACTTTCACTTCCGAAGATATCTCGGAATCTTCAAGTGAATCAGAAAACTGTAAAGATTAATGTGAAGGTAAATTCTCATCTCTTAGAAACGAAGGTCCTTGGAACCAACATTCCGCTTTGCGGCACTTGTCAGGCATCATTCCGCGGCTTGCTATGTCAGCTGGATTTGACTTAGTGACTGACTTGATTCAGAAAGTAAGCGAATTGTAATTAGGCGATTCGCAACGAAAGTTTTAAAACGCTCTGATCGGTTATCAAGTCAAGTAATTCCAATTTTATACATCGAGCCAACTCTGTTGCAGAAACAGCAGCAGTTAGTTCTAATCGTGGAATGGAGATAACTTTCTTTAGCGCTACTCTTGACGAACCTTTCACGAACCCTACATATACATTTCCTGCATTATCAATCATCCTTAAGTAAGCACAAGTACCGTAAGCAAATAAACTTGCGTCACAGAAAACATGCAATTGGTAAGAAGTAGGAACGAATCCAGCAGGTCTATAACAACGTGAGAATGAAAGTCCATTCAAATCTGGTAGCTTTGAAATCCAATCTTCCCATTTCTGTCCAACAATTAAATCATCCCAGTGAAATTCTTCATAACACAGATCTTGTAATATCATCCTGGCAATCAGAACAAATGGTTGAACATAACCAAGAGGGTCGAATATTTGAGATACCATAGAAAGTATACCACGACGAGTAGACGGTCGTTCACTGATATTGACAATTACAATAAATTGATCAGTAGTCGCATTCCAATTTAATCCGATAGTACGACTTAGCGCGTCGTCTCCCAATTCCAATTCATGTGTTACGGGAGCTTTATCCTGACTCGGAACAGACTCCAGAACTTGTGGTTCATTGCTCAGAAATTTAGTTAAATGGATAATACATAAAAGTTAGAAAATACACATTGAACGGTTTCGGGGTCAGCATTAGATAGACTGTCTCATGCGACTTGCCTGATAGCAAATGAGGCAATTGACGGAGAACAAGAAGTCCAAAATGCATGAGAGAGCATTCTAAATTGAGCAATAGGCTGTGCAATATCATGTGAGGGGTACCATAAGAATCGTAATGACTCCGTGTCTTCCGTTTTGACAAATATTCTATGAAACATTTGACATATGTCACATGAAACTACAATGGGGTTCAGGCGGAAACTCAACAAACCTCCAACAAGGGAGTTATTGAAATCAGGTCAAGTTAATAAATTCTTGTTTAAAGACGTCCCATCAAACTCCGCTGAACAGTCAAAGACAATACGGAATTTCGACTGTCGTGTAGCATGATGCGGTATAAACCACGTTCTATCTGTCGGTGCCAATTCATCATCGGGTATCAATTCAGCATAGCCATTTCTTATTTACTCATCCATTTTTTCGATGCATTTAGAGGCAAAATCAGCATCCTTCTCCATTCTACGTTTGACTGACAATAAGCGGCGCACCGCCATAACATAATTGTAAGGTAATTTGATTTCGTCAAATTTCCACAGCAAACCAATTTGTAAACGGCTATTGACACGCCTTAGAGTGTCGTTCATAATCTTAGTTGCTCTTTCATCATCGAGTGATGGTTGAGTAGTAAATGGATCTTCATTCAAATCAGGAAAGTCATTTTCACAAATTTGACAGATAGATATTTCAGGTTCAGTACTTTCTTCTTCAAGAGTGTCAAACATAGCAGAGCATAGAAAGAAGAAATCGGGAACATTTTCATGAGTAAATTTATTTGCGTAAAAATCATTAACATTAATATCATAATAACGCAAGCATAGGTTTTGAAATCCCTCAGTTGCATCGTTTGTATCTTGTAAACTATTTTCATCTTGTAAATTGTCATCTTGCGACAAATCATCAGTAATTGGGAAAACACAATCATTACATAAAAGACGTGTGTCAGAAATTGGAAATGTAGTAGAAATGAAGTTAACAGCAACATCACTTTGTGAATCAGATCCACTATCATCCAATATCATTGGCACAGAAGTTCCAATATAGTTTGTTAAATTATTTGTTGTAGCCATTAAAGGATCCCTGCCATAAAGACAACATCCAAGAGATGTGAGAAGAGCCCCTGGAGTACCAGGCGGACCAACTCTAGAGTCAATAAATGGGCAGCCACCCAGAGCATCAGCACCAATTAAGAGTTCGACTTTTCAATCAACATTAGGAAATTCCACATCACGCAGATTTGGATATTTGTGAATTATGTCAGGTTTTGGCAGTGATTCTCTAACATCAGGAATTTTGTCAAAAGTCAAAGCATTCTGTACCTTAACAACGTCAGTGTTATTGATGCCCTTAATGCAAAATGAAATTCTTTCGCCAGTGTGAATACTGACACCATTCGTAGAGCGCACCATACAACGTTCTGGCTTACCAGAAAGCCCAAGTAATTTTGCCAATTCTGTAGAGCAAAAAGATCTCTGTGATCCTAAATCTAAGAAAGCAATAGTTGTCATTTTGCCTGTATTATCGGGTCGACTTATTTCGACGTCTGTGATGATGATGGTTCCTCAGAACGCGAAGTATGCAATGCAGGCGGTTTAGTCGCTTGCTTCATGTGTAACAGAGTATGATGAAGCTTACCACACCCTTCAATCAAACACCTTTTCTCTGGAGGACAACTACTAGAATAATGTCTCTTTGAAGACATGCAATTGAAGCAAATTGCGGTCACCTTTGCAAAGATAACAAGTCATAATAGAGTTAATACTCCTGTTAAAGGGTACATGTTTATGATAATTCTGCTTACTCGAAGCGTTATCTTGCTTCGACATATTGAATGTTGCATATGTAGAAAATGTCCACGACCCATTCATAACATAGTCAGTACGCATATTAGACGGTAAACGTTCAAAAATAGCAGTAAGATATGCTGGAGCATCAAGCAAGCTCCCAGCATCCCAATCGTGAAATACGATAGCGCAATTTCTCATTGGAGAAGGCAATTTGCGAAGTCCTTTAACATCATTTGTGCGTATTTTCGGTCCCTCAGTAAGTTGTTGAATAAATGCATTTATAATCAGTGATCTATTGCCAAAATGAAATTCCAACGTTTCTCTTGCAGCATTGTAAGCATCAGCTGGGTTATCAGCCCTTCGCAAATGTTTGATAACTTCGTATGCCTCACCCTTGCAGTGAGCAAGTAATTGCGCCAAAAGTGTCGAGGGATCAGACGTAAGACGACCAATCGTATTGTAAAATGCCCTAATAAAGGCGTGATATTCTAATGGATCACCATTAAATTCTACCCTATCCAGAGTGGGTAAGCGAAATCTTGCTGTATATTCCTACCAAGTAAATACAGATCATCTTTGCTTGCAGCTTGATGAGTAGGAAAAGGGTACGAAGGATTAAAATGAGCAATGTAGGGGTCAAGTGAAGGTTGTTGCCTCATAAGGCCACGAGGGGGGTAACTGTGAACTATTCATACGTGGCAAGGTTGAGGAAACAGTGGCAGTGGAAGTGTGTAACGCGCTGGAAATGTTAGATTGTGAAATTCCAGATTAATAAGGTCTGGTTGGCGGAATGATTGACGTGACCTGCTGCTGCATGTTTGAATACATAGGCTGATTCTGATAACAAACATTTGGACCTATACTAGCTAAACTGTCGGGAGGAAAAACACATCCTATATCGTAGGAATTTCCTATATTATGTATGAGGGGGAAGCGAAAAATCCCAGTGCCATGAACCATGCTTTACTGAACAACATTCATACTTGAATGTGAGTTAACTGGTTGCAAATGAGGGCTCATACTCATAGCAGCAATTGATGCCATTAGCTGTTGTGGACTTGAAATCATAGAACTATGTTGCACCGGCCCCGCAGACCGACCAGGGGTAAAAATGCTAACATTATTACTGGGTAAACAATCATGAAAATTATTAGCAGAGTAACTGAAATTATTCGATACTTGTGAAACATTTGGAACAGATCGTAGATTCAAATCTCTAACATTACTAGCTTGTTGTGGTGACAAATGCAATCCATCTGTGGCTCCTGCTTGCATCGAAATTGACTCAGTGCATGAATGTGGAGGCTGATCTCCATAAAAGGGAATAGTACGCAAAACATTGAAAGATAAATTAGGTAACAAGTCATTATCGATACCTTGATTTTCCGTATTGTAAGTTACCACAGGAGAAACTGAACTCGATCTTTGTGGTACCATAGTAGAAGTAAGATTTGCAAAGTAACATAAACTGATTCTGTTTTGAAGTCACAATGTCGTCATCGTTGAAACGAGACTTTGATGCTGCTGAATCTCTGTCACTTGCAATTTTGTAAAGAAGTTGAGCCCGTTGTTCTTTGAAATTAGCTTTCATCTCAGCCAGCTGTCTTTTCTTTACAGCAGCATGTACCGCCGATTGTCTTTCTTTTTCAGCATGTGCCGCCGACTGTCTTTCTTGCTCAGCTGCGTGAGCCGTTAGCTCAGCCTCATGAGCGGCTAATTGTTTTTCTTGTAAAGTCTCAGCAATTTCGACTTCTCCAACATTCTGCTGGACGACATTGATGATTTTGAGGAGCGAGACTTCGATGAACGATGTTTCGAAGAACAAGATTTTGATGAACGGGATTTAGATTTAGTTCGAGGCTGGGTGGCACAACTGTCCACAAATTCTCTATAAAGCATTGTACTTGATTTCAGGTTATCCTCAACTTGAATATAATGTAGTTTAGCGGTGTGTGAATCAGGACCATGGAGTAAAATATAAGTGTCCAAACAAGTTTTCCAGTCATATAAATGATCACATATTTTCTGATATTGTGAAACAACTTTCGATTGATTATCTTTAACCAGCATAAGCGTTGCAAAATCATTGTGTAAAATTGTATAAGCTTGCGCATAACGTGAATTGTCAATTGCTTCATTTCGATCAAAGTCATTCGTTGGTAACTGCACTGAAGAATCGGGACAAATTGTACGATCATCAGATTCAACTATATCATTTGAAAAGTTCGAAGCCATATTGTTGAAGTACACCGGCAAACTGTATTCCAAGATTGAATATTAGTTTTATAAAATGTGGAGTAAGAGTTCAAATTTCTCTTCAAATGAACTCGCAACGTGACTGTTTCTTGGAGTTTTATGCGCAATTCCCTAGCCTCCAGCATCTACCCAACCAAAGTCCAAAGTAAAGATGCAACGAGATCCAATGAAACTGAAATGTATTCAATGATCTCACCAAACAAGTAGTAAATGTTGAACAGCGTGAAACCTTCGGAAATTACCGATAAAACTAATATATGATGACACAGCCACTGTAATACATTATAAATATTCTACAGTTAACTATTGCAATACAAATTAGCAGTAAAAATAATCCTATCTATCAAGAATATCACTAACTTATCACAACCCAACGTAGCCAGAACACTATAATACGATACTTCCAAAACTAAACTCAATTACCAGACTGCAATAATAAACGCACTAACACATTCGTAAAACACAAAATGCCTACAAAGCGAAAATCCTTATCGCGGAACACGGGGAAAATACAAAATGCTTTCTGTGACGCAACAAATTCACATAAACATGTTTGGGCATGTTTTCGTCAGAATAAAATAGAGAGTTATCTCTCGGCGCATATTATAAAGAAACACTAAACTAGGACGGCGAGTTTATATCTAACAATCTGTATTATTGTTAAGGACTAGACGAAAGATACAAAATAGTAAAAATGTCTTATCGCACGGAAGTCCTTGCTAGCTTTGCTATTGTGTGCATTGTCCTCACCATGCTATACTCTAGTCCAGCGCTTCCCAAACTTTTTCGCTCGCGACCCTTTTAATCTCCCAAAATTTTCCGCGACCCCCTTCACGGCTGAAACAGTGTGGAATATACACTTGTGACATTTATTGAAATGAAAGGACTTAATTCAAGCTACCGGTATTTAAAACCTATTACTAAAATGATAGGCAGTGCGAAATATAGCTTACATTTGAGACATTTATTGACAGGCAAAAGTTTAAGACCAAGTATCAACACATCAGTACAAATGAAAATACTTCATTTTATATGGTAGCAACACACTTGTGACCTGATAATCTGCTGAATTCAAAGTAAATTCTATTTTCGAACTTTGTATAGCAATATATAGCATAGGTAAGTTTTGCTTTTTGTAAACTCCAAAACAGTTGGTGTTTACTTATTAGCTTCCTTAAAATTGGGAAAATAAAGCAATTTTTGCGGAAAAACGAGCTCAGATAAACCTATTAAAAGAAGAGAGGTATACAAGAGCGACAAATATCCATCAGGCTTGCCGTCAGTAAAACTGCTGTGCATCAGGCTATAATTAGGTTTAAAAAAAAATGAGAAAGAAAAATACAATAGCATATGCAGTACCACATGTAAAATTGGGATACATTCCGAGACCCCTGAAGTCCGTTACGCGACCCCCCAGGGGGTCGCGACCCCCAGTTTGGGAAGCCCTGCTCTAGTCGACAAGATATTAAAATCGTGGATCAACTTTCAAAATTCTGGCGATAGTTAGTTTTAACGTTTGTTAGTGAAATACAACGCAATTCTTTTTGTGAAAATATTCTACACAATCTGACAAACGGACGTTGGGAGAAAAGGATTTTTAAACTCAATGAAAATGACATTGAATATAAAGAATTGTTGAAACAAGAAGAAGAACTGGATAAACATTTGATTGAATTTCGGATAAAACGTGGAATACATACACGATTGTGGGGGGACGACGGAAAATGTGGATACAAAAAGTAAAAAGTTATTTCCATTTGATCTGTGGCCAGAAAGGGAAATTTTGTTAAATATTTTTTGTCAAGCCCGAGTTATTTAGTCATATCTTCATCGAGTACAAATGACGTATTAATATAAACACAGACATGCATTTCGAGTCAGAAATTTTCCAAGCTTTTTATGTCAAGTATGGGTCAATGATGGACCGCACCGAGAAGGTGCGATCTATCTATGGCTCATGCTTGATAAAATTAAATTGCTGGTCGAGACCGAACGGCATATTTAAAGAGAGCTGGGGAGCTACCATATCATGACCGGCTGAATATTGCGCGCCGAAATGTATAATTGACCCAGTACAATATAATCCTCTACCTTACATTTATATAAATATGGGTTCTATATATGTATATTTTATATATCTAGATAGCTAGTGTACAAGCAAAACCGAACGGAAACGCCTGGGCTGCTCCTGCTGGAAGTTGGTGTGATGCCAAAAGTAAACAGCCTTATTGTAGTGATGTATATGATGGGAATTGTGGAAGTAACTGTGATTGTCCAAAGTAAGTTTGTAGCTTCAATTCTTGTAATGCAAAACTTTCAATCGGGTGAAGCTTACACACGAGTAAAGGTTTAATCTAGTGATGGTAACCCTGATTCTTATCCAAACTAGGTAAAGTATTACTGGGTAACCTAGTTTCATGTCCAAAACTAAGTATTTCTTTGGTTATAAACCAGGTAAATAAATTAGATAAATGTTTCTGTGTTTAGTTTTAATACTCTACCTGGTTTGGTATTGAATTAATTTACTCATTATACCTAAATTAATTGGCGACGCAGTCCATCAGTAACTCATACTTGACCAAAAAGATTTCAGATTGGTTATTTGCGATAGACATTATCGATCCGCTGCTGTTTAAAAGGGAAATTTCAAAAGTCTTTGGCGTGCAATCTTTTTATATTGGGGAATACAAAAATTTATATAGTTTTCTTTCTTTGTATTATGGCGTTTCGGTTTCATCAAAAATATTTTGTAGGGAGATGGCAGTGTGGTTATCACTTTGGTATCGAAGGCTCGTTAATCCACGTTCACCTCACAAACCAGGGTGTAAGCCGAACCAGAACAGTCATATATTTCAAGACTTCAAATCTGTCTGTCTATAAGTGGCTTCTGGAACAGGGCCTTGGTCAGGGGATACACTCCGAGTGCCTATCAAAAAATTTTAGTCAGCAAAAATCGTCACGATCCACCTGTGATTCATACTTGACAAAACGTGTTTGGAAGAAAATATCTGATCGTTGGCATGATCGATCAAAAACCGTATTATATGTATACCCTAATGACAAACACTCAATATTACTGGTCGACTGTGGGCAACAAAGGTGAATTGTGAAACTCGTCGATACACTATGCTTTTACTAGGGCGAACACATATTTACCTTTCTTTGTATTGTGGCGTTTCGACTTTTCAAAATATAAACATCTATTTTCATAGCTATCTCCGTAAAAGGTGTCAATTTATTCTATGCTAAGCATAGGTCTCTGTTGAATCGCGCCGCCTAGTTGCGGACCATCAGTGACTCATGCGTCACAAAATAGGATTTCTGAGAGTTAGGGTTCAGGTATGCAAGCTTCGATTTTTTTTACGAATCGAATCTCTAGAACATAATGACGAATCAAAAATATTTTCGAATAGGATTCTATTTGAGTAGAGACTCATTCCCAACTGTTTTAATATGCTATATTAGGTTACAAAATCAGAAACGCACATTCGTTGTTTAAGGCTGAGCACAAAGTAATAAGAACGAAATTGCTGTGTATTGATTTATCTACCAGGCACAAAAAATTTGGCAAAAATGTATTACAAAAAGTCACCAAATAGCCGAAAAATTCTAAAAGATTTGCTTTCATGGTCCGACAAGACAGAACTTCACATACGCGACGCAACATCAGGAATATTCTTGAAATGCATAAAACTTACGAAATCTTGCAAAATTCTGAAACTCACATTCCCAGATGTATAATAGTGACTTATTTTATCTCATTGTTTTTACCTTTTGCGTAACTATAGATGTGCTGATTTGCGAAAGGTTTATCATGCTGAAATCAGTGACTGGATTCCGTTTGATTCTCCGTGTCGACAACGGAACTACACTTCTGTACAATCTTGTGACGTTGTCAACCGCTTCAGTCAAATCCATTTTGTAGGAGATTCATTTGTACGAAAGATGTCTAGAGGATTTGTTTTGACCTTACGGTCGGATCCTACATATGGTTTTCTATTGAAAAAATACGATCAAAAATTTAAAGAACTTTGTGTCGGGCTCGATCAGTTTTATTGGGCCGAGTGCAGTACGAATGGGGGATATTTACTAAATAAATTAGTAAATGAAACTCAGTTCTGTGGGAAACGAACTCCGTCAGTTGTTACTTCTTCGTTTTACAACAATGGATTTGCTAATCAGTTTTTGAAATTAGTCAAAAGTTTAACTGACAAAGAGGGCACTGTCATACTGCTCGGTTTAGGGGGACATGATGACTGAAAATCACAAACGACCATTCAAAAATTTCTTAATCCCGCAATAGACTATTTGGAAAAATACTATCCAAAATCTGGCAACGTAAATGGTACTGGCAAAAAGTTTAAAAAAGTAAAGCGATGGCCGCACATTGTGTTTATGTACCCGGATACGAACGGTTTATTGAAATCAATGGCATATCACGCTCAAAATGGAAACGTTGTATGTGGAAAATTTTCACAAGAAATGAAAGTTTACTGCGATGCACATAATATTCCGGTATTGGATTTTTCAAAAGTTACATCCGGTGTGCATAGCTCACCATGGTCTTGGAGTAAACATAGTCAAAGTGCAATTATTACTGAATTATTTGGATTACATTTCATGATTGTTCCTCAAAGCATACCGTAGTAAATTTCATGACTTCATGACAAAAATTATCATACACTTTTTTTGATATAGCGGGTGAAATTACTCAACTCAGTAACAACAAAACGGTAATCTAGTTTCCTAAAATGAGCAAATAAAACATCTTACTCTGGAGGTATTCGAAGACAATCAAGCTTTGGAATAGATTTATTATTAAATATGCAAATGCGCTTTATTTTTACCATGAAGTTCTTCATGATTTTATTTTTCATTTTGCAACTTTGAAAAATTGTATATTTTTAATCAAGGATTTTGTTTATGCCCTAATAAAACAATCTTTACTCATGGGTACTAAAACACGCATGTGATGTACCGCTATCAGGATTATTCTAAGTTTACAAAATATAATTTTTAATTTTTCTCATTTTTTTTTACAGCAATATCTAGATATGCATAGCGACGTGTTGACAATTTTTCAAAATTTTGCAAATAAGTCAAAACCTTTATCAAAATTAATTTTATCAATCATGAGTCACAGATGTACTGTGCCTAATGGCAGGCACGATCGAAAAACGGGATAGATTAAAGCTTTCCAGCAACATTAGCCCTGTTCGGTTATAGGTGGCCACTGGTACAGGGCCTTGTTCAGGGTGATTCACTCACATAGTAAGAGCGACCGCCTAGTGATTAAACATGTTGGCGTCGCAGGTTGAAGATCTCGGGTACGAATCTCGGCGTGTCCGGCTCGTTAATCCATGCTCACCACTCAACCCAGGGTGTAATAACTTGGGAAGGCTAAGCCGATCAGGAAAAGATCATATGTGGAGCACCCATCGTTTAAATATGAAATAGAGTAGAAAAAATGTATGGGTCTACTACCAAAAAGAATAAAATGTTAAGCAGGTGATTATCGTTTGCTGAAAGCGCATACTTTTTTTCATTTTTTTTGAAAAAGTCACTGTTTTCGTGAGTAAAAATTCAAATTTGGTGAATAGAACGTAATCCATAGAACGTAGCGGAAAAAATTTATGCGCTGTAGGGCCGTTAAAATTTAGATATATTCTTGTCCGTGAAGCTCCATTTGAGGCAATATGAAAGTAGCAACGGGACTTCTGTCAATTCCGTTTCGTGAATTAAAACCATATAATAGAAAAGATTCCGAAAATGCAGGGTTAGCGCGAAAAAAAGAACCCAACGCGGCAGGCACGCTAGCATATGGAGGATAGGATTTCAATTTTATCTTGGCGGAAAGGAAAGCCATGAACCTAGGGAGAGACACCAACCAAGAGAGCCAAGCTTGAGCACATGGCGAATCACGGCCTCCCGTGCAGATACCAGTTCCGAATTAGGGTGAACTATTTTGGTTTATCATATTTCTCATTTTTCCTGTGCATGGACTTGGTTGGCGGGAAGCTTAAGGAATGCAGCTTAATCATATGATAAACTACGGCCTCTCGTGCAGATGCCATTCCCGAATCGGGGTGAAATTTTGGCTTGCATTTTTCTTGATTACTTGGTGGGTGGAGGAAGTCTATAGGTAGTGCCCACGTGAACTACCGTGCACCGGCGGGACGTCCAGCAGACCTTCGCACACAATCTCTCACCAGATCCGAACTTACGTCTTGACGATCATAGATCCGAAGCTCGAAGCGTAATTCCAAACGCTTTACCGATCGAGCTAACCGCGAAAGCGTGTCAAAGACTCTCCCACACACCCGCGGGATTTACGTGATTTTTTCTGTGATTGGTGCCTTCAGTTGTATTGTTTTCATGTACATCATCTTTGATAAAACACGACGGATAACTCAGAGATTAAAGCCCGGTGAATTAGGTTTTCACTGTCCATCCTACGTCACACCTCCGGCCAAAGAAACCCGTTATTAAATTTCTTTCTCAGACAAGTCAAGACTAGCTGCGGCAGGTGTCAAATTTAAAGCAAACATAATGTAGCTATGTTTATAATATTTGTATTAAACCTTGCATACAGTTGACGCGTGAAATTTTTTTGGTCTTTTTGTTGAGAAAATACCCCATTCTGGGACAATAAAATTATAAGATGCTAAATAATGCATGTGAAAATTTTGCTTATTTTAAAGGAATTTTTGTTTAAATTCCAAAATCATTCTTGGGAAATGCGTTTCTGAAATTTTGCATCATTGGCACACGTGAGGATGAAAATGGGCAAAATGAAATAGGGAATAGCACCATGTGGTAGTATTGAGTAAGTTTGATTTCCGCTTCTAGCGCAGTTACTTGTACTTTATAATGTAGAAGCCCTTTTTTGGCATTAGGGTAGGAGTTAGTTAGAACTTTTTAGGCATTACATTCAGCCTTGCTCAGAGCCTACTTTTATAAAAAAAAAAAAAATATTCAGAATATAATGTGCACATAGTACGGGCAAGACATGCGCGTTACGATGACTGCATCTTAAATACAAAATCATCATATTAATTCATATCAGTACCAATAAACGGTGTACTTAATTTGGCACAAAGACTTTCGTCTATCATGAAAGGCGATCCTTTTCTTAATTTTTCCTAGTGTACAGTTTTCTCATGAGTCCATTTTTCGCTTGTTTTAACTTTAATTATAGTGTGTGTATGTAGCCCCTTAATTTGTGGGGAGGGGAGTCCCGTACGATTTGTGTCGCCGGAATTATTAATGTTTATATATAATTCTTTTTGAGGTCAGCAAAAACGCGTTACTCTCTTCTAATGTTTTTTGGAACCTATCCCCTCGCACCTTTTTAAACTTTATTCTAGGTCTTGCTTGCTTCCCTGATAACTTTGCAATGTGATTGATTTCATTATTCGCATCGCCCTTTGTGTCGAAATAAACGTTTACGGCCTTTTCGATGAAATTTGTAGCAATTTATGCAATAAATGCATCATGCTTTCGAAACTGTTCTAAAATCAAGAATTATACTATTCATTTATTATACTGTTCATTCCGAAATGCATAATTTTGGACCTCCCCGGCTAGATAGAGGCCCTGTATGGACTACATCTGACAAGATCGTAGTTGGGGTAGAAGACACAAAATAAAACGACGATCGAAATTTAAAAAAACTTTTAATACACATTTAAGCAAGTTTAGACACATCTAACACATATTGAAAGTGTTTTTTTTCCCGATGCAGTAGTTTAATTAGGCTGAGATTTTTCAAATAATTTTGTACTCTCAACCCCTATTGTTGCTGTATATACAAATTTAATATTATGATCAGATAAAGAAATTGCAAAATTATGAAGTTAAAGTTGCCATGCAAAATGCACATTATTACATACATATCTTTGCAAATAGTGAGTAGTTGAATAAACATGCCAAATATCAGTTTGTAACATTGTATATTTGTCTACCCCATACAAATTACCAAATTGAAAAGCTGCCAGTTTCTATTACTTACTCTTCGAAAATGTTTCATTTGAAACAGAATTTTCCGGGATATTCTAAAAAGATTTATACAGTTTGTTTCGGAATTATTGTGTCATTGGCCATGTTGGCACGTTTCCTATTTTGAATATTATAAAATATACTCGCTGAACACAGGCCAGACATATACAAAAAATTGTTAAATGAGACAGTATGACTGTGCTATATGTACCAACTAAACTAAAAGCAAATTTTGATCCCCAATTATCAATTCCAAAACTGATGGAAACACGTATGTTTGGACCACCTGTAGCAAAAGCTTATTTCGAAACAAATATTTACAGAAGTAAACAAAAGGGATAAGCGTATAGGGAATATAAAAGTTCATTTTGTGCACAGCATGAACCACATATGGAGATCCATCAAAAACCCATACTTAAAAACAAGGAGACTAACCGGCAAAATGAAGGCTTCAAACACAAGTAATCGGTAAAATTTTCATCCAATTATCTTCCTATATATACCAAGAGAACTCAATTTCTTAACATTTTATTATTGAACTTTTGTTTGATCAGCCTCTTTAAATGGTATAGAAATATTGAAGCAAAAAGATCAACAAACAAGTATGAAAACAAAACAAAGATGAATTTCTTTAATCTCATCTGCCATACTTCTGAAATTCCCATTCTCGATTATCAAGAGGGCAAACCTAAAGAAAAAAAATATGAAGAAAATAGAATCATTTTTAAACAAATATCAGAACTGCAGATTCTTGTTTTCATTCAGTTTCAAATAGTTGCATCATTTCCTAACAGCTAAAAATTCAATGTCTCAATATCAATACAAAATATTAATAAACAGCAGTAATGTCAACAGAGCAGGCCAGCAGGCCTTCAACAGAGTATCATAATCTAATCTGTTTCTATTCAGGTGTTTCACACACCAGAGGTATTTTGTTTTGGTCGATCAAACTGCATCAACATTAACAACACTAAGATATCTTTTTTTGACCAATACTTTAGTACAAGGTTGTTTGAGGAAGCATATCGTTGTTTATTGTGCGATGCAACACAAGAGTATCATTTTTTTGATAATTCATTTACGAAGGCAAACATTTTCTTCAGGTATCAAAATAGCTGATTTTTTGCCATGAGGCGTCTAACCAAAAATTTTGTTGCAGCAATGTCGCTAATAAAGACATCTCCATGTCACACTTAAGGTTTTTTCCTGAAGTCACAAATTAGGAGAGAATAACCGAAGCACTATACCAGCTCCATCGAGAAATGAAATGATACAAACAGACGCTTGGTCAGGATGTCTGAGAAATTCTGATTCAGTAATTTTATTTTCCGATTATTCTTAAAATGATGCATTTTGCAGCAAAATCATGATATTTATGCTGATTCTTGATCGAACACTCGATATGAAGTATGACTTTGCTGCAATCGGGCAAAATATAAGCATTTAATTTATATAAATGTTGAAACATTATGCTCTGTATACAGTGATTGTATATAGTATTTTGAATGCAACTATGACATCCCTTACATATTATATTGTGAATGGAAAAACAAATTTCATTAATAATAGCATGATTTTCACACAAAAGGTGGTAAAATTAAGTAAAAAAAAATTAAACTGAAAGCTATCATACCTGTCTAGTTTTCAGCCAACGTGAAATACAATGGAAATGGAAGGCGTGGTTGCATACTCCCCAAGCCACAGTGCATTCATCAGATGTAGCTGAGGTTTGATTAGCTTGACATTCAATACATAAATCCATGATATGGTTTCTACAAATAGCACAGTTATCAACAACAATATCCCATGCCCAGAGTGCGACAGCATTCCATTTTTTGACCTTGAAATATAAAAGGGTGATACAGTGTAACAGATAGAAGATACACCTAATAAACATGACAGTCAGGCTCTAGCAGCAATAAAGTATATGCATAGTTCATTTTGACTGCAGGACACAAAAGGTACTTAATCAGTCTATAGCGTAACCCATAAAGTAAACAAAACATGAAAAATAGTATATAATTTCAAAGTGAGTAGGATTAGTAGAAAAGTGATCAAAAAGGTTTTATAGTCATCTTTTGAAGTGCCTGTCATACCACATTAGTATAATAAACTTATATACGGCATATCATGAAGCTGCTAGCAATGTAAATGATATTGGAATACCTTTGAAGGATAATACTGGTCAAATTTTAATGAAATATAAAATATCAACATTAAAAAAAATATAGAGTAACACCTCGAAACGCTTCTTGGCAATAGCAGAACTGCTTGATGATGGCTGATCAACTTCCATTTTAATTTATTGATATATTTATGCAGTAGACTGAAAGTAATTAAATCATTTACTGTATTTATGTTGGTAATATTATAATACAAATTGTCAGAGTACTGGCTAATTCATTTATAAGTAATTCATTTTATAAGTACATTAAATCATTTTTATAACGCAGGGTGGCAGAATCTTGGTTTCTTCGGATGTTCAAAATATTCATTTTATTTTCTTCGTATGAACAAAAAGCTTCAAAATCATCGACACTGCTATAACTTTTCTATATAGGATATATCAAAACTTAAAATCTAAATTTTCTAGCTAGAGATATCATGAAATATTTCCTAATTGCCAATGAAACCCACTTCCTCCGGGTGTCCAAGAAGCAGAGTAGCTGCATTCTGCCACTTTGTTACACAGTATCCCAATTTTGAATGTTTAAGAGTGCAAATTGACAGAAAAAGTGAGTGAATATGTGAGTAAATTCACTGACCACTTTGGCTTCATAACAACAATACTGAGAAGATTCCTGGCTAAAAAATGCATAACTCAAATAGATCTTTTATGTCATGTACTTTCTTTACTCGACAAATAATAAAACTCTCTCTCATTCATTATATTTATAGTGATATTATATTTAGGTGCGAGCACGGAGATTCAATATTAGGCTGTATTAAAGTTTTAGTCAACTACTGAGAACTATCAATAGATCGAGATGTAAAAGATAAGGAGGGTAACCAGTCACTGGTGGAGTGGTCTGGTTGTAAAGGCTTCGGGTCTTATCTACCAAACTTAGTACCATATTTTTATGTGGAAATAAATACCAGATTGGCGGGAACAGACTAATTTCATTCACAACCAAATAATATTAAGCATCACCAGACTACAGATTGGCTGAAGTATTGGTATCTGAATAAGTATCGGTAATCTTTGAATTATTGGAAAACTTTCATCACCGATACGGCTACTTCTTGGTTAAGATTCCCACAACGCAGTGTAAGCATATACTTCAATTATGTGAGTAAACGGAAAAGTAACTGTTTTATGACATAATCAGTAAAAATGAAACTCTTTAGGGATTTGCTACTCTGTAGACTTTCTACTCTACAGAATAGGGGAGGGTGGGCCCAATCGCGTGCACGATTTTATCCACACTTTCAATCATCCTTCCACTGTCATTATTTTTGACTTATCTTAAACCGGCTGGGAATTAGTTCTTTAATGGGATAATATTTGAAATAATTTTATTAGAGATTCTATTCGAAACTTGTATCCCTGCAGTATAGCCTAGGTGCCATACTGGATAGGATTTTATTTTTATCCTGAGAGAGGGAAGCTGTATATCGTACCTGTAAAAGTTTTCATTCACCTGTTCATTGCTCAAGTTAACAGGTTACCTGGTAGGTACCTACTTCTGACTCTGTACCAGGTACTGGTGTGGAATCAAGCCTGCAAAAGCTGAAAACGTGACTCCCAGTTTTTTATGACTGGTCCAGGGTCTCACAACGTGGAAAAACAATATAGCCTAGACTAAATAAATGAAATTACAGTATACAGCGCTGAACAACACGTTAGGCACCTAACAACTTTTTCCCCCGTGTCTGACGTTAACTTTGCAGGCTTCATCTTCTTTTCCTTCGTGAAGGCGGATCCGTATGCTTCGCGCAGGTAGGCAAGGACAGGGGGGTACTCTGTACTAGAAAATTTTATGTTTTTTTTTTTACCTGGAGAGCCCCTATAATTTTTAAAATTTTTGTAGGCGGAGGGTTCCCGTATAATGTGTGTGGCCAAATTTAGTATTATTTATATAAATGTATACATTTTTTGAGGTAAGCAAACACGTGTTACTCACTTTCAATGGTGAATCTTGCTTTATCACTTAGACATAGACATTGTTTATTTCGACACCTCTGTCGACACAAAAGGCGATACAAATAAAGATATAACATTACAGAGTTATCAGGAAAGCAAACAAAACCTAAAAGAAAGTTTAAAAAGTGCCACGGAATAAGTTTCAAGGAAACATTAGAAGAAAGTAACATGCGTTTGCTTACCTCGATTAATATTATACTTATTCCTAGGCCGTTTTTAAACTCTATTTCAGGTTTTGTTTGCTTCCCTGGCAACTCTGTAAAGTGATATCTTTATTTGTATCGCCGTTTGTCTTGACAGAGATGTCGAAATAAACTCTGTTTATGTATTTTCCTATGTCTATGTATGTAGTGTATATGAAACTACTCTAATCAAAAGATGTTTCTATCCTCCTATGAATTTTTTTTATTTTGCCAAGCATTTTGTCCTAGCGGTTCAAACTTATCAAAAGACGTTTGAATGAACTTTTTTGACTGGCAAATGCAGACAGAGCGGCGTATTTAGAACCTTCAAAAAAGGGGAAGGCAGTAAATTTGAAAAATCACGAGGTAAAAAGTTATGACGTCATAATGGGCGTCGTGGATAAAAATATGCGATACAAATTATTTTGATTTTCTCCAGCAAGTAATAATACATAGAAACAAAATAATGAGAGAAAAATCTGTAAAATAGACAAAACTCAAAATGAAGAAAAAAAAAGGAATTTGTTACCCGAGCAATATACTTAGAATGTGTGTCGCAGACGTCATCAACCAACCAATTATGGGATGCGGTGGTGCTTACAAAACCAAACAACTAAAACAGGAGTGATCAACAAACTAAAAGCGCACAATAATAACAAAACAAAAAATCGTGCGGGCGTTTCTTCACAATTTGTACATGTCTGATATTGCCATATCAAATTATTCTGTTCAGCATCCTTTCATCAAAATTTCGTCACAGCTGTCTATCATAGTTAAAGTGCAAGCAATATTGTTCATAGCGAGAGATGGATTTCGATTCATTTTCTGTAAACGGTGTTCAAATGATTGTCTTCTTACAGCAAAGCAGAGATTTGTCAAATTTCTTATAATACCGGTATGGTCGTGTTTCCAAACACGAGACTACGATCGAAGATCCCTAGATTCTAACATGTTGGTAGTAATCTGCGACCCATTGGTTGACTCGAATTTCTCGAGGAAGCCTTTACTATATTTTAATAGATTGTATTGAGATTGCTGATTGAGTTTGTTCTGCCCAATATACTGCATATCCACATCCAGTAGCTGTATTTGGCAGGTATCGTTGAAGCAATCCCAATTCGGTTTCAGCGAGCGTAGAGACACGTCCGCTCGCGGCGACGGCTTATCCAATATATACTGTATATACAAAAATACGAAAACAAAAATATCTTCCAATAAAGTGCGTTTGCACATCACTATAAAACATAACAAAAATCACTCCGGTGGCGTGAAAGGTTTTCAATAATTTCGTTTCGAATATCGGGATATAAAGGGGATCACGAGCAAGACACCTTAAAACCCTTTAGTTCATTCAACAGCAAATCCATTTCACCTGATTTGGGCAGTCAGATTCTAACCTGACCAATCAAAATGCGTGTCGTATACAACTCTGGGCAGCTATGATGTTCTGAGAACCAAGGGTGTTTCACGTAGACAATGTTTGGACAAGAAGTGAAAGTGATAATTTAGTTAGAGGCAAACTAGGCTTTTTACAGTGTATAGTGTAGCCCTTAAGGTATTGAATTTATTTTGGCAAAAAATGTGAAAGTGTGCATAAATATAAGCTTAATATACGCGACAAGTTTTTTTCATTTATTTATATTAGTGTTTTCTGGATTTTTAATTGTGAGACATGGGTGTGGATCTATTTGGTTACAACAATGAGTGTTGTTTAGTTTTAGCATAGATATTATACATCTATCCAGATAACGTTTTACTTAGATAGTCAAGAGTCATTTCATAGTTCTAAAAATGGTTAAATATATATCAATAGCGATGGTAAAGTAAAACTAACGTGTATCCCTTTCATTGTAATGACAATACATACATGTTGCCAAAAGAGCACGGAAATTATGACAAATTATTCAAAGTTCGTCCTGTTCTAGGTTCAGTGCTGGCTAAATTCAGAACTGTCCTTCAAAAAGAAAAGCATGCGGTTGATGAGCAAATAATTTCTACCAAATGTTGGTCTGCTCTTCGTCAGTGTCTTCCTAAAAAGCCCAACCAGTGGAAAATCAAAGTTTGGGCTCGATGTGGCGTAAGTGTCATTGCCTTTGATTTCGAGGTTTATACCGGCAAAGATTCTAGGAGGCCAATTAGAAATTACGACCTCCTTGTGATGCGCAACCTTGTAATGCATCTGACTTCTGGGCCGCAAAGAAATGTTGGCCTCAAAGTATATTTTGAAAATTTATTTTCATCAATTAAACTTTCGCTGCGCTTAAAAGTTGAGGGTATTTGGACAATTGGTACTATTCATGCCAATAGGATGATGGTCGCATAAAAAGAAATGATGAACGAGAAGCAATATACAATTGGTATCAACGCACATTGGGCCAGATTCGGGCCAATCCATTTGTTGTTGTTCGACAAAGGATGTACATTGGGGTTCCTCGCCCTAGAATGGTTGAAGAATACAACAAATACATGCGGGTGGAGTGGATCTGTGTTATGCTATTGTCATTACATCGTATTCGTGTTTGCACATGCTAATACTATATGCACATTGTCTTTTACTGCGTGGGCATATCGGTTGTGAATAGTTGGTTACTTAATTTTCGCGACCAGAGGGGTATTCATCAGAACAACCAAATTGATTTCTGTACGTTCGAAACATGTATCGCCAAGTTCTCGCGGACGACCATATCTTTATCCACGAATTCGACAGCTCCAAAAAGAGGAGGTATCAACGCTGAGCAAGTTCCTGGTAAGGATGTGACATATGACCGCTACGCACATTTTCCTCTTTTTACGGATAAACAAAGAAGATGCAGATATTGTCCCAAAGGGTTTTTCTCATATTGCATGTTCAAAGTGCAATGTTCAACTTTGGCGAAAGGTAGGAGTTGCTTTCAAGATTTTCATTCACAATGAATTCTTTCATATCAAAATGTTTTTTTCACTAACAAGGTTACTCAAATACCACATAAACGAAAAGTTTGAGAGTGTGCCAATATCGCTTTTGAAACTCTGCATTCATTTTATGATTGGATATCTGATAATTCTGATCTAAAATAAACTATTTTCTATGAGGTATTATCGGGTATTTGATTGTTGCAGAATTCTTTGGATACAACTCTTCACGTTGCTGCACAACAACATGTCGTAAACACATTATGGAGTCATTACAATGCCATCAAATTTTTCAAAATTGATAAAAATAACAAAAACATGTAAATATTTTTTTTAATTAGACTAATATATATTCAAAACATATTTCACGATTTCCATTACTGTGCTGTCAAATACTCATTTATAATTTTTTCTTATTTGTTTTAGAAGTAAGCAAAATATTCAAAACGGTTTAGTAAATATGAAATCTGAGATCAGAAAAGAGATTGATTCTCCTAAGATGAAATAAATTTCCCCTATGATATAAAAATATGGATGGTGCATTTGCTAATGCATTTTTCGCTTGTTTATTATTGCTGTTGTTGTTGATAATGTGTATCCTATTTTACTTTATGTGATCCCGGAATAAACAATATATGTAATATCTATTTTCCCGGATTCAGGAAAAAAAATATTCATTCATTCTTGCAATACCAATGAAAAAATCTGGCACTGGCGATAATAATCAGCTGTCAGTCACATGATCAAACCACTCAATCGTATTGATTTTCACCTTCGCAGTACTGACAGACTGACCAAGCACAGAGCGGTGAAGATGTTCGTGCCTGTATTTTGTATTTATCAGCTTCTGTTCTGATAATGTGTTGTTAAGGTCCTAATTCTAGCGATTTCTAGGCGTTAGATTTGAATTCTCGTAACACTTTCGGATGTTACCAGATTTCTGACTGACAGGAATCAGATTAATCAAGTTTACTTTAACGTTATATTTTGTTTTTAACTGCTATCATGTCACTGCTTACCTATATTCTGAATTAGGGCAGTCAGTAAACAAAAACTTAAGGCGGTAATGGTATATTTTTTCAACGAAGAGCTGGAATATTTTAATATTATTCTTTATGTCCCCCCTTAGACTGTTAGATTTTTCAACACTGATAAGAGTTAATATTTTTTAACGTTACATTGGTACGGTAAGTCCTAACGGTATACGTAGGCTATATTGCGGTACCGTACTCTATGATAATGGAATTTGCCTGGAACATGGTGAATTGAAAAAAGGTTTTTTTATGACAAGCCAAGGTGGGCAAATTAATAATATGTTAATTTCAGAAAAGTCAAAGCACAAAAAGCTATAAAATTGAGCTTGAATCAAAGTCACCTGTATTATCAAAGTCGCCAGGTTTGTCGGTTTGACTTCACATTTTGCCTCAACAAGTGAACTGGGAACAGGTACCGGTAAACTGTTAAATGACACGAATGTGCCTATATATACTATACATTACATTATATAGTCATTTTTACTATTCAGTTAAAAACTGGCATGTCATAGGGAAGAGTGTGTTGTGTGTGGTAGTAATGTATGTATTCTTTATTATAGGTTCTTCCAGAGATGCGCTGTGCTTGAAAAATCTTGCCGTGACCAGTTTTATTATTAATAATGTTCCACATCATCTTCGAATCATGATTTTAACTGTAAAATAATGACAAAATTGATCATCAGGCGAAGCCTGATTCAAATATTGGTTTACCAAATACAGAATAGAAAGAGCAGTATATATATATTCATATAAATATATTTCAATTTATTGTATTATGACACAAAATGCAGAAATATAGTCAGGAAAATGAAACTATTTTTACACAGGAACCCTGCCACGATGCTACAAAGTATCGATAAATTTGTTTTTTTTGCCGGCCTGTTGAATGGACTTTAGGATTTCATATTCGTCAAAAAATTATTTACATTGTTTGATAGTTTTCATGGAAAATTCAGTTTGCCTGAGTAAGTTCAAAAGCAGCACACAGAAAGAACTGACTTGATGACCATGGTATAAAGCTATGTACTATAAGAAACAGCAACCTAATAAATGATGTTTATTGAGTGGGTTCTTTCCAGGCGCGATGGGACCTACCACCCCTTTTTAGTTTCATATTTTTGGTAACAATTCTAGTCACTATAATATAGGTATGTTTTATATTGCAGAACATCTTTTATAGATAAGTGATTACTAATATCATATTTAAAGAATTTCATCAAAAAGGAAATATGCCTTGCAAGATTCTTGGACCAAAATGTTCAGTGTGCTGTAACCTGATCAGTATTTGGGCTTTTATTATGCTTGGTTTAATGGGAGTATTTTTCCAAATAAAAAGCCCTGCACTGTACCCAGATATAGCCATGAATTCGACTCAAATCGGAAATCAAACGTTTGTTTATGCCGCTTATGAAGATGCGGCGAAAAACTGTTATATTGCGGCTGGGATGTATGTTCTCGTATTTTTCTTCAGCTTATGGCAATGGAGAGTCAACAGATCGCTTCAAGCATACACAGTGCGATGATTTGTGAATATCTAAATATCAAGTTACAGTCGTGAAAGTTTAATCCAAACTGTTTAAATGATTAATTTTATTGTTTTTTGTACTTTCCGGGCTCTATACCTTAGAACGTCAGTTTGTTGAGTATGAATATCAAAGGAACTATTTGTTAATGATATGGATATTCAGGATACCGAATTCATGTTTTAAAGAGTCCAGATGTGTGACGTCATACACTACTGATCAAGTGAGGAGATCTCATCTTGTATTCTTTGGATGGCCCATTTGGTGTTTTGCTAAAAGATAAAATGCAGAATGATGGTATTTGGGAATAAGACTTGTATTTTGAATTGCCCATCATAATAGTCAAAAGGTAAAGGTCAACTCAACTGAAGATTACTGAATAGTAGTTGACATTGTGGCCTATCAACAATATTGACTTTTCTGAGTAGTCCATATATCGTACGTTCCCTACCCATATCAGAAATTCTATTTTGGCAAGTATGAGATTATGGACCATGCCTAAGCGGCACGATCTATCAGTGACCCATATTTAACAAATCTTGTTCACTGAAAATAGTTCTGACTGGTACACACGTTTTTTTGTTGTCTTTGGTTTATAATGTCTGAATAATATGTCCTCATCGTTCTAATATCTTAAGAAGAAGAGTATAATGTACGTAATTAACTGCAAGATTGTGGTGTACGGACAAGTTTATATATTACATATTATACTGTAGTTGTGCAATAGTATTGTTTTGAATGTGATATTCACTCCAAAAATAAAATCTTATTCAAAAACATTGTTTGTTTTTCAGCCATCGCTATTACCAAAATGCGATCCTTGGGGTAAAAACCGATTGGCTTTAAGACATGTCTCACAATATTGCACAACAAAAAAGTTGAAACGTCGCTGGAAAAATTTTAGCGGGAAGGCAAATTAGTCTCAAAGTGGAGTGTTAGATGTTCGAAGGATCGACTAACGAATGAATTAGCTATACAAAGAAAGCTAATAAAGGTTTCTTAGAGAGGCATTCGTTTTATTGGATAACTGCACCTTCGGTGCGTTTTCCTCTCGTCTTGATAGGCCCAAAGCACCATTAGTTCTTACACTGAAAGTTCTCCCTGCACACTGTTTCGTCTGCCCATATATTGCATTCAATTGTAAAGAAAAATTCCGGGTCAATCTCTGAATATATTTTATCAACAAATTCAATAAAACTGTGGAGATATCGAAAAATTTCTACTTGAATAGTATTCAGTATAAAATCAAAGTTTATGTAAGAGAGTAAAAACTCAACTCATTTTCTTGCATATCCATTCTTCCCAGTTAGGTTTCGCTGAAAAAAAGCAAAGGCTTTTCAATCGATCAAATCAATAGATAACTTGCTTTTGGATTCTTTAACACGACCACAATCTAATAACAATTGCGATGAAACATACATTACGAGAAAGGCGTAGAATGTTATTTGAATAGGAATCACTTTTAGAATTGCATAGTGGGAGATACAGATACTGGAATTATGTTTGGATCAGTCATTAAGAATGTAAATCATCAACATCGCTATCCAGGTACTTACAATGAAACATTGCCTTCTCAAAGAGAGAGAGAGTAGTTGACATTTGGTGGCTCTGGTTCACTTCCAAAAGTACTCACTGAGAAGTTTAGATAAACCCAATCGCCAAAAATTTCGACAAAGCTTTTTTGCCAAGTATGTGCCACTGATTGATCGCATCGACGATATGTGGTCAGTCTGTGGCACATGCTTGGTAAAATAAAATTTCTGATTGGGACAGCCCAAATTACATCCCAGTTTATGTTTAAGGCTCTTAGTTTTGGCGAAGAAGATACACGAATATGAAGCAGCCAATAATTGAATCGAAGAATTTAAGTGGTTAGATCATAACAAATTTAGAACATCTGACAGACCAAAATTCAGAACATCAAAATGTTGTTAGGAATAGGAATCTATGAATAGAAATAGAGCAGTTATAACGAGAGACACACAAATATACATATACTTTTCCTCAGATTATCGCAAAATTCTATGATTGAAGTAAAAACTAGTTCTAACCAAACAGATTTTGATCATGATGAAAAAGTTGGTTATTGGCAAAGGTGAAGAAGACATATATGGGAATAAAATTAAATATATCTAAATATAAACCTGAAACAAAAATTGACATAACGGCTCTTATACAAGGCATAGGATTGGTATAGCAGGCTTGCAAATTCACCAAAATTTTCAAAACTCATAGACCGGCCATCTATTTTAGAGAATCAAACAGTATTTTGGAAGAAATTTAAATTGGAAAATTGTCAGAAATAAATTTATAAATGAGATTTCAAGACCATTAGCACTAATGTTCATAAAACATCAATGCTGGTTCTCCTACAAACAGGGAAACTTCTAACAAAAATATCTTGCCTCAAGTATCGGCCACTGATGAATAGCATCGATACGGTCATCAGTGGCTCAGGCTTGGAAAAATGAAAATTTCTGTTTGGGAAAGCACTTAGTGGAAAATAAAATTCATTCATCCGAGTGTGTGAGATCTAAGGCCTTAATTTTGTGAATTTGTAAGCCTGAATCAACAAAAATGCATAGTTAATAAAAAAAATCATTTGCCAAAGTGAAAGTCAGTGTAGTGTAATCTCTTCTGGCAATACGATTGCAGTGAAATGTTGAGAATGAGATGAAAAACGGCAATGCAAGGCAAATATAAAAAGCAACATTTGAAAAACAAAATGAATATAGACAGTGTTTTGGACTTTGGTGCAAGAATAATATGTGCAACATGATCACATACATAGTTTCAAGTTTCAATACTTTAGAATTAAACAAAAAAAGAACAGCCAGAAAGTTCAAGTTAACAGCAGCTCAAAATATATTTCATTTTTCTACATTACATTTTTTTGTGATTGCCAGATACCAAACTGGTATTTCAAGCAATTTTCAAATTTGAACTGAAGCGATCATCGATGAATTTTATAATAAAAGTTTACTTTCGCACTTTCTGAAAGTTGGATTCTAAAAGTCGAAGGATTTTTTTTCACTGTAAAGAAAGAAAGAAGGAGCAGTGAGAAGCCATTGCATGGAAACTAATTTTTTTTATATGATTTTATGACAGACAAGAAATTATGCAATTCTTGTCTCATGCACAAAGACTTGATCATTTTGCAACAAAAAAAAAAAAAATTTAGGAGAACATTTGTTGGAAATATGAATCAATAAATAGTAAATTGCCTTCTTGTTTTTCTTGCCATTACAGAAGAATAATAAAAATTAAAAACATTTTTTCAGATAATTAATGAATTCAGTCAAACCCTCTTTAGTGGTTGTCTGAACATAAACAGGTCTTATCTGAATAAACAGTTATTCTATTTGATTAAAAGTAATTCTGTTTGTTCGATTGCTCTTTCAATTGATTCATATTCAATTGACATTTTTATTTACGTTTTACGTTGTAAAATTTCACAATAATCATGACATTGCTATAAAATGGAAAAAACATGGTCCAATATCACCAACATCATTTCACTGAAATGTTGAAACTTGAAACAACATTCTATCCATGTAGTTTATTTCAAATGCAATTTAATCTAAACTATAAGGACGATCCTACTCAACTGGTAGGGCTGGGCAAAACGGATTCATTGAAAATTCGAATCTGATTTGAATAATTTTTTCGAATCGGATCGAATCGCTGATTTCATAAAAATAACAAATATCCTATTTTTTTCTATTGCTATTATAGTCTCCATTATGGTCATTAGGAAATATAGTTACAAATTACAAATATTAGTATAAACTGACTTAAAAGCACTGTATTTTCATTTAACGACAGAATGCAACCGATTTTGGTCAAATTTGACCAAAATCGATTGCATTTTGTCGTTAAAAATGGAAGCATTTAGCATGATTTGGTTCCTATGATCGATTCACAATTGATTCGAATAATCTGTACTTCGAATCGATTCGAATCCCCTAATTGAATTGCCCAGCCCCACTCACTGGAATAGAAATTATCAATTATTAAACATTGTCGGGGGGAACACAAGGTTCGTCCCATCCAGACTAGCAGAATGCCAGTTACTTAGACATCGAAAGAAAACCTGTCCCAGTTACAATCCTATCAGAAGAAAATTAAGCAAGATGCTAGAATATTTGAATGTTTCTTCGAGTGTCTGGTAGTTACCAAACTGTATAAAAAGGTTCAAAATCCTCAACACTGCTATGAAATAGCAGTATTGATGATTTTAAAGGTTTTTTGTCCATCTGAAAAAAAAATGATACAAATTATTTAAACATCTGAAAAAAAACTGACATTTTGCCACCCTGGAACTGTATTGAATAAAAAAAATCTTCAAATCTCAAATCCTTTTTAAATAGACATTCTTGTCCATTATAGCAATTCCCGCATATTATCTGCATATGTTTTTAGGTGAAATTTGTCACTCAGAGAATTAACTTCGATGAAATGATCTTCTATCATCTTTGTTGTCAGCGGAGAATTCTCCTCCTTATCATGCACACCTCGCTGAAATTCTCTGAAAATTTTAGAGAGTCGATTGGTATTTAATATAGCCCCGGTGTCTAAGATTTAATTACGACAATTGATTAAAAAGTACTAAATACAGCCAATACAAAAGATCAGCCCCAGTCAGTAATTGTTTGACGAAATTTGTTTTGTTTTGACAGGTATGAGTCACTGATAGATTGTTACACCAAGGCATGAATTATCTGTGGCTCATTCTTGACAAAACAATATTTTTAAACTCAGGTGTAGCTCACTTGAATAAATGACTTTCCCAATTTCCCAATTTATTTGACAAATGTTAAAATACATTCTTCTCAAAAATAATACTGCATTTTAATAACAAGGAGAAACATATATGGAAATAGACATTGTTAATCTGATATCCAGGATAGTGTGACTTCCTGCCATTAATTAATAATAAGAAAAACAGATTAAAAGGTCGTGTGAGCAGATTGTACATTAAATATGCTAATTAATTGATCCAACCATGTATTTCAAGTATGCATTACCAGTGTGGGGAAATGTATGGATCAGGACTGTAAATGCTCTGGTAATTTATATATTTGCTGTGCATGATCAATATTATATTGTTATGTATATTATCATTAAAAATATTGTTCACCCAAAATCAAGTGAGGATATTATTGGAGAGATGATATTTCCAGTGACAAATTTTATAATCTAGTCAAAATGAAGATCAAACATATTTTGTTATGCATGGGCCACAGATGGAACGTGCTGATGAGGCATGATCCATCTGTGGCACATGCTTGACAACAAAATTCTAACCAAGGATGACCAAGTAAGGCCATGCAGATGACGATAAAACAAAGACAATACATAAGACCATAAGACAATACATGGTCGAGTTTCAGCACATTTCATATCATCAGTAATATTGATCGAAGACTAGACTGCGGTATTATACAAATCCATAACCATATGGCGTCTGACTTTTCTCAGGAAGATGTATTGATATTACTTGACCTGTTGAGTGTTATGAATTATGAACCATGACACAGCCTTGCATATGGAAAGTAGGTACAGAGTAATATAAAGTGTAGAAGACAAAAGATATAACAAATCGTAAATTTGAATTTGTGAAGCATATTATGATGTACATGGAAAGTATATAATTCTATTGAATATGCCTGATGGCGGTGGCGTACCTGGAAAAGGGGATGAAAAAATTTAAAATTTAAGTTTTTTATGTCAAATGATGGTCCCATAATGGTGGCCGCAAGCAAAAACTGTTTTTATTGTAGATCAAAACAAAACAGACCCAAAATCGATTTGATTTTCATTAAAAAAAAGAAAACTTACTCATTCAGTTCAGATTTATCATCCAACTCAGTCAATGTTTCCATTTTTTCATACATTTGTTTAATCATTGATTTACGTTTATCTACGCAGACTTTCACAGCGAAACTGTAGCGACATCCAAGATGAGACGTACCTAGCGGCCTTGCGGAGTGTTCAATGATATCTATTTAAAAGTAATAACATTTGAAAAAATAAAATTATTTTCAATATAGTAAACAAATGGAGCTACCGGTATTATAAATTAAATTAACATCAAACGGATAAAAAACCGCTATCAAACGATACACAAAAGTAATATGCAACTATACAAATTATCTGGGAATTGAAAATCTGAATAAAAGTTTCAATTTTTTTTTTGAATTTATTGATTTTGCCCTGTACTCTTATACTACGTTTGAGCAAGATTTTTTTACCGGGAAACTTCCAGTAAAAAGTGGGACTAAAACGAAGCAAAGAAGTGCTAAATGGCCTCATATTGACAAAAAACCTAGATATCGCTTGTGATGAGTAGATGACATTTTGTTTGTGTGGTTTAATCCACGGTGCGATGTGAATATACAGGCAGTTTGACAGGCACATCCTCCCACTGTTTAAATAGTGTTATGATCTACTTCCTTTGAAACAATACAAAATCCTGGCCGCCTTCTACAGAATAATTACCGTAAGTGATTTGAATTTAGCAGACAGTAGAATACTAACTATTAACTCACACACCCGAAGAAAATGATGTGCATTAGAAAAAATTCTCCAAAAATACAAAATATTTCAAAAATTTCATGACTAGAATGTTTAGAATGTCTATAACGGCCGAGCACGATGAGGTATGCAAACATGCAATTTTATAGATGTATATTCTTCAGTGAAACAAGACTTACTTCGAAATATCACAACTCTGCCAAACTTGGGCCAGACTGCCGCAATGGGATCAAATTCCTCACCACCAGGATGTGTGAATTCATGTATCCCGTCAGATTTTCCACGATTTTGTTCAAACCAGACAGTTTCACCAAAATCATTTTGAGTTATTCCTTCGGTCAGATACAAGAGATAGGTATATTCATACTGAAATTGAAAAATGTTATCGTTAAACAGACTATAAAAATGTCAACTATCTGTTAACTTAGACTCACTTAGATTATTCAGCTACTGACCTTCAAAATAAGTGTTTTTTGTTTGTGTCTTAATTGAAAAATTTATTGAAGAATTCAAATATTCGATTAAAAAAAAATATTAGATTCAATTTCGAAATCACCATGTGTTTTTCGGAAACGCCCAGCCCTAGTGGTAAATTGAGAAATTGGACCATTAAATGAACATTTCTGTTATAAGTATATAACATAATGACATTAGTAAACTCATACAAAAATCTAATAAACTACTGCAAAATACTTCTGAATCATCAACAGTGCTACGTAATTTCAATTTTTATTGTCAAAAAACTGAACTAGTTAGCGTTGGAAAAAGGAAAAAGTCAGCAACAAAGACTTTTTGAGGATATTTTCAATCTTGCATTCTCACTTGATATACACACTACCCAAAGAGTCAAAAACTTGCTCATTATGTGAGCTTGCATAGCACATTGCAAATGAAAACCAAGCAGATTATCTTAATAATCAATATTACTTTGTGTGATGTTCTAGTGGTAAATATATTGGCATCCATTGAAAATCTTGGGTTTGACTCTAGATATGTCAATAATATCGTTAATTCATGCCCTCCATGACTTTACCCACCGAGGGTGTAATAACTTATGTAGATTTAGCTAAACCAAAAAGCCTACTACCTTCCAACAATATTAACCTGTTTCCTACTAGTATAGGGTCTGGGAATATAAGTGGTGGTACAAAAAACCTTCTAATCTAGGAAAAATCTTGACATTGTTATCATATAAAAATCAAATAAAAATATACTTTTCCAACTTTGTTGCAAAGTTAACATGGCACATGGAATTACCTGATGCCTCTCAGCATCCGGATGTATTCTTGTATGATCGGCAGGTCGTACCAAGTTTAAAGCAACGTCATATGGATACCAATCGTGTTTACCTTTGTTAATAAACCCCAACATTTCTTGTACTCTTTTCCAAACTTGAGTTTGAGTGAATTCTGTTACCTGAAAATCCAAAAGAAATACCTGAAAAGTTGCCTATGGCAAAAAATATGCTTTGCAATAATAACAGTAAAACTATAGGTTGCACCATACCAGCAGAATGAAAGGTTACTACTACCAGAAGAAAATGGTTCTATCAGAAGAAATTTTTGCAAATACCCAATATTTCATAATATATATCTTGTAAGTAGATTAAAAGTATTTTGGAAAGTCTGGTATTGACAAAACTGAATAGAAAAATTTAAAATCATCAATAATGCTATGAAATCACAGTGTTGATGGTATTTAATTTTATTTATTCATCCGAAGAAAATCATATGAACATTTCAGACATCCGAAAAAAACAATATTCTGCCAGACTGTCACTAACTGTTGCAAAACCAGTCAAGCGATAGCAATGTCATTTCTTTTGGTTCCACAATTTAATCGAATAATTTATATCAAATCGAATCTGAAATCATATACCGGTAATTTAAGAAACAAAGACATTTATCAGCCTATAATTCACAAGAAAATTCATACTCATCTTTGAAAAAAATTCAAAATATTTATTTTGCTGATTTCAAATTGTTGCAGAAATCGAATAGAATAATATATGATTTGAAACACAAGACTCGAATATTTATGAGATAGTCCACAACGCCACAATTCGTATAATACAATAGGGTGACCTTTGTGAACTTTACAAGAATACCCACGCTTCACTAGCTGATTGCGCTCCTTAGTTTAATAACAACCTCCTGCCCTATATGAATATTAAGAAGGTTTATTGCATCAGTGGATCCCAACAAACAAACTTTTTCTAGACTTGCAAAAACAGGTTAAGGCTTTAAAAGGATTGAAAAGCAATCTGAAATGATCCCATTTCGAATTTACATACATCAAATCCAGCAATCCATTGTACATTGTCATGATCTTCAAGAGGATTGTGATCGTAATTTCCAACGAAAGGATAACCAACATTCAGAAGATGACCACGCCATTCTCGCAACTCATCAACGGTGAACAAATCATCAAAAACATAGATTCCCCTGGTCATATAATCAAGACAAAATTATTTTGAAACAAATTCCAGTGATTGGTTCAGTTCATGGCAGAATCTTTCTTGTCAAACCGCCATTTTCCTTTACCACTTCATAAAGATTATTTTTATTACTGACAAGTAAGGATGCCCTTATCCGAATAGTGATATATTAATTCATTTGTAAGCGATTAATGACAAATTTTACATAAATTAATTATAATCGAAAAATAAAAATACTTAACGTAATGCTAATTTCAACGTATCTCACCATTTGGGTAGAATATGTGACAGCACAATATGTTTCCTCACAGCTCAACTGTTGAAACATTATTATATTCACACAGTGATTATCGAATTCTGCATGAACTAAACTATGAGGGCAACCCTCTGTTCGAGGTCGAGTGCTTTCCTGTGGAATTTTGTCTGTTGGAAATCATTCTTTTCTAGGAGTCTTAGTAGATGACATTCTGTTTGTCTGGTTTAATCCACGAGGCAACATGAACATACAGACACTTGGCAGACACATCCTCTAACGGTTAAATAGTGTCATGATCTACTTCCCTTGAAACAATACAAAATCTTGGCAAGCTGAATTCTCCAAAATAATTAAGTGACTTGAATTTAGACAGCAGAATAATAACTCACACACCCAAAGAAAATGATGTCCATTAGAAGAAAATTTTGAAAACATTTATGACTACCGGTATGTCTGGACTTTTTTTTAGATTTGCTCGCATAAAATGAATCAATTAACCACAACTTAAGTAGCAGAAAGCTATTCCAAAATGCAATACTGGTACCAGCAAAGGCACTCCAAGTGGAAAAACATCCTAGAGGGAATTAAACCGCAGTATGTGGTATCTGCCATGAGCGATAGTAAAACCATCCACCACTTTCGGAAGAAAGAAAATATTCTTTCACTTTGATTCACTATTTGATTTGATTAATCAAATCTAAAATTTTTTAATAGTGCTTTGACAATTTTATTAGGATTGAGAAGCACAAACCTTTTTTTACTATCAAAGTATGCTCTTTTCAAGTGCTTTTTATAATCAATATCTCTGTCTGCATCTTTATTTGTGAACTTGAAGTCTCCAAATTTTGTTTTCGCTTTTTCTTGTTGCATGTTGTTTTCTAAAAATATTTTAATTTTAATAATGGATATTAGATGGCCATTAGATATTGTGGATATATCCAAGCAATGGAATCGATGAGTGCGGAAAGTAATTTATTATAACATTTATCCAAATTTGAATTATTATGAAATAATAAATAATTTAGGACATTCATAATCAATATATCAGAAAATTAGAAATTCATTTGGTTGATTTGTTGGATTTTGAGCATTTCAATTTATTGAAAAAGGAGCAGGAATGAATGTTTGGAAGCCCAAAAGAAAACGAGATTTTTCACCTATTACTATATCACTTGGACGCACAAAATTGATAGTTAAAACATATTTCATAGCAGTATTGAGGATTTTGAACCTTTTTCTCCACTCTGGTTGCCACCATACACGCAAAAAACCCTGTTTTTATCGTCTATCTAGAGATATTAGTTAATAGCTAAATTTTCTTTCTTGGTGTTTTGAGTCGCAGAGCATCTGATATTCTGCCAGTCGAACACAATCCATTATCAATTTAGATTTAAAAAGTGAGTATCATGTCGCTTTTGAATCAATTCTACCACCGAACCCATCACTGGAACTCTTACCTTTATCTTTATTTGTAGTGAACTGCATTGTCAACATGATCAGGTTTGAGAAATAGTTGACTGAAGGTGGATGGTGACAATATGTCATACATGATGGCCAAACAATCATCCTTCCTGGTTTAGGATGAACTGTCTGCATGATTTCTAACCTTGGTTGTTCAGTGACATTTTGATTATATGATAAAGCATAAAAGGATATCTATAAAAAAAAGAGTGTTCAATAACAAATGCTACTAACTTTGAGTCTATATTTGAAGTGAATTTTTAATTTAACGGACTAAAGAATTAATTCAATTTAGTTTAGTTTTTCTCTAAATTGCACAATTTTGCAATAATATAAAATGACAGTAACAATCCTATTAAGGTAGTGCACTCGAAAAGGGCTGCTTTATTTTCCCATGAATATTATATGTTGAAGTGCCTTTTTGGTAAATTTTTTCCTGACCAGATTCATATTATCATTTGCTCAAACAGCAAAACAGCTTACCGTAGGTACTTTTTACAGGTCTACAATTTCTACAAAATTTTACGCTATTTAGTAAAACAAAAAACTGTTCAATGTTCACCTGTCCATAACTATTATATCTCCAATCGTTAGTAAGAAATAGAGTAGCAGTGAAACTTTCTTTATCACAACCTTTTATCTCTGTTGGAGATTTAGGATCCAATGAGTGCAACAATTCAGCATAAGCATCCACTAGATGAACCTACCGCACGGCAAAAGAGAATATTTTAGAGAGGAAAAGTAAATGTTCTATTAAATTGAGAATAGCCTGGGAACTCTATCCCTCGAAAGTATTGAAGTTTGCTTTCTTAGCAAGGACCAGGGTGACTAAATCTTGCTTTTACTTGTATGTGTAGAGCTTCCAATATATATTAAGCAAATGCAACATCTTTGAAGTGTCTTCAGAATCTATGAAGACTGCAGACTCTTCAATGGGTTGGGACAATACAAACACTTATAACTTTGAAAAAAAATTGTCACTTTTAAGAGGAGGGATCGGATTTAAACTGAACTAAATATTTTTAGCAATGATTGCCAGTAATGGAATAATGATGATGACAAATTAAGTTGGAAATTTTGTCTAATGTCACTGAAGATTCTTACCTCTTTATTAATAGATTTTTCAATCAATGATTTTGCATCTTTATAAACAGCAAAATTGACAAAATCAGTTTTATTCGCCATCACTTTGAAAGGTGTAAGACCATATTGCATGCTTTCTTCAAAGTTCTGGAAGCAATAAAATGTATTGTTTTAACATTGGATAAGGAGTCATTTCAATCTGTTCGAAAAATAACACATGAAATTATACTTTCTGATGAAGAACTAACTAGTGTTAGCAAGAATATATTTTAAGCACATAACTTTGAGGATTTTTGGAATATTTTTTATTAGAAATTGCTGTAGACAAAGTCAGAAACAGTATCCAAGCCAACCAACGACATACCTACAAATGCGGCAATGTGCTTCATAAAATACAAAATTAGCAATTGGACATAAACGAAAAAATCATATGCGAAACTAGTATAGTACAGTAAATGATTCTGTCCTGAAACATTATGAATTGTCTCACATTGCTGCTTCCTTTTATTCAATTCTTACGAGATGTAGGAGAATGTTTTGGGAATCCCAATACTTGCTTCTATTTACAAAATTAATTAATAGCTATAAACTATAATTAAGAATGTTATTTTCAAACTTCTTGTTATAGTTTGTTTCAAAGTTGTTGCTGCCAAAAATTACCCTAAAATTTCGGAATGAGTGAGTTTAGAAATATAAGTACTGCATATAGCGTATTTGTTTAAAAAAATACCTTATGTAAAAATTCTATTTTCTTCATATTAGGGTACAGAAAATATGAATGCAGCATGAAAATTTTGTCCACAGGTATCATTTCATCAAATAAAAATATTGATTTTCCATTTTCAATATTCCAGGTGTGAGATAGATGAGGTTTTGATTCAACCTGATACTGTTTAAATTGGAAGTAAAAATAACATTAAAATGCATGACAAATTTACATAAATGCTACAAGTGCCAAAAGCTCCCGACTGCGAACCCTTAATCCTAAATGATACTAATGAGACAATTCAGAATTCAAGTTCTATTGTGATTGAAAGTTAGAGCTAGACTATTTCCTAGGTTTGTTGGGAATAAATTCATGCATGCACTGCTATTCGATATTGCACACGCATATCGTCTATAGCCTATAATTATACAGTATAGCCTAGTTTGTGGTTGCATGGATGTTCAAAAGAAATCTAATAATTAAAAGTGGCAGAATATTCTCATTCAAGACTAATTAAGTAAACATTATTGCTCGGGTTAGGATGAGTAGGCTATACACTGTACTCTAAACTTCAAGAGACCAATGTCTTCGTGTAAACAGTTACTTTTACACTTTAGGTTCACTAGTTTATGTGGTGTGTGACAAGATACCTACATGCAGCCTAAAAACTTGAAAAAACACAGAAGAATATACTGACCTCTCTCGATTCAACATTGCAGAACAGAGCAGATGTTAGTAAAGCCGCTAGTATTATAGTAAAACGCATCTTGAGAATCAATGTAAACTGTGAATATGATATAGCCTATGCCGTAGACAAACAGCACAGGAAAAGAGCTTAGTCTATATTAACAGTCCCACAGACCACTTTTTCACGCTGCACGTAATCTGCGATGTTCCGCGTCGGAGACAGGACTCGGTTCGAGACAGGATTCGGTTGACTGGACGCAGTGAAGGCACTGATCCAAAAAGAAAACGGGAAAGTGCGATAGTGGCAGTTGTTAATGATTTTCAATTTTTCATCATTTTCATGAACCACAAGTCATTTTTCGCTTTTTATAGAGGTAAAATAAAGAGAACAAAAAAAAATCAGTTGTAACCAAGTTTATACAAATTTACAAAAGGCGAAAATCTATTAACTATTTTGAAATACATGGACATAGTTTATTGCGACGACACAAAAGGCGATCCAAATAAAGTGAACAACATTGCCTGCTGCAAATTCGGAGGTGGTATTTTTCAAAAAGCCATAATTTCGGTTAAAACATATTTTGATGATATAATTTGGTTGTAAAATGCAGAGGAAATGATTTTGGCGCCGAAATCGTGCAATAAATGCGCGATTTCATTTCAACTCTTGATGATATATGATGCTTGGGACACACCAATATTTGGTATTCGGGGTAGGGTCGTCCCTCCGCTTCCGTCACCAGTGTATGTATAAGGGGAAAGCCGAGATGGACGAGATGAAAAGCTGAAACGATACGGCTTAACATTACAACGAACCACGACTATCCTGCAAATAGTGTGCCCAGTTAGCCCAATCGGTAAAGCGTTGGGTATACGCTTCGAGCTACGCAACTAACATCCTGGGTTCGAACTCCAATGAGGAATGATTATATGCACGAGGTCTGCTGGATGCCTCGTCGGTGCGCTAGGTTCACGTGTCTACGCACAGGAAAAATGAGTGAAGAGTTGAAGACTTAAACGAAAATGTCCAGGCGCAGGGAAAATGAGTAAAAAGTTAAACGAAAATGTCCATGCGCAGGAAAAATGAGTAAAAGGTTGAGTTAAAACCTCCACGCCCGATTCGGAACTGGTGTCTGCGCGAGAGGCCGTGGTTCGCCATACGTTTAAGCTGTATTCTTAGGTTTGCTCTCCCGCAGGATAAAAATGAAATCCTACACTACCTACCCTAAGTCGGGGATGAGGCTTTTGACTAACCTTCAAATTTTTCTGTGGGTAGACATGGATAGTGGAGAAAGCTGAACCAACGTGTGCCGGCGATGTGTCCTGCAATCCTCTCGCATATAATCATCCCGGATGAAATTAGAACACAGGACGTTGGTGATGTGCAATAAGGTCATGGAATATCGGAAATATCAGATGGAAAAAAAATCACCGTCTGAAGTTTTTGAATTAGCATAGGACACTGTATTTAGGCCTTTTAAGTCTACAAAGCTCAATATTCCAATAGCCAATAAACATACTGTCTGGTGTGGAAAGGTGCGACTATATATATTTTTTACAATCACGGGAATATTCAGCATGGATTAACAGAAATTGTATTTTGTAAAGCACAAGTCACAGGTTGATCGCGCTTCGAGGGCGCGATCCATCAGTGATCCAGGCTTAGCAAAACTTTTATGAATAAAATTTATGTGATTAGGAAGTCATTGTTGGATCGCACTGCTGAGGTGCGGTTTGTTTCTGACCTACGCTTAACAAAATAAAATTTCTGAATGAATTTTGCGAGTTAAACTTAGGGAATTTTCTCTTGCCAGAAAATATTGTCTAGTCAAGAAAGAGTCACGGAGTCATCACATTTTGTCAAATTGTGCACTTCGATATGTAGAACAAGTTAATATTTGCAGTTTCTTTATTTTATTACAATATTCCAGGCTATTGATTGCAATTAATACTCATACTAGATACATAAATGCTTAAATAAAGCACAATACAAGTTAACCACGAGCGAAGTAATTGGACATCATTCATGATTAAATCACAAAATTAATCTTAGCGGTTATGGTGAACACGCTTCCACGAAGCGCTTCACCAGTGGCCTAAATCAGACGTAGCAAAAAGCATATTGTTGTTGTATCCGTAACTTGAGATATTTACTAGGACAGCAATGTACATAAAGTAGTAATGCATTTTTGGAGCATTGTTATCGACTCAAAATTGGCTAACTCATTACTTTGTAAAATTCGTTTTATTGTTAATTTTTAATGCAAATTTTTTTATTAAAATATTTTTGTGGCATTTTTCCAAAACTCTTGAGTCGGTCGTTCTCGTTAAGGCCATCATTTCAAGTATCGTCGGTATAGATATATTCCCTACATATAATGTGATAAAATAACTAAAAAATTTTGCGAGTAACCTGACTACCCTCATCAAAATATAGGATATAAAAAGTAAAGTGAAATAAAACTAACAAAAAGAAGCGGCATAAAAGCAAATCAACACAATGCATAATATAGATCACAATAATGAAGCACAATAATTTGTATAATTGAAACAATTTTTTTCATTTCACATATCGAATTTATAAATTTGATGACACGCGGTTACAAAATATAATAAGAGATTATGCCTTACAACCGGGCAGAAATATTCTGCTTGAACATATTTTGTCAAGTATGAGTCACAGATGGATCGCGCTATCGCGCTACATAGAAAAATTCCATGATTGCAAGATGCTAATAAATCACAAAAAAGGGGCTTTACAAAACCTCATTCGAACGGGAAATATTTTCATTTGTCCTAGACACATTTTGAGCAAACTAGTGAGGCGTACCACATGCCTGAAAATTCAGGAGTTTGAGTATTTCAATTTATCTCTCGATGCGGCGCTATGTTATGTTTCGATCGTCTAGGTCACGGTACATGAAGCTTTTTTGTACATACCAGAATCGTCTTGCATATGAGTCAATTTTTTAGGCCATGCATTTGGTGTCCACCTTCAGTTCGTACTGGATAAAAGTCTTATTTTGATTGGGTGATCCTATATGAGCAAATTTTTGATATTCTCCGATATTCAAGTATTCACCATTTTATGCTTTGGGGTAGCCTATGCGAAAATCATGTATGCATGCTGATGAGTTTAATAATGGGTTGAATAATTTCCAAACAAAGAAAAATTTTTATTCTTTATTCGAAATATTGGGAAAGATTCGGAAATTCCTAGCGCAGCGGTGTGCGTACGAATATGATTCGGAAAACCGAACAATTGTTGATCATTATTCGTTGTAGTTTCAGCAGCTCAGGATGTTGTGTTTTCAACATCATAAATCGATTTAATCTTTGACGAATCGATATCTTTAATGACTTTTGTTTCCGAAATCGACTCATTTGTTTTATCTTGCAGACATTTCACATCAGCTTCACCGTTTTCATCTGCAGGAGGAAGACCTAAAATTCTCCGCCGTCTTTCTTCATCCATTTTAGCCTTCTCTGCATCTTTTTGTTCTTCTTCGCTTGTTGCCAACTGAAGTTGCACAATTTTTCTGGAAATTTTCGGACTTGTGTTGTTTATGTTCTCAAAACTAGATACTGCGGACGAAACAGACGTACTGGATGTCATTTTAATCTCTTCAGACGGATTATATTTATGGACGGATTCGTCTAAGACTTGAGTAGTGGATTTTTCGTTATTAGAATTGTTTTGATTGCAAATATTTTCTTCTGTAGTTTGATTGTTGTCTGTGACGTTATCCTTGTTACCACTCAGCCAAGCTTTCCATGACCCGTCTTCTACTCTTTCATTTAATTCGTCGACGTCCTGTAAATTAAGCAATATTATAATAAAAAGTTTGTTGAAAATGAATTTGAGGAAAAAACTATATCCCGGAATTCATCAACTATAAGATATAGCACAATTCTTAAAAACCGTCGGAAGAATTGGCAGAAAGCTTCGATATTTTGCCTCCCTCGATACCCGACAGGAAACTATTTGTAAAAACATATTTTTTATCAAGTATGAGTCAGTGATGGACCGTGTCGATTAGATGCTTGACAAAACAAAATTTGTGATTAGGTAAGAACACTTCAGAAATACTGAAAAATTTGACCGACGATTTTAATTACCTCCGTTATAAAGAAATACCAAATAAGACCTAGGCATACCTCTATCAAAAATAGTAAATTATAGAGCATGAGCCACAGATAGATCGTGCCCCGGTCATCGTGCCATCAGTGATTCATACATGAGAAGACCTATTTGGACAAATATTTAGATTGTTACATACTCCCAGATGGACGTCATCGAGGAAGATTTGGGGAGGAAGAGCTTTCGAATTTCCACATTCCATTCTCATTTGGTTCATGACTGATCTACTGGTAGTGACATCAATCCATGTTGATTCCAGCTTCAAACTTTCTATCAAATTCTTGAGCCGGGACTGATCCCCGCTGATCTGAATGAAAAGATAACTAATTTTGAAACTATATATGTGATATAAATTCTCTGTTTTTCATCAGAACGCAGCTGATGATTTTCAACCCACGCGTTTTGCCATATCAGTGTTTTTTCCTCGAATTTTCACAAGCTTGTCATTTTTGTTTAAAAAATAAATACTGATTTCCCCGTACTTTCAAAGAATTCGAGACAAAAATTTGGATCACTGCATTGCTTTGAATTTTGACTTACTTATGCAGAGGCCTTTTCAAAACGTCAATATATGGAAGGGGAATATTAAGAATACTGTTCCGCTTCACGTTAAAAAAACAGTTATGCTGAGAAGTAGGGATTTTTCAAACATTAGTTAAATCTTATACAAAATTTCAGATTGTATTTTCACACACTTATGTGAAGAAAATATATATTTTTTCCAAACATGTGTAGAATTTTAGACAATACTTCGGACTTCTAAATGATTCTGAAAGTATTTTATTCAAACCTAGCATACCTCGGAATTTGTCATTTTTGGGTTGCGTTGAAAGTTATAAACAATATTTTGTAACTGTAAAACAAGTATAATACCGAGTGTGACAGCCTAGTATTTGCGTGGCATTGATATATGAATTAAAACAGACATTTTAGTCAAAAAGGCATGATCCAATCAGAAAATTTATTTTGTCAAGCACGAACCACTGGTCGATCGAGCCCCGATGGTGCAATTCTTATCAGTACATATGAAAATATGTTATGAGAAAATATTTCTGACGAGGACTGACGAGATTTTCATATTCCCAAGTCTCACATATCTGACAAATTATTGCACAAAGTCCCAAGAGAAATATTGGATTTTCCTTAGTGCCAAATTGATAGTACAAACTCAGATACAACAATGCCTTTAAAAACTTTCCTATTATAGTATGAATTTCGAAAGAGGGAGAGAGAGAGGAAAAATTATTATGCGTGAAATTCTTAATGGTTTTATTAAAACGTTTTCGTGTTTATTTGAAAATAATGGAATAGATTGAATCCTCAGTTCGAATACTAAGGTCGCAGTGGTTATCGAGGTTCTGGTGGCCACGGGAAATCATTCAAGTCTTCAGAGGAATGATTATCCTGGCTTAATGGTCTGGCTCTGTGCAAATAATACATCAACTAACGGGGTCGCAGTGTTGTAGTCATATACACGTTTTTGGTGATTGTTCATTGTGACGGTCGGGTTCGAGTCCCGGCGAGTCGAGCTCGTTAATCCATGCTCATCACTCAGCCCATGGTGTATTAACTTTGGTGGGCTAAACCAAAACGGAAAAATTATATCTTTCCTACAACATAAACCGAACAGAATCTTGGTCAGGGTACACTCCAAGGACTCGCGTATCTTTGCGTCAACGTACAACCCTCGCCCGTAACAATGACGCTGAAAGCTAGCCACATTCAGAGGCAAACTAGTGATTTTATGATGATTTGGTGCTTGAGAAACACTTGACTGGTATTAAACACCGGGTTGAATCTACTTGACATGGCTGTGGGCGATTAACAATCTGAATACGACTGTATTCATATTAAGATCTATCAAGCAAGAACAGATAATAAATCACGCCATTACCGCGTGATTTATTGCTGGTTCGTGCTTGACAGAGCATTACAAACGGTTGCTATGGCAACTGGTTATTATTTGATTTCTTGCCTAAACCAGTGACGCACAAACAAAACAATTCGACTACAAATTACGAGTGCGACCGGAAGAATTATATCACTGAAATAGCAGCTATATCCGGTCATTTATTGCTTAAGGTTGCTTGAGAATTAACACGATCTTGATTGCCAAAAACTGATATTTAGATTCTGTATTTACACATATGTTATTACATAGGACTGGTACAAAACATTTTGGTAAAAAGCAGTTGCCCCAATATAGTAATCCGAGTGTCATAAAAAAAAGATTGAAAAGAAGCAAAAATAGTAGTAGACGCCGATGGTTTTACCGGTATTTGTCTTTACCGGTATCTGTGGCCACTCATTCCTAACTGTCTTAAGATGCCTCTTCGGTTTAACCCCCCCCCCCCAAAAAAAAAAAAACAAACACATTTGTTGTTCAAATTCGAGCAACACTGATCAAGAACGAACGTCAACAACGAATAGCTGTGTATGGACTTGACATCTGGGCCTAATAAAATTACCAAAAATTTATCATAAAAACTCACCAAGTAGCCAAATAATTCTAAAATGCTTGCTTTCTGGGCCAGACAACGACAGCACTTCACATACGCGACGCATCAAGAATTAGAAACACAACGAATTTTATTAAAATGCTTATAATCGATTCGAATTAACATTGATTCGAAATTCTAAACTAACATACATGGTGGCCATTGCTCGTCACATTCGGATACTACTTTCAAAATTAGCTTGGAATGGATATTTACAACGCAATCTGGGACGGTGGAGTTCCATTATCCCTGTCTCACATATATCCTGTATATTTTTTCGCGTTTCATTGGCAAAGATGTTATTTATCATTTCTATAATCCAAATTTTCTCGCCGAATACGAATTAAATCTTGAAATTTGAATTAGTATGTGTTTTTATCGATATTCGCAAACAAAAATTAATAAAATCAAAATTTCCCTTGAGCAGGAATATTCTTTGCTCAGAATTTTTTGCTTCGATATTAAATTTATAGCGGGATGTCAGGGTAAACAAGTATAACAGTGCTGAAAATGATACGTTTTTACAAAATGTCCAATAAAATAAAACTATTTACCTTTCTGTTACCGGTAACACTTGCCCAGTAAACTCGAATAACCATTTTGATGCTTCTGTTTGCTGCAGTAACTTTATAAGTTATTGTTTTCTAGGTTTAAAAAGATTCGAATAAATTGTTAATTAAAATAAGGATTTGGGTATGGCCATTGCGAGAACGCCTTAAACTGAATTGACAGGTAAAAAACGCTTCCCGAAATCCCCTACTATTTTTTTAAATTTTAGATCATTATCGTGTTATGCGTTGAATATTAATTGGAGTGGGTTGGGGTCTCTGGTACTAGGAAAGAAATATGAAACCCGGTACACTGTATGTTGTTGAAAAAATTTTTATTGACGATAGAAAAACTTATCATATATCCACTTTTGAATGTGTCATGATACATTTGTCGAAACTTTTTGAAATTTCAGTCCCAAATTCAAATTTGGATTTTTGGTTATAAATTCTGCATGCATTCCCTCATTGTAGGCCATTCAGACAATCCTACAATAGACAAGCAAATCTGACAAGCGAGTCTGCACTTCTTAAAGCATAACTTTGTTCAAAGTAACTGAAACTCTTTTATCAGTTAATTAGATAGGAACCGAAAAGTGTAGTTACATTGAAATGTACTGAAAAGGATCGACAACTCCAAAACACGCTGAAAACATCTCCGAGCTGTGCCTTAGCAAAGCTGTATACCACATGTTAAATACCACAACTGGATCTCACACTGAATACTGCAAAATATTACGTACATATTCAGTCGGTGAGTAGGCTTATTAATACAAACTGAATGACACATTCGTTAAATATTAACTCGACTCTAGTTAGATATCTCGCACTCCATTAATATGTACTCCACGGCAAACTTCAACTCGAACAAGCTTGGGGTATAGATAGTCGTCTTTCGGGCGCGATTCATCTGTAGCCCAATCTTGTCCGAGTTTAGTTTCCGCTTCCCGGGTCAAAGTTTACATTGCATATATCTCGAACAACGCCCTATTATATCTGCCCAGGCATTGTTGCCTAAGTAATGTTGCATTTCAAGTACTTATACAAGTACTGTTTGTACTAACAAGGCCAGTTATTCTTACTAAGCCAAGTTATTTATCAAAAGTTGACATTTATGAGCTTTTTCATAAATAAGAAATGATAAATTACAGTTGTTCCATTTCAATAGTGACATTCACGCTCGATCGCTCGCATTTTTTAAGTTGCAGCTATAAGTTAGAGATAATAAATAAGCTAAGTCATGTATCGACTACCTAACTTTTTTCGGATTTTAGAATTATTTGTTATCTCAATCGGAAAACTTTCGTCTGAACATGTTTTGTTAAGTATCAGTCACTGATTGATCGCGCCGCCAACTAGCGATCCATCTGCGGCTCATGCTTGATAAAAATATTATTTCTGATTAGGAGGGTTTGTTCCTGAACCTATCTCGTGCCCAACAACCCTGGGCACGGGCCTTTATAGAGGCTATGTATCTATATATATTTTGTATCATCGATACCGACGAATTTCCTGAGGAGAGCAAGCTCGATGTTGAAACAGACAATACGATCGCGCTTAACAGGCCGAGCCAACGAGCCAGGCTATGGACTGATTAACTCGACGCCAATTTCCATCAGCTAAACATATGTGTCCACAGGAGGTGATGGGCGGATGCAGATTTTATTTTTATCGTTCCAGGTGGGTGAAAACAAAATCGGTTTGACGAGGGATAAGATATTCGACTTTCAAAAAAGTAAATCGCTTCGACGCGCCAAAAACATTCTTCTGGTAAATACATGACGACTGCAATCCCCAAAATATATGAATCGTACTATATTTATATTCTTTCCTCTTATAGAATTGCAATGTTAAATGATTTCCATGCCTTTCTTTCTCAAAGCTGAGGCTAAGTCTTGCTTCTCCAACAACTTTAACTTGATCTTTTCCCACCAGGCCATGTGCACCTCTCTCACTAAATCAGACTATAGCCAATATATCCCGCTGCTTAACCAAGCACCTTCCCACTACTACATAGGTCTACGCCAGATCGCAAACTCGCCCATTTATCGAAAATCAATAAACGTCTGAATTATACTAAATATTATTTCCACTCGATTGCCTGGTCGAGTAATGTAATGAAATTTCTCTCGCTCTTTTCAATTTCAAGAGTTTAAAATTCCAATTCTGTTTGATACTAAAGTTTCACTTAGTCTACTTCGTTCTAAAATTATCTGCAGCTTGGTCAAACATTGTTTACTGCCACAAAATACTGTAGATACCAAATATACCACACCAGAAATTCCAACTATTAAATTGTAGAATAAATCTTGAATTTGGTGACTTTAAACACTCCATATCACCCAGTTTTACCCACGTTAGCAGGCATTCGCGACGGATTTTATGTTCAAATCACTTCTTATATCAGTTCCGTATTGAGCGCGGGGGTAATTGGTTACGCCTGAACGAATTTCTATTGTTTGTGTTTTCATACGAGGCGGGGTTGAATTTTACGCGAGTAGCGGGATATACTTCCCATTGCCTATTTCGTCATTGCGTATTCCGACGCAACATCGTCATTTTCGTCACAGAATTTCTCCATAACCAAGCTATAAATATAACAGATCACACAATTTAAACGAACTATGCCCATTTCAAACGTCAATCGAATGTCACTTGGTACATATTTATCAAAGTATATTTCGAAGTCATTGTTGCCAAATAGAGATGCATCGAAGTTGCTTCGAAATATATTTAAATATGTATTAAGAGGCATTCGATTGACTTCAGAATGTAAAATCTTGAAGTTTACATCCTGGAAATAAATATATAGGGTGCCAATGGTCTATATATACAAATTTGTTTTCCAGATTATAAGCTTCAAGAATTGACATTCTTCCGGATCTCGATCGCTTATCAACCTAAAAATGAATGTACAAATCTCTCCGTAGTCTATCTATATACCATAAATGTTGAACCGAAAACAAGCATGCCCCACAATAATCATTTTAATTGTACTGGGAATTCTAAACAAATTTCAAATTTCACTATTCTCACAATGGTATTTTCACAGGAAACGCAAATCTCCGTATTACGTCAAGTAAATTATTTTCGCTCGGATCACTAACTTTTGCAATAGGAAATCTGGCCGGAATTGGCTCATTACCTATCTTTGATATTTGCTTAGATTTAGGAAATCACAACTTCAAATCTCCGTCTTAGTAATATAATCTCTTTCACGCGAATTCCACTCAGCTTTATCAATTTATTTAATAGTGGAGTTCATACTATTTTATAGGGTAAGAGTAGAGGATTATTATGGATTATTCGTGTTTTGAATTCCTAACACCGTTTGGAATTTCGAAAACGTATTTCACTCCCTACAACGTCGTTATTATTGTTATATGTTATTATTATCTTTATTCGAAAAGTAAACACAATGTATTATGCGGAGATGCTCTGTTGAATCGAAATAAATGCCAAGTATGGATGACTGTTAGCTTGTGTTGCCATACATGCATGACTTGCGATTGGTGGAATAGACTATCGGAAAGCGTGGCTGTTTGTATTATTACAAATGGCGATATAAAGCTCAACTTTGTATTTTTCAAATGTACCTTTAGAACATTTTATAATCGAGCTCCTTTTGCAATATGAAACAAAATTAAATTTTCAGCTCAGTAGTTCTTATCTCTCATCGAATCTGTTGATAACAATTGATAATGCGCAAAGCAATATCAATCAAAATGACTATAATGCTTCTGAAAACAGCTCAGAGAATAGTTGAAGTATATTAATAATTATAGTTATTACGGTGTGTCAATGATTGGAAGGTTCTTAGGAGAAAAAGTAACGTTGGTATCTGACAATTTTGGTAGACTCCCCGGAATTTGTTAAAGCAGATACAAATATATCGATGTTTCTTTGTCAAAAAGAATATCTTCTCCGGTCTTTTACGTAGGCTACATTTCAGTCTACTAAACTTAAAATTGCTTTACTTCACTCAATCTCTATGACATTGCTGGATTGAACAAACATTTAAAAGCTGAGAGCGACCAAATAAATAGTCAAAACATATGTGTCTTCATGATGCAAATTCGAGGCACTGAACTATAAAAGGCGAGAACTTTTTATTTATACCCTTTTTTCAGAGCATTCGGCACAAGCGTTCAACAAATACCTTTTATGAAGCCTGTTTCACATATAAACCGCGGATGATCGGCGCGTTCCATCAGCGACCCATACTTAACAAAACATCTCTCGGTCAATATTTTTCTCTCTGTTACATCTGTTAGCCCTGTCACTGCATTTTTAAGTCCAATGTTGACTTTCTTGTATAAAGCCATTCCTGATAACAAGTAACTTTAGCTTATAATAATATCCCTCTATCCTCGCATAGAACAACATAAACCGCTTTACTCCGTCATATGAATAATTTAGCATAACGCGGTATTATCGCGTCTGCAATCTTGTTTTATCAAGCTTGGGCCATTGAAAATATTTTATTACAGATATTTTTAAAATCGATTGTACGCCCGTCACAAACCATCGAACTGAAATTAAATGAAAACAATTGCGGTATCATTTATCGCGTGCCCTCAAGCCAACAGGCTTATTGGCCTCAAGTGCATCAATAAATGACCTAATAGAAAAAAAACAAACATCAGTGATAGTGATTCAATTGTAGCATTTAAAATTATATTATAAATTGCTGCGAGCGTCAGAATAATTCAAAAGTAATTCGAACCAGTCGATTCGGGCTGGTCAGGGGATTGATTTGTCAAAATAGCATTGATTAGGATTCGAATTGCAGTCAGAAAAATGTGCAAACATTTTTTGTGAAGTATGGTGGGTGGCTGAGGCATGGTCCATCAGTGGCTTATGCTTAGTAAAATAAAACATCTCGTTAGGATGTGTTTCATATATTTTTAATAGAAACTTCTAATTACCTGTTTTGTTCTTTTATAGATTCACCTTCAATGCCATAATTAACAAATTTATTGAGTGAATTCACAGAAAACGGCAATAACAACCCTTTAATCAGAATATTTTCGAAACTTCGGATGGACCGCACTGACACAGACCGCTATATGTGAGAATTTTTTTCCACGACACAACTATGAATTCATAACCTTCCCGCGGTATTCTCATATTCTTCCATGCCTTTAAAACTCTTTTATCGATAAAGATGCCTCAGTTTCCCTTCTTGTATTTATATCTATTTGCATACTGGTGGCATCAAGAGGCTTCCACATGATGATGATATGTCTCTTGCAACCTTACTCTGAGAGAATTTCAATGAAAATACAAAATATGGGAATATCACGCAATGGATGAAATATACAAAAACAGGGGTTAAAATTCTTCCCTCAAGAAGGTCCTATTTACATGGCTGTGGATAAAGTATTTTCGGAAGATGACTTGATAACCACAATCACATTTGTTTGACATTATTTGACAGAAATGAGTATTTTCAATGTTTGGCCAACAAAGATCTAATTAAACTTGTTTAATTACACTAATTTAAGATGGCGCCTCTGTGAAATTATGGGAAGTTTGTTTTTGTCGTATATCACTCACAGATGAAGCGCGCTTACGCAAATTAGGTTCTGTCTAGCGATCACCTCGATAAGTTATCAAATCACACCATTCTGAATCGAATTTTTTAAAGGTCCCCATTTTTAAAGGTCTTCATTTACATGACTGAGGATAAAGCAGTGGATAAACTGTTTTCAGAAGATGACTTGATAACCACAATCACATTTGTTTGACATTATTTGACAGAAATGAGTATTTTCAATGTTTGGCCAACAAAGATCTAATTAAACTTGTTTAATTACACTAATTTAAGATGACGCTTCTGCAAAATTATGGGAAGTTTGTTTTTGTCGTATATCAATCACAGATGAAGCGCGCTTACGCAAATTAGGTTCTGTCTAGCGATCACCTCGATTAAGTTATCAAATTACACCATTCTGAATCGAATTTTTTAAATTTTCAAATATGCTTCCATTTTAAACATTAATGTGAATATTGATCAATTAGGCAATTTTTTCTATAGTATATCAATTAATGACCACTTAATTTGAATATAGCATTCCCATTTCTACCCCTGTTACTAATCAGAAATTTTGTTTTTTCAAGCATGAGCCACCGACGGACCGCGTCTTGTCGACGCGATCCATCAGTGACCCATGCTACAAATAACGATGGAAATGTTTTTTCCGGTTGGATTTGCATTACCCTATTCAAGCAATGATTATTGTCGAACGTTTAGGCTTTTAATAATTTGTGATTATGCTTAAATGCAGAGGAAATGCGCCGCTGAGATGCCGTTTAGAACGCACTAATTGGTCAATTTTAAAACCGGTGTGTAATGGATCTTTTCAAACTCAGTCAATCTATTCTATACCGTATATAATAAGATCGCACTCAAGTGTTGCCTAATTACGTATCACAAATCTCTGATGTTTAAGTGCATGGCGCCAAACAAAGGAAATCTTTACACGTTATGTGCTTCAATCGAAATCATTTTTCCTTGTTTCGTTTCAATAACTAAAGTATTGAGGGTGACATTTGGCAACATGTGGCCACTATAAATCGCTGGTAAATTGTAGAGTAGACATAATAATTGAGTGGAATGTGTATGATTGACAGGTATAGTAGAGGGAGGTTTCCGCACTTCCTCCATTTTACGGCAATAATCTGAATAATTTAAAATTGAGCCCATATTGAGTATTCGGTCCACCCAGAAGCAACAATTCATACATGTGGTGGTGGATGGGGGGTGGAGTTGAAATATGATATGACTTTAGATAAGAAATACTGCTCTCAACGCTCCCAACTTCTAACATTTGTCTTTTTTCATATATTAGTGATATATTGGTGTTTGTTGGTTGGTTTTCATGTGATACTTTGAAATCATACTTAATAAAACGTTATGTGTGTGATGCGATTACAGGAAAAAAGGCTTGATATTCAAGTGTCGTGTTCAAGTCGATAATATTATAATTCATTAATGGTGGTGGTGACTTGAATACCTCTTTCTAAGTTTCAGATAATAATTAAATTGTCTTTTTGATCCAAAAAAAAAAAAAAAAACGCTTTGTTGTTTATGGGCTGTATGATTCTATCCACAGCGATGCATAGCGATATATTTCATAAAGTTGGGTCTACACATAATCAGTATAATCAAGGTGTGATTTCTATCACCCAAACTAAAAATTTTTGGCGAATTATGAGTCACTGATGGATCGCGCCGACGAGGCGCGGTCTATCTGTGGCCTCTCTCTTGACAAAATAAAATTTCTATTGCAATTGACTTTATTGCGAAACTTTCGCGCGTGGACTACCAACTAAAACAAGTCCAATTCACGGAACATTGACTGGCACAATAGCGTCAAATCAGTGGGCTTTCCTTCTGCAAAGTGGATTAAGACATCAACTGAAAACGACTACTAGAAAAATCCCTCAGCCATTCCCCAACTATTAGTGCTTTACCACCTATGGTTCATGTATGACTGAATAATAAAATTTGAATCTTAATTGAAACATATGGTCGAAAATCTCATTGCTATTGACATGTGTGTGGTAGGCTTCAAATCGCTATTCACAGGAAGTCATTTGTCTATTGTGAGTCTTGGAACCATGAGACCTCATAGTAAGAATTTTAGAGGGAAGGTTAGACATAGGCTAATTATGATAAATAGTCGATAGTGTAGTAATGAATTGTACTGCACATACCTTTTTGTATGCAAGTTTCTGAGTGAAATGCCTTTAAACAGGCATATTTTCGTTGCTCTTGCGACTGAAGTGCTTAAGCTAGCGCGCACACTTTGATTTATATTCGTAGCGTAATGTTGTGTGGACATAAATACAATCGAAGGGTCGATCGGTTGAAGTAAGATAGAATTTTACTTCAGTCCTACGGGGAGAAGGTAAATTAAAACGAATTTATCACAAAACTTTGTAAAGTATTACTAGGTAACCTAGCTACACTTTCAAAGCTAGGTATTATACCTTAATTGAAAACCAGGTAAACTAGGTAATTGTCGTTTGGCTACATTTAAGGCATGTTTAAGGAATTTAAAGTTTAAAATCTTCAAATAATCTATTTTGAAAGCATATTTTATGGTGCAAATATGATTTACATCGTTTATTGTACTGAGCACCTACTTGAAAACTAGCTAGATTTACATACTTTACCCAGTAAAATTTAATAGGTAAAATTTGAAACAGAAAAACCTCTAAAAGTAAAACTGGGTAAGTTACATATTCTTGAAACTAGATAAAAGTACTTTTAAATGAAACTCCGATAAACTAAATATACTAGGTAAACTAGGTTTATTTACCTAGAATTGCCAACACTACCCTGCCCTTCTCATGTAGAAACCAGTTTCAGGTCGGGGGTCGAAATTTTTGTCTAACGGATTTAACGTTTATTGCGCATGAACATGGTTGTAATTGACGAGTGAAGCCTTAACTGGCGTCAGCGCAACTATTACCCGTATATGCGCCTGGGATGTGAGCCAATGACGATTAGAGATGCGTGGTTCGAAGCGCTTACTTAACGCCCTCACCGTTTTACCTAGGTAACTGGATTTGATGCAGCTATGTCGGGAGGTCATGGGCTTAGGAAAACAGGCGCGTGAGCCGAGGTAGCACGCTTTGTTGTTCCGTACACCAAACACGTTTTATTGAACGCCATTGAAATTTTCCAAATTATCAATGGAAGTTTATTGTACACATGGGTTATCAAGCGTAGAAAACGGAGGATTTGAAAGCTAAGATCAAAGCGCGAAACATCGGTGACTCATGCTCAACATAATTGAATGTTAGATCGGGTGATAAACTTCGACTGGATTACAGTGAGCATGACCCTATACCAGCAGGCAAACAGGCTTGACCTTTTCTACTTGAGTTATTAAAGTGGTGGATTGATTGGTGGACATAGACAAACGTGCTCGCCCAACTTGAAAACCTGCGATGCAATGAGTTATTGACCACGCGGGATTTTTTTTATAGCAACTCCTGGGAGTGGATAACCCTGATCAAGGCCCTGTACCATCGGCCACTTATAGACGGACATAGTTGTTGGAAAGCTATGATATCTGGCTCGAATTATAGCCTAACCAAGAAATTATATCTTGATATCAACACGATACCAACTAGGACTATGATGTAACGTTGCTTTGTAACTACACACAACCACTTTTTTGCGTTGATTTCTTTTTGACTGAGGAAATCACAATCATGAATCCCACTTCCCGAAATATAATCTGAAGTCATGCAAATAATACTCAATATTCAATTTTTGTTTTATTATGAAGATAAATCAGCATAATATTGACAATATGGTACGCATAAGTACAATTTTCCGTTTACTCATTCTTGCTTTCGTCTGTTGGAATTTGTGTATCTGTGAGGAAGATACTGAAGCGAATGTGGATGACTCAAGAATAAACGTCCCAACTGTACGACTTAAATCAGGATATGAAAGTAAGTATTTTGAGAACTCCAACTCAATTACCTAAGTAGAAAAGTAATGATGCTAGTACATCTGGCCATTAGAATTTGGCAAAAATAGGGAAAATATCCAGATTTGTTTTTTGTTGATGTCTTAATTTGCAGGTATAATTAATAATACACATGCTGCAAAGACATTTCAATCAATTCGAATAAGATTTATTTTAATGACTTCTCTGCCTTCTCTGACCTTAAAACAAATATGTAATGCTCTAATAATATTCTAGTTGCATTATTTCACCGTTTGTCACAATCATTAGCTACAAATTCGTAAAAGGGGAAAAGGGTCAATAATTGCCGAGAAATAATTTGACGCCAACGTGGGTACCACAGCCAATATGCTTATAATTTCCATAGTCCATTTAAAAAAATGATAATCACTATATTATTGGAAATAACCATAATAAAAACAGAAGGCGCTGAAAATATTGATAATTGCTTGTAGAGCACTCCTGAGGCCACTGTAATGTTTTTTGATCAAGGAGAAGTTTTGTATGATGGAGGCATGAAACTAAATACGCCGATGATCATACTTTAAAAACTTTTAACGCTTAGCCGAATTATTGAACAAAAGCCAAACATGAGAAATACAAAAGGATAATTCGAGAGGGAACAATAAATTAACAGTATACTCTTGTCTGCATCTCAACTAAAGACAGAAAGAAGTACCTAAAAATGACCGACTATCGAAGTTGACGATAAAGAACTAATACAAATGTAGCTAACAACTGCCCTCTATGTATAATATTTCTCACGCGAAACTAAACACATGTAGTAAAATTCATTTATTGACTATAGATATAGAACATGGATTCACAAGCACATGTGTCCGTGAATCCGTTTTGAAATATGTGGAGAGATGTGGCACAGTACAGCCAGAGAAAAACCAATCATATGAAATTACAAATCTGGTTGCCGCGATATATTCATTCATAAAATAATTTTCTTGTGTGTATACCACAGTCTTTTGCGACCCTATCCATCAGAAATAAATCTTTATTGATAGGCCACTATGTTTCAAGAAGCAATATTCTGACTAGGTATTATTATGGAAAAAGCCAAGTCAGAAAAAAACTATCACTTGTTTTTCATCCGCTTCAATAGTTTTTATTTTTGTTTGGCACAATAGTGCCGATATTAGGTTTTGGAACCGGAAAACTTGCAGACAAAACAACAAATGCAACTAGGAAGGCGATTGAGCTTGGATATAGGTACGTTAACATTCTCATTACTCTGCAGGTCCATTGAATTTTGTTAGGCATAAGATACAGATGGACTATTCCTTGTCGCCGTAATCCATGCCCCAAATGACGCTGGTGATTGTCTGGAAGCACATCAGGCATAACATTCCAAAATAAAAAAAAAAAAACTTCGAGTATATTTGCCCATTCATGTTATATTATATTTAAATTATTGAGCACTTGGTTAACTAGAGTTTTTTCTGTTCTACAGCATTTAACCTCTCTCGTCTCATATGTCGTTTAGCGCCCGCGGGTGTCAACATGAGCCTACAGCTGGGCAAAAACGAATTATTTTGAATTCGAATTGGTTTCGAATACTTTTTTCGAATCGAATCACGAATTTGATATAAATAACAAATATTCCATTTTTACTATTCCCGTTCCAACTTGTCATATTCTAATTGTAAAATAAAAATTTTTTTTTTAGTTTCGATTGCGTGTGTTAAAAATGAAAACTTTAGTCCCGCTCCATGCGACCCACGATTGATTCCAACAATTTTCATCATTTTAACGGCCCTAAGATGAGCTCGTGGGAAAAAATATTTTGTTTTGGTGAAATTTGCTGAATCGAATTTACCGGTGAAAAATAAAATTCCAGTGTTATAGGGCATGACGTATCGCGCCGTCGAGCCATATCACAACATCAATATCCCATGAATTATATACTGGTAAAAAAATAAAATTTCAGGTTTATCTTATAAAAAATATTTTATTGTACAGATTGATTGATACTGCGAAATCTTACACGGTTAGATCAAACATACCTACTGAAATGGTCGTAGGTAAACTTATTCAAGACAGTGGAATACCGAGAGAAGATTTCTTCATCGTCACAAAAATATTACCCGAGTGAGTATCTAAGTCGGAACAATTCCGACTAAACATACTTTGTTAAGCATGGGTCTCTGATGGATCGAGTCATCGAGGCACAATCCATCTGTGACCCATGCTTAAAAAATAAAATTATCGAAATAAAAAATTCTCATCAATTTTTTTACTCCCAAGATATTTCACGATGGATGCATGCAGAAAGGCAATTGAAGAATCGTTGAGATTTCTCAGAACAACATACATTGACTTAGTACTGATTCATACTCCGGAATATTTCGCTGAAGAAGGGATAAGCAATATGGAAGGTATTCGAATATTAAAGCAGACATATGATAAGTTTATCATTTCCACCATTTATATTATTTCTGACGCCATTCAAGAGCAAAATGCTATTCTCCTAATATTTTCCCCAACTATTTAATTTTCCTTTACGGTGAATATTTCTAGTCTATTCAAGGGGTGCTTGGACCCTGTCGGTCGTTCATCTTCGGTAATTGAGTGGGGAATATCTATAGCAAAATATTATCAAAACAGTAATTTTAATTGTTTAAATATAGGATATTCTCTAAAATTTATTAAAATTCAAAATCGTTTTAATTTGAATCTATTTATCCTAACAGTCCAACTCTCTTGAAAATTATTTTTTCAGGAACTTATGTCGATGGTTGGAAAAGCCTGGAAGTCCTCGTCGACGAAGGTTTAATCCGCACTATCGGAATCAGTAACTTTTTCAGGGAGGAAATTGTTAAAATAAAAGAAGTTGCAAAACATCCTATCTCAGTTCTTCAAAATTGGTTTGATCCCTACAACCAGGATAAAATGCTTAGAATGGAATGCCAATACATGGGAATCGTATACATGGGATATTCCACCTTGGGTGAGAAAAATTTTAAGAGCGATCCTAAACGAAGCGAACCATCAGTGACTTAAACTTGACACAATATTCCCCTAATTCTCTAATATATTCCTTTAAAGTATGCTATAATTTTTCTGGGTTATTGTTCCGATATGGCCGACAAAACATTGGGCATTTGATGGATTTTTATTTCTAAACCCAATTAAGTTTTTTGTAGTTTTTAAATTTTGAACATAACGAGGGGAGGGTGTTGTACTATGCTTCTGAATATCTGAAAAACTGATATCATTTTCACAATCCGACCATTTTCAATATGACTCAAATTAAAAATTCAAAGCATACGACTAACATCGGGCCTTTAAATTCCCTTAGAAAATACCCAGATTTTTGAATGTTTCTCATTTTTGTCATATATATGATTTCCCTTTTTTCAATTTTTGAAGAATTATCCTAACTCAGAGCAGAATCACGATTTTTCCTCGAAACCGAGAATACATAATTTTTCTTAAATCCAGCGGTAGCAGAATATTTTAAAGCTGAAAAATCCTATTCTCAATCCTTCCTTTCTCCCTCGCCTGTATATTCCTTCCCACCCTTTGCAATTCGATGTCCTAACTACCATACCTTGATTTTCTATCCACCTTCGTACACCTCTGCTTCTTATTCCCCAAACCGACTCCCTTTACTTCGCTTTCCGAATTCCAACCCACCCGTCTCTACCTACCTCATCGTCTTGTTCCCAAACCATCTCGCTCTAATAGGAATATGATGAAACTGACATGTTTATTCCTGATTTGCAAATTAAATATTCTGTTTTCGATTCATTCTTTTGAATGAATATTTCGCTTTTCACTTGACCATTTTTACGACAGCACTCTTATCATGTTGTATATGTGAACCAACTGGTGATTGACACATTTTTCATGTAAATTCTATTATTTGGTTGATAGATCAAACTGCTTTTTGATATTTTTATATAGAAAAGAAAATTTGTCGAACTCACTGAGATTTTTTGGAAAAACATCCCTTTTTTGCCTTTTTCACTTTTTGAGCTAGAAATTGAAATATTCACTCATAAGGTGGTGTATGGCTGGACGACGGTATGAAAAACAATCCAGTTTTGACCGATGACGTCATTGTGGGTATAGCAGCCAAACATAACCGGTCACCAGCTGAAGTTGTTTTGAAATGGGCCATGGATGAGGAAGCGGTTGTTATACCAAGCAGCGTTAGAGAAGATCATTTAATTAATAATCTCGAAAGGTAATTCAATAAAATCTTGAACCTTTGACGAGACTTTTTGTATTTTTTTTCTTCAAATCAATATTTATAACAAATATATTGTTATCGATTCTCAGATGAATCGTAAATTATAGCAATATACTTCCTGGGAAGTATTATATCAAGTATTCAATATGTATTTGGGCTCTCGATTAGTCAGCGGCAAAATTATTTATGTGAAAACACAAAAAATCAGTTCTCTGTTGAGATTGCTCATATTTCAGACGTGTTTGATCGTTGTTCATTAATTTTGGTAGCTATTATTGTTTTTAAGGTCTCTATATATTTCCGGAAAGTTGTTGCGCCGTTACCTCTACGTGTAAATTAATATCATACATTTTTTAAATATATCCATTAATATATTAGCCTCAGTCTCAAGTTGACGGAAGAGGAAATTCAACAAATATCTAGTCTGGATGGAAAACTTGAACCGAAGTACAACGACGATGTTGACTATACTCCTATATCACGGGATCCTATCGATTTTGTTTTCGATAAAATTAAATATTTATTTTCATTCGTTTGGCCGGGATCTCAGAACGCCGGAAAAAACGAACTGTAATTTTGAACTTTTCAACATTTTTTCATTTAAACACAGTGAATAGACTATTTTTGTTTCACTGATATAGAGGCACCGTTTCTACTCCCGTCGACGTATAGGTAGGTTTTGGTTTGAAATTAACTGAAACCCACACATATACACACACGCAAATGACCATCCTTATCAGGAAAGTTCGGCCCAAACATGTTTTGCGCGGGAAGAGTCACTGATGGATCGCGCTTTCAAGGCGAGATCCATCTGTAACTCGGGCTTGACAAAATAAATTTTCTGGGAAAAGATAACCAAACAATTTTGTTCTGCTCTTCAAATGCGTAATTCAAATGTTATGTTGACATTATTAAAGTAGCCAGCCTATCGGTTATTTTGAGCTATGAATTAAATTTTAGTATTGGTATTTGTTGCAAGAACGACTTCGGTATCGGTCTATCCAATGATATCGTTATTTTAACGTACTGTATGTCAATGCCCTTTCTTGAGTTACGTATAGCGCAAACACATAGTTGTTTTGGTGAGTTGATACAACTCTAAAATTCTGAAATACAGATATTTTTATCCAAACATTGGTGCTTAACTGTTTGTATCTTTGAGACGCTTTTTTCAACCATGGAACATAAGCTGAAACATCAGAAACATAAACGAACAGTTAGAATAGGTAGCGCAATCGTTCCAGGGGAATATAATAGACGCAAGATGGAAATTCGGCAAGTTGTTTTTTGGATTGTGGAAACAACAATAGACACATAGTTACGCCGCAAACCATACTTTCCGATTGCTGATATTAGTTTCCTATGAGTTTACGATTGGGAAAATAAAATTTCTGAATAATGGAATCAAAATTCCAAAATTTTGTTTCCAAAGTTCTTCAAATGGGAATTTTCTATCATTTATCACTATCAGAGAAGAAATTACAAAAGTAAAAGGGAGATCTCACAAATTTCGCGATCAAATGAAGTCGCGGTTACGGGTAGCACTGGTACAAAATTATGTTTCTAAATTTACGTGGTCAAAAATTGTTACGATATTTCTTTTTAAAAACGTCAGTTCGGTGGCTTAAAATTGCTATATAGGTGATATGGATTTCCCCGGACATGTCTCCGAATTTTACTGACGAAATAAGCGTCGAGGGTAAACGTGAAAATGTAATGTGCTTTATTGTCCGCGATTGAAAAAATATATATATTAATATGAACCTTTCTTCGAATAATTACAGAAAATCTTTAATAAAACAATGTAAAATTGGAGCCACTCAAGTATATCTCAGATGGTAAATTTCTATTTTTCATCTTGCATGTCATTGGATATATAAATAAGATGCAATATGTATCGTCGGAGTGCTGTCGTAATCATGGTCGGTCATAAAGCTAAATATTCATCAAAAAATAAATTGGTAATTAAACATGCATCAGATTTAATTCAAATTTAATTTGGTTTATTTAGGCCGATAAAATCCAAAGTCAATTTGAGCATCACTTTACTAAAAATATAGCATAATATTTTATATGTTTTTCAATTCCAAATTAGATTTTGTCATTTTTTGCATGAAGCACAGGTAAAACATGTTTGAAAAAAGCATTGGTTTTAGGCCTTCTCTTCCACTTGGACATTTTTCAGCGAACTCACTTTGCTAAGTATCACTGTTGGGTCACCGTTGGATCGTACCGACAAAGCGCGTTCCACCAGTTGTCTCTTAGTCGTCTTTTAAGGGACGCAGGAAATACCCTAGAACAATTCCTAATCACGCACCTACACTACAAGGCAACAATACAATGACATTTTACTCTAGTGAAATCCCTCTATCTTCATCAATATAACAATTTCTGAATCGTGTTTGACTTCCACCCCTTCCACAAATTATACAACATTCTCTCCATTTTGTCCACTCCGTCCCTCTATGATAAAAAAATTATTATCATTTTATTTATTCGTTCATTAAAAAGTTCTTAAAGCAAGATTAGGTAAAATACGGGACCGCATTTTCACGGTGCATTCCAATGACACCCCATATTTGGCGAAAAAGGTCAATTTTGAATTTTTTTCAATACCACCAAGTAAAATTACTGACAAAGGCCAGTTATTTTGTTGCATTTTTTACAGTGTAAGCTACACGTTCAAAATGTCTATTTCACACCATGATAATATCTGTGACCATAAGATATTTGACCTTATCTCTGTCCTTGTAATGTTTTCACAATCGATAGGTCGAGATTTCACAAGATCAATTGTAAGTTACAAAAGAAAGATAGTTACTATTTGAGTAGTTTAGAAAATTAGATAAATTGACGTATTAAAAGATTTTAAATTTCTGATAAGAAGGATGTTCGTCGAGCATGATACATCTATATTCATCGAAATCATCACATTTTGTACGAGGTTTTACCGTGTAGAAAAAGAGCACTGGAATCACAGGTTTTTAACAGTAAAAATGACTCTGTTGCATCAAAATAAAAGCACAATATCTTCTATTTAGCCAAAAAAGGCTGTTGATGAAACGCACCGTCAAGGTGCTGTCCACCAACAGCTAATATTTGTGCACGAGGTGCATCACTAGCTGGTATGCTGGTATGCTGATGATAATTTTGATATTTCTATCGCAGGCAAAAATCCTACTTTCACGGAACCGCGGCTGGTGGAATTTGGCAATCTCGTTTAAATTTTTGATCTCTGAAAAACCGAAGGAAGCGAAGTCTCAAAGGATAAGTTATGATACTGATAATTATATTTATTTATATTAACACTCATTGTGCCGTTAGCAACCATTACAACATGTCAAATAACAGCTACTGAAAAAGTGCATTCTAGATGGAGAACGTACAAAACGGTATTGCAACTCTGTAACAAACAAATCGGTGACTGCAACTTCTCTGCTAAGTTCCAGTCACTAAACAACATATTTTATTACGAAAAGTTTATAGCTATAAAAATGGGCGAAACGAAATGAATAATCTTTTTACTTCTTTTTTAGTTGCCTCCGACAACACCCAGGAAATTCATCAAGGTAATTCTCAAATACGCTTACATTCTGATTTTAAAACAATATCTAAATAACATAAAATATGTTCCAATCGCAAAATTCGGGAACCAAAATAATGATAAATTCTTAATATCGTTCACTGTTCAGGTTTTAACTGTTATTGAAGATCTCATTGATTGGATTTTGCTAAGCAACCATGCTATATATTCGCATTATGTCGTAACAAATAATGTGTAAATTATTAAAATTGAATTAAATTGGAGAAATTTTATTTCGAGCTCATTTTCGTTTGTTCGTCCATCTGTATGCAGATATCTTGAGCAACGGAAGCGATGGATTGTGTTGTGAACAGATCACCTTCAAGACGTCGTAATATTCGTCTTGCCAGATGCAAGAGAAATGGAATTGTTCTCAATGTGTTGCATCATGGTAGTAATCAATTACATGGAGCGATAATGGTTTCAGATCCATATTATGTTATCGGTGCTTTTGTTCGATTTACATTTGACTCTTGGAAATCGTTGGAAGATACAAGGGCGGTTCGGAAAGAATGCCGTCTTGAAGGTAAAGAGGAATTCGAAGTATATACTTTTCGGATTACTTGGCCTTCGTCACAAGATAAAGTTGAATTTGCAGTAGGTTGCTGGAAGATAAACGGTGAAAATTGGGATAATAACGATGGGAAGAATTATCTTATTCACAAAAACCGTCCAATATACAACCGGCATTTCAAATTAAATCTGAATTAAATCTGATGCATGTTCTATTACCAATTTATTTTTTCGATGAATATTAGCCGATAAGATCGGATATTACCTCCGACTATTTCCAATGCAATCCTATCAAACCATGATGACCAAAAATCATAAGTCGTACCAATCAAATCGCAAAAAGCAAACACATTACATGGTTAATAACGCCGTAAATACCACGTAAATACCGCGCTGTTTTACCGTAAAGTGTTTTTGAAGCTTTTTTACATTCGCCTTTTTTCCATTTCCATGCTTGGCAAGTACTCGATGCAATATTATCGAAACAATTGTCCTTCTCCTCGTCTTCGTTCAATGTTTGTTTTTGAAAACATCTTTCAAAGTCAAGCGATTCTTCGACGTCGTTTTCAAACTTTGCAAGAGATAAACAGTTCTTGCTTTTGGAATCCTCGGTGCAAGAATTCAAGATATCCTTTTTGCCTGTGATAGAGTTTTGATTCAGTGGTACAAGAGACGTCGAGCTCTTCTCGGTTTCCATTAGTTTATGAATGATAAAAATAAAACCGGAAAAACAAAGCATTCGGCAGGCCACAGTTGGTAAAATGCACCGATAAAAATAAGCAGTATGCAGAATGTTGTTGAGTGAAGCAACAGACGCGTTGAATATCCATACCATTGAGTACATCTTAATGGCAAATTCCTTCGTGGAACCTTCGTCCAATTTGTCACCAATAACAACTTCTTTTGGTTTCTTCAAGTTAAGACGATCTCCAGATTCAGATGTTAAGGATTGAGATTTTTCTTTTCCAACGGAAGAAGTTGTTCTTAACTTTGCCGATGATAAATGCCGGTTGTATATTGGAAGGTTTTTGTGAATAAGATAATTCTTTCCATCGTTATTATCCCAATTTTCACCGTTTATCTTCCAGCAACCTACTGCAAATTCAACTTTATCTTGTGACGCAGGCCAAGTAATCCGAAAAGTATATACTTCGAATTCCTCTTTACCTTCAAGACGGCATTCTTTCCGAACCGCCCTTGTATCTTCCAACGATTTCCAAGAGTCAAATGTAAATCGAACAAAAGCACCGATAACATAATATGGATCTGAAACCATTATCGCTCCATGTAATTGATTACTACCATGATGCAACACATTGAGAACAATTCCATTTCTCTTGCATCTGGCAAGACGAATATTACGACGTCTTGAAGGTGATCTGTTCACAACACAATCCATCGCTTCCGTTGCTCAAGATATCTGCATACAGATGGACGAACAAACGAAAATGAGCTCGAAATAAAATTTTCTCTAATTTAATTCAATTTTAATAATTTACACATTATTTGTTACGTCATAATGCGCATATATAACATGGTTGCTTAGCAAAATCCAACCAATGAGATCTTCAATGACAGTTAAAACCTGATCAGTGAACGATATTAAGAATTTATCATTATTTTGGTTCCCGAATTTTGCGATTGGAACATATTTTATGTTATTTAGATATTGTTTTTAAATCAGAATATAAGCGTATTTGAGAATTGCCTTGTTGAATTTCCTGGGTGTTGCAGGAGGCAACTAAAAAGGAAGTAAATAGACTATTCGTTTCGTTTCGCCAATTTTTATAGCTATAAACTTTTCGTAATAAAATATGTTGTTTAGTGACTGGAACCTAGCAAAGAAGTTGCAGTCACCGCTTTGTTTGTTACAGAGTTGCAATACCGTTTTGTACGTTCTCCATTTAGAATGCACATTTTCAGTAGCTGTTACTTGACATGTTGTAATGGTTGCTAACGGCACACTGAGTGTTTATATAAATAAATAAAATTATCAGTATCATAACTTATCCTTTGAGACTTCGCTTCCTTCGGATTTTCAGAGATCAAAAATTTAAACGAGATTGCCAAATTCCACCAGCCGCGGTTCCGTGAAAGTAGGATTTTTGCCTGCGATAGAAATATCAAAATTATCATCAGCATACCAGCATACCAGCTAGTGATGCACCTCGTGCACAAATATTAGCTGTTGGTGGACAGCACCTTGACGGGGCGTTTCATCAACAGCCGTTTTTTGGCTAAAAAGAAGATATTGTGCTTTTATTTTGATGCAACACATTCATTCTTACTGTTAAAAACTGGTGGTTTCAGTGCTCTTTTTCTACACCGTAAAACCTCGTACAAAAGGTGATGATTTCGATGAATATAGATGTATCATGCATGACGAACATCCTTCTTATCAGAAATTTAAAATATTTTAATACGTCAATTTATCTAATTTTCTAAACTACTCAAATAGTAACTATCTTTCTTTTGTAACTTACAATTGATCTTGTGAAATCTCGACCTATCGATTGTGAAAACATTACAAGGACAGAGATAAGGTCAAATATCTTATGGTCACAGATATTATCATGGTGAGAAATAGAGATTTTGAACGCGTAGCTTACACTGTAAAAAAACGCAACAAAATAACTGGCCTTTGTCAGTAATTTTACTTGGTGGTATTGAAAAAAAATTCAAAATTGACCTTTTTCGCCAAATATGGGGTGTCAATGGAATACACCGTGAAAATGCGGTCCCGTATTTTCCCTAATCTTGCTTTAAGAAATTTTTAATGAACTAATAAATAAAATGATAATAATTTTTTTAGCATAGAGGGACGGAGTGGACAAAATGGAGAGAATGTAGTATAATTTGTGGGAGGGGTGGAAGTCAAACACGATTCAGAAATTGTTATATTGATGAAGATAGAGGGATTTCACTAGAGTAAAATGTCATTGTATTGTTGCCTTGTAGTGTAGGTGCGTGATTAGGAATTGTTCTAGGGTATTTCCTGCGTCCCTTAAAAGACGACTAAGAGACAACTGGTGGAACGCGCTTTGTCGGTACGATCCAACAGTGACCCAACAGTGATACTTGGCAAAGTAAGATCGCTGAAAAATGTCTAAGTGGAAGAGAAGGCCTAAAACCAATGCTTCGTCCAATTTGTCACCAATAACAACTTTTGGTTTCTTATTAATAAGAATCGAAATGTTCTTGAGAATTAACTTAACGAACTCCCTGCGTATTTTTATGAGGCGACTAAAACGTAAATAAAGATAAATTCTGTATTGCCAAATTTTTCTAATTCATTATATTATTATCTTACTAAAACGAGACAGACATTACCCATGGCTCTTTATTTATTATAGATATGCAATTATGTTTGGACGCTTTCCACTTGTTGTTGGGAGCCAATTTTAGTAGTCCTTCAATATACACTACAAAAAATGAAAGTAAAATTACCGATATTGGCAGTCATTTAGCAAGTGACATTGAAATAAAGCTAAGAAATGTTATTTTGGCCAAAAATGGACTGTTAATAGAACACACCGCAAAGGTGCGTCTATTAACAATCTATAACGGCTGTTCTTCCCCTTAACAATGCGTTTTAAATTTCGAAAATATGTATTTATTGGAAAATGATCAATTAGTTTGCTGCACATTTGTCACAGAATATGTAGCTGTTAGTTGGCTTCTTTTGAGCCCTTATTCTGGTATTCTAATTATGAATTTTATTGAAAAAGAATTTCCAATATTATGGGTTATTGTTTGAGACTATTTTCGAAACGCTAATGGAATTCTAACGATCTAAAATTAAGACAAGATCGCTAAATCCCATTAGTCGGTTCCATAAGAAAGGACTTTTGCTATAGATCGGAATATCAAACTTTGCGCGCATTCACATAATTCTCAGTTAAGAACATAGTAAATAAAAGTACCACTGCTACTGTATTTTGTAGTAGGTGTTTGCCGTGTTAGAGGCCGATAGTTTATTTTATTCATGTTTAGAGTGAGTGAAAAAATTGAGCTGATAATATCGGGTATTACCTTCGACTCTTTCCAATACAATCTAGCTAAATCATGATGACCAAAAATCATAAGTCGTACCGTTCAAATCGCAAAAGGCAAACACATTACATGGTTAATAACGCCGTAAATACCACGTAAATACCACGACGTTTTACCGTAAAGTGTTTTTTAAAGCTTTTTTACATTGGCCTTTTTTCCATTTCCACTGCTCTGTGTTATATTTTATCAAAGAGGAAGAGTCAATTTTGGCATATATAATAAACTTAGTGTTGGCAGATATCGAAAACGTATCCAAGGAACTTCAAATTTTTAAATTTCGTTTCGATCGAATAGCCCAATGCATCACTAATAATATGGATGTAAAGAAAAGATAATATTTTTTCACGATCGAGTATTTTGTTTGTGATTATCACTTGTACATTCAATATTCGAATCGATTATTATACGTGTCCAATTTGAAACATTCGAATATACATTTCAGTGATTCGATATAATCCAGATGTTCTTTCGTAACAAAATTTAAGTATTGCCAAGCATTGTACATTGATCCTAAATCTTCGTATTAGTATTTGAAATAAAATCGAATTTTGAAAGATTAGATTTTGAAATGCTTCATTTCGAAATTCAATATATTGAAAACGGCAACCTTAAATATCGTGAGGAAACTGATGCTTTCATTCGTGGTCATAGACATGCAATTTTTTGCCTGTCACATTATGATTCAAAATCTCCCTATGGCACGTATTTTCATAGTATTAAATGAACAAATATGTTTGTTTATATTAATAAGTTATATTATATTAAATGATGCCATGAAAAAATACACGAAACAAAGAAGTAAAAATATTATACATTAAAAATAACAAGCAAAATTAGCCTTCAAGCTACAGCAATTCTATTGAAAAGTCGCTTGATTTTTCGATATGGAGAAGTAAGTACTCTCAAAATTCCGCTTCTCTTCATTTTTGATCTTTTCGAAACTTCTTCGCAAGCTTCATGTGCGGTAAAGGGAACAGTACTCGATGCAATATTATCGAAACAATTGTCCTTCTCCTCGTCTTCGTTCAATGTTTGTATTTGAAAACATCTTTCAAAGTCAAGCGATTCTTCGACGTCGTTTTCAAACTTTGCAAGAGATAAACAGTTCTTGCTTTTGGAATCCTCGGTGCAAGAATTCAAGATATCCTTTTTGCCTGTGATAGAGTTTTGATTCAGTGGTACAAGAGACGTCGAGCTCTTCTCGGTTTCCATTAGTTTATGAATGATAAAAATAAAAACCGGAAAAACAAAGCATTCGGCAGGCCACAGTTGGTAAAATGCACCGATAAAAATAAGCAGTATGCAGAATGTTGTTGAGTGAAGCAACAGACGCGTTGAATATCCATACCATTGAGTACATCTTAATGGCAAATTCCTTCGTGGAACCTTCGTCCAATTTGTCACCAATAACAACTTCTTTTGGTTTCTTCAAGTTAAGACGATCTCCAGATTCAGATGTTAAGGATTGAGATTTTTCTTTTCCAACGGAAGAAGTTGTTCTTAACTTTGCCGATGATAAATGCCGGTTGTATATTGGAAGGTTTTTGTGAATAAGATAATTCTTCCCATCGTTATTATCCCAATTTTCACCGTTTATCTTCCAGCAACCTACTGCAAATTCAACTTTATCTTGTGACGAGGGCCAAGTAATCCGAAAAGTATATATTTCGAATTCCTCTTTACCTTCAAGACGGCATTCTTTCCGAACCGCCCTTGTATCTTCCGACGATTTCCAGGAGTCAAATGTAAATCGAACAAAAGCACCGATAACATAATATGGATCTGAAACCATTATCGCTCCATGTAATTGATTACTACCATGATGCAACACATTGAGAACAATTCCATTTCTTCTGCATCTGGCAAGACGAATATTACGACTTCTTGAAGGTGATCTGTTCACAACACAATCCATCGCTTCCGTTGCTCAAGATATCTGCATACAGATGGACGAACAAACGAAAATGAGCTCGAAATAAAATTTTCTCTAATTTAATTCAATTTTAATAATTTACACATTATTTGTTACGTCATAATGCGCATATATAACATGGTTGCTTAGCAAAATCCAACCAATGAGATCTTCAATGACAGTTAAAACCTGATCAGTGAACGATATTAAGAATTTATCATTATTTTGGTTCCCGAATTTTGCGATTGGAACATATTTTATGTTATTTAGATATTGTTTTTAAATCAGAATATAAGCGTATTTGAGAATTGCCTTGTTGAATTTCCTGGGTGTTGCAGGAGGCAACTAAAAAGGAAGTAAATAGACTATTCGTTTCGTTTCGCCAATTTTTATAGCTATAAACTTTTCGTAATAAAAATATGTTGTTTAGTGACTGGAACCTAGCAAAGAAGTTGCAGTCACCGCTTTGTTTGTTACAGAGTTGCAATACCGTTTTGTACGTTCTCCATTTAGAATGCACATTTTCAGTAGCTGTTACTTGACATGTTGTAATGGTTGCTAACGGCACACTGAGTGTTTATATAAATAAATAAAATTATCAGTATCATAACTTATCCTTTGAGACTTCGCTTCCTTCGGATTTTCAGAGATCAAAAAATTTAAACGAGATTGCCAAATTCCACCAGCCGCGGTTCCGTGAAAGTAGGATTTTTGCCTGCGATAGAATATCAAAAAATTATCATCAGCATACCAGCATACCAGCTAGTGATGCACCTCGTGCACAAATATTAGCTGTTGGTGGACAGCACCTTGACGGGGCGTTTCATCAACAGCCGTTTTTTGGCTAAAAAGAAGATATTGTGCTTTTATTTTGATGCAACACATTCATTCTTACTGTTAAAAACTGGTGGTTTCAGTGCTCTTTTTCTACACCGTAAAACCTCGTACAAAAGGTGATGATTTCGATGAATATAGATGTATCATGCATGACGAACATCCTTCTTATCAGAAATTTAAAATCTTTTAATACGTCAATTTATCTAATTTTCTAAACTACTCAAATAGTAACTATCTTTCTTTTGTAACTTACAATTGATCTTGTGAAATCTCGACCTATCGATTGTGAAAACATTACAAGGACAGAGATAAGGTCAAATATCTTATGGTCACAGATATTATCATGGTGAGAAATAGAGATTTTGAACGCGTAGCTTACACTGTAAAAAAACGCAACAAAATAACTGGCCTTTGTCAGTAATTTTACTTGGTGGTATTGAAAAAAATTCAAAATTGACCTTTTTCGCCAAATATGGGGTGTCAATGGAATACACCGTGAAAATGCGGTCCCGTATTTTCCCTAATCTTGCTTTAAGAAATTTTTAATGAACTAATAAATAAAATGATAATAATTTTTTTAGCATAGAGGGACGGAGTGGACAAAATGGAGAGAATGTAGTATAATTTGTGGGAGGGGTGGAAGTCAAACACGATTCAGAAATTGTTATATTGATGAAGATAGAGGGATTTCACTAGAGTAAAATGTCATTGTATTGTTGCCTTGTAGTGTAGGTGCGTGATTAGGAATTGTTCTAGGGTATTTCCTGCGTCCCTTAAAAGACGACTAAGAGACAACTGGTGGAACGCGCTTTGTCGGTACGATCCAACAGTGACCCAACAGTGATACTTGGCAAAGTAAGATCGCTGAAAAATGTCTAAGTGGAAGAGAAGGCCTAAAACCAATGCTTCGTCCAATTTGTCACCAATAACAACTTTTGGTTTCTTATTAATAAGAATCGAAATGTTCTTGAGAATTAACTTAACGAACTCCCTGCGTATTTTTATGAGGCGACTAAAACGTAAATAAAGATAAATTCTGTATTGCCAAATTTTTCTAATTCATTATATTATTATCTTACTAAAACGAGACAGACATTACCCATGGCTCTTTATTTATTATAGATATGCAATTATGTTTGGACGCTTTCCACTTGTTGTTGGGAGCCAATTTTAGTAGTCCTTCAATATACACTACAAAAAATGAAAGTAAAATTACCGATATTGGCAGTCATTTAGCAAGTGACATTGAAATAAAGCTAAGAAATGTTATTTTGGCCAAAAATGGACTGTTAATAGAACACACCGCAAAGGTGCGTCTATTAACAATCTATAACGGCTGTTCTTCCCATTAACAATGCGTTTTAAATTTCGAAAATATGTATTTATTGGAAAATGATCAATTAGTTTGCTGCACATTTGTCACAGAATATGTAGCTGTTAGTTGGCTTCTTTTGAGCCCTTATTCTGGTATTCTAATTATGAATTTTATTGAAAAAGAATTTCCAATATTATGGGTTATTGTTTGAGACTATTTTCGAAACGCTAATGGAATTCTAACGATCTAAAATTAAGACAAGATCGCTAAATCCCATTAGTCGGTTCCATAAGAAAGGACTTTTGCTATAGATCGGAATATCAAACTTTGCGCGCATTCACATAATTCTCAGTTAAGAACATAGTAAATAAAAGTACCACTGCTACTGTATTTTGTAGTAGGTGTTTGCCGTGTTAGAGACCGATAGTTTATTCATGTTTAGAGTGAGTGAAAAAATTGAGCTGATAATATCGGGTATTACCTTCGACTCTTTCCAATACAATCTAGCTAAATCATGATGACCAAAAATCATAAGTCGTACCGTTCAAATCGCAAAAGGCAAACACATTACATGGTTAATAACGCCGTAAATACCACGTAAATACCACGACGTTTTACCGTAAAGTGTTTTTTGAAGCTTTTTTACATTGGCCTTTTTTTCCATTTCCACTGCTCTGTGTTATATTTTATCAAAGAGGAAGAGTCAATTTTGGCATATATAATAAACTTAGTGTTGGCAGATATCGAAAACGTATCCAAGGAACTTCAAATTTTTAAATTTCGTTTCGATCGAATAGCCCAATGCATCACTAATAATATGGATGTAAAGAAAAGATAATATTTTTTCACTATCGAGTATTTTGTTTGTGATTATCACTTGTACATTCAATATTCGAATCGATTATTATACGTGTCCAATTTGAAACATTCGAATATACATTTCAGTGATTCGATATAATCCAGATGTTCTTTCGTAAACAAAATTTAAGTATTGCCAAGCATTGTACATTGATCCTAAATCTTCGTATTAGTATTTGAAATAAAATCGAATTTTGAAAGATTAGATTTTGAAATGCTTCATTTCGAAATTCAATATATTGAAAACGGCAACCTTAAATATCGTGAGGAAACTGATGCTTTCATTCGTGGTCATAGACATGCAATTTTTTGCCTGTCACATTATGATTCAAAATCTCCCTATGGCACGTATTTTCATAGTATTAAATGAACAAATATGTTTGTTTATATTAATAAGTTATATTATATTAAATGATGCCATGAAAAAATACACGAAACAAAGAAGTAAAAATATTATACATTAAAAATAACAAGCAAAATTAGCCTTCAAGCTACAGCAATTCTATTGAAAAGTCGCTTGATTTTTCGATATGGAGAAGTAAGTACTCTCAAAATTCCGCTTCTCTTCATTTTTGATCTTTTCGAAACTTCTTCGCAAGCTTCATGTGCGGTAAAGGGAACAGTACTCGATGCAATATTATCGAAACAATTGTCCTTCTCCTCGTCTTCGTTCAATGTTTGTATTTGAAAACATCTTTCAAAGTCAAGCGATTCTTCGACGTCGTTTTCAAACTTTGCAAGAGATAAACAGTTCTTGCTTTTGGAATCCTCGGTGCAAGAATTCAAGATATCCTTTTTGCCTGTGATAGAGTTTTGATTCAGTGGTACAAGAGACGTCGAGCTCTTCTCGGTTTCCATTAGTTTATGAATGATAAAAATAAAACCGGAAAAACAAAGCATTCGGCAGGCCACAGTTGGTAAAATGCACCGATAAAAATAAGCAGTATGCAGAATGTTGTTGAGTGAAGCAACAGACGCGTTGAATATCCATACCATTGAGTACATCTTAATGGCAAATTCCTTCGTGGAACCTTCGTCCAATTTGTCACCAATAACAACTTCTTTTGGTTTCTTCAAGTTAAGACGATCTCCAGATTCAGATGTTAAGGATTGAGATTTTTCTTTTCCAACGGAAGAGTTTGTTCTTAACTTTGCCGATGATAAATGCCGGTTGTATATTGGAAGGTTTTTGTGAATAAGATAATTCTTCCCATCGTTATTATCCCAATTTTCACCGTTTATCTTCCAGCAACCTACTGCAAATTCAACTTTATCTTGTGACGAGGGCCAAGTAATCCGAAAAGTATATATTTCGAATTCCTCTTTACCTTCAAGACGGCATTCTTTCCGAACCGCCCTTGTATCTTCCGACGATTTCCAGGAGTCAAATGTAAATCGAACAAAAGCACCGATAACATAATATGGATCTGAAACCATTATCGCTCCATGTAATTGATTACTACCATGATGCAACACATTGAGAACAATTCCATTTCTTCTGCATCTGGCAAGACGAATATTACGACTTCTTGAAGGTGATCTGTTCACAACACAATCCATCGCTTCCGTTGCTCAAGATATCTGCATACAGATGGACGAACAAACGAAAATGAGCTCGAAATAAAATTTTCTCTAATTTAATTCAATTTTAATAATTTACACATTATTTGTTACGTCATAATGCGCATATATAACATGGTTGCTTAGCAAAATCCAACCAATGAGATCTTCAATGACAGTTAAAACCTGATCAGTGAACGATATTAAGAATTTATCATTATTTTGGTTCCCGAATTTTGCGATTGGAACATATTTTATGTTATTTAGATATTGTTTTTAAATCAGAATATAAGCGTATTTGAGAATTGCCTTGTTGAATTTCCTGGGTGTTGCAGGAGGCAACTAAAAAGGAAGTAAATAGACTATTCGTTTCGTTTCGCCAATTTTTATAGCTATAAACTTTTCGTAATAAAATATGTTGTTTAGTGACTGGAACCTAGCAAAGAAGTTGCAGTCACCGCTTTGTTTGTTACAGAGTTGCAATACCGTTTTGTACGTTCTCCATTTAGAATGCACATTTTCAGTAGCTGTTACTTGACATGTTGTAATGGTTGCTAACGGCACACTGAGTGTTTATATAAATAAATAAAATTATCAGTATCATAACTTATCCTTTGAGACTTCGCTTCCTTCGGATTTTCAGAGATCAAAAATTTAAACGAGATTGCCAAATTCCACCAGCCGCGGTTCCGTGAAAGTAGGATTTTTGCCTGCGATAGAAATATCAAAATTATCATCAGCATACCAGCATACCAGCTAGTGATGCACCTCGTGCACAAATATTAGCTGTTGGTGGACAGCACCTTGACGGGGCGTTTCATCAACAGCCGTTTTTTGGCTAAAAAGAAGATATTGTGCTTTTATTTTGATGCAACACATTCATTCTTACTGTTAAAAACTGGTGGTTTCAGTGCTCTTTTTCTACACCGTAAAACCTCGTACAAAAGGTGATGATTTCGATGAATATAGATGTATCATGCATGACGAACATCCTTCTTATCAGAAATTTAAAATCTTTTAATACGTCAATTTATCTAATTTTCTAAACTACTCAAATAGTAACTATCTTTCTTTTGTAACTTACAATTGATCTTGTGAAATCTCGACCTATCGATTGTGAAAACATTACAAGGACAGAGATAAGGTCAAATATCTTATGGTCACAGATATTATCATGGTGAGAAATAGAGATTTTGAACGCGTAGCTTACACTGTAAAAAAACGCAACAAAATAACTGGCCTTTGTCAGTAATTTTACTTGGTGGTATTGAAAAAAATTCAAAATTGACCTTTTTCGCCAAATATGGGGTGTCAATGGAATACACCGTGAAAATGCGGTCCCGTATTTTCCCTAATCTTGCTTTAAGAAATTTTTAATGAACTAATAAATAAAATGATAATAATTTTTTTAGCATAGAGGGACGGAGTGGACAAAATGGAGAGAATGTAGTATAATTTGTGGGAGGGGTGGAAGTCAAACACGATTCAGAAATTGTTATATTGATGAAGATAGAGGGATTTCACTAGAGTAAAATGTCATTGTATTGTTGCCTTGTAGTGTAGGTGCGTGATTAGGAATTGTTCTAGGGTATTTCCTGCGTCCCTTAAAAGACGACTAAGAGACAACTGGTGGAACGCGCTTTGTCGGTACGATCCAACAGTGACCCAACAGTGATACTTGGCAAAGTAAGATCGCTGAAAAATGTCTAAGTGGAAGAGAAGGCCTAAAAACCAATGCTTCGTCCAATTTGTCACCAATAACAACTTTTGGTTTCTTATTAATAAGAATCGAAATGTTCTTGAGAATTAACTTAACGAACTCCCTGCGTATTTTTATGAGGCGACTAAAACGTAAATAAAGATAAATTCTGTATTGCCAAATTTTTCTAATTCATTATATTATTATCTTACTAAAACGAGACAGACATTACCCATGGCTCTTTATTTATTATAGATATGCAATTATGTTTGGACGCTTTCCACTTGTTGTTGGGAGCCAATTTTAGTAGTCCTTCAATATACACTACAAAAAATGAAAGTAAAATTACCGATATTGGCAGTCATTTAGCAAGTGACATTGAAATAAAGCTAAGAAATGTTATTTTGGCCAAAAATGGACTGTTAATAGAACACACCGCAAAGGTGCGTCTATTAACAATCTATAACGGCTGTTCTTCCCCTTTAACAATGCGTTTTAAATTTCGAAAATATGTATTTATTGGAAAATGATCAATTAGTTTGCTGCACATTTGTCACAGAATATGTAGCTGTTAGTTGGCTTCTTTTGAGCCCTTATTCTGGTATTCTAATTATGAATTTTATTGAAAAAGAATTTCCAATATTATGGGTTATTGTTTGAGACTATTTTCGAAACGCTAATGGAATTCTAACGATCTAAAATTAAGACAAGATCGCTAAATCCCATTAGTCGGTTCCATAAGAAAGGACTTTTGCTATAGATCGGAATATCAAACTTTGCGCGCATTCACATAATTCTCAGTTAAGAACATAGTAAATAAAAGTACCACTGCTACTGTATTTTGTAGTAGGTGTTTGCCGTGTTAGAGACCGATAGTTTATTCATGCTTAGAGTGAGTGAAAAAATTTACCTGATAATATCGGGTATTACCTTCGACTCTTTCCAATACAATCTAGCTAAATCCTGATGACCAAAAATCATAAGTCGTACCGTTCAAATCGCAAAAAGGCAAACACATTACATGGTTAATAACGCCGTAAATACCACGACGTTTTACCGTAAAGTGTTTTTTGAAGCTTTTTTACATTGGCCTTTTTTTCCATTTCCACTGCTCTGTGTTATATTTTATCAAAGAGGAAGAGTCAATTTTGGCATATATAATAAACTTAGTGTTGGCAGATATCGAAAACGTATCCAAGGAACTTCAAATTTTTAAATTTCGTTTCGATCGAATAGCCCAATGCATCACTAATAATATGGATGTAAAGAAAAGATAATATTTTTTCACTATCGAGTATTTTGTTTGTGATTATCACTTGTACATTCAATATTCGAATCGATTATTATACGTGTCCAATTTGAAACATTCGAATATACATTTCAGTGATTCGATATAATCCAGATGTTCTTTCGTAACAAAATTTAAGTATTGCCAAGCATTGTACATTGATCCTAAATCTTCGTATTAGTATTTGAAATAAAATCGAATTTTGAAAGATTAGATTTTGAAATGCTTCATTTCGAAATTCAATATATTGAAAACGGCAACCTTAAATATCGTGAGGAAACTGATGCTTTCATTCGTGGTCATAGACATGCAATTTTTTGCCTGTCACATTATGATTCAAAATCTCCCTATGGCACGTATTTTCATAGTATTAAATGAACAAATATGTTTGTTTATATTAATAAGTTATATTATATTAAATGATGCCATGAAAAAATACACGAAACAAAGAAGTAAAAATATTATACATTAAAAATAACAAGCAAAATTAGCCTTCAAGCTACAGCAATTCTATTGAAAAGTCGCTTGATTTTTCGATATGGAGAAGTAAGTACTCTCAAAATTCCGCTTCCTTCATTTTTGATCTTTTCGAAACTTCTTCGCAAGCTTCATGTGCGGTAAAGGGAACAGTACTCGATGCAATATTATCGAAACAATTGTCCTTCTCCTCGTCTTCGTTCAATGTTTGTATTTGAAAACATCTTTCAAAGTCAAGCGATTCTTCGACGTCGTTTTCAAACTTTGCAAGAGATAAACAGTTCTTGCTTTTGGAATCCTCGGTGCAAGAATTCAAGATATCCTTTTTGCCTGTGATAGAGTTTTGATTCAGTGGTACAAGAGACGTCGAGCTCTTCTCGGTTTCCATTAGTTTATGAATGATAAAAATAAAACCGGAAAAACAAAGCATTCGGCAGGCCACAGTTGGTAAAATGCACCGATAAAAATAAGCAGTATGCAGAATGTTGTTGAGTGAAGCAACAGACGCGTTGAATATCCATACCATTGAGTACATCTTAATGGCAAATTCCTTCGTGGAACCTTCGTCCAATTTGTCACCAATAACAACTTCTTTTTGGTTTCTTCAAGTTAAGACGATCTCCAGATTCAGATGTTAAGGATTGAGATTTTTCTTTTCCAACGGAAGAAGTTGTTCTTAACTTTGCCGATGATAAATGCCGGTTGTATATTGGAAGGTTTTTGTGAATAAGATAATTCTTCCCATCGTTATTATCCCAATTTTCACCGTTTATCTTCCAGCAACCTACTGCAAATTCAACTTTATCTTGTGACGAGGGCCAAGTAATCCGAAAAGTATATATTTCGAATTCCTCTTTACCTTCAAGACGGCATTCTTTCCGAACCGCCCTTGTATCTTCCGACGATTTCCAGGAGTCAAATGTAAATCGAACAAAAGCACCGATAACATAATATGGATCTGAAACCATTATCGCTCCATGTAATTGATTACTACCATGATGCAACACATTGAGAACAATTCCATTTCTTCTGCATCTGGCAAGACGAATATTACGACTTCTTGAAGGTGATCTGTTCACAACACAATCCATCGCTTCCGTTGCTCAAGATATCTGCATACAGATGGACGAACAAACGAAAATGAGCTCGAAATAAAATTTTCTCTAATTTAATTCAATTTTAATAATTTACACATTATTTGTTACGTCATAATGCGCATATATAACATGGTTGCTTAGCAAAATCCAACCAATGAGATCTTCAATGACAGTTAAAACCTGATCAGTGAACGATATTAAGAATTTATCATTATTTTGGTTCCCGAATTTTGCGATTGGAACATATTTTATGTTATTTAGATATTTGTTTTTAAATCAGAATATAAGCGTATTTGAGAATTGCCTTGTTGAATTTCCTGGGTGTTGCAGGAGGCAACTAAAAAGGAAGTAAATAGACTATTCGTTTCGTTTCGCCAATTTTTATAGCTATAAACTTTTCGTAATAAAATATGTTGTTTAGTGACTGGAACCTAGCAAAGAAGTTGCAGTCACCGCTTTGTTTGTTACAGAGTTGCAATACCGTTTTGTACGTTCTCCATTTAGAATGCACATTTTCAGTAGCTGTTACTTGACATGTTGTAATGGTTGCTAACGGCACACTGAGTGTTTATATAAATAAATAAAATTATCAGTATCATAACTTATCCTTTGAGACTTCGCTTCCTTCGGATTTTCAGAGATCAAAAATTTAAACGAGATTGCCAAATTCCACCAGCCGCGGTTCCGTGAAAGTAGGATTTTTGCCTGCGATAGAAATATCAAAATTATCATCAGCATACCAGCATACCAGCTAGTGATGCACCTCGTGCACAAATATTAGCTGTTGGTGGACAGCACCTTGACGGGGCGTTTCATCAACAGCCGTTTTTTGGCTAAAAAGAAGATATTGTGCTTTTATTTTGATGCAACACATTCATTCTTACTGTTAAAAAAACTGGTGGTTTCAGTGCTCTTTTTCTACACCGTAAAACCTCGTACAAAAGGTGATGATTTCGATGAATATAGATGTATCATGCATGACGAACATCCTTCTTATCAGAAATTTAAAATATTTTAATACGTCAATTTATCTAATTTTCTAAACTACTCAAATAGTAACTATCTTTCTTTTGTAACTTACAATTGATCTTGTGAAATCTCGACCTATCGATTGTGAAAACATTACAAGGACAGAGATAAGGTCAAATATCTTATGGTCACAGATATTATCATGGTGAGAAATAGAGATTTTGAACGCGTAGCTTACACTGTAAAAAAACGCAACAAAATAACTGGCCTTTGTCAGTAATTTTACTTGGTGGTATTGAAAAAAATTCAAAATTGACCTTTTTCGCCAAATATGGGGTGTCAATGGAATACACCGTGAAAATGCGGTCCCGTATTTTCCCTAATCTTGCTTTAAGAAATTTTTAATGAACTAATAAATAAAATGATAATAATTTTTTTAGCATAGAGGGACGGAGTGGACAAAATGGAGAGAATGTAGTATAATTTGTGGGAGGGGTGGAAGTCAAACACGATTCAGAAATTGTTTTATATTGATGAAGATAGAGGGATTTCACTAGAGTAAAATGTCATTGTATTGTTGCCTTGTAGTGTAGGTGCGTGATTAGGAATTGTTCTAGGGTATTTCCTGCGTCCCTTAAAAGACGACTAAGAGACAACTGGTGGAACGCGCTTTGTCGGTACGATCCAACAGTGACCCAACAGTGATACTTGGCAAAGTAAGATCGCTGAAAAATGTCTAAGTGGAAGAGAAGGCCTAAAACCAATGCTTCGTCCAATTTGTCACCAATAACAACTTTTGGTTTCTTATTAATAAGAATCGAAATGTTCTTGAGAATTAACTTAACGAACTCCCTGCGTATTTTTATGAGGCGACTAAAACGTAAATAAAGATAAATTCTGTATTGCCAAATTTTTCTAATTCATTATATTATTATCTTACTAAAACGAGACAGACATTACCCATGGCTCTTTATTTATTATAGATATGCAATTATGTTTGGACGCTTTCCACTTGTTGTTGGGAGCCAATTTTAGTAGTCCTTCAATATACACTACAAAAAATGAAAGTAAAATTACCGATATTGGCAGTCATTTAGCAAGTGACATTGAAATAAAGCTAAGAAATGTTATTTTGGCCAAAAATGGACTGTTAATAGAACACACCGCAAAGGTGCGTCTATTAACAATCTATAACGGCTGTTCTTCCCATTAACAATGCGTTTTTTTTTAAATTTCGAAAATATGTATTTATTGGAAAATGATCAATTAGTTTGCTGCACATTTGTCACAGAATATGTAGCTGTTAGTTGGCTTCTTTTGAGCCCTTATTCTGGTATTCTAATTATGAATTTTATTGAAAAAGAATTTCCAATATTATGGGTTATTGTTTGAGACTATTTTCGAAACGCTAATGGAATTCTAACGATCTAAAAATAAGACAAGATCGCTAAATCCCATTAGTCGGTTCCATAAGAAAGGACTTTTGCTGTAGATAGGAATATCAAACTTTTGCGCGCATTCACATAATTCTCAGTTAAGAACATAGTAAATAAAAGTACCACTGCTACTGTATTTTGTAGTAGGTGTTTGCCGTGTTAGAGACCGATAGTTTATTCATGCTTAGAGTGAGTGAAAAAATTGAGCTGATAATATCGGGTATTACCTTCGACTCTTTCCAATACAATCTAGCTAAATCATGATGACCAAAAATCATAAGTCGTACCGTTCAAATTGCAAAAGGCAAACACATTACATGGTTAATAACGCCGTAAATACCACGTAAATACCACGACGTTTTACCGTAAAGTGTTTTTTGAAGCTTTTTTACATTGGCCTTTTTTTCCATTTCCACTGCTCTGTGTTATATTTTATCAAAGAGGAAGAGTCAATTTTGGCATATATAATAAACTTAGTGTTGGCAGATATCGAAAACGTATCCAAGGAACTTCAAATTTTTAAATTTCGTTTCGATCGAATAGCCCAATGCATCACTAATAATATGGATGTAAAGAAAAGATAATATTTTTTTCACTATCGAGTATTTTGTTTGTGATTATCACTTGTACATTCAATATTCGAATCGATTATTATACGTGTCCAATTTGAAACATTCGAATATACATTTCAGTGATTCGATATAATCCAGATGTTCTTTCGTAACAAAATTTAAGTATTGCCAAGCATTGTACATTGATCCTAAATCTTCGTATTAGTATTTGAAATAAAATCGAATTTTGAAAGATTAGATTTTGAAATGCTTCATTTCGAAATTCAATATATTGAAAACGGCAACCTTAAATATCGTGAGGAAACTGATGCTTTCATTCGTGGTCATAGACATGCAATTTTTTGCCTGTCACATTATGATTCAAAATCTCCCTATGGCACGTATTTTCATAGTATTAAATGAACAAATATGTTTGTTTATATTAATAAGTTATATTATATTAAATGATGCCATGAAAAAATACACGAAACAAAGAAGTAAAAATATTATACATTAAAAATAACAAGCAAAATTAGCCTTCAAGCTACAGCAATTCTATTGAAAAGTCGCTTGATTTTTCGATATGGAGAAGTAAGTACTCTCAAAATTCCGCTTCTCTTCATTTTTGATCTTTTCGAAACTTCTTCGCAAGCTTCATGTGCGGTAAAGGGAACAGTACTCGATGCAATATTATCGAAACAATTGTCCTTCTCCTCGTCTTCGTTCAATGTTTGTATTTGAAAACATCTTTCAAAGTCAAGCGATTCTTCGACGTCGTTTTCAAACTTTGCAAGAGATAAACAGTTCTTGCTTTTGGAATCCTCGGTGCAAGAATTCAAGATATCCTTTTTGCCTGTGATAGAGTTTTGATTCAATGGTACAAGAGACGTCGAGCTCTTCTCGGTTTCCATTAGTTTATGAATGATAAAAATAAAACCGGAAAAACAAAGCATTCGGCAGGCCACAGTTGGTAAAATGCACCGATAAAAATAAGCTGTATGCAGAATGTTGTGGAGTGAAGCAACAGACGCGTTGAATATCCATACCATTGAGTACATCTTAATGGCAAATTCCTTCGTGGAACCTTCGTCCAATTTGTCACCGATAACAACTTCTTTTGGTTTCTTCAAGTTAAGACGATCTCCAGATTCAGATGTTAAGGATTGAGATTTTTCTTTTCCAACTGAAGAAGTTGTTCTTAACTTTGCCGATGATAAATGCCGGTTGTATATTGGAAGGTTTTTGTGAATAAGATAATTCTTCCCATCGTTATTATCCCAATTTTCACCGTTTATCTTCCAGCAACCTACTGCAAATTCAACTTTATCTTGTGACGAGGGCCAAGTAATCCGAAAAGTATATATTTCGAATTCCTCTTTACCTTCAAGACGGCATTCTTTCCGAACCGCCCTTGTATCTTCCGACGATTTCCAGGAGTCAAATGTAAATCGAACAAAAGCACCGATAACATAATATGGATCTGAAACCATTATCGCTCCATGTAATTGATTACTACCATGATGCAACACATTGAGAACAATTCCATTTCTTCTGCATCTGGCAAGACGAATATTACGACTTCTTGAAGGTGATCTGTTCACAACACAATCCATCGCTTCCGTTGCTCAAGATATCTGCATACAGATGGACGAACAAACGAAAATGAGCTCGAAATAAAATTTTCTCTAATTTAATTCAATTTTAATAATTTACACATTATTTGTTACGTCATAATGCGCATATATAACATGGTTGCTTAGCAAAATCCAACCAATGAGATCTTCAATGACAGTTAAAACCTGATCAGTGAACGATATTAAGAATTTATCATTATTTTGGTTCCCGAATTTTGCGATTGGAACATATTTTATGTTATTTAGATATTGTTTTTAAATCAGAATATAAGCGTATTTGAGAATTGCCTTGTTGAATTTCCTGGGTGTTGCAGGAGGCAACTAAAAAGGAAGTAAATAGACTATTCGTTTCGTTTCGCCAATTTTTATAGCTATAAACTTTTCGTAATAAAATATGTTGTTTAGTGACTGGAACCTAGCAAAGAAGTTGCAGTCACCGCTTTGTTTGTTACAGAGTTGCAATACCGTTTTGTACGTTCTCCATTTAGAATGCACATTTTCAGTAGCTGTTACTTGACATGTTGTAATGGTTGCTAACGGCACACTGAGTGTTTATATAAATAAATAAAATTATCAGTATCATAACTTATCCTTTGAGACTTCGCTTCCTTCGGATTTTCAGAGATCAAAAATTTAAACGAGATTGCCAAATTCCACCAGCCGCGGTTCCGTGAAAGTAGGATTTTTGCCTGCGATAGAAATATCAAAATTATCATCAGCATACCAGCATACCAGCTAGTGATGCACCTCGTGCACAAATATTAGCGGTTGGTGGACAGCACCTTGACGGGGCGTTTCATCAACAGCCGTTTTTTGGCTAAAAAGAAGATCTTGTGCTTTTATTTTGATGCAACACATTCATTCTTACTGTTAAAAACTGGTGGTTTCAGAGCTCTTTTTCTACACCGTAAAACCTCGTACAAAAGGTGATGATTTCGATGAATATAGATGTATCATGCATGACGAACATCCTTCTTATCAGAAATTTAAAATCTTTTAATACGTCAATTTATCTAATTTTCTAAACTACTCAAATAGTAACTAACTTTCTTTTGTATCTTACAATTAATCTTGTGAAATCTCGACCTATCGATTGTGAAAACATTACAAGGACAGAGATAAGGTCAAATATCTTATGGTCACAGATATTATCATGGTGAGAAATAGAGATTTTGAACGCGTAGCTTACACTGTAAAAAAACGCAACAAAATAACTGGCCTTTGTCAGTAATTTTACTTGGTGGTATTGAAAAAAATTCAAAATTGACCTTTTTCGCCAAATATGGGGTGTCAATGGAATACACCGTGAAAATGCGGTCCCGTATTTTCCCTAATCTTGCTTTAAGAAATTTTTAATGAACTAATAAATAAAATGATAATAATTTTTTTAGCATAGAGGGACGGAGTGGACAAAATGGAGAGAATGTAGTATAATTTGTGGGAGGGGTGGAAGTCAAACACGATTCAGAAATTGTTATATTGATGAAGATAGAGGGATTTCACTAGAGTAAAATGTCATTGTATTGTTGCCTTGTAGTGTAGGTGCGTGATTAGGAATTGTTCTAGGGTATTTCCTGCGTCCCTTAAAAGACGACTAAGAGACAACTGGTGGAACGCGCTTTGTCGGTACGATCCAACAGTGACCCAACAGTGATACTTGGCAAAGTGAGATCGCTGAAAAATGTCTAAGTGGAAGAGAAGGCCTAAAACCAATGCTTCGTCCAATTTGTCACCAATAACAACTTTTGGTTTCTTATTAATAAGAATCGAAATGTTCTTGAGAATTAACTTAACGAACTCCCTGCGTATTTTTATGAGGCGACTAAAACGTAAATAAAGATAAATTCTGTATTGCCAAATTTTTCTAATTCATTATATTATTATCTTACTAAAACGAGACAGACATTACCCATGGCTCTTTATTTATTATAGATATGCAATTATGTTTGGACGCTTTCCACTTGTTGTTGGGAGCCAATTTTAGTAGTCCTTCAATATACACTACAAAAAATGAAAGTAAAATTACCGATATCGGCAGTCATTTAGCAAGTGACATTGAAATAAAGCTAAGAAATGTTATTTTGGCCAAAAATGGACTTTTAATAGAACACACCGCAAAGGTGCGTCTATTAACAATCTATAACGGCTGTTCTTCCCCTTAACAATGCGTTTTAAATTTCGAAAATATGTATTTATTGGAAAATGATCAATTAGTTTGCTGCACATTTGTCACAGAATATGTAGCTGTTAGTTGGCTTCTTTTGAGCCCTTATTCTGGTATTCTAATTATGAATTTTATTGAAAAAGAATTTCCAATTTTATGGGTTATTGTTTGAGACTATTTTCGAAACGCTAATGGAATTCTAACGATCTAAAAATAAGACAAGATCGCTAAATCCCATTAGTCGGTTCCATAAGAAAGGACTTTTGCTATAGATCGGAATATCAAACTTTGCGCGCATTCACATAATTCTCAGTTAAGAACATAGTAAATAAAAGTACCACTGCTACTGTATTTTGTAGTAGGTGTTTGCCGTGTTAGAGACCGATAGTTTATTCATGCTTAGAGTGAGTGAAAAAATTGAGCTGATAATATCGGGTATTACCTTCGACTCTTTCCAATACAATCTAGCTAAATCATGATGACCAAAAATCATAAGTCGTACCGTTCAAATTGCAAAAGGCAAACACATTACATGGTTAATAACGCCGTAAATACCACGTAAATACCACGACGTTTTACCGTAAAGTGTTTTTTGAAGCTTTTTTACATTGGCCTTTTTTTCCATTTCCACTGCTCTGTGTTATATTTTATCAAAGAGGAAGAGTCAATTTTGGCATATATAATAAACTTAGTGTTGGCAGATATCGAAAACGTATCCAAGGAACTTCAAATTTTTTAAATTTCGTTTCGATCGAATAGCCCAATGCATCACTAATAATATGGATGTAAAGAAAAGATAATATTTTTTCACTATCGAGTATTTTGTTTGTGATTATCACTTGTACATTCAATATTCGAATCGATTATTATACGTGTCCAATTTGAAACATTCGAATATACATTTCAGTGATTCGATATAATCCAGATGTTCTTTCGTAACAAAATTTAAGTATTGCCAAGCATTGTACATTGATCCTAAATCTTCGTATTAGTATTTGAAATAAAATCGAATTTTGAAAGATTAGATTTTGAAATGCTTCATTTCGAAATTCAATATATTGAAAACGGCAACCTTAAATATCGTGAGGAAACTGATGCTTTCATTCGTGGTCATAGACATGCAATTTTTTGCCTGTCACATTATGATTCAAAATCTCCCTATGGCACGTATTTTCATAGTATTAAATGAACAAATATGTTTGTTTATATTAATAAGTTATATTATATTAAATGATGCCATGAAAAAAATACACGAAACAAAGAAGTAAAAATATTATACATTAAAAATAACAAGCAAAATTAGCCTTCAAGCTACAGCAATTCTATTGAAAAGTCGCTTGATTTTTCGATATGGAGAAGTAAGTACTCTCAAAATTCCGCTTCTCTTCATTTTTGATCTTTTCGAAACTTCTTCGCAAGCTTCATGTGCGGTAAAGGGAACAGTACTCGATGCAATATTATCGAAACAATTGTCCTTCTCCTCGTCTTCGTTCAATGTTTGTATTTGAAAACATCTTTCAAAGTCAAGCGATTCTTCGACGTCGTTTTCAAACTTTGCAAGAGATAAACAGTTCTTGCTTTTGGAATCCTCGGTGCAAGAATTCAAGATATCCTTTTTGCCTGTGATAGAGTTTTGATTCAGTGGTACAAGAGACGTCGAGCTCTTCTCGGTTTCCATTAGTTTATGAATGATAAAAATAAAACCGGAAAAACAAAGCATTCGGCAGGCCACAGTTGGTAAAATGCACCGATAAAAATAAGCAGTATGCAGAATGTTGTTGAGTGAAGCAACAGACGCGTTGAATATCCATACCATTGAGTACATCTTAATGGCAAATTCCTTCGTGGAACCTTCGTCCAATTTGTCACCAATAACAACTTCTTTTGGTTTCTTCAAGTTAAGACGATCTCCAGATTCAGATGTTAAGGATTGAGATTTTTCTTTTCCAACGGAAGAAGTTGTTCTTAACTTTGCCGATGATAAATGCCGGTTGTATATTGGAAGGTTTTTGTGAATAAGATAATTCTTCCCATCGTTATTATTCCAATTTTCACCGTTTATCTTCCAGCAACCTACTGCAAATTCAACTTTATCTTGTGACGAGGGCCAAGTAATCCGAAAAGTATATATTTCGAATTCCTCTTTACCTTCAAGACGGCATTCTTTCCGAACCGCCCTTGTATCTTCCGACGATTTCCAGGAGTCAAATGTAAATCGAACAAAAGCACCGATAACATAATATGGATCTGAAACCATTATCGCTCCATGTAATTGATTACTACCATGATGCAACACATTGAGAACAATTCCATTTCTTCTGCATCTGGCAAGACGAATATTACGACGTCTTGAAGGTGATCTGTTCACAACACAATCCATCGCTTCCGTTGCTCAAGATATCTGCATACAGATGGACGAACAAACGAAAATGAGCTCGAAATAAAATTTTCTCTAATTTAATTCAATTTTAATAATTTACACATTATTTGTTACGTCATAATGCGAATATATAGCACGATTGCTTAGCAAAATCCGATCAATGAGAATTAACTTCGATGATAGATAATGTCCGAACAGTGAACAATATTAAGAATTGACCAGTATTCTTATCTTAGTGTTGCATTTAGAAAAGGTGTTTTATATCTAACCTAGATATTCTTATTAATAGGAATCGAAATGTACTTGAGAATTAACTTAACGAACTCCCCGCGTATTTTTATGAGGCGACTAAAACGTAAATAAAGATAAATTCTGTATTGCCAAATTTTTCTAATTCATTATATTATTATCTTACTAAAACGAGACAGACATTACTCATGGCTCTTTATTTATTATAGATATGCAATTATGTTTGGACGTTTTCCACTTGTTGTTGGGAGCCAATTTTAGTAGTCCTGCAATGCAAAAATGAATGTAAAATTACCGATATTGGCAGTCATTTAACAAGTGACATTAAAATAAAGCTACGAAATCTGAATTTGGCCAAAAATGGACTGCTCATAGAACACATCACCAAGGTGCGTCTATTAACAATCTATAACGGGTGTTCTTCCCATTAACAATGCGTTTTAAATTTCGAAAATATGTATTTATTGGAAAATGAACAATTAGTTTGCTGCACATTTGTCACAGTGTATGTAGCCGTTAGTTGGCTTCTTTTGAGCCCTTATTCTGGTATTCTAGTTATGAATTTTATTGAAAAAGAATTGCCAATATTATGGGTTATTGTTTGAGACCATTTTCGAAATGCTAATGGAATTCTAACAATCTAAAATTAAGACAAGATCGATAAAACCTCATTAGTCGGTTCCATAAGAAAGGACTTTTGCTATAGATCGGAATATCAAACTTTGCGCGCATTCACATAATTCTCAGTTAAGAACATAGTAAATAAAAGTACCACTGCTACTGTATTTTGTAGCAGGTGTTTGCCGTGTTAGAGACCGATAGTTTATTCATGCTTAGAGTGAGTGGAAAATTTGAGCTGATAATATCGGGTATTACATTCGACTCTTTCCAATACAATCTAGCTAAATCATGATTACCAAAAATCATAAGTCGTACCGATCAAATCGCAAAAGGCAAACACATTACATGGTTAATAACGCCGTAAATACCACGTAAATACCACGCCGTTTTACCGTAAAGTGTTTTTTGAAGCTTTTTTACATTTGCCTTTTTTCCATTTCCACTGCTCTGTGTTATATTTTATCAAAAAGGAAGAGTCAATTTTGGCATATATAATAAAATTAGTGTTGGTAGACAAGGAAAACGTATCCAAGGAACTTCAAATTTTAAAATTTCGTTTCGATCGAATAGCCCAATGCATCACTAATAATATGGATGTAAAGAAAAGATAATATTTTTTCACTATCGAGTATTTTGTTTGTGATTATCACTTGTACATTCAATATTCGAATCGATTATTATACGTGTCCAATTTGAAACATTCGAATATACATTTTTGTGATTCGATATAATCCAGATGTTCTTTCGTAACAAAATTTAAGTGTTGCCAAGCATTGTACATTGATCCTAAATCTTCGTATTAGTATTTGAAATAAAATCGAATTTTGAAAGATTAGATTTGAAATGCTTCATTTCGAAATTCAATATATTGAAAACGGCAACCTTAAATATCGTGAGGAAACTAATGCTTTCATTCGTGGTCATAGACATGCAATTTTTTGCCTGTCACATTATGATTCAAAATCTCCCTATGGCACGTATTTTCATAGTATTAAATGAACAAATATGTCTGTTTATATTAATAAGCTATATTATATTAAATGATGCCATGAAAAAATACACAAAACAAAGAAGTAAAAATAGTATACATTAGAAATAACAAGCAAAATTAGCCTTCAAGCTACAGCAATTCTATTGAAAAGTCGCTTGATTTTTCGATATGGAGAAGTAAGTACTCTCAAAATTCCGCTTCTCTTCATTTTTGATCTTTTCGAAACTTCTTCGCAAGCTTCATGTGCGGTAAAGGGAACAGTACTCGATGCAATATTATCGAAACAATTGTCCTTCTCCTCGTCTTCGTTCAATGTTTGTATTTGAAAACATCTTTCGAAGTCAAACGATTCTTCGACGTCGTTTTCAAACTTTGCAAGAGATAAACAGTTCTTGCTTTTGGAATCCTCGGTGCAAGAATTCAAGATATCCTTTTTGCCTGTGATAGAGTTTTGATTGAGTGGTACAAGAGACGTCGAGCTCTTCTCGGTTTCCATTAGTTTATGAATGATAAAAATAAAACCGGAAAAACAAAGCATTCGACAGACCACAGTTGGTAAAATGCACCGATAAAAATAAGCAGTATGCAGAATGTTGTTGAGTGAAGCAACAGACGTGCTGAATATCCATACCATTGAGTACATCTTAATGGCAAATTCCTTCGTGGACCCTTCGTCCAATTTGTCACCAATAACAACTTCTTTCGGTTTCTTCAAGTTAAGTCGATCTCCTGATTCAGATGTTAAGGATTGAGATTTTTTTTTCCAACGGAAGAAGTTGTTCTTAACTTTGCCGACGATAAATGCCGGTTGTATATTGGAAGGTTTTTGTGAATAAGATAATTTTTCCCATCGTTATTATCCCAATTTTCACCGTTTATCTTCCAGCAACCTACTGCAAATTCAACTTTATCTTGTGACGAGGGCCAAGTAATCCGAAAAGTATATATTTCGAATTCCTCTTTACCTTCAAGACGGCATTCTTTCCGAACCGCCCTTGTATCTTCCGACGATTTCCAGGAGTCAAATGTAAATCGAACAAAAGCACCGATAACATAATATGGATCTGAAACCATTATCGCTCCATGTAATTGATTACTACCATGATGCAACACATTGAGAACAATTCCATTTCTTCTGCATCTGGCAAGACGAATATTACGACTTCTTGAAGGTGATCTGTTCACAACACAATCCATCGCTTCCGTTGCTCAAGATATCTGCATACAGATGGACGAACAAACGAAAATGAGCTCGAAATAAAATTTTCTCTAATTTAATTCAATTTTAATAATTTACACATTATTTGTTACGTCATAATGCGCATATATAACATGGTTGCTTAGCAAAATCCAACCAATGAGATCTTCAATGACAGTTAAAACCTGATCAGTGAACGATATTAAGAATTTATCATTATTTTGGTTCCCGAATTTTGCGATTGGAACATATTTTATGTTATTTAGATATTGTGTTTAAATCAGAATATAAGCGTATTTGAGAATTACCTTGTTGAATTTCCTGGGTGTTGCAGGAGGCAACTAAAAAGGAAGTAAATAGACTATTCGTTTCGTTTCGCCAATTTTTATAGCTATAAACTTTTCGTAATAAAATATGTTGTTTAGTGACTGGAACCTAGCAAAGAAGTTGCAGTCACCGCTTTGTTTGTTACAGAGTTGCAATACCGTTTTGTACGTTCTCCATTTAGAATGCACATTTTCAGTAGCTGTTACTTGACATGTTGTAATGGTTGCTAACGGCACACCGAGTGTTTATATAAATAAATAAAATTATCAGTATCATAACTTATCCTTTGAGACTTCGCTTCCTTCGGATTTTCAGAGATCAAAAATTTAAACGAGATTGCCAAATTCCACCAGCCGCGGTTCCGTGAAAGTAGGATTTTTGCCTGCGATAGAAATATCAAAATTATCAGCAGCATATCAGCATACCAGCTAGTGATGCACCTCGTGCACAAATATTAGCTGTTGGTGGACAGCACCTTGACGGGGCGTTTCATCAACAGCCGTTTTTTGCCTAAAAAGAAGATATTGTGCTTTTATTTTGATGCAACACATTCATTCTTACTGTTAAAAACTGGTGGTTTCAGTGCTCTTTTTCTACATCGTAAAACCTCGTACAAAAGGTGACGATTTCGATGAATATAGATGTATCATGCATGACGAACATCCTTCTTATCAGAAATTTAGAATCTTTTAATACGTCAATTTATCTAATTTTCTAAACTACTCAAATAGTAACTATCTTTCTTTTGTAACTTACAATTGATCTTGTGAAATCTCGACCGTGCTATCCTATCGATTGTGAAAACATTACAAGGACAGAGATAAGGTCAAATATCTTATGGTCACAGATATTATCATGGTGAGAAATAGAGATTTTGAACGTGTAGCTTACACTGTAAAAAGACGCAACAAAATAACTGGCCTTTGTCAGTAATTTTACTTGGTGGTATTGAAAAAAATTCAAAATTGACCTTTTTCGCCAAATATGGGGTGTCAATGGAATACACCGTGAAAATGCGGTCCGTATTTTCCCTAATCTTGCTTTAAGAAATTTTTAATGAACTAATAAATAAAATGATAATAATTTTTTTAGCATAGAGGGACGGAGTGGACAAAATGGAGAGAATGTAGTATAATTTGTGGGAGGGGTGGAAGTCAAACACGATTCAGAAATTGTTATATTGATGAAGATAGAGGGATTTCACTAGAGTAAAATGTCATTGTATTGTATGTTGCCTTGTAGTGTTGGTGCGTGATTAGGAATTGTTCTAGGGTATTTCCTGCGTCCCTTAAAAGACGACTAAGAGACAACTGGTGGAACGCGCTTTGTCGGTACGATCCAACAGTGACCCAACAGTGATACTTGGCAAAGTGAGATCGCTGAAATATGTCTAAGTGGAAGAGAAGGCCTAAAACCAATGCTTCGTCCAATTTGTCACCAATATCAACTTTTGGTTTCTTATTAATAAGAATCGAAATGTTCTTGAGAATTAACTTAACGAACTCCCTGCGTATTTTTATGAGGCGACTAAAACGTAAATAAAGATAAATTCTGTATTGCCAAATTTTTCTAATTCATTATATTATTATCTTACTAAAACGAGACAGACATTACCCATGGCTCTTTATTTATTATAGATATGCAATTATGTTTGGACGCTTTCCACTTGTTGTTGGGAGCCAATTTTAGTAGTCCTTCAATATACACTACAAAAAATGAAAGTAAAATTACTGATATTGGCAGTCATTTAGCAAGTGACATTGAAATAAAGCTAAGAAATGTTATTTTGGCCAAAAATGGACTGTTAATAGAACACACCGCAAAGGTGCGTCTATTAACAATCTATACCGGCTGTTCTTCCCATTAACAATGCGTTTTAAATTTCGAAAATATGTATTTATTGGAAAATGATCAATTAGTTTGCTGCACATTTGTCACAGAATATGTAGCTGTTAGTTGGCTTCTTTTGCGCCCTTATTCTGGTATTCTAATTATGAATTTTATTGAAAAAGAATTTCCAATATTATGGGTTATTGTTTGAGACTATTTTCGAAACGCTAATGGAATTCTAACGATCTAAAATTAAGACAAGATCGCTAAATCCCATTAGTCGGTTCCATAAGAAAGGACTTTTGCTATGGATCGGAATATCAAACTTTGCGCGCATTCACATAATTCTCAGTTAAGAACATAGTAAATAAAAGTACCACTGCTACTGTATTTTGTAGTAGGTGTTTGCCGTGTTAGAGACCGATAGTTTATTCATGTTTAGAGTGAGTGAAAAAATTGAGCTGATAATATCGGGTATTACCTTCGACTCTTTCCAATACAATCTAGCTAAATCATGATGACCAAAAATCATAAGTCGTACCGTTCAAATCGCAAAAGGCAAACACATTACATGGTTAATAACGCCGTAAATACCACGTAAATACCACGACGTTTTACCGTAAAGTGTTTTTTGAAGCTTTTTTACATTGGCCTTTTTTCCATTTCCTCTGCTCTGTGTTATATTTTATCAAAGAGGAAGAGTCAATTTTGGCATATATAATAAACTTAGTGTTGGCAGATATCGAAAACGTATCCAAGGAACTTCAAATTTTTAAATTTCGTTTCGATCGAATAGCCCAATGCATCACTAATAATATGGATGTAAAGAAAAGATAATATTGTTTCACTATCGAGTATTTTGTTTGTGATTATCACTTGTACATTCAATATTCGAATCGATTATTATACGTGTCCAATTTGAAAGATTCGAATATACATTTCAGTGATTCGATATAATCCAGATGTTCTTTCATAACAAAATTTAAGTATTGCCAAGCATTGTACATTGATCCTAAATCTTCGTATTAGTATTTGAAATAAAATCGAATTTTGAAAGATTAGATTTTGAAATGCTCCATTTCGAAATTCAATATATTGAAAACGGCAACCTTAAATATCGTGAGGAAACTGATGCTTTCATTCGTGGTCATAGACATGCAATTTTTTGCCTGTCACATTATGATTCAAAATCTCCCTATGGCACGTATTTTCATAGTATTAATTGAACAAATATGTTTGTTTATATTAATAAGTTATATTATATTAAATGATGCCATGAAAAAATACACGAAACAAAGAAGTAAAAATATTATACATTAAAAATAACAAGCAAAATTAGCCTTCAAGCTACAGCAATTCTATTGAAAAGTCGCTTGATTTTTCGATATGGAGAAGTAAGTACTCTCAAAATTCCGCTTCTCTTCATTTTTGATCTTTTCGAAACTTCTTCGCAAGCTTCATGTGCGGTAAAGGGAACAGTACTCGATGCAATATTATCGAAACAATTGTCCTTCTCCTCGTCTTCGTTCAATGTTTGTATTTGAAAACATCTTTCAAAGTCAAGCGATTCTTCGACGTCGTTTTCAAACTTTGCAAGAGATAAACAGTTCTTGCTTTTGGAATCCTCGGTGCAAGAATTCAAGATATCCTTTTTGCCTGTGATAGAGTTTTGATTCAGTGGTACAAGAGACGTCGAGCTCTTCTCGGTTTCCATTAGTTTATGAATGATAAAAATAAAACCGGAAAAACAAAGCATTCGGCAGGCCACAGTTGGTAAAATGCACCGATAAAAATAAGCAGTATGCAGAATGTTGTTGAGTGAAGCAACAGACGCGTTGAATATCCATACCATTGAGTACATCTTAATGGCAAATTCCTTCGTGGAACCTTCGTCCAATTTGTCACCGATAACAACTTCTTTTGGTTTCTTCAAGTTAAGACGATCTCCTGATTCAGATGTTAAGGATTGAGATTTTTCTTTTCCAACGGAAGAAGTTGTTCTTAACTTTGCCGATGATAAATGCCGGTTGTATATTGGAAGGTTTTTGTGAATAAGATAATTCTTCCCATCGTTATTATCCCAATTTTCACCGTTTATCTTCCAGCAACCTACTGCAAATTCAACTTTATCTTGTGACGAGGGCCAAGTAATCCGAAAAGTATATATTTCGAATTCCTCTTTACCTTCAAGACGGCATTCTTTCCGAACCGCCCTTGTATCTTCCGACGATTTCCAGGAGTCAAATGTAAATCGAACAAAAGCACCGATAACATAATATGGATCTGAAACCATTATCGCTCCATGTAATTGATTACTACCATGATGCAACACATTGAGAACAATTCCATTTCTTCTGCATCTGGCAAGACGAATATTACGACTTCTTGAAGGTGATCTGTTCACAACACAATCCATCGCTTCCGTTGCTCAAGATATCTGCATACAGATGGACGAACAAACGAAAATGTGCTCGAAATAAAATTTTCTCCAATTTAATTCAATTTTAATAATTTACACATTATTTGTTACGTCATAATGCGAATATATAGCACGATTGCTTAGCAAAATCCGATCAATGAGAATTAACTTCGTTGATAGATAATGTCCGAACAGTGAACAATATTAAGAATTGACCAGTATTCTTATCTTAGTGTTGCATTTAGAAAAGGTGTTTTATATCTAACCTAGATATTCTTATTAATAGGAATCGAAATGTACTTGAGAATTAACTTAACGAACTCCCCGCGTATTTTTATGAGGCGACTAAAACGTAAATAAAGATAAACTCTGTATTGCCAAATTTTTCTAATTCATTATATTATTATCTTACTAAAACGAGACAGACATTATCCATGGTCCTTTATTTATTATAGATATGCAATTATGTTTGGACGTTTTCCACTTGTTGTTGGGAGCCAATTTTAGTAGTCCTGCAATGCAAAAATTAAAGTAAAATTACCGATATTGGCAGTCATGTAACAAGTGACATTAAAATAAAGCTACGAAATCTGAATTTGGCCAAAAATGGACAGCTCAAAGAACACACCGCCAAGGTGCGTCTATTAACAATCTATAACGGGTGTTCTTCCCATTAACAATGCGTTTTAAATTTCGAAAATATGTATTTATTGGAAAATGAACAATTAGTTTGCTGCACATTTGTCACAGTGTATGTAGCTGTTAGTTGGCTTCTTTTGAGCCCTTATTCTGGTATTCTAATTATGAATTTTATTGAAAAAGAATTGCCAATAATATGGGTTATTGTTTGAGACTATTTTCGAAATGCTAATGGAATTCTAACAATCTAAAATTAAGACAAGATCGCTAAATCCCATTAGTCGGCTCCATAATAAAGGACTTTTGCTTTAGATCGGAATATCAAACTTTGCGCGCATTCACATAATTCTCAGTTAAGAACATAGTAAATAAAAGTACCACTGCTACTGTATTTTGTAGTAGGTGTTTGCCGTGTTAGTGAACGATAGTTTATTCATGCTTAGTTTCTAAAAAGCTTAAATCAAACATTCGACGTTAAAACGGCGTGATATTTACGTAGTATCTATGGCGGTATTAACCATGTAATGTGTTTACTTTTTGCAATTCGATTTGGAAGATTTATCATTTTTGGTCATCATGATTTAGCTATATTGTATTGGAAATAGTCGAAGGTAATACCCGATATAATCGGCTCAATTTTTTCACTCACTCTAAGCATCTAAAATTATCGGGCACTAACATGACCAAAACCAAATTCAAAGTGCAGTAGTAGTAGTAATTTTCTGGTGAAAGATGCCTAAACAATTTTGGTTGTCCTCTTGAGATGCGTGATTCAAATGGTATGTTGGCATTTTTGAAGTGGACTATAGTTTATTTTGAGTTAATGTATTACATTTTAGTATTGGTATTTGTTAAAATGATGACTTCGGTATCGGTCAATTCAACGATATCAATATTTTAACGTACTGTATGTTAATGCCCGCTCTTGAGTTATGTATAGCGCAAACATATAGTTATTTTGATGAGTTGGCACAATTCTGAATTACTGAAATACATATATTTTTATCAGAACATTGGTGCTTAACTGCTTCTATCTTTGAAACGCGTTTTTTCAACCATGGAACATAAGCCGAAACTTGATATATAGGTGATATCGATTTCCCCGGCCATTTCTCTAGATTCTACTGATGGAATGGGGGTCAGGGGGTAAACGTGAAAATGTGTTTTATTGTCCGCAATTGGAAATTATATATATTTAGATAGACATCTTCCCGATCAATGACAAAAAATCTTTAATAAAACGATATAAAATTGGAGCCACTAAAGTATATCGCGGTTGGTAGTTTTGCTATTTTTCATCTTGCATGACATCGGATATATAAATAAGATGCAATATGTATCGTCGGAGTGCTGTCGTAATAATGGTCTGGCATAAAGCTAAATATTCATCAAAAAAATGAATCGGAAATAGAACATACGTCACCGTCACTTCCCCATACCTGGCCTACCCAAACCACCCTCCTGTGCCTGACATTTTCGACACTTCCTGCCCAACCTTTTATACCTGACATTCCTTCTACATCAGACCCCTATTCCTGTCCTAAACTCTACCAGTTTCCCTGATCTTACCCAACCCAACCCAACGCCTACTTGACTCCTTCAATGACTCATCCCCAAACTAATATTCTGAAACAACGTTTGATAATTTGACTCCGCTGCTAAAAAATACTAAACCATAATCCCGGAAAAACCCCACCTATATAATACAACGCATTTATGTGAAAGGAAATGAGATAGGGTGTTTTGGAACGTCTTTCATTTTAACTATTTTCTTTAAAACAATCGATCATCAAATTTAAGCATAGTAAGAATTCCACAAAACTATACTATTCTGACACAGATATTTCGTAGATTGTGGAGAAGAGCGATTGTATCGACCGAGTGAACAACCATCACCCAGGGCAGATACCACACACACGCTGCGTTTTACCATGTGGATTGACTTAATTTGGAATGTTTTACTTTGGAGTGTATTTACTGGTACTACATCTTTAGTAGCTCTTTGCTATTATGTGGCCGTTAGTTGGTTCCTTTCAGGAATTGTTCAAAGTGAGCCTGTTGCCTGTTCCGAAATAGGACAGTGTTCAAGCACAATGCGGATAGCCTACAAACTAATGCGAATTATACAGATTGGTATTAATCGTTAAAGGTAATTGTTGATTTAAGAGAAGTTTTACGGAACTAGCATTGTGATTTGAAAAAGCGACAAAATTAAGTTATTCAAATGCGGAAATGTTTCTACTCAATTTTACTTAAAGATTGAAAGAAAACTTCCGATCGTGGAAACATGGGAAACTAGGTAATGGGCATGGGAGAATGAAACTTTGAATAGCTGTTATATATAAACCGTCTCAGGAAGAGCATGGAAATAAATCGGTACACTACGGTTCGTAATGTGAGTAATCCTAATGTTATATCAATGGATGCATGATTTAGGGTTATTGCAAACTCCATTTCGCTTTATTTTTATTTAACGTATCTTAACATCTTTAGCTGCCTTTGCGAATGTCGATAAGAAACTTGTCAAAATTTACAAACGATGAGTTTTTACTTAAAATAAAAATGATAAAAACAACAATAACAACATAAAATTTTCTTTTTTTAAAAACAAAAAAATAAAAAAATGGAACATGATTGTTGTTTGAAAAGATGTTGTGTACGAGTGCAAACATTCACTATCAAAACAGTGCATATCGGAATATATTTATGAATAGGAGCAGTATTGTTGTGCGCGCACATATTGTACAACATTGTCCATAACTGTGCTCGCATAATCAAAGTCAATATATCCAAATTTGCTTGAAATTATAAATAAGCGCAATTCGATTACATTATTCCTGTGAAGTGGTGAAAAAAAATCCTAATGCCATAACTATCAGGTTCATCGTTTAATTTTCCTGACGACGCAGCTACAATTTTTTCAATATCATATTTGCGGCTCAAAAATATCCGATACAGGCACATAGGGATGAAATATATTGGTAGATCTTTCGCTAGGGAAATTTGTGGAGGCAAAGTGAAAGTCTATTGGCTTTAATTCATTACTGACGAGTTTAGATATGTAAACCAGGTGAACTATAGTAGTACTTTATCTAGTGGAACTAGATAAAGTACTACTATAGTTAACCTTGTTTACATGTCTGAACTCTGTTTGAATCAACTGAAACAAAGCTGTGAATTTTCGTCACGTATGTAACTAGTTATTAGTCTATATCAAAACAATGTTTCAATCACAAGTGTTGTCTTGTAACGGGTACTGGCGGATCGCACCGCCGAGTAGTAAATAGAGTCAACATTTTCCTTATTATCTAGGTCTTCTCATTCTATCTGCTGGTTTTCCTTGAACTCCAGGAATACAATGTAAAAAAGCTCGTAGAAATCCGGCTCGAAATCGATCATTCATAAAACAGTATACAAGAGGGTTGACGCAGGTAGAAACATATGACATAAGCTGCAAAATAAGAATGCTTTGTTAGTGTTGTATCTGAAAACGGAAAAAATGAGGGAATGGGAGGTTAAATTATGACATCATAATTAGCGCTAGGGGTGACAAAAGTGCAGGTTGGAATTATAATCCGCGGTAATTCTTAAATTGAAAACTTTTCCATTTAAATTATCAACACGCACCCAATGTCATTTTTTTATAGTTCGGTCTGAGCAGGCCCTAAAACAGTGCGATACCCGAAAAAAGTTTATTCCACCGAAAGAAAATTTAACAAATGGTCGATATTTCGTTTTAAATTTTTTAATAAAATAAAATAAATAAATAAATAAATAGATAAAATGTCTCTTTTAGGGTGTCTAGTAGTGACCAAACCGTAGAAAAAGATTTAAAGTCGTCAATTAGCAGAAATATGGTTTAAAGTTATTTTGCTCATTCGAAGTCATTGACATGAACATTTTGGGCACAAAAAAAAAGACAAAATTCTGGCACTCTTGCCGTCACCCGTGTAAGATTACATGTTTTGCATAAAATCGAATAAAATGTTTGGCTACTAGCTCCCTCGCGTAGTTACTGAGCCTTCATAACTATATTGAGAGTTTATAGCTTTGAAATGAGTTAAACTCGACGAGTTTCACAGAAGTTATTCCACTTCAATTCAAAACATCAATTCTTTATTTGATAACATCAACGAGCAGCAAAAGCTAACTAGGTCGATAATTCCGTGATAACTAAAATTGCCATTCCCAGATAGTTTTTTAAATCAAATCTCCAAGCATGTTATTTCTTATCGAATTTTCTTAAAATTGATTCAATTTGGAGAATTTTTGCCTAAATCCTTATCAAATATCAACAATGAACATGCAAATCATCCGAATCGGTCGAATCCGAATCCGAATTGGATTTTATTGCGACCAAACTTTTGACCCTTTTCTTAGTGCGCTCGTGACTAACGCTATACTCCATCATAGTTAGCATGAAACAATTTTGACGTCAGTATTTCAACAACACAGAGCAAACTTATTGATTTAAGTAAAGTTAAAAATTTCAGGTAGTTTTAAAATCCTTCGGGATTCACGTCAATTAACTTGATTTCCTTTGGCTAAATTACGTTAGTTCCGAACACTTACGCAACCAAAACCCATTGAACGCGAAATAGAACTAATCAAATTTTTAGCCATTCTCGATAAGTTAAGCGTGGACAACTGTTAGATCGTGCCCTTTACGCGCGATTCATCAGTGGCTGATGCTAGACATAGCTAAGATAGAAGAAGAATAGGTTGATGTAATTTCACGGGTTTTCTTTTGTTCCGGGAATTAAGAAAGTGACGCGACAATCTCACAAACTTTGAAATTGGTAACAAATATTCTAGGAAATGAGATAAAATGTTTTTATAAAACTTTAAATCTAAAGTTGTTCAAGAATTCAGAAAAACAGTTCGATAATTCATATGCGATAAAAAATTAAAGACTTGTCGTCGCAAACTTGATATTTTCAACTTCAGAATAATTTATGGACTTAAATGGGCTACAATTGTGATAATGAAAAACGAATATTACCAACCAAACTCTGTAAAACTCAAATTTTGTTCAAACATCTTTTGTCAGGCATGGGCCACTGGTAGATCGCGCCGCTAAGGCGCGATCTACCTGTGGCCCATGCAAGGCAAAATCAAATTTCTGAATATAATGAAAACATTTTGTGAAAGTAAAGATACAAAACTAAATTGTTAACGAATGGTACACCGAGTAGGGATGGAAAATTCGATTCGGTGAATCGAATCGATCCGAAGCACAAATAATTCGAATAAATCCTAAATTGTTCATAGGAACGCAAACTTGCTGAAGGAAGTGAAATTACCATTTTTAACGACAGAATGCAATCGATTTTAGTCAAATTAGACTAAAATCGATTGTATATTGTTGGTAGAACATGAATGTAATTTGAAACTACATTTCCTTCAAACTTGTTTATGCTAATATGAGTAATTCGTTACTCTTAATATATTGGTAATAGTAAAACCGGCATAGTTCTCATTTATATAAAATTAATGATTCGATGCGATTCGAAAAAATTATCCGAATCACATTCGCATTTCAAATACTTCGGTTTTGCCCAGCCCTACCAATGAGTGACATTTATTTTTGTCAAAAGCGACATTTACCACTCTGACGAACCACTGATTGATGCATCTCTTGTATGACTCCGAGTATGTTTAAATTCATTAACATACTCTTACCTGAATGATTTCAATGATTCCGTCTAGTTTTTCCATTGCCGTAAATGGATCAAATGCTTTCCAAACATTCACAATGAATAGAGGGGTCCAACATATGAAGAAAAGAATCTAAAAAAATCGATATACCATAAACGATGCAACATTTTTTATGGGGAATATTCAATAAATAGTCATATTTTTATTTTATCGGCACATATTTTTTCAATGATAAATGAGTTACTGCAATAATAAGAATAATATTTAAAATGGAAATCAAATTTGTATCAGCTTAAAATGTTAATTTGACTGAAAAACTTGCCTATAACTTGAATTCTCTGAGCGGGTCATAAGAGGCGATTAAAAGAAAACAAAGATGTGGTAGATGGTCTTACTCTCGCTTAGGGCAGGTACCACTCACTATACTTTATATGGTGGTTCTTCCTGCATTTAGTACTAGATCGTGTTCACATGAGTGACTGCTAGTTAGTTCCTTTTGGACGCTGCCATCCCGCGATTTTCAATATAAAAAGGCTTGAAACGTGTTTTGTAAGTTGAATCAGATATAAAAGGAGGCACAGTGAGTCCGGTTTCGCAAAGCTTTACTATGTAAATCTCATTGTAATTTCAATCATCCGGATAACATGCTGGAATTAAACTCACACCAATAAGAATAGTAATTACATCAAAGAAAAACATCCCAAGTCACCTTAATTCCAAACCCCAGTCACCCTCCACCCCAAATTACCTTAATGATCGATAAAACACAAATAAAATTTTGTTCACAAAACCCGCTTACATGAGCTAATAGGGTTTTTAGCGTCAGAGACCTGATAAAAAGTCAACATTTTGGTCACATGTGTATCAGTCATGACCGAGCATCAGCCATTGATAATGCGAGCTTTAAAAGCTCTCGTTATTAATGGCTTACGCTCGATCAAGTTTAATTACAACAGCAAAAGGTCCCGCCATAACACGATAAAAATTGAGTATTTGAATCGATATAAGGCCGTAATTTGATTGTTAGTGAACGAAAATAGTTTAATGGACATAAAATACAACATAAATCCCTTGTAAAACATTTTTGTTGTCTGGGCTTTGTAGTCGAATTTTAGGCCAACTTCATTTTCGTACGCGGTTTATTTGTTGTTAAAACAGGCTAAGATTACAATCAGCAAACAAAATCAAATGGCATGGTAACAAATTTGCAATGTTTTCTTTATCATCTCTCATTTGAGTATAAACATATTATTACAAGCTTTAAAGTTACTATAGAAATGGTAGATGGCATCACCATCATCCAGGGCTGATACCACTCACTGCACTCTTTATTATAGTGGTTCAGTCTTCTGGGGGATGTTTTCAACTTTGCCGGTGCTGCATTTTGTACTGGCTCTTTGTAATTTAAACGGTCGTAAATTGGTTGCTTTTAGGTGCTACTCTGTGACAAAAAATGCAACAAAATCACTGGTTTTTGACAGTAATTTCACTTATGGGTATCAAAAAAAAAATTCAAAATTGATTTCTTGGCAAAATATGGGGTGTTGATGGAAGGTGCGGTCCATCAACAGACTATAACATAAACAGACTATTGGCATAAATCTGATCGACATGGCGTTTTTAAACATTTCAAATAACCAATTACCGCAAATAGCCAGTGCATTTACTGTACTTTTTAAAGTGTATTTCCGGCCTTAATTCGAGCGAATTTGAACAAAAAACGCCTCTATGAGGTGTTAGAAATAATATGCAAATATGATTTATTATGTTTAACTTAGTAAGTAAAATTTATTTCAATTCATTTGATTAATGTAATACTTACTATCTTATCTCTGTGACCCACCTAGTTCTCAAAAGGGATTAAAGGAAAGGATATATAGCAATAAAGGCAGAAAGATTGGGACTTATCTCCAAATTCTCCTTTCTGATCAGAAATTATCATGAGATACCCGAGATAAGGGTGTGTATTGTCTCGAAAATAAAATACTCGGAATATGTATCCACACAAACAAGGGTTCATTGTTAGATCTTCAGCAAAAATCGAAAGGATCGGGACAATTTTTAAAAAGACAAACATGTGAAACGTGCTTGAACTTCTAGCCTTTTATCGTGATCCCTTTAGCACTGTGCTGCCCTGTTGAGAGATGTACGCATATGCCCTCTGATATATTTACACATCTTTGAACATATTAGGATTTTCAATCGTGATTGTGCACATAAATAATATTCTTCCAATATTGCTTGCAAAGGTACCTGCCGATGTTAGGCATTTTTTTCTAATAAATGTTATTGACAAAAACAATACACTTACAACAATGACAATTAACATCCGAACAACTCTTTTCTTGGCAGTTAATCTTTCTGCATTTCTGAACGATCGTGATTCTGATCTTTCTACGGGTTTTCTTCCTTTGTTTATTTGTCTATTCTTTTCGTAGAAATGGTGCTTTTTTCTCTGCAAAAGTGTTGAATAGTTAAACATTGTTTAGAGCTCAATGCATCTCACTCATATCTCTGGTTGGAGTGAGATACTTGCATTTCGGTGTGGGACAAACTACCCCTAGACAAAATTTTGCCGTGGAAAAAATATACAAGGCATGAATGGAGCTGGATAAAAAATGCTCAAAATAGTAAAAAAAATCCGGAAACTAGATAAATAGATTGCAAATCCTTAACATTGAGCCTTCGCAAAAATGACTCTGAGATAGAGCGCAAGAACCCATATCTATACACTTTAACAAAAGCACAGTAAATTTTTCGATAATTTGCAATAATTGCACATTTCCAAAGTTAAAAAACGCCATGTTGATGAGATTTATGCCAATTATGGACTGTTGATGGACCACACCTTGGCGGTGCGTTCCATCAGCACTCCATATTTGGTGAAAATAAGTAAACTTTGAATTTTTTCCAATTCCGCCATGTAAAATTACTGTCAAAGACCAGTGGTTTTGTTGTATATTTTGATACCGACCCACGGACATAAAATAAGGAACAATGTATATCAGGAGAGGGATTTTTAACATTCGAAATAGGTTATGGTTGTGGAGTGTTTTTGGATAGTACTAGACATTCAAATTTTATAATGAATAATTGAACGAAATGTTGTCCTCGTTTCCATAGGCAGAATGACATATTTGTTTCAGTCTCTAGACGTCACCAACACAGGCCATTTGGTCAAAGAAGTGTTGCAATTTGCTTATCTTCCAGCTCCTGCCTCCTGTATGAAAGCGGGTACACAAGTTTCTAACCTTCGCATTTGAACGACATACATATGTGACAAAATTGCAGTAAATGTACTGGGCTTTTGAAGTAATTGTATATTTCCAACATTCGGAATTATAGTTTTTGGTCAATATCACCCGCTAAATTTACTATTAATGAACAGCAATTTCACTTCATTTTTCACTTGATTTGAGGTTATTACCGATATCCCAGGAGTGTTAGTAAATGCATTCTCAGATGCATTTAGTAACGTAGTCGTTGTCTCGTCAAAATCATTTACATCTCCCCCTCTTCCTGATGGTGAGTCCTCCTCACTCCTACTCACAGTTACCAACCTCCTCATCGAGTGACGTATACTACGGAACGATACATGAGGACGTTTGGGGGTGATATAGATTCCATCACTTGTATCTTGATCATCTTCAGACCCACCTGTATTCATACAATGGCCATTTATGTCATGTATATTAAACCTTTTTGTCAAGCATGAGCCACAGATGAACCTTGTCGGCGCGATTCATCAGTGACTCATACTTAACATGGTTAATTAAGTCTACATTTTATTCTTTAATTATCTTAAATTTTATTTTTTTTCTGCGGTACTGTTATTGATATTGAAATGTTTTCACATTACGAAGTTCTGTACGATTTTTCTTACTTTCCGAGTTGAATTTTCCAGTTGTTTACAAACTAGAATATTGACATATAAATTTCCAAAAGCCAAAAACCATCCGAATTTCCCAAAAAGTTTTAACTTTATGCATATTAACCACTATCAATATTTTTGAAATAAGCCACGTTTTTTTTCATTTTGTTTTTTGTATTCACAGCCTCACATTCATTGCGTCCACACAATTATTGCATCATTATCGATCATTACTGGTGGTCAGGGATGGGCAAAACCGAATTATTTGGAATTCGAATCTGATTCGAATAATTTGTTCGAATTGCATCGAATCACTAATTCTATGTAAATGTCTTATTGTGAAGTTGAAGATATTTATAGTTCATAGGATATTTTCAATTCACACCAAGATCTACGACTTTCCTATTTTTAGCGAAGAAATATAATCGATTTTGGTCAAATTTGTCAAAAATGAAAATCCAAGTTCATTTAACAAGTCTTTGTTCTTATGAACGATTCCCGGTTTATTTGAATTAATCCTGCTTCGAATCGATTCGAATCACCGAATCGAATAGCCGAGCCCTACTGCTGAGCATTTGATAATATTTTTTTTATTGAAATTCACTCTGAGCAAGGCCGGAAGCAGTGCCTAAAAGGAACCAACTATCGCTCACTTAGCAATAAGCTACTACAAATGTAGTACCAGCATATGTAATCTTAACGGAAAACACCCCAAAACGGGACTGAGCCGACATGATAAAGTGCAGTGAGTGGTATCTGGCCTGGGCAATGGTAGGACCATCTACCACCTTTTTGCTTCATTTTAGTAGCCCCTAACGACAGTAACGACAGGCTGGAAATACAATAGGACTTTCCCAAAACCCGTACCTACAGCGCTTATAACGCGTGGTACATGTTGATATTAGGCTTGGTTTCCTGAAAAAATTCCCAAGAGTCCGTTGATGAAAACCAGAAAATATGAAGAGATTAGAATAGATCACTTCTCATTAGTACAGAAGCTGCATGTCATTTATAGGTTGACTTGTTGATGAACGCGGTCAAATAAATTTTCCCACGTGTCAGGTTATTTAAGTGTGATCCATTATAAATAAAAAATAATATTAACAAACTGTTTTCGAGATAACCGAAACTTTTTTTCTCAACCCTTTCGAGAGACAATATCCACTTTTAGTGGAAGTGTCCAATATCGAAGTTTCTTAAGTTATCCCTATTTTATCTAAAAATTAGATATTATAATGCATTTTTTCAAATAATGACTGAAGTACTATCATGTCAAATCCTATCTTTTTCCAAACCCAACATGCTGGAATTATGACAACTTTCCCCTACGGATGAGGCATCAATTCAGTTAGGTTTCGTGAATTGAATTTTACAAGAAAAAATAAAAATAAAAATTTGTTTCGATATGGATATTGGGTTTTTCTCTCTCCGATGCAAATATCTTTTCGATGCAGAGGTCCCGATCAGAAATTTTATATTGTCAAGCATAAGCCACAGATGAGTCGCGTCTGTGCGGCGCGATCTATTAGTGACCCATGCTTAACAAAACGTTTTTTTAACAAATATTTTCTGACAAATGCACGTCATTATGATATAGTGCATGATTGCTACGTTTTATTTTATTTTGTCAAGCATAAGCCACAGATGAACCGCGCCTGTACGGCGCGATCCATCAGTGACTCATACTTAACAAAATGTTTTTTACCAAATATTTTCTGACAAATGCACGTCATTATGATATAGTACATGGATCCTACCTTTTATTGATTTTGATTTCACTTGAAACTCTTTCCAGATTTTACAACTGATCAAACAATAGGCTCCAGTCATCAGAATACCAGGAATGCAAAACAATATCACGAGGAGAAAGACGTACCTGAACGATGTAATAATGTTAGTTATATAAGGTCAGACGTGTCAGGGCGTCTGGAGGAAACTTTGTTTTGTTTCAGCAAAAGTGATCTGGTTTTGTAGGCTATGTTTTTCCTCATCTTAGTTCGAGTGGATTTGCAATATGGCTTTTTTATTGAAATTCACTTCAAGCGAAACGGATGCAGCGCTTAAAATGAAATAACCAACAGAAACTTATAATGAAAAAGAGGCTACGGAACGCAGTACCAGCAACTGCACTGTGAGCGTAATATGCCCCAAATGACACATAATCACCATGGTAAAGTGAAATGAGTTGTATCTGCCCTGGGCTATAGTAGAACCATCACTTCTTTATTTACTTCTAGTGTTAAACAATATATATTCACTAACCGCTACTACGCCCCAACCATAGTAACCTGCTACTTGGATTTCAGTATATACAGGAATTTAATTGCACAATGCATAATTTCACATTGACCCTGAATGTGGTAATCTTGTTAATGTTAATATGGCAAACTGAAAAATGCATTCCACTTTTTTGATTCATTTTTCAACAAGAATTCGCCCAAAATTTTGGATCAGACTCATGTCCTGTCTTTCATAAATGCTATTTAAAAGTTGTTGATATTAGTTCGTGACGCAAATGAAGACAGACAATACCTGGTTAAAAGGGACGATATTTACATATCTTGCCACTTATAACCTCGACATTATATTCAACATAATGTATCGTCTCGTTACACGAAATCCCTGGTGTATTGCCCAAACAAGAATTTCATTTGTCAAGCATGACCCACAGATGGACCCCATGCTTAACAAAGCATAGTTGAGCTTAACAATTTTGACAGGATAACCTTACTTTTGAAGGAGTTCAACATAATATAATAAAATGTGGGGTTCATCTACATTATTCAAAATACGCTTTGTCCAGTCGATGCTTGGTTCATTTGTGGCGTATGTTTGACAAATCGTGTTTGATTTTCAATTAGATTATCAAATTTAAACTTCGTTCATCGGTGGACTATGTTTAATCAATTTTTGAAAATTGAAATCATATTTTTGATTTGAAAAATAAATTCTAATCGAATTACGTTGAAAAATATCTTAATTTGGTGAATTATTTTGTCAATTTTGAATCACAGATAAACCGCACCTTGATGTCCCAAGACTGGAATTTTGATTAGAATTCCAAGGAAATGAACCATTCCCAGTTCCTTGTTTCAAACGACGAAATTTGATTGTACGAAACCTATCAATAATCAGAATTGAAAACAGATTATTGGATTAGTCCAATTACCCCAAGAGCCTGTGAATTGAGTTTCCGCGAATATATCTTTGGGAAGGTGCTTTTTTATATATTTTCAGTATTTTGCCGCAAAACCAATTTTTTCTTTAAAATTATTGCACGCATGGCTTTTTACAATTACAAATACGCATATTTCACAAAAAAATTAATCACAATGTGCTAAAATCAATATTTTTTCTATTTCTGCTTTTTCGGAAATTTACACAATACTAGACCGCGTGACTACATAAAAGTCCGCGCCTACAGGTAGGGCTGGGCAAAACCGAATCATTTTAAAGTCAAATCTGATTCGAATATTTTTTTCGAATTGGATCGAATCGCTGATTCCAATAAAATGCCGAATATCCTATTTTTATTGAAAAATTTACAGTTTTGAAGCGAAACTTTTTATTTTAACATTACAATACAATTAATTTTGGTCAAATTTGACCAAAATCGGTGGCATTTTGTCGTCGAAAATAAAAAATTTCACTCCATTTAGCAAATTTTTGCTTCTATGGCCGATTCGAATCGAATTGCCCTTCCCTACCTACAAGGCATAAATAAAACTTTGTGTCGTTCTTCATTTCGTTTTATATCCATCTCCGTTTACAGCATGTATTAACTATTATTATGGCAGTATACTTACCAAGCTTGCCTTGCTACCGGTGACGGGAACAACAGTCGACATGCATTCGAGCATTTTCCAAAATCTATCAGTGGAATGTATTGTAAATCACTCAATATGAAGTACGGAACACTCAATAAAATACTGAGTAACCAAATAGCAACGATCACCTATAAATTGAAAAAAATGTTTTTTATAATAAAATATATATGTGAAATGAAAAACATTCAAATGAAATGTTTTATGAAAGTTACCCATTTAAAAATTTTATATAATGCGCGTTGAAAGCCATACACCTTACCTTATAAGCATGCGATACAGTTTGCCACACTCTTGATCTCAGTGGTCGACATATTGCGTAATATCTTTCAACTGATATTGCCAACATTGTGAAAGTTGATACACAGACAGACATACCTGGAATATGAGATAGATTATATTTGAATATTGTTAATTAATATTGAATCATGAAAGCTGCATTGCAAAGGCGATGCCGTATTTTGTATGGATGCAATAGTCCGAATCCGAGCCCGGGTACTCGGCCGAATTTAGAGGTGCTTTTGGGGTTCGGCCCGAGGCCTGGCTTTGCTGATGCTCGTCAAAGGTTTGTGACGTCACAAACAATTGTGCGGTTGCTGTTTGCTGTTACATGGTGTAAATTTTTAACCAGTTTTTAGTCAGTTCTATCTAGGTCTTTAGATTTAGTGCTGTGGTATAGGAAATTCAAATCGGGAGAGAATTTGATTATGTCGATTTTTGTGCGAGCTTGTTCATGGATTATTTTTTTTGATTTTTTGTTATTCTTGAACCTCTTGGGCTCATTTTACGTCTAAAAAACTAAATCTTAAAAGAAGGCCGACCTACTCGGTTTCGCCGTATATTTTTTAAATTCTCGGTTCTAGGTCGAACCCTTGTGACATCCCTAGTATTTTGTTCGGTGGAAAGAGGGTTGGTAACGGAGATTATTTTTGTCAAAAATCATCCACTTTTACCAAATATATATAGCTAATAATAAATATAGTTTTAAACGCAAAAGAAATACAATATAGATTATATTAGTTAAAATATCTAGTGCACACTTTTTGTTTTGTTTAACTTGAGTCATCTACAGATAGATCGCTTAGCCGATGCGATATGCCCCATGTTTAACAAAATACATTTTCTGGTCGCGATCGCAAAGAAAAATACTTGAGATATCTAAGAAAAAAATACAACATAACTAATATTTCTAAACTACCATGTTTGTTTGAGTATGTTTCAGACTGGGTCCTACTGTGTGTCATGATTGGTTTAGAAAGCAGTTTCATCATATGGCTTGTATGAATGACAATGCAAGTAGGGCTGGGCAAAACCGAATCCTTTGAAATTCGAATATTTTTTTTTCGAATCGGATCGAATCGTTGACTAACAAGTATCCCATTTTTACTATTAATATTACTGTCTCCATTATGATAACTAGGAAATTCAAATTTAAAAATTACAAAAATTAGCATGAGCTGACTTAAAAGCGATGTATATTAAATTACGTTCCAATCAAAGAACAAAAAATTTCATTTTTACGACGAACTACAATCGATTTTGGTCAAATTTGACCAAAATCGGTTGGATTTTGTTGTTAAGAATGAAAAACCCCACTTCATTAAGCGTGTTTTAGTTCACCGAGTCGAATCTAATGCAACAGAACTACCATAGTATATTTTGAAGGTTCGCGAGGGCTGAACGCAGCCCACACGAGGCACATGGAATGTTGCAAAAACGAACTTCGTGAGGAGGTGATGCATTTCCTTCTCTACATTGTAATATCTCATCTCATTTAGAGAGTAACAAGATTATATTTCTGGATTTGGACAGGATAAGTACAAAATGCCATAAATAATAAATATTGTGGTTGAAAATGAATTCATTGATGTATAAAACAATGGAATTTTAGAATATGCACAATGGTGGAATAAACGAGCATTTTTTAAGTAGAAAATTGTCAAAAAATTTTAATATCTCAGTTTTATCTCCATAAAAGATGAAAAGCAATAGATCTATTCTTCGTACAAATCTAGTTGTTTGGATGACCAACTCAGGAAACGCGTATGCTGTTGCTTTTTAGGGAGGAAAAATCAGAACTTTATTCTTTCAAAGAAAGGTTGAGACAACACAGAGGTGTATTGAGCTCACGCTGGCAAGTTCGCCCCAGACATTTGCTGAGAGGCAATTCAGAAATACTTTATCAAGCATCTTTTTTGAAGTACTGATGTATCACGTCGTCGTGATTGAGTCACATTCAGACCGTTTTTTAAAAGTTAACACACGCACTAAGTGAATCATACGTTTAAGTACAATTTCTCTAAGTGGGAGGTTCGATGTTTGTTAGGTCTTCCATGTTTGCCTTTCAGCAAATATCTCGGTGGAAACTGATCATAGCACCAACAAAATAAGAGAGAATGAGATTCCGAGTTAACGTTTAGTGAACTGTAAAACATCCTTCCTTGTTTACTCGCCATTTCGGATTCGTATGTGGATAGTATCAAAGTCAAAAACAGAAATAATCTGATCTCTTTTCACGAAATTACAAGTAGATTTGTAAATTTGTGGAAAAAGATAATGTTATTTCCGAAAAAAGAGAGCATGAATAAACGTATATTATTAAAATGACGTATGTCAGCTACGACTTAGCCCGACAAATACAAAATTGTACGTAGGGACCAATCCAAGATGTTTAGGTCCTCCTGTGGCTCATGTCTGGTAAAATAAAATATTTCATTTTTTGTTTGTAGGTCAATCTCTCTTTGCATCATGTTAAACGAGGTATGTTTCAAAATTATATAAATACAATAAGGTACACTTACCCATTAATAAAGGCATTACTTTACACATAACTCTGCCAAAGATGAATTTCTTCAAAATCCTTCCTATCAGGCTGATAGGCATGCAGATGATAGCTAGTAGAAGGTCACTGACAGACAGACTGAGTAGAAAACAACTGGCAACCGTTCTCATGCGCCTGTTCGCAGTCAGAGTTATGATAACGAGAACATTTCCAACAACAGCAAGAAACAAAACAATCGAGTATAAAACGAGATTGACAACTTCGTTTTCTAAAAAAAAGTTCATAAATTAGGGGGGTTCGGCAAGTTTGTGACGTCATAATGTGCACCACCAGAAACATTTTTTGAACAAAACATAGAACTTTACTGCCAAATGAAGAAAAATGCAATCGAAGATGGCAAATTTTTAGTATAAAAAAGAAGAAAAAATTTGAGCATTTTCTATTTTGACATATCAAAATATCAATATAATGAGCTATCCTAAACTATGCATGACGCGCAGAATAATTTTTAGCGCTTTCCCAGGAGATTGGAACATTTTTGAGGTTTTAGAAACTGATTTCCCTATACCACTGTGTATTTGCCTCCGACCCTGTGCCTCGAATCGATTCAAATCACTAAAATAGAACTGAATTGCCCGGGCTAAGTTAGGATAAAAGTCACGAAGTAGAGTATTCAAGTTATATTCAAAATCCGAATGATTCTGTTTCAGCCAGTTTCGGCGGTGCTTGTTTGAATTCGATTCTACAGCGACCTATTATAATTCATTTATGTATTCTGCATATGAGTATTTCAATACATAAAAAGTTTATTCATTGAAGCAGACTCAAAAAGGGATCTTTTGAATCATTGAAAATATCCGCATCGCTAATTTTATTGTGAAAATCAATAGATCGATATACATTTATGTTTTTGTCTTGTTTTCTTCAATTAAAATGTATTCGATATGGAAATGGCTACTTTACGTCGAATGCTGTCAAATAAGTCGGAACTGTACCATTGATTTTGCGATCACTACGACTTTATTTTGAATAAATTTGCTAGGTGTAAGGTTTCCAAACTTTTAAAAATGTACCAAAAAGCGCATGGTTTGCTCCCATTAGGAAATTTTATTTTGTCAGTCATAAGCCACAGATGGATCGCGCCGCTAAGGCTAGGCTAGACAGAAAATTCGTGGTGAAGACTGCGAGTTATCAAAATTGAGCATCTGTATCCAAAATACAGTAAAAATTCCACGCATAAAATAGATTATCACAAACTTTATAACAATTAGAAAACTTTTACTCAGAAGAAAAAGAAAAAAACTTGCTGTAACTGTATTACTATTTTAGAAAATATTGAAAATAAGCAAGTTAAGGGGAAAAACTCACTTGGGAAACCAGAACTCTTTTGAACAAATCCAACTTGCGGAGTAGTAATATGCACCATTGTTGTAGACCTTTCGAACGGCCCCATTTTGTGAAATTCGGTGACGTCATCGATCTGTTGCGTCATACCATTATTACTCATCATCTGCCCCATGCCAGATTGTCCCTCCATCGAGAATATTTCCATGACTTCCCCGATACAGCGATACCCTTCTGCGGCCATAATGCCCGCCGGTGTCGAAGTAGAAGCCGTTAAATTGTCAGTAATTGATTGATTAATGACGTGCATCTTCAAGATGTCGGATTAAAAGCTTATAAAAACTAAAAGTAAAAATTGTTTTGAACTTTTGAATTTTTTGCTCTCTCGATATGAACAATTTTGTCAATATATATATATATATATATATATATATATATAAGGCAACTGATAGATTGCACCGATACGGCCCGGCCCATCTGAGACTCCTCGTTTTACAGAATACTAAATTTCAACAGTATATTGAGATGAGCAAAATTTACCTCAAGATATTCACCTTTGAGAGCATGACCCACGACCAGGCTCATATTAGAAAGAAATACATAGAGAGTTGAAAAAAGTTTTCCGACTGTGGTACAGTAATTAAAACGTTATTAGGAGATTATATGGCACAAAAAGTTGACCCCTCTCAACTGTACCTTTTACACAAATTTAAATACATATCAGAAAAGGCACATAGATGATACATACCTCAGGTAATCGAAATATGGCTCTTGCTTGAAAAAAAAAAAAAAAATAAAGATTGTTGCTCTATAAAAATGAAGAATTTTTAAAGCCTGTCAGAAATATAATTGTATAGACATCAATAAATCGTAGCGTCATGCCCGACTAAAAATTAAATTCCTGACTGAAGAAATTTAGGAATCATAATTTTTTTGTTGAGTAAAATAACTAGGTTGCTATCACTATAGTCTGTGCCTATGCACTACTTCTGTTTATTATATCCGTCTACCTATAGTCCAATACACTGCTACCAGGCTATTCCCTTGCCACTGATAAAAGAAACGTTTCTGCCAATTAGTTCCACCTTTTGTAGGTGAGAAGAAAATCTATCACAAGATCGATAAAAAAAGCTTAAAATGGGAAAAAAATCGCCTTCTCTGTGTAGCGTTGTTATTAAAAATTTACAAGTAAAGAAATTTAAACGGGGGTTTTAATAATAAACATAGCGCACCGCAAGTAATAATTATTATTCCGAATTTGTATTACTGGGATATATGTGTAGAAGTATTATTTATTAGTCAAAACTGAATATGAATTTGAATATTTTTTTTATTTTTTTATATATTTAGCTCAAACACTTAGATTTTTCTTAGGTATGGGTCACTGATGAGGCGCGCCCCTTCGGCGCGATCCATCAGTGACACATACTTTACAGAACAAGTATGACAAACGTTCTTAATGGCTTTGTGAATTCCTTATTATTAGCCGCGTTTACGCTTTCTTCAATTGAATTTGCCTTAATTAATACTGCAATTGCCAAAAACTATATAACAATTATTTTTGAGATTAGCTCATTTGAGTGGATTCCTCAGAGAAAGGCCCTGGAGGAATTTTGCTAGTAGAGGTCACTCATATTGGTCCACAGGGTTAGTGACGTTGAGATACCTAGGCAAGTTATTACCTAGTGCTCGGCATACATTTGGAGCCAGATTTGCCGGAATTCGAATCCGGGATTTTTATCTGTCACGCGAATATCTTATCTTAACCACAAGGCTATCGTGTGTGAATGATATCCAGATGCAATATCATTGTTCTGTCTTGTATTTGAAATAAAAATGTGAAATAAATTAGGAAATTTATGGGGAACAAGATATTTGCGCCTTAGAGATTTCAACACCTTTCTCATCATCTGTAATTTAACTTGGAACAAAATATATTTCCCGTCAACAACTCAGCATATTAATATCAAATATAGATTTTGTGCTAAAACGGATAATCGTTAGAAAATGTGTCGTTAACATTAGAAAATCAAATAAGAAAATCATTGATATTACAAAAATTGAATTACGATGAGACTGTCGCGGATCACACGTTCTCTGGGTACTTTCCAATAGAATATAATAGAATATAAAATATGCAAAATAACAGCACTCTGTACGGGTCAGAAATATTTGGCTCAAATATCCTTTGTTACGCATGGGTCACTGATGGATCGCATCGGCAAGACCCATGCTTGACAAACAGAACTCTTGATGCTGTAGAAATTTATGACGAACAGTGATTTAAGACCAAAGTATATTTTTCAATTTCAAGGATATAGTCACTTTTTTAAAAAGTTATACTATAAATCTTATTTCATTTTTACGCATTAGTGACGTAAATGTGATCAATTTTTATTTAATAGATAGACTAATATATCAAGGAATAATGGGGATAGCATGGTTATGGACATTAGTTGTATAGAGGTGGTTGTATCCTATGCAGTGCCGCTTCAGAAGGGGTCAGAAAGACATTTTTACATATCCTACACATTAAATTAAACTAAACATCGTATTTCGTGATTGAAATGGAAAAATCTCAACATTTCTCGATAAATTGATAAAGTTTAATACTGAATAATAATAAATTACATTAACATTCAGTCTGGCCCTGTAACATCGGGCTTAATAATAGTCCGGACTTAGTTCTTGAGTGTCGTGAGAATCGACTAAAAGGAAAGAAAGAAACAGTAGATGGTTTTGCCATCGGCCAAGTCATATACGACTCACTGCACTTCTCATAGTTCCATTCCGTTTGGAAAATTTTAAGCTGTTCGGTCGTCGGGTGAAGGAAAAGGGTTAACGGTGGCTTGAAAATGCATTTGGTTTTTAAATTTTTTGTTTTGGCTTCATTTTGCTCGGACTACATCTTGTAATAGCTCTTTACTAATAAGTGGGTGTTAGTTGGTTCGTTTTCGGTACCGCTTGGGTGAAATTTAATAAGAAAAAAATTTCACAGTAAAATTTCCTCGACAGGTTATAAAAATATTATATTTCGTTCAATTGCACATGTGATGACGTATCTACCTGAGCGTCTCAACATACATTTTTAAAAAACATGCTCATGCTTTTTTGTAATAAAAATTGATGAAGATTTAAAATTTATACTAATTATTACACCCCTGGGAATAACACCACAATATATGAATATTAAATTTTTTAACTTATTGACAAGAATATATCAATATTAATAATAATAGTCACCGGAGGGACATTAAAATTAGTATAAATGAGCATTTAAAATTGAGATTATGGATGGAAAATATAAAATAGATATTTAATGAATATCAAAGAATCTTAATCGAGGCACCATAATGATGGAAGCACTTTTGCTTGATTTACATGATTTGGAGATGAAAAAATAATGCTGCAGTCAGTTAGTTTTTTCCAGAACCGCCTTTGTTCAGCATGAGGCTTTTCAATATTGTGCAAATGAGGCAGTATATATGGTAACATATTCGGGGATCTAGGGATTTTGATGATGTTGGCAACTTGTAGTGGTAAAAGGGCACTATTGAATACTGCTTCATAGAACTAGCGATCAAGGGGAGTAAAATTACCACTCTTTTACACTCTTTCACAGTAATTTCATTCGGCGATATTGAAATAAAGCTACAAAATCGCCATTTGCGACCAATTATGGACTGTTGATGGAACGCACCGCCAAGGTGCGTCCAACAACAGCCCATGCTTGGCATTCATTTCATCAACATGGCGGTTTTGGATTTTTGAAATATACAATTACTGGAAATGAACAGTAAAGTTACTGCACATTAGATACAGTGTATTCGAATTCAAAATCTTCCCCAAGTCTTATGTTCACCTTTATAAAAGTATAAAGCTGGAAGGCGCATGGGCAGCACTATACATCGCTAATTTTTGCTGGATGAAATATGTTTTGACGATATCGTAATGGCTGGTTACTACTATTTTTATTTACAAAATATTGGTGTCAACTTAGAGCAAAGAAAGCGTAATTGAATTTTCAGGGAAAATATCGAATATTTTTCAAACTGGCAATTCTACAATCAATTTCTAAAAGTTTACAATGTATCAGTGACTCAGGTTTATGCAAGAAACTGAAATTGTCGTAGGCTTCATACAACGAACAGGGGGAGGAAAACACTTGACTTTCACAGTCCTTCACAAAATAATATTCAAGTCAATTTCAACAAGTATTAGTTCTATTTTCAACATTTTGACTTTGTACTACCTTTTACTTTCAATTATCCTGACTGCTATTACTATTACTTTCTCTAAACTCGCTGAAATTTTCCATTAAACTTTTTACTTTGTCAGTTAAGTATGAAACCACGCCTCGGTATCGTAATCCAATATTTGATTCATACTTTACAAAACATAATAAGTGAGCATAAGTTTTTGGAGTTGCTTGACCATTTCTCGCTGGGCCGTCTTAACCATAGTCCTATAGAATGGTTTCATTATTCAATAATAATTTTTTTGTCAAACATCAGCCTAAACGTGTTTCCCAAGTGAGAAAAGTTCTGCCATAACACGTTTGGTTAAGTATGGGTCACTGATGGATCGCGCCGCCAAGGCGCGGTCCATCTGTGGCACATGCTTAACAAAATACAAATAATGACCGAATGTAAATCACTATCAGGATCGATATATACATATAACCCCTGATGAAATTCTCTCTATCTCTAGCGGTCCCTGGTGAAAACCCCTGTTGAAAATAGCGGTATTTCTATCGGTAAAGTCGTACGTACATCGACCATGCCAAGCTTTCCTTTACACTGCTATTCCTGATGTAGTCTGTGTTCTATATTTCTATTCCTCGCGGTGATAATAAATCATCCCCATACACATTATTGTCCGGCAGTGACTGGTATTTGGATAGATGACTAATCAGAGGTAATAAACGGCGGCAATGGTCATTTCTAATTTTCTAATTAAAAAAGGACAGTATGATGTTATAGTTGTAGTAGTTATACTCGAGCGTGGACGTTCGCAGTGTCCTTTTGAAATTAGTCACAATTTTTGTGACGTCATAAATATCGGAAAAGTCAATTTTACGTTGGAACAAAAATAACAAATAATTACAAAAAATAAGAAGACAATAGGCGGCGGAGAACAAAAAAAGTAGTGAATGGTATGATCTTTCCGGTTCGGCCAAGCGAATCCGAAGTATTATACCCTGGGTTGAGTGATAGGCAGGGGTTAAAGAGCCGAACTTGTCCGGAGTCGAACACGAAACCTCCGGTTTGCGCTGTCAATGAGCCGACGCCATGTCACGAAGAATGCTATCTAAAAACTCTGCTGACAACCTCAACTATTGATTTCATGTCTCGTCCCTGGCAAAAAATGAAAAAAATCAACGATAGAGCTCGGATATAATGCCTCTGTGTAAAAAGAAAAGCCAGCAAATCAAATGCCTAATGATCGCTCCCCTGTGAAAAAATAGAGTAAATCTAACGCTAATATTGCAGTAATCATTTATTTCAAATAGGATGACGCTTTTTGATGATGCTTATATTAAAAATGGTGCCCTTTGAAAGAACGCGCCATGGTCGGCGCGTTTCATCAACAGTACCCGATTGACCAGAAAGTCTATTTTCTTTTTAATTTTAAAATCACTAACGATAATTACTGTCAAAGTACAGCGATTTTACTGATTTTTTTTATTACAGTCTATGCTGTAAATTCACTGTTATGAACATAAACCCAAGAACCAAATTTGGAATTTTATTTTGTTAGGCATGAGCCACTGATGGACCGCGCTTCGGCAGCGCGATCCATCAGTGACCCATGCTTATCAAAACATTTCTCGCGAAATAATTACTGACTGGGACGACCAATGAAATGAAATATTTTCGTTTATACTATATTATAATCATTAAAAAGTTATTTTTTTTATTGCGAATGGGGGTTGATTCTGAGTTAACGACGTTACGTAAAATTATATATAAAAAGGAATAAAATTGTGAAGCAAAAGCGTACGAATGTTCGGAAAAAATTCGTGTTATGCAACCGTGTTAGGAATTGAACTTATCAACGCTTCATTACTTTACACACAGAAATTTTATTGTTTTTTCTAATTATTTGTCGGTCGGAATCAGTCACTGCAGAGTTGGTATAACTACACAATAGTTTTGTCAATTATAGGTAAAGGTAGCGAGTTTACCTAGTCTACCCAGTTTTCCGAGTTTGTTTTCAAAATGCTTTTACCTAGTTTCACAGATATTCATTTGATTTACCTAGTGCAAATTTTACCGAATTTTCTGTTTGAAGTTTTACCTAGTTGATTTACTAGGAAAAAAAGGTAAATTTACTTAATTGTTAACTAGGTACCTAGAAAAGTAAATCGGTAGCTGGTCCAAAAAGTAGGTACCTAGTACGAAAAACTTGGTAAATGAAATATTCGTTGTTACAATACCTTTGAAACAGACGATTCGGGGATTTTAGTCTTCAGTTATTTAGCTAAGGCGACTTGAGTCCAGTCATTGAAAAAGGTGACTCGAGTCGCACTCATTTAATCGCGTCTGCCCAACATTGCAGTTGATTACTATTATTTTATTTTGTTAAGCAACTGATGGACAGCGTCTCGGTGTCGCGATGAACTGTGAATTGGACAGATTGTCCTCTTGTTAGTCTGTTTATATCATAATCGGTGAAGTCGTTACTATAAATTTCTTGATTTCCATAACGAGCGCAAATTAAAAGGTTAAAAAATTTAATATTTATAAATAGTGATGCGACCCGATTCGAATAATCTACCTGAATATAATTCGAATTTTATAAGAGTTCGGTTATTCTTTTGCATCGGGGTCGCATACTTGACAAAAGAATAGTAATTTTCGCGAATGGGAATCCCAGCGACCCCTCAAAGATCATATGCTGTCACCTGCGCGATCCATCTGCGACTCAATCTTCTTGCTCATTATACGTTTTTGAATGAATTTTTTTTTGAATTCTGCGGAATTAATCGGTTTAAATTAACGTCTGAAATTTCGGCAAAGTGTTTGCGAGCCCCATAAATTTTGTTTATTCACGCCTCCGTTCTCCAATTATATCTTAATGTGCTAAGTGGATTTTCGTAATCAGAAAATATTGTCTACAAACATGTTTTGTTAGGGATGATTCACTGATGGAACGCGCCGCCAAGGCGCGGCCCATCTGTGAGTCATACTCAACAAATTCAATTTTTGCGATGGATTTGTAATTGATCTTAATACAGGTGAATTCGGTTATTAAGATTTCAGTAAATTTGAGTAAATTTCCCTCAAATAGTAAATTAATCCTTATCATGAGTCATTGATGGATAATGCTGAACTGAACGGAATTCAAATTGAAGCAGTTTTGTGACCTCAAATGAGAGAGAGATGGAGAGTTATTTATTTCATACAAAAAACAAGGCAATATAACGTAAATATAGATACAAATACAGTTTTCGCTAGCAATTTGTGAATTTCTTTAATCCAGTCACTGGGATTAAGAATAATTGCCAGCAAATGGTCGTCTGTAAGCGTCCGGCATAACTAAACTTTGCCATTATTTACGATTGTTCGTATGTTTCGTATATTACGTTTTTAATAGTATGCATTTGCATCATTTATGCCATATTTTGTATTACTGCGTTGCGAATGGACATTTTTAGTCTGTGATTTGCATTACCAATCTGTCAAAATAATTTATTGTATTCGATATCCTAACGGCCAACATGGGATTTTTTTTTTGAGTTCCGCAAGAAGTGACGGAGATAGACGCTTGCACCGCGACTTCGCAAATCTGTTTGCATATAGGACTCGACTTGTGACGAGACATCACGAAAAAAGTCTAAAAAAACCATCTGGCAACATAAAATTTTCTCCCTGATACCTTTCTCTCTGTTTTATCCTTCCCTCTGTTCCCTCAGTTCACGGCTTAACGTCTGCCCTGTCGCTCCTGAACAACCAAGTTGGTACGTTTCTACCATCTTAAGCACACCATCTAATTTTAGTAGTTTTTCCAAAGTGATATTTCACGATTCAAGAAATAAAGAGCTAAAATTAATAATAAAATTAATTTCTTTCAACCATAATTGAGTTATTAGCCAGTCTTTCTACATTAAAACTCATCTTGAATTCATAAGACGTATGCAGAACGCGTAGTCAGCCATTAACGCATTCCAGATAACCACTTTTAGAATATATCGAACCTTGTACACGAACATTCGAGCACGAACTTCTAAATTACATATATATAACCTGACGAACATGAACGTTAATGGTTTAAACATTGTTCTTCAAGCGGAACATTTTTTCACACCAAAGCGATACAAAAGTGCGTCAGAGTTTATAATCAACTTTCGACATGTTAACTTTAAAATGCTGAAGTTTATTTTGCTCTGGATGGTCAGTACAAAAGGTGGACGTTATATATAGGACAATCGTAATCGGAAACACAAACAAAACTTGAATCGCCTAATGCCTCGTCGTAAAGGTTGTGAAGATAATTTCTCAAATGGCAGTCACCATCAATATTTTTGAGAATTTTCTGTTTTTTTTTTTTTTTTGACTTACGTCACAAAACCAGCATCCTGCTAATGAGTTGGCATTGATCATTCCCAATCAGAAAGTTTGTTTTATCAAGCATAAGCCACTGATGGACCGCGCTTTGGCAGCGTGATCGATCAGTGACTCACGCTTATCAAAACTTGGTATCAAAACTAGGATGAGGGATTTCTGACTGTCGCTTTTTCGTTTTTTATTTTATTTTTTTTATTGAAATTCACTTTAAGTAGGGCCGGAAGCAGCTCTCAAAGGAAACAAACCAACGGCCACTTAGCAAAGAGCTACTAAAAGATGTAATACCAGCAACTGCACTCTAAACGGAAAATGTTCCAAACGGAACTTAACCGACATTGTAAAGGGTAGTGAGTGGTATCTGGCCTGGAGATGATGAAACCATCTACCACTTCTTAGTTACGCAAAAGATACTTTCCCGACACGAGAAAGAAGCTAAATAATATTCCCTGATTCACTGACATTTATGAGTTGTTTTGGCAGTGGAGAGTTGTTAGATTGAAAAGTCTTTTGGTGGACTGTGCATGACTTATAATTCGGTTGTCCGCGATTTGCCGATCTTGCTGTTCTTGATTGATTGTGTCACGGTTTAGCAACGAACCATTGCACAAAACTCGGAAAACAATACATCCAATTAGCATCATAAGAAGTATAGTTTTCCAGCGATTGAACATTTCACAAATCACGTTATTAAAAAAATCGCCACAGTGGAGACCTCCTTTTATCGATACTGTTCCGGGCCCAAAAACCGCATTTTTTCGTCTCGCGAAATTGTTTTTTTTCCGAAATTACTCCGGCAACACAATGAATACGATCGATCATTGTTAATTGATTGTCAGTATTTGTGACGTGTGTAGGTAAGACTCCTAAGCCTCTGGAAGTATTAGTACGATCCTTTAGGCGATTTGGTGTGGCGCACCGGATTAAGGCACGGTTTTTGGACCATGGCGTCATGAGAAACAAGATTAGGTTCAAGTTAATTAGATTTCACTTATTTATATGAAGTCAGAATATCAGCACCGATAATCACAAAATGACTAACAGAATCATAGTAAGTTTAGATATTATTATGTAAAAAGCATATTCTGGGCAAATCGTGGAAAATTAACTATGGGCCAAGCAGCCCATCGATTGCAATCAAGTGATTAATAACATCTTCACTGGTGGCACTTCATCCATCACTAATTCGTCGATGCACGTCAGTTCAAAGCATACAATGCCGCCAAAATACATTACAACAAACAACCCTGCAAATTGAACATTATTGAATTATGAGGGAACTTTGCAACGCGGGATATTAATGGTATACTTGTTCAAACATAGCCGGGAAGACAAACATACGGTAGCATTGGTCAAAAGGAAATAAAAATCAATTGGACAAACAACTTCAAATTTGTGGGTTACTCCTTCGTGTCATCGTTTAAAAAGGCAGATAAAATCTACTATTTATTTTTGATAATTAATATGTCATAGGCGTGTCATTTTGAGGCTTCATCGGGCTTTTATTTGTCTGGTCTTTTGAACACATGGCTTCCTGGACATTAGAAAAATTTTTGGTCTTTGAAGTACTGGGAATATCTAAAAAAGCATCGAATTGATCAAAAACCTACGGCTGGGCAGCTGCCCCTAAAAGACTCACTTATTCGCACAAGTTCGAAAATAGTTAGATGTTACTGATCTCGGTATTCTCCTCTAGGGATGCCAGTTTTGAATCAAGTATCTAAACTATTCGGAATTTGGGTTTCGGTAAGATTCGATAAACGACTGGGCGAAAATTCTATCTCCGATGTGTTGAGATTTCACACCTATTTTTGCCGGTATTGATCTTTTTTACAAATAGGAATGGATTCAATTCGACGGATCATAATTCAAAAAAGAACCTGAAAGCGCCTAACCCCCTTGTACATTTCGAAAACAGATAGGCGTAACTGTACGGGTAGTGCTGCCCATAAATATTCTATATTTTCCATTGGAATTTTACTTATCCATATAACAGACATTTGACCTTGCCACTCTAAAGCAAACTCCGGCACTCGCTCTCGATTAGGAATTTTTGCCTGATATCTGGAAGCAGCATCCTAGTCAGAAATTCTTTGTACACAAATTTTTTTCAAGCTAGAGTGGCCGAGGGATCGCGCCAACAAGGCGCGGTTCGTCAGTGTTTTATGCTCTTAATTTGAATGGTATACGATATTCCGGCCTGGGTGATGCTAAACCATCTTCAACTTTTTTTTAGTCGCCGTTATAACATGTAGAGCGTGATTATGTTTGGACAATTTTCAACGACGCACCTACAAACCAATTTTAAAAACTAATATTGAAAAATACCTAGCCGGGAGTGGGAAGATCGATCGTATCGACAAATATAATTGTGTTCTTCGGATGAGTACTGGAAAAATAACCAATCGACACTAAAATCGCAGGAGGACGACAACAGAGGCCTTATGAACAATTCAACCATTGTCTCACTCTGTGGAGAGAAATTTCAAACTTCTGAAGGTAGATATAGTTTGCTAACGCAATCTGCCGATACTGCTTTATGTTGGATAACACCGCATCAAGGTTCAAATCCGTAAGGGAATATTATATATTTTATGTCTTCTGGATTCTTCGCAGCAGTTCAGTAAAGAGTATAGCAGTTCTGTAAAGAATGCATTATCCTAGGGTGCAGTTGAAAGTATTACATTCTTATAGAGTTTTTTGATAATGGTAGGCCATTATTTAAATCCATTTAGGGATTGCTTCAGGTTTACTCTTGTTTATAGTGAACTTATAAAAAAATTTTGTAATATTTGAAATTTATTTCGAAATGGCAGAATTAACCCACATATTCTAAAGATAATTCATATCAAAAATCACCAAATCGAATAGCGAATCGATATTATAAATAATCAATGCATAATTAAATAGCAAGCACTTGTTCAATTTATATACAAAAGAAGGAACTTTAGTTTAGAAAACAAAAAATTAACATATAAGTGTCAGAGAAAAGTTTAGAATGTAAATCTATTCCTTATCAAACAGTGATATTCTCGTAATTGATTTGAGGGATCGGAAAAATTGTGTGTAAAACTATTGCGGTAAGATCATATTTTAAGCCACAAAATTAATTTATGATGTATGGTAATGCTTTAAATAACGTAGCATCGTGCCAAGGTGGCAGAATTTTTCCAGGTGTCCAAAAGCTTAAAACCATCAACACTTCTATTTCATATGGGCATTATGGATTATAGACCTTTTTTTACAATTTGATTGTTACTAGGAAGCCAAATAGCGATATTTAAATATCTTCTACCTTTTCTTCCGGTGTCCGAGTAGCAGAGTAGCTGACATTCTGCCAATCTGCCTCGTGCTCACCACGAGTTGTGATGGTTAGAATTTTTGTAAGATTACTATTAATCTGCCAGGATCTTGTGAAACTGACAGGATCTTATTGACAAAACAATATTCATTATTGGTGATTTTGAAGTCTAATTGGATAAACTGACAAAAGCAAAATATATGCTTGTTATGCACAAAACTGCAGTGGCTTTTATTGGAAAACCTTGAATACACAATCCAAATCCAATATGGCGATCCAAATCCGATGGCGATTCAAAATATGCACCTGACAGATTTCAAATATTTTAAGTAGCATTAGATATTACTCCAGAAGAAGTAATAAATTGAAGAAGTGCCCCGCTGTGAATATATAGCCCATTTGAATTCGTCAGATACATTAAAAATCAGTCTTAAATTGGCACAAAGCATACAAGAAGAAGTATTCTTTGATTTCATGATTCATGAATTAGTGTACTTTTTTAACAATATTTTACAAGGTGAATAGAGACGCTTATTCTGAAGATTTTTTGACAAATTTCATTTCGTATCAACAACCTTCTCGGATTACAGACAATAAATAACTTTTCGAAATATTTTATTCAACATCAATATTTGAATCAATTTGAGGGAAATTTTTGAAGAATGACTCGAATAATTTCTCACATTGCCATGCTGAGCTGACCCCGCACATTTCTCTGCATGAATGCATAGACAACATCGCTCCTCCAAGATCGCAGGTACGAAGGCCAAGCTTTTCTGAGAGTATCGGTCCGATGGTTGAACCACACGGTGAATCATTACGAACCATAACATCTTGAGTGGGAACACCAGCTAGTCTTGCAGCTTCTCGTACAACGGTGGCTGTGACAACAGTAGTGGCATATCTAAAAAATAACATGAAATTTTAGATAAAATAATATCATATGAGGTAATGGAGGATTAAAATTTCTCCCAACACAGCTCTAGTGTGCATTACAAACTTGACACCAGGAATATCCTTTGGTACTAAGTCCTAAATCTCTAATGAGGATAATTATCAGTGTACAAGAGAACTGCACACTGGGGTGCCTGGTTAGCTCAATTGCTGGGAATACTCTTAAAGCTACATATCTCTGATCTTTAAGATGCAAGTATGAATCCTGTGGGGGATGATAAGTGCGAGAGGCCTGCTGGATGCCTCACTGGTTGTTCACGTAGGCACTGCTTATGGCTTCCACCACCAATCAAGTCCAAACAGAGGAAACATGAGTTCACCCATGCGAGTTCACATGTATCTACACGAGAGGCAGTGGTTCCCCAAATAATCAAGCTCTATTCTCGGCATATTCTTCTCCCGCAGAATAAAAATGAAATTCTACACAAAATTGGAAAGTCGAAACAAGCATTTAAAGCTTCACACAAGTGAAATATTTAAAAATATTGGGTGCCTGAATAGCTCACATTAGCCAGTCTGTGTGGTACATGATGGACATAACCACTTTCTTTTAGCTAAATATCAATTCAAGTGCCCACCTCTGGTTATTATTTAACTTCAGGACAGGGCCGCCATGTAATGATGGACGCAGATTTTCTTCATGTTTTTCTGGATAATTAGGATGAATACCGTGAGCCATGTCTGCACTGATCATGAAAGACTTAGGTATGCTCTCTTCAAATGCTGTTCGATTTTCAACCTGAAAAAATATAGTTCCTAATAGGGTCGCAGGATCTTGGTATTCTTCGGACAGGGAAAAAGATCTTCACAACCATCATTTCATAGCAGTGTTGATGGTTATGAACCTTTTTATACAGTTTGGTTAAAACCAGACACTAAACAGATTCATATCTTCTAGCAAAAAATATAACATGGAATATTTCACATTTGCTAAATCTGCTTCTGATGAAAACCATTTTCTTCGGGAGTGTGAGTAGCAGAGTAGCTGGCATTTTACGAGTCAGGTGACTAATGTATAGGTTTGTCTCCCAAACGTTAGAATTACCCTTAACTTATTTCCTGATAAGATATAGTTATAGGCGGCTTTATCCTACCCAAGAAAGATAACACTTATTGCACTCTACTACTGCTTGCAGGTACAGGTTACAAAATTGTCCTAACATATTTCCTACGTGCAATAAAAGATGACTAAAAGGAAACAAAAAAGTGTTAGATGGTTTTATCATCGTCCGGCACACATAAATTACGTAGAGAAATTTGCTGGAACCCATATTCTTTGGATGTCTGAGTACCTGCCAGTAAGCAGTGGCAGATACTTGATAAAATTAAGTATCTGAGTAGAGTAAAAGAGAATTTAAAAAGAACTCACAGAACTAGAAATTCTTCTCATAATATATTCGGTAATAGATGACCCTGCACCCTGAGCACTTGCCGAACCAACTTCTTCATTATCGTATAAACATATCATTCTGATGTTAGATTCATTCGATAAAGATTCCTCATCTGCACATGAGTCAATGAGACCCTAGAAAAGAAGGATGAAAAGTACATTCCAATAGTAAAAGTTTAAACCATGGCAGGTGTAACTTCACCAAACTGTCCACTGCCCAGCAAGCCAGAGGATTGGGAATCTGCAAAAAGTTATCATTTGCAATTTGAGTTTTTTCTTTATTGATTCTGTTGATTCTTGATCAATGACCTCTCATTGACGTTTAAATTTGATGTCACATCAAACGTTGTTCTTACAAAATTATGTTGTTAATTAAAGGAAAGATGGTTTTAGTATTGTATGGATCCCTTTAATAATGGTGTCTGTGAGTCAGAGCCCCAATTGAAGTTGGTAGCAACAGAAATAGGATGATAATAGGCTTTCTACACAGACTCAATCAAATCACAAATTTGTCAAAACATCTTTTGTTAAGCATGTGTCACTGATGGATCGCATAGATAAGATGCGTACATCTGTGGCACACGCTTGACAAAAAATTCTGATTACAGCACTGCTGCACAGTGGTTCATCTAGTGGCTGTGGTTTCTCTATGAGTAACCTAGGGAAGATACCACTCAGTGCACTTCCCCATGTCACTTCCGTTCCGTTAGGATGTTTTCCGTTTGGATTAGAGTTGCTGGTACTACATCTCCTAGTAGCTCTTTGCTATTAAGTGGCCGTTAGTTGGTTCTTTTTGGGCACTACTTCCGGCCTTGCTCAGAGTGAATTTCAATAAAAGTTACCCAGTTACTCTACGATTCTACTCTACGATTCAGATTGAAATCAACAACCTTTTTAGATTATTTAAACTAAAGCAATCAAGTCATAGTTCATTTCAAATTTTATACTGCAAAATTTAGTCTATATCATGTTTTTGCTGCACAACACATGTTGTGCGAGGTTTTAAATTGGACCTCGATCAGTGACAAAATAGAACAGAGCAATATTCTACTATCTGCAATAGAGATTATGGTTGTAACAAAGTATTGTGTACAATGTACATACTTCACTTTATTTGTACCGTATGTACATAATGGTCAGTCAACACTTATAAGCATACCAATTTATTATTAATAAAGCACTGCGACTGTGTTTGGTAAAGAACAGAAATAAGCAAACAGGGGATAGCAGGAATTACGGCAATGGTATGGTGATGATTTTGAATGTCTTTTGCTCAACATAGACACTAAGTTAAGCATCGAATACTCTGTGGGGAGTTTCCTGCATTCCAGCTTGATTTTGAAGCTTTTTTTATTAATTCAAAGAAATTGACATGCGAGTTTCAGACGCCAGAATGATGACAATATTCCTGTTACAAAACGACTTAAGCACATAAAATAAACACAGAGAAACCTTCTCACCTTCAGAGCAGTGTAAGAGCTCATCAAATTATCCAATCGAGGGGAAAAGATTAACTCATTGAAAACCCCTCCAATCACTGCAGGTTGATGATCGGCCAAATATAAATCAACATCAATTATAGTATTTGGTTCAACTGCTAGTTCCTCGCTCAAGAGTTGAGTAAGTACAGGATGATGTTTTGATTCACATGATCTGCTGTTTGGAACTTTGACAGAATTTTCTATTATAAATAAAAATAATAACATTTAAATATTATAAAAACCCCAACGTTTAACAATATTTATAGTACATAGTAACAGTATTTTGGTGCATAAGAAATATTTTTAAACATAGTTGCATTACACAAATACCCAGCTTCGAAGAGTAAGCCCACAAAGTTCAATAACATCAGCTATCAAAACATTAATATAACATTATTCTCCCAATTTATTATAGCAATAAATGAATATTGGCCAATGTTTTGCCAACTGGGAGACAAAAGATTAAGAACTTGTTTTTAAAATGAGAATGGAATTTGCATTGACACTATGTGAATGAAGGGTATAAATAGGACTCATTTCACTCGTCTGAATGGGACGCTTTTGTATTTAGTTTTTTCTGTGATATACAATGTCACGGATCACTCGGTGGAACAGCGTATTCAAAACACAGTCATCACAATAGTTTTCCTTACGTTTATTCAATTCAAATTCCGCCTGTGTTGCAATTATAGGAACCAGTTGAGTTTCTTTATTGATAGAAAATTTATCGTTCATTTCTCTTTGCAGATGAATCGCAAGATGTGAGATACGAAGCAATGGGCGATCAATGTGGACCAATCTAAAAAAAAAAAATTTTTTTTCCATCAAAATTCGCTCAAAGCAAGGTTGCACAACACATATCATATTTGAAAGTCTCCTCAAACCGCTAATGTGAAAAGATTAGTTCCATAAGCTGGAAAGTGTATATGACTACCGTATTAGATAAAATTTCAGTGACATAGCATGTGACCTTTTTATGAATATATATATATATATATATATATATATATATATTATATGCATATACAAGAAATAAAACATATATCAAAATTAATTTATTAAATATCTTAAATTTTGAAACAGAATCCCATCCTCGAATCCCGAAATATAGGATTCTTTAGTCCAAGTTTATGAATAATAACTTCTGAGTTGTGATTATCTTCAAATTCATTGTTGTTGTAGTTAAGCTTCAAGGATATTCAATATATGTTATGTGATTGGAATAATTTTACAACATAAAACTTAAAAAAAAACATATATAAAACACATATATCACAATCTTATTACAAAATGAATGCTTGTTCGGAGAATATGCAATATAACCCTAGATGATAAAGCTCACAAAAAGGGTCCAAAATCATCAACAGAAATGTTCAAAAATTTAAAACCAGCTTTTATTAACAAACAATATGGTGGCATGTATTTTGGTTAGAACACAGCAAAAAATTCTTTGCATAAATTCGAATTTTCCACAAAATGGTGCTGTCAGCATATATAATTGAGTCTCAAATTAATCAGTATGAAAGTTTGTTTATAAAATAAATTAGGACGCAAGATTATTATCAAGGAATCATGAAAAAACATACGTTTTAGATTATAGGACATCTAAAACTGCAGTAAAATATATGATTCGATTGGTAAAAATAATTGGCCTGCTATTCCAAACAATCTAGTTTTTTTTGTAGTGAAAATTTTAGAAATAAATATATTTTTTCATTTATAACAGTAGTGAAACTGCAGTATAGCACAATTTAAGGTAACAATGTCAATAGGAAGAGAATTAACTTCAGTAACCAACGGTAGCATTGTTTATCAAACTTTGCTTACATGATTAATAGTCAATATTAATACCAGATGTTTTTGGTGGAACAATTCCTACCCGAAAATTATTTTGTTTAATCAAGAACCCAAGTAACTGATTTTGCGTGATAAAACAATTTCTGAGAATTTACCTTTGGCGACCGATTACGAAGGTTAATTTCACTATACTTTTTTTCATCTCATCTGTGCCACTGTGCTGTTATGTCAAAACTAGTGGTCAGACAGGTATTTGCAAATTTTCAACAAGCTGCAAGAGTCTGAATTGGTCAAAGGTTGTTTTTTAGAGTACAAATTGACCAATCGCCTGAAATGGAATCTACATAAGCAATAAAAACTGGTGGCGGAATAAAAAGTTAAATGCAACATGGGAAATTCTTATGATAATCGGATATATGGTACTAAACTTCATGAGACCCCTAAAAGGAACTAATTCACAGCCACTTGATGGCAAAAAACTACGTCAAATCGTAGAACCAGCAATTTTTTATTAAATTAATTTAAACTTTTGTGCATATTTTTTTGTTAGGCTAAAACCTACCCAAATTATATTGCCGTACCAGCGTACCTTTGTTCTATTTTATCGCCGATAGTGGAAACCAGAACATTGCCTGCAAGTTTGAGATCTCGATCAAACCAACTTCCCCAGTTTCCTCCACCATATGTCTCAACTCCAACTTGAACATATCCACATTTCTCTCTTGAACTTTTGACTTTTACTCTGAAACATGGACTGTCAGTGTGAGCTCCAACGATGCTGAAACCATTTCCTCCAACAAATTTACCCCCTACTACAAACGCTATAATAGTAGATTGATTCCTGGTAACGAAATATTTTGATTTGGGCACTAGATTCCATTTCTCACGTTCCTTCAGTTCCTGAAATCCAGCTCGAAGAAGGCGAACTCTGCATTCTTGAACGACGTGAAACGGTGACGGGGATGCGTTCACAAACTTTAAAAATTCTTGCGCTGATTTCAACATCATTTCTTTAGAGGGCGGATTCATCTTGCTGTAGCAGTGTCTCAAATTGAACTGCTAACCAAGTAAGCAATGCTGAACTTCGAAGCTCTTTTTAAAACAACCTAGGCTACACAAATTCAATAGCAATGCGAGACCCGCAGACACACAGACTCGGTAGTTTTCAAGTCACAAAAGCAAAGCTAATTTTTGACTCTGCGAATAAACCATCTTGTTTACTTCGAAAATAGTGCACTGACATAGTTTATTTCGACACCTCTGTCGACACAAAAGTCGATACAAATGAGGATATCACATTACAGAGTTATCAGGAAAGCAAACAAAACGTAAAAGAAAGTTCAAAAACGTGCCATGGAATACGTTTCAAGGAAACATTAGAAGAAAGTAACACGCGTTTGTTTACCTTGCTTACCTTAGACAGCTGCCAATAGATACTTCTCATTTTTGCACAGGTTATAATGGCGGTAAATGACAATTTTATTTCCCATTATCAATATTAGTAAATTAGCGGAATTTTTTTGTTCTCTTTTTCATTTTATTTGTTAACAAAAACACAATCTTTGACACAATTGCCATCTCACAGACTTAACAAAATAATACATTGCAACTTAAATTTCTTTGTATCTTTGAGCAGCATAATCATAGTTTACCCTTGCAAATCAGCTACAAAGTGATGATTAGATCGCATCATTACACCGTTAGGTGCATAATAACAAACACTTAATCTTTTTAATCGCAGAATAGTCCACTTTTTGTTATGACTCTCCAATTTTTCTTTGGAGGGGCTAAAATTCTTTCCGAAGCCGAAATTTCTCTGATAAATTGATAATACGCTTTGTTTTTGCGATTTACATCTGTATGTAAAGAAGCGAGATGCTATTAAACAGCAGTGTTTGCTGTTCTATCATCTTCCAGTCTAAAATATTGGTAGCCGCTTCTTTGCTCTATATGGATACGGGAACAATGAACGGGTTTAATACAGTAAAATTGAATTTTTATCTTCACTATATTCAACTTACCTTCAGAACTGGTCGATTGTACAGGTATATTGGGATGGAAGTAGTGTACAACACAGCACTACAGCGCAAGTGGAGTTAATGGACTAAAACTAAAGTTCCTAATGAACTTATGAAAAATTACACCTGCCTGTTGCGTGAAACAGATGAGAAGGACGAAACTAAATAATTGAGGCTGTCTTAGTAGTGTATTTTAGTTGTTATAGTTCCACCAATATGTGAAAGCAATACTCCATGTAGGCTCGAATCAGGGATTTGTACAAATCGAGAATGATTTCGGAAGTGAGATAATGGCGAGCTTGATATTAAGAACCGACTTTCATTGAGGCTTGTTTAGCAATACCAGTGACATATTCATTTCAACTCATGTCCTTAGACAGTGTGAGTCTAACGAGACGAATATTTGAAGATTCCTCTAGAACAGTACCAGATAATTAACTTGGAGTTGCATTCGTATTAATAAATTCGAATCGAATCTTTTCGAAAAATGATTCTATTTTGAAAGAAAAAACTCATTCCCAACAATTTTAAGATACTATATTAGTTTACAAAACTAAAAAACACATTCGTTGTTCAAATTCAGGCATCAGGAATGAAATTGCTGTGTATCGATTTTACGACTGGGCACAACAAACTTTCGGCCCTTTCCTAAATGCGCAAAAATCAAGATTAAGTTATGAGAATACGACGAACTCGGTGCGTTCTTCTTGGTATCTAAGTCATCAATCGTCGTCAAAATACGTTATTCCAGCAGAAATTGGCTGGGTTGCAAGACGATCTAGATAATATTATATTCTTTAGGAATGAAACTATCAATTTTACTTTTCAATTTTTTATTTATCCAAAACCTCTGTATGGCACGAGCCGATGTTATTATCACAGTTCATGGTGCTCTTACTTAAAAATATGTTTTAGCTCCGCTACTGGGCCGAAAGATCTGAAAAAAAAAAATTTTTTTTGCGCGTCTTCGTCGGGATATTGCTATTTGCTATTGTGCACGTTTTTCTTCTTTCTTCGTTTTTCTACCTCCCTAAGACTTGAGGCCTTCCGCTGCCACTGCAGAACTGAACCTCCATACGAGGGCGCAGTGACTGGTATCTGGTCTGGGTGATAGGAAATTCATCCGCCACTTTCTATTTCTTTTTCGGCGCCTCTTACGACAAATAGGAAATAAATAAGGCCAATTTTATGTCCGGATCCTACAGCTAAGGAAAAAAAAAAAAAACGATTAAGCCCACAAGTAGGCTGTTGGATTATTAGGCCCCGTACACTAATTCATATCGGATGACTCTTAACATATTTCGGTAATGATAAATTTTCCACTGCATATCGGATTAACTGCTAAGGTATCTTGTGTCTGTTTGTTCAGATCAGGTTGCATGCTACTTTTTAGTCGTAATATAGTCTGTATACATATTGTGGCGAGATATAATACATAGGATCGGCATACACGTCCACGCAAGCTCAAATCTTAATATTAAAAGCGCTCACCCAACTGTGCAAGTTTAAAAACTTCATGAAACGCACGGGCACAAAGTCAACATGGGAATGTATCTGTGACAGGATGGCGGCTCTCAGGCTGCTCCGTTCTTGAAAACGTGAGAAGATCTATCCAGTCTTTACATATATCAGCGGTACAGCGGAGAATTTCGGCTTGAATGGTTGAAGTAGAAGTGAAGATAATTTTTGTTCAAAATCTGTCCAGGCAGATTTAAACAAAATATTTTCAAAATAGCCCAAATTTGTCACGTATCCTACAAAGTCTTGCCGTTTTTTTGCTCCCAAAATGGTGTATTTTCTCAACAGAAAGGCCAAAGTTTTAGTTAGATATCTTCATATTTTTAACAGCCCCATGTGATGGATTTTTCTATCGGAATTCACTCTATATGCGAACTTGCCTGTCAATCTATTCGATCAGATGGGTAACCCAGCCGAGCTAAAGTGCCATACTCGGAATATCAATCACACGGAAATAATAGAAAATTGATACTATGCCAAAAAAAAAAACTTGGCAAAAGTTATATCGGGAAAAATAAATGTGTTGCCGTGCTTCCCCCCTTTTCGTGAATACGCTGGGTTCTACCGATTATTAAATAATAATAAATCTACGAAAAGATAGCTCCTTTCGCGTTTTTGTCATTTATATGGTCGTAGGAATTGCGGGGGATCGACGGCACCTTGGTTTAATTAACAAAATAAGAATAAATATACAGGAGCATGTTCCGGAACCAAGGCATGGCAGTCTACTGATTAATAGAAGACGATGGATCGACTCCTATGACACAATAAAGGCCACAATACACGTGAAATTGTCTTACCGATGCGTTGCATTACTTTTCGGGTAATAAAATAAAAACGGCAATAATCGCCTGTATTGTTTTGCGTTAATCGTATTCACATGCCTACAAAGTACAAGCGCAAAAAACGGAACAAGAACTCTGCGTTAGCTTTCACAGCAAACCGTTCTGTTTCATTGGAAAACGTAAGGAAATGCATGCAGAGCATTGGGCTTGCGTGAAACGCAAGGATAAAATAAAGCAAACCAAGAAAAAACGCAACCTACGCAAACGTGTAGTGTGACCTTAACGTACAAAGGTTCGTGTGAAAATATAAAAACAACAGATGTTTAATAGTTTCGAAACTAAAAATACTGACACTACTGCTATCATGCAGTCCATTTATGGGATATTTTTTGTGTCTACAAAAAAGTTATCATTGGCATTTTAACCATGATGAGCCACGCGAAAATACAATTCAATTTCAACACCGCTGTTTCTGAATAGTATTAGAACATTGGTGTAACATTTTTCTCTGCGTGCTTATCTAAATTGAAGATTCGAGTGAAAAAGATGTCGGAAATGCTCTTCCATTATCTTTTTGTCCACGTAATATGCAGTCTGTCGATATATAGAAAAACTGTATAACAAATACCGAGTGAAAGACTGCAAAACGAATTTGATTGTTATACGTTGGCCTGTGCCTGGTACATGGGTATAAAATATTTACAGGTTAAACTTCAGGGGGAAATTAGATGAAAGTTACACTTAGTATGACTATTTAAAAGCTTTCCGTCAATAAATTTTTTAAATTATGTACATCATTTAGAATCTGTATAAGTACTTGGGATTTCAAACATTAGGGCAGTGGAAAAATATGGTAACAAACTTCTGCTTCATGACTTTTGCATATACTATGTGAAATATGTGTCATTGATCGATGAGACACGGGGTCCATCTGGGGCGCATGCTTGACAAAATAAAATTCCCCATTGGCACTGACCAATGACACAGGAGATAAAATGTAATATGATACGACTTTTAACATCTACACGACCTAATTTTGATTCTATATGTGCAAGTGAATCCGTCATAAACAGAGAGGATATTTCATTGTCATCTGATGGATAGAACACCCGAGGATTTACTCATTTGTGGGACTAGATTGACAGAATAAGGACAAATAACAAAGTTGCTTGTTATGGATCGTATCGCACAGACAAAATCTCTGTGATCTAAACCCTATTAGCAAATAAAATCGCCCAGCTTTGAAGAGGAACTAAAATATCTTTTGAAGTGAAAATTATCAAATAAATGATTAAAAATTACGACTTTATGAAATTCAAACCTATGATGTACTACATATACCATGTAACACGTCAACATGTCAAATAAATCATTTCTAAATGCTGGAAACATTATATTAATCATTTGTTCGGTGAAGCATGTGCTACATCAGCCCGTTACGCCCGAATATGGTTGAATTTTATTCCACTTCAAGCGAAGTCAGAAGCAGCATCAAAAAAAAATCTAGTGATCACTGATATAGCACAGAGCTTTATAAATTAAAAACATTCCATACATAACAGAACTGCTATTGTGTGTGTAGAAAGTGACTTCTTTTTTTGGTTTCGATATTGAATTTCCACGTTCTGCTTCCAACGGGACTATCAGTGATAAATATTTCTAAAATTCGCGAGGTCCGAACAGATCCGATCCGAGCCAGTGCGAAAATACTATACTTTGAAAATGATGTTTCTATGTTTTCACGTCTGTACATCGTCTGTCACTTTTTCAAACAAAAAAATAAATTGTGCCCTATAACCAGCGGCTGCGGCGGAGGAACATCTGATAGTGGAGAGGTATGCAAATAAACGACATGATTTGTGCTGAACCACATGTTTTAATGATATGATTTTTCGTAAAACGTTGTAAAAACGGAAATTGCTAAGAAGGCGATATAGTTGTAAATATTTAGGAAGGAAAAAATCCCTCGCCTTGCAATTGTTCCTGTTTTGAAAATCATATAAAACTGCTTGTGCTGCGTATTTTGTGCTGCATAGCTGTTTCAATTCGATATTCAAATAAAGGAAAACTTATATATATAAACGTGTAAGCATTATAAATACGATATCGTAATTTGCAATTATGACACCGTTTCCGTTGAGTAATACTGTTTTTGTACCTTATTCTATTCACAACACATACAACGCAATAGTTGAAACGTATGTTTGGTATACCACAATATGTGCCATTAAAATGTATTAACGGTTATTTAGGTCTTTGAGTACGGCATTGTGACGTCATTTTCAAGTCAACTGCCCTGATGTTGGATGGTCGCCAGAAGAATAATTAAGTACATATGATCCTATTACCCCCTTGGTTATCATTATTACTGATATCCTGATTACAAAACGAAATTCACCAAACGAAACAGTACGAAATTAATCAACTATGACGTCGTAATGGCGGCATACTCTAATCTTTTTTCTCGCGCTGTCGTGGACTCATGGTCTGAATTCCATGCTTTAATCCGGCATGTCGCTTCAAATCACCTAACAGACCCTACTAATGCACATATTCGTATACTAAATAAACTTAACAAAGACTTCCCACATTTACAAGAAAGAGCTGAAACGAGCATTCATATACCGATAGGATAATAATGCATTGATACTAATGAGATAATACTAAATAGTATTTATGAATTTATTTTTCATATTGAAGATCAAGATTTAAGATGAAATCACATTTTGTTTGATGCAGGGTGAAGTTAGTAAGTATGGGCTTTTTCATAATTGGATAGGATAGAGATTGAAAATGTTCAGGTTGGCTATGATCCAATGACTTTTATTCATCTTATCATACCTCAAATTAGCAGAATGGCATCGACTCTAAAAGTTCCACCACCAATAATTCACTTCTTTCCGACATTTTACATTAGGCAATATAACATGATGAAAAATCAGTTATTTGGCCGAGGGAATTGCGCGCGACCAATGGCACCTTGGTTTAGGAAACTAAAAAGAACAAATATGAATGAAATATACAGGAGCATGTTCCGGAACCACGGCATTGCAATCTACTGATTTATAGAAGACGATGGATAGACTACCAAGACAAAATAATGTGCACAGGTTCGTGTAAAAAAATAAGAATAACAAATGTTCAATAGTTTCGAAACTGGATATGCTGGTACAGCTGATATCGCGCAGTCCATATATGAGACAATTTTTGTGTCTAAAAAAAAAACGATTTTGTCATTGTAACCGTGATGAGGCTCGAATATACGAGGGTCTCCATACGAAATTTTGAAATAACCCCAAAGTTCAGCAATGGAGATAATGATAGATATGATATACTAGCAGTGTGAAAATGGAATTCAATTTTAATACCGTAGGACTATTCCCAAACAGCGGTGTTGAAATTGATGGTGTAACGTTGATGTAACATTGATGTAACATTTCTTTCCTGCGTTCTTAACTAATTCGAAGATTCGAGTGATAAAGATGTAGGAAATGCTCTTTTCAATCGATTGCAATTGTCGTTAAAGATTAAAAATCCCACTTCATTTATCAAGTTTTTGTTCCTATGACCGATTCGCAATTGATTCGAATAATCTGCTTCGAATCGATTCGAATCACCGAATCGAATTGCCCAGTCCTAATTACGATATTTCTATCGTATCAAATTGAATTTCACAATTGAGCAATTTCAAGTCTCGATTTGTCGGTTGCTGTCGATCTATATTTTATTCCCATTGTTTGGATTAAAATTGTTGTCGTTCGTGATGTCATGTATCTTGTAAATTATTTCGTGAAAATTACAGGCAACCACATTTTCTGAATGAAAGAAATGCGCTCATGTTTACCGTTTTCCGTCTGAAAACTTTAATGTTATCAGCTGTACAGTGCACACTTACTATAGAAATATTGTATATCAAATACCGGGTGAAAAGCTGCAAAAAGAATTTGATTGTCATACGTTGGTCAATGTCTTGCTCATGGTCACATCACATTTACTCAACCTAGAAAATTTACAGGTCAAACTTTGGGAGGAAAACTAGATAACAGTGGAAATTTGGATAATTATTCAGAAGCCTTTCGTCAAAAAAATTGATAAATTATGTACATCAGTTAGAATCTGTATAATTACTTGGGATTTCAAACATTAAGGAAGTGGAAAAATATAGCAAAATTTTGCGACATTTTGAATCTTCTATGTAATAAAGGATGTCGGAACCGGAAGTCGTCAGGCATAAAAATTGCTTGGTAATGATAATAATTGTGTTTGCATTGGCAAGTGTTGTGCCAATAAGCTCAAAAATGTAAATGGCAGCAGGAATCAGTATTCGGGAAAGATGTATTATGGTTTCATCACAACTGCAGACTCCGATTCACGCTATTTTGTTTTGTCAATAACATTCCTATAGTTACGATTCAATATATTTTATTTAAAATATTGCTTTTTATTGCTTTATAATGCCTTAATGTCGGTTATCATAGAGTCGAAGTCCAAGGTGGTAATCCTGCGCCACGATCATAATTTACAGAATGTTTATTATCGGCCACACGATTAAAGTGGACTCATTTTTTACAGTATATTTATAAATTAACTAACAATTTTCCGACCACAAAATTGAAATTTGAAAATTCTCGAAGATCGTTTGAAAAGAATATAAAAAACTCACACGCGATCTATTCATGAACTCCATCTAGACGTACCGTGGCTAAAGCGTGCAAGAAACGTGCTTCAATTCAAGTTTCTTATGCTTTCCGCCACTATCTTAGCGCTATTGGTGCAGAGAAATTCCGAGTTTCTACACCATTAACGGTTCCGATATTTTCCGCTAGGGGCATTCTGACTACACGACGTTTGCAATAAGGAGGTCTCGGTGGTCAAGTCGGTTACCGCGTGAGTAACTGATGCATATAATAGAAGTGGAAGATGCTTTTATCATCGTCCAGGATAAATACCACTCTCTGCACTTTATTATAGTGGTTCAGTCCTCTCTGGAATGTTTTCCACTCAGAGTGCATTTGCTGGTACTTTTTGTACTAGGTCTTTGCAAGTAAGTGGTCGTCAGTTGGTCCCTTTAGGCGCTGCTTATGATTGCTTGGTTCGAATTTTAATAAATAAAAACACGCTATCACTGACTGGTCCGTACCTAGGTTACATTCAGCTGCATGTTTACGGGCGGGCCACAGGAAATAATTCGAAAACCATCGAAATACAAATCCTCAAACAAAAAATATTTTTTCTACACTTTTTAGCATGATGCCCAAGTCGATTTAGTGACCCTTAGGCGTCGGTTTGTATTGTAACCAATCGTGAACGGTTATTGAACCATAAACCCCACTTCCACTTCTGAGCCACTTCTGAGTCACGAGTCACGACGAGTGATGTGAGGGGCATCTGCCCTGAACGGTAATAAACCCATCTAGGAACTTTTTGCCTCCTTTTAGCCGTTTCATACAAAGCACAGGAAATACGGCCGAGCAATATAAATCCCACAAATTGGAGCTTAATATAGTGCTGGTTATATTATAGTTTCCTTTAATTTGTTCAAATGACTCCATTAAAAATTTAAGCAAATTTGAAAAAAACTTCTAAAAGGATCCACGCAGCAATTTACCAACAAAATCTTATTTTGCGTTTTTGTAGCAGTGCAAATTTTAATTTTATATAACCACCTGCTGATAAAATATTTGTTGGCTGACGTCACATTTAATTATGGTTTTGTTGAACAGTTTTAAAAAAATACAATAAATCGAATGAATAATAATCAAATGTAATCGAATGCCAATTATTAAAATATAACTAATTCAAATCTATGACTGTCATAATAATATTAAGATACCCATATTTTTAAACCAAATATCGATTCAGATTTTTTCGAATGCTATTCGATTTGAGGATTTTGTGGGAAGCTTTAATCAATGGCCTTTTCTGACACACGAGTAAAATCACAACAAAACAAATGAATTCTTTGTTCAACCTAGTTAGATATATATCGTGTTTACATCTTTTTGTTAAGATTGAGTTACTGAGGCGCGGTCCATCAGTGCCTTGTGCCTGACAAAATAATATTTCTGGTTTGTAAAACCACGCACAAAAGCGTATTTGAATCATCCGAATCGGACATATTTTTGTAATCTCTAAAAATTAAGCAATTTTTCTATCTACTTTCGCTTCCCGTTTATACCGGAAATACTATTTAAATTAAAATGATATAATAAAACCTTAGAAAAATTTGATCTATTTATCTTTTTGTATCATTATCATCGATGTTATGAAAAATATGAATAAGTCATCAACTTTGTGCCTAAGATTCAACCATATGTTACCCAGAAAAGATTCTCTAGTCGAAAAGGTGTAATAAATCTCTTTCTCATGCTTGGTTTAACATAACATGACACATCTATTTCATAATGCGCGAGTGCTAGCAATGAAAATACTTTATAGAGATAATTTAAAAAAAATATTTTGCAATTGTCAAATTACGATTAATATTTGCGGAAATAACGTAAGCGATATGGGGTTGATATCAGATAAATTCTGCGTAATCTGTTACCAAAATAAACTATATTTTATATGACCTTGACGAACGAAAGTTCAAATCACGTGATAATGAGCGCGTCCCATTTTCTTAAATATTACAGCCCCACAAATACAAAACGAAAATTCGGGCAAACGACGTTAACGCGGAAGCTAACGAACGAACTTAACTAGGCGCGGTTCATCTGTGGGTCATGCTTGATGAAATAACATTTCATACTGGTAAACGCCCAACATTGAAGACAAAAGCATGATAAGGTTTTGTTGAAATTATATTATTCAGTTTCTTTTGAGTTTTACGGCTTCATTTTTTACAAAATCGAATGTCTCGTGACGAATGACGTTTTTATCTTGTTTACGTCAATAACTATTTTCTAATTTTAGATTAACTCACCCAAACGCGATCACAAGGTCCCAAATAATACCCTTGAAACAATTTCCTCATGAAATAAAGATGTAATTTATTTTTTTGAATGTTATTCTGTTGTTGTTTTTATATATTCTTGATTTTTCATGTAGGTCATAAGTGTATTGTATTTTTCACTTCAAAAAGCATCTTGATCAAGTTGTTAATTTAATTAAAAATATGTTTCACTTTCACCCAATTACTTTTCTAGTGAATATTCCGAAATGTTAAAAATTATCGACTTCAAAACATTTTTTATTCAAAATAAATGGTTAAAAAGAGGATGGTAAAAATTGCAAAAAATGACATCGTGATATTATCGCTATTCTATATGTTGCCAGACACCTAGACTCTCGCTTCCTTCCAATGAAAAATATTATCCTGCCAAGCATGAGCCGAGCTTTGCCTAGACGGTCCAATCAGAAATTTTATTTTGTCAAGCATAAGTCATTGATGGACCTTGTCTTAGTAGAGCGACTTTTACTTGAGGAAACGATACAATTTTTTCAGAAGTGGTTTTTGTTTGCCTGAAATTTTATAGTGTTAAGCAGCAAGAGCCACAGATGGACCGCGTCTGCGGCTGAGTAAGGTTCACTGATGGATCGCGCTACACTTGAATAGATTAGATTCTTTTGATATCTACATTTAGGAAAGAAGCTTAATGAGGCCAAAGGTTTTGTTATTACCCTACGGAAGTTATAAATTATATAACCACCATGTAACAAACTTAACGAAAAGCTGTCGCATTATGCGATCAACAGAATACGACCATTTATTAGGTTTGCCATAGTGCTAATTACTGCACGGACCATACACCTATGATTTTTACGGTTGGATATACAAAAATTGGAATCTCTACTTAAGGACTATTATAATCATATTTTCCACACCCGAAAAGTTACGAAAAAGAATGTCATTTCCCAATCGCTGTTTTAAAACTGTAAAAACGTCTCACGATTTGAACTTTCGTTTCCATATTTATTTAAAAAATAACATAACACGTCATTTTTTTCACGATCGCAGATGGTGAATAGTTGGCAAACAGGCTATACAGTTGCTATAAATGCTAGTGGAGTTTGAACCTACTTGGATATACTATACGACACTTAGGTCTGGGTAAAAACGAATCATTTGGAATTCGAATATGATTCGGATAATTTTTTCGAATCGGATCGAATCATCAATTTCAGATCAATACCAAATATGCCATTTTTACTATTACAAATTGTCCCAATCATGAAAATCGAGAATTTATAAATACGAAACAAATAGTATTACCATAAAAATACTTTAAGGCTTGAACACCTCGTTGCTGTACTGTGTACAGGAAAAATTAGAGGAGTGCATATTTTGGATAAATACATCCATATACGTTTTATTATATAGAATCAAAATGATGACTTAGTTAAGTGTGATCAATACAGCCCACCCAACAAACGAAATTTTTTATATGCGGGCTTTCAGAATGTCCCGGATGCCTATTCCTGTGTATTGCAAGAGGCGACTAAAATGAAAAGAATATGTGATAGATACGTTTACCATACACTGTTAAAAAAAATGCAACAAAATCCATCAACAGCCCATAATTGGCATAAATATCAACAACATGACGTTTTTTTAACTTTGAATATATGGAATTACTGCAAATGACTAGTAAACTTACTGCACTTTTGTTACAGTGTATATCCAAAGATATACCCTGAATAAATGTTATAAAAACTGCATTTTACAATTGCTGTTTATTTCAGTTCAGTCGATGGGTTAGCAATTCAAGCAATTCTTTTTTTATTTTAACAGCGGTTAACTACTTCGCAGCCCTATTTACAAGAACTTTTGAAAGGACATTTTTCCATCTAATTTATATGGCACCATGCCCTTCCCCCATAAATATTCTAGTGCTCACGGCTACTCACTCAGTGAGACTTCACTAGTAAAAATTGACATTGGCCATATATTTGTAATCAGATACATGAATGTTAGACAAACCAAACTCGCATTTGTTACAAATTAAATTTTGTGTCAAAATGATGACAGAAAATGTCGCGGAGGTCATCATTTGGTATAAACATTATTGTACCCAGGTTTGTAGATCAAACAAGTGCCGAGGTTTTAAACAAAAAAAAATATTCTTTTGTTTGGTTTAGGTTGATATTTCAATAAAAATATCAGTTTCTTACAAAGATATGGGTTGTGAATATACCGCGACTCTTCAGCAATTTTTTATGAAAAGAATATAAATATTATCAATATCAAATAGGCTCAGGGATATAAGTCGATAATGTTTTTTTTTCATAATATTATCTACCCTATATTTTTCGATCGGATGTTATATTTAGTCATGCTTGAGCCACAGATGTACCGAACCTCCGCAGTTTGACCTAACAGTGCCCACTACTTGGTAACGATATTTTTACAAGGCTCATTGGAATTTTCATAGAATTTGGTTAGCAATGTGCAATATATTAAAAATTCGGAAAATCGTCGTTTTATGGCAATAATTTTACTTCACGACGTTGAAATAAAACAGGATTTTCAGCCAAGTATGGGCAGTTGATGGAACGCACCGCGCAGGTGCGTTCCATCAACAGTCCATACTTGGGGTAAATTTTATTTAGAGGATTTATGAAGAGATCTACAACTACTACAAATGAACATTTACAATTACTGTAATTTTACTTACATTATGCGGTAATTAAACATTTAAATGGACATTCATTCGCCCACGTGATAACTGGACACTTGTTACACTTTGGTTTTTGAAGTTTGGGGTGCGACATGATGGGTCAAATTTATATTGTGTGATTGATAACATTCAGCCGGTAAACTTTTTTTAAAAACACAATTGATGAAAAGACAGATTTTTAGAAATTGTACAGAGTACAGTGGCTTCGTGTTTGCTGAAAGTGCAATAGTCAACTTCACTCATGAAAAAACTATTTTATTTCTTTTCTCAGAATCAAAAACTATAAAAAGTAAAATAATTTATTAGGGAAAATTCAGTACGAAATTTGAATGCGTTTATCATGTCTCATAGTCAAATAACGTGCAATCTGATCTTTTAAATGTTACTTGCTATAATATAAATGCTGTTAGAAATTAGTAATATTAAAATTAATATGGATACAGATTTTTAAATCGGTCCACTATAGTCAAATCATACGCCATAATGAACGTTTATACTATCTTTATCTTTCGCTTTGAATATAGAAACATATCGAGAAAATATGAATAGACACAAACGGCGAACCATATGCCCGACCAAATAATGGATTAGGTAAAGTTAGGGCAATTTGGCAAAAAAATTTTTAAACGGTTTCAACACAAATGCCGATTTTGGTATTTACTCTTCCTTTGTCAAAAGTGCAAGAGAAGGGTGTAATATTGCATCACCTGCGTATTGGGGTAAAAATTCAACAATTCGCTTTTTATTGCCGCAAAATAGTCGAAGACCATAACATGGAAAAATATAGAAATTTTCTTCATTGTTTGGAAACCATGACACGTCAAAATACCAACCGGTAATGAGAAATGAACTCTGATTTTTTTGTAAAGCAAATCCATCCAAGCGTTCCATCATTATTAACCCATATTTAACTAAACGTGAATTTGCAAGAAGGTAATATAATAGCTTTGGATGTAGCTATTGTCTCGTATGCACAATGTATTAGAAGTAGCAAAGTCCATCGTAGACTGCACGTAGACAAAACATCATTTCGACTATTCCAGATTAGGTGTACCTGTACAGTCATTTTTCCCCGCTAAAACGTCAAAGCGTAATTTGTTAAGCATGAGTCACTGATGGATCGCGCCGTCGAGGCGCCGTCCATCTGTGGCTCATACTTTACATAATTAAATTAAATGTTCTACTTGAGCCAAAATATAAATGAAGTCATTAGTATGCAACAATACAGCCCCATATTACGAAACATTTGTTTAAATTTTATTTTGGAAACAAAAAAGCGATGAATAGATTTCAAGGATCACACCCAAAAAAGTTAACACTTAGCACGGTATTTTGTTGGTTTAGTTAGATGACCCGTTAAAGGAAGTCCGTGACGTACATATCACGTGCTTTTTATATTGTAATGTTATGCGTTGAACAAATAGCGCTGGTAATCATGCTGATATTTCACGATAAATTTCTTAGGCGTAACACCAGTTGAAATGGATAGCTAGCTCCCTGCAAGAAGATTATATCAATTCCGTGCTTTGTTGAGTATGAGTCACTATTGGATCGCGCCGACGAGGCTAAATAATACAATTGAAAGACTTCTATAAGAACTCAACGCGACATTCCCGTTTTCAGAGAAAAGTCATTCATAACCGAGTTTTTGTTTTTACGTGGAGTTCGTGATTAGGTCATGCATTGTAAAGGCGTGTTTTGTTTCACTTTTTATCACTATTCTAGAATGATCAAGTCGCTATATGTGCAAAGTTAACGTTATTGATAAATCAAACACACTCTTTGGGGGTATGATAGGATCATGCCAAGCATGTGAACTGCATCATAATTTTCTTTTTTAATTGCAATCACTGATAGTAATCACCAATAGGAGCAGCCGCAGCCGTGCTTCTACTATATTGGTACATTTTTTCGATTTCACGATTTTCGATATTATTACTGATTTAACGGGCCAAATTTTATTTAAGTTAGGTTAGGTCAATTGTACCATAACGCACAGAAAAATCAATTTTACTGTTTACCAACCTATAATTTTTTGGAGACAAAATCATTCAAATTTTGGCATTCCAATTTTGAATTAGTTTTGGCAGTAAACATAGAGACTAACTTAAACTAAAATTAATATCAACAGTGCCTTAATTTCCGATATACAAACACTTATTCAAAATTTTCATTTGTCATGCATGGTGCACAGATGACTGGCGCTACCCACGAGAGACTCATGGTCAATACAGCACTCTCAACAATTTACGAACATTAAATGAGCTCTAGTTTACACTCATACGGGCTAACATCTCCGTATGTCGTTATATAAGTCACCACTTCTAACTGCAACCATATTTTTGATATACGCAAATTTCAATATGGAATGTGGATGTAGAAAATATATTCAAAATAACTTGACTTATCACATTGCCAATGTCATGTACGTTATTTGTGGACGTGATGGACAGTTTTATTGTTTTACTAAGATTTGTTTACGTTAAACTACGTATGTTATGCACGATTTTCATAAACGAAATAACAATTCCCACTGATGAAAAAATGAGAAATTACTAGTTTGCCAAGTATGGGGTGGGAATAAAATGTACCTGGTCGTTGAACCTTTTCTTCATACCGGATTCTAACTAGGGCTGTTGAATTCGATTCTGTGATTCGAATCGATTCGAAGTACAGATTATTCGAATCAATTGTGAATCGGTCATAGGAACAAAAGCGTGCTAAATTAAGAGAATTTTTCTATTTTTACCGACAAAAAATTGGTTATATTTTGTTGTTAAAATGAAAGTGCATCGCTTTTAAGTCAGTTCATGCTAATATTTGTGATTTGTAACTGTATATAATTTGTAACATAAAATGAGCTCTAGTTTACACTCTTACGGGCTAACATCTCCGTATGTCGTTATATAAGTCACCACTTCTAACTGCAACCATATTTTTGATATACGCAAATTTCAATATGGAATGAGGATACGGAAAATATATTTAAAATAACTTGACTCATCGCATTGCCAATGTCATGTACGTTATTTGTGGACGTGATGGGCAGTTTTATTGTTTTACTAAGATTTGTTTACGTTGAACTACGTGTATTATGTACGATTTTCATAAACGAAATAACAATTCCCACTGATGAAAAAATGAGAAATTACTAGTTTGCAAAGTATGGGGTGGGAATAAAATGTACCTGGTCGTTGAACCTTCTCTTCATACCGGATTCTAACTAGGGCTGTTGAATTCGATTCTGTGATTCGAATCGATTCGAAGTACAGATTATTCGAATCATTTGTGAATCGGTCATAGGAACAAAAGCATGCTAAATTAAGAGAATTTTTCTATTTTTACCGACAAAAAATTGGTTATATTTTGTTGTTAAAATGAAAGTGCATCGCTTTTAAGTCGGTTCATGCTAATATTTGTGATTTGTAACTGTATATAATTTGTAACATTAAATGAGCTCTAGTTTACACTCTTACGGGCTAACATCTCCGTATGTCTTTATATAAGTCACCACTTCTAACTGCAGCCATATTTTTGATATACGCAAATTTCAATATGGAATGTGGATATGGAAAATATATTTAAAATAACTTGACTCATCGCATTGCCAATGTCATGTACGTTATTTGTGGACGTGATGGACAGTTTTATTGTTTTACTAAGATTTGTTTACGTTAAACTACGTATATTATGCACGATTTTCATAAACGAAATAACAATTCCCACTAATGAAAAAATGAGAAATTACTAGTTTGCCAAGTATGAGGTGGGAATAAAATGTACCTGGTCGTTGAACCTTTTCTTCATACCTGATTCTAACTGGGGCTGTTGAATTCGATTCTGTGATTCGAATCGATTCGAAGTACAGATTATTCGAATCTATTGTGAATCGGTCATAGGATCAAAAGCATGCTAAATTATGCGCATTTTTCCATTTTCACCGACAAAAAATTGGTTATATTTTGTCGTTAAAATGAAAATGCATCGCTTTTAAGTCAGTTTATGCTAATATTTGTAATTTATAACTGTATATTTCCTAATCATTATAATGGCGACTATAATAGTAATAGTAAAAATGGGATAATTGTTATTTTTAAGAAATCAACAATTCGATCCGGTTCGAAAACAATTATTCGAATCAGATTCGAATTCTAGATGATTTGGTTTTGCCCAGCCCTAATTCTAACCTCATAACACTGCTAATTCACAGATTACTACCAACTATGGAAAAATGAAATTTTTTCACAAAACAGGCTTTCGATCATAAACCAAACATGAACTGCTCTCAAATATAGATATAATCAATTGATGTAATTGAATTTAGGATTGATTTTGTCCGTGTTGTGTGTAAACTTTACGTTACAAGTTTAAAAATGACAACGTAATACTCGTTATCAAGCATGTTTCATGATTGCGCCGCCAAAGCACGATCTACCTGTAATCCATGTTGGGTTTTAAATTCGGGATTAGAAAATCTATAATAGAATTTGCTTTCATTCATTAAAATTAAAAATCGCGATTCAAAATTTATGTCTAAATCTATAGAATTATTGGTCGCTCCAGAAATGGTATTTGCATAGCGTGAACCCTAATGAACGAGAGTCTAGATGACTACGGACGCAGTTATATTTTAACAAAAACACGCAAAGGATGTCGTCATTCCTCCAAACGGGGAGAGTCGTTTTAAACCAATCTGGCAATAAACCATTTTAATACAACCATATTTTGCATCTTTGACTGCAGCGTAAAACGCAAAATATACAACACATATGTCCTTATTTTACTACAAACCTTTTCTCAACGTTGTTTTATCAAATATGGCCCATTGATGTCCATCTGTGGCTTATGCTTGACAGACTGTTCCCTTGATGGGGGTTGCATGTCAGGCCGTGATTTCTACAAATGAAAAAAGTCGAATTTGAACCAATATGGCACAAGCCATTTTAATACACTTACATTTTGATTTTTTGACTTTGTCGTAATATGCAAAATTTACAAAGCATATGTCTCCATAGAACACATTTCATTACAAACTTCGCTCATGCGTCTTTTGTCAAGTATGGGTACTGATGCATCGCGCCGCAGAGGCACTGTCCATCTATGGCCCAAGCTTGACAGAAGCTTGTTGGAACAACCACGATTTGGTGGCTTGAATAACGTCAATTGACAGTCGAATAAATTGAAAATTATCTTGGTCGTCGTCTTTTATATTTAGTGTTGATGCGTAAGTTGTCGACAAAGTTGCACTGGGCTTTACTATATGTTTTTTTTTTAAACAAAATAAGACAAGAAGTATTTAAATAGGCCAATATGCAACTTAAATCGAACATGATCCGAGTTTCCATCATCTTATGATCTTTTTAACAACTAACATATTCCAATCGACCTATGTTTTTTTTGCGTGTGGTAAAATAGCAACTAAATGGAAGCAAAGACGTTGGGGGATTGTTTTACTGTTGCCCAGAGCAGATAGCACTCGCTGCACTTTAATATAACAATTCAGTACAATTTAAGGTGCTTTCCACTCGGAGTGCAGTTACTGATGCTCCATTTTAAGTAGTTATTTGTCATGGATTCTTGAAGATGCTCTTTACAGTCTGACATTAGAATGGGACATTGGTCTGGGCAAAACTGAATCATATGGAATTCGAATCTGATTCGAATAATTTTTTCGAATCGGATCGAATCACTAATTCCATGTAAATAAAAAACCTTCCATTTTTAGTATAACAACTTGACTATCTATCTTGATTATCAAAAAATTGATAGTTTGTAGTGTTTTTTTCAATTCATACTACAGTATCTAAGAGCAACAATATTCATATTTTAAAGGCAACATGCTATCAATTTTGGCCAAATTTGACCAATTCAAGTTTTTTGATCCCATGAATGATTCATGATTGATTCGAATAACATGTGCTTCGAATCACCGAATCAAATTTTTCCACCCCTAATTAGAATGAATAAAAAAAACAGGTGTTTAACAAATTCCATTCACGAAAGTACAAAGTTTATTCCATATAGGTCAAATTAAGATAAAATTGTAAAGAATAAAAAAACGACAATTTTTTTTCGCCATTTTACAAAATCATCCACAAAATATTTATTCAGTCAAAAGTTGCTAATGCGAAAATCTTTCGCGTGACTGCAACTTGTCTTGTCACCAATTTATTTTATAAGATTTTATTATTTGCTATGGTTTGTCCGTGAACCTACCGGGGGGCTTATACCTCAACAACCGTTAGGCACGGACCTTTGTTGTCACTGTGTATCTGTTCTAGGTTACAGCTACCCGTGAAGTGCCTTGCTGAAGTGCACACTCGATCGAACCATCGGCCTTCAGGCCAATATGATCGCGCTCAAACGACTGAGCCACCGAGTCGGGCTGTCATCAATTTATTAAACTTTCAATTCCCTGTTTATAGGGGAATTATAACTCCAAAGTTGATATAATTGATAAGTTCGTGTACAAGCAGACAGGATTTCAAGTTTCTGACGACAGTCTTTTGTTCTTTTTGTTCCAAGCATTTTGCGCAAAACGAATATTTTTCTCAACCTAATCATTTAGAATTCGAATGTGATTCAAATATATTTTTCAAATCTGACCAAAATAGATTGTATTTTCTCGTTAAAAATAAAACTTCTAGTTCACCAAGCAAGTTTTTGTTCCTATGATTCACTATTGATTCGAATAAATTGTGCTTCGAATCGAATTTCTATTCCTACTCATGCCCTATTCAATCAATAGTAGAATGCGCCGCCGAAACGCAGTCCTTCTATAGCTCAAACTTGAAAGAAATTTATACTGATGAGGGGGAGGGTACGTGACGTCTTGCGAATTACCAATTATTTTAAATATCTTCGTACATTAGTAAGTGCTTATTTTTATACCAACATTAATAAAATATGAAATAGAAAAAAACTATTTGAGATTGATGCAATAGGTCAGGTCACTCTCATATATATATAACACCGACATTTACAAGTTTGAACCTCGCGCTCAACCAGTCAAAAAAGAATACGTCTTGATAGGTATGGGACAATGGTGGATTCCGCAGTTTAGGCAAGGCTCATCTGTGGCATATTTGATTGTAAAATTGAAGACATTTGCGATATAGGTTACGTCATTAAAAATGTGTTGACCCTTCGTCATATCAATTCATCTATATCATTTTATTTATGACTCTCTTTTGAGAACTATTCGTTTCTATTTGTATCTTTAGCATCAATATATATATGTATAAACGCGTTTTTTCCTTTTTATCAAATTAATTATTTTGCTGCATTTTTATGATATATTTCAAATTGTACAGGTTGAATTTCAACATGAATCATGCTGTTCAAGTAGCTTTTTTCAAAAGATGACCCAAAACGATCATTTTGATTAGGCGGGTTGCAAGCCTTCAAGTGTTTTAAATTTAAGATGTGTATATTTTACCATATTTTTTCACACCTCCAATGGATACAAACAGAATTTTGGTGCAAAGAGGTTTCCAAAGATATGCGAAATGTGACAAAGTAACGACTTGAATGTACGCCGAAGTCACAGGGAACATTTTAAATATAATAAAATCCTTGGGTTTCAATATTGGGTTTCAACCCATTTGGTTGAACTAATTTATCTGCATAAATAAATTATATTGGAAGGTTTCATTTCAATATAAAAGAAAACGTCAAAACTTGAATGTTAACGGAAACATAAATTATAATGGAACCTATGAGAAAATTAGCATAGTCATATTTTGTATTCACGTCTCGCACAAATACGTAATTTAACGTTTTGTTCCCAAAATAGATATGACGTCATATCGTGACAAAGCAATTCAAAGTCCAAAAATTGTCAAAACATCAGTATTTTGCCAAGCATGACCTAATGATAGATCGTACCAAACAACGCGGATTTTATCTGTGGGCTATGCTTGTCAAAATGAAATGTTTTGATTGATAAATTTACCCTAACCAACACATGAACTATCCATTTCAGAATAAGTCACGCCAAATAAAAGCCGTTAAAAAATCTCACATATCTCAATACACAGTCCATGTGTGATCCGAAAAAATTTCCAAAATATCTTTTGTCAAGCATGTGTCACTGATGGATCGCGTCGACGAGACGCGGTTCATCTGTGGCTCATGCTTGACAAAATGAAATTTTTGATTGGGATGACAAAATTATCCTTTTTGATTAAATTGATTCACTGTAAAATTTGACAAAAATCGTGACTTTGCTACAAAATGCGGTGAAATATCAACAATTTCGTTATCTGAAATATTGCATCATATCTTATTCCTTTTGTATAATAAATTTCGAATAAACTAAGCAAACATGATCACCCTCACCTATATACCATTTTGTCCACTGTAGAATTTTCTAGTAAAAGTCAAAATGAGAAAATTTGCATTTCTTTATAATGTTAATTAAAACGCATATTTTTATTGAATTAAAAAGAGATTAATTTAACGATCTAAATATTTGATATCAAAATTTACGACATTTTGTGCAAAAGTGCAAACGAGATATGTCAACGCATTGGAGATATTGTGCTTTGTCACGCAAGCTACCTGCATATCAGTTGTTTGGTTTTACAAAAAATATGCACAATGGATAAAAATAGATTTTTTATATTTTTAAGTATATACGTCATAATGACGTCATAATCGTAAATATATAATTAAAATAGGGATAGGTATAATATAATTGATGTAAAATAAATTCGTGACATGAATTATTAGGACAAGGTTTACTACATATGTCCAACTGAAAATAGTTAAAATAGTACTTTGTCAAGTATGCTACCTGCACATCAGTTGTTAAAAAATAAACTTTTGTGCACTTCATTAGCCCAAATTACTAATACTCTTCTATTTTGGACAAAGTTTACTACATGCGTCGAACCGCACATGGAGAAATAGTTGAAATGTTTTTCCCCAAAACATAGACCTTTAAAAAAAAAAAAAAATTTTTGGATAGATATCTCATGCGCCCAATTTACTAATACCCTTAAATAACTTATTTGGATCAATATTTGAAATTTATGTCCTTAGTCTGATGTGTTATCCCAATCGAAAATTTTGTCTGTCAATAATGAGCCACTGATGTTTCGTGCTTTATTAGCACAATCAATCAGTGGTTCACGCTTAACAAAAGATATTTTGATCACATTTTTTGATTGGTAAAATCGTCGCTCAGTTCAGTCCGTCGGCAGTTCATACTCGGCATAAATATCATCAACAAAGTGGTTTGTCTATTTTGAGATATCGAATTAATAGAAATGAACAGTAAATTTATCGCACTTTTGTCACAGTATTCATCATATATTTCTCTTCATTTCAGATTTTATACAAAACGTGTATTTTTCACTAGATACAAATAAATTTTAATTCTTAACAAAAGTTAAAAGAAGATAACATAAAAAACGTTTTTTGACAATTTTTTGCCTCGTTCATGGGTGATAAACGAACTGGAATTACCTAAAAGGGTTCATCGAACTCTAAAGTGATTAGATATTGTTATTTGAATGCTATGTTTGGCGTATTTTCTCCGTGTTTTGTAGACGGTTCATGATACTTGATTCCTGAACGATTATTAAAAATAAATAATAATAAAATGATAATATTAAAGGCTCTTCTCTTACTTTTATGTTTGACACAGGAGTGCGTGGGTGTATGACATATCCTTACAGATTTATTGTATAAAGTTCCATATTCAAAACACACACATCCCAAAGACAATTATCCTAAGTTAAAGCTATTTAAAGTGTCATAAAATTTATATTTTCGCTGTCGTATCTCCATTCGCGAACGTCTGAAGATATAAAATCTCCATAAGTTACACCTATCGAAGGTGTCTCATAAGTTAATATTTTTGTCATTTCTCCATCTGTGTACGTCTGAACATAGAAAAATGACGGCATCAGTTTCTAGAAGGCTGTCTGGGAAGCAAAGTACACAATACTACCAAGGGTTCGTTGGCCGTGTGGCAACCAGCCAATCTTAGGTATTTTCTGGGTATTTTCTAATTACATAAATTTCTGTTTGCGTGGTTGAAGTAACTGTACACAGTGACATAAGTACAACAAATTATTTGTTCGTTTAATTATTGTGCACTTCCAAAAGTAAGGCTTTGTTGAAGATATTTATGCCAAGTATGGGCTGTTGATGGTTGAGGCTTTGTTGAAGATATTTATGAACTGTTGATGGATCGCGCCTCGAGCGGTGTTTTCCACCAACAGCCCATGATCGGCCAAAAAAGTTTATTTTTATGGTTTGATTCTGATATTACCGATTAAAACTACTGTCCAACAACTGCTATTTTACTGCAGTTTTTTTGCAGTGTAGCCTGTGTATGTATTGCATCATCTCGCCCTGAGCAACTAAAACAAATATTAACTGCGATCAAATAAAGAGAAACTGAAAGAAACTTAAATATTCCCAAAAATGTGTTTCATGAAAATGTGTGGAATCAGTAAAATACTATCAATAATCTACAAAATACAGTGAAAACTGATCACATCACGTTGACGAAAACGCAGTAAATTTACCTCATTTCCATGTACCTCTGTTCATTTGCAGTATTTATATATTTCCAGATTTCCAAACCTCGTTGTTGTGATTTATGCCGATTGAGGACTGTTAATGGACTGCACAACTCAGCGATGGGGTTGGACAATTCGATTCGGTGATTCGAATTGATTCGAGGTACAATTTGTTCGAATCAATTGTCGATCGTTCATAAAAACAAAAACTTGCTATAAATGAATTAGAATTTTCCTTTTTACGAACAAAAACAATCGATTTTGGTTCAGTTACACAAAATCGATAATATTTTGTCATTAGAATATCAAAATTCTTCAATTGCATTTACTATTATTAAAAATATATTCCTTCGGTAATGGTATCGTCGTTTGTATTAACAAGTTTTATGTAAACATTGTTTTTCAATCACACTTAACACAATCAGAAACCATATTATGTCAAGCATATGTCACGGATGGAACCGCGTTTGGTCGACGCTTTTGAGATATTGATCGTTTGAGATATTGTCTACAATACTTTGAATTTCAATAAAATAAATTTGCCAAAGAAAATTGAGCAAATAAAAACATTCTTACTGAGAATCGAAAAACATCAACAAAGTACAAATAGTATATAAAATAAACAGAAATATAGGGGAAATTGACTTTCAAATGATGTCAACCAGACAGAGTTCAAATAACGTGTTCGTCGTACACATGACATCGTTTGACACTCAGGAAAGTTTTTACTCAAGTTTTAAAATTTGTGCTTGACTATATGGAGCGATCTATCAGCAGTAGGGCTAGGTAAGATCAAATCGTTTAAAATTCGCAACAGATTCAAATAATTTTTCCGAATCGGATCGAATCGAATGTTCCATGCGAACAACAAATATCTCATTTTTATCGTTGCAACTTGTCTCCATTGTGCGAATCAAGAAACATAGTTTAAGAGCAATAATTTTCACATTTCAACTAAAAAGTAAATTTGAAAAAATCGATTGCATTTTGTCGTTAAAATGAAAATTCTAGTTCATTTTGCAAGTTTTAGTTTGTATAGGCGATTCATAATTAATTTGAATAAATAGTGCTTCGAATCGATTCGAATCATCGAATCGAATTACCCAACCCTGATCAACGGCCTATATTTGGCCATACCAATAACTGGGGTATGATCTGTATTAAATTGAACGCCCTGATTCAATGCCTATGAAAAGACAAGGCTAGGTTACACAAGGAGAGCTAGCGTTTTTTTAAACAATATAATCTGAAAAGCTGTAATAAATGTTTTGAGATATCATGGGTATGGATGAGCATTGAGCAATTTTGATTCGAATCGATCCGAAGCACATGTTATTCGAATTAATCGTGAATCGTTCATAGGTGCAAAAACTTTTCAAACCACGTGGAATGTAAAATTTTTTTTTTTTAAAGAAAATTTACGCTCTCAGACATGAAATATAATTTGAAAATACGTTTCCTTTGTTTATGCTAATATAAATTTCTAGATTTTCATAATGAAGACGAATCGTATATTTTTTTTATTTTTCTTTTAATTTGTATTTTACGGCTGTGAATACTGTTTTATAGAGATTTCAAAGACAAGTTTAACTAACCTCTTGAAAATCCGACCCCAACAATCACATTATGAAGTTTGATGAAACAAAAACAAATCGTTACTTCAGAAAGATATAAAAGAAGGATAAGTAGTTAGCCCCACGTAAACCCCAAAAAGTAAATATCAAGGAAAAAATTTCCACAATACTATGAATTTCAATAAAATAAATTTACCCAATGAAATAGAATAAACAAAAAATTTTTGTTCCAGGAATTGATATATATCAACATGTTTTATCTTTAATATTCAAAACACAGAAAGTCTGAAACATATCAACGGTATTTCAAAATGACGCAATCAGGTAAGAAGTTTATGAAACTGATTCAAACTACGCAAGGCCCAGAAATGAAAAGCGACACAAATGCGATCTCTGGACTGATATCCGCCCCCATGGTGAGTGGATATGCTAACATCACCTAGAATAACCCGTCGGAAAAATTTTCAAAACGTGTTTTGTTACGTTTTGTTACGTGGTGTGCACACATGCACTGATGAACACGCTTGTCAAGAGATGGATCTCCATCCTGTACAGGCGTACGGTCCATGCTTGACAAAATCAATATAAATCATATTCTTATTCAGTTAGTCACTAATCCATTTTAAACAATGACTAATTTTGTCTACAGAAAAGTATGGGGAACTGGTGGCTCGTGTCGTTATCAACTGCAGCAAACGCTTTCACTATTAGCGAGAAAAGTGTCGCTATCTATTAACGAAGCTTGAGAAATACTACTAAAGCAAATCAGCTGATTGTGTGCTTGAATAACGATTGACATATTGCGTAACGTTGCCATGCTTCAACGAACATATTTCTTCCAAGTGGATCAATGTTTCAAGTTTGAACTTCTAAGGAATCGTTGGGTGGAACTGTTTGTTGTTTTGATTGAATTAAAAATATTTGTAATTGCAGATGCGAGTTATTTGTAAATATTTATATATTGCGGTATTACTTTCATATGCCCAAGCACACACCGGACAAAGACAGTTATAACACCCAGGTATTTTCGGTTATAAACGGTGGCGTATTAACAACCTTAACGATCAAAAGGGGATCAAATTTTTAAAAAATTCACTAAATTATTAATTCACAGGCATCATTTTTACTGATAAGCAGAATTTTTGTCGAAGGCCAAATTTTGCAACGGAGAGTCAAACAATTTTCCAAAAATGAGATTTTAGTATTTGAAACTGGCTAAATATAAAAAATATACATACTGAAAGGCGTGCAAAATTTTTAAACTATTTTTACGCTTTATTGCACTTAAAAGGTCATTTTTCTTTCGGTGGACGAGGGGGCCAGGGCACCAAGTAATCAGAAACTTCATTTTATATTTTTATAGCCACTTTTTGGATTAGGTTACCCTGACCATTTACAGACGCACAGGGTTAGGTTAAATTAGTTAGCTGGAAAGATATGATCTTTTCCTGTTCGGCTTAGTCTACCCAAGTTATTGCACCCTGAGTTGGGCGGGGGGCATGAATTTTCAAGCATGTGTCACTGGTGGATCGCGTCGATCAGAAGATGGTTGGGGAAAAAATTTCCGATTGGGAATGGCCCCCTCCTAAATACTCTCGTCAATGGTTATGGACTGGTTGCTTGGTGTATAATCTACTCACATACCAGTTCAAAAGTTTAAATAAGCCCGCGTAATCTTCACCATCTCTTCGTGTGTCGACATGTTCCAGATTTTGTGGTTTTCTTAGTTGGAATTGTCACTTTAAGAAACTGAAAGTTGTTATACTTTGGAAAGATTGCGGTTGGGTACTTTTTAAGTGGAATGCGATTCCGGGGTCCTGGTTATTTTATCCGATCAAAATATTTGTTATGTAGCATATAGTAATATAATATTATACTGATGTATTGATCAAAATCGTCGGAGCATCAGAATTAATCCATGTTATAACATTTCCTCCGTGTCGATAGTAGGGCTGGGCAAAATCGAATCATTTGGAATTCAAATCTGATTCGAATAATTTGTTCGAATGGAATCGAATCACTAAGTCTGTGCAAATAACAAATGTCCCATTTTTGTTATTATAACTCGTCTTATTGTGAAATAGAAAAAAAAATTGTAGTTTATATGTTCAATTCACACCAAGGGCTACAATTTTCATATTTTAACGAAGAAAGATATTCGATTTTGGTCAAATCTGGCCAAAATCAATTGCATTTCGTCGTTAAAAATGAACATCGTAGTCCATTTAACGAGTTTTTGTTCCTATGAACGATTGGCGATTGATTCGAATAAATCTTGCTTCGAATTGATTCGTAATAGAATTACCCAGCCATAGCCACGAGAAGAATAAAATACAGCAAAGAAGTCTTAAATTTATTTGTTCTTAAAATCGCCATGAGAGGAAATTACCCATCATACTTTCCATGTCCGGAATACTTCCATCAAACATATTTTGTTAAGTATGCGTCATTGATGGATCGCGTTGATAAGATGCTTGGCAAAACAAAATTTTTGATTGGTTTACAATAGCATTAGATAGTTTGGCTATACTATTCTTTTCATTCCTTGAATTATCTAAAAGATTGCTTTTTTGATTCTCAGTTGTCGAATGGCTCCAATTTGCAACTGAGCTTAAGGCGTGGTTCAAATTTTTTGTGCGGAGATGTTTCGTTTGAAAATCCAAAGAGTTATTTCTCAAATTTTCCACTATGAAGTCACATGATTAGGTTCCTCGAAGCTGTTGCCAAACAATTTTCATGCCTGAGTGATTATAGGAGCAAAACAATGCAGACGTGTATTGCCAATCATTTATCGCCCTCTGCGAGGCCTCTCGTCAACCTCTCTTGTATAACAGTTGTTTATGGTTTGCCGTTTATGAGTTTGTAGACACTCATTAAGTGTATCACCACGGACAAAAATATATACACGGGCATACCCTTGCACTTACAAAGTTGGTTTTATTATGGAACGAAGGTCAAATAATGACTACTCGAGCTATATCATCCACATCTTTTCAACAAAATGTACGCAAGCTCGCCTTTCATGTCTCAGGGTTATGTTACGTCCTCACAGTAGCTTTATTACGTGAAGCATTTCTGTTGGACAATTTTCATATCCCACCGAGAGCTGGGCAATTCCATTCGGTGATTGGAATCGATAAGAAGCATGATTTAAGCGAATCAATCGTGAATCGTCCATAAGAACAAAAACTTATTAAATTAACTAGGATTTTCATTTTTACCGACGAAATATAATCGGTTTTGATCAAATCGAACAAAATCGATTATATTTCGTCGTTAAAATTGAAAATTGTTGGTCTCAGTGTGTATTGAAAAGACACTACAAACTGTACATTTCTTCATTTTCGCAATGAGACAAGTTATGACAATAAAAATGGGATATTTGTAATTTGCATAGAATTAGTGATTCAGTCTGATTCGGAATACCTATTTAAATCAGATTGGTACTCTAAATGATTCGGTTTTGCCAGCCTTAACAGCCTTTGCGTTAAATCTTTGACATGTATATTGCCACACACTCGTCAAATAACCCCAGATGCCGGCCTAACAATTGCTCTCGGGTATTTACTGCGTGTTGTAGCAGGCGAATAGAAGTAAGCAAAGCCGTAGTAGATGATTTTGGCATCGCCCGGGACAGATACTATTGCACACTTAATTACAGTGGATCAATTAATTATCTTTTTTTTTCTCACTTGGACTGGCGTCGCTGGTCTTAGATTTTTTTAGCTCTTTTTACTTACGACGCCTCTAAACGTTTCTCTGTAGGCGGTACTTTTTTGCCTCATTTGGTGCGAATTACAATAAAAAATACAGTCCAACGTGCAGATCAAAACGGAAGATAACAAAACAAAAAGGGTTAGTGTCAACTTGCAAACACACTCCTTTTACGGGGAAAAAGGAAAGGTAAATTACTTAATTTCCCAACCTATTTATTATGAAATATTCCCCACTCAATCATAATATGAACTTAGGAATATTGAAATTTTTTAAAATCCAAACACAAAACCTCAAGAAAAACATTTCTTTATGAAGCAAACATGAACATGCAAGCTAGCAAACATAAAACTCAACGAAAGGTCTTAATTGGTTTGACGGTGGTTTGTGGTTTCAACCTAATTTTGGAATCACTGATCACGTTGCAAAGGAATGGAAATTCCAAGATTTTGCAAATATGAATTCTGCAATCCAACTGTATGGGACTTTCAATGTCAAGTTAAAATAAGCCAGACAAAGATTCAGTGGTTGGGGTTTTCCATGCAATCCAGTTAAGAAAATTTAGCAAAATTTCTGTTTTCTCAAGTATGAGACACTGATGGATCGTGTCTCCAAGACTCGATCCATCTGTGACTCATACTTGATAAAATCAAAAATGTAATTGGGTTTCATAGTGGATTGTAGCCTAACCTTATTTAGCGATATTAAACAATATTTTATCAACACATGCATTTTTGAGATACCAATACCAAAAATTCCCTTTTGGAACCATCTCCAAATAAATTACAGAAATGTTGCGTTATGAAAAATATTAAAATTCACTGGCATTGAACTATCGTGCCATTACGGTTTGTTATTGGAATACTTTCATCCCAATAAAGATTGGATTTTCCTTTTTATAGCCACTTCTTGGAGGGAATCAACCTGATTAAGACACTGTACCAACGGCCATTTATAACAGACAATATAAGAGATGCTGGAAAGATATGGTCTTTCTGGTTTGGCTTAGCCTGTCCAGGTTAGTGCATGGTCGACATGCATAAGCGAGCTGGACTAGCCGGAGCATTAAACCTAGACCTTATAACCCGTGATGCTAAAATTGTAACCACTAGGTCACGGCGCTCATAATCACACATGATCAGCAAAAGAAGGATATCATACCCGGCATGTGTATAAAATAGTATTTTTTATAACTCTTGTTACATTCACTCATGCCTAGAGAATTTTTCTTGGCAATAGTGATCTACCTAGAAACATAGAAGTAAAAAATGCGACTTTGGTATAAAAAATAGAACTTTTTGTAAATTTGATTTTATCAACTGAAAAATCGCGGAAGGTGGGCGAAATTTATTTTTATGAACGAAATTTCAGAAAATTTTTCTCATTATTTCTATCATCCTGGCAGTTAGTGCTATTGTTCCATGTTATGCAAAATCAATGAACAACTTTATTTGTCTAAGCCCGCAGAGGAAGGATAAAATTCCGTTTCATTTATAACCAAATTAGTAAGCGAGCGATATAGAATAAATTTAAACCAATTTGAGTTTCCTTGCGTCCCTTGTTATTATTTCGGCTAGTACCTTGTTTATTCAGCTTTATACAATTTTTTTCGCGAAATACCCAGACAATAGTATTATTTAAATTACCTGCTCAATCATTACTCGGTATCTGATCTTATGCGATTCGTATCGATTAGACGATCGTTGGAAAAAAGTATGTTATAGTTGTATATCATCACCACCAGAAAACTTTTTCATATTTATTGTTTAAAATATATTCTAGGCATAACTCTGTAAAACAACAGCATGCTCCCATTTTAGATCAGAAGAAAGATGAATTACTCAACTTTGTCATGCATGATCTATACTGATTGATCGCACCAACCAATGAGAATACTAATGCTGGCAATTCTAGGTAAAAGTACCTAGCTTACCTAGTATACTTAGTTCACCGAGTTGATTTTCAAAGTACTTTGCCTATTTTCAAGAATTTATGAGTCACCTAGTTTGACTTTTATCGAGTTTTCTGTTTAATATTTTACCTAGTAAAATTTACCAGTCAAAACAGGTAAATTTACCTATTTTACAACTACGTGCCGGGTTGAAAAACTAGATAAATCCTACTTTCATTATAAAAAGGCATAAAAATATGCCATTAGATTTTAACCTTCAAATCTATTAAAAATGCCTTAAATGCAGTCAGAAGATATTTACCTAGTTTACCTGGTTTTTAATTTATATACTACCTACCATCGGAAGTGAGGCTAGGTTACCTAGTTTTACTTTAATTAGTTTTGTGGTAAATTCGTTTTGCTGTACATCTAGTTTAAAATATAACTGAGCGACCACCATTAGAGTATAACATACATCTTCTACTTCAAAGGTTAAAAAATTACGCGCTACCTTCAAAAATTATATTTACTGAAGAATATTGTTAAAAAAACGGGATTTGCTGATTAGATGCAGCAATGTAAATAATTAATTAGCATACTGCAAATTTATTTTTCTTCACATCTTTGGATTTTTATAACTATCCATCAATCAGGTACACGATATACAAAAGTATTGATTATAATGTCTGTGTTTGTAATAATACAACCGCAGACTAAATGGAGGACCAGATTGAATATTCCCTTCTTCAAAACGTGAAAAAAAACAAAGGGGGGTTATCGCTCAAACCTGGAATGTAAAATTGCAGTCACGAGGCAAAAATATGCAAAAAATACTGATTACAAAAATTACGAAGCTTACACAAAAGCATGCAACGAAATTTTTGGATCAAAATATTCATGCATTTACTTCTACATTCAGTTCCACATTCACATTTAGTTACATCCGCATTCAGTTCAGTTCATGCATTTAGATCACATTCAATTCCCGTAACGTCAATAATCAACCTTCGACGAAATTAGGACTTCTAGAATATTTCGGTGACACAAATTGTGCCAATGGGAGATCTTGGGGAAAAAAGATTAGAAACTGTACTGAAGTGGGTATCGAAAATGAAGGAACTTGATATTTGACTCTAATATAGGGGAATAAACAACGTCATTGACGACTTATTTGAGTTATAGACGATTGCTGCGCAGTTCCGTAAACGGTTCTACGAAATTGGCCCGAAAGTGTCGCAATATTGGTTGAGCTCTTTGGTTGCGTTAGACCACATTCAACTATGTGGTTTTTGATTCTGGTCTTCTTGATAGTGCTTCGTTCTAAAGCTCGTTTTATGGCTGCGGTTAAGCTGGGGTCGATAAACTTTGTTTCATGACTAACAGCAGTGGTATGCGCTTGAAATACATCATTATAGTGAAAATTGAAATCTTCATGACACAATAAAATTGTAGTTGGATTAATTTACAAGTTTTCTCGATTGAAAATTTTTTGCAAATTTATATTTTGCTGAGCATGGGCCACTGATGAATTGCGTTGGAAAGGTGACGTCCATCTGTGGTTCTTGGCCGAGAAAAATATAATGGGTATAGGTCTTCTGGCTCGTACTACTTACAAATTGAGTCATCGAGTTGATCGAGTTTGAGAAATACACGACGTACAACCTGGAAATTTTAACAATGTTGGGTGAAGAGTAACTACAGTTATACGAGACCAGCAGATGGATCAATGGCTGATTGTAATATTTGGTACGATTCGTTGGTATGTTCGAAGACTAAACACATATATACACACATATACAAAATTCATATGATTCGATGCATCGGGTCGGCTGCGGACGGGTCACAGACGACAAAGCTGTCGAAGTATTTTTGCGATAAAAGTTCTTAACAGTATTTCAATTCAAAATTAGTTGATATCAATTAAAACTTGGGTCAATCTCAATATATGCGCTTAGAAATTCGGGGAGTCGAGCCATTTAGGACCGTGTACAATTCTTGGCTTTTTTTCAGCATTTCCGATAGTTTTCTAATTACTTTTTCTTGTAGTCAATGCAAAAATTCCTTCAAATTTCAACATGACAGGTAATAGCTACGGCAAAAGTGGTTTGAAAGTTATAGAACAGTGGTCACCGATGACGTGTAGAACCATCCAAAAATTGTACCAACCGAATATTTAAAAGTCTATGACAGGACACCCTATTGCTAGGTACAAATCCAGTCAATGGATACAACTTACATCAATTAACTACCCAATCACAAAAAGATGTCGAAGCGTTTTTTGTTAAGTATGCGTCACCGATGGATCGCATCGATGAGACGTGTTCCATCTGTGGCGCATGCTTGACAAAATAGAATTCCTGAATGGGCATGACCAACCATATTGCTTTTATTAGGTAAGTTGTCAAGAGTGACAAAATTCATATAACACACTACTGAATTTCATAATTGAAAACAAAATAAGGGTGCAACTGTAAAGCAAATATGAACTTGGCTTTTAACCACGTTTTAATTTCAATAAGCGAGTTACAATAATGAGTACGTGCTGACATGAACATGTCAGAAAGTGTTTCGTAATCTTTGGGGTGGGAGGCTTTGTTTGGTGAAGTAATTCAGACTACGACGAACGGGATATTTTCCACGTACTGAAGAAAGAGTATATTCCTAACTCCTCGGTGTAATAGATTTGAGCTTCGAACTTATGATAATTTATTGGTTTTACTTTAGTTGCGACATTGTTTGTTTTGATCTGAATCGTATAATTTCTTGGTTTTGGATTGTCTGCGAATTTCGGCCCACGCCGTAGGATGCCGCATAAGCCTGTTAGAAAAACTGCGGCCTCCATTTCCATAAGAGAATAGTACCATATAATAAGAAATTAAATAAGAGTAGAGGTTAGGGATGTACCGAAAACACCTTTTCTGTCGATACCGATACCACCGTTACTCGAAATTGCCAATATCGATACCACATTTTTTATATATTTAAAATTTGCTCAAAGCAAGGTTAGGGTAACTCTTTGCAGAGAATTGTCCAAATCAATGAGACAATATGAGCTAAACATGTAGGAAGGAAAACGCTTTATTTCACATTAATTGCAATTCTAGAAGATAACGATTTGTCACAAAACTCCGACCAATATGCGGTACTTTAGATTCTGAATACAACGTGGCTTTGAGCGTCGCAATCATTTTCAACAAATTGAATATATCTGGGACGTTATCATTTCCACATTTGGATGAATTAATTTAATACTACGAATGTCATTAGATCAGAAGAAGAAAGGATTTTGATCTACGACTTCTATACCAAATAATTATACCCGGCAAATCAAATTTTCTCATTTGAGACAGTAACGCAAAATATGTCCCAAGCAGTTGTGACATTTAGATCTCCTTGACAGAAACTGGGTTATTCCAGCACAGAGCCGCAAATATCCACTTTTTCTCTGATAAATGAAAAAGAAATTATATTTCAACGATTTCCATCCTTACAATTCCGTGCTAACAAAATAGCAGGTTTTCGCATATTGTTTTACTTTTGGAAATTTCCAAACCCATACCGATTCTTAAAGCATAGCCGATATTTTCCGATCTCGACACACCGGAATATCAGTAGTAGAAGTACATGCAAGTAATATAAGAGGGGTTGAGGCAGTACATATAATGCTTTATAAATTATGATTTATTCAACTAAATGTTTCAAATCAAAAGTATTTAGAAATTCACCGCATTCCCTGACAACCAGCCAATAAATTGTTTGAAATATTAAAAAATATTGAAATTTCAAAATATTTTCTAATTTTTGTACTTCATAAGACCTCAACTTCTCTCAACCGCAAAATCACCAACAAAAATTTGAAATTCCGTGAGTATGTTTAAGCACTTTATGTTGTCGCCATTGTTTTTTTGTTTTTTTGAAAATCCAATAAAAAAGAAGTCGAAATTAAAACATCTGGATGAACAACTATATTCGGAATCCAATATTTCATTTTACAAACAACATTAAATTTAATATGGAACTACACCATTGCCTCTATTTATGATGTATACAAATGTAATATTTGTATTTTTATCAAACACAAAGCTATCAATAAATTTTATTCTCTATAATTTATAAGTATATTCAACCGCGTATCCCAATTTCTAACGACACCGAGTCCGTAACTGGTAAAACCAAGAAAGTACGTGATATCTCTAATGTTATGTTGTAAAACAAACTTATTTTATAACATTTGTTTTCATGAAAAGTGAAAGTTTGTTCAATTATATTGGAAGTATTTGGAATTGAATATATAAAATTTTCTTCGATGAAATTAAAATCATTGTTTTTTGTTAAGCGTGAGTCACAGATGGACCGCGCCTTGCTGGCGCGATCCATCAGTAACTCAAACTTAACAAAAATGCCAGCGTATTAGAATGTTATTTTCTTCGGGTGTCCTACACGCTCATATAATTTTTTTCGGTTATACCAACAAGCGTCACAACCCCCAACACTAAATTTCAAAGCAATATTGATAAATTTGAATCCTTTTTTACAAAAATATTGATATAGGTGAGTCGTACAGAAAGCATTTATTTTATTTATTTAATGAAGATATTATCTTGAAACATTGCCATTTGGTTCAATTTCTCCCGATGGCAACCATTTTAATTTGCTGATGGATCGCGTCAACGACGCATGGTCCATTTGTGGCTCTTGTTTGATAAAATAAATTGTCTTACGCCGCCGGTGACGAATTGTATTTCTAGAATTTGGTACTTTGGTTCAATTGTAAAGCATACGCTATATTTGGTATTTGCACGAAACAGGGCTGGGCAATTCGTTTCGGTGATTCGAAGCACAATTTATTAGAATCAATTTTGAATCGACCATGGAAACCAAAAATAAAACGCTATATGAATTAGAATTATCACCTTTTTAACGACAAAATGCAATCGATTTGACCAAAATCGATTATATTTTTTCGTTGAAATATGAAAATTGTTGCTCTTAAACATTTAGTGTCAATTCAAAATACACAGTAAACTATAAATTACTTGATTCTCACGATGGAGACAAGCTGGAAAGGTAAAAATCGGATATTTTTTATTTACTTGGAATTAGGGATTCGATCCTATTCGAAAAATGATTTGAATCATTTGAATTTCAAATGATTCGGTTTGGCCCATCCCTACACGAAACAAGTTCGATTCGATCCTATTCAAATTAGATTCGACAAGTCCACATGCCCGTCTAATAAGTCAGTATGAGATATATAGATATGTATGAGAAAGTGATAAATATAAAATGCGCGTTGAATCTTCGTAACAACTCGTTCATTACAGGCAAATAATTAACCTACATTTACGAGTGTTGATAAGATTTATCCACATTTCGAAATCACGTTATCAACTTCTGAATACTAGTTTATCAAGTACACAAACCTTGTCGTTTACAAATAAATAACATTTCGACAAAACAACAATTACTTCTTCCCCAATCATTTGCGCAATTGAGAATACACAAAACGTATTAATTAACAACGTATCTTCGATTAATATGGTGGATTAAAACATAAATTTTGTATTGTCGAGCATGGGCGACAGATGGGTCGCGCTTCCGTAGCGCGACCCATCTGTGGCTCATGCTCGACAAATTTCTAAAAATTAAAGTTTTCAGATGAAAACAGATTGCATTTTTACGATATTCAAGTACGGAGAATCCTATTTATAAATATGTACACTACTTTACTTGTCTTCGTGTACAACCAATCACTCCACCCCTAGAACGCCTGCTGGGCAGATTTTCTGGACAACATACAATTGCCGTGTTGTTCATTTATGAAGTAAATTCGAAAAAATACTATCTCCGAATTTGTGAGCCAAGGGAAACAAAAAAAATGTTTTTTTGGTTTAGTTTCACGCGATAATGCAGATTTGTGTGCTAAATGGAAGATATATTATGGGTGCAAATGCAAAGGCGTTTGTCAAATTTCCGCTTTTGTGACGTCATACTCAACAGCTATTTTTTACGCTTTCAAAGAGTGGAAGGTAAAAAGCGAAATTGCGGCGCCGACTGACTATTGCTACAGCAATTCTTCGTACATTTAAAAGTTAATGGGTGCTCTATAAAGATGATTCTTATTCAAAACCAGTGGTGCAACTTGAATTTTGTTTTGGGGTAACACAATTTTTTTCTTTTATCGCCCGAATATATATGATGTCACAGTGTAAGCGCTGTAGCCGATTTTGTACACTAATCGACATATTTACCACGACTACTGGCGGCAAATGTCAAACTCGGATTCGTAAAATGTGAAACTTTTTGCATTCTTTTCTACGGAATTCAGAATTTTGGGCGCATACACAATAACAATTTATAGGGATTGTCCTAAAATTCCAAATATCTCAAAACTTATAACGCGGACTTAGAAACGTACCCAGAACAGTGCAACGCACACCGCCAGCGCTAAATGCACTTTTCATTCTTTCATGACGTAGGTCAGGGGATGCGAAAATTGATATATTCTTCGTTATTCAAGAAAAACTCCTTTTTTTCGACAGTGCAAACTGCAAAGTCATTGAACTCACAGACCTCGTTCGCTAAAGAGCTGTGGTTTGCATGCAGTATAACCGCGACCGCTACATCCGCAACATTTGGATTTTAAAAAATGCTTCCCTCGCAAAGTTTACTAAAATTTCAACTGTGCGTTCTATTGATATATTATCCCATAAAGAGTTACTATAGGTCGATTCCATTTTTAGCATTCTCATACAAAAATGATTAGCTGTTATAGACGTCGGTATATATCGCATATATTTTCAACAAAGTAAAAGAGGCGTATATAAAAAACTTTGCGTTAAGATTTAAAATTATGATTTAAAATCAAAGATAAAGTTAATTTTTGTAAAATGAAACTTGTATAATGCGTGCGGTTAAAAAGAAGAAAGATAGGCACCGATGACATTGCAATAGTCATTGTTACAAGTACAATCTGTAAACGGATTATTCGAAGTCAAAAATACATAGGCTATTCATATTTTGCCAAATATTTATCATTCTACACTATGTGTGGCTTATGCTTGGTACGATAAAAGTTACGATTTACTGTTTATTAGGTCGAAGGTGGGCGATTTTAAGTCAAATTTATTTTAAATAAAGTTAATTTAAAAAACATACTACCATACGTTTTTTTTAAGATGAGGTCGCTTCAAAATGGCGGCGATAAATTGAATTAAAAAATTTGGTAATGACCTATAACGTCATAACATAATCGGGATTTGTCATTTTATGATATTTTGATGTTAATTACAGTTATTTTGGAATCAACAGCTAAACTTATAAAAAATTACAAAAAAAAATATATATATATAAAATATATCTGCATATAATAAAAATAAAAACAAAAAGGCAATATCTATAATATTGTCAAAAGACGCCAAGCTATAAGTAGAATTGTCACGAACAACGGTTAAATTAACTGACTTGCTGTATCAAGTGAGTTGTCTCATTTTTGTTCCCTGTTTGCAAAGATTTTTTTTTTGATTTTACAAACCGATCGTGATATTTTACGCAAGTTTTATGTTTTATGGAAGTAACTTACTAGCTTCTGACAAATGGCATCATTTCATTGCAGGGACTGAGTACGTGAGTGACAGGTATAAAACCATTAATGTGAATTGTTGTCATGAACGGTTAACTAGATCGGGTCTTGTAATATCAGCTATTTATGTTCATAGCTTGAATGATCACCATGCATACATATGGGCGAAATTTAAACATTTTAGCATATTTTCGATAAAAAACTTTTTGTCCTTATTCATCTTTGATGCAACTTATTCATCTTTCCTACACACCTTTGCTTATAGTGAGAATTAGTTATTGATCAATTAACATTGGATTTATTTGAAGGAGTTCCCAACTTCCTGATCTTGGCTACTTAATTATCATAAATAATTTTTGCAAAACGAATCAGAAATATTATAATGAACAAACAAAAACGTTTTCTTAAAAGCGTTAAAACATAAAAATTCATTTTTTACTTTTTGAATCTGTTGATTTCGATTGAGTGGGAAAATCGAATCGAATAATTTATGATTCGCCAATCACGAATCGAATATGGTAGACAGCGCTTGGTCTGCACATAAACGTTTCATTAATGATGACGATGGTGTGAACAACTCCAAAACAATTCGCCCTCTCCCCTCTTGCAACAATAAATGAGAAGAGATGAAATAAGAATAAATAGAGAAGAGAAATTTTTCATTTGTATTTTGCTCCCATTTTTTTGAACTATAATTTTACAACGTAAATACGATTTTTTTTATTACACGAGAAAAGTACTGGAGTACAAAGAATTGGAAAACCTGTTCTGAAACTCTTACCAGATAACATTCCATATTTAAAATAATATTTATTTCCTGTTTGTATTTTGGGAGAAACGAGATAATAACAAATTCTAACAATTTAATATATATTTATGGCAAGATGACGAGGTGGTAAAAATGATTCTCCAACATGACCTCGCTGAAAGTGAATGGGTCAAACGATCTAAATAAAACATTTACCCAAATTGGGCATTTTGCACGTCCGCCGTTATCTGATATTTGACGATTATATTTTGCAAGAGTTCGTTCAAAGATAAATAAAATAAGCAATTGGTTCTTTTATATCTGTTATTATATCATGACTTTCTAATATCGTCACGGAACACAAAAAAACGTCTGTTTTTGCCGGTGCTTGGGGCTATTTGTTAGTTTACCGAGTTTAAAAATATTTTTTCCGAAATTGCGGATCTAATTTTGTAAACTATAAAAAACTGAAATTGAGCGCGGTCAAAAATATAATATTATCACACAGCAAAATTTGTTCCGATTGTTCAATATGAAAGCGATTTTTGACATTATTCTTTTTAGTTTTGAATATAAATACGCCCTGTGTAAGTTATATTTTTATGTGACAGAAAGTTCAAATTATTGTGAATATTTTTTAATCGATAAAAATGAAAAAGAAAGTCAAATAAAACATTGCAATAATTTTAAACTATCTTCGTCATCATATTCAATACTTTGATAAAGTCAGCAAGCGAATCGATGTTCACTGCTCGTCCAAATATTGGTATGATAAATCGGGTGAACTAAACGACCCGGGAAGTGCACAACATGACATTCAAAGTGACTCCGTCAATAATAGAACATATAGACGGAATGGAGGGAACTCGATCACATGAGTTATTGAAAAAAAAACGTAGTCGAATTATATCACTCGGCGGCAGACTGGCAGAATGTCAGCTACTCAGACACCCGAAGAAAATAAGTTCCAGCAGAGGAAATATCGCATCATATATCACTTGCTAGAAAGATAGATTTGAAATGATGAACACTACTATGTCCATTCTGGAAAATGGCGTGGACATTTTGGACATTCGAAAAAAGGATCGGTCGGCGATACACGTGAAGCATTGAACTTGATGTTTGCAATTATTGGTTGCACGCTATCTTTCTTTTGTATATAATTGTCTTGCTTTAAGTCGCTTTTTCTTTTTATACTCACTTCACTTTACTATATTCGTTTTGTGACATAGTGACTGTTTGATAACATGAACAAAATTTGCCTTTCGTATGACACACATAAGCATGGACAGCGCATATTTTAAATCATTTCAATTTTTATTTTTTCATAGGAGTTGGTGAAAGATCGTGGTGGTAACTGAGCATATATCCAACTACATTGCGTTGAATTTAGAAAAACATCGCTTGAGCCTATTTCACAGTACAATACTGAAATATAGAAATGTCCTTTTCAGAACAAATTGGACTTGGGAATATTTCTAAACTCGCAAACTGTGCAATTTTGTTATTTTTGGCTCAATGCACAATTGCAGACAAAACATGATATATACCCATCTTTACATAACAGAATTTCAAATAAATATTGTGTTGGCTTTACAATGTACAAAAGGAACCCAAATTCAAGTTAAGGAAAATTTTAAAACGCATCTGAGGAACTACATTTCTACTTGCAGAACAAAATATAGTAATTTGCTCACGAACGGGAGTAACTTTCTCTCCCTATTTTTGGAATAATTAGGTACAAACAAAGCATGTTTGTGATTGATCTACTATGACTCACTTTGCAAAAAAAGACATGTTAATATTTCTATGCGATAAACTTTTACATAAATCAACTCTTTAAAAAAGAACATTCAACATTTAAAATCCAAACACAGCTTTACATTGCATGGTTTAAATTTCAAAAATAGTTTGAGTTCATTTCTGACAATTTCAATCGCAAAGGCGGTTGAAGAGCACTGAATCTCTATAATGCACTGCATATAGCTTCCAAAATAAATATCGAATTTCAAATCATCGACAAAAATTCAAAGACTTTTAGTTGAATAAAAACTGCTGGTTTAAATATTCGATTTAGAACGAGATAGTAAAACGCTAATAGGTTTTCATTTGATGCTCGATTATAAAATCAGCGCATATTCGGTTTTTACTATTTACTAATATAGCCGGTTATTTCTAAAGCTTATACAAATGTCCAATAAAATATAACTCGTATTATGTTCTGTGTAAATAAGTCTGTGTTTGCTCTAACACACTGTCGAGTACTATATCGACATGATTTTACTAGGAATTAGTTTCAGAATTCGAAGAATATAGATAAAGAGTTAAAATTGACGCACGTGCCATAGATGCCATACACAAAAAGTCGTCGATGGAGAGGATTCTCGTTAGTTGTCTATATTGTATACTGGCCGTTATGTAAAAGCGTGTGGATATATATATGGACCACTTTAGCTTTAATCTACAAAATTAGAGTTAGGTCAGAAACCATAAATTGATGACGTCATAACACCCAGTTTCAAATATTGTATTTCATTTCAGTTTCATAAAATCGAATATTGGATTTAGGAACTGGAAATATTAACGAAATAAAATTTAAATATGTTTATTTGTCGGTTTATAAACAATTAAAGAGGAAAAATATTAATTGGTGTTTGTCGTTCGTATATGTCCTGGTTCAGGAACTGGAATGGAATTTGAAATGAAACGTGGGCGATTCCGATTTCTGACTTCTGTTTGTTTAAAGCACGTAAACTGTAGTCTTGTTAGCGTCGAAATATCCCAATCGGAAATATTATACACAAACATGTTTTGTTAAGTACGAGTCAACGATGGATCGCACCCCTTCGGCTCGCTCCATCTGTAGCTCAAGCTGAACGGAAAAAAATGCGATCGGGATATGTCAGTTATACATATTGAATAAAACCAAATGCGCAAAATGCTTGAGAAATTGTCCGCAGATGGACCACGCTTTGGCGTCGCCATCCATCAGTGCCAATATTAAAAAAAATAAAAATTTTGTAGCTAGATAGTTACTGCGACCCGAGAGGTTATGGGAACCTCGAAGTGGTTTTCCTTTTGCAGAAATTCGCAGAAATGTTAGATATAAATTTTATAAATATTTACTCTTTTTGTGTAATTCGTGGAGTCCTGCAGTGACTTGAAAAAAGATGTCACGTACGTTTTTATTGGCAGCGTGATTGGATTTTTGATTTCGGTTTACAACAAAGAATACAACTCTTGCGATCTTTGTTCTGAGAGAATTGAATATATGTAAAAAAACAATTTGTCAAGTATATTCATCTGTTGTTTTGGACCGAACTTTCCCGACGGCAATAATCAGCCTTACATACTGAATTGTATTATAAAGAATTCGATGCTTGACCGTTTCACCAACGAGTACATCCTTTAATGGGGCATGATACACACAGTTCTTACACAGGTTCATTACTGACGATTGTTGAGACCGAGTCAAAAATATTATTTTTCCATGCATAAACTACAGATAGCCCTCGAATTGTCGGCACGACCCATCAGTATCATACTCACAAAAGACTTAACTCACAAAACATTCATTTTTTCTGACAGGTGTAAATATATATTTTATTTAAGTTTGTGTCACTGTTTCATTGCGCGCAAGGTGATTCCATCTCAAAGTGAAGATAGAGGTTATGTCTATAACTCTACCGTTGTTGCAAACCTGCTAATAGCCCTCTCTGTGTCTCAGTACTCACCTTGACAATTGAGAGAACCATTCTTTGGAAATTTTCACTAAAAAGGCAATAAAATTTGCATACAAACTTTCAAATATTTCATTTTCTCGGTACGTTACATCAACTCCCCATATTTGGCCAAAAAAGTCAATTTTGAATTTTTTTCAATATCGCTACGTAAAATTACTGTCAAATACCAGTGATTTTGTTGCATTTTTTGTTACATTGTAGAAAATATTAATAATTGTTTGTAAGATTAGAAGGCGGGAAAGAGATATTCTTACGTTTAAATCAAAATAAAACTACAAACTCTCTGTGGTTGCAAAGAAGCAGACGCAGAAGTCGTTCGTGTCCTTGGTAGAAAGAAGTAGGGCTGTGCAAAATCGAATAATTACGATTTCAAATCTGATTCGGAGCATTTTTTCGAATCGGATCGAATCGATGATTCTATAAAAATAACATCCAATTTTTCCTGTTACTAACATTGTCGCAAATAAGATAATTGAGAAATATACAGTTACAAATTTCGAAGATTAGCATAAACAGACCTAAAAGCGATTTATTTTCAATTGCACTCCAATCCAGGTGCGAAAATTTTCATTTCAATGGCAAAATAATGGTCAAATTTGACCAAAATTGATTGCATTTTGTCGTTAAAAATGAAAAATTCCACAACATCAATCAAGTTTTTGTTCCTATGTGCGATTCGCCATTTATTCGAATAACCTGTACCTCGAATCGATTCGAATCACCGAATCGAATTGCCCAGCCCTAGGTACAAGCCATCCGTAGTTGAAAAACTGTATGTAAGTTTTTATGCGTCACAGCATAATAGTAAATTTGTCTTGAATCTTTTTGTGAATTTCAAAAAAAATTGATGTTAAATTTTAATAAATATCCTCCTTCACACCATATTGGCGGGAATTTTGGAATTAACTTCAAAAATTTCCATTTTGTCGAGACGTGATCCATCTGTGGCTCATGCTTGACGGTAGAAAATTTCTGATTGGGCAAGAGCCATGTCAAAATGGGCGTGATCGATCAATGATTTATATTAAACCCAAATAAAAGATTCTGATCGGACAGCTGAGAAACTCAAAAGCTGGGGATATCAAATTGTGACTAACTCCTAAGAAATGTCTTTGAGTTTGCATATTTTAAACGAATACACAATATGTTATGATCTCATCTAAAATTAAACGTACAATTTCTTCGAATTCGACCCCATAAACAATAGATACAAACTTTAAACGATACACATAAAAATTAGGGACTTTTGAATATTGAAATCTACACTAGGTCAGGTTGCTATTTTCTTTGTATTGCTTACATAAAGTACTTAGAAGTTTCCATTGTTAAATATGTACTGTTAAAAAATCCACGTTTATTTTATAGTAATTTATGGTTATGTGACACATGTTTTGGATTTCCGTGAATGGATTGTTGTTATGATGGTTCGTTCCATTTATCATACTTTTAGGAAGATAATATATAATTGTAAAATTCACAATAATTTACACATTTTCGCACTGTAATTCAAATTTCGAACTATTTGTTGACGAAGAAAACCCCGATTCGACTTCCTTATTAACTTTAATATTATCCACCGCTAGGTGGCGTTATTTTAACCAAACAAAAAAGTTTACTTTCGTTTTCTTCTCAGCTACGCCCTCGTGTCCTGAATAGATGCACGTAGAAAGATTTTTTCTCGCATCGTCAATTTATGTATAAATAGCAGGGCTTCTCGATTAGTCTCAGTAGTCAGGTCCGGAATATACACTGTATCGACCATAGGCTAATAGACATGGAATTGACTCAAAAGAGTCACGATTTTCATCGTTTGCGCCGTTTTTAGGAATTTACTTTTGGTGACGATAGTCTATTATGGACGTTAAATTCGGCGTCACCGGCTTCAGCTAACATGAAATCGAAACATAACTAAATCGTATCTATTGTACCGTCGAAGAGGTTTACTACGCCAGAGCAAAACTTAATTCTGATTTTCCTATAGTGAGTGTGCATAAAATATCGAATTCGTCTCAAAAATGGATCCTACTATATTTTAAATGTACGCTTCATCTCTGACTTAACACAAGTTCGATTGCCTAAGGTTTGAAATCATGAAAACTCCCAGTGCTTAGCGATTAAAATCGAAGTATCGAACTTCTTTGTGTCTCGACGTGAATCAAATTCAATTTGTATTTTGAATTGTACCCGAAGACTTATATTTTAATTTAAATAACGAAATGAATATTTTCGGCATTCTATGTTCTTCAACAAATTCACAATTTTTCATTATAGTCTAATTTGTAAAAAAACGATTTTTTAGCGTTTTGTCCGCTGATCGGTTGTCATCAATATTCAGGAAAGCCGATTCCCACGCATGTTTATTATATTTTATTACTTGAGTGCAAGGCTGGGTTTTACGATGTGACGCCGTCAATTTTTCAATAAAGATAGGTGTTGTTTTGCACATACGAAGTCCAAATATTATTGATATTGATTATACCTTCAAAGTGTTTGAAACATTGACTTCTACGTGAACTTTCACCTAAATTTTATATGTCAATATCTGTACAAGTCGACTCATATATTATTTAGTTAAGTGAGACCATGGCAGTAACCTATCGCCAACATGTGTTTATCCGTGTCCCATACATGGCGACCTGAAGACTATAATAGGCACGTGGATATAATTACCTCCCTATGTCAGTAAAATAAATAGTATTTTTTAATAACAAAAAGGTTCAATATCGACTGTAAATTATACATTATAAGCGCATATTACACGGACGGCTAAAATTAGAATCTGTGTTGGCAAAGATTAGTAGCTTTTTGTAATAATATTGAGAGGATGTAAAGCGAGAGATTCGTAGCTTTTCGCTGTTATTACCGCAAATTAACCTTTAATTAAAAGCCTCGAGGGTACTATAGTATTCCTCTTTTCTAAAAAGCATCTTGAACTTCTCAAGGCAAATCAGTTTCGAATTGATCGCGTTCTAGTAGCTTGCAAAGAGTTCTAGAAGTACTATTAAAATGGGGTGTTTTTCAACTCACAGAATCTTGAAAAATAGATATATACAAAGCATAAGGCAAAAAATGACCCAAGTGGTAGCAAATCAAGAGGATTTGATCCAGGCTTTGCAACAGAAGGCACCTTTAGCCGGTAAGGTTTTCCAGCAGAAACCAAAAGAACAACAAACAACTTCGTTCTCATCAAGAAAAGAGTCAGAAACAAGCGATCTTTCTTTATCAGATGATTCGGAAAGCGAACAGTCGACAGCTAAAAATGAAGATGAATATCATCATGTTTCAAGCGCTAAAGTTCTTGGCGTTCATAAACAAGAAAGACCAAAAGTGAATTACGTGAGTAGAAATTTACATATTCAATGCTTTCGTAAAAATTAAAAATGAGTTATGTTTCATTGGTATTTATGCCCTGCTGATAGGATATTAAATTTATATCCTATCAAATTATATATCTGACAGAATTCTAAATATTTCTTTTTTATTGAAATAAATGACAAATCTAGAACAAAGTAAATTGTTCGAGATTCGCTCGCTTTCTAAATTTTTTTTCAGCCGAATTACGCCGATGTGTTAGATCACAGCGAAAGTAGTAAATATATATTTACATATCTACTACTCTTTATATAATTATATTTACTTTTTGCGTCACCTGATATTATAATATAATACCTATATTGTATTTGCCGATACATTTTGATATGTTTGGCAAATGACATTTCAATGGTATTGGTAAACATCGGGTGCAAATATTATATAGTTTACCAATAATTTATATGTTGATAAACGCTTTGCTTAATGATTTGTTTATTTGGATTTCGTATGTATACTGTGACAAGTGTGCAGTAAATTTACTGTTAATTCCCAGTAATGACATATCACCACAAAACGAAAAAACGACTTGATGCTGAGATGAATCCTAAGTATGGGCTTTGGATGGACGCACTTGAATGATGGTCTATCGAACAGTCCATGATTGGCCAAATGTTGATGATACTCTAGCATTATTTCAATACCATCATTTAAAATTACCAGTAAAGAGCAGTTATTTTAATTCACGTTCGCCACAGTGTAACTCTGCTTTAAAATGGGAAAAACCTCGATCACTGATATAACGCTAGTTTGCTTCAGTAGTAGTAGTTTATTAACAATTTATTTCAGCGTCATCAGTACATATAAAATTTTACATTGCAGTTATACGTCATCATCGTAAAATGGAGTGACAAGAGTCAAGTAACAATCTACAGAAGGTGGAAAGAAATCAAAGAATTTCAAGATACTCTTTTAACGGTAAGATTCGGTCGATAGAATAAAAAAAATGGAAGTTGAATCATTAAATACAACTATTTTTCGTTCATAATTTAAAATACATTTTAGATTTCAAATAAAAAGTATATAAATTTCAAAAATACCACACTGTTTTCTTTGATACAAAAAGAATGTATAAGAAATATTTTACGATAACTATTTCAGGATTTAACAGCTTCTGCCGTAGCATTTTTAGATTTTAATATATAAAAGTTAACGAAATTTCTACTTTCATTGTAAAATTGAATGGATTTGTAATGCGTGCGATCACACAATTTGCCAAGACAATTTGCCAGTTCAAATTCAGCATTTCAAATAAAAATGTCAAAATAAAGAAATACGACAACTTAAATGGTCGATGATAATAGGTTTCGTGGTTACAGATAATTTTATAAATGACGGTTGGATTAGAAACCGAGCGAAGGTATTTGGGATATTTTCTCGGAACGTTTCTAAATGCGGAATGTGTGTACACACTGACTTGAGGACGTGTATTATTGCAAATACGTTAAATTGGTGGTAATTTGTATCTATATCTTGGTCTGCTATGATATATTCCAAGCGTAGCCCACTAATGAATCGCGCTTAGCAGCCATCGATCAGGTGAAAACTTGGCATATGCTTGGTTTACGTGTATACTAATAGTTATATAGTTAAATATTTGATAGTTGCGTATACGTTACATTACGTCATAATATATGGTGGTAAGTTTTATGACGTATTAAGTTATAATGAACGAATTGAACAGTGTTTTAGAAGATGATTCATCCCTTACAAATTTGAATCGATCAGTGCAGTTCGCAAATTGTTGAAATTTAACTTTGTGAGTTCACGCATTGGGGTTTTTAATAGTTATAACTAGTTTTATTCTATTTATAAAAATTGCGTTTATACAACAATCAAATCGTTCGCGAATTCCGGTCAAATAGCATATCTGATATTCCCGAAAATTATGTAAATTGTGATTGCATTCAATTGACATTATGATAAAATACACGGATACAATTACACTATTAAGTCCGACCTCTGAGCGTTCGCCAATAATTCTAAATGTGGAAAAATAAAACGCAACTGCTTTTCTTTTATTTTTAAACATCATCCAATCTAATATTTAATATATATGGCGAACTACAGATAAATTACGTACCTATTACTTAATACTGTTAGTAATATGTTCGCTTTAACATTTAACGCAATGTATATTTTGCATAAATTATAAACAATGGAACAAACAAACTTAAATAAAATTTCGCATGGTTGCTTTATTAAAATTAACAAAAAAAGCATATTTGAATCTAAATATACCATATAATAAAAACAACAAATTGTATATTTTGTCATCATGTTATGTAAGAAATAAATTTTCATATTGTTACCTTAATGATACACCCGTGAACAGTAATTTCTATTTTTAATGTTATGTATTGATATTCATAAATTACTATCTATATGTCATAAATATATTATTAGAATTGTTGAGTTTATTACAATAAAATAATTTTATCCTGAATCCTTGCACGATCAAACTTGCCCGTGTTCGAGGTTTCACAAGTTAATCATGCATGCGCTAGATATGGACCGCGCTCAACAGCGCGTTCCATATATAGCCCACGCATGATGTAAACGTATACTGACCTTTAATCCAAAGTTTATTTGACGTCACACAGGTTGCTAAGAATAACAAAGCCGGCGAGACAAAACGATATTTGAAGAAAACAATTAGAAGGGTGCGTAACGAGTCACGATTCGTACAGGGGACAATGCAAAAACTAAAGATGATTGATGGACTTAACAACTTTTTTGAGGTATTTTATTTGTCTTTCTGTACCGTAGCGAATAATTCGATGGGTATTTTAAATGTTCAGTGTTTGACCATATACTTTAAACGGTGTGAAATATCGTTATCCATTACATCAAAGACACAGGTATCGCTTTTATACACATCTTCGAATTCTTTATGATCATCAGGGAAGAGTCTTTAAGCATGAACTTCAGAAAATATAAATTTGGTATATATCGATCTAAGCATCGGAGTGGATATTTATTGTTATGATTAAATACACTATTCTCTTCGCTTTTTTCAATGTAATGTTTCGTCTAGTTCAGTTGCCCACAGTCAATGTCCCAACCCTCCGATAAAGTTCAACATTGAAATTGGTCTCTCGGACTTGTTTATAATTTACGTTTTTATGGAGAAAAGCAATTTGGAATTGGCGAAATTCAATTGAATTAGCGATTAACAAAAAACAGGATTTTCAGGGCAATTGCCATTTAACACAAAGACCACCCACTTATAGCTTAAATATATTTACATTTGAAACCACCCACCGCTCAACCTAGAGTGGGTAGAGTGTACTAACTTGGGTAGGCTCTGTCAAACCGGAAAGTTGATTACTTTCCTATATAACTAACCCAGTTCGCCCAAGTGACCTCTCGTACATGACCTTGGTCACGGTCTTTCACTCAGATGAGTTACTATTGAAAAAAATATTTAATAAATTTAACCTTATATATTGTTTTTTTCAGTCTGTGACACATTTCAAGGATCTTGCCCAATGTAACGAAGCTCGCAGATTTTTCAAGCCAAACGACAGAGATCTAAGTTCGACATCATGGAGGTACGGAAAGTTACTAATTTATACAATGTATTAAATATGGGCCAATAATGTGGCCAAAGTCTAGCCTAAAAATATTTGAAAATTCAATTGATAAAAATCTTTGATCTTCGTTTACCTTTATATCATAAACTTTTTATCTATTTTCAGTGGCGACGGACGAACATATTTCTACATAACCAGAGATTTGCTCTGCGAAAGAAACAATGCTTATGTTGCCGATGACCCGTCCTCTTTTATTGAAGAAGATGAAGAAAATAATTGGAGTTTCAAGACACAAGAAAGCGTAGAGAGTGAGGTATGCAAAAACCTTTTTTAAAATGAATAAATTACGGTATAAATAGATATGCTAAATGACCAATCTTTTCAAAGTCGTGGCTCCCTAACAATAATGGATATTTGAGTAAACAAGCATCAATGTTCGGAAAAATGTTTTTTGATAGAATAATAAACATTCATGAGAAATGAAATGAATGTAGCATTTTATATTTTGAAAATGGAATAAAAATATTTTATTAATTAATATTTTGCATCTAATAAGTCATATTCTGAACATGGGAAAAAAACTGTCTGAAATATTGCAAATCTATGACTAATATATGTGAGTCATTGGATGATTTCACAGGTGGTAGCGACCGAAAATATCAAATTTTCATCTTTACGCAAATTCGTATCACAATTTTGGTTCGACATTCAAAAATTTTTTGGGTTAATATAATTGCTTTTCGAAATTTTTTTTATAATCCAAAATGGCTGATTTGAGGGCATGCTTTCTCATTTTGCAGCAAAATTATGATTTTTTACGCATATATCATGATTTTGAGCTAACTAGGCCTTTTAAATAATTGAAAAGTGGAATATTATGATTGCATCATTAGGAATACAGAATAATTAATTATTCGGAGTCTGGCCACAATGCAACACTATTAAAAATTACATCATGGTGATGTAATAAACAAATTTTCATTTATGACTTCGATATTTAGAACTCTGAAGATTCCTTAAATGTCGCATTGGACATCGCGTATGAGCCTGATCCGAATATAACGTGGCCGATCAGTTCCAGTGTTCATGTTGCAATTTGTGAATACAATGCCACACATGAAGACAAAAAAGAGAATATTATCAGCTTGAAAAAAGACGAGGAAGTCGACGTGTTAGATCGTAACGAAAGTGGTGGGTAAATCTTTCTCTTATGAACACATGGACAAATAAAATACTGATTGCTATAATGGTTTAAATAGTTTAGTTCATTATTAACATATTGTATGAGCTAGGAAGGTAGATCCATGAATATTTTAGCACTGAAAAGTATTGGTTTCTGGTTATCGAGTAACGCAGAAATGCCATTAAAATCAATGGAATTTATCAAGCGAAGATAAGAATTAATAATAACGTAGATATTAATTAGTCGAAAACGGATGGTCAAATTAGATAATTACTAATAAACCAAATATAAAAGCTTTTAATGTTAAAAGGTGGCACGCGATATTATGATTAATATATTTGCGTCACAAGGGTATAGTATTATATTATCAAATTGTTTCTGGGTTGTAAAGAATATAGGTGAAAGTTGAATATAATAAAAAAAATGGTGTTAAAAATTCTAACTGGTCATTTGAGTATACTTCTTAATAATAATATTCACATTATTCGACAGTTTATTTGTAAAAACCCTTTCTTTTTGTGAATATTGTTCAGGAAATCTCTCATAATAACATGATCATGATTGTTAACAATTTATTCTCTTCATTTAACTCACTAGGTTGGTGGTTAGTTGCGCGCATAGACGAATCCAATCCATCCTACAAAGCACCGGAATGTGGCTACGTTCCATCAGATTATCTTCAACCAAAAGAAGTAATGGATGCGTTCAGTGAATCACTGTTACCAGACTCAGTTTTTGACTACGAACAAGATTACGAATATTATGTGAGTTGTATAGATGTTAACCATGGTTTTTATTATACACCGTAAGTCTTCTGGACACGCAAGATTGGGGTTTTGTGGAATTTAAATTTCGGCAACCTTAGTTCGATTATATTACTGCTGATCGTGTTAAAACCACGGAATTACTATATTTCTTTACATACTTTTGAAATTTAAAATATTTTTTCAGTGACTTATTTGAGATTCTCGTTATTTATTAGGGACCATAGAACATCCACACACAGTGCATCCATCCAAACTAAAATAAAACACATGTAAACTCTTGTTTAGGATCAAGATGCCGATGAGGAAGGATCAAATACCAGCAGTTGCAGTAGCGAAGATGAAGCTGACGAAAAACGACTTGATGATCTTCCAGTTTTGCAAACCCAGATGAAACCAGCGAAATCATCCCCTGCTTTGTCAGATTCAAGTTCAGACAGCGCTTTCGAGGAAAGCGAACTGCGACATAAGAACCACGCAAAATATATTTTGCTGAAGAATGGATACCCGTCCAAAAAGAGTTTGAGTAAAAGTCTGTCCATAGTCGTTGAACAAGAGGATTCGAACGTGGAAAATAAACATCCATTGTCATCAACATCCAGTTCTGCGGAATCTACCAACCATCTTCCTACTACAAACAAACACTACACGAAACGAAGAATCAGGAAATCTTCGGGGATTTCTCCTTTGGTAGGAAGTCGCACAAACAGTATGACGTCACTCGGACCACGTACGCGTTCAGCCGGATCGTCCGGCGTGGGGTCTCGTCTGAATGCCCGGATGGTAAGAAGATCAACGCTGGGTATGATCCAAACAAACAATCTAGGATCTTCAATGCCAAATGTTGCAGGCGTTTCTTCAAATGGAATGACACAAGACAATGAACCACGAATGAATTCTCGCCTACCAAGGCGTTCAACATTGGCAACAATACCCACTAGTCATCTCGGCCTATCTATGCCCGATGTCAGTGGTAGAGTGTTCAGTCATTCACCAAGCTTGTCAGCAATCTGCCGAAGTTCTTCAAACTTACCAGCGACACCACCAAAAGGGTACGTTTCATCATGTGATATTCATTGATCATTATTAGAAAAGATTTTGTCGGAGTAAAGTTTGTTGATCTATTAATTGTGAGCGGCAAATAGTTGTTTTTAAATTAAAACCTAACAAACAACGATGACAAAGTTCGATATCGATTACGATTATATTCTAGCATACCCAAGGGTAATATTTTAAATCCGTTCATACACATCTGAGTATACTGTAAGCAGCACACTAAGCCTTTATTTCACTATTTTAGGATTGATTACATATCGATAAAAGGCTACGAAGCAACCAACACAGACGAACTAAGCTTCAAAGAAGGAGCAATAATTAAAGTGCATCGTAAAAATTCCAACGGATGGTGGCTAGCAAGGTAACTGTTTTTTTTTTAGATAATTGATATTTTATACATAATACAGCTTACATGTTCAATAAGTTTACTAACATGGTTATACAATCTGGTTATTTACGTAAAGGTTGGAATCTTGATTTTCACCCGATGCCTCAATTACTAATTACTATTTACTATTTACTCTCTTGAATGTGGGCTCACAGATAATGAAACGCATGTTGCTCATGGGGGGTTGGGTAAACGTTAGTATTAGATAGATTAAAAACCATGGAGAATTTGTTTAAAAAGAGGATTATCAATGTGAGACGAAATATGTCAGCTAACAATGATATTAATGTGGTATTCAACATGACTTTGAAAATATTTCCAGGATCTAGACGCTTGAATATTTTATACAAAACCTAACGCTTTAGTGTATATCTGTATATATATATATCTAAATTTTGAATTTTCGTTTAGTTACCAAGGACAGAACGGTTTAGTTCCAGGAGTCAACTTGAAAAAATACAACGATCCATTAAGAAGATTTTCTCTTCATGTCTTTGAGATGCTGTAAAAAGTCGCAAAAACTAATATGCAATCGTATTCAATCATACGCTAACACCTTGTCAGAGAAATTGTTCTGAGTTATATTTCGTTGAGAGTCGGCCAAGTGGAAACGCGGTTTATAATTGGACTATGAGCATTGAAACAAAATTTTGATATGTTCAGATCAGCCTATTTAATCAAGCGTATTTAATCAATGTTTCAATATTGATATCGCGTGTTAAATGTACGTTTTCGTGTGCTCCATGTTGAAGTTCCATGGTTTAATTTTATGGTTTTTCCCTTTATTGTGTTTTGTTTTTATATATTTTTGCAATTCAGAATTTTTTGTTGTTATTTTTATTCTTCAAGCCTTTACATTAAACCTTGCTCGTGTGTTATTTCTATTTAATCATGAAATAAAAGTAAAATATAAATAAATATTAGATAAATGTTCATTTATTCGGTGTTACATGGAAATTTTAACCTGTTGGTGGAATCGAGATAAGAAGGGTTCACGCTGATCATCACAAAAAAATTCTCTTACTTGTAGACGCATTCGGCTGAGAAGTTGGGTTGGACAATTCAATTCGATGATTCGAAGCTCTAATTATTCGAATCAGTCGGTAATTGACCATGCTCAATCAGAAAATGTTTTCTTTTTTGCATGATCCACAGATGGCCCACCCCTTGACGACGCATTCCATCACTGTCCCATTCTTAACTAAATATCAAATTCATCTGGCTGAATAGAAACAAAAACTTGCAACATGGGGCGAATATACGGAATTTTTGCACAAAAATGCAAGATATAAAATTCACTATTTTGGTAATTCGCTAAATATTGATGGTGAAACGGGGCATTTGTTATTCAGACGTAAACAGCGATCCGACCGGAATCAGATTCGAATTCCAAATGATTGAGTTTTGCCCAATATTTTTGACGACATAGCTGTCACAATCAGTAAATTCTCTAGTGTGAGAAATACCTGCCCCAATCATTTAATACAATGAGCCCAGCTTCAAACATTAAACAAATACAAAAAAATATTGCTTGGGTGTTTCTTAATCAAAAGTTTGCGCAGCAATAAATTTAATTTTCGCTGCAAGTGTGGCTAAGATTCCAAGATATAAAAGACATGAAAATATAAATATTTTTAGCATTTGTGTAATTTATGGAACAGAGAGCAAGAATCCTATTTCACATTTTCAAATCATTTTATTACTACGGCTGGGCAAAACCGAATCATTCGGAATTCTAATATGATTCGAATATTTTTTTCGAATCGGATCGAATCACGAATTCGATGTAAAATAACAAAAATTTCATTTTTACAAATACAACTTGCCTCCATAGTGAAAATCAAAAATTTATACTTTATATTGTGTAATTAAATTCACACTCTAGATATAAAAGCAATAGTTTCCATATTTTAATGTTAAAATATAATCGATTCTGGTCAAATTTGACCAAAATCGATCACATTTTGTCGCTGAAAATGAAAATGCTAGTCTATTTAGTAAGCGGTTGTTCTTATAAACAATTCATGATTGATTCGAATATATTGTGCTTCGAATCGATTCGAATCACCGAATAGAAATGCCTAGCCATATTTATCACATAAGCTTTTGCTAGATCATAGTCCAGGTTCCTCAGGTATTGATTTTAACTTTTTCAAGAAATGGAGGATTAAAAATGAACCCGTTCTACGCGCATATATTTAGTACATTTACATTTCGACAATGACGGAATATCCATTTTCATGAACTCGTGAGTTAACATGATGTATGACGCAATAATACAATCTTAGTTGATGTATCGGCATAAAGTTGATTTATATGTACTAAAAATGTTGTTTTGGATTTAGTGAAAATATTGAGGATAAATATTTTAAACTAAAATTGAAATTAACACTCGCTTATAACTATTGTAGATGAACGGAATCCTTGTAGTATTACTTGGCCTTCGCATGGTTCAAGGTGATAAAAGAATGCATTACATATGTGAAGTAATTATTAATCATCACATTTATAGAATAAATTATGATTTCCATCACTTTGATTAAATACTTTAATTGAGGTTTTTGTGGTAAATACTTCCACATAATACCAGGAACGAAATTCTAACGTTTCGGTTTTATTTTTTAATATTCAATTAGACACTGATATGACGTAGGTATAGGGAAGGACACGGTTTTCAGTTTGAAATTGGATAACATGCAAAGAACTTGATCGTGTAGCCTCAAACGGAATTTTGCGTTCGCGCGTTCGCGCCGAGATCATACACCGTAACAAAAGTAAAGTAACTTTGCTGGTCTTTTTTCAGTAATTGCATATCTCCAAGTTAAAAATAAAACTCCACGTTGATGTGATTTATGCCAATTATGGGCTGTTGATGGACCGCACTTTCGCGGTGCGTTCCATCAACATCCCATATTTGGCCAAAAAAGTCAATTTTGAATTTTGTCAATACCACCAAGTAAAAAGACTGGCAAAGACCAGTGATTTTGCTGCGTTTTTTGATACAGCGCGCTCAAACTTTGAAGAGGGAGTAGTGGGCAAATAATATGAAACATTTTTGCGTGATGGAAATGTGGCTTCATACTTGTTGGTAGGTAATTTTGTGAAAAAACAAGGCTTGATGGTTAATTAATGAAAATAGCTTTTGCGCGCCGAAAGCAGGTGTGACAAATCACTATCAGAGATTATTTTATTTTTTATTGGCATTCACTCTAAGCGGGACCGGAAGCAGTTCTCAAAGGGAACCAACCAACAGCCACTCAATAGCAAAGAGCTACTGAAAGATGTAGTACCGCCAACTACACTCCATACGGAAAACATGCCAAACAGAACTGAACCATCATGGCAAAGTGCAGCGACTGGTATCTGCTCTGGGCGATGGCAAAACCATCTACCACTTTTTTATTTCTTTTAGTCGCCTCTCACGACGTGCAGGAAATACGTTAGGACTATTTTAAAGTCGGTACCTATAGCGCATTTGTGTTAACAACCCTGTCCGTCTAAAAGTGGCCGCTGTTACAGGTCCTTGGACAGGGTGATCTACTCTAAGAAGTGGCTATAAAACAAAAATGTGCCACTGATGGATCACGTGGATGAGACTCGATCTATCTGTCTGCGCATGCTTGACAAAATAAAATTTCTTGATAGAATACTAAATACCTGTCGGGCTAATCTTCATTAAATTGGAATCATTAAATCTTCATTTTATGTGGAATTTTGTTATGTCAAACATGTGCCATTGATGAACGGTGCGCTAATATCGCGTCCTATATCAGTGGCCACTAATTTTCATAAAATGCTCTTGATTGAGTAATTAATAGACAATGATGATCATTGAAATGGGAAATATAATTGTTTGATCTTCCCTTATTAAATTAATTATTCTGTGTGTCTTTCTTTGAGATGGGATTAGTATTTATTACACATAATATAAGGATAATAGCACAGATATTTTCTTACTCACGAAATGTTATGTAATAAAGTACAGTGTATATTTTGAAGTACCTCATTCACACATACCTAGTTAATATAAAAAGGGTTCGAAGATAACTAATGTTATCGGTATATACACTGGTATCGGTATATACACTGGTCATTGACAGTAAAATCGAAAATGGAAATCGAATATCGCTATCTAATAATTCATGGATGAGTGGAGTTCTGTGTAAACGGAGGTTAAAATTAACTTGTTTTTGTTCATTCTGCAATTTTTGATTTTAGGTGTACCGCAGATAAAGCGTCAATCAGTGTTATAACGAAGACCCCATATTGGATCTATAAAACATTCTTTTTACGAGCGTCCGATATTTATGATATTCGGGATGGTGATTAAAAGATATGCAAGGAAACAGCAAGTAAACAATAAAAAAATAAAATTGGTCCATGATATGAAAAAAGTTGCATAAAATTGGAACCAAGATTACGTCATCAGAACACCCTAATACAGGATAATTCTGATATTGCGGTATATACATTAAATAGAACCAAACTTGCGTGCGTCATATTTGCGAAAACATGCTGAACCTTTAAAAGGGAAGTAAAGCATAGCTCAAAACTATTCTAATCTGATAGAGAAAACAAAAAAAAATAGGTAAAATTAGTGGCATTCGTAACACTTTAAAAAAAAGTTACCCATGATAACTACTCGTTAGCTCTATTAGCGGGAACTGGTGTGCGAACGCATTTGTTCCTCACCACACATACCGCACACGTATTGTGATACTATTACCATATAAGGCAATACCGCATCTTCGCAGCTGATAGTGACAACTGACTTCACACCTCATTGTACTATATTATGCGGCATTGACTGTTATAATTCATTCCGAGTTTGAATTTGATTGTTCTTGTACTTTTCCACAAATTGTCTCAATTTCAAAATGTCTGACGGAGAAGAAGATCAAACCGCAATTGTCTGCGACAACGGATCAGGATTGGTGAAGTCTGGATTCGCCGGAGATGACGCACCACGAGCTGTGTTCCCTTCCATTGTCGGAAGACCAAGACATCAAGGTGTGATGGTAGGAATGGGACAGAAAGATAGTTACGTCGGAGATGAAGCACAAAGTAAGAGAGGAATTCTTACTCTTAAATATCCGATTGAACACGGAATCATCACTAACTGGGATGACATGGAAAAAATCTGGCATCATACAATGTATAACGAACTTCGTGTTGCTCCCGAAGAACATCCAACACTTCTTACAGAAGCTCCACTCAACCCAAAAGCCAATCGTGAGAAGATGACTCAAATTATGTTTGAAACATTCAACGTCCCAGCAATGTACGTAGCTATTCAAGCCGTACTTTCACTATACGCTTCCGGAAGAACTACTGGTACGTTGGATATAATAACGTTATTGAAATTAAGCTTACGAGTAACCACATTTTTCTAATTTGTTTTGTGTAATTTCTACAGGTATCGTCATGGATTCTGGAGATGGTGTCTCACATAACGTACCAATCTATGAAGGTTATGCTCTTCCACACGCCATCGCTCGTCTTGACTTGGCCGGTCGTGATCTCACTGATTATTTGATGAAGATTCTCACAGAGAGAGGATATTCCTTCGTTACAACTGCTGAACGCGAAATCGTTCGTGACATCAAAGAAAAATTATGTTACGTTGCACTTGATTTTGAACAAGAAATGGCAACAGCTGCCTCATCTACATCACTTGAAAAAAGTTATGAACTTCCTGACGGACAGGTTATTACTATTGGTAATGAAAGATTCAGATGCCCTGAAACTTTGTTCCAACCTTCATTCATTGGTAAGTGTATTTCAGTATACCACATAGGTTGAGCAATTTTGTTTAAAAACATCGAATTCTGATAAATGATTAAAACTTGTGAAGCAAATAACCCAGTTACAAAGAAGCTAAAAATGGCAAATATGGCAACACATTCCCTACGCTGTGGTTCATTTGTTTTAACATTTACGTTAACGTGGTGTTTAAGAAAATTTCGCATTAAACATTTTTGTCTCTATGCTTTGGACATAAACTTGAAAATAAAAATACTGATGAAAACAACAAATTCCTAATATATAATATAATGCCCCTTGAACTTTGTTTTCTTACAGGTATGGAATCAGCCGGTATTCATGAAACAACATACAACTCCATCATGAAGTGTGACATTGATATTCGTAAGGACTTGTACGCCAACAACGTTCTCTCTGGCGGAACCACAATGTATCCTGGTATTGCTGATCGTATGCAGAAAGAAATCACTGCACTCGCACCAAGCACAATGAAAATCAAGATCATCGCTCCTCCTGAAAGAAAATATTCTGTCTGGATCGGAGGATCAATCCTTGCTTCTCTCTCTACTTTCCAACAAATGTGGATTTCAAAACAAGAATATGACGAAGCTGGTCCATCCATTGTTCACAGAAAATGCTTCTAGATACATTTACAAACATTTCCCAAACATGCGTGAAGCAGGATAACAGCAGCTCGTTCAATTCTTTCCGGAAACTTTTGAATCTGGCCCAAAAAACAGTAAATGATTTTTACCTTTATCATCACATTTCAGTTATTAAATAATTTTTTTCAAGTATTTATTTATTAATTACTTACTGTTCATATTATATTTATGAAATTTTGGTCTTATCAAAATTTTCAATAAATCGCATCAACCCATTACTTCGTTTGTTCGTTAATTTCCATGAATTGGATCTTTCTATTTATGCCATTGCAAACGAAGCTTACGGAAGAAGTTTTCAAATCATAAGATGGGAAGGAAAAGGGTTTCTGGTCTTATGATGCAGATGTTCATTTTATGTTCATTCTAATGAGATTTTAACAAACATACAAACAGGGGGTGAGAGCGCAACTACTCTTCTCAAAACTTATATGTTTCAGACAATTCAACCGTGCGTTGTGAAGCTCATTGAGGTGAAATGAATTATTGAAAGTATATTTTCTTAAATTACAGCACTTGCTGCTCTCTATCGCCACAGTGGTATAAAGACACTAAAATAATTACTCGCCATCAATGTTGGGTCGCTCGCAATAAGGAAATACCATATTGAGGGAGACGGTCCAAGCGTCTTTGCTAATCGTTCATGTAAATCATATGTATGCAATGATTGTCGTCTTGTTATCGTAATTAATATAAAAAAGTCAACAACCAGAATCACGTATTGGCCGTGGCCAAGGCGGTGGAGGTTAAATCAGTAATACCATAAAAATATTGATAGTCATGCAATTGTAGTTTATTCTTAAACGCTTTTCAAAAGCTAGGCATATCAAAATTCCTTTCTATTCATTGAGGATTAATTAGACAAGCGTCCTCATATTTGGATTGATGGAGTGTTAAGTAGTAGATCAGGATTAAATATAGATTGGGTGGAGTAAAGGAAAAAATCTCTGAGTGAGACTTTTTTACGCGATTCGTTGAAATCTAGTCTAACATGGCACCAAATGTCATAAACGATTTTTAATTAAAATCAATGAGAGGCCGGTGGAATGCTTCCAAAACTGACTTGTCTGTATCTGACGTGAATCCGAACTTGGGGGAAGAGTTCCACCACTATGAAATCGAACCTGTTTGGCAAGTCTTTATGTGTGGTTATCATGGCTATGCTTAGAATGGTCCGAAGTGAAATATGTTTTCAATATCGATGGTTTCATTGAACCATTGCCACGAATATTTGAATAAAAAAGCATTGAGGTTTTATTACCTATTACTTATTTTTTTACTTATTCGTTTTTATTACTTACACATAAGATAATTTCTTCTCTTTTCCATTATCGCAGTAAGATTTTAAATTATAGGACGGGAGGCGTAACACACTCTGGTGTTGAGGCGACGACGATGTCATTAAAGTGTGCAGCGAACGCAAAAGCTTTAGATAGAGAATTTCGTTGCACATCGGAGGGAACCAGAGTCTTTTTTCATTTTGATAATGAATAATATTTAAGGATTGCTAATCTATGTTCACCTACTCTAGATTTCTCTTTTGTTTTCGAGAAATATACCAATATTTCCCTCTGTTTTATGCGGATGAATTCAGCGTTAAAACAATAGCGGTTTTGTGTATATATGGTTTAAGATGGAATGCGACATAAAGGTAGTATCACTGTCCCTGCGCACGATAGTAAACAAAAATGTCGATATCGGGTTGTTCTCGATATTACTTATCTCTCACTGGGAACGGGAAACTGATAGATTAACCTTCTGGCGCGGTATATCTGGGATATTTATGAATATTTCTGGACTGAATTATTTTAAAGCTTATTAGTACTGATTGACAACCTATCCTTAACAAACAATATTAACAAATAGTAACCCATTCACAATAAGGACTCTAACCTGTGAAACTATAAAATTTAATTAGTGAACTGGAGAAATATTTGAACAACCAAGGTATATCATAAGCTTTTTTTCTCAAGAAAAAATCACCAGATAAAATCATTAAACATTACCATCATTAATATATATGAGTATATCTGTATCAGGACTATTAATAACAGCTGCTTCATAACCTCATAACCTTTTTTTGCATGCAACAACAATCTGATGTCGCCTCTTCATGGTCGCAATCAAGTTCTGAGGCCGGTTCTATCGTGGTACCCGACTCAGATGTCACAAACTTGAAAAAGATTTGTCGTTTTTTTGTTTTGTTAAGTAGACATCCAAACCTGATCGAAAAACGTGAGGAGCGCACGTTGACCGAATTCCGTTATAAAAACTTTACTAATTCTTTCTTGTTCCTTCCTTTCATCACGCTTTTCCGTTTCCGCGGTCTACGAATATAGTGCCAGTGTAGGCCCTCCAAATAAAGGAAGAATATGACTGTTGATCAAAAATTGCAAATAGACAATTTTAAAAGAAGAATTTCTGCAATACAATGTACATATATTACGCTGTTTAACATATATTCGTGGTGGTCCACGTCTATCCGAATCGTTACTTTTTAAATGAAAATTGCTGTTTCTTGATATTGTCCTACCATAGCCTATGATGAATCACAATCATAAATGGCAAACGCACATGTGAAATGCCAGTTCGACACCAATGCATAGCTGTATTGTATGTATGATAAAACTACTTTTCTGCCTTGGGGTCGATGCAAAGTGTATAAATTTTGAAAAACATCAAATGGGAAATAACAAACTACCCATATGTCTGAGTATTTTCCGAGTATGCGCCAGTGATCATGGCTGCAGTTCTCGGGTCATATGTGGGAAATACAGTCCAGGCTGCTGAGCGTTCCATTAGACCATTTTTGGCAGAACCGGTCCACTGAGCCACTTTAAATTGGACATGTAATCGGGCCTATTAATAATCAAAATGTGAGGCACGACACGGAAACAGGTAATAACTTCCATATATTATAATCCTGTAAAGGCAACTACACTGTAACAAAACTTAGTTAAATCTCCGTTCTTTGCCAGTGATTTGAATTCGGTGATAATTAAAAGCTGTAAATCGACATATTCAAGTATGAGTCACTGATTGAGCGTGTCGACGAGACGCGGTCCATCTGTGGCTCATGCTTAACAAATAAAAACTTATGATGCTGTTGTGTATGTTACAATATAATACGCCACCGAGACCGCGGTTCGTCGAAAGTCAATACTTAACGATAATCTCAATTTGAATTTTGGAAATATGCAATTACTGCCAATGAACGGACAATTTGCTGAAAATATTTAACAGTGTATATCACCATTATAATATTATAAACCTTTGCCTTACCTGAATGAACGCAAGATGCATAGCACGCGCACAGATAATATTTTCCGATAAGAATTGCCACACTACATTTTACCAAGGCATACGCTATGACATAAGAATCATATTATAAACCATTTGGTGCGTTGCTACCTCAGCAAACTTTCATGACCACAAAATGTGTACCACGACACGAGCTCAGATGATACTTTTCGATAATAGTTGCCACAAGTTGCCTTGAAAGTAGCATAATAAACAAAAACGCAGCGGAGGTTACCGTTGTTCTATTTAAATGATACACCTATTTGGGTCAATCCAAAGCACCTAGGATTACATCGATTTTAGTAACCTTCTGTAATGCTATAAGTTTCGGGAAGTGGCGATCGCTTTTTGCAACGAAAGAATAGGAAACCACGCTTGTTTATTTAGACTAGGAATTGTGAAAATAAAACGACTGTGACGTTTTTCGCATTTTACACTGGTTTGGATCCAAAATATGTGATGTGAATGTCTGTGAAGCGAAAAAAGTTTCTAGTCTAAATCTTGGAAGCAAAATAGCTTTTATCTTTCACAATCATGGTACTTTAGTACTTGCTTTACAAGCAGTTAGGTAAGAGAAAATGTTTTTCTCGATCAGAAATTATATTTTCCTAAACATAAGCCATGATTTTCACATCTAAGTTTCTTAACTGGATTATGGTCTTCTCAACCCTTATTGAATTTCTAGATTTGAAAACATAGCCAATGTTGTACAATGCTTTCTGTTCAAGACCAACATAAACATCGTAATTGGCCTAAGGTTTTGAAAACATGTAAGGTGTTAAACTTACTGTCGCGTTTGCATTTTCACTGCGTTGGTAGCAGGTTGTTAGCTTTCTTCTCCGAAAGATGCTATTTTGCAAGCGTCATCCTTTTTCTATTTTATGACTTAAATACCATACTTTGTTTGACTTAAAAATGGATCGCACCTCTATGCTATTTTCATACGAACCTCTCTTGTGTTAAAATAAGTTTGTAGCTGCGCTGTCGTGAAGTCTGCAAACTTTTCACTGTAATTTGTCCTGTAAATAGTGAGATAATAGCTCATACTTGAGAACAAAGATTAACTATTCAAATTCTTGCTTTCAAACTATTTTTAAACAGGTAGAGCAAGACAGGCAGTTCAGCAGCGAAATTCCATATTAAATCAACTTGTGAACCCTAGTGATGAGTGCCTGTTGTTAATTCAATCGACGCAAAGTATAATGATATTTCAACAATGTTAGGTAACTTATTACTAGGCAAACTAGTTTTACTTCAAAAACTAGGTTTACTTCGTCGGTAAAATTTTATACGTCAGGAGATATATTTATTTTTCATAATTTTCCCTTGGTATATCTTCTTCAATCAGGTACCCAGGTGATCTAGCAACCTGTATAAAATCGGATAGCGGATAAAATTAATCTATTTTGCTTATTTAAACCAGACGAAAATTCAGAGAAGGATGAACTACAAATTAGTCGAAAAACAAAAGGCTTGGTAGAAGTACTTTAAAAACAAAGACAGTAGAAAACTGTAATATTAATTAAACTTGATACTTAATTTGTTCATTTCTAGTAATGTAAATTAATTTAATCATGCATGGGCCACTGTTGGAGCGCGCTTAAGAGGAGTGTTCCAACAGTGAACCATGCATTACAAATAATGTACCAACAGTAAGCCATTATATTGATGTTCATATTCTCCAGCTTACTATTAATGAAGTAAATTATTTTAAAATAAAAAAAAAAGAATGAGCTGCAACAGGTATGACAAAAGACCAAAAATCGAACAGCAATGCAACAAATCAACTATAGCTAAATATCAATTACTGTGGCGATGAGAAATATTTTTGATTGATTATAGTCATTTCCTCGTTTTTTGTTTCTTCTTAGAATTTTAGTTAACAAAGTACGTGAAAAAAGTTTCTCAATCAAATTGTTTGAAAGATTTTTGGCAGTTGATGTTCTGCCCAAAGCGTGATTACAGTTTTCCGAATTGGTATAGAAAGTTGGTATAAAATTTACCCGCTTGATTAAGAAATCACAAAGCATGGAGGCAACTGGGCGACTGTCTGGGTCGTTGCCATACATAACACAAAAAATATAATGAGAAATTGCATCGTTTGTATTTCACCGGTTGAGTATACCCAATACAAAATAAATCAACCTGATCCCGAAATGACCGGCAACGGCGGGAAAACAGTCGTAGCCGACCCGTAGCCGCGTGTGTGTGCATTGGCCTTTGTGTATATCATATCATGTATAAGTATCTTTAATAGTAATTCTTAGATATCAAGACAAGTAGAGCAAGATAGGCAGTTCAGCAGCGAAATTCCATATTAAATCAACTTGTGAACCCTAGTGATGAGTGCCTGTTGTTAATTCAATCGACGCAAAGTATAATGATATTTCAACAATGTTAGGTAACTTATTACGAGGCAAACTAGTTTTACTTCAAAAACTAGGTTTACTTCTTCGGTAAAATTTTATACGTCAGGAGAGATATTTATTTTTCATAATTTTCCCTTGGTATATCTTCTTCAATCAGGTACCCAGGTGATCTAGCAACCTGTATAAAATCGGTTAGCATATAAAATTATCTTTTTTGCTCAGTTAAACCAAACCAAAAATCAGTAAAAGATAAACTACAAATTGGTCCAAAAACAAAAGGCTTGGTAGAAGAACTTTAAAAATAAAGACAGTAGAAAACTGTAATATCGATTAAACTTGATACTTAATTTGTTTATTTCTATTAATGTGAATTTAATTTACTCATGCATGGGCCACTGCTGGAGCGCGCTTAAGAGGCGTGTTCCAGCAGTGACCCATGTATGATAAATAATGTACCAAGTGGCTTATATTGATGTTTATATTCTCCAGCTTACTATTAATGAAGTAAATTGTTTTAAAATAAAAAAAAAAAAGAATGAGCTGCAACAGTTATGACAAAAGACCGAAAATCGAACAGCAATGCAACAAATCAACTATAGCTCAGTATCAATTAACTGTGACGGTGAGAAATATATTTGATTGATTATAGTCATTTCCTCGTTTCTTGTTTCGTCTTAGAATTTTAGTTAACAAAGTACTTGAAAAAAGTTTCTCAATCAAATTTTTTGAAAGATTTTTGGCAGTTGATGTTCTGCCCAAGGCGCGGTTACAGTTTTCCTTGGTATAAAATTTACCCGCTTGATTGAGAAATCACAAAGCGTGGGAGCAACTGGGCTTCCGTCTGGATTAGTGTCACGGTCGGTTGAAAGCGAGTTAGGCCACACAATCATAACCGTAACAAAAATGTAGTAAAATCGTCGCTCTTTAACAGCTAATGAGTGTGCGGGGGAAATCGCAGAGTGGATACGCCTTGGAATTGATGAATTCATTCCTCACCGAGGATTTCAGGTGAAGCCGCACTCTGCCCCATGGTTTCCACCCGAATGCTCGGCGGCAATAGCGACGAGAAATCATCGTTTTCACCGATAACGTTGACATTCCAACAGCAGTAATAGACGACTTCACAGAAAGGCTAGGCATAATTGTAAAAGAATTTTCAGAATTGCTAAAACACGATACATGGAATCCACCAAATCCAAAATTTCACAACAAAAATTGGGTTCCAAAGATTTTTGGAAAATAATAAATAATGTAATGAACAGGGGTAAATCTAGTATCCCTCCTCCTTTAAATGGCCCGAAATTTTGTGTTCCTCCAGAGACAAGGCGGAGTTGTTTGCTAGGATGTTCTCTAATAACTGTAGCTTTGGTTTGGTTTCTGGTACCTCACCACCTAATTTTCCAAATCGAACTGACGTTACATTGGAGAATATGTCAGCAACACCGCTTGTGATTGCCAAACTCGATTCGAACATATCTCCGGGTCCTGACTGCATTCCATCTGTGATTCTGAAAATTTTTTCACCTGAGTTGTCCGCTATTTTAACCGAACTGTTTAATAAATGCCTAAGAGAATGCACCTTCCTCAATACATGGAAATGTGCAACGATTGTGCCGGCATTCAAAAACTGTGGCGACCGAACTGATCCTAATAAATATCGTCCAATTCGTCTCTTACCAATTATCAGTAAAATTTATGAATCAATTATTAATAATAAAATTTCTGGACACCTGGAGTCGCTTTGTCTCCTCGCTGACAAACAGTATGGTTTTCGTCGTACTCGCTCTACAGCTGACTTGTTGACAGTAATAACCGAACGAATATTTCGTGCGCTTGATCGTTGTGGGGAGGCAAAGTCGGTTGCTCCAGACATTTCTAAAGCGTTCGACAAAGTTTGGCACCAAGGTCTGTTGCAGAAAATTCAATCGTATGGGATTTCTGGTCAAGTTTTTTCAATTGTCGAATCTTTTTTATCCAAGATTAATGTTGTTTTGGACGGACAACGTTCAGGAAATTATTCCATTTCATCCGGTGTCCCCCAGGGGTCGATCCTAGGTCCAACTTTGTTCTTGATATATAATAATGACCTGCCCGATAGTTTGAAATGTGATTTGGTAATTTACGCTGATGATACAACTCTATATTCTTGTCTCAACAAAAAATCCCTCCCGGAACAACGTCTAGCTCTGGCAAAATCGCTTGAGTGTGATTTGGCCACAGTATCTAATTGGGGTAACACTTGGCAGGTAACTCTTAACTCGGAGAAGACTAAAGTTTTATCAAGTTATCGTTACACTAATACAAATGCAACTCAAATTTCCTTATCTGGTACTGTTCTGGAGGAATCCTTAAATATTCGTCTTGTTGGACTCACACTGTCTAAGGACATGAGTTGGAATGAATATGTCACTAGTATTGCTAAACAAGCCTCGATGAGAGTTGGTTCTCTATATTGAGCTCGCCATTATCTCACTCCCGAAATCATTCTCCATTTGTACAAATCATTGATTCGACCCTGTACGGAGTATTGCTGTCACATTTGGGGCAGTGCCGTTGTCACTGTTCTTAGCATGCTCGATGGTATTCAACGGCGTGTGATCAATACTGCAAAGTTTGACACACCGCCGCAACGTTGCTTCACTATATTTATTTTACAGATATTATAATGGTCTTAGTTCAAGGGAGCTTTCTGCTCTCGTTCCTCCGAACGAATTTTTTAATCGGTCAACACGATTGGCTACTAATTCGCACCTATTCACTGCAGAGGTTCCACAATGTCACAAACAGTTTTATGCAAGAAGCATATTTTTAAGAATATCTAAACTTTGGAATTCCTTGCGTTAATAGACATCTATCAGTGATGGGGGTTCCTTAGTTCCTGTTCCTGCATTTCATGTAGCTCTTTGCACTTTAGTGGCTCCAGGAGAATTTTCAAGTTTGATTATTCTCCTGTGGCATTGCCCTGAGCGAATTTCAATAAAAAATGGTTCTAAATTGTTTTGAAATAAAACTACAAAATCGTCGTTTTCGGACAGTTATGTACTGTTAATGAAACGAAGCGCCGGGACGTGTTTGATCAACAGTTCCTATATTTCTGCTGTTTAAATCTAGGAAGTTTCAAGTTTTAATTTCGGAAATATACAAACCAAGGCAAAAGAGCGGGAAATTCACAGCACTTTTGTTATATTGTACACGCAAGCGCGGCATTTCGCGGGCATTCGAAATTTAACAAACAGATAGGCGAGTATATCATAATGGACCAAAGTTTTTACCTTCAAAAACCTGTAAACATACCAATAAAACTCGGTATGCTATTGGAAACCTGTGAAATGGAAGCAATTTTTATTTCACATGTTAAGGCTCTGATGTACACATAACCTCTCGATTCCAATGCACACATCTCGGCAGGAGCGGTTTTATGCCTGACTTTGGCTTCATGGGAACACCTATGGGCATTTGTTGATTATATCTCTGGCCTACACAGTATATGTGCGTGCTCGAAATGCATAAGCCTCCAGAACTTTCAAAAAACTAATTCATTCTAAACATAGATGTAAGGACTCCATGCATTGCACAAAAATGTAAAGAGAAATTACATATTTTGTATTTCACTTGTTGAGTATACCAAATACAAAACAAATAAATCTAATTGCGATGCCGTACCTGATCTATGTGGCAACATTTCAATGCAGGCTACTTCACATTTACATTTTTACATAAATTGATTCAAAACTAGTATGAAAACGAACACTGTGGATGTTTAAATGATAAGCCAACAGGCCAATTCGCTTCTATTCACGATCTAGGATGGGCCAACTGTTAGCAGTTGTCATTAGCCCACAGTACCGGTGAAGGGCAGAGTGCTTCGCATAGTTATCCAGTCAAATCGACGGAAACTTGTATCTATGGCACCGACTGAAAGTGGAAAATTAACATTGTCCTACTTTCCTAAAAGAGCAGTCAGAGCACGAAAATCGACCACCGACTCGCCGCGACCGCACATGTGTACATTGGGATTTCCGTAATAAACGGCAACTGCGGAAAAACAGTCGTAGTCGGCCCGTAGCCACCTATGTGTGCATTGACCTGTTGCAACTGAATAATAATAAAAAAAAATCAATAATGAAAGACTACTTTCAAATATTTTTAAATTGCTGGGCGTCATGTTACGACACTATTGACTCATTATTAAACATCGAAAAGACGCCATTAAAACCGTTTGCTGTGTGTGTAGGATATTTAAGTAATAATTTTTCTAATCGATTAGGTCAATCCAAAACATATACAATGAAAAGGATATCATCACAGTTTATCAAATTTAATAAATTATAATATATCAATAATTTAATATTGGTTTTTGTCATTGAGCTAGCTGACTGATCATATGCAATGAAGCTTTATTCATAAATAGTTCTTGAGCTTAGTGAAGTTAGCGTTACTGACAATATGAATATGAATGAATGTGACAGCAAGAAAGTTACATATGAGATAAAAATAACGGTAAAATATATTAAATTTAGTTTCACTGGATTTCACGAATGAATGAAGAACTGCTGTAAGTCCAAATCGGATCTTTATGTCAAGCATGACACACAGACGGACCGCGCCCCGTCGACGCGTTCCCTCTGTGACTCAAGCTTAACAAAAGCATATATGCAAAGATATTTCTGACTGTATTTTATACATCGTTTTACTTTCATCAGTTGCGCAATTATTTTTGTAAATAGTATTTTTACTGGACGTTTAATTTCTCTTCGTTACACCGTGGTAGAAGGGAGAGCATTTTCTGCGCATTTCCCGCTTGTTCCGATTTTTTTCATAATTTCTTTTATTTAGACTTGCAATGCCTATCATGGAGCGGAAGGAACAACCAATATAGTTTACGTGGTTTTAACCGGAGAAAATGGTGAAAAGACAGAGGAGAAAATACTCAAAAAGGACGGTGATTTATCTTTTAGAAAAGGAGAAACTGATGTTTTTGAAATAGAATCAGCTGATGTTGGTCTCCCTATCATTATTAAAATAGGTATGTGCAAAGTTGGGATACAAGACTTAGTCCTACGTATTCACACATTCTCATGTTGTTAAACATGTTCTACAGAGGATACAAGATATAACCGGAGTGTAACAGTAACACTACGATGTGTGAAGCGATTCTAAACCAAAAGACAGTAATCCATAATCGAGCTTCCACACAAACATACGAAGGCACACTTACACATACACACATATACGAGCGCATGCATGAACATACACACATAAGCAAGCACGCCCGCACACACAGACACGAACACCCAGAGGTGTATGCAAACTTACAGTTTATCAATTACATGCGATTTTTTTTGAATTTTTTTTTCAAATTTTATTCTTGGCATAAAAAGTTTCATAGAAAAGTTAATTTGCTACATATATGCGCGTTCTATTTGTGGCTCAAACTTGAAAAAATATAATTTTTAATTTAGTAATTTCATGATATTAACGTTTTTGCAGGTCTACGAGAACACGCTGGTAAAAATCCTTGGGCCGTTCGGTCTGTCGTTGTGAGATATAAGGAAGATGAAATTTTATTTCCGGTTCACGATTGGATCGAAGATGAAATATTTGTCACGCGCGGAGAAGGTAAGACCTGTACTTTATGCAATACCTTGATCTTTACTTTGTTTATTGATCACACGTCACATATTTGCTACTCCGCTCATCTGTAGCCCATGCCTGACAAAGTAAGATTTTCGATGGGCGCTATCCATGATGCCAAAAGCGCCTTCGATACCAATTTACTACAATGTAACAAAAGTGCAGTAAATTTACTGCTAACTTGCAGTAATTGTATATTGCCGGAAACAGCCTTTTGATTGAGATTTATGCCAAGCATGATCTGCTGATGAACCGCACCTGTCCTTTACTTGATACCTATCGTTATATTACTTACTGACTAAAATTCACACGGCTGGTTCATTCCGAGCCATGCTTGGCAAAGTATTGTTTACGATAAGAAAATAAAATAAGTTAGAAAATAAAACAAAACTTTTAATGATATCATGAGTGTATCCAGAAAAAATCTATTGTTTGACTGAATAACTATGATGCTAAAACTAAAAGCAACTTCCATGCCAAATTACTCGAAAGTGCTTAACCCACCAAACCAAATAATATAATACGAATGTACATAAATTACCTAACATATCAATATTTTAACGACAGTTCAGACTAGCTCCATTTTTTTTTAGTTTGGTATCTCGATTACTTACTTAAAAAATAGAATATGACTTTTTGTGAATTCAAAGTCAAAAAGTGTCAAGATATTTTAGGCGAGCGAAATTGCCGATTTGAAAAAAGCATGTTGATATCAATCACTTTTAAATGGGGTGCTGGAATAATTTTTTTATCGCCTATTGTATACCAATAGCAATTATATCTAAACTATTACAATTATAAATCATAATTTACTCCGTTTTAAATGATTTGTTTTTTAATTTACTACGCAGCATTGCTATCACAGAAAATCAAAAACACAGACGTACTTGCAATGCGAAAAGAAGAAATAGAGAAAGCAAAAGCCAAAGTACAATGGTTTTCTCCTGAAACAGGACCAGATGACATGGCTCGAGGTCTTCCTCGTTTTATGAACGCTATGACACCTAAGGAACTTCCTCTCATTTTCCATCCAACTGAGAGCTGGGCAACTTCATTTTCTGAAAACGATGCTGAAGCTGGAGTCAAGAAAGGGATGGAACATGCAATGAGTATGTACAGATATTGGGTATGAACGTAAATTTCCTCGTAACTGTCGGCCGCGATGGCCTAGTGGCTACCATACTGACATCACGGGTGAAGATCTTTGGTTCGAGCTGGCACGTCCGGCTCGATAACCCATGCCCACTTGGGCAGGCTCGGCTCAATCGGAATATCTTTCCAACAACACTAATCTTGTTCGTCTATAATTGGGCGCTAGTTTAGGGTTATCCAGTCATATAAGCTGGTATAAAAAATTAATACAAAAACTAAAAAGTGATGAATTGTTTTTCCACCATCAGTACCAGATACGACCCACTGATCTCTACCGAAGAGGTTCAGTTCGATTTGAGAATTTCTATACTTGAAGAGTTGTTACTGGTACTACCTTTTGAAACAAATTTTGATATTATTTATTAATTTTATTGCAATGTTGTTGGTATTCGGAGAAATAAAATTATTGCTTGATTGATTGTAGTCGTTAGTTTTTATGTCTCAAATGATGATCGTGTTATTTTTTCCAGGTACAAATATCAAGTTGGACAGCTTAGAAAGTTATCATGAGTTGTATACAACTTTTCAAGATGATAAAGAGGAGTCAACTTATTTGCACAGGTAAAAGTTTGGCTAACTGTAGTCCAGGCTAACAGAAACTTAGCTTTCTTGGGGTGTCCAAAATGCAAATGTAATTTACTCGAATGGATAAAACAGCTTCAAACTGCTATATTGATGATTCTGAACTTTTTCTACAATTCGGTTGCAGCCCGATACCACAAAAGAGAGATTGTAATTTTCTAGCTATATATTCTTCGAGCGTCTGAGTATGATTTAAAGGTTCTATATATGGAAAAGGTTCTATATATTGTTTTAGCATGCAATATTTCCAGTTGTATTTTTTGCACGCCTTTGGATCTGAAAGTGGAAATAAACAACATTTTGTAAGTAGACTCGTTTTGTCCAACTTGAATATGAATATGGGATTCAACAAATGTAATTGAAAAATATCTCAGCAATAGGCCCTTTGGCGGGCATAAGCTTATTCTATATATTTGTTGAAATGATCAAATCTCACAACGGAAAGTTTGAAAGAAAATAAATCGTTGAAAAATCCATTGTTACAAGTATTGTTTATTCGAATTGTTCAAATGTAGGTGGAATTTCATATACTTTTATATACTCCATATAGATGATAATTCTAATTTTCTCAAATAAATAGATGGCAAACTGACGAAGAATTTGGTCGTCAACAGCTTAATGAAGTATCACCGATTTCAATTGAGAGGTGAGATAACTGAATTAATTCACAGATCTTTCAGTACATTGCTTGTCCGTAGATACTATTTATATTTTACCGCTTTTTTATTTGGTCGTTTAATTTCTAATGTTGAAAATTGGCTAGTGAGGTCAGTCGCTCCGAATACATTTTCTTGATATCAAGGGGTGAAATTACCGCACTTGCACCTTGTCTGGTGTCAGGTGAGCTCAATTAGTGTAAACGATGAGAATATACATCCAGCTGATTTTGATTGTTCTAGTATTTCGTATTGTTCTGACCCTGGTTCGAATCCCTGTTGATGCGAACATCCACCCGAACTAGAAACTGATGTCTGCACAAGAGGTCGTGGTAATCTACACAGTTAAACCGTATTATCGGCTTTTCTTTTCCGTGAGATAAAAATGAAATCCTATCTTATATATTTTCTGTCGAAGAGTCTAATGTATCGCATTTTTCAGTCGTGAGCCATTTGCGGTTCCTAACAAATAAAATAACATTTTCCTGGAGTTTATAGATAATTTTCTCATTGTTTAGTAAATATATCACTTACTGCATTTTATTACGTCGGTTCAATTTTTTTTGGGATTTTCCTCTTCGAGTGCAATTGCTGGTAGGCACTGTTTCACATCTTGCTTACAGAGAAATTCAATAAAACTTATTCTCTCTAAGACATATAATTAATTTCCCCCCATAACAAGACATGACGACACATGCATGGACATGCATTGTTATTCTTGAAATTAGAGCGTTTTAACCATTTCAATATAAAATTGAATTCGGTTGAGTATTTTACGTGATTTCGAAACGAGCTGATTGACAAATATTGCGGAAATTTCGCAGAAAGTGTTCCTTAGCAAGTCAACATTTATCAATAAGCAAAATGAAACGAATGACAATTTTATAAGTAAAAAGTTTTTTCCACTTTTTTTTTCTTTTTCACACAACTGTCAATACATTTCTAGATGCTGTAAAATACCGGATGTTTGTCAAATAACAGAAGACCATGTCAAAGAACTTTTAAATGGATGCAGTTTTCAAGCTGAGATTGATGTGAGCATTATTTTGCATTTATTTTACATTGTATTTTTCAAACAAATGTTATATTTCGATTTATTCCACTCAGAACTACTTTACGAAAACGCCGACATTGCCTTCGATATAGGGATTTTAGTATTTGTTCTAAACGGTTATAAATAAAACATATGTGACTTTGGAGAAAATAAATTATATAAAAATTCACAACAGAATGGAAAAATATACATTGGAGATTATAGCGAATGTTATCAAGGAGTTAGTCGCAACAAGAATACGCAGGGAGAACAGCTATACTGTCCAGATGCTATATGTCTTTACTATGTGAATTCGGAAGATAATTTAGTACCAATTGCAATCCAACTTGTACCGAACGATCCAGAAACGATTTTTACGCCAAAAAGTTCTGCTGATGATTGGATGCTTGCTAAAATGTATTTCAAAGTTGCTTATGGCAACATGCATGAGGTGAGTCGGCAGTTGTGAATTTCGAGAGAAATATTTTCTGTCTAGTTTTGTTTTTTTATTGGCGTTGAAACTTTGAACATTGAATATAAAAAAATCCTTACTTGTTGTTAATATTTATGTACAAAATATTTGTTTTCGACGCACAGGCATTGCACCTCTGGCTCGATCCGCCAACCGCTTCAATAACTCAAATAAATGTTCTCTCTAACACGTTTTCGAAGGAATTATGGCCCATCACTTATCATACTTATACACGATTATTGGCATATCCTTACCAAGAACTAGTAGAATAGATCTCAAGAACGAAGTATAATTTTAGGAACGGTGAATATTTCAAGTAAAAAACTAAAACTGGAAAGGTGTTGCTTTCTTTTGATGTTATAATTTCTATTTGCGTTTCAATTTCTCTGTGTACAATATATCGAAAAAGCAAAAAGGTGTGTGATCACGCTACGTACATCTGGAGATGAGAATTTAGTTTTTTCATAATTAAAGTCACTCTGGACAAAAAAAAAAAAGATGAAAAACCCCCTTGAAAAAACCTCTAATTGAATGCGTTTATTTGTTTTTATTTCAGTGGTATTATCATTTCCTCCTGACGCATAATGTTATGGAACCATTTTCCATATCGATGTTCCGATTTCTACCACGTTCTCACCCGATATATAAGTTATTACGACCACATTTGCAAACAATAGCAATCATTAATACTATTGGGAGACCTAGTTTGTTGGCAAAGGAATCATACACCAATCGTGCTATTGGTATTGGTGAGTATATATATATATAAATACATATTTTTACATCCACCGCTTTGTCGGATAACTTTGATCGATGGCCAGTACCTGCGGCCACCTATTATCGAGCAAACTTAGAGTGTTGTTTGGAACCTATGATCTTTCCGCTTTGATGAAGACTAACCAAGGTCGTAAACCGGCGATGACAACACCACTAGTGACATCTCATTTTTTTTAAAAGAACTGTGAATAAGAGTTTGTTCTACGTGAAACTGCGCCAGAGTGTCTTTGAATTGAAGATGACATGATTTTTTTGGAAAGGAATTAATTCAAGATTGTTCTCATTAACAATACAAGCCTGATTTATTAAAACTGTTGAATCGTGATGCTTGTCAGCAGGGATGCGAGTATCATGAACATTTTTTTTAGAATCAACTGCAATCAGATCATATCAAATCGCATCTTTTATTATCTTCCTTATCTTTTATCATCCTTATTTATTAATTTCAAAATTTATTGAGAAGTTGAAATAAACGGCCGATGCAGATGCTTGATTTTTTCGCGTGTCCGAAGAGCCTGTGTAATTTTCTTCGGGTTGGACAAAAAGTCTTCTAATCAACAACACTGCCATATCACAGCAGTATTGATGATTTTGAATCTTTTGCTACAGTTTGGTTGCTACCAGATATACATTTTTATCAAGCTTGCTTAACGGATGACCCATGCCGTCCAGCTTGATTAAAAAAAGATTTTTGAGTGAGAACGCTTTATCACAGCATATCACAAATCATAAAAACGAATATTTGAACATCTAAATCTGACATCCATATTCTTCATTGACTCAAGCCGGACAAATCAAAACTTCTGCAATTTTCAAAACGTTATATTCTTAGATATTTGACTCGTTATTTTTGATAAATATAGTTATTTATAATCTTCAGAGGGTGAAGCATTCGTAAGACACATGTTCAAAACTCTTCATTTTGATGATCTTGTTATTCCAGAAGTCATGAAGAAAAAGGGTAAATATGAAATGAATTCTAATTCTTTTTGTTTTAGCTGAATTTTTAATTAAATTCGATTTTACGACGACAATCGAGAAAATACTTCTAAAAATTAGGGTTTTTTTATTGTATGTATCATATCATCATAAAACACCCTCAAAATTGCGCCAAACACGCGAATTATGTGAAATTACTGCTTACCGCCAAGGGCGCGCGAGAAAAGTTTGAACATCTTAAGTTCAAAAGCCGTGGAAAAGTCATTCCAGTTTTCACGTTCTTTTGGTCGGCCAGGGGGGCATGGTACCATGACCCCACCCCCCCTAAATACGCTCGTGTTAATATTTGTATAAGAATTATGGACATATTGGCCTGCCGCAGACAATACATTAAACGAGAAAATGAACTAAAATTATGTTCTTATTCAAGATATAGGAAATTTGAACGAACAATTTCGCTCTGCACCTATGTTATAATACTTTAGTAGATATACTAACGTTTTACTAGTGCTGTCCCATTTTTACAGGGCTAGACAACAAGAAACTCCTTCCCAAATTCCTCTATCGTGATGATGCATTTGAATTATGGGAAATTCTTGAAGATTTTGTATCTGACGTCATAAAATATTATTACCGTGACAACGAGGTAAGTTATGAAATTAAAAGTTTGTGTACATATTCACAAAACATGCTAATGTTTTAAAATATATTGATTTTATAATTTATCTACAGAAATATGTGCAGTAGAACATATCCTGTTGTTGATGCAGAAATTCAAACTCCGATACGCGCCAAAACTCTGACTGGCAGAATGCCAGTGCTACTCGGACACCCGATGAAATTGTGATTAATCAAAAGAAAATTTAGCAAATGGGCAATATTCCGAGATATACCTGTGGCCAAGCATCAATACCGCTATGAAATAGTACTTTTGATGGTTGTGAAACTCTTTTTACTCATCCGAAGAAAATGACATGATATTCGGACGCCTGAGAAAACCAAGATTCTGCTAAGCCAAATTTCGCAATAGATACTAGTATGGTAGCGCGCGTTCTTTCGTGCTATATCGATCGCGCGAATTAATTATAATTTTTTACAAAAAGTACTTTTCGCTTTGATTTTTATTGCTGCTGCGTTATTAGAATTAGAAAAGAACAATTAGAAATATATTGCTCGAATATAATTTAATAACAAACGGACAACAATACATTGTTGCGTCTAGCGCACGGAGGTTTTGTTACAAGGTTGAGGTAAATCTCGCTTTTATTGCGAGATCTCTTCTTAAACGAGTCGCCTTTAATCGTAGATTAATCTGCGACGCATTCAATAACCAGACGCGACGCACATAGTTTGGGAAAACCAGTCTGCACAACACTTTTAACAGAGTATTCGTTAAAACTTCAGTCGGATTTAAACAAAAAAATGCTCTGCTTGGATATTGCAGCATAAAACATAGAAAACCTTTTGTTTCATTTTTTCATGTTTTTGGTAAAAGAATTATTCCTTACTGTAACACTAGCTACAAAAATATTTGAACTTTCACTCTCGAGATTTCAGCGATATTCCACATTAAGAATATTCCTAATTATTTTTAATGAACTTTACCCTCAAGGAAGGTCGGCAGCAAACCAACGGCCACAGTGAAAGTGATACCAATAAATGACCTCTAAGTAGGAAAATTCACAACACAAATAGAATTTCAACTGCTATATTATCAGATGATAAATGGCAGTGTGAGATATCTACTCGAATCATAGCAGCACTACCACTTCTAAAGCATATGCCAGTCGGGAAATTTCTTGTGAACATGTTTTGTTATGCATGAGTTACTAATGTAACTAATGGATCGCGCCTCATACACAGCAAAATTGAATCTCTGATTAGGATCCCAAAGTCCGCATTTTTATTTTAATTGCATAATATAACAAACAGGATGTCCAACAAGATGAAGATCTACAAGGATTTATCAAAGATGTTGCAGAGGAAGGATGGGGATGGTTTGATGGTAATAAACGAGGACTTCCAGTTCCTCTTACTTGTGTTTCAAAACTGATAAATTGTTTAATTGATAGATTGATTGTATGGCAAGCGTGTGTGCTCTATTTCCCGATCTCGGTTGCAGCCGATTGAAATTTCTTCACCAGAATATTCAAAATATGCAAAGTCGTGGTTGTTATATTATTATAACGCAGACGTGTACGTATATGATGAATTAATATTGTCGAATGCACTATTACTTAATCGTTACGTTCTTTATAGATTTCTCGTCTAGTTAAAGAGCGTATTTATAATCACAAAAATCTTTATAGGTTTTTAAGCTATTTTTCATAGTTCAAAATTTTTTGAAATATGTAAAAGTTAATCCTCTGAGCGGACTAAAGCAAGTATGGCATGTTTTCAATATTTATGTATTGGTGTGAAAGCGCCAGGTTAACATAAATGCAACCAAACTTTTGGTCTGTCGCACTTTTTCCTGCTACTTTCCTGCGCTATATAGGCCTAGCCTATATTATGAAAGTTATTCCTAATCTTCTTTGATCTGGCCCTTCATCTTCGACCGAAACTTGTATTAGAATTGATGTAATTTGAAATAAAAGTGAAACGATATTGTATCACCTATTCGTATAAGTTAGTAGAGTAATGTCCTTTTTTATATTATTTTTTGTGAATGCCTTCTGCAATGTAATTAGATATACTTTGGATTAGATAATGATTCAATTTTATTTCCCTGTCAGTTTTTTCTGTTCATCATTTTCCATTTGCCTTACGGTATCATTTTCACAAAATATGTTTCATTCATAGCCCCTAAATGACTCTAGTACTAATAGACATTGAATAATATAAAGTGCCACTGCTCAAAAAAAGTGCTTCTGCCCGAGATAACCAATTTGGTTCCTCGCGGCCACCACTCATCAGTAACTTCTTCTTCATTTTTTCATTATTTTATTATGTTCTTTGTTCACTGCTTGATTTGCTGATGGAAAATACAATACTATGACTATGTTGAGGCTTTTTGTAATGAATAATGCCAGATTCGCGAAGTCAAATCTTGAAATAATGGAGGGCATATTATAGAAATATACATTAGAATTTTTAAAAAACAACTAATTAATTCATTTTCAGATTCGTGTTTGCACTACCGTTTTGTATACAAGTTCAGTGCAACACGCCGCCATCAATTTTCCTCAATACCAAATATACAAATACATTCCAAACGGACCAACTGCAATGAGACTTCCACCTCATAAGAAGGGAGAGGTATTGTATTTGTTTATTGGTATAATTTTTATTTACGTTAGGTGTTTTGAGACCACTTATATTTTATTCGCATTTTTAGTTAGCTCACGCCTGTTTGGTTTTTGTTTATTGATCATTAAACCACAGATCAACCGCGCTTTGGAGGCCCGATTCTTCAGTGACTCACACGCAAAAAGGTTTTGCAAAGGAAATTGCCTGGCCCCCCTTTGCCCAGTCCGGTATGAAAAGGAATGGTTGTTCAATGGCGAGCTTTTTCCCTTTTTCGAATATTTCTTAATTTTAAGGGGACTCAAACGTGACTGCCCACAAACAATAATTTATTTGAATGTTCTAAAGAATCCCTTGAATAGCAAAGAGCTACTTGTAAAAGATAGTGTCAGCAACCTTACTCTAAGTGAGAAACATCCATGGAGAATTGAACCGACATAATAAAGCGCAGTGAATAATATCCGCCCTATGCGATACTTTGGTGTAGGCCGCGGTGGCGTGATGAAATTGACAATAACTGCCAAACATAACATCTAATGAATGACACGGAGTCGAACCACGACAAAGCATGGTAAAGATCTATAAACAAGAAGGGGCTTCAAATAGCCATACAGTAGGGTTGCCCTTGGGTGACGCATCGTAACCCACAGCCTTGGGACAATGATTACTAACCTTACCAGTTCCTCATTGGTTCGGCACCGGATAGAATGATAAGACGCAATATATATATATATTGTAACCAGATAAAATTGTAAACATTGTTAATTGCATACTGTGTAATAATGTTCATTTCATTGGTAAGAATCGTTTAAAGAGAAAGCAACATGAGTTCCGCAACAAATTAACTGAATATTTCAGTGAATCTAGTATAAGCATGTTTAAATTGAACCGTTCAACTGAGCAACGGTTATTTGATGTTACCAATTTTTCAATTTACCTATGATTTATTTCTGTTTTAGGCAACAATGCAAAGGATCTTGGATTCTCTACCAAATATGCTGATGTCCATTGTAAATATAGCTGTAGCGGATAGTTTATCTACCTACGATGAGGAAGTGGTATGCTCGATATATTTAAAATATTTTAATATTCAAAGACACGTTCTTTGAAGATACGTTTTGGTTTAATTTTTAATTGAGTTAATTTTTATAATTTTAATTTTCAAGACAAGATTGAACTAGCATTTTTTTGCACAAATCTCCAAATTGAGTTGATGAATAAGGTTGACGCACCTACTCAAACGACATAAAAATTTTTGAAAGCTTCTAGAAGATATTCTGTTAGTCTGATTAGCGAGAGGACATAGCAATGTTCGAAAATAAGTTTGTACCTACAATTTAAAGATTTTATTTCATGCACTATTGATATGTGCAATTTTTAATTGGCATTTAAAGCAATTTTGATCTTTTTTAATAAATTTTGATGAATTGTGAAAGTTATTAATTGAATCGTAAGGAAAATATAAATATAATATTCACCTGAACGAGACACTAGTAAAGTATATCTTAATGTATCAAAGACCAAACTCACTATGTTCTTTAAGTTATTTATGTATTTTTAGTGCTTATAGGTGGCAAATATTTGCAATTTATGTGTAGTATTATATTCCTTACCTGCGAATTAAATTATTTTGAAAATCTGACAAGAGAGGTAAATTTTTAGGTTCTTCTTGGCAACTACCCTATCCAGTTGTTCACCGAGCGAGAGATTGTGAAATATATGGAAAAGTTTAAGAAAAGGCTGGAAAAACATGATGAAAAAGTGCGAAAAAGGAACGAAAAAGCTGAATACCCATATGGCCATCTGTTGACAGAAAAAATACCTAATAGCATTGCTATATAACTACATTTAATCATATATATTGCTTGTATTTTTTATACCCAGTAATATCATTCATATATATTTTAGTATAAACTTTTATTAACTAACTTCTATCAGTTTGTTTGTCCACCACAACAATGGTATATACGTCATATTTCCACCTTTCAAGAATTCGCCAACATGCACACATGCTACCGTTGCAGAGTGTTAATGTATGATTGCACTTGTTTGTCAACTTTGTTTGCAATATTAAAATAACAATAATGAAGCATAAAATATGTTGAAACAAAAACAATGTCTTTAGACTCGTTTCGAAGCTATATCGTTGAAATAGGCGAAATTTTATGGCACTTTTGCAAATGCAAATGACAAGACAATACTTTGATTGTTTTTTTCTCTCCAAATGGCAAATTTTTCTAACAAAAATATTTCATATCAAATTTCGTTTTCAATTCTTCGCGTTTCTCTCAAGGTCTGAGACCTCCAACCGACTTTGATAACAAAGAGGGTCCAAATATAAGTCGTAATAATGCAATGCTACGAGTGATATCGTGCACACTACCAAAATTTCGCTGACTCGCGTTTCGTGGATAATCATGCATCATCTAATTTGATTACAGTTTTTAAATTATTCACTTCAATATTGCTATATCTGTAGATACATTATATTTCAAGCACCCATTATTTACATGTGTCTTACTCACATACTAATAAATAAATCAATATAATAAACGCTTGTAAGGAAAATCGAAATGTTTTTATATCTTATATACGGTATGGAAGCCTATGTCGTAGCCTTATACCCCCAATTACCGTTAGGCCCTGACTTTTGTAGTGCAAGTGTGTATCTCTTGTATTTTTTAACTTGCTTGTGATTGGTTGTGAAATGCCCAAGCAGTGAATCATCGGCGTCCTGCTTGAATGTGATAGCTTCCAAAAAGTCACCTATGAAATAAGCAAAATGAATTATTATACTACTGAGAGAGAACACTTTTTTGCAATTTTCAAGACTCTGTAGTCGAATAAATTGTCGTTATAAATCAGAAACTCAGCTGCTAGTAATGTTAGTTGCGATAGGCCAAATCTTTTTTACGTATGGAATGACAATATGTATTTAAAGGTAGTTTATTTATGTCATTGCAGTAAAGCTAAAATTCAGGACATCGTTTTGACTGGCGATAATGGGATTTACTTGTCTTTACCTGCAAAACAATAAAAAATTCTAGGCAGTCAACTGCTTTAATTGCCTACCTTGTTTTTTTTGCTTAACCACTAATCACAACTTTTGAGAATCACCCCATAAAAAATTAAAAAATTTGTCAATCTGAGTTGAAACATGCTCATTCACAATTTAAAATATATAATGCAAACTAATTTCGTTAACGTGTATTTTTTTTCACAGCCACTTCTAGAAGTGGATCACCATGCCCAAGGATCCTGTAACTGCGCCCAATTGTAGACGGGCAGGATTAAATTTGCTGTGACGTTAGATCTTTTCCTGTTCCGCTTATCCTATCCAAGTTATTACACCCTGGGTTGAGTTGTGGGCATGGATTAAAGAGCCGGACTCACTGGGACTCGAACACGAGTACTTGATCCTGCGACGCAAACATGTTTAACCCCTACTTCATCACCGAAGGTTTATATTATAATAGAAACCGTGGTGCAGTATGCATTAGCATTCATTTATGACCAAAACGATTGGCACTACACGGAAACAGAAATTAATTTCTATATATTATAATACTGTTAAGACATACCACATTGCAATAAAAACGTGTTTAAATCGCATTTCTTTGTCAGTAATTTAAACTCTGTGATTCAAATCGGTTTATTCAGTGAAGCCCCACCCTGCCCCACGGTTTTTTTCCAAGTGCGCAGCGGAAATAGCGGAGAGAGGACGTTACGAATTACGAATGTGTTCAAATAAGACGATGTTGCAAATTTGTCCAAGTGAGACGATGTTACGAATGTTTCCATGTGAGACGATGTTACGAATGTGTCCAAATAAGACGATGTTGTGAATGTGTCCAAGTGATACGATGTTACAAATGTTTCCAATTGAGAGGATGTTACGAATTACGAATGTGTTCAAATAAGACGATGTTGCAAATTTGTCCAAGTGAAAAGATGTTACAAATGTTTCCAAGTTAGAGGATGTTACGAATCACAAATGTGCTCAAGTAAGACGATCTTACGAATGTTTCCAAGTGAGACGATGTTACGAATTACAAATGTCTTCAAATAAGACGATGTTGCAAATTTGTCCAAGTGAGATGATGTTACGAATGTGTTCAAGTAAGACGATGTCACGACTGTTTCCAAGTGATACGATGTTACAAATTACGAATGTGTTCAAATAAGACGATGTTGAAAATTTTCAAAGTGAGACGATGTTACGAATGTGTTCAAGTAAGACGATGTTACGAATGTTTCCAAGTGAGACGATGTTAGGAATGTGTTCAAATAAGACGATCTTACGAATGTTCCCAAGTGAGACGATGTTACGAATGTGTTCAAATAAGACGATGTAGCAAATTTGTCCAAGTGAGACGATGTTACGAATGTTTTCAAATAAGAGGATGTTGCAAAATTGTCCAAGTGAGAAGATGTACGAATGTGTCTAAGTAAGACGATGTTACGAATGTTTCCAAGTGAGACGATGCTACGAATGTGTCCAAATAAGACCATGTTGCGAATGTGTCGAAATAATATTGCGCTTGAATCCAAGTTATGAATGTCAAATATGCTCATTAACAAACTGCACGCAATTGCCTCTCAAATATCACCTCGCTTTTTGTTGAGAACTTCATCATCTTTAGGTCAAAAACAATAAAATATATAGAACATACTATTGTGCACCACACTTTTTTCTCTTTTTTAGGAATTTTTCGCATTACTCAAAATATGAAGGGGACAGTTCTCCCACTTTCAAACCATGACTCTACCCTTCCTCCTCGGTTCCGCCGTCAGTGTTCCTATCTAATTTTTACCCATCAATAGACCGAAACCGAGAATAACAGAGGAAATAATTCGATTTTTTTAATACAGATCGAGTCAAAGTATAGAAACATTGCCAATTCAAAACATCCAGATATGTGGCCAGTATAAATATATTCTCTTGGACCCATTCGCAATAACAAGTTACCAACCATATTTGTCAGATCCAGTTCTTTCCTTATCACATGTGGGTCAGGCGGACAAAAGAATACTTATCTACTCTCCAGATACGAGAGAAACGGATTTAAAAAAAAAACGCAGCATGGAGGTAAGAGATATATGGTTTTACTAGTGAGTGACACATTACCTGGAAGAGATTGACAGACTGGAAATATAGTAGAAACAGGGCTGGATAAATTTTAATCTGTACCCATCTGTGATCCATATACTTGACAAAATATATTTCCAAAAAAGATTACCACCTGGATAGAGCTGTACGCAAAGCTAGTAAAACCATCTATGCAAAAATTGTCAGTACATACAGTATGCTAGTCAAATATTTCAGTTTTACGTGTGTGCCAAAAATATTCCGGTGGAATTTATTGTATCTGAAATCGAATGTTCACCATTCTTTAAGGTCGAAGATATAACTCGCATAAGCCTTTTCTAATGATGAAAAAATAGGACATATTCGCAATTTTTATGGTTAACAGACGACGGAAAGCCATTACAATAGGTTAATGCTAAAATATATTTCTAATGTTACCGATTATACAGAATACAGTCAATATATATGTAGCAATGTATATGTAGTTATATAGCAATGCTGTTTGGTATTTTTTCTGTCAACAGATGAACATATGGGTATTCCGCCTCTTCGTTTCTTTTCTGCACTTTTTCATCATGTTTTTTCAGCCTTTTCTTAAACTTTTCCATGTACTTCATAATTCTTCGTTCTGTGAACAACTGGATAGGGTAGTTGCCAAGAAGTACCTAAAAATTAACCTTACTTGTCAGATTTATAATAATTTATTTTGAAGAAAATGAATAGATATATGGATGTGTGGAAAGAGAACCTTATAATTGTGCGAAATTACAATTATTTGTCAATTGCAACCACTGTAAATTCATAACTAAAAGTAGAATTTTGGTCTTTGATATATTTAAATAAACTTTTATTTTCTCGGTCATTTAGACATCATATTCATATTTTCCTTATGATGCAAATAAAATTCTTCCCTATCCATAATAATTTGTCAAAAAAACAAAAAACGTTTAATTGCTTATGGAGAATTTCGCATAATAATAGCGTATGAAAACCTCTATTAATATATACACGCAGCCCAATTATTTTGAACATCGCAATGCCACCACCCGCTGTGGTCATTTTTTAGATCCATCTGGATTAAGCTTAATTTAACTTTAAACGGCACCAATTTATAACACATTCGGCAAATGTGTTGCGAATTGGAAATTATTTGACGGAAATATCTCTTTTCAGGAATCTTGCTACACACCACATACACGAACTCAGACGGACACCCGTCTACTTAGACGCCTGAATGAAATGGATTCCAACAGAAGAAAGTTAAGGAAATGGGCAATATTTTGGAGTTTCATGTAGCAACCAGAGTGTACAAAAAATTTCAAAACCACCAATACTGCTACGAAATAGAGGAAAAATGAATTCAGAAAATGATGCAAAATAACTTTGAGCATTGTTATAATGAGCATACCACTTCTTCGTCGTAGGTAGATAAACTATCCCCCACTGCTATAGATATGAGGGACATCAGCATATTTGGTAGAGAATCAAGGATCCTTTGCATTGTTGCCTAAAACATACAAGACACCATAAATAGCAAACCGTTATTTTTTCAGTCTCTCAGATTAGTGGGTTTATACAACAGTCACTATAATACTCAGTCTTAATTTTTTGAAAAATCAACATAGATTTTTCCTTTAACCGATTCCTCCTAAATGGCTACATTCTAGGTTCCGTGACACTGTAGAGTGACACGAATTCGTTTCTCAGGAATATTGTAATTTCTATCCTGCGTTGCCTACATGACAACAATGTCCAAGGCAATTGGTAAGACACCTCTGCCACTTTTTGTAAAACGCATAAAAAATAACGTTAGAAAAATATAATCAATAAAGAAATTCGTTTCAGAGAATGGAATTTTTTCATCTTTACGGTTAGTTTGAAACACAATAAAAAGTCTTCTATGATGGCCGAACAAATTTCTGAATGCGGATATCCAAGGGCATAACATTTTATAAATGTCCCCTCACAAATGCTGTACGTTTGGTCGGTGGAAGGATGTGGCCATCTGTGCTTAATGCACAATAAAAAAAAATGAAGAGGGTTAAAATAGCTAAATATTGGGAAAATGGTCGTAAAATCATAGTTACAGCAACAAATATCAATAAATAAAATATAAAATACCGAAATATAAAATACCGATTCGAAACTGATTTGGTATTTCCCAATCATTTATTTCATATAAATAACAAACATGTAATTTTTACTAAACAAATTGCCTTCACGCCACGCTACCCAGGCGCGGTCCATCAGTGGCCCATGCTTGACAAAATAAAATTGTCAAGCATGGGCTGTGGAGAAGAAATGAAAAAATAAATCATTCAAAACTCAGTGATTTATGATTAATAAATGATTCAAAACTCAGTGATTTATGATTAATAAATGTATTAACTAAGATATTATTTTATTATTATTTGTGATTAACTCTGAGCATACTCAGCAGCTATATCCAGAAGGTCTCGAAAAAGGGATTTGAAAATTTCCAGTTTTCGAATTATGATGTCGCATATGGGGCTCTACAAGATTTTTAAAATCAAGGTAACCTTTTTGTCATCACCATCCCGTTAAAAATCGATTTAAACCCTGAACTTTTGTTAACATATTATCGTGTTCAGTACTTTTTCAGTCCGTTTGTTTTTCGATTTTAATGAACTACTTGGTAGGTTTAGAACTTCAGAGCTCACACTGTAATAAAATATGCAGTAGAATCACCACTTTTTGACAGTAATTTCACTAATGGTATTGAAATATACTACAAAATAGTTATTTTGAGCAAAAATTGACTGCCAATGGAACCCACCGCCGATGTGCGGTTATACAATAACTTCAAATTAGCATCCAATTTACTGCACATTTATTAAAGTGTAGTAAATTGGCATCAAGGATATTTTTGGCATCATGGATAGCACCCAGGGATTTCATTATAAGTTTTGCTAACGAATTAATATTCTTTCGTGATCAGCAATGATTCTAATAATAATCAATGGTGGCCTGGTGATTAAGCATGTTGGCATCGCGAGTTAAAGATATCGGGCTCGAGTCCAGCTCGTTAATCAATGGCCACCACTCAACCCAGGGTGTAATAACTTGCGTAGACTAATCCGAAGAGGTAAAAATCATATCTTTCCAGCGATTCAAACCCTGCCTGTCTATAAGTGGTGGCCGGTACAGGGCCTTGTGCAAGATGATCCACTCCAAGAAGTTGCTTTTTAAAAATGAATTACGGGTCTTCTTACCTTCTCCGCGTGTGACAGATATTTCATCTTCGATCCAATCATGGACCGGGAACAAAATTTCATCTCTCTCGTATTTGACAACGACAGACCGAACGGCCCAAGGATTTTTACCAGCGTGTTCTCGAAGACCTGTAAAAACGTTTAATATTATCCCCGTCTTATCGACGTGACCTATCACTGGCGCATACTTAACAAAACACGCTTCGATAAAGCTTCTCTGATTGATACAAACCTATTTTGATAATGACAGGAAGACCAACATCAGCTGTTTCGATTTCAAACACATCAGTTTCCCCTTTCCTGAAAGATAAATCGCCGTCTTCCTTGAGTAATTTTTCTTCTGTCTTTTTGCCATTTTCTCCAGTTGAAACCACGTAAACAACATTGGTGGTTCCTTCCGCTCCATGGTAAGCATTAGAGGTCTAAGAATAAAAACGGAATTAGCGACTGGTAACCGAATTAATTAAATGGTAGTATCAATGCGACGATGATGACAACTAGTAAAGTTGAATCATTTAGAATTCGAAACTGATTTGGTAATTCCCAATCATTTATTTCATATAAATAACAAACATTTAATTTTTACTAAACAAATTGCCTTCACGCCACGCTACCGAGGCGCGGTCCATCAGTGGCCCATGCTTGACAAAATAAAATTGTCTACGTATTTCTCGGTATATCTTAACGGGGTATATCTCTTGTTATAGGTTACACTGTAACAAAATTTGAATTGATCGTTTATTTTTATCAATTTTGTTGCAGGACTTCCTCTGGAAAGATTATTATTAACAAGATGTATTTTTTCATATTTTGTACATAAAGTCACAGACTCCATTAAATACATCGCCTTGGATGAGTGATTTTTAATAAACACTCTCCTTTTCACACTCATCTGTCGAATACCCTATATTTTGCGGTTCTTTACAATGGCAGTGGCGCGTTTAGTTTGTATTTTTCCACTTGTCAAATTGTTGTCGTGCATAAACGTGTTTGTACTTTATATTCCATCGTTAGAATTCAAGAACAACGCAAATGCCTCTCCAATTAAAAAAGAAAGAAAAACACAATCTAACCCAGGATCGTATTTTTTTTAATTTTCCCTCATTAACTCAATATGATTAAGAAATTCACACTAGTCTGGTTAATCGCGAAACATTGAAGGATCGCTCTGCAAAAAGTAAAATATTTGATTTGGGAAATTTTTTCAAGAACTTGCTAAGCTAAAATTCTGAAACAAAAGGAATAAAACGAAAAAAATGACCAAATTCAACAAAAAAATATTTCTCACCGTCACAGTTAATTGATATTGAGCTATAGATGATTTGTTACATTGCTTTTCCAATGTTGGTTTCTTGTTATAACTGTAGTAGCTCATCTTGCGTTTTAATTCGTTAGAAATACTTTATAATATACAGGACATAAATGTGGACAATGTTGAGGTACTACTAGTGGGCACGATGGCCTTCCCTATAAGAAATATTTCAACGAAAAATCTTTTGTTAAGCATGAGCCACTGATGGATCGCGTCGATGAGACGCGGTCTAGCTGTGGCTTATGCTTGACAAAATAAAATTTTAGATTGGGCAGTGATATCATGTTTACACGCGGGTTCGAGACCCTGCAAGTCCATCTTGCTAATTCATATTTGCTATTCAACCCAGGGTGTAATAACCTTGGTAGGCTCGTCCAAACCAGAAAATATCCCTGTTCGTCTACAAGTGATCGCTATAGTACAGGACTTTTTTGGGGTAATCCGGTGGCTATAAAAAATCTCAATTTGAAACGGAATAGAATACTTTCGATAAGTGTATTGCACACCAAAAACTTGAGAAAGCGAAATTTTTCAGTTTCAACAAATTTACAATTCCCAAATTTACATTTTTCAGCACATTTCCACCGAAAAATCTTTTTATTTTAAATCACTTTACGTTTTCTTTAACATCTCTCTCTCTTTTATTGAAATTCGATTTCTTCTAGCGAGTCAGCTTCACCTCAAACGCTACTGTTTATAGATATGCACATCTTTCTCTAATATATCGAAAAAATTTAGCTTTTTTACTATAGTTTGCGCAAAGCAATGGGGAAGCAGTTCTGACTAAAGGATCGACTGACGACCACTTAATGAACTGATACATAATGTAAAACTAGCAAATGATCTCGAAGCGCACACATTATAACGATGTGCGAAATCTGTAAAGTATATACGCTTTGTGGCAGATTTGGTTTTACCGTAATTTATTGATACGCATCACGCCCATGTTATACACATATGATATCACGCGAACGCTTTGACAAAAGCGCGCGCTTTTTGTAAATTTACTTTTATTAAATTATGTGTTAACAAATATGGTCCGCTTATGAAAAGAAAGTACAGGCGCTGTTCATCTTTGAGCCAAACTTGTCGACAATACACTTGCAATGCAGCATCTTTCGGACACGTTTTCAAAACTTCAGTCCCATTCAAAATTGGGGAATGGTTATTCACATATTGATCATGCAGTGGCGACCTTAAAATTACACCACAGTGGTAAGATTTCTCATTTCATACATTAATTCATCTATTTATTTCCGACCTTTTACAAAAGGCAATAGGATGATGAGAAATCAGTTACATAGACGAGGGGTCACGGGTGACCAAAATCCTGTTCATCGAGTAAAGACACCTTTACAAAAGTTTACCTTTTGCTATAAAAAAGAGGGAACTTTGAAAATTCTAAGCAAATTTAGAGAGGTTTTGGATGCCGGAAATGAGAGATAAAGACAATTTCACTCCAAAAAAAATTGACATCGCATGTTTTGTTAAGGGAGGGCTATTTATGCTCTCCATTCGGGAAGAGATATGGACCTCTCGGAAAGTACTCTGTTCTCCCTATATATCATCCATATCATCCTGAAGGTATCTCAAGTTTTACGGTTTAGTCAAGTATGGGCTGTTGAATAACACACCACCAAAGTGCGTCCAGCAACAGGCCATAATCGTCCAGAAAATTCGTTTTCGTAGCTTTATTCCAATATCAGATTGATGACGAAGAGGGAAAACATTATTGAGCTTGTGCTAAAGATGATTTAAAAACGATCTCGAATTTTTCTGCTGCGTAATAACTGGCCTGTCGTTTATTGTCCAGGAAATGTGTTTAATTAAACTTCCTTTATTGCAGAAGAGTCAAACCTCCTAAAAAATACAAATTTATCAATTTCAGACAAACAATTGTTGCTATGTGATCGCACCAGAATATGGTAAATGGAAATTTTGTTGGTTGGAGAAAAGATGAGACTTCAGTCATCAACTGAATTATGCTTCTCTATGATTTCAAATAACGAAATCGAGTGAGTGTTGGTGTCACACCTTATTTTCTTTGTAGGCAATATGATACTTGTGCATTTCTGATGTGTTCGATTACACTGTGTGTTTGCAAGGACACTTAACCCGTGCTCAAAACTATGACAATAAACTATACCTAGATATTGGTGCGAAATCTCTATGAATGATGTCCCTGTCAACGATGCAAATTTTGTGGGTCCATGTTATCTAAGGACCATGCTCAAAGATATAAATATATTTGAGGTGAGTTATATTAGGGTCATTTAGCGATTTCTAACTAAAGCATCTCCATTGAACGTTAACACGATCCGCACTATTTTTACAACAATAAAATCTTAATAAAATACAATAAAAATGAAAGATAATAAAACACCCTAAATAATAAATTTATATATTATTTTGCAAAGAACACGTCTATCTTTACTAGCATTTCAGGATCTTCAGACATTATTGTCATGTTAAAAGTGAATTTACTTTTCCAAACATACCGAAATTCTCAAAATGAAAACTTTTGTTTTTTTTAATAATCTACGATTTGAGCATAAAATATTATCTACTCGGTCGGAATAAACAGTAGACATTTTTTAAAAACTATTACATTGAAAAGTAGGTTAAATTACCGGATTTTATGTTTGTATTTTTAAATCTACTTTAAAAATATCAATCATATGTATCGATATCCATTTTGTTCTGCAGCGACGTTACAAGTAGGTATTGATGAATATTGCGCATGCATTATTGCAGAAATCTTTCATTTCCGTGACAGGGCTCGAGTTTTGTCGTATATAGGGACTCACCGGCTAAATTAGACATTCTATTTCATCAAGTATAAGACATAGATGTGCCGTGTCTCAGCTGCGTGTTCCGACAGTGAATCAAACTTAACAAAACATTTTCGGCAAATTTTCCTGTCCATGGCTTGAATATTTATCAAATAAATTCATATTTCAAGAGATAACAATTTTATAGATAAGAGGAGTTCAAACCACGATAAAGACTTTCAGATGAACAATAAGACATCATCGTATTTTCAGATCCTTTTTCTGTTTCAAAATATTAACTTTTTCTAATATTGCTTTGTTTTGATAAAGTGTGATATTTTGCCAATTATCGCAGCTACCAGAAAAATATTGCGTATATAACAAAGGTTACTTACGCTTAACATTGAACACTTTTGATAGCCGTACCCTGTGGTGAGAACCATTGGGGTCAAGCAACCGTGTGTTATATTTAAAGTATTTTTGGGCGAAATATTTACTTTTTGGTTCATGAAAAATCGAGAAGTAAATGCAGCAATTTTAATTGCAAATTTAACCTTTCCTCAGATGGACAAGATATTCCTAATCACTCTGTTCATGAGTTTGTTGATTTTGTCAGAATCTGGATATAAAACAAGGTAAGGATACGTATAACTTATCTTATATCGAAAGATTGTTGATGTCGAATGTTTTTCTAGTTCTTTTTAGCTGCGTGCAGGTTTCCGTCTCTATCGAAAAAAAAAAAATTCAAAACACTTTTTGTTAAGTATATGAATCACTGATGATGGGTCGCTTTGACTAGACGCGGTCTATATGTGGCTTATGTATGACAAAATAAAATTTCCGATATGGGTAGTGTAATTTTAATTGAGGTATAATAATCCTTTTTAAGACACAACAATCTATTAATTATTTGACATTTCAAAAAAAACTCTAGATTTGAATACCGGTGATATAAAAAAACATTTCTTTATTTTTTTAAAATTCACTCCAGGACAGGAAACAGCGCCTAATTCAAACTAAACAATGACCACGTAATAGCAAAGAGCTACCATGAGATGCAATACGAGCAACTGCACTCTAAGCGGGAAACACCCCAACCCTAACTAAAATTTTACTAGTTGTATATTATCGCTGTATTTTTTTTTTCTTTTTTTATAGCCACTTCTTTGAGTGGATCACCCTGTCCAAGGCCCTGTAACAGCGACCACTTATAGACGGACAGGGTTACAATTACTGGAAAGATATGATCTTTTCCTGTTCGGCTTAGCCTACCAAAGTTATTACACCCTGGGTTGAGTGGTGGGCGTGGATAAGCGAGGCGGACTCGTCGGGACTCGAACCCGAGGTCTTCAACCTGCGATGCCAACATGTTTAACCACTAGGCCATCGCGCCCACGAACATTTACATTAACACACACATACCACTGTAATACCAATATGTTTCTAACCATGTTCTGTCTGTCTATATTTAGATCCGGATCAGGACGACGGAGAGGTCGAAATCGGACCCGGTATAGAGGAAGCTATGCATGGGATGGTTGTGATTAGAAAATTGATGAAGATGTTCTGGAGGAATTGATTGATGAAAGAATCATTTAAAATTACAAAGGTTCTCAATAATCAATAGATTTTGGAATTCCGTCTGAAAATTTCGATATTATTTTAACAATTAGTTATCAAATCAGTTCAATATTCTTCCATTAAATAATGTTGTAATGAACAGGGTTGACAAACCACAAAGAAAAACAAGTATATTTGAAGGGCAGAATGCAAACACACTGTTATTAGTTTAAGAATTTTTCCACAAATCTCAGCGATTAGAACCATCTTTGGGATCTTCCACTATGGAATGTTTAAAGAATTTAGTTATACGATATTACAAATTTAATTTAGCCATTTTTTCTTTTTTTTAATAGCCACTATTTTCGGAGTGAATCACTCTATCCGAAGCCTCGCTCGAGCAGCTACTTGTAGACGGACATGGTTTGTCTTGTAGTAATGATATGATCTCTCCGTTTCGGCTTCGTCTACCCAAGTTATTACACCCTGGGTTGAGTGGTGGGCATATATTAACGTGTCGGACTTTCCGGGATTCGAGATTTTCAACCTGCGATGCGAACGTGATAACTATTAGGCCATATCACCCATGAATATTGTATTATGATAGATTGTTTTAAAAATACATATAACTAAATCAACTTCAATTATAAAATACAAACAATTAAATTCTTGAAGCGTTCTATGTCTCACGAGGCGCGAAGTCTTGAAAATATGTTTCAATTCTAATTGCATAAACTGGTAAAAAATGCAACAAAATCACTGGTCTTTGACAGAAATTTTAATTGGCGGTATTGGAAAAAATTCAAAATTGACACCGCGAAGGTGCGGTCCATCAACAGCCCATATTTGGCATAAATCTCATCAAAATGACGTTTTTTTACTTTTGAAATATGCCATTACTGCGAATGACCAGTAAATTTACTGTACTTTTGTTACAGTGTATTGAGTGGCTATGCTTGAGAGGATTTCCACTCGCAGTGAAAAAGACTCTATCTACCTAGTCAGGCATGAGACACTGACAGATCTCGCTGCTGAAGTGAAGTCCATCCATGTCCCACCCTTTCAGGGTGCCCGGTTAGGTCAATCGGTAAAGCGTTGGGAATACGCTTCGAGCTATACATCTCTGATAGTCAAGACGCAAGTTCGAGTCCCGTGAGAGATGATGATTATATGCGAGAGGTCGGCTGGACGCCTCGCCGGTGCCCGGTGGTTCACGTAAGCGCTTCGTACGGCTTCCTTCACTCCATGTACAGGAAAAATGAGAAATGCGATAATCCGAAAACCTTCAACCCGATTCGCAACTGGTGTCTGCACGAGAGACGTCTTGGTTCGCCATATGGTTAAGTTTCATTCTCGGCTTTCCTCTCCCTGCAGGATGAATAAAAATATGATATCCTATTTGGCACGAGCGATTTGTGCTATTTAAATGCTTATTTTAAAAGATGAGTTGGTTCTGGCTACTGAATATTGCCTGACCATATGACCTATGTTTTGCATGTTTATAATTTTCGCGTAGAGCGTTCAGAAGACGGTACTTTTTAATAGAAGGATTGAGCTAGTAGTCTGTACTTGCATATATCTAAAAGTAATACAAGTTGTCTATACTTCTCTCCTGTAGGTGTGTACAGAATTGTTTTGTACAAAATTACATGTATCGATACAGTCAAGCTCTTTTTATCTTGGGGCAATGTTTATTCATATTAATTTCAACATAAAAATAATAATAATCAGAGCAGATGTATGATGATAATTAAGAAAACTTCTCATACTGAGTTGAGTGGCAATATTCTTCTTTAGTTCAGCAGTTCAGCCAGATCTGAAATTAAAATGGCAAAAAGAGTGGCAATATTATCAGTAGGTGGTGTCTGTACTCCTTTTCACTGGTTGATTTTAAAATTTTAACTTCACTGGTTTCCAATTTTGATCAAACGCATTGACTATTAGAACCTTTAAAATCCAAAATACTCATATCACGTTTTGCACCATATCTTGCTATTCACGACAAATTTATGTTGTCCGGAAACACATTTATATATTGGAAGAAATCAGATTTCTAACGAGAACTGCGTGCATCACTCATCGACCGCATCCGACGTGAGCTTTGGCAGATCGCGTAAACAACTATTTAACCTAGGTCGAATATGGAAAAATTCCAATTCGAAATAGCTGTGCAATATACGGGAGTGAATCAAAGCGTTGAATCACAGCATAGAAATTTTAGTTGGGAATAACCCTCGCTGATGAGCGTCAGATCTTTGTAAAATATCAATATCAGATTTTGTGCTTACGTTAAACGCACTTTATTTATTTTTTATATTTTATGATACGTTTTATCATGTCCTGCCAACCATATTCCATTCATATAACTTATTACATGGGTGTTGCAAAAGTTTATGTTATTTTAACTCGTTAAAAACAATGGGTGAAGTCAAATTGATCTCATTCCCACTCTTGCAGGATTTGGAATTGCTCACCTCCAACAATAAAGTCGTGTTCATTATTTTGTTGTACGATTTTGTTTCTTCCATCCCATTTATTTCTCCAAAGAAATTTAAGTATACGATAACGACTTGTCAGAGTGAATATTCGTGCTCGTTTCAAAAAACTAAAGAAGAAAAGTGGAGGAATTTTAAAAGCAATACTGTGAATATGATGAGTTTGCTTGCACGGGCTTTATGATAGTCCTAACTAAGGTTGCGGAATTCGATTCGGTGATTCGAATCGATTATTTAAATCAACAGCGAATTGACCATAAAAAAAACAAAACTAAATGGAGTAGAATTTTTTCATTTTTAACGACAAAATGCAATCGATGTTGGTCAAATTCAACCAAAATCTATTGTATTTTGTAGTTAAAAAAATGTAGCTTTCAGACTAGAGTGTAATTAAAAAGACACCGCTTTTATGTCTATTTAGGCTTATATTTGTGATTCATAACTGTAATTTTTTCAATTAGAATAATGCAGACAATAATAGTAATAGTAAAAAGGGGATTTTTGATATTTTATTTGAATTAGCGATTCGATCCGATTCGAAAAAAATATTCTAATCAGAATCGAATTTCAAATGAGCCCGGTCCCAGTCCCAACGCATTGCTTTAGGCTTACTTATCGTAAGAGGCGACTAAAAGGAAACCAAGAAATGAAAGATGGTTCTACCATCGTCCAGGGTAAATATCATTCATTGCACTTCACACATGATAACATTTCATTTCCGTTAGGAATGTTTTTTACTTTGAGCTAGTAGTAGTAGCTATTTGTCATTTGAGTCGTCGTTTTGTTTGGCTTTTTTATGCGGTTTTCAATATAAAAAGCGGTATCTGCAATCATTATAGTTTGACCAGATTATAAGATAAGTTTTTGAATATTAAATTATTTTTTAATTGAAAAGAAGATATTCAAGTATGTTTCAAAACATTCTTGAATATCTTTTTTTTACTTGAAAAATATAATTTTGTGACATGACAGACTTACTTAGTTTGATCACTGAGACAAATGTGGTTCAACAAAACTAGAACACCCAGCATAAAATATCATCTTATGGGTAATTTTTTTGTTCCCTCGTAAATTCAATTATTTTCTTCAATAAATATATGACCTGTACAGATAAAGGGTTTAGTACTAGTAACGTTTATATAAATCTACTTACTACAGCTTACGTTTACATTTATTCTGGACTGGAAGCGAAATACACCACCAGTATCTTGATAATTGATACCTTTGTGATTTACTCGTTTTCCTTGAAACGTCGAGATACCCTAATTCATTGCTTTGGCGGTATGAACTTCAGTACATTTAATTTGTGTTCGGTTAAAGCCAACTCAACGGAAAGCACGACGTTTAGTTAACTTTTGTTTAGCGTCGGTCATTGTTGAATCATGACGCCGATTAGTGGTCCATGTGTGGTCAAGCTTGATGATTAAATATATTCCTAAAAATATTCCCAATTTAATAAAAATATCATTATCAATCATCGGAGCATTATAACAGCCTATAAACTGTAACTAACTCACTACACTGTGCTATGCTGACTATACTAAATTAACTGCACAACCAAGCATGGTTTGGATATAAAACATTGCATACAGAACAGTATGCAGATTGCATTGAGCATATGCTAGACCAATTCAGCATTCAGAACTAAAATATGGATACGTTAATTAAAGTGATGCATGTCATACTTCTACGATATTGTAAGTATGTATTCGTGCAGTTTTAACAACATGAAACCCATGGAAGACATGAAAAGCAGGAACACATGACTTCAAAAAACCATGAACAAAGATAAAAAATGTTATTAATCGTATTGAAATTCCTTCAAAAAATAATACACGTTGCAGCAAGCGATTGAACTTGATTTAGATTAGAATTAGTTCTGGTTCAAATTCTTGAAATTTACTGGACACTGAAAAGCGTTATCAATGTAAAAAGTGGTAGATGGTTTCAACAGCGCCCATGGCAGCTATCAATTATTGCACTTTACGATGGTGATTCAGTTTCATTTGAAATGTTTTCTGTTTAGAGTGCATTTGCTGGGACTACACTTTTTAGTAGCTCTTTGCTACTAAGTGGACTTAATTAGTTTCTTTTAGGCATTGCTTTAGGCTCAGAGTAAATTTCAATAAAAAGGCAATTTTGGCACCAAATTGTCGTCATTCATTCTTTTCCAAAATACTATAAAATTGTTTTGTGATATTCTGGCACACGCATTCTACTTGCTTCTCTTTTCTTTTTTCGAAAAACTTCGCAAACAGCAAATAGCTACAACAAATTGTAACATCAGAAACTGTACTCCAATCTTATTACATCCCAAAAAACAGTACCGCCATGGTGAAATGCAATGAGTGATATCTGCCCTGGGTGATGATAAACCATTTGCTACTTTTTTTATATGCTTTCCAGGACACGCAGGAAATAATCAGAAATTTTATTTTGCCAAGCATGACTCACGGGTGGAACTTTTATCTTTGGAGTTGAATGTCAGAAGATTTATGAAACATGGGGAGCGTGTGTGGACAAAGAAGGTTACCCAATGCCAATTTTAACGAAATTCAAAATGATTGCTACCGAAGGATATTTTTACATATATCTACTACGGAAATATTTAAAATTGCCAACTCTAGAATATTCTAAAAAAATTTCCTTGTCGCATAAGCATATTGCCAATGCTATATAATCCTATGTGTATTTCACAGTTCACATTCTGACAATCTTGTCTCAGTATTTTGCTTAATATGAGTCACGAACAGACTGATTGTTTATATAAACTAATATTAGAGCAAGTTGATGTCAAGTTTATGGTATGTTCATCGTCAGGTAGAAATTCTTTTCAAAATCTTAAACACTGACGGTGTCGTCTAAAATTACTTCTAATGGATTATGCCGAAACTGGGAAGGAAAATCGAGTAAAAAATTGCAAATTGCACGTGGATAGGGATATCATAATACGGGGTCTGTCGGTGACGCATTCGTGGTAAAGCCTAGTAGGTACTATGAAAATAATAAGGTTGATTGACTATTTTAATATAGCAGACCGTGGTTGTCAATAAGTTTGGCGAATAATCAGCTATTACGATTCGTTTGGGCTTCTTATGCGAAGCATAATTTTGCCTTATGAAGAGAATATCTAAAATTTTGTTTTTGTATCCTACATACATAAGATTCTTGCATTGCAAATCTATTTGATTTCTGTACCCATGTACTAATGCCGATAATGCCGATACGATGCCGATACTGCAAAATGAGCCGACATCGATACCAATGTTACCGACACTCATAGTTACCGATACCGGCCGATACTGATACTCATCACAAACGCCTTCAAGTATCCCCAAAGTGCATCCTTAAGGGTAAAATTTTTCAAAAAATTTCAATTGAATTCCTCGTAAAAGAACTAATAGCAAAGAAACACACCCATAGTGAATGAAATGTACTTGAAGCAATAGCACAAAAAATTAAAGAACCTTGAATCTGAGAATTGTATCCATAGGCGTGGCCGCGTGGTAATAACTTTTTTCAGTAATCAAAATTAAAAACTCGAAGGCTGTAGGAAAGGAACAAGGAAGTTTAACAATCCATCCCCGAGTAGGCTACTGATCCACTTCATTACATAATGTTTGAGATGTCGAGTACTGCACTGAGCCGATTGATGCCTTCTTTTTCGTTTGTCATTCAAGTGACCGTTAGTTGGATGCCAAATTTCGGTTTTAATATACTTTTGGACATTGTAAAATACCACTTCCTTACACGCAGAAGAAATATTTCAGTGCATTCTAAAGCATACACCTTCAACTAGAGGGCTAACAAAAATTCTAATTTCGATACTCCCTTCTCTTTTTAGACCTTTCCCGTATGATGATTTACCATCGTGTTCAAAAATGAATATATGTAATTAAAATTAATAGGTATAATTTTCGGGAAAGAAGGTCAAGACTAAAATGGCAAAATACTAATTATTCGGCGAAAGAATGCACCTTTGGAAATGTGTTTGTGCTATTGTCATTAATTTTAGGTCAAATATGTCGAATAGTTCGCTTTTGACTACACGCTTTTGACTACACGTGACATCAATGGGGTGCGCGTGAAAGAATCCTACTTCCTCGATTCGTAAGAGCCCAATTAGAAATATTAGTTGCCGAGCATGATGCACAAATAAACCGCGTCTAAGACAATCCATCAGTGACTCATGCCTGATAGAAAGGGCGTTCAGGAACGTTTTTTGACTGGAGGAAAAGCGTTTTGTCGTCATGGTATTTGTATCGATGAACGTACTTAAGGGGAGATAACCCAGACGTAAAATTTCAGTCTTGTTATTGGATTGGATTTGTATTGACATCAGGTTTTGTAAAAAAATCATGTAAACTGGACGAAAAATTCTCTAGGTATGTAGACCTAATATTCTTGAATGAACAAAATGTCAGTGAATGAGTGCTTTTCCCTCCAATAATAAAAAGCAGCTTTTCTTGGAAGTCTATATATATATCTATGCAGTAATATGTTATTGAAATTCACTCTAAGCAAGGCCGGAAGCAGCTCCCAAAGGGAACTAACCAACGGCCACTCAATAGCAAAGAGCTACTAAAAGGTGTAATACCAGCAACTGCACTCTAAACGGAAAACATCCCAAACAGAACTGAACTATCATCGTAAAGGGCAGTGAGTGGTTACTGCCCTGGACAATGGTAAAACCATCTTCTGCTTCTTTGCTTCCATATAGACGTCTCTTAGACACGCAGGAAATACGTTAGGACTATTTTAAAGCCCGTACCTGCAGGGCTAACATTTGACTTTATTTCTTTTTATTACAATCAATTGTTATCCTTGCTGGTTGAAATTAAGGGTCCATGAAGAGAAAATCAACTGAGTAATCGTTATTCATTTCACGTGCTATATGGCTTATCTTTGACAAAGGATTGTTATGTTTATGTAAGTTAATGTCAAATATAGGATTAAAGAAAGTAAAATCACGGATTTTAGCCTTGACTTGCTAGCGACCTATATATTTATTACATAATATTTTTCAGCTGAATTAACAGAATGAAAACGTTTGTTTTTCTACTCATTATTGTCTTAGTCGTCGGACTATTTTTTCAAGATGGATCTTCATGGTGAGTTCCTCACAGTCAGAAATTTTATTTTGTGAAGCCTACCCCGCAAATGGACCGTGTCTCCCTGGCACGATCCATCAGTGAATAAATGCTCAACGAAACAGGTTCAGGCAAAATATTTCTGACTATAGGTTACCTAATTGTTACAAAATAAAAATTACAGACATGTATGGAATAACGACCTTAATAATCAAAAAATGGTAAGAGTGCAGGGAAACGCAACACATAACGATAAAAGTGTTTTTGGTAAATTTCGTAATAAAATAAAATGGAAAATGAAGCAATGTTCATTAAATGTCTTGTTCAATTTTACATTCTTGTTCTTTGAGAGCGGATATTATATTTGACATAACATATTTCTTAGTGTTGCTCTGGAGGACTCGATTACAGCCTTGCTCTAGAGTTTTACCTATATAGAATTTAGATTATAGTGAATTTCATTTAATACGTCATTTATTGCCAACTGTCAACATATTCGCAATGTAGCTTTTTAAATTATTAAAATTTAAAATCCTACAGTCCAATTCTTTTCCACTGAAACTAAAATCTGGTTATTTATAAATAGGTGGGTAAAGAAAAAAGGCCGTACAACTGCCAGAAAAACTATACGGCCATATTTGAGAAAATTCACAAGACAGTGGAGATATGTGCGATTCACGTCATCACCACGTCATCGACTATGGGGATCTACTGAAAACATGAAATTACCACTTGAGGCCAATGAAGGATTTCCTATGAATGGTTGGTATAATAATGGTAAAAGTGAATTATTTTCTCCATGTCCTTATGGTGGTTGCTGAAGTACACTAGTGCAGAAAGAAAATAATTTTACTGTTCATTTGATGTAATTGAGAATTTCTGAAGTTTCAAATCACTCCGTTTATGAGCGATATCGTAAATATGAGCTGTTGATGTATCGCACCCATCAACGACCCATTATTTGCGAAACGACGGTTTGAAGCTCGGCTCTACTGTGGCCAAGTCGGTTAAGCGCAATCGAATTGCCCGGAAGACCGAAGGATCGTTGCTTGCCGTTTCGCCACCAAGCTTGTTCTTCAACGAGGCACTTTCCGGTAGCTGTAACACTGAACAGATACAAGGTCACTACAAAGGTCCGTGTCTAAGGTTGCTGGGTATAAGCACCCGGTTGGTTCACAAGACAGGTCATAGCAAATAATTCGAAAACCCATAAAAACGTTGCTGTTATAATTTTAATACACTATCAACCAGTAAATGACTGACAAAGAACGACGATTTTCCTGCGTTTTTCTCACAGTATCGATAATTCAAATAGTGAATGGCAGCGAATGGCCAGCGTACAATATTAATGGTTTTTATGTAAAATATCAATCTATATTTCAAAGTATAAATTTGGAATTATATTAACGAAAGTTTATGAAGATAAAAGTTTTTTTTGTGATTTAGCGGATTTCATAGTTACTAAGTTTGATTTAAACATTTTCTCCTTTTTTTCAGAAAATATCATGTTCTCCAACAACGAATAACTCAAGATATCACCAAAACTAAGAATTACTTTTATTGCTATTTATGGTTATATAATAAAAATGTATTTAGGACTGTTTTCCCTTTTCATGATTTTTTTTCTTGAAGAAGAAGAAAGGAACATGCACAACAGATCTCCTCAATTTAGCTACCAACTAGTCATGTCCCTACAACGTGAAACGGTTTCCTTTACTCTAAAAAAAGATCATTCTGTCAAGCATGCGCCACAGATGGAACACGCCTTAGCGGCGTGTTCCATCAGTGACCCATGCTTAACAAAACATGTTCTGACTAGTTATACATTATTTATTTCGGTTCTTGTCGCGCCAAGCATTGTAGTCAGAAGTAATAGCAGTAGGCAGGACGAAAACAAATTTACAACTATCGTAATTGAATGACGTGAATCCTTTTAATAACCGATATACGTTAGAGTTAGAACTGTATATTTTTCCGAGCATATGTTCAACAGCCTTTTTACCTAGGATCTGCACAGTCTTGTTAGGTGTATAGCGTTGATTACCTTTGAATAAATATGCACTTAAAACTAGGTTTGTGCTTATAATCATACTTGCCATTATAGAAAAGTATGGCAGGTCAGTATAGCTATAGTTTAATTGGTCTTGCTATGGTTACAGAGCTTATTTTTCAAAACAAAAACGGAAAATACGATTATTGAAGAGATTTTCATTGAACATGACTCGGCTGCGTACTCATCGATGGCCCATGCTCAACAAAAGATGAATAATCAAGATGTACTATCTCAAACTGATTAGATTCGAACTTGATATAGTACCGTGTAGAGGCGGTTTAGAATTATACTAACGCTGTTCCCGGCCTTACATATAATTGCTTGCATTAAATCTCATTTTGTCCATTACGCAGCAAAATCACTATTTTTTTAATACTTATAAGGTAAAAGTTGGAATTTAAAATATTTTCACTGTAAAATAAATCAATTCAAGAATGATGAAAAACTGAATGAGAGGTAATCAGAATTCTAGAATTCTCGGAAAAGTACATACCAAACGGCGATCTATAAGTGACTGATACTTGTTCGTTAAATGTCGCTCTAGGTAAAGCTTTATACTAGAGTACTACTAGAGTACCAGTAAAGTACTCTTCGGGAATATGTCAGCAAAAACTAGAGCACTTTGAGCTACTCCGTGTGTCTGAAATTCCGAGGTATTCCGGAAAGAATGGCTTTAACGTCACTTGGTTCGCGTAAGATACTTTTTTGCAAAAATTCGTTCGAAATAGAGTAAAGCCCTCCTCAGGATGATGCAAGGTATGCTATCGATAACGGAAAAAACTTTGTAAATGCATCTTTGGTTAAGGATGGATCACTGATGGGTGGACGCGGTCCATCCGTGGCCCCTGCTTGAGAAGATATCATTTCGGATTACGATAGCATAGACTCTGGGCTACTAAAAAGGTTTGTGTGATATTTGAAATCCTAGAAAAATATTATTTAAAATTTCTTTACATATTTTTAGATCGTGGTAAACGTTTCAAAGTTTTTGAAAATTTACATCTCAGAGAAGATGTTAATCTGACTAGTGCAAAGCAAATGTGTCAAAATATCGGATGGAAACTTGCAAATATATACTCAATGGAACATTATCAATTTGTTTTGTCATATCTACGTAATAAAATACTCGGAGGAAATTTTGCATCTGTTTGGCTCGGAATGACATGGGATCAACAGGTTTGTTTTATACATTGGACGTTTGTACCATATATAGATTTTTAAAAATTATTTAATCATCACTAAGAGTGTTGAGACTGAATCGTCAACCAAAACCCATGTTTTTTACATTTAGGGTTTGAGAAAGAAAACAAGAGAAAGAGGAAACGTCTCAAGCGCATGTTAGATGAAATTGATGCAAAATCCAAATGATAATTTCACATTTTAGTTAAACATCACTTGCAGACCGCGCATAATTTTAGCCTCTGATTAAAGTTTTCGCCATGTCAACCCGTCCTGGTAATGAAGATGCTTGGAAAATTTACTTTAAACTATATTCAAAATTTTGTTTAGTTTATAAAATTTTGTTTCGAACTTGAAAGTGCCTAAAATTCCCTTTTTTAGTAATTTTTTCCAGTTTGTAGCAAAATCCTGATTTATAACAAATCTTACTCCGCAAAATTTAGTATATTATGATTTTCTTTACAAAGTTGGGATTTTTAGAAAATTATTTGGATATTTGGTAAATCATATTTATTTAAAAAAAGTCGGAAAAGGTCGTCTTAAGTCAAACGTTGCAAAATAATATTTCCATTCACAGAATGTCCATCTATCCAACGGTACTATTGCTCCAACACTACCATGGTATCCTGATTTTCCGGAACCAGATGCATCAAGAGACAAATTGAGCATCGTTGTGAGATCAAATTTGAGCAACTTCCCGCCATCGCATTACAGAACTGGAGCCCTTTGCGAGTTGTAGAACAGAGAAAGCTTTCGACATTGTTAACTGATGTAATTTTGAACATTGTTTCTTTTTCATGTTATGATTACGACTTCATGTGAAAAGTTTGCCTCATGTTGCTACTGCTAATGATCTCCCCCTAAGGATGAACCATGGAATCGGCCCTATCAGAAAAATTCAGAAAAATACACGTTATCTTTGCTTTGCACGCACGTAATCGCGCTATGATTTTACTAATTTTGATAAAAAAAATTTTAAAATCACTCCTCAAAAATATTGAGGCGAGCATGTTTTCCACGGTCGTCGCCAGTGCATGGGGAAAGGTACAATAAATCTACTGTACTATTCCGAACTTATATGTTTCAAAAATGTAAAACCATCCTGTTGATGACCAATCAAATTTGCGGTCAAAGTGCTGCGATTTCATGGAATTTTTGTTACTATATAACGACCATTACAGCAAAGAACCTCATAAATTGCAAAATCAGATATTGCAGCCTGAACGAAAATACATAACCGGACCGCTGTAGTAGATCGTAGTGCCTTGGGCCGCTGCTTGCTCACTTTTAGTCGTGTCTTATGCCACGCAGCAGGAAACTCAGCGGTGACTCATTAACGTTTGAGAGTGCCTGTCAGACTGTATCCCAAACAGACCCCACGTATTATTTCACTGAAGTTAATTTTGAAACGACAGTGCTGGCGAGTATTTGCGAGTTAAGAATAAGCTACAGATAGACCTCGGCGGCGCAATCCATCAGTGTTTCACACCTAACAAAAGATATCTGGACAATATTTTATGATTACGAACATTATACCAATCATCCTGACCATCATGTACATATGATGATATTTTTACTGGTTCTCCCAGTGAGTTTCGAGTTTGAATCAAAGGATATTTTGCTATAGATCTCATATTGTTTAAAACTCACATCGACTGTTTTTCATGGATTTAAAAAATGCGATTTTCTTTTTTTATTGGAATTCGCTCTGAGCAAGGCCGGAAGTACTTCCTAAAGGGATACAACTAAGGGCCACTTAATATCCAATAGCTACTAAAAGATGTGGTACCAGCAATTGCACTGTAAAAGGAAAACATCCCAAACGGAACTGAACCACAATGGTAAAGTGCAGTGAGTGGCATCTGCCCTGGGTGATGACAAAACTATCCACCACTTCTTATGCTTTGTTGTAATGAATTCAAAATTTTACCAAATGATGGTATAATAAATATAAGACGCATTTCTAAAAAAAGGTTGCACTCAAATGTCAACTTCTTGCACAATTCAGCGTTTTTATTGATGAAGAAGAAACATTAATATATTCAAGTTGTTTTGACTTGGTATCTGCAGCTCAACAATAGTAGAATTTAAACGAAATAAAAGCAAAGTCACGTTTCACACAAAAATCCACCTCGCTTTGAGCACTTCCCGTCATTCAGTCCAAACAAATATATTTCTCCACACTGCTCGCTAAATACATTTATCTTCATCTTTTCGGGTTCGTTCGTTTGGTGCCCAGTTTGTATTCTCTAGATTCAATACAACACCATCCAACCACGTCCATATACCATTTCGATACTTGTCCAGTCCAATCCATGTTTTCATTTCTGACCTCATGGGGGTCAAGTCATTGTCAACCAACTCTCTTCAAAATATGAGTGTGGAGGTTGAATTGAAAGCGGTTGAACACTGTTATAAAAGTGCAGCGTAATCGCTGTTTTTTGACAGTTATTTTACCTGGTGACAATGATATAAACTAAAAAATTGACAATATCCGCCATTTAAGGACTGTCTATGAGACGCGGTCCAACTGCGGCGCATGCTTGACAAAATAAAATTTGTAATTATGAACTATTTGTTATTTAGGGTCTTGCTCAAGATAATGGAAAATATGTTAAAAAAAATCAGTCTCAAAATGAAAGCGCGGCACTTTGGCGCGTTATTTCGTCGATCATGAACCAAAGATTATCGAGACCCTGCAAACGCGAAAGTTCCGCACCAATCAAGCGCAAACATGTTTTTCTATTTTGTGATTTCATAATTACAAAATCAACTTACTTTCTGATCTGTCCACTTCTAAGATCCGATGTAGCCAATCTTGCGCCCATCATTTCACATCTTATTATCGCAACAGAAAAGCTCGATGGGTTTTCAAATCTTTTATAAAGTCTATTATTTTTTGCTTTGTAACACCCAGCAAATTTTATCGCAGTATTCATCTCTTTTCTGGCCCCTTTTAAAGCTTTGTACTAGAAAATAAATGTCCATATTTGATACAAATATTTTTTAACAGTTTCAGGCATTGACATTAAGTGATTTTTTTTTTGTTTACAAAGATATTCAACCATAAGTACCTGAAATGCTAAACTATATGCAAATCAAAAATCTTATTTTGCCAATCATGTTCCAAGGATGGACCGCATCTTTTCGTTTACTCGCTCGATGAGTCTCACTTTAAACTCTGCTATAGAAACGGACTGTATATGTAATCTATGAGCAAGTGTTTTGCCTATCACCGTGCATATACATTATTGTTTCTTTGAAGACCTTTACCTCGTTTTCTCACAATTTCATATCCGCATGAGATAACTCTACTTAGATTCTTGAATAAGAAAGTATTGGAGTAATAAATCGGACTGAGAACATCTCATTCCACGAAAAAGAAAGTTTATTATTTGTTGTGAATTGTTCACTTGTTTGGAAGTATATTTTTAGTCCTCTCTTTTTGCCTTTGGTGAATATGCGGGTTTTGATTTTTGCTTGCCGTTACAATAAACTTACTTTTTCGTGAAATGATATATATTTTTTGTTTACCCATTGTATATATTTATTAACGTACATTCGTTTATCTGAACATAAAGCATGAGTGTAGAGAGTCCATCAGTTTCAAAAGAAACAATGACTCAGAATAATTTTCATAATTTATTAAACTAACTTGCACTATTTATGTTTAAAGGTATATTACTATATTTGATATGCAGAAAATAGAGTGAAATCTTTATGTTTAACGACAAAATGCAATGGATTTTGTTCAAATTTGGGCAAAACCGTTTGTATTTAATTTGTATTAATTAATGTCCATTATTAGTGACTCGTGACTCGTGAATTTCTTGATTATTATAATGAAGACAATCTGTAATAATAAAAATGAGACGAGATTTGATATTTTGATGGAGAATGAATCGGTCCGATTAAAAAAAAATTATCCAAATGTGATAATTCAATTCATTCCAAATGATCCGGTTTGGCGCCCAGCCTTAAGCACAATGTAACGAAAGTATAGCAAAAATATATATTTCAGAAATTTGAAACCACTTTTTTGGTTAGATTCATGCTAAGTATAGACATTTGATGGAACAAACCGACAAAATTGGTCAAATAATCGATTTTAAAGCTTTATTTCAATAACACTGGAAAAAACTTTTTGTCAAAAAGAAGTGATTTTATGAAATGTTTTTACAATGGAACCCAATATAAACGTATTAGGCAAATTAACGGCAAAATAAGAATGACAAGTTCTTTAATAACACATTTAATATGTAATTAAAAATCTGCTATATGTTTACTTCGACCTTATCGCACCACAATACTTCCCAAAGCATGTAATTACGACTTTTTCTATTCCTTGAAAATGATATTGAATCGATAAATTGGCTTTAAAAGTCTTCAGAAATAATAAAATTTCCAATTCTTTGAATATTGTCGAATATATTCTTTTGAAACAAGATAGTATTTACAAATATTATAGAATCTAATTCAAGTTCAAATCTGAAACCATTTTTTTCAGATATACGTTATTTTTGATTCTGTGAAATAGACAAATAATAAATATTATTTTTACTTTCTAGAAAAGGTATAATCAACACAACTAAACTTTCTCGAAATATTTGCTCATTTGTCAGAGTTGGTTCAAAACAATTCTATTTTGCGTTGATTTGATTTATTAGATCCCAATTCCTAGACATCTTTCTCTATCTTACCAGTATCACACGGCTGCAATCGCAATACTAACTCTGTATTTACATTCTCGTCCATCAACAAGTGACTGACAACTATCGGTAAAACTGTCTGTTATCCGCGGATTTCTGCCGTTTTATTCATTATTTTATAAGACTAGCACGACACAATCAAAACTTTTATTTTGTCAAGCATGCGCCACAGATAAACCGCATCTCATTGACGCGTTTCCTAAATGACTCATACTTAACAGAAGGTGCTTTGAAACAAAAAAAATCTCGACTTCAATAGATAATTTGGGCTTAATCTAGCTGAAAGAATTCCAAGGTGCTTCCAAGTGCTTAAGGCTTGATAAAAATCTAGACTGTAAAAATGCAGTAAAATCGTTGTGCTTTGACAGTATTTATACTGTGTGATAATGAAATTGCATCGACATTTACTGGAAATTATAGGTTGTAAATGTAACGCGCCGTTTGAAACCGTGTTCTATCTAATAAAATGACAGAAGCGTGCACTAATGATAGTTCAAATAAACAATCAGTCTGTTGTAGGATGTGACAATGCGAGTATTTCAGGGAACGTAATGAATATTTTATCGTTTTGTTTTTTTCTGTCCGCGAACCTACCAGAGGATTATATCCAACAACCGGGCGAGTGACTGCGTATCTGTTCTTTGTTGCAGATTCCCGTAGTGCATTGCATAAGGGCATACTCGGTGGTGAAAGGGTCGAGCATTGAAACATTGGCCTTTTGGAGCGCTCAACCGACAGCGTTATTAAAATATGAACATTGTTGCTCTTTGACATGAAGTGTGAAGTGAATATACATTACAAACTATAAATTTCTTGATTTTCTCAATGAAAACATATTGTAATAGCAAAAATGAGATATTTATCATTGACATCGAATTCGTGATTCGATCCGTTTCGAAAAATTTATTCGAATCAAATTCGAATTCAAAATAATTCGGTTTTGCCCAGCCCGAAGTCTGTAACCCACAGCCTTGGGACGATGCTCGATAACTTGATCGGATCCTCATTGATTCAACACCGGATGAAATTGAAAAACACAAACAAAACAGAAAAATCCCTCAACCAGATATAATAGTAAACATTATCAATTGCACACTACGAAATAAAGTTCAATTCATTTCATTGAATTTTACAGGAAGTAATAATGTCGGTGCACCACACCTAGCAAAAATGAATTTATTTTTTCCATTGAAAATCCACATAAATAAAAAAAAAATAGGAAGCAAATTAAATAACGACAACTAATATGACTGGGTCCTACTTAAAATGCTAAATGGAAACTAGCATAAATCATGACCAAGATTAAAAAAAATCTGATCATTTCGTCCTTTTAATTTCTTGATTGCGTTTTTTTTTTTTTGTTCACCGGTAAATATCAGATAAGAAAGAAAAATTTTACACATTCAATCAGGGAAAATAGGGGGGAGGGAACGTTATACAACAAGCAGTTTGAAATACCATGTTTGAATAAACGAACATATTTCAGATTGTTCCGATTTGACCTTTGTAATTCCACAATACAATAAAATTAATGAAAAGAAATCACTTTAAATCAAAATTAGGATTCACATAGAAATGCAGTCCGTGCCGAGCACTTCCTGTCATTAAGTCCGTACATATATATTTCCCCACATTCTTCCCGCCATCCGTATTTATTGTTGGGTTCATCCTTTGCCCAGTATGTATTATTATGATTCGATATAACACCATCGGACCATATCCATGTACCATTTGCTTGTTTGTGTAATCCAATCCATGTCCTTACTCCTCCATTCATGGGCGCTAGATTTTTCTTTTTTAACTCACTTCAAAATATTGATGCATATTATAAAATAAATATAATATGTCCCATTTACAATTTTTTATTTTGCTAAGTAATGACTGCAGATGGATCGCGCCATGCCGGTGCAAACCATCAGTGGATCATACTTAACATAACAAGTGTGTTCATTGCTTTTGAGGTGCGTCCGTAGTAGTAGTAATTGAAACATTGTTTTTTCTGAACTTAGTGGGTAAAAATGAATATCGTATCTTAATCAGAATATACCCCAATAGCAGTTCGAAACTAATTTTATTTTGTTAAGCATGATTTATAGATGATCCGCGCTTAATTAGCGCCGCGATCTATCAGTGACATGCATATATGAAATATTTCAGACCAAGTGCGGATGAATATAAATATTGGAATTTGATTGGGTAATTCAAATACATATCCAAAATATTTTTTGATTTTTGCTGAAATTATTTGCGCTATTGGAGATTGATTGTGAATAGAATGTACTTTGGCTCGCTTTTTGGGGCAAAGAGAAGTGGTAAAAAAGGTGATTATAAATTCCTATATGACATAGTTGATTCGATTGATTCGAATTGAAAAAATACCCGTATCAGATTCGAATTCCAAACAACTGGGTTTTGCCCGCTTTTAACAATAAAGCATTGAACAAGCATGAACATATCGTGTCTGTATTGAGATACAGCTTAATGTGACCATCATTTGCTTATTCTCTAACTGCGATGAAATACAAATAAAAATAACTTCATTTCAAGTAAAGCATGGTGGGGACATTATCACAAGGCTTCACAAGAAAGCCTTCTTTAGTAATTAATACATTAATTGAAGAGGAAAATTTCCTTATAATTATTTAACTTACAATGTGATTGCTCGACTTCTAAAACCCGTTGAAGCCAATCTCGCTCCCATCATTTTGCATCTTTTCTTTGCAACAGCATAGCTTGTTGGTTTGGAAAATCTTTTATAAAGTTTATTATTCTTTGCCTTGTACCACCCCGCAAACTTTACAGCAGTATCCATGTCTCGTTTCGCTTTTTTCAGGGCGTTATACTAAAAAAAAAATGATGTGTATTATTTTCTGGTTGATAGGGAACATACATCAGATTTTTCATTCTGAATATTGTCGGTTTGGTAGTCAGATTAGATTATTTTTCAGGGATTTACTAGTAAACCTGGCTGGCCTCGTTTATTTTAAACTAGCATTAACCTAGTTTTCATTATGGAAATTTAAAACCAAAATAGGTGAGCAGGAAAAAATTATCAAAAAAATCTGAGGATCTAAATATGATATCATGATGGGCACCCCAATATAAAAGTTTTGTTTGAACTGCCATTTTATCGCAAAATAAATAAAGCATTCAAAAATTTCCGAAAAAGCGCAAAAATGTTTTCAAAATGGAGAGTTTGGTATTAATAACAGATTATAGAGAGAAATCTAACTGACCCAGATCCACATATCTACCTACCTACCCTACCTAGGTAGCGGCACCCATCAGTGACTGATACTAAACTAAACATGTTTAAGCGTAATATTTCCGTCAAGGCAAGTTCGATTTGAAATTATGAATAACTAACAGTTCATGCAAAATCTTGTCTTTTCTTAAAAACTTTCATACAGTTAAACTTTTGTATCGTTGTGAACAAAAACTAAATTTCTCAGGAATTTTCAGTTTATTAATATCTTCACTTCTACTTCTATTAGGGGTATTATTAATATGATGCACATAATAGTGGTAAAATAGTAAAAAGAATTGTTAATAAAAATACTTAACTGCTCTTATTAACGATTTCATCATTTTTAATTCTTCCTCAATGTCATTGTTCTGATTATAAGTTGTTTGATTCAATTGTTGAATCGAGAAAGTATTTCGATCAGTTGCTTCGTTTTCAGTGTTACGTTGAAACTTTTGAATTTGGAAGGGAATATCATTCTCCAGATTAATATTTATTTTGCCTTTCCCATTTTCAGTTTCTAAAAAAATAAAGCGAAATGAAAATTAGATAAAGATTTAACAGAAAGCGTACTTATTAACAGTATGTACAATTTGTGTACGCATGCAAAAGTGGAAAATATACAGTACACGAGTCATGACTCATCCGCTATAACAGAGCGTGGTATGGGTCTTATATGCTCCGGGCGATTGTCAGTGGAGGGCGACGGTTTGCGTTGTGAATAGACAGAGTATGTAGAGGCACATGTGAGTATGTAAGAATATTTTTAACGCACGCATATGACCGAGCAAGAGGTGAGATATGAGATTCAAATCAAGCGATGCATAAAGGTTGCATATAAATTTATCATTCAAAATTCTTAAAAATAATCAGGAAGTCTAATAGGAAAATCTTAGAAATCCGTATGTTTTAATTCTACGTTTACTTCTTTTTGATATTAGGGTCAAGGATTTTAACTGATATACTTCCTTGTTGACAATTTCTAGGAAAACCGAAATTAAACGATAAAGCGGTGACTCTAGTTATCAACAGCCAGTGAGATTTCGTGTACGCCTGCTTTATTGATTCTGAGTAAACATGAGGTCACGCTGACAGGGCCTTCTACCTGTCTGTGTCTAGGACTGGACAAAACCAAATAATTTAGAACTCGAATTTGATTTGAATAACTTTTTCGAGTCGGATCTAATCACTAATAACATATAAATAACAAATATCCTATCTTTACTATTACAACTTGACTCCCTTGTGAATATCAAAAAAATTATAGTTTATTGTGTATTTTCAATTCAAACTCCATTTTTCAGAGCAACAATTTTCCTATTTTATCGACAAAATATAATCGATTTTAGTCAATTTGACCAAAACCGATTGCATTTTCTCTTTACGAATCGATCAATCGATCCGAATCTTTGACTCATGGTTAACAGAATCAGATAAAGTGAGAAGTTGTTGTTGTTGTTCGGCTACTTGAATTACGCATATTTTATAAATTCTCGACAGATAATGTTGCAAGAAGGCTTGATTTAGGACAATATGAGGCAAATACCTTTTCCCGTCGCATTTTTCATTTTTACAACAGTCCATCGCTGCAAATGAAAAACAAATATTGAAATCTGCCAAAGTTCACGCATTGAGCATCGGTAAACAGACAATAAGTGTGATATATCTTCTTCGAAAAAAAAACGGAAAAACGCTTCTCTCGAAGAAATACTCTGAAGCTAAATATTCCTTATTGAAATATATCTGACATGAGGGAAATGGACTTATTATTGAGATATCAACATATCAATATGTCCAGTTGTTTTGGTTAGATAAGCCGAGAAGAACAAATGATTTTAGTTGCCAAATTTCCCATAGATATAATAAGGGTAATGTATTTTTTTATTGAAATTCACTCTGAGCAAGGCCGAAAGCAGTGCCATAATATAATCAACCAAAGGTCACTTAATATCAATAAGATAACACAACTACTACAACTGGACTGCGTGCAAAACAGAATACTCTTATCTGAACATATTCCAAATAGCACTGGACTGAACACACCGAGGGAAACTTATAATGCACAGAGCTACTAAAATATGTAGTACCAGCAACTGCAGTCTAAGCGGAAAACATATCAAAAAAAATCTATAATTGAGTACAATGAGTACGTGATATCTGACTTGATTAAAGCAAATCTATCAACTTCTGCTGCTCGGTTTGATTTTCGTCGCTTCTTACAGCACGCAAGAAATTATATAATTATATTTATAATATTACAAAATTATATAATACTAAATAAATAAGGAAAATCGTTATGAAATAAAGGAAACACATAAACTTAACTGATGTGAAGTTACAGTCATGACCATACACCAAGCTAGTAATCCTATGATAAAAGTCAGAAATACAGAAAATATCAACGTAGTCCTATTTAAACGTTGATCCTCATGTTTTGCTTCTTGGCATTCGATGCCTTCTCTTCTCGGTGGGGGTGGAAGTGCTGTTTACAAATCAATAAATAGAATTTTTACTGAAAATTTTTTTTTCTACATGCCTATGTATTTGTAATATTACTAGTGATGGCAACCTATTTTTTTTTGACTGGGTAAAGTGAAACAAATTTATCACAAAACTAGGTTAAGTATTACTAGATAACCCAGTCTCACTGTCACAACTAAGTAGAACTTTGATTAAAACCAAGTGAGCTAGGTAATCAATCGTTGGTTGGTTGCATTTAATATATTTTTAATGCATTTCAAGCTTACAATTTTCAAATAGTCTATTTTGAAGGCTTTTTGTAAGGAAAATACGATTTTACCTGGTTTTTTGAACTTAGTACCCAGTTTAAAGTTTAAAGTTTGCCTAATTTTACCCAGTAATTTACTGGTAAAAGTTGAAATAGAAAATTCAGTAAAAGTAAACTAGATAGGTCAGTTATCAGTGAAACTAGGTAATTTTGAGAATAAACTCGGTAAACTAAGTATACTAGGTAAACTAGGTACTTTTACCTAAAATTGTCAACGCTAAATATTAATACTATTCTCTCACCTCTGTTCATATTTTTATTTACTGCTTGTTGCAAATTTCGAAAAAAGTCGGTCTAGGGAGAAATCATTTCTCTTTCTATAACGTGATAAGATGGATATATTGACCCCCCACTAAATCAACCTAAACAAGATAACAAAGAAACAATCATTTGGAATTTCCCTGAGATTCGGTCATATAAATCGAGTCACCGAACGCCTCAAGTGCTCACACTCAAACGGAAATAATAGCAATCGCTCTTACTGAGCACATCTGCGTGTAGTTAGGGCTGGGCAATATGATTCGAAACCACCCAAAGCACAAAAGATTTGAATTATTCGTGGAATTTTGAAAGGAAGAAAAATTGCTAAATCAAGTGGAATTTTTATGTTTAGCGACAAAACTGGAACATACACTGGAATCCAATGTCAACGTATTGGACAAATTAATAGCAAAATAAAAAGGTCCTTCTCTGTCCTTTACCAACAGAATCAACATGTAATTAAAAATCTGCTATATGTTTACTTTCGACCTTATCGCACCACAATACCCCCCAAGGCATGTAATTACGACTTTTTATTTCTTGAAAATGATATTGAATCGATAAATTGGCTTTAAAAGTCTTCAGAAGCAACAAAATTTTCAATATTTTGAATATTGTCGAATACATTCTTTTGAAATAAGATAGTATTTACAAATATTATAGAATCTATTTCACGTTCAAATCTGAAATGAATATTTTTTTAGATATGTTATTTTTGATTCTGTGAAATAGACAAATAATAAATAGTATTTTTACTTTCTAGAAAAAGTATAATCAACACAACTAAACTTTCTCGAAATATTTACTCATTTGTCAGAGTTGGTTCAAAACAATTCTATTTTACGTTGATTTGATTTATTCGATCCCAATTCCTAGACATTTTTCTCTATCTTACCAGTACCACACGGCTGCAATCGCAATACTAACTCTGTATTTACATTCTCGTCCATCAACAAGTAACTGACAACTATCAGTAAAACTGTCTGTTATCCGCGGATTTTTTGCGGTTATAATAATTATTTTATAACACTGGCCACAGATGGACCGCGTCTCATCGATGCGTTTCATCAATAACTCATACTTAACAGAAAGTCTTTTGAAACAAAAAAAAATTCTCGACTTGAATTGATAGTTTGGGTATAAACTAGCTGAAAGAACTCCAAGGTTATTCCCCAAGTGCTTTAGGCTTGATATAAAGCTTTCGTCAATCTAGACTGTAAAAAATGCGGTAAAATCGTTGTTTTTGACAGTATTTATAATGTGCGATAAGGAAATAGGATCGAAATTTCCTTGCAATTATAGGTTGTTAATGGAACGCGCCGTTTGAAATCGTGTCCCATCTAATAAAGTGACAGCAACGTGCACTAATGATAGTTCAGATATATCAGTCTGTTGTAGGATGTGACAATGCGAGTATTTTAGAGAATGTCGAACACAACAGGAAAAGATCGTCGTTAGAGAATAAAATAAGCTAAACCAGTGAGCACAAACGATGTATATTGTTGACTTAATACGAGCTTTTCGCTGCAGATATGAATTAAAGTAAAGTATCGGTTAATACAGAAATATTTTATCGTTTTGCATTTTTTTTGCGAACCCACCAAGGGGGCTGGGGGAGGGGGGTTATATCCAACAACCGGGCGGGTCACTGACCTTTAATATATATATATATGTATTTGTGTGTGCGTGCGTTTGCCAAGCCGTATCCTTATCAGCGAATATAAAAAAATTTGGCATGAGTTTATCAAAACTATACTGTTTCCCAACCACTCGTACAAGCTCACTTGTATCAACAAAGCAGGTTTTAAAATAGAAAGCGTACTCATTGTAATAATTCGCCGTACATTTGTTTTGACAATATATCTATAGGCAAAAAACTGGACCCTTTTCATTACACCGATGAAGCGGTTTATCATAATATACTTGATCATATTACCGTGTCCCACATTTTTGTTGTCTTTGAGTGTTGTTTTGCAGTTGGCTAAATGCAGCAACAGTATGGGTGGATACTCCACGCTGCTATAGCCATAGCAGAAATTTACTTTTGGCAAGCATGCACTGCGCAGGCTTCGACAGTCTGTTCCACCACCCGTACTTAACAAACACATTTTTGCCGAAGTATTCGGCCTGGGTACAAGAATTTATGTGGACTGTGCGGTTGTATGGCACCCTTGTCGCACCTGCCTTGTCCCCTTGTACCCATACTTTAAAATAACGTATAAAAACTTCCTCTATCACTGGCCATAAATGGTCGTCCCACGCTTTTTCACCGCAATTTAATGAAAAACGTTATATTTTTTTATCAATATTTGCTCAGAACAAGGCTGTAGGAGATTTATCATACTTGACATACTTGAAAAGTTTCCTGAAACTACTAAATAAAGTGCAAAGAGCTACATGAAATGCAAGAATAATAGAAACTAAGGAACCCCCATCCCTGACAAATGTCCATTGACAATGACAAATTAATATGACATCAACAAATGGTGATGACAAATCTTTTGACGGGAACAATGTAAAAAATGACGCTATAAAAATTCCCAGTCCTCACATTGCCTCCGTTGGTGACAAAAACTATTGGAGTCGAAATATTTAAAATTGGGCGTAGTTTACCGACTTGGAAAGACAAAATTTCTGTCAAATAGAAAATCTGTGGCCACGTGGCTCTTCAATATATTTCGAAACTTAACATTGCGTAGCGCCGACGACCTCAAAGTAGCACGATTCGTCGCTATTTATTTAATACAGCGTCCTTGCTGGAGTGAGATTTACAGCTCCATGTGATACTTTCGTGTACCTCGTGATTTCATGACGTTTGTGATACACTATTATGACTCAACAATTAAGTTTTCTTAAGTACTGCTTCAAGTGAATACACTTGCTTAGGTTACTAACTTGATGGTCAAGCATATCAAAATTGACATAAGACTTGACCATTGCTACCAGAAGTAATTACCTAAGAAATATTCGAGCAGTACTTGTGGATACGGGCATTAATGTTTTTGGAAGTCATAACATTTCCGGTTCGTCCGAACCTGCTCGGGTTATTACATCTTGGGTAGAGTGTTCGCTATCATAAACGCTCGAAATTTTAAACTAGCACATATTCAAACGCAAATCCGCTAATAAGTCTTTGTATTTAAAATCTATTGCGATGTTTTATAAAATTTTATTATTATATAGTTGATACAGAAGAATGGTATTTTCAAGTATATTTAGGCAGACTAAAGTATCACTGACTTATATTTCGTAGTGAAGTAACTCTAGTGACCTTGCATTACAATCTTTCTAATAAAATCCAGATCGAACTACTCTAAAAGGTTAATTGGAGCTCAAATTAAGGTCATTGCATTTTTGCAACATATTCAGCTATCTGCAAGTTTAGTAAAAGATTGTCAAAGAATGAAAATTCCAATACATTTCTGTTGCTGAGATTGTTGTCAATAAAAGTTCATCTAAAATCAAAATCCAAAACAGTTTCATGAAAATGAAGAGTACCTTTTGAAAGAACTTTAAAATAAAAAATAGAAAGTATAAAACAGACAAAGTATAACAGATATTATCCAAATTAATATATTAAAGTGACTTAATAATGATGATTTATGTCTTTCGATTTGTGATTTTCAAAAAAAAAAAGAAACGAGAAACTGAATGGATGAAAACAATAAAAATTTGTAATAAGTAATAATAACAATTATTTTGTGTTTCAAGAATTGTGTTCAGAGTGCAATTGTGAGAACAATATTAACTAGTTCTTCGCCATATATATGTTCTTTAATCAATTTTTAAGTTCTGCTTTTGGCCCCTGTTTAGGGCGAGTTTCAACAGAAAAAATATACAAACTTGTAATTTTTATAACGCAAAATCTAAAAAAGTAAATTTCAATTTTTTACTCTTTAAATTATAAATTACTTTTGTAACGGCTTTAACCGTATTATCTTTTCTCATAATAATATGATCAACAATAATATATCCATTGTGAATGATACTTTTACAAGAAACAATTTCTGGTGTTCGATCAATTGATTCGGTGATCTCAAAATCAATGTCTGTCTGATTCAAGAAAATATTCACGCTTGTATCCATTGTTTTGTTCAACAGAACATCCTGTGCAAAATTAAAACAAGGAAATATTTGGTTGGTATAGTATTTCTCGTAAGCTTTATTTGCTGGGAAGAAACGGATTATTTGAAGTTCTAAGAATCTAATTCGAAGTTTTTTTTTTGAGTCGGATCGAATCACTAAGTATATATAAATACCAAATATCATTTTGCTATTACAACTTATCATCTTGGTATGAAATTCCTCATTTTTCGTCAAAAACAATCGAAATTAGTAGTAAATATGATGAAATTTTGCCAGCTTCCGAGGTGTTTTCAGTTTAAAATTTCAAAGCTTCGAGTTCGAGGCGTTACTCTCCTTCTTAAATCTTGGAAGGATAATACAGTGGATGAGTTGATTACACTTTAAAGGGAAGCAATACATAGCTTCAAAACTATATGTTGGATCTAAATAATATTTACCTTTATCTGAAATTTGTATATGTATCCCAAAGCGGTCTTTGATTTATTCCATTGAATATCAAGTTTCAGTGAAGAAAATGTTTGACTTGAAACGGTTTCTGAAAAGATAAAAGAAAGTTAATCCAAATACCGCAGCTCTTTGACAATGGTTGCGAGCATGGATTGCGACGCTTAAAGATATCGATAAAATATTGAGAAATAATTTTTCTTGTCTATCAGACTAGAACTTTCCTGATAGTATTGTTTTAAACTTTTTCAAGTCGTGTGTTAATAGATTTGTTTTGAAACTCCGCTCCGAGTAGGCAGTACGCGATTCAAGTTTGTTTCACTTTTTATAGCTAATCGTCTTAGAAGCGGATCGCTCTGTACTGGCGGCCACTTATAGACATGTTGTTGTAAAGATGATCTTTCCTGTTTGGTCTAGTCTACCCAAGTTATTACACCCTGGGTGGATATGAACACGCCGGAATTCGTACCAATGCTATGCCAATATGATAACCACTAAGCCATCGCGCTCACAACGCTATATTAAAAGCAAACATTGAAACACGCAAGATACGCAAGCGTGCCCTGTATATCTAGATGTTAAAACCTCTTACAACCTGCAGGAAATAATTTGAAGTAATTTTTAAGATCCAACATAACGCCCAATAATTTGTGGTGAGATAAGGTAAGAACAAATCAACAAATAGACGTCCTTCCAATTGCACAAACCTGAAATATCTGTAGCAGACAACAAACCATTACAATCCATGGTGTCACATTTATACTCAACAAAATCACAGATAACACCGTCACCATTGTATCCATCGTTACAAAAACATTTGAATCCATTCTCCGAGTCTTTACATGTTGCATTTTCACTGCAATTATGTGTTTTCAGTTTACATTCGTCAAGATCGCCAGATCCGGAATATTCACTCTCGTCTGTAAATTTAAAGAATTTGGATCGGTAAAAATGACAAGTCAAAGACTATAGTTGAAAATCTATCATATCGATTTCATTTGGCCAAAAGTACTTTAGTGCTTTATATGTCCTGTCCTTAAGAAGTGCTGTATGTAGATTACTCTGAGCTTTGAATTCCAAACATATAAAAGGTGTGATAAACACAAACCACAGATGGGCCACGCCTGGGTCTGCAGTCCATCAGCAGCTTCTGTTCAACAAAGTAAAAATTTACAGTCATGAAAAAGCCATAGCAACTGGTCTACTGGTATTTTGCAGGATCATTATAAATCCATTTCGAATCAATTCCTTACAAATGTCATATCCTCCATATACTTACTATTACATCTGGTCTACATTATGAAAATATAAAACAAAATATAATTGCGAATCACTAATATTAGCATAATTTTTCATATTGTAAAGACAAAACACTATCGATTTTGATCGAAGTGACAAAAATGGATTGCATTTTGTCCCTAAAATTAAAAAATCCACTTCGTTTATGAAGTTTTTGTTCCTGTGAACGATTCGTGATTGCTTCGAATAATTTGGGCTTTGCATCCATTCGATTTACCGAAGTAATTTGCACAATATAGCTTTATAGTCACGTAACGAAGTTTATTATTCTGGTGCTGCAACTGTAGAAAACTTGTTTATAATTCAAATTAGTGATTATAAAACAGGTTTTCAAATATTGTTACCTCGCGTTGGGTCAATTAAAGAACAATTTGAACCGTTTCCAGTATACCCAGTGTTACAAACGCATTGGAATCCAGATTTTGTGTCCAAGCACGTTGCATCTGCACTGCAATCGTAATTTTCCAAAGAGCATTGGTCCAAATATCCAGAACCAGAACCGGAAAATCTCACAGTTATATCATCGATATCACCGGAGTCTGGGTGATCTGTCGAAATAAATCATTCTACGTTTAGCTAACAATATTAAAATACACATTTGCGTTTTTGTGAATGTACATCATGAGTTCCATCGATTCTCGCTTTTTATGAGAAATGTCCAAAATATATATGATCAACGATTTAAAAAGTTGTATGCGATTTAATAAAGGACGACAAATATGACTGTCAGCTGTTGCCCAGCAGATAGTCGATACCATTTTCCAAACAGTAAATTCTACAAATTTTTAGCAAATAATCCATGAGTCATGAGACGAAAAATATAAATGAAAAAAAATTAGATTCAAACATAAACCTGGAACATATTTAGTAAAAAAAGTTTGTGTAACTAGACTTCATTAATTTTCCAACATTTCGTTCCATCACCAATTTATTGTGTCTAGGGAAGCAATAATTGTTGCAAATGATAGATTTCAAACTTATCAAAAAAGGGCGCCCAAGGAATGAACGCTTTAACTTCGTATGCGTAGATTTCAGTTTTCCGTTAAATATGAAGCTTGAAAATAATAGCCAAGCATCGTTTACTGATAGACCTGTTGAAACTTTTAAATCATGTGCAATATTGATAATTCATTCACAACTATGATCTAGAAAGATGCCAGACACCACCGGAACTGTCCAAGCTGGCGAAATGCGAATACGAAATGGACAATTTGTGACTATTTCCTGATTAGGAAACATAGAATTAAATAACTCCACCTCATGTTTTTTCTACCAAATGATTTCACTTAAATTGAAAATATGTAATTAAGATTTTTCGAATTATTTGCTGTGGCCTTTCCGTGAACCCACCGCGGGCTTATACCTATACCGTTAGGTACGGAACTTTGCAAGGACTTGGCATCTGTTCTATGTTACAGCCACTCGCGAAGTGCCTTGCTGAAGGGCACACTCGGTGGTAAAACGGTCAATCATCGAACTATCGGCCTTCCGGAAAGTACGATCGCGCATAACCGACTGAGCCAGCGAACCGGCACTAACATATACATTTTCTTCTGAGAATTTTTGTATTGAAGGTACCACAGACATCTCGTTGCCAAGGCATCGTAGATGTGTGATTTATCAGATAGTGGATCATTAACTTTGTTAGAAATGGAATCCTCTTAAACCCTCCAAAAAAGAGATCTGAATTTGTTCATGCAAAATTTAAAAGTAATCTACAGTGACTATATATATATAAAATCATCATACCTGGTGCGCCATCGACCAGCAAAGGTTTTTCGCAGAATAATTTCAATACCAGGAATTGCAAAATCATCCAACATAATCGGTTCATTCTAAATAATCTCTTTAAACAAATAATATTTTTTAAAACTGTCGATTTGAGATATACAAAATGGCCAAACTTGTACTTGATGCATTGATCAACGACATTGGCCTCTTCATATAGCCTCTATCTACATCGAAAAAAGTTAACTCTTGTTCAATATAGCCAACGCAACTTTTCAATTGCACTTTGAGTGTTTCACCAAGATCTCCTTTAGCCCTGACCTGCCATTTTCTTTTCTAACCGACAATAGTATTAGGAAGTTACGTGCAGTGTGCATGTTAAAATCCGATCCCAACGGTCAGAAAATTTTGTCACAGCATCTTTTGTTAAGTACGAGTAGATGGAGAGGCCCGATTCATCTGTGGCTTATGCTTGACAAAATTTAATTTCTGATTGTATAAGGCGCTTCTCGTACAACCGCAATCATTATATCACTGGGTGCCAAGTTCTCAACTTAAATTAGCTAGAAATTATAGACATTTGGATCCGAATTTTCTTTAAATGAGACTTTTTACCAATTAGGATTGGATTTCCCTAAAAATAATACAAAATCTGATTGGACAGAATGACAAATTTTTCGACTCTACATTTTTTCAAATCTTCAGGTAAATTGTTCTTATCCAGCAATTAGATTTGCTAATGCAGAATAGGATTGTCATTTCAGATCGCTACACTCAGCAATATTGAGCAAACTGAAACTAAGACCTGTAAAGGTTTGAATATCAGTTACTCGTATTTCCTCTATTAAAACCAATAATTGTCATGAGTTTACGCCTACATTAATATCATAAGGAAATGCGTAATACTGTGATGTGTATTACTAATATATATATTGCAAATATGTCAATTTTATCATCGTTCAAAAATAACATTGTCATACGACAATGATATATTTTACTTGATATATATCAATCAATATTAAATTTTACTACAAAGCCAATTAGTTTGGAATAGACAACAATATCACTCGTCAGACTATTTATGATGTTGACCAAAAAGCAAGGCCAATCAATATATGGCGAACCGCATATTCCCGTTTAATTTGTATAAAGCGTGAATTTACAACAAAAAGTCAGAAAATGTTTGTTTAAACGTTTTGTGTTAAGCATAATCCTCTTCTGGATTGCGCTGGCAAGATTGGTGACTTATTACTTACTCAGTACTTTATTATTTCACCAAATCGAATTGCCCAGTCCTATTTGCAATCAAACTAAGATGTAAGGATGTTCATACCCGCTAAAGACACGGCATTCAAGAAGGGGGGAGGGGCAATTCGATTGGGTAATTCAAATCGGTTCGAAGCACAGTTTATTCGAATCAATAGTTAATCGTTCATAGGAATCAAAACTTCCTAAATGAACTAAAATTTTCATTTTTAAGGAAAAAATGCAACCGATTATGGTTAAATCTGACAAAAATCGGTCATATTTTTCGTTGTTAAAATATGGAAATTGTTACCCTTAGACACGCAGAGTGGATTGAAAATGCGCAATAATCTATAAATTTCTTGATTTTCATAATGGAGACAGTTTGTGGTGCTAAACATGGAATATTTGTAGTTTGTATGCAATTAGTGATTCGAACCGATTCGAAAAAAATTATTCGAATCACATTCGAATTCCAAATGATTTGCTTTCGCCGCGCCCTACATTCAAGCCTTAACTTCCAACTAAACCACTTCGAAAGAGGATTTTAAATATTTAATTCAAACTTTAAACACTAATGAATTGTAATGTAAGCTCTATTTAATTTAATTCTTGCTTACTCGCAATCTATATGAGTGAGTCATCGGAAAATCACCAGTAATAAATATTGCAATGTCTCTTTGTACTATGCGTAATGCATTACGTAAGTTCGAAACGATTTTATCAATGAGCTTCTATGTCAAATAAAGACTATTGTTGGATCGGCCTCGTGGGAGGCCACGTAGAACCACGCGATTTTACTGCATTTATATTAAAGTGTAAATAGACAATAGTTAATATAACGTTATTAAAAAATTCTAATATTGATATGCAAAAGCCCTTAACATAAGATAAAATGCCTTAAAACAGCCCAAGACAACTGTCGACAGATGCATCCATTCCACGTCACACTCATTCTATCAAAACGGCTGCTATAATATAGGGAGAAGTGATCTCGTTCTTAATCTGATAGATGCACTCCAAAGGTTTCTCTTAGACAGAACTATCTGTCGCGTATTTAGGCACCTAAAAGGGCGGGCAAATGTGAAATTTATGGCGATAAAAACATAGGAACACTTTTATTGCAAATCATGGGATCAAATCATCCTGACTAATAATTCGCTTTGCATTGACTACTGATGAATCGTGCCGCCGAGGGCGGTCTATCATTAGGACTGTGCAATTGGATTCGGTGATACGAATCGATTCGAAGTACGATTAATTAGAATCAATGGTGGGACGTTCATAGGAACAAAAACCAGGATTTTCAATTTTACCGACGAAATGAAATCGAGTTTAGTCAAATTGGACCAAAATCGATTATATTTCGTCGTTAAAATATGAAAATTGTGCTCTTTAGTGTGAATTGAAAATATACTACAAACTATAAATTTTGTTATTTTCACAATGGTGACAAGTTATAGAAGTAAAAATGGGATGTTTTTTATTTACAAAGAATAAGTGATTCGATTCGATTCGAAAAAATTATTTGAATCGTATTCGAATTCCAAATCATTCGGTTTTGCCCAGCCCTATCCATCGGGGGTCTATGCAAAGCAAAATAAAATTTCCAATCAAGATAAACCTTATATGCTACATTTACCTTGACGAAATATTGTAGAACACTGGATTCGAGCCTTCGGAAACCCTCAGCAATATAGCTAATCGAAAACCAGTGGAACAATAAAAATAATTCACAATAATTTCAGTCTGAATGTCAATATGAAAACAATTTGTGCATAGAGACTTTATAGTGTCAAATTTGAACAAAATTGATTGTATTTTATCGTTAAAATATGACACCTTTTGCTCTTAGACATGCCGTGTGAATCGAAAATACATTTCCTTCGAGTTTGTTTATGCTAATTTTGGTAATTCGTAATTATACTTTCTTGATTTCATAATGGTGACAAATTGTAATATTAAAATTGACATATTTGATATTTAAAATAAATCAAGCAATAATGAATTTCAAACCTTTTTATGACGATAATTTGATTTACAAAAATATAATGTTCTCATTCCATAGAAATATAAGTTTATTGTAAGCTTTCGTTAGAACATAGTCTAACTTCTTCAGACAAGAATAAAGACTTTAATCTTGTCTGAAGAAGTTAGACTATGTTCTGACGAAAGCTTACAATAAACTTATATTTCTGTGAAATAAGAACATGATATTTTTGTATATATGTTTGATATTATCTCATTCGTGTATCCTTGTGAATTCTCTCACACATGGATCCAGGATTTCAAGGAAACAAGGAGGAGGGACACGCAGTTCATTGCAAGATATCAACGAATCACGTAAATTTGATTTATCTAGTTTTTTTTTATGCTAGGTACATAGTTTTTTCACAAGTTCACCTAGTTGTAAAATAGGTTAAATTGCCTAATTTACTTTGTGAAATCATGAGGTGAAATTTTAAACAGAAAGCTCGGTAAAAGTAAAACTAAGTAAGTTATATATTCTTTCTTGATAGGTCCAAACTAGGTAAAATTACTTAAATAAACTTAGCATACTAAATATACTAGTTCAACTAGTTACTTTTACCTAGGATTGCCAACAATAATTGTTGGCAATTTCACTTATTCTTGTCATGCATTTTACAACTATATACAAAAGTCACTTCAGCATTGCTCCGAATTTCCAGTGTTATATTTAAACAGCGACAGATTTTGCAGCAAATTCTGAATGTTTTTCTCTCTCAGTGTGTCGAGTTGATCTCGACCGCATGTCATTTTCGTTCTGTTTCGTGAGTTTGCAGCAAAATTTCGACTCCATGAATTTGATAGTTGCTTCTCTCATGGTACTGTAAAAATAGTAATACTCTGGTAGTAGTATTGTAAAAATATTGATAGAAAATTAAATTTTCTTGAAATTAGGTAAGAACTTTCTTGCTCAAATATATCTTGTCAACCATGTGCCAAAGGGGCGTGGTCCATTTGTGGCACAGGCTTGACAAATTTTCGCACTGAATCTTGAATTCAGGTAAATTGCGATTGTAAGTATGGTAAACAAAATGACAACGCGGTATGTAACGTGGTTCATTTTGAATCAGATTTATTTAGATTAAATTCGATTCAAACTCCAACCATTCGGTTCTGTCAAGTCTTAACGGCAAGTTGAACATCTCTGTGTAAGTACCGCAGTAAGTTCAACTCGTTAATCCACGACAACCATTCAACCCAAATAAAATAATTTGATTGAGCTCGGTCGAACCAAAAAGCTAATATCCATCCAAGAGTTTCACGGGATGAGTGTACCACTCAAACGAGTAATTGCAAAAATAATAAAAAAATCGGTTGAAAGGTTAATACTTTCTAGACATTTATAATCAGTTATTACCTTGATGCGATGTTGTAAAACACCGGGTTCAAGCATTCCGATATTCTTATGCATAAATGTGCGAATACTAAATGTAGCCAAACCTCTCTTCCGTTATATTTTGTAGCACGTTGAAAATTCATTTTTGCTGCGATTCGGAAACCTGTAAAGTAAGCAAGCTTAAAGACAACGTAATAAAATTTAGACAATGATGCAATGGTATTGATTATCAGAATCCCAATTTAATAAAATATTGAATGATCGAATCGCATCGTCAAGACGCTGTCCGACTGTCCAATATCAAAATCCACTTGATTTTGTTTGAAACAAGTGTTTATATAAACACAATTTTCACTCACCTGTATCAGGGAGATATCCGATTAAAAACGAAAGCACAATAAGACACAGTTGAATCAGAGCAAAATTTTCCTTGCTTACGTCAACTCCAGACCCTCCTATAATAGATAACCAAAATTATTTTATTTTGACACCTGTTCCCAAAGTTTCCAGTCCTTCTTTTGTCAATACCCAGCCAAAACTTCAACTACACTGTGAGGCAAAAGCGCAGTTATTACTGTAGATTTAAAAGATTCAAATCATCTCGTTGGTGAGATTTATGCCAGCAAGTATGGATTGTTGACTGGTTCCTGCGGCGCGTTCTTTCAACAGTCCATATTTGGCCAAAAATAATTTTCTTTAGGTTTAGTTCATTATCCGCTAATAAAATTACTGGCAAAGAAAGGTAATTTAACCCCATCGTCCATCTTCAACATTACTGTAACAGAAGTACAATAAATTTACTGGTCATTCGCTGTAATTGTATATTTTCAAAGTTAAAAAACGCCGTGTTGATGAGATTTATGTCAAAATCAATTTTGATTTTTTTTAATACCGCCAAGTAAAATTACTGTCGAAGACCCGTGATTTTGTTGCATTTTTGTTACAGTGGAGTTAACTTAAGTCTATCGTAAGTGCTATAACTTGGGACATAATTTAATTGAACACAATGGCATTCGAAGTATTTTTTTAAAAAAAGCAATATTCATATGTTCGAGGCAAAACATTTTAATAATGTTTTTAATCAGTTATCGATTTCAAATATATCGTATTATATTTCATGAAAAGTGGGGACCGAATCGAAGGAAAAAATATATCACAAAATAAGGAATGGGCGAGGAATATAGAATAGAATTGTCAATATAATTTCAAAATGTCAAAATTAACACAAAAAAATCATTTTTGTTAAAGGAAAACATTAACCTGGCCATTTCGCATACAATTTAACGTGCAAACGTGTACCCAAGGCTGTTACGCCTTTAAGAAGCTTTCTATGATAATAAAAAACAAATCATATTTAGCCTGCAGAAATGATCATAAAATGATCATAACAGGTGTAACTCAACGTTACCTTCTTGTCGAGCCTTCTTTCTTTGCACCAACAAATGTATCAAAACGAAAGTTAAAAGTACAACCCCAGCTATGGGAATCCAGAGAAATAACGGTAATGCAATATTTGTGTGCGCTTTTATTTGATGTTTCCTGGTATTTTAATGAGAGAAGAGTTGCGTAAAGTGTGTATGCATTTATGGAAAGAACTAGAGAAGTACGGGCTTTCAAAGCAGAAAATAGTCTACAGAAATTCCATCGAATTTCGCTCAGAACAGTGATACATTTGATTTATCATATTGGAATCTTTTTGGATACTGATGGGAAAAGAATCAAGAGAAGGAATGAAAACTTAGGAATTCAGCATTACATACATTTTGGCTACTCATTTCAATCAAAAAATATATATATAGCCTAGATATAGATATATATATATATATCAATAAATATATAGCCTATGGGCTGTTGGTAACCGCGCCTCCGCGTGCGTTCCATCAACGCCATATATTTGGCCAAAAAAGTCAATTTTTTTTTTTTCATTTTTTTTTTTTTCAAAGTAAAATTATTGTCAAAGATCATTGATTTTGTTGCATTTTTTGATACAGTGCACCTAACAAAAGATGTAACTGGGACAAACTTTTTTCGACCAGAATATTTACTACATTAATCTACAATTTACTCTTTTACAAAATCTCGAAAGATTCCCCCCTGATTTGGACATATAACGCAAGGCACATCAATTATAATTTGCTATATTGTCATCCTTAGAAGGTAGAAAACACATGGGTCGCGGCAAAATCACCGGTTTCTGATTCTGGTTTTGAATTATTTAATATCTTAATGTCTTGCGCATCTTCGACCCTGTAGGTACGGGCTTTAGAATAGTCCCAACGTATTTCGTGCGTGTCGTAAGAGGCGACTAAAAGGAAGCAAAGAAGTGGTAGATGGTTTTACCATTGCCCAGGGCAGATACCACTCACTGCACTTTACCATAACGGTTCATTTCCGTTTGAGATGTTTTCTGTTTAGAAGGCAGATGTTGGTAGTAACTTTTAGTAGCTCTCTGCTTTCTAGTAGCCTTTTGTTGGTTCCTTTCAGGCACTGCTCCCCACCTTGCTCAAAGTGAATTTTAATAATAAAAAAAATAACATTTACACCGATGATAATACCGCAGTGCTTGACTAGTTTTGGTGCGCGGAAGTTTGGGATAAACAATGTATGAGTTATAAACAAACTAATTATGCACTTGAATTTTGTCCTACTAACTTCGTATGGTCACCAGTACATCCTCGTCCAGTTGGACTTGGTTCATCAGGAAGATAAACTCGAGGAAACCAATAAAAAAATATAAAATTAGCGAAAAACGTTAAAATCCATATTCCAGCTACTAGAACCTGTAAGTATCAAAGTGAAATTATTAGAAGTATTACCGCATTTAAAGTAAAAATGATGATATTGGTTATTTGGCAGTATATGTACTATCTAATATGGAGATAATTAAGTATAATTTATTAAAACTACCTGGACAAAGTTATTTGAATGATTCTTTTGAAAAATACATATGTATGCATCTTCCCAACCAAGAAGTGGCAGATGGTTTTACTATCGTCCAATGCAGATACAACTCACTGCACTTTACCATAGCAATTTATTTCAGTTAAGAATGTTTTCCGCTTGGGGGTCAGTTCCAGTACTATATCTTGCGGTAGCTCTTTGCTATCAAGTGATAGTTGGTTCGTTTTAGGAACTGCTTCCAGCCTTGACCAGAGTGAGTTCAATGAAAAAGCCTCAATAAACAAAAACACTTTGTCAAAGAGCATAATTCTATGTAAAAGCACAGTTTTTTTCGTAGCTCCAGCTCGCATCATTATCTACATAAAACTATTCGAAAGCACTATCCAAGCATGAGTCAAAAGTAGGGCTCGGCAGTTCGATTCGAATCGATTCGAAGCACGATTTATTCGAATCAACCGTGAATCGTTCATAGGAACAAAAACTTGTTAAATGAACTAGGATTTTCATTTTTAACGACGAAATGCAATCGATCTTAGTCAAATTTGCTCTTAGTGTGAACTGAAAATATTCTACAAACTATGAATTTCTCCATTTTCAAGATACATCAGACTTAACACGTACCTTTGCTTTTAAAACAGTAAATTGATTCATTCGGTGAGGAAATTTTATTGCAGAAATACGAAGTATGGTGAATATTAAAACATGAAGTACCGTGACAGTACTTGTCCAAAAATCAAATGCAAATGTTGACTGAAATTCAAAACATACGTTAAAGATTTCTTCCTCGTAATATTTCGTTTTTGAAAGGAAAATAATGTTTGAACGATACCATGGATGGTTTTAGAACTGCCGTATTTGAGTGTCCAAATAGCCGACCAAAATCTACAATTGTCTTTGGCAGATACGTCACAACTTTCTACACTTATAGCTATACTATATTTGACATACTTCTGTATGTTCCGGTATGTTGGGTAAACCCAGAAACCGTTTAGAACGGACCTTTGTAGTAGCTGTATATCTGCTCACAGCTACTCGCAAAGTGCGTTGCTGAAGGAAACGCTCGATAGTGAAACGGTCAAGAATCGAACCATCGGCCTTTCGGACAATGCGATTGCGCTCAACCGACTGAGCCACCGAGCCGGGCGCATGTACTGATTAGCATTAGGCATGACAAAGCCGATTGCACGTGACGAAATCACCCACTAATGTCTTATACAATACAGGCAGGTCTTTGCTTTTTCGGCTTTTTTAAAAGTGAAATTGGGTTAATCTAAAGAAGTCTTCTTTTGGTCGGACAAAGTGCTACAGAAATAATAATAATTCTGTATTAAACTGTTTTGTCAAGTATGAACTGATGAAGCGGCAAGATCCATCTGTGGCTCATACTTGACGAAATGATATTTTTTGAATTAGGTTACAGAATTTACATATAAAAAATTACTTTGCAAAACACCGTAGGTAAGTAGTAGTTTCGATACCCAAACGTCGCTCGGTACGAAATAAATGGACTAATCAACGCTGATATTAAATCTGATACTGCTAGGCTACATATGATGACGTTGAAAGCAGATCTGAATGAAAAAAAGTAGGAAATTGAGTATATAATAGGAAAGGATATGTAGGACATATGAATGTATAACTTGGTGGCTCGTGATACAATATGTAATTATGTTTGTTTCATTAGGTGTTGTATGTATATTTAATCAGTGATCAGTAACCTGCTACATGTTTCAGTTGTTTCGGAGTACTTTGCTAAAGGGGAAACTTGCTGGCCAAGTATTAGATTATCTGCAGTCATTAGTGACACCCACCGCGCTGACGCGTAGACTAAGAACAAAAGATCATAGAATAACGTATTATTCGCTTCACCAGAGCTCATGAATCCCCTATGAAATAATACGATGAACAATTTGATCTTTTTACTTTATAAAACATGAGGGGTAGCATTTATTACCTATTGACGTCGTTGTAGAGTGGTTTTCATAAGTTCACAAATACATATTTGGACAGAGTAGATAGAACCTAATTTTTCCTCTCCCCTACCCCTCTCTGATATAAAATTGCATTACAAGTGTTACGTACCCATTAAGTTTAGGTGAACCTTTAACCACTAGAATTGTTACAACATTTGCAAATACCCCGAATACATAGAGAATAGTCACAGCGATCCAAAAGTAGATTGCCTCTGTCAGTGAAAAAAGTTCGAGGTTTGTAGTTGTTGCTTGCCTGTTGAATGCAAAAGTAAGCAACAAGAATCAAAGTTTTTCCCAGGTTTGAACAGAACTGTCCACAATTTGCGGAAACCACTTTAATTATATTATTTCACTGCGAATTATGTGAGTCGTTACCCAACGAAAAATTTTATTTTGTCAAGCGTGAGCCACAGATGGCCCGCTCCTTAGCGGGACGATCCATCAGTGGATCAAACCAAAAACATGTTCGGGCAAAAATTTTTTGTCTATCTATCAACAGCCGATTATTTTTTAGAGGTTTCTACAAGTCATTAGGGGGGCAGCTCTGTACGTGACGAAGCGTAAGTTGGATATGTTTTTTTCTGACACCTTGCAGATTAATGTTTCTTTCCATTAAATAAAATTTGCAAAGAAATTTGCCAAATGTCATAGAAACTTGGACCATTTTTAATCAAAAACTGTTAAAAATTATTTTTTTGTGCACTAAACTCTTTTCTTGTAATTTTCAAGAATGGTTGGAAGCATTGCCAAAAGGGTATACCTACTACAATCACTGATGTACGGAGAGCTCCTCCAAATAGTGGCTATGAATGCTATTCTTACAACATACAACACAATATTGTTATACGTGCATTGATGTTTCAGTTATAGCACTAATTACTCTTATATTTATGTTCATTTCTTGTCAATTCGTAAAATATATTGAGATCAAATAAAAAAAAATTCTTTTTTAGTCCTCCCTTCTTTTCTAAGTAATCTTTATCCATAAAGTTTTAACATAGAAATATTGTTTATCAATAATTTGCAACTGAGTAACAGCAAATAGGCTCTCCGATGTGCGAGAATATTTCAAATGGGAAGCAATTAGCGAACTCTCAAGAGAAGTGAGGGTTAAAAATTTTTTTACTGATCATAACATGCAATGAACAATATTAATTGCTTTAACTTATAACTCGTCAAAATATTTCAGAAAATTCGGTCAGTCCCCTCTCCGTCGTCGAATCCTGCTTCAACATTTCTTTCTCTCAGAAACCATTTAAGCATATCGGTAACTTACGTATTTTGGTTTTCCGCTATTGATAAGTCTGTAACGTTTGTTGTAGAATTCGTGATGAAAACAGAAATCCTGAAGGCCAGCGCAGTGATAGTGAAATTGCTCATGCTACTAAGGCGTTATGTTCATGATATCTTTAATGTGGCACAGTGTTGGAAATGAGTTAATTCACTTAGAGTCCGAAGTCAAGTCGAGTCGAAGATCGGACGATTTTTCTAGACCCTGATCTATCAAAATTTATATTTAGAGTCTCGGGCCGAGTCGAGTCAATGTACTTTGATCGCAGCTAAGTCGAATCATACAAGTCGCAATCATACAAGTCATACATTTATGAATCGCAAGTCGAGTCACGAGTCGTTTTCTAAATCTCTTCGAGTCATGTCATTGATAAAGGTAACTCGAGTTCGACTCGAATCGAGTCATTGACTCGAGTCTCTCCTACACTGATGTGGCATGGGGGTATAATATAGCATATTTCTAGCAAAAATGGAGTTGCACTTTGCGGTCATAGCACCAGGGCAACTGTCTCACAGCTTCGATTAACAAGAAAAGGCCTAAATATAATAATAATAATAATATGAACGTCCCTTCTGGAATTGACAAAACCCGATTCACCAAAAAATAAATAAATAGAGACAGCGCCGGAGTTGTGCGATAAATTTAAAAGAAAAATTTCTGTGAATTTAGGAGGCTTCGCGTCCCTCGCCATTGAGTGCAAACAACTAAATTTTAAGCAGAAAACATAACCAATAATATTAAACAGGTATAATAAAATGTAATGGTATCTTTCCTGAAACCCCTATGCACTACTTTTCATCGGCACTGAATGAATAATTTAATTTTTCCTAAACAAAATTTCACATTTTGGACGCACTTTCATGCTTTTTCGTTACTCCACACCTCAAAACTTCCTCGTATTGCTATTAAGTTATCATAACACTTGCTTATATCTGGCTTCCTCATCACGTGGTTCTGGAAACTGTGCATTTATAAATGGACAAGGTTTATTATTAAGTGTTTTTATTGACCAGAAATAAGATAAATAAATAAGTTGATATGTCAGATAGGTATCATTATTATTTCGTAAATTGAAGGTTGTACATAATTGAATATTTGTAGACGCGAATTTGACAACCAAATCTTTCACAAAATCCCTTAAAAGGTTTTTTACCCAAATATATTTTGCTGAGTATAAATCATTGACGGTTCTCGCCGCTGATGCGCGGTCCATATAAGGCCCATGTCTGGACAAAAATTAGGAAATTTTATTCTATATTAATTAGTAGTCAGCAACCCAACCCCTTAATAAATATCAACTGCGCAATTCATCTGTGATTTATGTGTGGCAAGATGTTTTTCTTGACCTGAGAGATTTCACTCCCAATATGCGCTCTATATGTGGTTCATAATTGGCAAACAAAACTTCTCATATGTTATTAAATGTTAAATGTTTTATAATTCTTTGCGTTAACATTGCGCATTGAACAACTTTTTAAATTTATTTGCATTATAGTCATGAAAAAGAAAAATTCTGAAGTTCGAAGGGTTCGACTAATATCGATTTTTGGAGCCGACACTGATATTCATAGTTCAGGCATTTCCCGCCGATGACCGTTATTCAAATAGCTAAATTTTCCTATTTCAAAACAATATTTGGAATAATTACTTGCAATATAATGACAGTATTGTAGCAGTCATATCGTTTTGTTTTACTACTATGTACTATCCTATCAATAAAGTAATTGAATAAAACGAAGCCAAGAAAATGATAGTTGCGTTGTAGAAACATACACCCCGTTTTCATAAAATACCTCTTCTTTTTTCTCTGGCCAATTTGGTTTATCTTTTTGAAGGAATTTTAATAATTACATAAAGGTAAACATTCGAGTGATGTACCGTTTTTCTTTATTCATTTGACATATAAAATCAGAATATACCATAATCAAATTATATAATATTTAGGTAGTTGATAATTACAATGACTCCGTACCCTTATTACGATAAAATTGCGTATCGATTGCTTTTCACTACCGAAATTAATATATATGAACATATAGTAATTAGGTTGCTAGCATGAAAAGTATTCACTCGACGTTAATGGATTGATATTAGGGTTTCAGTGAAAGATTTTATGTCGGTGACCTCTTCACTGATCATTAGACCTCCCATATAACTTCTGAAATCAAAAATATTAATCGAAAATTTTTAATTTGATTCTTGATAACATGGGTACACAATGGCAAAAAAAAAAAAAATAATAATAATAAAAGTGTGTTAAAGGAAGTACATGTATATTTGTTAAAAAGAGTATGTGAGTATGTTTTGAAGGGAGAAACCCGTAACTCTATACCTTGCATTATCATTTTATTATATTTCAACCAAGCCAATCCCTTGTAGGCATGGGCGTTAGAAAAGTTCTAAACGTAGCAAAGACGTGGTAGACGATGTTAACATCGTCCAGGACAGATTCCACACATTGCACTTTGCCGTGATGGTTCAGTTCGGTATGGGATATACAGTTGCTGGCATTACATCTTGTTGTAGCTCTCTACGCCATTTGATTGGCCGTTGATTTCCCCGTCAGTGAAAATTGTTTTAATTATTCGGAATTGACTCTATGGAAAGTCGATCGCATCTCTCAAATTTCACCAACGCAAATTTCACGGAAAATAAACACTATAAAACACTACACTACAAAACAAACATTGCAAACAGAGTTGATGCCATAGTAAAGAGCGTAATTAGGTAATTCTTCACCACTTTTCGTTTCATTTAAGTTGTCTTTACGAGTCACCACTCACAGGTCGCTATAAGGGACTTGTAGGGCTGATTAATTAAAATTGTAATGACAGCTGTATCGATATCTACAACAAAAGAATCAGCGCGAGTCATTGATAGTTCCAGCCGATCATCTGGTATATTTCGCACCTTGGAAATTCAATCCAGTTGCACTCAAGCAACTGGTTTAAAAAATCGCACTTATTAAACTGTGATTTTAGATTGATATACTGATATATAAAGGATTGAATACTTCCTTAAATCATCAGTTATAAATATTCAACTATAATAAAAAGCAGTTGAAGTCTATTACCAAGGCAAAAGAATTAAAAAATAAGTCAAAAGTAATGGTAAGATAATTTTTAAGATATTGTAACCCCAGTTTCAGCTAAAAAGTAGATCGAGCTACAACAATAAAAGTATTTTAAAGTTTTTTTGTCCTTTTCCATATAAATATATATATATATATATATATATATTGACTTTTGCGAGATTGAAGACTGACTCAATCGGGAATATTTTGTCAAAACAACTTTTGACGTTCTGACGTTCGCCACAGATGGAACTCGTCGATGAAACGAGGTTCATCCGTGGCTCATGTCTGACAAAAAAATCGATTTTGAAGTGAGCGCAAAGACCGAGTAGTCGGTCGTCGCAGTTTTATTATCTAGTGTTCGAGTCCCGGTAATTCCAGCTCGTTATTCTAATGCTAACCACTCTACGCATGGTGGTATAATTTGAGTAGGCTCTGCTTGACTGGAAAGTTCATATCTTTCCAAAAATATTCATAATATAAGTGATTGATTTTTATTGCCTTGCTCAGAATAGACCAACTTGGAAACAAAAATACTAAAGTTATCCGTGTTATACTGAACGGTTGGCATGCAAGAAGTTGGCATTCAAGAAATTTTCCCCGTGACTTTGTTTTATATTAATCAATGTTTATTTATATAATTTCATTTGTATACTTTATGTTTTCAGGAATTCACAGAACAACAAATCGAAAGTGAGATTTTGTTTTTATATTTATATAACTGTTATCAATCTTTTTCTTCAGCTGTTGCTGCTTGTCCGGCTATCTATTTCAAGCATGAACCACCGATGAACAGCGCTTCTGTAGCGCGATCCTTCATTGACTGATGAAGCAGAATATTTCTAATTTTGAAACCCGCTAAATAATTTGATTTGACTCAAGCTATCGGCATTTAACGGAATAATGGATTGTTTCCAAACGTAATCATTTAACGATATAAAATTCGATTCAAATTAAATTCAATTCATACTATATTCCATCCCTTTTTTACAGATGTCAGAGAAGCTTTCGAACTTTTCTCCGATTCAGACGGAAAATCAATCTTTTATCATCAAGTTGGTGACGTTATAAGAGCACTCGGAGAATGTCCGACAAATGAAGACGTTAAGAAATATATGGGAAATCCAAGTGATGAAGGTAAAGTTGGGTTTAAAAATAAAATTATTAAATTTTGTCAAAGTTGTAGTAACTAATCCTCCCGTTTGAGAGCCACAGATGAATCTCACCAATTATCATTTGGAAAATTTAATTTACAAAGCATGCGACAGAGATGGAACGTGTCGTCCAGAAGAGATAATGCTTGGCCCATACTTACATAGCAAGTCTGGACCGAAATTGTGGGATTAGGATGGATCCTAGTTGTAGGTCATCATGCTGGTTCTTAGAATGAAGATCAGGGCTTCGAGTCTTTGTGAGTCTGGCTCGTTATTCCATTTCCATCACTCCTGCAAGGAAATACTTGAGTACAGGAAAACTCATATCTTACCAACAACGATAACCCTACTCACTAATAATTGACAGCTGAAACAGAGCCTTCCTTCCTGTTGTATATGCTTTACTGTTAATTATCATTAGTAAATCGCATGGTCTTCTCTTTACTGATAAATTTTTCCAAATTTAATTTGTAGAACTCAAGACAAAGAAAATGACAGTCGAAGAATTTTTGCCAGTTCTCTCACAAATTCAAAAATTGGCAAAACAAGGAAGTTATGAAGATTTTGTCGAAGGATTGAGAGTTTTTGATAAAGATGGAAATGGAACATTGAGAGGAGCTGAGATCCGACATATTTTGACAACTTTAGGTAAATCTATTATTACTTAAGTATTTTAAAGTATTTTTAAAACGTAATTATCGAATCAACTTAAAACAGCAGTTATACTGGACAAGTTGATTCGATAATTAAGGATGAGTCGAAACACAAATTAATTGAATGAATAAAATTACTGCTTGACAAACGTATTATAAAGTTAAGTCAGTAATTGAGGTTTATTTTTCTCGATGTGAAATTTGACACCATGAAATCGAACTTTAAAAGTATTTTACAAATGTAATTCAAATTGTTGCCATTGGGTTTGGTTTTAGATAAGCAATAATATCCGGCACTAATTTTTGATTAAATCTCATATGTTTCGTTTGTGCATTTTATAGTGACATCGTAATCGAAAACTTACATTAAAATTGTCATCTGTTCGGTTGAGTACGTAAAAAAAAGCGGAATTCTGTAGTTTATATGCGTACTATTCAAAATCGTTCTGGTGCTGGTTCATTATGAAATACTTCACAATTTTTGTACCAGTGTTTTTTTTTTTTCAATGGAATGATCATAGCGAAAAAACACGTTTTACAACTATTGTGACAATAAGTTTGCTCTGTTGTATAAATGTTATGCTTGAATGAATGACTTTATCATTATTAATGATGAAATGTTATTGGAATGGTATATTGTTTACTTATAGGCGAACGTATGTCAACTAGTGAAGTATCCACAATGATGCAAGGTCAAGAAGACGCCAGTGGCATCCTCAACTATTCAGGTAAATATTGTCCATTCTTGCTATTCCTCATAAAACGGATTATTAGAAAAAAAATCCGAAAACTTCTACTTCTCGGTTTTCATCAAAAAATCCTACACCTGATCGGTCAAATAGTTGGGTTTAATACCTTGATTGTTTATGAAAACTCATAACTAATCAAGACAGCATTCCACGAGTCAAGTGGTGAACATGGTTTACATTTGCGCTAAACAACAGCCCATTAGTTTGCAAGAAAAGATAGAAAATCATCGGAAACATACAAAGGCAGTTTAATGACTTCATGACTTTCCATATATTTACATATTGTTCTTTTGTTTCAGATTTCAGCAAGTTCTTACTAGAGAAGCAAATTTAAAAATAGCTCTTCCTTCATGAATATATATCAAAATACAAATAATAAGATCAAAACCTGACAAATAAGAAAGAAGACAACTTTTATACAGTTTTATACCTACACAAAATACCATTAATAATGTCTGATTGATAATTTAAATTCTAAATAGTGCTTGAATTTTTTTTACTACAATTCTGTTTCTGAGTCAAAATGGCATCACTCTTTTTGTGATTTCTTAACGGGGTGATATTTTTATATTAATATTAAAGGTCAAATTGAAGTATTTCAACAAATTTTTACATCTAATAATTAATATTTAATTAATATTTAATAATTAATATTTAATAATTAATATTTAATTAATTTGTTTTGTAAAAATACGAAATATATATCAAATATTTTATATTCATTTTGTTATATGCTGTATATTTTTCCACGTATTTGGGAGCGAGGGCGTAGCACTAGGACGATGTGACAAATAGTTTTAATGGATTAACGAAATATTTGTTTAAAAGTAGCTCATATTCATCAAAGCAAAGTTCACATTACGCAATGTGCCAAATATTTTCCTTTTTATTATTTAAATTGATCTTCGACCAAACGAATGGGTGTTGCTATTCTAGTTGCCAACATCGTGTCAAACAGCGAAGCGATTCAAAACAGCAACAAACTTTGCCAGATGTTTTTAGTCAACTATGCTTTATTAACCCGAAATCCACCAAAGGGAGCTGGTCCATTAGCGTGGAGCGAAAAACATCGAAATTTTTTATTTTTTCTGCCGGATGCGGAAAAGTTGCAATTTCAACAGCACATCATGCACCTGAAATAGTATGATCATCAGTAGTTTCAGACCGACACCGAAGTCTTTTTTTTGATAATTGAAAATTTTTAACTGTTTTCCTATAATTTAACCTTATAAAACAGGATGCTAGCTAAAATGGTGTCGCATTTGATAATTATTGAACTTGAATAGCATTTGAAGTCAGCCACACATCAACTTTTAACATCGTAATCGTTTGTATACAGTACTGGTTACAGTACTGGTCTGGGTGTGGCTACACGAGACTAGAGAGTACTACATTAACACAAAATGCGACATTACTTGTCTTCCACGGTAAGTTTCCTTGGCGGTATTGAGAAACATTCATAATTGACTTTTTTGGCCATAATTGGCCTAAATCTCATCAACATGATGTTTTTTTAACTTTAGAAATATACAATTACTGTAAATGACCAGTAAATTTACTGTACTTTTGTTACAGTGTAGTTTTCTCTCGCGCGCGCTTTCTTACATTCCTAGATTGCGCCTATTTGTTTATATTTCACAATGCAATGTCACAAACAGTTTTATGCAAGAAGCTTTTTTTAGGAATCTCTAAACTTTGGAATTTCTTGCCTTCTTGCTGCTTTCCTGATCGTGTTGATCTACAAGGCTTTAAAACTCGCGTTAATAGACATCTATCAGGAGTGGGGGTTCTTTAGTTCCTATTCCTGTATTTTATGTAGCTTATTGCACTTTGGTGGCTTCAGGAGAATTTCCAAGTTTGATTCGTCTCCTGCGATATGCTGATAAGATTAATTAAAATTGAACTGGGTCGGCGGTTACTTTGGTCCATATGCTTGCTTCCGATCGAGCAAGCGAATTTCATGTTGTTGCAAAAGAGACAAATTTTAGTTGAGGTCAGTTTTACTTGTTTCTGATGTATCAAGCTGCAAAGATCTACAAATTGCTTGACGGAGCTGACCAACATGGATGACACGATCAAGCAGAATGTTGTGGTTATATATTTACATCTGATATTTCATGTTATCATCCAGATAACATTTTTGGGAGAAATGTTAATTATTTAAAAAAAAATGTCGACTAGCATAAGAATAATAATTGCGACAGGCGAGCAGTAGACTTCATTGGTGGCACAGACCTCATTGGTGCGTGAATTCCGTATTCCTAAACGCAATGTTAATGCTGAAGATTACTTTGAAATCTATATACATTTTTGGAGCGAATACTGTTTATAAATTTAAATGAACAGAAATCGAAAAATTCGATTATTCTCTAATGTTTATTCAAATAGGATATGCTAATCAAACTATTTGCAGGGGAACTTATAAAACATACCAAAATTTTCAGGATTATTAACAATCATACCACAACTGGCAGGCAATAAAAATTCATCAATATAGCCCCAAAAATACGCATGGTTTGCCAAAAAAACAAAATTCTTAAAAATTCAAAATCGCTCTGTTTGTCGTAATACATTTGTGATAGTGCATATGCTCGCGATTTGAAATAGGCGGAACTTTTCAATTGCAAATCTTTAAATCAAAAATGCGTATCTTCAGATCAAAAAGCTTTAATATAGAACTAGTTTGTCTTCAATGTACCTGTGTGGAGCGGAAAAAAATACTTCAGGGAACCTCGACTCCTAAGGATTGAATTCGAAAAATACTGTAAATTTTTAGATATTATCCAAATAAGATATGCTAGACTATTTGCAAGGTATCTTCTAAAACCTAACAAAATTTTCAGAAATTTCTACAATCAAACCACAATTGGCAGGCAATAAAAATCTATAAATATAGCTCAAAAAATTTATCTAGCTCGTCGAAAAACAAATTTCTGAAAAGATTTACAATCCTTCTTATTATCGTAATAAGTTTGAGAATTTTATTTATTTCATACAAATAGAATATGGTAATCAGACTAATTGCGAGGATATTTCTAAAACCTACTGAAATTTTCAAGATTTTCAACATTCATGCCACAATTGGAAGGCAACAAAAGTCTGTAAATATAGCTCAAAAAAATTTACCAGACCTGTCAAGAAAAAAAAATTTCAGAACAAATTTACAATCTTTCTATTTGTCGTAATACATTTGAAATATTTCATTTGTTTGTGATTCGAAATAGACAATACTTCTCAATTGCATAACTTTGAATCAAAATTGCATATCTTCAAATGAAAAAGCTTCAGTATTAATCTAGTTTGTCTTCAATGAACGTGTATGAAGCAGAACAAAATCGATACTTCAGGGAACAGTTTATCGTTTGGGATGTTTTCCTTTTACAGTGCAATTGCTGGTACTACATCTTTTAGTAGCTATTGGATATTAAGTGGCCGTTAGTTGTTACCCTTTAGGAAGTACTTCCGGCCTTGCTCAGAGCGAATTCCCATAAAATGAAAAACAATTGATGTGAGTTTTAAACACTATGAGATCTTCAGCAAAATATCCTTCTATCACACCCGAGACTCCCTTGTAGAAGTAGTAAAAATGTCACTATATGTACATGATGGTCATGATGATTAGGATAATGTTCGTAATCATAAAATATTGTCCAGATATCTTTTGTTGGGTGTGAAACACTGATGGATTGCGCCGCCGAGGTCTATCTGTAGCTTATTCTTAACAAAATACTCGCCAGCACCGCCGTTTCAAAATTTACTTCAGTGAAATAATACGTGGGGTCTGGTTTGGGATACAGTCTGACAGGCACTCTCAAACGTGCCCACGGCACTACGATCTACTACAGCGGTCCGGTTATGTATTTTCGTTTAGGCAGCAATATCTGATTTTGCAATTTATGAGGTTCTGTGCTGTAATGGCCGTTATATAGTAACAAAAATTCGATGGAAACAAAAGCACTATGATCGCAAATTTGATTGGTCATCAACAGGATGGTTTTATATTTTTGAAACATATAAGTTCGGAATAGTACAGTAGATTTATTGTACCTTTCCCTATGTACTGGCGACGTTACCGTGGAAAACATGTTCGCCTCAATATTTTTGAGGAGTGATTTAACAAAAAATTTATCAAAATTAGTAAAATCATAGCGCGATTAAGTGCGTGCAAAGCAAAGATAACGTGTATTTTGAACGAAAGGCCAAGAATTTGTCTGATAGGGCCGATTCCATGGTTCATCCTTAGGGGGCGATCATTAGCATTAGCAACATGAGGCAAACCTCTCATATGAAGTCGTAATCATAACATGAAAAAGAAACAATGTTCAAAATCACATCAATTAACAATGTCGAAAGCCTTCTCTGTTCTACAACTCGCAAAGTGCTCCAGTTCTGTAATACGATGGCGGGAAGTTGACCATTCCTTGATTTCTATTTTTCAAATTTGATCTCACAACTATGCTCAACTTGTCTCTTGATTCATCTGGTTCCGGAAAATCAGGATACCATGGTAGGGTTGGAGCAATAGTGCCGTTGGATAGATGGACATTCTGTGAATTGAAATATTATTTTGCAGCGTTTGACTTAAGAAGACCTTTTCCGATATTTTTTAAATAAATATAATTTACCGATTATCCAAATATTTTTTTTAAAAATCCCAACTTTGCAAAGAAAATTGTAATATACTAAATTTTGCGGAGTAAGATTTGTTATAAATCAGGATTTTGCTACAAACTGAAAAAAAGGAATTATAGGCACTTTCAAATTTGAAACAAAATTTTATAAACTAAACAATTTTGAATATAGTTTAAAGTAAATTTTCTTAGCATCTCTAATACCAGAACGGGTTGACATGGCACGAAAACTTTAATCAGAGGCTAAAATTATGCGCGGTCGGCAAGTGATGTTTACCTAAAATGTGAAATCATCCTTTGGAATTTGCATCAATTCTATCTAATATGCTCTTGAGAAGATCTCTCCCTTTTTTTCCCAAACTCTGAAAGTCAAAACGTGTTTTTGGTTGACCCCTCAGTCTCAACACTCTTAGTAATGATTGAATGATTTATAAAAATCTATATATGGTACAAACGTCCAATGTATAAAACAAACCTGTTGATCCCATGTCATTGCGAGCCAAACAGATGCAAAATTTGATCCGAGTATTTTATTACGAAGATATGACACAATAAATTGATAATGTTCTATTGAGTATATATTTGCAAGTTTCCATCCGATATTTCGACACATTTGCTTTGCACTAGTCAGATTAACATCTTCTCTGAGATGCAAACTTTCAGAAAGTTTGAAGAGTTTACGTCGGTAACGTACATCACTATCTAAAAAAATGAAAAGTAATTTCGATTAATATTTTTCCAGGATTTCAAATATCATACAAACCTTTTTAGTAAAGCAGAGTCTATGCTATCGTAATCCAAATAATATCTTCTAAGGCATGGGCCACGGATGGACCGCCTCCATCCATCAGTGTTTCATCCTTAACAAAAGATGCATTTACAAAGTTTTTTTCCGTTATCGATAGCACATCTTGCATCATCCTGACGAATACCTCGGAATACCTTCCAAACACACGGAGTAGCTCAGAGTGCTCTAGTGATTGTTGGCATATTCCCGAAGAGTACTTTATTAGTACTCTAGTAGTACTCTAGTATAAAGCTTTACCTAGAGCAACATTTAAAGAAAAAGTATCAGTCACTTATAGATCGTCGTTTGGTATGTACTTTTCCGAGTAGTGAGATATTCTAGAATTCTGATTAACTCTCATTCAGTTTTTCATCATTCTTGAATTGATTTATTTTACAGTGAAAATATTTGAAATTCCAACTTTTACCTTATAAGTATTAAAAAAATAGTGATTTTGCTGCGTAATGGACAAAATGAGATTTAATGCAATTCTGTTCGTCTAATATGTTGAAAAATAAAGAGATTTAAAAAACGTTTGAACTAAACGTTGACAACTAAAATTTCAAACACGCGGACCCAGTTTCAATAGCTCAAAGTTCCGCGGTGCGGTTTCTGAAAGGTTTCTATTTCTTACCTAGTCTTGTGCTTACTGATGAATAACCATCAAGGAGCGTTTAGCATGTAGCAATTAGCGTGATTAAAGAGGGAACATGGTGCCATGCCTCCATCGCCCATCAAAAAATCTCAAAAAAGCCTTTCGAGAGATTTAAAACGTTCAAAAGTAAAAAAGCAATTACTAATCGAGGTTCTGAAATCTCTTTTAATGAAAAATACAAAACAAATATTACATATATGTTTAACAAAAAGTAAAAGACATATTACCCCTTCGGTGAGTTCTGAATGGTCCATGGATCGTTGCAGCATTGCATGTCGTGATCATTTTGTCAATTTGTCCATTCAATATATTGAGCCTTCTCTCCATAACGACGACAACTATAAAAGAACGAGTTTAATTTATGACCTAACATAGGACTTCATTGGAACGAATAGGCAACGTCACATGGTGAACTAACAAAGGAGCCAACGAAGAACCTTTACGAAAGAATAAATCTAGGTGACATAATTTTCTTTCGATGTGCGTGTTGTGCACATCCTTTTCTTGGCACGGACAAAAGGCTTCAAAACCCTTAAGGCTGGTATTTCATAGCGGTATTGATGATTTTGAACTTTTTTTATACAGAATGGTTACTACCAGATATTTAAAATGAAACATTTAAAACTTCTAGCCACATATAAACTATAGAATATTGTCCATTCACTAAATTTATTTTCGTCCGATGTAACCCATTTTATCGGGTGTCTTGGTAACCTAATAGCTGACATATTCTGCCAGCCTGGAAAAATATTCCTCATGATATTTGAAGGGTTGGCGTATATAAAACCTCATTGTCAATTCCACGCAAACAAAAAAAAACCCTAACAGTGATGACCCATCACGAGTCAAAGATTGAAATAAAATATAAAAAAACTGCTGTAATCAAAGCAGTTAGGTTACCGTTTTTTCTTTCACATCAAGTTTGCTTGGCGATATTAAAATCAAACTATGATATCGAATTTTTCAGCCTATTATGGGCAGGTAATTCTTGAAAATCGCTAATCTCATCATGCGCCACAGATGGACCTCGTCCCATCGACGCTATGCATCAATAGCACATACTTGACGACAAAACATGTTCTAGCAAAATTTTTTCGATTACATAGAAACTGCAAATGAAAAGGTAAAATTTCTGCACCTTTACCACAGTGTGGTTTGGACGTATTGAATCATTTGAAATAATTCTCTGATTTGGTTTAGTGACAATAACACTTACTTGTTTCTATGGATTTTATAACCAATTTGTAAATATGAATATCAACGCCATCAATCTTTTCTACACGTAAAGTATATGCGTCTTTGATACATTGCTGTTTTGCAGCAGCGATGAAATCATTCAATATTTGACAATTGAGTCCAACATTTACAACTTTATGTGACGAGGATACTGCAAAAATAATGAAAAACACGAACAGAATCTTCGGAAAAGGATCCATTATACTTAATTCGGAACAAATATCGTAAAATATCGTAATGCTTGAAAACTTACTGAAACGCCTCTTATATAGCAAGGTTTCTGCAAGATTTAACCAAGATTCAACCAGTCTTTTTTCTATATTTTAATGGTTTTTATTCTAAGACAGAAGGGATCGATGAGAAAGAAATATATATTTTGCTTCATTTTGGCTAAAAAAGCAAAAAACATGTTAAATCAGTATTTGCTTAAATATGCATCATCACCGTTTGTAAAAAAGATTGCATGAAAATGCCGTTTTATGGCAGTAATTTTTCTGGGTTGTCTTAAAATAAAACTAAACTATGGAATAGATATTTTAGCCGAGCCCATATTAGACAGACATATCATCAACACAGCGGTATTGGAACTACTGAAAATAAACGTGAATTTAATGTATCTTTGCCAAACGCAGAGTGAAAATTATTTCGCTCAAGTTGTTTGTGAAATTAAAAATTAAGAATTATTATTGACGTAAAGATTCGTAAAGCATTTATCTTGGGATTAAGTTTCGGGGTGATAGGTTTAATTTAGGGGATGTGGTAGATTGGGAATCAGTTTTCGTTGTATTGAAGAGCCAAGCGAAGCCTGTCGAAACAATCCATTCACTGTATGTAAATTTACTGGTCTTTTTAAGCAATTGCCTATTTTCAAAGTTAAAAAACGCCATGTAGATGAGATTTCGGCCAAATATGGTATTATTTCAATATAACCAAGTAAAATTACTGTCAAAAAGCAGTGATTTAACTGCATTTTTTAAGTGTTTTCTCAGAAGGTTTAACTGTTGTCTACTCCATTACAATCTACTACAACTAGTTTATACAGGGAGAGCAAACATTAGTATTAAAGCTTGGCAATATATAGGGTTCTCAAAAACAACACACCAATTTTTTATCCCAAAACTTTTCATTTATTGCTATTTGTCTGTTTTTATGAATCATCATCTTCTCCATCTTTCAAATTGAGGATAAAAGTTCAATTTTACAAAAAGATTTCCGATAATTTATTTTCTTCAGATAATTGTGTTGTTGGACCTGGCTCCCAGTTTGGTTTTTAGATTTTAATATATTTTAGCTTTTAATACGTTAAAAGCAAAGAACATCAAGAAGGAATAAACGAGCAACCATTGATACGTAATAATTATTCGTTGTATGTATTTTTCAATCTTTTTATTTTAATTGTTGTGTTATAGCGAATTGGAAAAAATATCTTAAAAAACTGACTATTGCAGTGGATGGGGCTCCCTATCCCTGCATTTCATGCAGCTCTTTTCACTTTAGTGGCTTCAGGAAACTTTTCAAATATGATTCAACTCTTACAACTTTGCTCTGAACGAACTTTAATAAAAAAAGACCTCTCTGGGATGAGCGCAGTTGCTGGTATTTCATTTTTACTGGGTATTGCCTCTGGCCCTGCTTTGAGAGCAAATTTTAATAGCAAAGATGGCAAAAGAGAAATAATAATAATATTCAACTCCAATTATCATTTGTTGATGAGAAGTGTTGATTTAGGCTCAGTTCATCAACAGCTCATACTCGTCATTACGGCGAAATAAATTTGATAGGGAAGCACTGAACAGCGTATACATGGGTGATAGTAAAACCGTGCGAAAAGTGGTAGATCTCCCACAATAGGCGTTCGTTTGTAGTATTCGTATATTTTTGAAAACTCGATCTATTTTCCAATCCAGCAATTTTTCCTTATTGGCCGATAAGGTGTGCATAAGACAGGTATATACAAAAAGATATTTGAAAAACCTCAATACATTTATTACCTCCTTATTTCTTCCTTTTTTGTGTTGGTCTACATTTTTTGAGATTTTTTACTTTTTATTTCTGCACTCATGTAGTTCTTTGAACAATAGTGGTTTCCTGAGACTTTCATCTGTTACGTGTTTTGTGCAGCTTGATTTTTATAATAAAAAACACTGTAGAACGGCGATTTGATTGTAATTGTTTTACATTTCTATACAGCTCTTTAAACATAAAACCTCCAAATGCATATTTAGAACGTAAAAACGAGTGAAATTTGTTAAATAAATAATTAGCGTGTAGACATAAAATTTGAAATTTCCTTCATTTCAAAGCACTCGAAATTCTGCAATTTTTTGCGGCAGGAGAGAAACCTCGTTACCACGCCCATGTGCCTTCCAAAAACACTAATGATAAGTTTATTATCGTATTAGATTTTATTTTGTCCACAAATAATGATAAATTGTTGTTTTGAACGAATTTTAATATTTTATTTTTGAAACAAAAGTATCTTTTTATCGAGCATGGGCCAGTGATAGACCGCACTTTTACAGTGTGATCTATCACTGACCCATGCTTGATAAAATATTGCTTCAAAAGGTTTTTGTGTAAAACAATAATTGAAAGAAATTTCTCCTAATGGAATTTGAGTAGGTCATGTTGACTGTTTTTCTCTCTTCATGTCTACCATTATTAACGGTTATCAGCCAATACAGGAAGTGCAAAAAAATGGATATGAACTTTGACACTATGGTTTTTGAAAACAACATATATATTTTCTATTTGCAAATTTGATATTTATTATTATCCGTTTGGGTTTATGAATCATCATCGCTTCATCTATCAAATTGAGGCTGAAAGTTCATATTTTTCCATTGATTTTTTCTTTGTTATACGTGGGAATATGTTCAGTTGAATGTTTGTTTTGAAGCAAGGTTGGGAAAGTACGAAGAAGCAAACTATCTGCCTTTGATATACAACGCATTACTTTATTTGTTGTTCATAAGATCTCACCAACTGTTTATTACTTTTGTTATTTATTATTTTATTACTTTTTGCATTGAAATTTGCTCTACATGTAAGGCCGGGAACAGCGTTAGTGTAATTCTAAACCGCGTCTACACGGTACTATATCAAGTTCCAATCTAATCAGTTTGAAATAGTACATCTTGATTATTCATCTTTTGTTGAGCATGGGCCATCGATGAGTACGCAGCCGAGCCGTGTTCAATGAAAATCTGTTCAATAATCGTATTTTCCGTTTTTGATTAAAAAAATAAGCTCTGTAACAATAGCACGACCAATTAAACTATAGCTATACAGACCTACCATACTTTCCTATAATGGCAAGCATGATCTATGCACAAACCTAGTTTCAAGTGCATATTCATTCAAAGGTAATCAACGCTATACACCTAACAAGACTTCACAGGTGTTAGGTAGAAATACTTTTGAACATATGCTTGGATAAATATACCGTTGCAACTCTAACGTATATCGGTTATTAAAAGGATTCACGTCATTCAATTACGATATTGTAAATTTGTTTTCGTCCTGTCTACTGCTATTACTTCTGTCTACAATGCTTGGCGCGACAAGAACCGAAATAAATAATATATAACCAGTCAGAACATGTTTTGTTAAGCATGGGTCACTGATGGAGCCCGCCGCTAAGACGTGGTCCATCTGTGGCGCATGCTTGACAAAATAATATTTTTTTAGAGTAATGGAAACCATTATGGTTAGGATTTCACGTTGTATGGACATGACTAGTTGGTAACTAAATAGAGGAGATCTGTTGTGCATGTTCCTTTTTTCTTCTTCAAGAAAGAAAATCATGAAAAAGGAAAACAGTCCTAAATACATTTTTATTATATAACCATAAATAGCAATAAAAGTAATTCTTAGTTCTGGTGATATCTTGATTTATTCGTTGTTGGAGAACATGAGAATTTCTGAAAAAAAGCGAAAATGTTTAAATCAAACTTAGTAACTATGAAATCCGCTAAATTACAAAAAAAACTTTTATCTTCATAAACTTTCGTTAATATAATTCCAAAATTATACTTCCAAATATAGGATTGATATTTTACGTAAAAAACATGCATTATCATTTTTTTTCATATTTCCACTGGATTCACTGTTCACTGTGGATTCACTGCGTTTATTTGAAGTATCGACACTGTGAGAAAACGCAGGAAAATCGCCGTTCTTTGTCAGTCATTTACTGATGTTGGAATAAAACTACAACAACAACGTTTTTCATGGGTTTTCAAATTATTGGTGGCCTATGGCCTGCCTGAACCTGTCGGGGAGCTTATATCCAACAACCTTTAGGCACGGACCTTTGTAGGGACATCGTATCTGTTCAGTGTTACAACTACCAAGAAAGTGACTTGTTGAAGGGCAGGCTTGGTGGGTGAAATGTTCAAGCATCGAACCATCGGTCTTCGGGACGATACGATTGCGCTTAACCGACTTAGCCACCGAGCTGGGCTGCAAATTAGCGTTTCGCAAATAATGGGTCGTTGATAGAACGCACCGCCTGGGTGCGATACATCAACAGCTCATATTCGCGATATCGCTCATAAACGGAGTGATTTGAAACTTTGGAAATGCTCAATTACATCAAATGAACAGTAGAATTATTATATTTTTGTAGTAGTGTACTTTAGAAACCAGCTTAATGACATGGAGAAAATAATCCGTTTTTACTATTATTATACCAACCATTCATAGGAAATCCTTCATTGGCTTCAAGTGGTAATTTGGTGTTTTCGGTGGATCCCCATAGTCGATGACGTGGTGACGACGTAAATCGGGTATATCTCCACTGTCTTGTGAATTTTCTCAAATATGGCCGTATAGATTTTCTGGCAGTTGTACGACCTTTTTTCTTTACCCACCTATTTATAAACAACCAGATTTTAGTTTCAGTGGATAAGAATTTAACTGCAAGATTTCAAATTTTTATATAATTTCAAAAGCTCCATTGTGGATTGGATATACTGTTGGCAATAAATGACATAAAAATGGACACGAACTAAAAAAAAAAACAAAGTGTTAACAAAAGGCAAAAATATTTTATTAATAAAGAGTATAATAAGATATTCTACCTAAGAAAAAGCCTCTTTATTTTTTTGTGAAATGATAGTTGTTAACAATATTGTAAGAATATTGAAAGAACTTCACTAAGGGCAACACTTTAGAGTCTAGAGCAAGACTGTAATCAGTTTCTCAAGACCGACGCTTAGAAATATGTTATGTCAATAACAAAGTCCGTTGTCAAAAGAATAAAACGTAAAATTGAACAAGGCATTTAATGAACATTGCTTTATTTTCCATTTTAATTTATTGCATATTTAACCAAAAACACTTTTATCGTTGTGTGTTGCGTTTCTCTGCACTCTTACCATTTCTTGGTTATAAGGTAGTTATTCCATACATTCATATCTGTAATTTTTATTTTGTCACAATTAGGTAACCTATAGTCAGAAATATTTTGCCTGTACATGTTTCGTTGAGCATATATTCACTGATGGATCGTGCAGGGAAGACACGGTCCATTTACGGGATAGGCTCCACAAAATAAAATTTCTGACTGTGAGGAACTCACCATGAAGATCCATCTTTAAAAAATAGTCCGACGACTAAGACAATAAGAGTAGAAAAACAAACGTTTTCATTCTGTTAATTCAGCTGAAAAATATTATGTAATATAGATAGGTCGTGAATAAGGCAAGGCTAAAATCCAAGATTTTACTTTCTTTAATCTTATATTTGACATTAACTTGCATAAACATGACGATCCTTTGTCAAACATAAACCATATAAAACGTGAAATGAATAACGATTACTCAGTTGATTTTCTCGTCATGGACCCTTAATTTCAACCAGCAAGAATAACAATTGAATGTAATAAAAAGAAATAAAGTCAAATGTTGAGTTTTCAAGAAGTTGGAGATAGTTTTACTCACGCCCTGGGCAAATACAACTCACCGCACTTTATTATAACGATTCATTCTTCCTTGAGATGTTTTCACTTATAATGCAGTTTCTAGTATAACATTTTGTAGTAGCTATTTAGCCATTAAGTGACCATTTGTTTGACCATTAGGTGATCGTGTTTCTGTCATGCGCTACTGCTTTCAGTACTGCTTAGAGTAACTTTCAACTGAACCAAGCTTAAAAAATTATTCACGTTTCATTAAATATTGGCCACGATTTGTGACTCACTCTCAAAAGAATAAGATTTGTGCTCGGAATCAATTGCCAGACAAAATAAACATACATACACGGAGACACAAAATATATATTTATTTTTCAATGAGAATATTGACCAGCCGTGATTTATAAATAAGTATCCTGTTTCTATTTTGGTATATCTCAAAAGACCATATGTAAACAGATGGGCAACCAAATCTGAACGCAGAATGTCAAAACACGTTTTGACAAACATGTGCCACTGTTGGATTGCGCCGCCAAGGCGCGATCCAACTGTGGTACATGCTTGGGATAATTAGATTATTGATTAAGATTTCTACATGTGCAAATGTGTATATTTGGCCTTCCGCCTGTCGCATTTTTAGCACTCAAACTACAATTTGTACAGATTTTTATATTGTATATATTTATATATCTTCTGGTCCAGCGTCATCAGTCAATTATTACATCAAAGTGAGGATAATATATTGAGTAATGAAAAATTGATTGAGTATATTCGTTATATAAAGAAAAATGTTTTGAAAAACGTTGGTAGCTTCCAATTTTCCAACATACAAAAATTGAAGTTCGTCATTTTTTAATCAAATCTTCCAAGTTGTCTTTCATGCTTTGGCTATTTTCCAATCGAACATTTAATTTTGTCGAACATGAGCAGTATATGGACCCGTGCATAAGCGGCACGATCAATCAGTGACTCATACTAAACAAAACTTGTTCCGTAAAAATACTCATGACTTGGTTACCTTATGGGCTAAGTAAGGACCGATTTAGTGATGTAAATATGTTTGGTTGTTTTAACCGACATGTGACAGTATTTACTGGTTTGAAATCTAAATCTGAACTTGTCAGTATAAAGAATAAACAATATTCAATACATGGATTATTCAAATATAACACACCATGAAATTAGTGACGGATGATATCAAAATACGAATGTCTAAATGTGAATTGTTTACCGTGATCAAGTCACTATCGAGGTACATCTGCGGCTCATGTTTAACTAAAATACAATATGATCATTGTTTGGTTTATCTAAATCAGAATATATATTTGTCCTTAAGTTGTGCTCAATAGTGGATCATGAACCTATTTCAGTTGTTTGTTGAAAAGATCTCATTGTTCATTCAAGTGCAAAATTAAAAATATGAACGTACATTTGATACGAAAAAAGAAAAAATCATTAATGTATTTTCTATGGTCCATGAAAATTGCCACTTATTCACTGATAAGTCTATAATTTTTTTTGTTTTTCGTCCGAGTCTAGATTTGGTTTTTAATACTCACATCTCTGTATGTTGGTGGGGACTACACACACTGTAACAAAAATTCAACAAAATCACTGGTCTTTGACAATCTTGGCGGTATTGAAAACATTAGGAAAGGACTTTTTTGGTCAAATATGATGTGTCGATGCAACGCACCACGAAGATGCGGTCCATCAACAGCCCATAATTGGAACAAATGTCATCAACAAAGTGCTTTTTTAACTTTGGAAATATGCAATTACTGCAAATGACCAGTAAATTTATTGTACTTTTGTTACAGTGTAGAATATCCACAGTGGTGAATGTTCACAAAAGTACCACGCATTGGTGATAAAAATTTGCTGGTTTCCAGTTTCGCGTTCATTTTGCATATTCATCCATGGTCGATATTTTGTTCAGGCATTTATACCTTGCCTTGAAAAATTTTCAAGGCCCATAAAAAATAACGCAAAGATAAGGAAATTATCAAACTCATTTTTTTTAAAGTAATGATAAAATATGAACTCTTATCCTCAATGGGGTAGACGGATGTTGATGATTCATAAAAGCAAACAATAATATCATTTACGTTAAATTACGTTTTCCCTAGAAAACTGATGGAAAGGTTCAACTTTATCTTCATCGATTGTGACATTCTGTACTTCCTATGAAAACATAGTTAAGACAAAACTTTAAATATCAGTATATATTAGTGGACAGAAAACAGTCAACATAACCTACTCCAGTTACAGAAGGAGAATTGTAACTTACACGAATAACTTAATGAAATGATAAACAATTTTATCAAGCATGGGTCAGTGATAGATTGCAATGTAAAAGTGCGATCTATCATTGGCCCATGCTCGATAAAAAATATGTTGTTAGTTAAAATGTAAAAATCATGTTCAAAACATCAATTTATCAATCTTTGAGGACAATATAATTAATACCCACTATGATAACAATGTCATTTTTATCCATTAGCGCATAGATGTACTGTTTTAGGAGAGTGGAATTAAAATGTCCAACTGTTTTTCTATATACGATTGGGATTGGGCAGTTCGATTCTGTAATTCGATTTGATACGAATCACAAGCTATTCGAATAAGTCGTAAATCGTTCACTGGAACAGAATATAAGTTAAATTACATTTTCACTCCTTAACGACAGAATACGATAAAAGCATTTTTTTTTTTATTTTGGCAGACTTTTGTGTCATTTTAAGTGGACTGCAAATTGGAAGTATAATAACATCAGTACAGTTTGTTTATATAATGCAAGGGTATTCGTTTCTAACGATTTTGTGAATTTGATAATGTATGTAAATTGCCATCGGAAAAATTAGATATTTAATATTAGATAGGAATTAATGATTCGATTGGATTCGAAAAAATATCCGAATCCGAATTAGAAAAAGACGTTAAAAAGTTAATCGAAAGTAATTTTTTTGGCAATGTTAAAATATATTATGGAACAGAATTTTCGGCAATGGTGGACTGTTGATGGAACATGTTAGTGGGGTGGATCTATTAACAGGCCATACTTGGCAAGAGTATAATCAGCACAGATGGTTAGATTTTTGGAAATATAAAAGAACGGCAAATGAACAGTAAAGTTACAGTACTTTTGCTGCCGTGTGCGTGATTTTGAAATTTAAATTTAAATTCATTTATAACTATTATGTTGTAAACAGGCGTAAATCGCAAATATCGAATATGTTATGCAGTTTGGTGCTGTATTATATCTATGACGGTGATTCATTCTAATCTACCACATCCTGAAAAGTTTAACCCCTTAACCCTATACATAATCCACCATACACTGTAACAAAAATACAGTAAATTAATTGCATATTCCCAGAGGTAAAAAATCGCCATGTTGATGAGATTTATGACAATTATGGCTGTTGATAGACCGCACCTTCGCGGTGCGTTCCATCAACACGCCATATTTGGCCAAAAATCTCTTTTGATTTTTTTTCAATACTACCATTTTTTTCAATACTGCCAATTAAAATTACTGTCAAAGGCGAGTGATTTAGTTGCATTTTTTGTTACAATATATCTTGCGAGTAATAAATCTTAAATTTCACAAACAACTTCGTCGGAAAAAGATTTCCTCTAAGCAAACACGGATGATTTGCGTGTTTTTTTTTTTTTTGTAGCATTCTACTCGAAAAAAAATCCCATCTCATCAATCATAAAATTTTATATTTAAAAAACTGAGTAAAAAGTAATGAAAACATGAGTATAGAAGCTGTGGAAACCTATATAAGTTCCATTCCACTTCAAGTAAAAATATTTCGCTGTTTGCTGCTAGTTAATCATCATGGGTAACTTTCCAAAAAGTTTGTTCGTGTTTTTCAGTATTTTGGCAGTATCGTTGCCAGATAAACTTGTAAACGTTGGACTCAATTGCCAAACCTTGAATGGTTTTATTTCTTCGATAAAGCAACAATGTGGCAACGCTGACCACGCATTACCTTCGGAAGATGCTGAGGATTTTGAAGACAATTTATTCAGCCCACCACATCCAATTGAACCGATTGATTATGAAAAAATTGAAAATTTTATTGCGGCAGCCGTACGAACAAGTAAGATTTACTTATTATCTTTATTAATTCGGCTATTCGAATCACATCGAAGCGCAATTGCTTCGGATCAGTAGTGAATCTGCCAAAAACTTGAACAAAAACTTGCAAGTTGAACTGGAATTTTTATATTTTATGAGCAAAATGCAGCCATCAGGGATCTAGTGTGAATTGAAAGTACATTGTGGCTTGATGTGTCTTTATATCAACTTTGATGAATGTATAGCTGAATCTTTATTTGATAATGAGAACAAATTGTTATGTTTGGAAGTAGATATTTATCATCGTCCGGGGCAGATATCACTCACTGCACTTTACCATAGCGATTCAGTAGCTGAATTCATATCTTCATTCGATAATGAGAACAAATTGTTATGTTTAGAAGTAGATATTTATCATCGTCCGGGGCAGATACCACTCACTGCACTTTACCATAGCGATTCAGTAGCTGAATTCATATCTTCATTCGATAATGAGAACAAATTGTTATGTTTAGAAGTAGATATTTATCATCGTCCGGGGGCAGATACAGCTCACTGCACTTTACCATAGCGATTCAGTAGCTGAATTCATATCTTCATTCGATAATGAGAACAAATTGTTATGTTAAGAAGTAGATATTTATCATCGTCCGGGGCAGATACCACTCACTGCACTTTGCCATAGCGATTCAGTAGCTGAATTCATATCTTCATTCGATAATGGGAACAAATTGTTATGTTTAGAAGCAGATATTTATCATCGTCCGGGGCAGATACCACTCACTGCACTTTACCGTAGCAATTTAGTATCTGAATTCGTATCTTCATTTGATAATGAGAACAAATTGTTATGTTTAAAAGTACATATTTATCATCGCCCGGGGCAGATACCACTCATTGTGCTTCACCATAGCGATTCAGTATCTGAATTCGTATCTTCATTTGATAATGAGAACAAACTATTATGTTTAGAAGTAGATATTTATCATCGTCCGGGGCAGATAACACTCCCTGCACTTTATCATAGCGATTTAGTTCTAATTAGGGATGTTTTCGGCTTAGAGTGCATTAGCCACATCTTCTGATATCTTTTTGCTATTAAGGGGTCGTTCGTTGGTTTCTTTTAGGCACTGCTTCCGGCTTTGTTCAGAGTGCATTTCAATATTCAATTGAATAAAAATGAAAAATAAATGAGACAGATGCTATTTATAAAAACATTATCAAATCGGTAACAAATTCCAAGCGATTGAGATTTGCCCAGCACTACGTTCAATCTGCTGCATTGCTATCAGAAAATCTATTTTGTCAATCATGTGTCACTGATAGACCGCACCTCGACGGCGCAGCCTATCAGAAACCCATGCTTGGCATAAAGCATCATTTTACATGACATGATATTTCGAGTTAGGATGGATATCAGTGAGGAACTGTTGGCAAAATAAAATCCCATATTTCAAGAGGTTCTTGTGCAGTAAACTGTATATTAGTCTACTCACTCAAAGTTCAAGCAGGAATACAGCGCTGTTCAAAATTCGCCAATCACGAAATTTACTTTAATATCTCTCAATATTTTCCAGACATTGAGTATTTCGGTTGATGGTAAATAAGGAAAATTAAATTTCTTCAAAAGATTCAAAATAAAACTATTTTTTATTTCATATAGCCACCGGGGTGTTAGAGCCAAAGTTCGACCGATTGAACGAAAGAATTGACAAAATGATCAGGCGATATGATGATACAATGATACGTAGATTTCATGGACCATTTAGAGCATATCATCGTCGAGGTATTTTCACCTTTCACCTTTTATTACATATCTATAGGAATCATTAAGTGAAGAGGATTTTCGACAATAAACAGCCACAGAGATGAAACCCGTCGTATTAGCTATCCTATGATAGTAGCAATGTATTAAGTTTACAAGCATTTATTAGGATGACATAGATTACTGCAGCACTGTGAGAAAAATTAAAATATTTAAAGATTTTAACCATCAAAACTTACTCAAAATGTCTTAAATGTAGTCAAACAACGATTGCCTAGTTTACCTGATTCAAATCATGTTTCTATCTAGTTTTGTAAGACGCTTTTAAAGAAGTGATAGATGGTTATATCATTGTTCAGGGCAGATACGTCTCACTGCACTTTACCATTGCCGTTCAGTTCTGTTTGGGATGTTCTCCGTTTAGACCGCAGTTGCTGGTACTACATCTTTTAGTAGCTCTTTGCTATTGAGTGCCAGTTAGCTGATTCCTTTCAAGCACTACTTCCGGCCTTGCTGAGAGTGAATTAAACTCGGAACCCGAGTTTCTAAAAAGACGGACCACAGACGACGAAGCGAGCCTTATTATCTTTCTACTGATACTTCTTTACCATAATTCCCTCAAAGTAAAGTAAAGTACAGTACAGCAAGAGAGAGAATACTACCCCACTATATTTTGAGAAACAGAAATTTTTTTCCAAAGCATCATTTGTCAAGTATATGTCACTGATGGATGGCGTCGACGAGACGAGATCCATCCGTGGCCCATGTTTAACAAAGTACAATTGCTAACTGAGATAGCTTACACTGAGCTATTTAAATCTGGTCAGGTTTGTTTAATGTTTGAAATTCAAGGGAATATTTATGGATACTTTCTTTTTAATTACATTAGATCGTGATGTACGTTACCGCGGAAAACGTTTTAGACTTTCTGAAAGTTTGCATCTCAGGGAAGATATTAATTTGTCTAGAGCAAAGCAAATGTGTCGAAATATCGGATGGAAACTTGCAAATATTTACTCAATGGAACATTATCAATCCATTGTAACATATCTTCGTAATAACATAGTCGGAAGAAATTTTGCATCTGTTTGGCTCGGAATGACATGGGATCAACAGGTGTGTTTTATCCTGTTATGTAAATGTTTTAAATTTTTAGAAAAAATGAAGTAAACCCGCCACGTCTTACGTAAAATATTGTGCGTCATCGAGATGTCCCGCAATACCTCTCCGCGCGTATAATCATCCTACCGGCGTAGAACATCGCGCAGTTTCTGCGTTGGGCGATCCGAGATACGTAACTAATAACGTTTTCCTAGCGCCATTATCACCGGCTTGGTAGCTTGTAGGTCGGCAGTTGAATAACATTACTCATCTAATTTATTTGCCCCTTGCCCCCCATAAATTTTATTTCACATACTCAAAGCCCATATTTGACCCTGATACGAAGTTCATGATTAGCGGTTTGAGGGTAAAAGTTCACCGTTGAAGTCTTGAAAAGCTCCATGAACCGTAATTTTGAACTCTGCGTTTTCATTTTGAAATATTGAAGATATCCTAATATGGTATTCCAAAATAAATAGATGAAGTCGGATCTCATTAAATAGAAAAATTACAGATTGGCATAAGATTGTGAATATTACATTTCCATTTACAGAATGTCCATCTATCCAACGGTACTATTGCTCCAACCCTACCATGGTATCCTGATTTCCCAAAACCAGGTTTATCAAGAAACAAGATGGACATCGTTGTGAGATCAAATTTGAATGACAGAAATCAAGGAATGGTCAACTTCCCGCCATCTCATTACAGAACTGGAGCACTTTGCGAGTTGTAAATAGGGCTGGGCAAAACCGAATCATGTGAAATTCGATTCTGATTGGAATATTTTTTTCGAATCGGATCGAATCACCAATTCCATGTACATAACAAATATTCCATTTTTACTATTATAACTTGTCTCCATCGTGAAAATGGAGAAATTATTAGTTTATAGTGTATTTTCAATTCACACTAAGAGCATCGATTTTCATATTTTAACGACGAAACATAATCGTTTTTGGTCAAATTTGACCAAAATCGATTGCATTTCGTCGTTAAAAATGAAAGTCCTAGTTCATTTAACAAGTTTTTGCTCCTATGAACTCGAATTCGAACAAATCGTGCTTTGAATCGATTCGAATTCTCGAATCTAATCGCCCAGCAGGACAATGATATTGCTTAAACTTCCCATGTTATTGTTAAAAATATCAAATAAAAAGTGATCATGTTTCACATAAAAAGGGAGCGAGCGATGAGCAGTTCTTGTCATTGAGACCGAATCTGTATATTTCTCCACAATTTTCGCGCCATCCATTTTTGTTATTTGGTTCATTCTCTCCCCAGTTTGTATTTTTACTATTCGAGATAACACCATCAGACCACATCCATTTCCCATTTCGGAACTTGTGTAATCCAATCCATGTTCTTGTTCCTGGTCTTACGGGTGTAAGGTCATTTTTAATCAGCTCGCTTAAAAATAAAGAGTGTATAGGTTGAAATAGGTTGAAAGTTTTGTCGGCAGAGCAGCCAGTCTCAGAAATATTTCTACAATGGTGGTTTTAATTTTGGGAACTTAAAATCACTGCAAATCTACGCCAATTTATCAGTGATTATCAGTGCGTTTAAAGTAAGATTAATAAATAAAAACTACAAAATAGCAACAGAAAGTAGACCCAGGGTGTAATACCTTGTGAAAACTAAGCCGAACAGGAAAGATCATATATTTCCAACAATTCCAGCCATGTCCGTCTATATGTCGTCACTAATAAAGGGTCTTAAATGGTCAGGGTGATCCACTCCAAAAAGTGGCTATAAAAAAAAACGACTCCAATGACTTACTTCCTTATATGTCGAAATCTAAGCCCCGATGAAGCTAATGTTGTACCCATCATTTTACATGTTCTTCTTGCTACAGTATAATTCGACGGTTTTCGAAATCTTTTATAGAGTTTATTATTTTTTGCCTTATACCATCCAGCAAACTTTATTGCAGTATTCATATATTTTCTGGCCTCTTTAAGAGCTTTGTACTGAAAATAAACGTAAATACAATGGGCCTTTTCTTTTACATAAACATGGTCTGTGGTGGAAGCCCTTATACGAAGTACCCAACAATATAATCATCCCGCTTGGAATTCGAGCTCATGACGAGCGTATGTTCAACGCTATATCTGGTTACCAATCGGAACATTTATTTTGTCGAGAATGAGCCACAGATACATCGCGCCAAATCGTACCCGTACCACAGGGCAACATTGATATCGATAATATGTTGGCATATTTCGATTTGAATTGGAACGGAGTATTGAAATCCATTAGACCCACGCTTAACAAAACAGACTTGGTCAATAATTTTTCGACTGGTTTAAGCTAACCGAGCTCCCTTGAGTTTTTATTGATATTCAAAATCAAAATAAAAAATTGTTTATATTCAAGTACGCACAAAGTGGTGGAAGATTCACAAGATTAAAAATTCAACAATAAAAGTACTCAACTGCACTAATTAATGCTTTCATATGTTCTAATTCGTCTTCAATATCACTGTCTTTATAATAGGTCGTTTGGTTCAAGTTTTGATTCAGGAATATATTTGTATAACTTGGGTCGTTTTGAATATCTTGTTGAATCTTTTGAATTTGTCTAGGAATTCCATATCCCACGGTAGAATTTATTTTGCTCTTATTTTCAACTTCTACAAAGTAAAATCAATAGTAGATCACGAGAAATATTGGTATGTAGTGCTTGTTCAGAAATTTCGAATAATCCTATTAATTAACTAAAATAAACAATAAAATTTTGTAGTGTTGTTATTGTTTAATCGAGACAGAATCACCGATGGATCACGCCACCGTGGAATCAAATTTTGGCACATTTTGCATGACTTTCAAGAAAATCTTTCGTTGGAACTGAAATAGAATTCCATATTAATATTTACTGTTTAATATATACAGTTGATAATTTTTTTTTTGGATATTGATAGATACTGTAATATAAATTGCAACATTTTGCATTTCTAGCTATTTTACTCCTTTGTTTAGAAATCGTTACAGAATTTTGCGAAAGTTTCTTATGGCAATAGATCGATACACACCAACTCCCAACCCATCATTGTCTTGATCAATAGTCCTTTGCTGTGAATGAAATAATATTATTCATTATTATGCAAGTTTCAGCCATATATTGTTAATTCAGTATGGTGTTGTTCAAAATGGGTCAAATCCACATAACATGATTCTCCTATCAGTAAACGATAAGAACATATCAAGAAACAGAGGTTCTCGATAAGAATCCCTCTACTGTAGAATATATCAGAAAACAGAAGTTCTTTTAGACTTTGTGTACAGGGATATCTCTGTCTTGAAAATATAACTGTAATTTCAATACACTTCATAATCGATTTGTAATCATACCAGCTGTGTGAACACTTCGCGTTGATATTCATTCAATTAGGCAACTCAGTATCAGGTATAGCTGTTATTATTGTATCCCTATATGCAGGGGACATATTCTTGAATTTTTCGGGTGTCCGAAATGATCGTGGAATTTTTCCACATGGACTCCAAGCTTCAAAGTCATCAACACTGGTATTTCAAAGCAGTGTTGATGATTTTGAACTTCTTCCGTACAGTTAAATTGCTTCCACACACTCAAAATGGAACATTTTATTCTTCCAGTAGAAGGTAAATAATGAAATATTGCCTATTTGCCAAATTTTTTTCTGGTGAAACCCGTTTTCTTCAAATTTGAGCTTCATGATTCATCATCGTTCCAATTTCTGTATTTTTCTATAAGTATTTTTATTAAGTATATATTGTCAACTCTTATTTCATATGCGCATTGATATTTTATGTTCGATACAGTTTGCTAAATCTTATCTTAGCAAAACAACAAAAAAACTAGAAAACTGCAAGTGCAAAATTCATTAATTGACATATGGATAAAAAATTATATGATGATTAATATAAAGCGATCAATCATGAAAACACATTAACTACCTGATATGAAATTACACTCATGACCACACACCAAGCTAATAATCCTATTATGCAAATCAGAAATGTTGAAAACGTCAATGTAGTTTTAATTAAACGCTTTCCTTCATGTTTTGCTTCTTGACATTTGATGACTTCGCTCCTCGGTGGAGGTGGAAGGACTAAAACGTAAGAAAAAAAAAATTTACAAACTCTTCTATAGTGGTCATTCGCTTAGAATGTTATTGTTTCATCATGCTCTAATCCTAACTTATTTCCCGTGTGCCGCAAGGGGAGGCTCACAAGAAAAAAAAAGAAGTTCAGGTTTGTTAAATCGTACTGACAAATATCTAAAACTTTCCAGTACTATGGCAATATTATTATAATTTATATTAGTAATATCTTGATATTTTTTGCTTTGGCCTGTATTTTCTGAAATTCTATCAAGAAAGCTTTAGTTTTGTACAACTTCATATTCTATAGTCTATTCTGGACAAATTCAAAACATTCAACCTTCAAATCGATTCAAATTACTTCAATAAAGTAAACCAAAATGTCGAAAAATGCGCATGTAAAACCGTAACACCATATACAATACAGTAAATCTCAAAAAAGATTGAATAAAACAAACTAAGTAAATTTTGTTTTCAGAATGTGTCTAAAATACAAAAATATTTTTTGTTATAATTGATACTAATTTCTTACCTCTGTCCATATTCATTTTGATTTAAAACCAAAAGCCTCGTCTTTTCCCTCTCTCTTTCTGTACACTTTATCCCTAACGATGCATTCATTCACGACTAACTTAACTTGAAAAAGCCCAGCAAAATAAATGTTCTCGGCTTAAAAGAAACCATAATTGGCTGCTCCTATCAGGAAGTTTATTTTAATATTTTGTCTTGTCAAGCGTCCGGTTGACGCGATCGATCGGTGACCCATACTTAACAAAACATCCCTAAAAATATTTTGGTTTAACTGGGACTTGAATTAGCTCGTGAATATAAAACACCGCGATATCGATATTGTTTCGTCTTCCTTCCTTCAACTTCAATCAAATGACAAAAGCATTCTCTCGGCGTATAATAAATTATACATTCAATTTTTAATTGTTATCTTAATTTCGCCTATCTTTCACGAAAAACACAGTCGATAAACAATTAAATCTTTCCTCAAATAACTCAATTGGAATTTTTATTTTGCCAAGCATGAGTCACAGATGGATCGCGCCTCATCGGCGCGATCCATCAGTGACACATACTTACCAAAACATGGTTAAGAAAAAAATTTTTGTCTTGGAAAGCTGTAATTACAAATATTCATTTCTTAAACACAATGCTAAATCGACAGCTTGGAAAGATTTTAGAAGCATTGTCAGGGAATATTGGAGTCGAATATTTACTTTTTTAAATCTAGTTTCCAAATTAGACTAGATCGATCGAATCTGATTGAGAAATAACATTAAAAAATAAAATACTATTTCCGAATATTGGTTTCGTTCTAATTAATTGGTGACTTTTTCAATCTAAAATTCGATATTAGCGTTTTGTCGACGTTATATTGGGTCTATTCTATTTTGTTTTACTTTATATTGATTCGACTCCAAAATAAGAACTATGTCTATTTATATAAGCACCACACAGTTTTGCCGCACAAAATAATAGCCGTGTTACCTGCGCTACACACATGTTACAACTTAATCGTCAGTCAAACTCAATGCTAGCCATGGATTTGTACTGCTGAATAAAATATTCAAATCAACATCATTATCGTTAACATGAGTCACCGATGGAACTCACCCATCTTGTTTTTTACCTAGCCTACCAGTTTATACAAGATCTCATCAAAATTGGCAAAAATACTTTACGGTGGTTCCCCCGGTGTTTCAGATCTTATGCTGAATTTTCTCCAGGCGCTTGTCCAATTAGAAATTTTATTTTACCAAGCATGAGTTACAGATGGACCGCGTCTCATCGACGCCATCCATCAGTGACACATACTTAACAAGAGATGTTTTGATAAACGTTTTCCAATATACGGACATGACATGGCCGAGATTAGTTTAGTTAAACAATCTACCTTCTATACCTTGGTATGGCTCATACTAAACGCAATAATCGAATGGAGAGATACAGATATAACATTATTAGCCGAAAATAATGATATAATAAGCAAATGCCCTGCGGGTACGGGCTCTAGAATAGTCCTAACGTATTTCCTGCGTGTCGTAAGAGACGGCTATGAGGATGCAAAGAAGTGGTAGATGGTTTTACCCTTTCCCAGGGCAGATAACACTCATTGCACTTTACCATGATAGTTCAGTTCTGTTTGGGATGCTTCCGTTTAGAGTGCGGTTGCTGGTACTACATCTTTTCAGCTCTTTGCCATTGAGTGGCCGTTGGTTGGTTCCCTTTGGGAGCTGCTTCAGCCTTGCAGTGAATTTGAATATAATAATACTGCATAGATATATATATATAGACTTCCAAGAAAAGCTGCATTTTATTATTGGGGGGAAAAGCACTCATTCACTGACATTTTGTTCATTCAAGAATATTAGGTCTATATACCTAGAGAATTTTTCGTTCAATTTACATGATTTTTTACAAAACCTGATGTTAATACAAATCCAATCCAATAACAAGACTGAAATTTTACGTTTGGGTAATCTCACCTAAAGTACGTTAATCGATATTAATAACATGACGACAAAACGCTTTTCCTTCAGTCAAAAAATGCTCCTGAACGCCCTTTCCTGATTTCGTCATGAGACACTGATGAATTGTCCATTTGTGTATCGTGCTCGGCTAATATTTCTGATTGAGCTCTTACGAATCGAGAAACGTGCACCCCATTATCGTGTGTAGTCAAAAGCGAACTATTCGACATATTTGTCCTAAAATTAATGACAAAAGCAAAGTCACATTTCCAAAGGTGCATTCTTTCGTCCAATAATTAGTATTTTGACATTTTAGTCTGTACCTTCTTTTCCCGAAAATTATACCTATTAAATTTAATTACATATATTCATTTTCAACACGATGGCAAATCAGCATATGGAAAAATTCTGAAACGAAAAGGTGAGTATGGAACATTGTCTTTTTTCATCGAAGTTTCGAGATGTGAAATTCGAATTTTTGTTAGCTCTCTAGTTGGAGGTTCATTCCTTAAGATTGCACTGAAAGGTTTCTTCTGCGTGTAAAGAAGTGATATTTTACAATTTTCAAAAGTATATCAAAACCGAAATTTGGCACTATATACAATATTCAATATTTGATTGTTGGTTATTGGTAAAGTGATAATAAATGGTATAAATTCCCTCGTATCGTAAAAGGCAACTAAGGAAAACAAAAGAGTTATAGACGGTTTTACTATCGCCGAAGGCAGATACCTTTCTTTGCGCTTAAGTATAGTGTTTCCATCTTCTCGCCATGTTTTCCACTTAAAAAGCAGTTTCCTGCAGTTGTTTAAGTTTGAATTATTACTTCTTTAACGTTGCATAACGTTACACTTTGAAGTATGCCGTGATTCCAGTATTTAAGTATTTCTTCATCCAAGTTTATTTTAGGGATGTACCGATGTATCGGTATAAGTATCGACGAGCATTGGCTAGTTTGGGAGTAACGGTATCGGTATCGGCTGCAAAATAGCAGATACCACTCATACTTTTAAATGTTTGGAATTTTGGGAAATTTATTTTAAACGAGACCTAAAAAATCTAACCAACGGTCACTTGAATGACAAACAGCTGCTACAGAAAGAAAGCATCAGTCGGCTCAATGCAGTCCTCGACATCCCAAACATTATGTAATGAAGTGGATCAGTAGCCTACTTGGGATGGATTGTTAAACTTCCTTGTTCCTTTCCTATGCCTTCGAGTTTTTAATTTTGATTACTGAAAAGAGTTACTACCAAGCGACCACGCCCATGGATACAATTCTCAGGTTCAAGGCTGGAATTAATTAGGGCAACCTAATAATTGCGCAGATACACTCCAAAAAATCTACTATGTACTCGTTTCCGTGATTCGGCTAATTAATCCCAATCAAGAATATTTATCTTGCTGGGAACTACTTTGATTAATTGTTGTTCTTCATTTGGTGGTTTAATGGAGTCGTTAATTTTGGATGAATATTTCAATTCGTATGAAGTTCTCCAATATTCTTTGTTCTGCAATTTTTTGTTCTGTTGCTTCAAGTACATTTCATCCACTATGGGTGTGTTTCTTTGCTATTAGTTTTTTTTTTTTTATAGAGAATTTTTTAAGGATGTACTTTGGGGATACTTGATGACGTTTGTGATAAGTATCAGTATCGCCCGGTATCGGTAATTATGAGTGTCGCTAGCATCAGTATCGGCTCATTTTGCAGTATCGGTATCGGCATTAGTACATGGGTACAAAAAATCAAAAAGATTTACAATGCAAGAATCTTATGTATGTAGGATACAAAAAAAATGTAGATAATCACTACATGAGGCAAAATTAAGCTTCGCATAAGAAGCCAGCCTTCGTTGAACAACTCCTATCATTAAGTTCGCTCATATATATTTCTGCACATTCCTCGCTCCATCCATTTTTGGTATAGGGTTCTGACTTTGCCCAGTATGTATTATTTCGTTTTCATATGTTTATGTAGTCCAATCAGTGTTCCTATTTCCTCCGGATCTAAGTTGATTAAATCTCTCAAAAATATAGGTGTAAAGGTTGAAATAAGAGCTAGTTTGTAGGTGGCAAAGTCACAACCTACGAGAAATTCTATATTCTTAAACACTAGAAATTTGAGTTACGCAAATTCTATTTTCCTAAATACGAGTTACTGGATCGACCGCGCCTCGTCGACGCGATTCATCAGGGACCCATACTTAACATAGCATAGAAGGCTTTTTTATTGGAACTCCAGTTGGAGTTGTCAATAAAAACATTACGAGCCCCCAGAACCTCCTTCCTTCAATGCCGATATGATAGACTTATTCAACTTGAAACAAATGAGAAAAGCATTCTTTCGACAAAAACAAACAATACATTCAGATTCTAGATGAGAGGGTTATACAAATACTATCACACCTTTCTTGTTTTTAAAATTCAATTAGAAAAATTTGAAAAAGCATATTGTAAAGTCAAGATTATACTCAAAAACTTTGGGACTTGTTCACTTTTTGAGATCCAGAAGTTACAGCTTTGACTTTCTTTACTTGATTTATTGGTTCTAATCAATACTATCTGCATTAATTTAAATTGATTTCATTCCGATTTTTACATGATTATTACGGTAACATGAGGTTACCAACCCTTCTCAATATTAGCCAAACTTATTGAAAACCACGGTCTGTTATATAAAATAACCTTATTATCAACCTTATTATTTTCAATACGACCTATAAAACTCTACCAGACCTCTTAATATGACAAAACGATCCACGTGCGATTTTTCTTTTTACTTGATTTCCCTTTTCCTTCCCAGTTTCGGTATAATCTATTCAAAGTAATTTTAGACGATACCGTCAGTGTTTGAGAATTTTAAAAGAATTTCCTTCCTGACGATGAACACACCATAAACCTGACATCGGCGTGCTCAAATATTAGTTTTCTATAAACAATCAGTCTGTTTATGACTCATATTAAGCACAATACTGAGACAAGATACTGAGATAGAGTGTAAAATTTCTGATTAGGTCCTGCGTGTCCTGGAAACCAACTAACAAAGAAGTGATAAATGATTTATAATGACCCAGTACAGATATCACTCACTGCATTTCACCATGGCGGTGCAGGTATTTTGGGATGTATTTTAGATTGAAGTACAGTTTCTGTTGTTACAATTTGTCGTGTCTGTTTGCTGTTTGCGAAGTTTTTGAAAAAGAGAAAGAAAAAGGGAAGAAAGTAGAAATTGTGTGGCAGAAAATCACAAAAAAAAAAAAAAAATTATTTTTGAGACATGAATGACGACAATTTGGTGCCAAAATTGCCTTTTGTATTAAAATTTACTCTGTGCCTAAAGCAGTGCCTAAAAAGAACCAACTAAGTCCACCTAAAAGTAAAAAGCTGCTATAAGTGTACTACCAGCAACTGTACTTTAAACAGAAAACCATTTAAATGGAACTGAAACACCGTGGTAAAGTGCCTGTCCTGGGCTCCGGTAAAATCATTTACCACTTCTTACATTGATAACGTTCTTTCAGTATTCCAGCAAATTTCAAGTATTCAAAGCCAGTACTAATTCTGATCTGCTTCAATCGCTTAACGTAGCACGAAATACTTGCTGTGCAGAGTGTATTATTTTTTTGGATAAATTTTCAATACGATTAATATCACTTTTTATTCATTGTTTATGGTTTTTTTGATGTCATGTGTTCCTGCTTTTCATGTCGCCCATGTGTTTCATGTTGTTGAATGTTAAAGCTGTACGAAAATAAGCTTACAATATCGTAGAAGTATGACATGCATCACTTTAATTAACCTACCTATATTTATTTTAGTTCCAAATGGTGAGTTGGACTAGCATATGCTCAACACATTCTGCATACTGTTCTGTATGCAAAGTTTTATATCCAAACCATGTTTGGTTGTGCAGTTAATTTAGTATAGTCAGCATAGCACAGTGTAGTAAGTTAGTTACAGTTTATAGGCTGTTATAATGCTCCGATTATTGATAATGATATTTTTATTAAATTGGGAATATTTTTTAGGAATATATTTAATCATCAAGCTTGACCTCACATGGACCGCTAATCGGCGTCGCGATTCAACAATGACCGACGCCAAACAAAAGTTAACTAAACGTCGTGCTTTCTGTTGAGTTGGCTTTAACCGAACTCAAATTAAATATACTGAAGTTCATACTGCTAAAGCAAAGAATTAGGGTATCTAGACCTTTCAAGGAAAACGAGTTAATCACAAAGGTATCAATTATCACGCTACTGGTGGTATATTTCGTTTCCAGTTAGAATAAATTGTCTGTACCGGTTATATATTTATTGGAGAAAATAATTGAATTTACGAGAAATCAACAAAATGACTTGCAAGATGATATTTTATGTTGGAATATTTTTAGGTTTTGTAGTTTTGCTGAACAACATTTGTCTCAGTGATCAAACCAAGTAAGTCTGTCATGTCACCGAGTTACATTTTGAAACATACTTGAATATCTTCTTTTTACTTGAAAAATAATTTAATATTCAAACATTTATTGCATAATGTGTTCAAACTATAATGATTTCAGACACCTCTTTTTATATTGAAAACCACATAAAAAACCAAACGAAACGACGTCTCAAGTGACAAACAGCTACTACTACTACAAATGAGCTGCATTCGGAGTAGAAAACATTTCAAACGGAAATGAACTGTTATCGTATGTAAAGTGCAATGAGTGGTACCTGCACACGGCGATGGTAAAACCATCTATCATTTTCTTTCTTTGTTTTCTTTCAGTCGCCTCTTACTATAAGTAAGTCTAACGAAATACGTTAGTTCTATCATAAAGCTCGTACAAGCAAACTCATCTTATACACCGTATTGGTCTTGAAATTCCTTCACCTTTTTCCTTTAGTTTTTGGAAACAAGCTCGAATATTCACTCTGACAAGTCGTTATCGTAAGCTTAAATTCCTCTGGAGAAATAAATGGGATGGAAGAAACAAAATCGCACAAAAAAATAATGAACATGACTTCATTAATGGAGGTAAGCAATTCCAAATATTATAATAGTGGGGATGAGATGAATTTAACTTCACCCATCGTTTTTAACGAATTATAATTACATGCACTTCTGCAACGCCCACGCAGTAAGTTATATGAATGGTAATGGTAATTATATGATGAAACGTATCATAAAAGAGAAAAAATGAATAAAGTGCGTTTAACGTGAGCCCGGGATCTGATTTTGATTTTTGACGAATGTCTGACGATCATGAAACTACGGCGAGGTTTATTCCTAAAATTTCTAGGCTCATATTCTACGCTTTAATTCACTCCCGTTTATTGCACAGCTATTTCGAATTTGAATCTTTTCATGTTTCTCTTAGCTTAATTAGTTGTTTACGCGGTCTGCCAAAGTTCAAGTTGGATGCGGCTGAAGCGTGATGCACGCCGTTTTTATTAGAAATGTATTCTCATTTAATATATAAATGTGTTTTCGGATAACATAAAGATGTCGTAAAGACCAAGATATTGAGCTAAAAGCGATATGAATCATTTTGGACTTTGAAGGTTTCGAATAACAATGTCTTTAATCAAAATTGGAAGCCAGTGGAAAAACAATTCGGAAATTAAACAGTAAAAAAGAGTACAGACACCACCAACTTATAATATTACCACTCAATATGCCATTTTAATTTCAGATCTGGCTGAACTGCTGAACTAAGGAATATTATCACCACTCAACTCAGTAGAAGAAGATTTGTTAAATATTATCATACCTCTGCTCTGATTAATATTAGATTTTTTTATTATTTTCTTGTTGAAATTATTATGAATAAACATTGTCCCGAGATTAAATGGGGTTGACTGCATTATTACGTCAAATTTTTGTACAAAACAATTCAGTACACAGCTACAGGAGAAAATTATAAACTTTGTTTACTTTTAGATATATGCAAGTACAGACTACTAGCTGAATCCTTCTATTAAAAAGTACCGTCTTCTGATCGCTTTAGGCAAAAAATATAAACATGCAAAACATAAGTTATACGGTCAAGTAATTTTCAGTAGTCAGAACAAACTCATCTTTTGAAATAGGCATTTAAATCGCATAAATCGCTCGTGCCAAATAGCCCGAATCATTTTCAAGAGCTTCCCTCTTTATTTAGGACAGGGGTCGGCAAACTACCGCCCGCGGGCCATGTCCGGCCCTCCAGGCGATTCGTTCCGGCCCGCAAACAGTTACAAGCAAAAGCACGCAATCCGGCCCGCGACGACAAATAGGTTGTTTTCGCACAATCATTGTGCAACAAAACCACGGATACTAACTCGTGCTACAAATTGTTTGCTCCGTTGCACAAGTTTCGTTTTTGTGACGTAATAATTGCAAGTGGTGGAGTATTTCGAACGAGTGTACGGCGAAGGCTACTGCGAAGCCTCATGCGTAGTAAGTAACGTTTGTTTAAAAAAACTTTTTTATACTTGTAAGTTAACGTAAGTAAGCTAAAGTTTATTGAAGTTGTCGTTGGACACCGGTACTGATGTAGGTGGATGCCATAACTATATTACGGATCTACATTTTTTTCACATCAATAACATCATATTTGAACGAGTTGAATTTAAAATTACAAGGTCGCGGACACATGATAAGTTCTCTTTATGATTCTATTGTTGCATTTGAATGTAAGCTGCGACTTTGGGAACGCCAACTTCGTAATTCTAATTTTGCACATTTTTTCAATCTTTTTTCTAAATTTTAGGACAATAAAAGATAATAGCGTCGTATCGTCAGCCGCAGATAAAGTGTTTGTTATGTTATTATGAGAATATTTGTGGGAGTTCAAATTTGAACCATAAAATGGAGAACATTACGTATTCAAAGTTATGTAGAAAAGTTAAGCAATAGAATGACAAACTCATTAAGATTTCGAAGGTTTTAGTTGTTTGTTTTTGTTAGTATTGTTGAGGTACACATGGGTTTGAGTTTAATGGGAAACTATTGGCTAACTGGAAAGATCACAAGCAGAAATTGTATTTTGTCAAGCGTGGGACATGGATGGACCTCACTTCAGCAGCGATATCTATCAGTGTCTCATGCCTGCCTAATTAAAGTCTTTTTGACAACGGGTGGAAGTTATCTCAAGCATAGCCAGTCAATACCCTGTAACAAAAGTACAGTAAATTTACTGGTCATTCGCAGTAATTGCATATGTCAAAAGTTAAAAAAACGGCATGTTGATGAAATTATTGCCTATTATGCGCTAATGATAGGCTACACCCTATTTGACCGAAAAAGTCAATTTTGAATTTTTTTTCAATACCGAAAAGTAAAATTACTGCCAAAGACCAGTGATTTCGTTTGCTTTTTTTTGTATACAGTGTAGAATTGTATCAGTTAGAATTGAAACTTCAAGAATTTCTTTTTCAGGACTTCTAATTGAAGTTCGTGAGACGTAGGACGCTTTAAGAAATGAATTGTTACATTCGTGGCCGATATGGCCTAACTATGGTTATCACGTTGGCCTCACAGGTGGAAGATCTTGGGTTCGAGTCCCGGAAAGTCCGGCTCGTTAATATATGCGCACCACTCAACCCAGGGTGTAATAACTTTGGTAGGCTATGTCGAACCGAAAAGTTCATATCTTTCCTACAAGACTAATCCTGTCAGTCTAATAGTAGCTTCTCGTGCGATACATTGGATAGTGAGATCCACTCTGGAACGAACGGGTTTTGAAAAAATGGCTTAATTAAATTTGTAATATCATAAAATTATAATTCTTTAAACATTCTATAGTGGAAGATCCCACAGATGGTTCTAAGCGCTGAGATCTGTTAAAAAATGCTTAAACTAACAGCAGTATATTTGGATTCTGCCCTTCAAAATAATTGTTTTTTTTTCATTTGTGGTTTGTCAACCCTGTTTATTACAACATTATTTAATGGAAGAATATTGAACTGATTTGAAAACTAATTGTCAGAATAATACCAAAATTTTCAGTCAGAATTTCAATATTTATTGAATATTGAGAACATTTGTAATTTTAAATGATTCTTTCATCCATCAATTCCTCCAGAACATCTTCATCAATTTTATAATCAAAACCATCCCATGCATAGCTTCTTCTATATCGGGTCCGATTTCGACCCCTCCGTCGTCCTGATCCGGATCTAAATACAGACACAAGGAACATGATTAGAAACACATTGGTATTCCAGTGGTATGTGTGTGTTAATGTAAATACAATGATAAGATATAACTAGCAAAATTTTAGTTACGTTTAAAGGTAGCTTTTCCGTAGCTCTTTGCTATTAGTCATTGTTTGGTTTCGGTATGCGCTGTTTTCTGTTCTGCATCTTATGGTAGCTCGGTATTTGGTATAAACGTGGTCATTTGTTTAGAATTAATTCACTCCAATTTTCCATATCGGAAATTTTATTTTGCCTGTCACCCACTGGAGTCGAATCCAAAAATATACTTAATGAAGAATTTTTTTCCTTTATAGACGGAAAGCACCGGTAAAAAAAAATAAAAAACATTTGAAATGAACAACATTTCGATACAGGATAAGGTATAGTAATACTTACCCTGCTTTATATCCAGATTCTGTCAAAATCAACAGACTCATGAACAAAGTGATCAGGAATATCTTGTCCATCTGAAAACAGGTTAAATTCGTAATAAAAATTGCTGCGTTTACTTCTCGATTTTTTATGAACTAAAAGGTAAATATTTCACTCGAAAAATACCTTAAATATAATACACGGTCGCTTGACCCCACTGGTTCTCACCACAGAGCACGGCTATCAAAAGTGTTCAACGTTAAGCGTAAGTAACCTTTGTTATATACGCAATATTTTTCTGGTAGATGCGATATGTGACAAAATATCACACTTTATCGAAACTAAGAAATATTAGAAAAAGTCAAAATGTTGAAAAAAAGTATCTGAAAAACTCGATGATATCTTATTGTTCATCTGAATGTCTTCATCGTGGTTTGAACTCCTCTTATCTATGCAATTATTATCTTTTCAAATATGAATTTATTTTGTAAATATTCAAACCACTGACAGGAAAATTTGCCGAATATGTTTTGTTAAGTTTGATTCACTGACGGAACACGCAGCTGAGGCGCGGCCCATCTGTGTCTTATACTTGATGAAATAGAATGTCTAATTTAGCCGGTAAGTCCCTATATACGACAAAACTCGAGCCCTGTCAAGGAAATGAAAGATTTCTGCAATAATGCATGCGCAATATTCATCAATACCTACTTGTAGCGTCGCTGCATAACAAAATGGATATCGATACATATGTTTGATATTTTTAAAGTAGATTTAAAAATACAAACATAAAATCCGGTAATTTAACCTGCTTTTCAATGTAATAGTTTTTAAAAAAAAGTCTACTGTTTATTTCGACCGAGTAGATAATATTTTATGCTCAAATCGTAGATTATTAAAAAACGAAAGTTTTCATTTTTAGAATTCGGTATGTTTGGAAAAGTAAATTCACTTCTAACATGACAACAATGTCTCAAGACCCTGAAATGCTAGTAAAGATAGGCATGTTCTTTGCAAAATAATATATAAATTTAATATTCACGCTGCTTTATTATAGTTCTCTTTTATTGTATTTTATTAAGATTTTATTGTTGTAAAAATAGTGCGGATCGTGTTAACGTTCAATGGAGATGCTTTAGTTAGAAATCGCTAAATGACCCAACTATAACTTATATTCGTCACCTCAAATATATTTATATCTTTGAGCATGGTCCTTAGATAACATGGACCCACAAAATTTGCATCATTGACAGGGACATCATCCATAGAGATTTCGCACCAATATCTAGTTATAGTAGGAGTTTATTGTCATAGTTTTGAGCCCGAGTTAAGTGTCCCTGCGAACACACAGTGTAATCGAACACATCAGAAATGCACACGTATCATATTGCCTACAAAGAAAATAAGGTGTGACACCAACACTCACTCGATTTCGTTATTTGAAATCATAGAAAAGCATAATTGAGTTGATGATTAAAGCCTCATCCTTTCTCCAACCAACGAAAAGTCCCTTTGCCATATCCTGGTGCGCTCACACAGCAACAATTGTTTGTCTGAAATTGATAAATATTTTTTTTTTTTAGGAGGTTTGACTATTCTGCAATAAATGAAGTTTAATTAAACACATTTCCTGGACAATAAACGATAGGCCAGTTATTACGCGGCAGAAGAATTTGAGATAGTTCTTAAATCATCTTTAGCACAAGCGCAATTATGTTATCCCTCTTCGTCATCAATCTGATATTGAAATAAAGCTACGAAATCGAATTTTTTGGTCGATTACGGCCTGTTGCTGGACGCACCTTGGTGGTGCATTATTCAACAGCCCATACCCCATACTTGAGTAAACCGTAAAACTTAAGATACTTTCAGGATGATATGGATCATATAGGGGGAATAGACAACTTCTCGAGGGGTTCATATCTCTTCCCGGAAGGAGAGCATAAATAGCCCTCACTTAACAAAACATGTTATGTCCATCTTTTTTTGAAGTGAAATTGTCTTTATCTCTCACTTCCGGCATCCAAAAGCTCTCTAAATTTGCTTAAAATTTTCCTTTTTTGTGGCAAAATGTAAACCTCTGTAAAGGTATCGTTGTTCGATGAACAGGATTTTGGTCATCCCGTGACTCCCTCGGCTATGTAACGGATTCCTCATCATCTTATTGCCTAATGTAAAATGCCAAAAATAAATACATGAATGAATATATGAAATGAGAAATCTTACCGCTATGGTGGAATTTTAATGTCGCAACTGCATGATCAATATGTGAATAACCATTTCCTAATTTTGGATGTGACTAATGTTTTGAAAATGTGTAAGGTGTTAAACAGACGTAGCCGCGGAAGCAATTGCGGACTTTCTCTTCCGAAAGATGCTTGCTACATTGCAAGTATATTGCCGACAAGTATGACTCAAAGATGAACAGCGCCTAAACTCTCTTTTCATATGTGGACCATATTTGTTAATATATAATTTAATAAAAAATCAATTCAAGTCAAAAAGCGCGCGCTTTTGTCAAAGCGTTCGCGTGATATCGATATGAGCATAACATGGGCGTGATGCTTGTCAATAAATTACGCTTAAACTAAACCTGCCTCGAAGCGTATATACTTTACAGATATCGCACGTAATAAAGTGTGCGCTTCGAGGATGATTTGCCGGCTTTACATTGTTTATCAGTTCATTAAGTGGTCGTCAGTCGACCCCTTAGTCAGAACTGCTTCCGCATTGCTTCGCGCAAACTATAGTAAAAAAGCTAACTTTTTTTGATATGTTAGAGAAAGATGTGCATATCTATAAACAGTAGCGTTTGAGGTGAAGCTGACTTGCTAGAACAAATCGAATTTTAATAAAAGAGAGAGATGTTAAAGAAAAAGTAAAGTGAATTAAAATAAGCTTGGATAAGTTTTTCCGGTGGAAATGTACTAAAAAATGTCAGTTGCTGAAATTAAAAATTTTGTTATCTCAACTTTTGGTTGTGCAATACGATTATTGAAACGTATTTTTGATTTTGAATTGAGATTTTTTATAGCCACCGGATTAGCCTGAAAAAAATCCTGCACTATAGCGATCACTTGTAGACGAATGGGGATACTTTCTGGTTTGGACGAGCCTACCAAGGTTATAACACCCTGGGTTGAATGGGGAATATTGATTAGCAAGATGTACTTGTAGGGTCTCGAACCTGAGATCTTCAACCTGCGATGCCAACATGATAATTACTGAACAATCTAAAATTTTTTCTTTTGTCAATCACAAGCCGCAGATAGACTGCGTCTCATCGACGTGATCCATCAGTGACTCATGCTTAACACATTTTCCACATTTATGTCCTGTATATTATAAAGTTTTTCTAACGAATTAAAAGGCAAAATGAGCAACTACAAGAAATCAAAATTGGAAAAGCAATGTAACAAATCATCTATAGCTCAATATCAATTAACTGTGACGGTGAGAAATTTTTTTTTTATTGAATTTGATCATTTTATTCCTTTTGTTTCAGAATTTTAGCTTAGCAAGTTCTTAAAAAAATTTTCCCAATCAAATATTTTTACTTTTTGCAGAGCGATCCTTCAATGATTCACGATTAACAAAACAAGTCTTGGCAATAAATTTCTTAATGATATTGAGTTAATAAGGGAAATTAAAAAAAAAAATACGATCCTGGTTTAGATTGTGTTTTTCTTCGTTTTTTTTTTAATTGGAGAAGTATTTGCGTCGATTTTTGAATTCTAACGCTGGAATATGAAATACAAAAACGTTTCCGCACGACAACGATTTGGCAATAGGAAAAATACAAACAAACTAAACGCGCCACTGCCATTGTGAGGAACCGCAAAATATAGGGTATTCCGCAGACGATTGTGAAAAGGAGAGTGTTTATCAAAAATTACTCATCCATGGTGACGTGTTCAATGTAGTCTGTGACTTTATGTACAAAATATGGCAAAATACCTTTTGCGAGTAATCTTTCCAAAGGAAGTCCTGCAACAAAAATGATAAAAATAAAAGATTACTTTACTTGGCCAAAATGAAATAAAGAAGGCGATTTGAAATTTTGGATCATAAAATTGGTGCAAATGATTCTAATTTCAATTCAAATTTTTTACAGTGTAACCCATAAGAAGGGATATACCTTGTTGAGACATATCGAGAAATACGCAGACAATTTATTTTCTCAATCATGGGTCACTGATGAACCGCGCCTGGGTGGAACGATCCATCAGTTACCCACGCCCAACAACACATGTTTGGTCAAGATTTTGCTTCGACTGAGTACTAGACTGCTTTTCAATTTCTCTAGATACTTGTTACAATAACCAAACATATCATACTCGCACGTATTTATCGATTTTAATACATTTTGAACGTGGACAAAGTTATGGGCTGTCATTTCCGTAGATTTTTATCACCCAATTTTACACTACAACGCAGCAAAAAATTGCGATGAAATCGCAGCTCGTTTCAATAATGTTACTCAGTGATATTAAAATGAATTTTTCAAAAATGCACCCATTTTGTAGCCAGGATCTGAACTGGAATATCTGTAATATCGATATACCACCATTATATAACTGACACACAGCTTTCTTTAACGAGGTGATTACGAACTTTAGAAATATATCATTACTGTGAAAAGACAATAAATTTACTGCAAATTTATCACAGTGTATAATGATAAGTTTTAAGGCCTAAAAATTGACTCGACATACTATACAGTTTAAAGTTCACTTTGGGTAGCATAAATATGAATCCACCAAACAAAAACTAAACCAAATTAGGCTTTATTGAGCATGGCCTGGTAAGATTGGGTAATTTGATTCGATGATTCGGAACGATTCAAAGAGCGGTTATTTTGAATCAGGCGTGAATGAGGTATAGGAGGAAAAACTCGATAAATAAAGTGGGATTTTCAATTTTAACGTCAAATTGCAATGGATTTTAGTCAAATATGACCAAAATTGATTGTATTATGTCGTTAAAATATAAAACTAATTGGCCTTAAACATAAAATGTGGATGAAATTTCTCGATTTTCATGAGGATAACAATTTGTTTAGTAAAAATTACATGTTTGTTATTTATATGAAATAAATGATTGGGAATTACCAAATCAGTTTCGAATTCTAAATGATTCAACTTTACTAGTTGTCATCATCGTCGCATTGATACTACCATTTAATTAATTCGGTTACCAGTCGCTAATTCCGTTTTTATTCTTAGACCTCTAATGCTTACCATGGAGCGGAAGGAACCACCAATGTTGTTTACGTGGTTTTAACTGGAGAAAATGGCGAAAAGACAGAAGAAAAATTACTCAAGGAAGACGGTGATTTATCTTTCAGGAAAGGGGAAATTGATGTGTTTGAAATCGAAACAGCTGATGTTGGTCTTCCTGTCATTATCAAAATAGGTTTGTATCAATCGGAGAAGCTTTATCGAAGCGTGTTTATGTGTCACTGATGGATCACGTCGTTAAAACGGCAATTATATTAAATCATTTTACAGGTCTTCGAGAACACGCTGGTAAAGTTCCTTGGGCCGTTCGGTCTGTCGTTGTCAAATACGAAAGAGATGAAATTTTGTTCCCGGTCCATGATTGGATCGAAGATGAAATATCTGTCACACGTGGAGAAGGTAAGAAGACCCGTAATTCATTTTTTAAAAGCCACTTCTTGGAGTGGATCATCTTGCACAAGGCCCTGTACCGGCCACCACTTATAGACAGGCAGGGTTTGAATTGCTGGAAAGATATGATTTTTACCTGTTCGGATTAGTCTACGCAAGTTATTACACCCTGGATTGAGTGGTGGGCATCGATTAACGAGCCGGACTCGCTGGGACTCGAACATGAGATCTTCACCTCGCGATGCAACATGTTCAACCATTAGTCCACCATTGATTATTAGTTACATATTGGTTACTCCACCCATCTGTGGCCCGTGCATAACATAGGATTATTGCTGATCAAGAAGGAAAATTAATTCGATAACAAAATTTATAATGATATCCCTGCTTGCTATCCATGGTGCCACATTTATGCCAACTCACTACACTGTAATAAACTTGCATTAAATTGAGTGCTAATTTGAAGTAATTGTATATTTTCAATTGTCTTTTCAAGGTCTTTTTGGTAAGATTACTGCCAAATATAAACGGGTGCTGGAGCGCACCTCGACGGCAGCCTATTTTTCCCCAAAAGGACGATTTTGTAGTATATTTAAACACCATTAGTCAAATTACTTTAAAAAAAGGGTGATTTTACTGCATATTTGTTACAGTGTAAGCTCTGAAGTTCTAAACCTACCAAGTAGTTCATTAAAATCGAGAAAAAACGGACTGAAAAGGTGCTGAACATGAATAATAACAAGAGTTCAGGGTTCAGGTTACGCACCATTTTTACCTAATTTCATTACGTAATCGCGTAAAAAACAAAATATGCCTTTTTCTGAACTAAAAGTCAAAAAAGCTAAAAGAATGACAATTTTACAATGAAGATTGTAATCAGTTTTAAACAGGATGGTAACAACAAAAAGTTAGCCTTGATTTGGAAAAGTCTTGTAACGGTCCATATGCGACATCATACTTTGAAAATTTTAAAATTCCCTTTTAAAAACTTTCGAATATAACTGCCGAGTATCATCAGAATGAATTACAAATAACAAGAACATGATAATACGTTTATGAATCATAAATCACTCAGTTATAAATGATTGTTTGTTTTTCATATCTACTTCGCAGCATTGCTATCTCAAAAAATCAAAAACGCCGATATACTTGCAATGCGAAAAGAAGAAATCGCGAAAGCAAAAGCCAAAGTGCCATGGTCTCCTCCTGCAGCAGGACCAGATGATATGGCTCGAGGTCTTCCTCGCTTTATGAACGCTATGACACCTAAAGAACTTCCTCTCGTTTTCCATCCAACTGAGAGCTGGGCAACATCATTTTCTGAAAACAATCCTGAAATTGCAGTGAAGAAGGCGATGGGACATGCTATGAGTATGTACAACAAATATTGAGTGTAAAAGTACGATCCTCGGAGGAGACACCCCTTCCCCACACTCGCCGACAAAAAAAAAAATTGCAGAATGGCCCTGTAATTGCTTTGAAACGTATAGGAAATCCTTTTTTTCGCGTGCCTACAGTGCGCATTTAGTATTATACTTATTCGATCAATGTAGGGACCCACGGAATCTCGTTTTTCCTTCAATTCGTTTAATCGTTATATATAATAAAAAATATTTTTGAGAAAATTTTTTGCTAGCGCCGCACGTTTTGACCACGAACATTTTTAAATTTTCTCCTTCCCCTTTTCAAGGTTCCAAATACGTCGCTTCTCAACCATTGCCTTTGCCCATATTGTCTTTTAAAGTCCTATTAAAATGGTCGAGATATTTTACCAGGTACAAATCTCAAGTTGGACAGCTTAGAAAGTTATCATGAGTTGTATACGACTTTCGAAGATGATAAAGAGAAGTCGTCGTATTCGCACAGGTAAAATATAGTTATTATTGTCTAACTAAACCCAAGCCAGACAAAAAATATTTGCCAGAGCTTTCAAAAATTCAATATGTTAATAAATGATCTAGTGCACAAATGGCGATGTTACCCTTTGTACGATTGTGGGTTTGAATATGATAACGAGAAGTCGTTTTATTCGCACAGGTAAAATACAGTTAATATTGTCTAACTAAACCCATGCCAGACAAAAAATATTTGTCAAAGGTTTCAAATTATCCATCCATATAATAAAAATGCTCCAGTGCACAAATGGCGATGTCAACCTTTGCACGGTTTTGGGTTTGAAAAAGAAAATTCGCGTGACTCAAAAACAATGGTTTGTGAATTCATTTTATTTGTCTCACGACCGATTGTATTTATGAAATAATATTATATTACACCGTCTTGTAGGTGCGATCGTCTTGTGATCATTATGATACAGGCATTACAGGTTAGATATCTCGTGTCCGATTCCTGGTCATGTTGTTTGATCGATTCATGTACATCACTTGACCTATGGTGTGATAGCACCATAGGGTAGAATTCACCAATTCAATTCGGTGATTCGACTTGATTCGAAGCAGAAGTTATTCGAAAAAGTTTTGAATCGGCCATACTTAAATGTTTTTTTTTTATTCTTTAGCGTAAGCCACAGATGGACCGCATCTTCACGGCGCGATCCATCAGTGTTTCATGCTTAACAAGAGATTTTTTCATCAAATTTTTCTGACTGGATAGAAACTTGCAAAATCAAATTAAACTTTCAAATTTTACCACGAAAAATCAAACTTGAGATTTTTATGTTTCGATGATAGAGAAAATACCAATGGTAAAAACGCTACATTGGGTTATTTAGACGGAATCAGCGATTCGATCTGATTCGAGACAATTATCCGAATCAGATTCGAATTCTGCTTCTCCCAGACCTAGTAGACGGTACAGACAACGTACCGTACGAACTATGCATATCAGATACTGATGAATGACGATGCATGCCACACCCCCCCACCCCCACACCCCCCCCCCCCCCCCCCCCCCCCCCCCCCCCCCCCCCTTTTGAATTTACTTTCACTGGTGCATGATGCTATGTTTAACCCCTTGGTGACCAAAAGTAAAAATTGGAAATGGTCTTTCTTTCCATGTGCCATAAAAAGTAAAAATTACCAAAACTTGTCCCTGACATCCCATTCTCAAAATTCTCTAACACCTTCGCCGCCATATCACTGTTTTATCGTGATATACACAGCGATTAAGTTTTTTTTTAAAGAAAATTTTTTGCCTACGGTGCCCAAATTTTTCTCCTCCCTATTACACTGATTACTTCATATATTCGAAAATAGATGGCAAACTGACGAAGAATTTGGTCGTCAACAACTTAATGAAGTATCACCGATTTCAATTGAGAGGTGAGATAACTGAATTAATTAACAGATCGTTCAGTACATTGTTTGTCCGTAGAATATCATTCAAGACACATTTTCCTTTCAATGTTTAATTTCTAATGTTGAAAGTTGGCTATTGACTTGAGTAGCTTCAAGAACTGTTTCTTAAATATCAAGGGGTAAAATATTATATCGATGAATTCAGTGATGGATGAGTATATGCGCGAGGATTTGTTAGGCACCTCACTGAGGCACAGTGGTTCATGTAACTTCTGGTTACGGCTTCCTCCACCAACCATATTGTTTAAACTATCATCGGATTTCCTCTCCCACGGGATAAAAATGAAATTCTACTCTTCTCGTGGGCCATTCACAGTTCAGTTTTAAATCCCTGTAAAATAACTTAAACATGGGAGTGATGAAAAGGGCTAGGCAAAATCGAATCATTTAGAATTCAAATCGGATTCGAAAAATTCCTTCGAATGAAATTGAATCACATATTTTATATAAAAGGCAGATTTTTTATACAATTTAATATATACAATTGGTTTTGGTCAGATTTGACTGAATTCCGACTTAAGCGATTCAAGACTCTCTTTTGAAATGAGGAATTAAGTATTGTAGAAAATAGAAGTTTCCCTCAATTTTTGTTTTCTGCATGTTATATTTTATTGAATATAATAAACTATACATACGTTTTCAAGATGCTGCAAAATACCGGATATTTGTCAAATAACGGAAAACGACGTTAAAGAACTATTAAATGGATGCAGTTTGCAAGCTGAAATTGACGTGAGTATCATTTGGCATTTATATGCTCCCTTTTGAAACGAATGTTGTGTTTTATTTGACAGGCCGTTCCAAATGTCTAAAGAATGTGTTGAAGTTTGCCAAATTGTTCATTTACCAGAATATATATAATTTTTCCCTATTATTACCAACGAACGTTTAGATTAATATTCCACGTAATACAAAAATAGTTTTACCATTTTCACTTAATCGTGGATATCCCCCTGACTAGATACGCAAATTTCGAATATTTTTTCGAATCGAATCTTTTTGAATATAATTCTGTTTAAAAAAAATTAATTCCCGACTGGTATAAGATGCTTTATGGGATTATAAAACAAAATAAGCACATTCGTTTTACAAATTCAAGCAACACTGAACTAGGGCTAGGCAAAACTGAATCATTTAGAATTCGAATCCGATTCGAATATTTTTCTCGAATCGGATCGAATCACTAATTACTTGTAAATAACACTTATCCTCGTTTCTAGTATTACAAATTGTATCCATTGTGAAAATCAAGAAATGTATAGGTCATTGTGTATTTTCTATTCACACTCCATGTCTGAGAGCAACAAGTTTCATATTTTAACGACAAAATGTAATCGATTTTGGTAAAATTTGACCAAAATCGATTGCATTTTATCGTAAAAATGGAAATTTCGCTTCATTTGGCAATTTTTTGTTCCTATGAACGATTCGCGATTGATTCGAATAATATCTGCTTCGAATCGATTCGAACCACCGAATCGTATTGGCTATCCCTGCACTAAACAAGAACGAAATAGTGGTGTACTTATTTGACAAATGGGCGGAATGAAACTGGCAAAAATTTATCATAAAAAGTCACCATACAGCCAAAAATTTTAAAATGTTTGCTTTCAAGTTTTGACAACGACAGAACTTTACATACATGTTCTTTATCGTGCGATGAGTACGTGACATGTGTGTGACTAATGGCACGACACTGACCAAATTGTACACACTGGAGACTCTTAAAAAATGAAACGTTAACCTAGATTTTTTTACAGAATGGTAAAATATACATCGGAGATTATAGCAAATGCTATCAAGGAGTTACTCGCAACAAGAACACACAGGGAGAACAGCTATACTGTCCAGATGCTATATGTCTTTACTATGTGAATTCGGAAGATAATTTAGTACCAATTGCAATCCAACTTGTACCGAACGATCCAGAAACGATTTTTACGCCAAAAAGTTCTGCTAATGATTGGATGCTTGCAAAAATGTATTTTAGAGTTGCTTATGGCAATATGCACGAAGTGAGTGGACAGTTGTGAATTTTATGGGAATATTTTCAAACCAGTTTTATATTGAAAATGGAAAACATTGTATGTATATACTTTTTTTCTAATTTTTATTGAAAAAAATATTTTTAACAAAATCTACAGAAGCCGTTGTAGTCACAGCCAGTAGTATCTGCCCTGAGCGATCCTAAAAGATTCACCAGTGACTCCTTTACACACCGCTCACGACACACACAAATTAAGTTAGATTAGGTTAGAATCCCTTGCTAAAAGTAAAATCGTTTAAAAACCATGCTATCATCAACTCTAAAATATATCATTAGGCCAAATGTAACCACGTACTTTCCAAAAAAAGATAGATATTTATAATATTTACAAAATGTTAATTTATATAAATTCATACTTTTAAATTGTTTCCTTTTCAGTGGTATTATCATTTCCTTTTGACTCATGGTACTATGGAACCATTTTCTATATCGATGTTCCGATTTCTACCGCGATCTCACCCGATATATAAGTTGTTACGACCTCATTTGCAAACAGTAGCAATCATCAATACACTTGCGAGAACAGATCTGTTGAGAAAAGAATCATCCACAAACAATGCTCTCGGTATTGGTGAGTATATACATATATATATACATCTTATTGTAGACACAGTGTGAGTAGATCACTCTGATCGATGGCCAGTATCAGTCGCTTACTACCGATCAGGTTAGTTTTGTTTGAAAAGTATGTGCTTCCTGTTCGGCAAGGATTGCCCAAGTGCCCGTCAGAAATCTTTTGTTCCAACATGGTTTGTTAAGTGTGTGTCACTGATGGATCACGCTGCCAAAGCGCGGTCCATCAGTGGCTCATGCTTGACAAAATAAAATTCCTGATTGGAGTTGGCTGAGTGGTGGACATGGAGTTGCACCAGGCCATCGTGTCTCCTTAAACGAACTTTGAATAAATAGGTTCCTCTACTATAACTGCTTTAGGAACTGACCCTAACTTAAATTGAAAATGAAATGAAGTTTATTGGAATGATATAAAACCAAGATTATTACCATAACCCGCCTGTTTTGATACAAAATGCTTTACTGATGGATTGCTCGATTCATCGGCAGGGATTCGAATTTTTGATACAACCATTAACGAATCGAATCTCGAATCATAAGACTTCGAATATGTATACATATAGGATATTTTTCTGAAGTTTAATTAATTTAAAAAATTGTTGTGAATTATTTATGGAATTGCATTCTTCTCCATTGCATTGGTAAAAATGATTCAAATGAATATAAAAAAATATAAAGATGCTTTTTGATATTTGTGCACAATGCAGTAAAAGATATTTGTGCTGATGCATTTTTATCAAGTTAAAGTCATGGGTAGCCCAAGCGTGGTCGATCAATGTCTCGTGCTAAACAAGGTAAACTTTTTGATTGAAAAAATTTCTGTTGAATCACACAAATGTGTATCCAAATCATTTGTATCGAGTATTTATCTGAATCAACTCGAAATGTGATGCATTTATTTGTTGATGACTCAGGCCTGATAAATCAAAATATCTGTAAATTTTAATGTTTCACGTGGTATATTTTTGCTATTTGACTATTTGCTATTATGTATAATGTTATGCTAATCTTAATTTTCAGAGGGTGAAGGTTTAGCAAGGCATATGTTCAAAACGTTTCATTTTGATGATCTGGTTATTCCTGAAGTCTTGAAGAAAAAAGGTAATTTTTAAATTTTTCCGACTCCTCCCATGTAAAATATAAAAAGATTTTTTAGAGTTGTGTTAGTTTTAGTGGGAGCTTTGCATTTGTATGTAAAATATAAATATATTTTTAAATTCATTGTTCAATGATGTGGCTTTTTTAATAAAATGAAAAAGTCATTTCTTGAACATGTTTTCCTGCAGCAGACAATGCACAAAACATCGAAAAAGAACTCATAATATTTCCCTATCAAAAAATGAAATTCATTAAAAATCATTTAGCTTTTCAGCCTCTATGTAATAATACTTAAGAGTATATGAAATCCTTTTGCTAGTGCCTCCTCATTTTTACAGGGCTAGACAATAGAAAACTCCTTCCCAAATTCCACTATCGAGACGATGCACTTGAATTATGGGAAATTGTGGAAGATTTTGTATCTGACGTCATGAAACATTATTACCGTGACAGCGAGGTAAGATAAATATATGTAAGCCATAATAAGTCTGCGATTGGAATGTCTCGTTATTTTCGATCCCAAGCATATCTTTATACAATTGTTCATGAATAGTTTGATATATCCAATATCCTAAAAAAAAAAATAAATAAATTGAAAATACTTCTAAAGTAATTTCAAAATTCGCTCAGAGGAGTCTACAAGAGACTTGGATATCCTACTTGACTCTTCCTAAACCAGTATTGTACGAAGAGCTATATGAAGTGTAGGAATTGGAACTATGACATCTCCATCCCCGACAGATGTCTATTAACGCGAGTTTTGAAGCCCAAGTTTGGATGCATATAAAAAAACAATTTTGCCTTCTGATTGTGACACTATGGAACCTACACAACGAATGCCTGTAAATTGGAAGTTAATCGAGTAGACCAGTTGAATATTTTATAGGAGGAACGGAAGCAGAACGTTCTCCTTTTAATAAAGCGCATTATAATATATGTGAAATGAACGACGTAAGAAAAATATGCAGTATAATATATTCAGTAACTAGCAGGTCTGTCACCCTTTAGGTAATATTTAAACCTCACATGTCGAGGTGTCGCACATGTCACACAAGTCCGATAGCAGTGCTCAGAAACCAAACAAAAAAGAGCTAAATTAATCGTTATTCCAGCACAACTGCATAAACAGAACTTTTATCGGAAAATAAAGGACACATTGTGACATTGTGATATTTTCTTTGGGGAATGGTCCATAACAATTTTCTTTCGTTTCAATTTTTATTCTGTGCTACAATGCCACGAAAGATATGCATTCGGACAATTGTTGTACAAAATACTTGCATATTGTAATAAACAGGATGTTCAAAAAGATGAAGATCTTCAGGGATTTATCAAAGATGTTGCAGAAGAAGGATGGGCATGGTACGACGGTGATAAGCGTGGACTTTCAATACCAATTACTTGTGTTTCAGAACTGGTAAATTGTTTACATATTATAGGTTGATTGATGCCAAACTCTGCTCTGTTACTTGACCTTGAGTGCTGAGTTGATAAATTTGGATCAAAATATCAAAAGTTGCATTTGCCAGAATACCCCAAACTGATATTATATAAGCCGTGGTTGTTATATTAATAGAAGAGCAAGATGAGATTTGATTTTTATCCAAACCGAGATTTCAGCTCAACCATATTGCAATCTATACCAGACACGTGATCTTCCTGACTTAATCCCTTAATCCTGTTCAAAATCCCTGAGATGCGGGAGGCCTGCCGGACGCCTCGCCAGCGCACGGTGATTCCCGTGAGCGCTGCTCTCCGATTCTGAGTATTTTTGAGAGGTCGTGGTTCGCCCTATGAGTTAAACCGTATTCTCGGCTTTCCTAACCAGCAGGATGAAAATGAAATTCTGTTCTATCTGTCCCACACTGTAACAAAAGCACAGTAAATTTACTGGCCATTATGATGAGAATTATTCCAATTATGGGCTGTTTATGGACTGCACCTTCGCGGTGCGTTCCATCAACACCCCACATTTGCCCAAAAAAGTTAATTTTGAATTTCTTCGGTACCGCCATGTTATATTATTGTCAAATACCAGTGATTTGTTGCATTTTCTGTTACAGTGTATATATGGCGTTTTAATCGTTACCAAACAAATTTTAACCCCTACAAAATTTATTTATGCCTGACCTTCACCCAAATGCTATGTTGGTAAATTTGTAATCATCACGATAAAATACAATGATACAAATATATATAACGTGATTTATATTAGATGAGTTTAGTAAGTGAATATGGTTTATATGGTATAAGTTTGATGCTTCACATATTACTAGGGTTGATTAATAAACCATCGAAACACTTTGAGCAATACAAAATATGTGCAATTTATTTTCAGATTCGTGTTTGCACTACCGTAATGTATACAAGTTCAGTGCAACACGCCGCCGTCAATTTTCCTCAATATCAATTATACAAATACATTCCAAACTGTCCTTTTGCAATGAGACTTCCGCCACATAAGAAGGGAGAGGTATTTTATATTTTATTTATTGATATTTGTTGCTGTAACTATGCTTTTCATGACCATTTTCCCATTATTTAGCCATTTTAACCCTCTTCATTTTTGTTTATTGTGCAATAAGCACAGATGGCCACATCCTTCCACCGACCAAACGTATTACATTTATGAGGGGGCATTTATCATATGTTATGCCCTTGGATATTCATATTCAGAAGCTTGTTCGACAATCAAGTGAGACTTTCCGTTGTGTTTCAAAGAGACCGTAAAGATAAAAAAAATTCTATTCTCTGGAACGAATTTCTTTATTGATTATATTTTTTCTAGCATGTTTTACTACAAGTAGCAGAGATGTCTTGTCAGTTGCCTGGGACATTGTTGTCACGTAGGCAGCGCATGATAGAAATTATAATATGCCTGAGAAACGAATTCGTGTACAGCGCCACTGAACCTAGAATGTAGCCATTTAGGAGGAATCGGTTAAATGAAAAATCTACGTTGATTTTTCGAAAAATCAAGACTGAGTATTATAGTGACTGTCGAAAAAGCCCGCTAATCTGAGAGACTGAAAAAATAACGGTTTGCTATTTCATAGTCTCTTATATGTTTTAGGCAACAATGCAAAGGATCCTTGATTCTCTACCAAATATGCTGATGTCCTTCATATCTACAGCAGTAGTGAATAGTTTGTCTATCTATGACGAAGAAGTGGTATGCTCATTATAACAATGTTCAAAGTTATTTTGCATTAGTTTTTGCATTCATTTTATATCTATTTCGTAGCAGTATTGATGGTTTTAAAACTTTTTGTACAGCCTGGTTGCTGCAGGAAACTCAAAAATATTGCCCATTTCCTAAACTTTCTTCTGTTTAATTCAGGTGTCTGAGTAGACGGGTGTCCGTTTGAGTTTGTGTACTGTGGTGTGTAGCAAGATTCCTTAAAAGGGATATTTTCGTCAAATAATTTCCAATTCGTCACACATTTGCCGAATTTATTATAAATTGGTACCGTTCAAAGTTAAATTAAGCTTATTCCAGATGGATCCAAAAAATGACTACAGCAAGTGGTGGCATTGCGACGTTCAAAATAATTGGGCTGCGTGTACATATTTTTGGAGGTTTTCATACGCTATTAATATGCTAAATTTTCCATAACCAATTAAAAGTTTTTTGTTTTTTGACAAATTTTTATGGATTATTTCTTCGAAATAAATTATTGTTAATCTGACAAGTGAGGTAAATTTTTAGGTTCTTCTTGGCAACTACCCTAACCAGTTATTCACTGAACGAAGAATTGGGAAATACATGGAAAAGTTTAAGAAAAGGCTGGAAAAACATGATGAAAAAGTACGGAAAAGAAACGAAAAGGCGGAATACCCATATGTTCATCTGTTGACTGAAAAAATACCAAACAGCATTTCTATATAACTACATATACATTGCTACATATATACATTGCTTGTGTACTGTATAATCAGAAACATTATAAATATATTTTAACCTTAACCTATTTTAATGGCACTCCGTCGTCTGTTGACCATAACAATTGCGAATATGTCCTATTTTCATCATTAGAAAAGACTTATGCGGGTTATATCTGCGACATTAAAGAATGATGATCATTTGATTTTTGTTGCAATAAATTCCACCGGACTATCTTTGGCACACACCTAAATCTGAAATATTTGACTTGCATACTGTATGTACTGAATTTTTTTGCATCAATGGTTTTACTAGCTTTACATACAGACCTATCCAAGTAGTAATATTTTTTGGAAATATATTTTTTCAAGTGTATGGGTCACAGGTGGAAACAGATTAAAATTTATCCAGCACAGTCTCTACAATATTTCCAGTCTGTCACTCCAGGTAATGTGTCACCCACTAGTAGAACCATATATCTCTTACCTACATGCTGCGTTTCTTTGAAATTCATTTCTCTCGTATCTGGAGAGTAGATAAGTATTCTTTTGTCCGCCTGACTCAAATGTGATAAGGAAACTACTGGATCTGACCAATATGGTTGGTAACGTGATATTGCGAATGGGTCCAAGAGACTATATTTATACTGGCCACATATCTGGATGTTTTGAATTGGCAATATTTCTATCCTTTGACTCGGCAAATCTTGATCTGTATTAAAAAATCGAATTATTTCCACTGCTATTCTCTGTTTTGGTCTGTTAACGGGTAAAAATTAGATAGGAACACTGGCGGAACCCGTGAGGAGAGGTAGAGTCATGGTTTAAAAGTGAGGGACTGTCCCTTCCATATTTTGAGTAATGCGAAAAATTCCTAAAAATGAGAAAAAAAATTTGGTGCGCAATAGTATATTCTATATATTTAATTGTTTTTGACCTAAAGACAACGATTTTCTCAAAAAAGCGTGGTAATTTCGAGAGGCAACTGCACGCAGTTCGTTAATGAGCATATTTGACATTCATAAGTTGGATTCAAGCGCAATATTACTTCGACACATTCGCAACATCCTCTTATTTGGACACATTCGTAACATCTTCTCGGGTTCGAGTCCCGGTGAGTCAGGCTCGTTAATCCATGCTCGTTAATTCACCCCCCAACCCATAAGTCGAACAGGAAAAGATCTTTCAGACTTTCCAGCGCGTCTAACCCTGCCCTTCTATAAGTGGCCGCAGTCACAGGGCCTTGGGCATGGTGATCAACTCCATCAAGTGGCTGTGAAATAACAAAAGTAACAAAATTAGTTTGCTTTAAACTCGCCGCCAGTTATTTTTCCACCTTCTATTGCTGTGAATAAGCATGTATAAACTCAGATTGACAAAATTGATGATGGATTTTTTATGATTGATTCCCAAAAGTTGTTATTAGTGGTTTAAGCAAAAAAATAAGGTAGGCAATCAAAGCATCTGACTGCCTAGGATTTTTTGTTGTTTTGCAGGTAAAGACAAGTAAATAGCATTATCTCCATTCAAAACGATGTCCTGATTTTTAGCTTTACAGCAAAGACATTAATAGACTACCTTTAAACACATATTGCCATCCCATACGTGAAAAAGCCTTGTCCTATCTCGACTAACATTACTAGCAGCTGAGTTTCTGATTTATAACGACAATTTATTCGACTACAGAGTCTTGAGAATTGCAAAAAGTGTTCTCTCTCAGTATTAGTTTATATAATTCATTTTATTTATTTCATCGGTGACTTTTTGGAAGCTATCACATTCAAGCAGGACGCCGGTGATTTCACTGCTTGGGCATTTCACAACCAATCACAAGCAAGTTGAAAAATACAAGAGATGCACACATGTACTACAAAAGCCAGTGCCTAACGGTGATCGGGTATAAGCCTACAACATAGGCTTCCATACCGTATACACGATATAAAAACATTTCGATTTTCCTTACAAGCGTTTATAATATTGATGAATTTATTTGTATGTGAGTAAGACGCATGTAAATAATGGGTGCTTGAAATATAATGTACCTACAGATATAGCAATATTGAAGTGAATAATTTAAAAACGGTAATCAAATTAGATGATGCATGATTATCCATGAAACGCGAGTCAGCGAAATTTTGGTAGTGTGCACGATATCACTCGTAGCATTGCATTATTACGACTTATATTTGGACCCTCTTTGTTATCAAAGTCGGCTTGAGGTCTCAGACCTTGAGAGAGATGCGAAGAAATGAAAACGAAATTTAATATGTCAGATTTTTGTTAGAAAAATTTGCCATGTCGAGAGAAAAAACAATCAAAGTATTGTCTTGTCATTTGCATTTGCGAAGGTGCCATAAAATTTCGTCTATTTCAACGATATAGCTTCGAAACGAGTCTAAAGACATTGTTTTTGTTTCAACATATTTTATGCTTCATTATTGTTATTTTAATATCGCAAAAAAGTTGACAAACAATTGCAATCATTACATTAACGCTCTGCAATGAATAGTTCCAAAAGTGTATCTGGTTTGCCAAAAATGCAAATTTCTGAAAAAATTTACAATCGTTCTGTTTCTCGTGATACATTTGGAATAGTGCATGTGTTCGTGATTCAAAATAGAACTTTACAATTTACTTTGCAATTGCATATCATTAAATCAACTCTGCATATCTTCAATTCAAAAACCTTCAGTATTAGACTAGGTTGTCTTCGACGTACCTGTGTGAAGCAGAACAAAATCGATACTTAAGGGAACGCTTTATCCACTTTAAGGAACAGAAATCGAAAACTCCTCAAAATTTTTGAAGCTTATCCAAAAAAGATATGCTAATCAGACTATTTGCCAGGAAACTTCTAAAACTTACCAAAATTTACAGGTTTATTAATAATCATGCCACTTTTGGCTGACAATAAAAATCTATCCGGTTTGCCAAAAAAACAAAATTTCTGAAAAAACTTACAATCGTTCTGTTTGTCGCAATAAATTTGAGATATGGCATGTGTTCGTGATTCGAAATGGACAATACTTTCCAACGCCATGTCTTCAAATTAAATGCTTTAGTATTAAAATAGCTTGTCTTTAATATACGTGTGTGAAACAGAACAAAATCGATACTTCAGGTAACGGTATATCCACTTTAAGGAACAGAAATCGGAGAATTTGATTCATGTTCAATGTTTATCGAAATAGGGTATGCTAATCAGACTATTTGCAAGCTATCTTCTAAAACCCACCAAAAATGTCAGGATTTTAAACAATTATACCACAATTAGCAGGCAATATTAATCTATAAATATAGCTCCAAAATTTGCCCGGTTTGCCGAAAAAATCAAATTTCTAAAAATATATATAATCCCTCTGTTTGTCGTAATTCATTTTAGATAGAGCATGTCTTTGTGATTCAGAATATGCCATATGAAGCAGAAGAAAATGAACACTTTAGGAAACAAAATAGGCCCGTATGAAGCAGAAGAAAATAAATACTTCAGGAAACGACTCATAAAGAACAGAAATCGAAAATTGTTATGTTTTATCTAAATAAGATATGCCAATCAGAGGTATCTTCTAAAACCTACCAAAATGTTCAGGTATTTCAACAATTATACCACAAATGGAAGGCAATAAAAATCTATAAATATAGCTCCAAAAATAGACCTGGTTTGTCAAAAAAATAAAAAATAAAATTTCCTAATACATTTGATATAGTGCACGTGTTTGTTATTCTAAATATACAATACTTCTCAATTACATATCTAGATCGAAACAGCATATCTTCAAATTAAAAAGCTTGAATATTAAAAAAGTATGTCTTCAATGTACGTGTGTGAAGCAGGCAAAATAGATACCTCAAAAAACGGTTTATCGAACTGTGAGGAATAGAAATAATGCATTCTCAAAATTTTTAAATTTTATACAAATAGGATATGCTAATCAGACGAGCAGAGGAAAATAAATACTTCAGGAAACGACTCCTAGAGAACAGAAATCGAAAATTACTCTCAATTTTTAGGTTTCATCTAAATAAAATATGCCAATCAGAGTTATCTTCTAAAACCTACCAAAATGAATCGTCTGCGTCTGTGGTCCGGCAAATATCCAATCTAGAGAATTTCTAAAATTCCGCATTATCAATACAACTTTTTTAACCTCATTATTCAACTATTGACCCAATTTTTTTTAACGTGAATCATCGATAAACCGAAACTTCTTGTACGTTGATCACGTTTTCCAAAAAATCTGGTTCATGAGATTTTTGTTATTAAGTTGAGTGTTATATAGTGGGAGTTTTTGAAATAAGTTACTATAGTATGTTTACAACTATTGAGCAGAAAATTACCAATTAAACCAAATTTTAATATTTTAATTAAAAATATCTATTGATAGCGTCATAACATAAATAATTTCACGAAGGTATTCTTATTCCTATATAAATGCTATTACTATACAGTGTGTTGAAGCGAGTGAGAATATAGGATATCATTTCCATCTCGTAGAATCAGAGAGCCGATAATGCTTTTTAACCATTTGACGAGGTGCGATATCTTGTGCATATACAAGCGGCCCTCATTGCGTATAATCATCCTGCACGAGATTCGAACCCATTCTAGATTAGTGATTCGCAGCTCGGAGCGTATTGCTAATGCTTTTATTAACTGATCAGACAGAACACTAACGCACAACACTTGTCAATTTCGCATTTCTGATCCACTCATTTTCGAACAGCTCAAAATTTGGGAAATATTGAAAGTAATTATCTGTGGGCTACATATTACAAAATAAACATTTTCGAGAACAGCTTAAAAAAATTCAAATCTAAATCTAAAATCGGAATAATTCATCAGTCTGATTTATATGAAAAAGGCAACTCTTGCCCAACCTGCCGTTATTTAATTCAACAAAATATTTTTTCAACCTTTTCGCTCCATGCTATTGCGTGATGTGAGTGAAGAAAATTCAAATTTCCCGGTTACTTCGCTTTGATGGTAGTCTTGTAAAAGCTATACTTTTGAACAAATGTGTCAGTGACCTCATCACCCTTTTGCTATTTTTTCCCTCGAAAATACTTGGAAATATGGTAAAGCATATAACAGAATCAATATAAAATATTTGATATTTATTTATTTTTTTCTTACAAAACAAATTAGTTAAATATGTATCAAAATCGAATACAAAACTTGGTAAAATTACGTTAATTTGACAATCGCTATTAACATAGCAAATATCATCCCATTAAGAAATCCAAAAAAATTGTGCAGTCATTTGGAATCAGTGAAAAAATTTTAAAAAGTCTTCAAAATGTAAAGTATTAAGCAAACATTCATACTGCTATTTTGTGTAGGTATAAAAACTGTATAAAAGTTGTCTTCTTTTCCTATTTGTTGAGTTTTATTTTATTCTTTGTATTTTGATATATGTACAGAAGGAAAGATCTTTTCAAATTTGCTTCTCTAGTAAGAACTTGCTGAAATCTGAAAAAACAAAAAAACATTATGTAAATAAATACAAAGAAAGTCTTTACGTCATAAAAGGTCTTTATATGTTATCGATGATTTTTCAATCACTTCTTATAGAATAATTGCTGTAGTTGTAGCACAATTCTATCCAGGGAAGTTGGTTCGTCAAATCATGTCCAACGCTTAACTCATACGGTGTAATAAATTGATTAGGTATGAGCTTTCCAAACCTAAGCCTAACGATTGGCCGATCAGGTACAGGGTCTTACTTAGATCGATTCGCCCAATTGAGATGCTGTTAGAAAGAATCATAACAGAGACTGATAAAAACTAAAATAGAGAAGCGTTTTAGATTTTCTCTATAATTTTCATATCCAGGAAGAATATCTATAACAATGAATAATATTTACCTGAATAATTTATGATTCCACTTGAGTCTTCTTGACCTTGCATCATTGTGGATACTTCGCTAGTTGACATACGTTCGCCTATTTCAATAACACTCCAGCATTACTAATGATAAAGTCATTCAATGAGGGCATAAAAACTCACAACACAGAGCAAATGCTGTGTCACAGTATTTGTATATAGCAGTTTACAACCGTATTCAGTATATTCGGAAAAATACCAGTACGAAAATTGTTAATCGCTTGAAGAAGATTTCTTGAATCTCTAATTTTTCAGTTTTTTTTTCTTTTAAAAAATTTGCCAAATACAACATATAGTATTTAATTTATTCCTGACATGTTCCTGATTTTAAAATTGAACACAAAGGCAACAATATTCGAATTTCAGTTCAGAATATTTTAATATTCGATTCGTAATCTAGATTTCTAGTTGGGTGTGCTAAATTTCACTCACGAAGAATGAAATAAAAACTGGAATTATTGCCTTTGCGTTAAATATGGAAATATGGCAATTTAATATAAAGTCTTTACCTTTTTAAAAGATTTACCGTGGATGATTTACATTCATAAAAATACGTCAAATATATAGTCAAATCAACCTTAATTATCGAATCAACTTATCCGGCATGTAACGAACGTTATACTGGACACGTTGATTTTATAATTACGTTTTAAAAGATAAATAGATTTACCCAATGTTGTCAAAATGTGTCGGATCTCAGCTCCTCTCAATGTTCCATTTCCATCTTTATCAAAAACTCTCAATCCTTCGACAAAATCTTCATAACTTCCTTGTTTTGCCAATTTTTGAATTTGTGAGAGAACTGGCAAAAATTCTTCGACTGTCATTTTCTTTGTCTTGAGTTCTTCAAATAAAATTAGGAAACGGATAATTGTTGGTGGAAAAATGTGACATACCCTTTTCGGTCAAGATTACCCAAATTATTCCACCCTAGGATGAATGGTGGTTAACCAGCCAGACACCAATTCGAAATCGCCATCCTACTATACCAGCGTGATAGCGACGAGGCTCAATTTCAATCATTCAATTTAAGCCCAGACTTTCTTTGTTTTGCATGGATCACTGATGGAACGCGCCACTAAGGCATGCTCGACAAAATGAAATTTCTTCATTGGGTCATCGTGCTTTATATGATGGATTACTATAATTTCAGCAATATTAATATTAATTTATTAATGTAAATCTAAACAGAACTTTACCTTCATCACTTGGATTTCCCATATATTTCTTGACATCTTCATTTGTTGGGCACTGTCCAAGCGCTCTGATGACATCACCAACTTGATGATAAAAGATTGATTTTCCGTCGGAATCAGAGAAAAGTTCGAAAGCTTCTCTGACATCTGAAGGAAGTGAATGAAATATTGTATTCATAAATTGCTGGATTTTACATATGAAAATATTTGCGAATACGTATAGAAATATATATCACAATATGACAATCAAAGTACTGTTGATGTTGAAATGAGTTCGTAGTTAACAACCTCGCAAGATTGAAGCATTTGACTCCACAAAATAGACTAAAACAGAATTATTTTGTTCAAACATGTTTTGTTATGTATGAGTCACTGATGGATCGCGTCACCAAGACGCGGTCCATCTGTGACGCATGCGTGACAAAATATAGTGTTTGAATGGGAGCATTTTGCCATTTCCGCTGATACTTAGGAAGTTGCCAACTATGGGTCTTTAATTCGACCACTCAATAAGTATTATACCCCATTCCAAATATACACAGTCTGGCTGGGCTATTACGCTGAATAGAGAAATTAATAGTTATTAAATAGGCAGGTTTCAGTCATAATGCGACAATTTTAGCTACTGAAAATGGATAATTACAATAACTGCAGCCATTATTTATTTTTATTACAAAAGATTTTTCCACAAATCTTACCTTCAACTTGTTGTTCTGTGAATTCCTGAAAATATGCAATAAAGTGGTTTAAAAATTATTTATCATTATTTAATATTTGAAACGTTGATTGATATGTAACGAAGTAATAACAAATCCTCAGTGTATATTATAATCATAAAACTTAGTTTATTAATTATAATACAAAACTATTCAAACCAATTGCAATCATCATTCCGCAAGATTGCGAAGAAAATCAGTGAAGAGAACACAAATGTAATTTCATTGCTGTATTTAGGTATAGGTTTTGAGAGGTATCATGTTCCATTCTCTTCTTAAATAATTCTGTTAATATCTGGCTGGTCACGAAAGCTAATATTTAAATCGTCATAAAATTAATAAAGAAGGCAAAAAAATCTATTGACAAAAGTAATATCACAATACAAATAAAGTTAACTCACCATATTAACTTGTTCTTTGATTTATTTGCTTTGAGAATAGAAGGCAACCCTGTTTTGCTGTGGTTGAATGACTGATGATCTGAGCAACTATTCAGCAGTTTATATATTAGTATATCAGTCAAAAATCGCAGTTTGAAAAGTGCGAATTTCTGATCCAGTTTCTTGAATGAGTGCATTGAAGTTGCGAAGTACAATCGGCTATTTCCATCAAAGATCCATGCCATTGCTTACGTGGTTGATATCGGCGCAGCTGTTACTGTAATTTGAATTAATTAGACTTCGCGGTATCGTTTAGTGAACTGCAAAACCTCCTTCCTTGTTTACTTGCAATTTCGGATCTGTATGCGGCTGTTGCCAAAAGGGTGATTGAATGAGATAGTATCAAAGTCAAAAACAGAAATAACGTGATCACATTATTTCTGAATTAATTAGCTTTTGTATTTTTTTAGTGATATTCCGGGCCGCAAATCATAACGGTAAGCAAGAAAACCAGAACTTTTGTGTACCGCAAAACGTTCGTTTGTGTTGAAAATATATAGAAACACATGCGCAGCGTTACGCTAGAAGAGTAAAACACAAGGTTAAAATAATAACAAGCTAACGCATCGACACATGTATTGCGGCCTTAAAAGTAAAATAAAAAAAGGGTAGACGGACGCTTTCCATCGAACAAGGTGAATACCACTTTCTGCATTTTGCTATAGCGGCTCGGTGCTACTTGGGATGTTTCCCGTTGACAGTGCGGTTGTCGATTCTACATTTTGTTGTATATTTTTGCTATTAAGCTGACCGTCAGTTTCATCCTCTCAAGAGCTGCTACCGGCCCTGCTTAGTGCTTCCATAATTAAAAAAAAAAAAACTTTAGATAGAGTAATGCGGTATTGATCAACATAAAACCACTTTCATAACTAAAATTATCATTGCCAAACAGGAATATTTAGGAAATGATAAATGTCAAAACCAAATCAAAATCATAGTAATAATAAGCATATTAAACCTCATGTTGTCTTCTGAGAAAAAATATATTTCCTGCATTGTCATGTTTATCATGTTGCGTGTTTGACGTGGCTTGGGGAATGCAGCATGCGAAGATTAAAACTAAATATCAGCTTTATGAGGAATAAGTGTGTGACCACAAAATTATAAATCTAACAAGAAATCAAAATTTTGCAGAGACGAGCAATTTTTTATGCAGAAATTGCCCGATCTCAAAGGTAGAAAGAGTTATCTAAATTCCAGTGAATAAAACACCAATGCATTTTTATAAGACCTGATGAACGAGCCTTAACGTATTTCCTGGCTGTCTTGAGAATCGAACAAAGGGGAAGTGAATTTAATTGTTTACTATCGTACACTACTATACGCACACTACACTTTTATATAACAGATCATTCATGTTGGGGATTTTTCCATTTGCTGTGTGGCACTGGAAGGACTGTACAATTCAATTCGGTGATTCGAACTGATCCGAATCACAAATTATTCGAATCAGTTGTGAATCGATCTAAGAAACAAAATAGTTCAGTTTTTTGAGCTTGACGATGTAGGTAAATTGTTATGACAAAATTGTACGTTTAATATTTTTATAGGTAATGATGCTTTGATCCGATTCGAAAATAATATACAAATCAGTTTCTAGTTTTAATTCATTCGGTCTTGCCTAGTTCTAGTCGCTGGTAATATATTCTGTCTTAGCTGGTACGTTCGTTTTGATCGTTTCTTCCGGAAAATTTTAATATAAAAAAGAAATAATAAAACTTAAAAAATAAACAATATTTTGTATAGTGCGAAATGTCAAGTGGTGAATGTCGAATATTAGATTTATCAAGTACAATAATACACTTATCATGAATATTGACACAGGAATTTGATAAGTGCTGAAGTACTCTTCATTATAATTACGATCTTTATAACTTGATAATATCAATAACATTAATGGGGCCTTTAGAAAATTCAGTACGAGCAGTAAACTGGTAATAATGGGTTATATTTTCTAGTTTATGACGTGACCAAGTATGGACTGTAGATGGATCGCGCTACTTGAGCGCGATCCATCAACAGCTCATGCTTGGCAAATCATTTTATTTTGATGAATAACACTTACTGGTGTATTCAGGTAAAAATTAGTGAACTTTTTAATAGTATTTGTACAATTCTGTAATGTGACAGCTACATGCATAATAGTTGGTGCGGTGTTGAGAATATTGATGGCAAGACAGAAAATTGAGAAGAAATGTGTTCTCTATTGTAAAAAAAAAACGATGAGTTAGTTATTCAGTATTGTGAGTGGGGAAAAAGCACACAGACCGACTTGAAAAGCATCCTTTATGAGAAGTTGATTAATATGTTTATAAATACAGGTAGAATGCATTGAAATCCCAGGAAAGTGCCAAAGATTTTTCACCTACCTATGGCGAGTGTTATTAATCTGCTTGAAATTTTAAATGTTGGTAAATTTTCAAAGATTGAAAATCGGCAAATCTCGAAGGAAGATCAACAGTTAGATGCTTGGTCATGTCAGCCACGGGTGTGACATTTATCAATAAACTTTATAGATATGCACAGTCTCTACAAAGGTTAGGTATAATACGATATAATTCCTTGATAGGTCTCCGGAAAGGCAATCGCAAATATTTCGACCTGGAATGGCATAGAAAGATGCTCCATAAGGGCAAATTTTATAGGAAAAATAAGGAACAGAGCACCTTACTGAGGGTCGAGAACATTTAAGATTGTTGAACCATTAAACAAAAAAATCAGAAATTTTATTTTGTCTGCATGAGCCGCTGGCGGATCCTCCCTTGTCAGCAGGATACGCCAGTGACTCATATTTGACAAGGCATATTCTATATTTTCATTCTCATTTTTCATAAGAATTGGATTTGGAAATATTTGATTCGAGAGGATCATCATCTAGTGAGACTAATAAACAGTTGCCACATACACACATTCACAGGGAGAATGTGGTTGGAAATTAGCTTAAATATCCGATAGTGTTGGTAACCTTATGGCACCGAGGCCCTTTTTGTTCCTATGAACGAGTCGCGATTGATTCGAATAAGTTGTGCTTCGAATCACCCAACCGAATTGCCCAGCCTTAAACTTCCAAATCTACCACACAAAGCTCCGCAAAATTCACTTATTTATTCTCGAATAAACAAAATTTATGACAAAGATTTGTAATATTTTTTTCTACTTGACAAATGAAATAAATATTTTCATATTTGAATATATTTTATATTTGATTCGTTCGTACTATATTAGCCTCATGATCACAATACTGATGCCTATTGCTAATTTATGCGAGGTGCGGATTTCTCACAACTCATTAGTATTCCTATGTCCCCTGGGATGCGGATTTGTCACAACTCATGCGCATTGCCTTATCACCGGGAATGCCGATTTGTCACATATCATTAGTATTGCATGTCAATGAAGATGCCGATTTCTCACTAGGGATACACCGATACCATTTTCTTTGCCAAAACCGATCCTATACTAAGAGCTGATACTAACAATGTTCGTGATCAAATTTGTCAATACGGCCGGTGTCTATTCTCTAGATTACCGATACCGATACCTCCGAAACTTTAAATGGCCGATTCCGGACGATACAGATTCTTTAAATTGGGCCGATAGCTATACTACTTATAATCGTATTTGCCGATACCGATACAGTCGATGCTCACAATTACTGATACCGCTCAACTTTGTACTAAAAACTTTGTACAACTTTGTACGAAAAATGTACTAATAGTGGCCGAATATTCTTCGAAAATTTATTGATACCGTAATTAAGCTAAATGAAGCATATTGTGCTACAATGAAATGTTATTTTGCAGATTTTAGGGGCACATTTTACTATACCCTTTACATTTGGTTTCATTGTTTCATTTCAATATTGCAGAATCTGCAACATTTTGCTTAAATACCAATGATGTTGTCATGCTACCAATAAATTTGTCGAAGATTAATGCGCCTCTATTATCTAGTACATTTTTCGCTGTAAATTTGGGCGGTATCAGTAATTTTGAGCATCGGCAGTATCTGTATCGATTCGTTTTAGAATATCAGCATCGGTCTGTAACGGCAATTTTGATTAGCGGCATTATCGGTTTTATTTAAATTTAAATAATCTTTATCTCTTTATCGGTCCGTATCGGTAAATTTAGAATATCGGCTGCGCCGAAACCGACTCAATTTGAGGTACGGTCATCGGCCGGTATTGGAATATTTGATCATCGTCTCATGTTAAAGTATCGGCATCAAGTAAAGTATCGGCATCGGTGCTAGTGACAAATCGGCATCACCAATGATATGCAATACTCATGGGTTGTGATGAATCCGCCTCCCCGGTGACGTAGAATTACTCATGAATTGTGACAAATCTGCATCCACCATGACATGGAATACTGATGAGTTGTGACAAACACTCAACCCTGGTGACATGAGGTTACCAATCCTTCTCTACATATCCGAAATGTTACCGCAACCTTCGGAATCACTTTTACATTTTTCCTTCCTTATCGTAAGGGTGGATTCAAAAATTCACATAGAAATTCTTTTACCGTTGCCTGCCCGGGAAACATACCACTCAATAGACTTCATCAGAGCAGATCAATTTTATTTGGTATGTTTTTCACTTAAAGTGCAGTTAAAATTTCGACATTTTGTTGAAGCAATGTCGTTCGTATTAATTTTATTTTGTCAAGCATAAGTCACTAATGGACGGCGCCAAGATAGCGCGATTCATCAGTGACTCATACTTAACGAAGTTCGTTTGGACAAGAGATTGTGGACTGGGTTAATACACTGTAACAAAATATGCAGCAAAATAGGTGGTCCTTGGCGGTATTGAAAAAAAATTCAAAATTGACTTTTTTGGCCAAATAAGGAGTGTGCCACGAAGGTTCATCAACAGACCATAGTTGGCAAAAAACTGATCAACATGACGTTTTTTTAATTTTGAAAATATTCAATTACTTCAAATGACCTGTAAACTTACTGTACTTTTGTTACAGTGTAGCCTCATATAGATTTAAAATTCACTTTTCATTATTCGCATTACCTTCAGATGTCTCTAAAAGTTAACAAATAACTTGGGAATATATGTTGCTTTGTGATTTGTCTTACAAAAATGTTGGGGATGGCGAGTTGTAACAGGTTCGAGTCGCATAACCATATATATGAAGACAATAATCACGCAAGAAGAAGACTTTTTAAAACACCGAGGAATGGAATTGCTGGTAAATCAAGACACAGTAACGAGATGTTAAAACCGTCGCTCAACAATTATAGACCGTTAACTTCACCGATGACGAAAAACAAAATCCACTCTACGGCAGTTCTGAGTTATCTTTTATCCGCCAGAGAGAAAAACAGAGTATCCGACATTCATAATCAGATTGAAAATAATGCAGAAATACATCAACAATTGCAGGAAATCATTTCGAGGCGACCAATTTCTACTGCAAGCATAAAGCCTAGTGATGTCATAAAGGAAAATTCGTGTAACCAAATGAGAAGGTTTCAGAAAAAATGTTCACGCGGTATGGACGGTAATTACAAAACATTTGACAAAAAACATCGTTCAAGATTAAACACGTCTACAAAATTTGACAGCGTGTTGCAAAAAATTGAAGATTTTGAAAGACGAACAAAAAGAATTACATCAAATAACCTCAAAACAAAAAGTGTGTTTTCTTTTCCCCACGGTAAGGATAAACCTGCCATAGTCCATGGTATGTATGCGAAACAACACAAACATCATCAACATCAGCATGAAACTGTTCCGATGTCCCAAAAAACTTTAAGACGAATAGGAAAATATCGGCACCCACCAAATTTGCCTCGAGTTTGGGAAGAAACTACATTTGATGAAGTTAATCAAATTGAACCATCTGAACAATTTACGAATTTCAATTCCTTTCCGGGGTTTACTAATCGATCATCCCACTATCCTGAAACACTGTGTTGGTCGCGGTATTACGCAGACAATCTCATTTCGCCTGAAAATTGGTATTTTGGAACTAAACGTCACATCATGAACACTCCAATACGAATTCGCTCACCTTGGGATGAAACGCCAAGTTCTATGATGCACAGAAATCGGCGATTTGTGGAACCTAATTTTTCCAAAGCTTTTGTGTTTGAATTTATCAACTCTAATCAAAACTCGGAGATCGGCAGTGATATGGGTCATGCAAAGAGCAATGATACTACATTGAATCGAGATAAAATATCTGCATCCAAACAAGAATGCGAACGAGATGACAGTACAATAATTGAAATGAGTCCGGAGGTAATTAATAAGCTTGTATATTTTCTTCGGTTTACCTATGCAACAAAATGTGGCAAAAAGGCCACAGTCAACTCCAATTTTCTAATCACAAACGTGACTAATTTGTGATCGCACGAGATTAACCGAGTTAAATTTTTTATGTCCTATAATCTTTTGTAAAATATGAGTCCCTGAGGCATCGCGCCAACAAGGCGCGGTCCATTAGTGGCCTATGCTTGACCAAATAAGTTTTCTGATTGAAAAGCGTTTCGGTCGAGTCAAACTCTCACAAATTCAGAGACTAGTTTGCGAAAACAATTATGATTTTTATGTATGGAGTGCTGATAGATCACGCCGTGAAATCGTTGTCATTGTGGCGAAAAGTGACGAACGTGAGCAATTTACAGTGATTTTACTCGGTGTTATCGGAATGAAACTATTAGATTGACGTTTGACAACTCTGGGTTAGCACGTTCATAACCCATATATACTTGGCGCAACTTATATCGTAAGTCTTTTCTCAAAACGTACACTTATGTATATACATTAGTGGGCACAGAGGACCCATACTTAAATATCTTATGGACTGCGGAGGCGTGATGAAAAAGCAAATAGTCACAAAATTGCAGTAAAATCACTTCTTTTTGACAGCAATTCAAACAGATCTTCTAACAAAACTATAAAAATTATATGCTTCTGTATGTAGTTCAAATATATTTGCAGTCTTACTCTGAGCTATTATAGATAAAAAAAAAAAACATATGTACTTGGAAATTGGAATCGGAAAATATTTGCTAATGCGACTTTTGTGAAGTGTCAAATCGTGGTCCGTCAGTGATCCGTTCTTTACAAAAAAATCTTCATTAAGGATCAATAATATTCTATTATATAACAATATATAATTACATTCATTTTCCTCCTTTAGATCAAAAGAAAACCACTACGCCGAACATCAAAGGCACTTGCTCACATACCACGCCCTTCTGGAAGAACAAGACACAAACAAACAGGATTAAAACGAACTTTACTCGGATTACTCGGACTCTGTTTAATAATTATAGCTGTTATTTGTATTGCATATCATTTAATTTGATTTGATCACATAAGATGTAGTACACATTTTCAAAAAACTGAATTAAGCTCGACTGAAACGTCAAAAATAAGTTCGAATTGAAGATATACTTAATTCAGTAGGGATTGATCTATGTAGGATTTTCATAGCCTGTTTAAAGTGAATCTCGAGGATTGTTTTGTATTATAATTTTTAGCGCAAATCGAATTACAAAAGTGATGTCACAATTTTTTTGTTTTATCGAGATTTACTCAAAGCAAGATAATATCTACATAGCACAAAAGCACAATCATAGGACACGCAGCCTACACTGTAATAAAATTGTTGTAAAAATACTACTCTTTTACATTAACTTCCCTCGATGATGTTTAATTAAATCTACAAAATCGATTTTTATTATGACCGATTATGGACTGTTGATGGAACACACCGCCAAGGTGCGTTCATCAGTAGCTCACACCAGGCATTCATATCATCAATAAGGGAAATTTATATTTTGGATATATGCAAATACTGGAAATTAACAGTAAATTTACTGCCCTTTCCTCACAGTTTATTTACTTATAAGGGAAAATTGTTGATTGCGTTAATATAAAATTTCGTAAACATGATAGCATTTCTCTCTAACTTAAAATAACGACGGTGATTCAAATAAAAAATATTATCGGATTCTCAATATCTGGATAATTCATTTTTTCGTTTTTTATTTCGATGTCATTAGAAGGATAAAATAATAGAGCACACGGAGCTAGATATACTATTTTGAAATACTGCAATATAAACACAAAAATACTCTTTTCCAGTTACATTCTATTCTAAATTTTCTTGAATATTGGACAGACCCAATCAAAACCTTTCCATATGCATAATTTTTGGATAATTTAGCATGGTAGACTGATGTATCGCTCCGCTGAGGTTCGGCTCATCTGTGATTCGTGTTTGAAAAAATTTCATTTCTGATTTGGATGTATAGGTAGTGTGTTTGAAAAAAAATGATCAGAATCAAATTTTAATAAATTCTGAGAGAAGTACTTCTAAGTCATGTGATTATTTTGTTTTTCAAAGATTTCGAAAGTGGGATTCAACCAATCACTTTTTCAATACACACATAAGTTTGATGCTTAGAAATAAATCGAAAGTTCAACTTGTAAAAAAAAAATAATTTAGTTTCGAGGTAAAACTGCATCTATGGGATTTTAAGTCAGATTCGGGTAATTTTTCAAATCTGAATGAGTCACTAAATCCTTAAAAGCATACAGCGAAACCTATTTTTAACCCCCGCTCATAGCGCATGTTTAGTTGTCTGCATCTAAAAGTAAATTTGATCAAGAGATAACTGCGGTATGATAATCGGACTTCATTTTACTAATTTTTGTTCCTATGACCGATTCGTGATCCCATATGCATTCTAGCAGAAAGAAAAAAATCTAAACAGTCCAACTTTAAAGACTGAACACGGTAAAAGTTAAAAGTATGTAAATTAGAAATCTGCAAAACTAGGTAAAGAATACTATTTTGAAAACAAACTCGCTAAATTAGTTATACCAGGTGAACTAGGTATTTTTATCTAATATTGCCAAAACTCCGGTGAACTGCTGAGATAATGAGTACAATAGGGCTGGACAGTTCGATTCGGTGATTCGAATCGATTCGAACTACAGATTGTTCGAATCAATTGTGCATATTTCATAGGAACAAAACCATGCTAAATGAATTGCATTTTTCCATTCTTAACAACAAAATGCAATCGATTATGGTCTTATGCTAATATTTGTTATTTGTAACTGTATATTTACAAATCATCATAATAGAGACTATAATAGTAATAGTAAGAATGGTCTATTTGGTATTTTGATGAAATCAACGATTCGATCCGATTCGAAAAAATTATCTCCCAATCAAATTCGAATTCCAAATGATTCGGTTTTGCCCAGCCCTAGAGTACATAGCAGTGCGAACAATGAATATAAAATGTTGCTTATGTAAGGTATCATGCCTTGTTTTTTAAATGCTTACAAAGAGCTTACAGATGCTTAGTCATATAGGTTACAAGTCCAACTTTACGTTACAGGCTATATATATGAGTTGTTAATATCGCCGAGGCATATGTTTTCGGGTTACAGTAAAATATAATTCTACACTACTGTATAATGTTACATATCAAAAAGTAATAAGCGATAAGTATTGCCGTTATATTTTGAAATCAGTTTTGTGCTTCTTAGGTAGTTGCACAAAGTTGGTTTCTGGTCTTCAGCCATTTTATTTGTGATAAATCTAACATCCAAGTCTTTGCATGTCCTCTTAGTTTCTCTTAGTAATTGTCTTCCCCCTTGTATTTATTGCATCATAAGGGACAATAGTCCATATCCTCTACTTGTTTCTGTAAAATTCACCGACACTTGTTTAAAGATATGATGTTTTGGGTTGATGATTATTGATACTGTAAGGTAGTGTCTGTTTTCCAAATATATTTCTAATAATATACAAATGTTCTGGACAGGATCATTTTATTGAACTCTCGTCGAAATCGCCATATAAAATGACTGCTGAAATATCACAGTTGAGTAGTTAAGTAGAAATCTTTAGTAAGACTAGATTCAAAAATACTCATTGCTTTGCACTTCTCATTATCTATTTCTCCCGATTTATTTTTCATTCTGTCGTTAACTATCGTGAGCATGTCGACCACGTGCTTGGCTTCATGGTGCTCCATGAATACCTCATAAATATTTGAAATAAACCAGGACCCCATGTTGTTTCTAAAGGTCGTGAACCTTTTGTGAGTTGGATATGCAATTAGAATGTCACTCACGGAAGGCATTAAAGGATCAAGTTGATTTCGGTATACAGGGTTTCTTACTTCATTTATTCCGCCAGTATCAGCTTTGTCTTCTCTTTTTTCTCCTCTGTCGACAAGTTCTCCCCTGCAATACTGAAGAATAAAAAACTTCGGAATATCTTTCAAATTTGGAGAATCTTGATTACGGTACAACAACTGAATTTCATCAGCTGAAAGTTTACTCCAATCATTCCCACATATAACTTCTTCATACTTTTCCGGATTAACGCCGTTTCTGCCTTCTGACTGATGATGGTTTATTTGTGAATCAATAGGTACCATTCCCCCATGACTGCTAATAACAACAACAACGTAATCGTGTTCTTTTCGGTGAGAATCCATTGCTCGCAAAAGTTTCCTCATCTCGTCCGCTGTTTTATCCATGTGTACTTTGTCGTCAACAAGATCACATTTCAATGTTTCGCGCCATAACTTTTTCATATTCTCCATGTCTCTATAGCAGCCTTCGGATCTGTCCCCATCATTCGGACGGAATGAATTGCATATAATGAGAACGAGTCCTTTTCTAGTCACGGGATAACGGAATGAATTGGTACTCAAATAGGTAGCAGTTGATTCATGACCTTTTGCGGAAGACACCGTTGTTTGATCCTGTGAAAATTCCTGCTTCGACGCTGGAAGTGATTTCCTAATATTGTGAGTGAAAAAACTTTCCGTCAATTCAATCAATTTTAAAAGGGCATTTTCGCCTAGTTCGTTTTTCTTTGTCCACCGTAATATTGTTTCAAACTTTTGGTCCGCAAAATCGCCAGTCTTTTCGCATTTCTCTTCAAGTTCTTTAATATCTTGTTCTTCAAGATCAAGATGAGAATTAACAAATTCCCGCCATTGGGCCTGTACAAATCTTGCAGTAATAGTGTAAATATGTTTTGCGTCCATACTCGAACCAAATCTCTGGAAAATTTTGTATTAGAAGGAAGTCAATCGTTTCAGTAATAATTCCGATTGATTAAAAAAGCAAAACCTCATAAAATCCTCGGGGAAAGAGTATTTTAAATTTTATTTCATGTGTAGTGTAAGTACATATATATTTATTGCCTATGGTCAAACCGAACAATATGCTTTGTTCTACTTTATTTGTCAGTTCCACTGTCTCTTTTCTACTGTCCTGTCCTTACGTTCCGACAATCGGAATATATAGTTCCTTCAACTTTCCACATGTAAAAAATGACAAAAGCTGTTTAAACTCGTAGTATTGAGGTTGGTTATCGAATCATAATTTTTCATAATAATATTTAATCATAATTCCTTATAAAGACTTTTTACTATTACAACTAACCACTAGTATAAAAATCAACAAATATGTAACTACGAAATACTAATATTAGCAAGGCACGGTATTTTTAATTCAAATTTCTTCACTTTTAAGAGCAAAAAGTTTCATTTTTAAAGACAAATAACTATCGATTTTGGTCAAAATTGACCGTTGTCGTTTAAATCGAAAATCCCACATAATTTTGAATCGTTTTTCTATAACCAATTCACTAATAATTTGTGCTTCACATGGATTCATCACCAAATCAAAATGCCCAGCTCTTGCTAGACAAAGCAAAGCAACAAAACGTTATACGCTGTTCATGGTAATAAATTGTCTCATTATTAGTTTTAAGTTAATGTTTTACAGTATCGAAAATGGCAATGAGGTAACTTTAAACAAAGCCGTTTGCAGAGCAAATATTAAATTTTCCAATAATAAGATTAATTCGAATTAACGGAATAGGGCCTACTCAAAATTGATTAGGAATGGTTGCACTATAAGTAAATGGACCTTTTTATACGATCGTATTTCGTAATAGTGACTGAAAACAAATTGCGATTTCTAGATGGAAATATTTGATTCGGGAGGATCAAAAAATAAAAAGTATATGTAAGTTAAAAATCTTTTTGAGAAATAACTAACTAATTTGCACTTTGACAAGGCGACAAGGCGCGGTCCATCAGCGGCTCATGCTTGACAAAATAGGTTTTCTGATTGGATAGCGTTCCGGTAGAGTGAAACTCTCTCAAATTCAGTCCAATTTGCGAAAACAATTATCATTTTCATGTATGGAGTGCCGATAGATCACGCCGTGAAATCGTTGTCATTGAGGCAAAAATTGACGAACCTGAGCAATTTACATTGATTTTACTCGGTGTTATTGGAATGAAACTATTAGATTGAAGTTTGACAACTCTGGGTTAGCACGTTCATAACCCATATATACTTGGCGCAACTTTTATCGCAAGTCTTTTCTCAAAACGTACACTTATGTATATACATTAGTGGGCACAGAAGACTCATACTTAAATATCTTGTGAACTGCGGAGGCGTGATGAAGAAGCAAATAGTCACAAAATTGCAGTAAAATCCCTTCTTTTTGACAGCAATTCAAACAGATATTCTAACAAAACTATAAAAATTATATGCTACTGTATGTAGTTCAATTATATTTGCAGTCTTACTCTGAGCTATTATAGCTAAAAATAAAAAAAAAACATATGTACTAGGAAATTGGAATCGGAAAATATTTGCTAATGCGACTTTTGTGAAGTGTCAAATCGTGGTCCGTCAGTGATCCGTTCTTTACAAAAAAATCTTCATTAAGGATCAATAATATTCTATTATATAACAATATATAATTACATTCATTTTAACTCCTTTAGATCAAAAGAAAACCACTACGCCGAACATCAAAAGCACCTGCTCACATACCACGCCCTTCTGGAAGAACAAGACACAGACAAACAGGATTAAAACGAACTTTACTCGGATTACTCGGACTCTGTTTAATAATAATAGCTGTTATTTGTATTGCATATCATTTAATTTGATTTGATCACATAAGATGTAGTACACATTTTCAAAAAACTGAATTAAGCTCGACTGAAACGTCAAAAATAAGTTCGAATTGAAGATATACTTAATTCAATAGGGATTGATCTATGGAGGATTTTCATAGCCTGTTTAAAGTGAATCTCGAGGATTGTTTTGTATTATAATTTTTAGCGCAAATCGTTTTTAAAAAAGAAAATCGAATTACAAAAATGATGTCACAATTTTTTTTGTTTTACCGAGATTCACTCAAAGCAAGATAATATCTACATAGCACAAAAGCACAATCATAAGACACGCAGCCTACACTGTAATAAAATTGTTATAAAATTACTACTCTTTTACATTAACTTCCCTCGATGATGTTTAATTAAATCTACAAAATCGATTTTTATTATGACCGATTATGGACTGTTAATGGAACACACCGCCAAGGTGCGTTCATCAGTAGCTCACACCCGGCATTCATATCCTCAATAAGGGAAATTTATATTTTGGATATATGCAAATACTGGAAATTAACAGTAAATTTACTGCCCATTCCTCACAGTTTATTTACTTATAAGGGAAAATTGTTGATTGCGTTAATAAAAAATTTCGTAAACATGATAGCATTTCTCTCTAACTTAAAATAACGACGGTGATTCAAATAAAAATATTATCGGATTCTCAATATCTGGATAATTCATTTTTTCGTTTTTTATTTCGATGTCATTAGAAGGATAAAATAATAGAGCACACGGAGCTAGATATACTATTTTGAAATACTGCAATATACACACCAAAATACTTATTTCCGGTTACATTCTATTCCAAATTTTCTTCAATATTGGACAGACCCAATCAAAACCTTTCCATATGCATAATTTTTGGATAATTTAGCATGGTAGACTGATGTATCGCTCCGCTGAGGTTCGGCTCATCTGTGATTCGTGTTTGAAAAAAATTCATTTCTGATTGGGATGTATAGGTAGTGTGTTTGAAAATGATCAAAATCACATTTTAATAAATTCTGAGAGAAGTACTTCTAAGTCATGTGATTATTTTGTTTTTCAAAGATTTCGAAAGTAGAATTCAACCAATCACTTTTTCAATACACACATAAGTTTGATGCTTAGAAATAAATCGAAAGTTCAACTTGTAAAAAAAAAATAATTTGGTTTCGAGGTAAAACTGCATCTATGGGATTTTAAGTCTGATTCGGGTAATTTTTCAAATCTGAATGAGTCACTAAATCCTTAAAAGCATACAGCGAAACCTATTTTAACCACTGCTCATAGCGCATGTTTAGTTGTCTGTATCTAAAAGTAAATTTGATCAAGAGATAACTGCGGTATGATAATCAGATTTCATTTCACTAATTTTTGTTCCTATGGCCGATTCCCGATCCATTATACATTCTAGCAGAAAGAAAAAAATCTAAACAGTCCAACTTTAAAGACTGAACACGGTAAAAGTTAAAAGTATGTAAATTAAAAATCTGTAAAACTAGGTAAAGAATATTATTTTGAAAACAAACTCGCTAAATTAGTTATACCAGGTGAACTAGGTATTTTTACCTAATATTGCCAAAACTCCGGTGAACTGCTGAGATAATGAGTACAATAGGGCTGGACAGTTCGATTCGGTGATTCGAATCGATTCGAACTACAGATTGTTCGAATCAATTGTGAATCGAATCATATTTCATAGAAACAAAACCATGCTAAATGAATTGCATTTTTCCATTCTTAACAACAAAATGCAATCGATTATGGTCTTATGCTAATATTTGTTATTTGTAACTGTATATTTACAAATCATCATAATAGAGACTATAATAGTAATAGTAAGAATGGGCTATTTGGTATTTTGATGAAATCAACGATTCGATCCGATTCGAAAAAATTATCTCCCAATCAAATTCGAATTCCAGATGATTCGGTTTTGCCCAGTCCTAGAGTACATAACAGTGCGAACAATGAATATAAAATGTTGCTTATGTAAGGTATCATGCCTTGTTTTTTAAATGCTTACAAAGAGCTTACAGATGCTTAGTCATATAGGTTACAAGTCCAACTTTACGTTACAGGCTATATATATGAGTTGTTAATATCGCCGAGGCATATGTTTTCGGGTTACAGTAAAATATAATTCTACACTACTGTATAATGTTACATATTAAAAAGTAATAAGAGATAAGTATTGTCGTTATATTTTGAAATCAGTTTTGTGCTTCTTAGGTAGTTGCACAAAGTTGGTTTCTGGTCTTCAGCCATTCTATTTGTGATAAATCTAACATCCAAGTCTTTGCATGTCCTCTTAGTTTCTCTTAGTATTTGTCGTCCTCCTTGTATTTATTGCATCATAAGAGACAATAGTCCATATCCTCTACTTGTTTCTGTAAAATTCACCGACACTTGTTTAATGATATGATATTTCTGGGTCGATGATTATTGAGACTGTAAGGTAGTGTCTGTTTTCTAAATATATTTCTAATAATATACAAATGTTCTGGACAGGATCATTTTACTGACCTCTCGTTAAAATCACCATATAAAATGACTGCTGAAATACGTTCTTTTGAGATCACTGTTGAGTAGTTAAGTAGAAATCTTTAGTAAGACTAGATTCAAAAATACTCATTGCTTTGCACTTCTCATTATCAATTTTTCCCGATTTATTTTTCATTCTGTCGTTAACTATCGTGAGCATGTCGACCACGTGCTTGGTTTTATGGTGCTTCATGAATACCTCATAAATATTTGAAATAAACCAGGACCCCCTGTCGTTTCTAAAGGCCGTGAAGCTTTTGTGAGTTGGATATGCAATTAGAATGTCACTCACGGAAGGCATTAAAGGATCAAGTTGATTTCGGTATACAGGATTTCTTACTTCATTTATTCCACCAGCATCAGCTTTGTCCTCTCTTTTTTCTCCTTTGTCGACAAATTTTCCCCTGCAATACTGAAGGATAAAAAACTTCGGAATATCTTTCAAATTTGGAGAAGCTTTATTACGATACAACAACTGAATTTCATTAGCTGGAAGTTTACTCCAATCATTCCCAAATATAACTTCTTCATACTTTTCCGGATTAACGCCGTTTTTGCCTTCTGACTGATGATGGTTTGTTTGTGTATCAATAGGTTCCATTCCCCCATGACTGCTAATAACAACAACAACGTAATCGTGTTCTTTTCGGTGAGAATCCATTGCTCGCAAAAGTTTCCTCATCTCGTCCGCTGTTTTATCCATGTGTACTTTGTCGTCAACAAGATCACATTTCAATGTTTCGCGCCACAACTTTTCCATATTCTTCTTGTCTCTAACGCAGCCTTCTGATCTGTCCCCATCATTCGGACGGAATGAATTGCATATAATGAGGACGAGTCCTTCTCTAGTCACGGGATAACGGAATGTATCGCTACTACTACTACTACTACTACTCAAATAGGTAGCAGTTGATTCATGACCTTTTGCGGAAGACACCATAGTTTGATCCTGTGAAAATTCCTGGATCGACGCTGGAAGTAATTTCCTAATATTGGAAGTGAAAAAACTTTCCGTCAATTCAATCAATTTTAAAAGGACATTTTCGCCTAGTTCGTTTTTCTTTGTCCACCGTAATATTGTTTCAAACTTATGGTGCGCAAAATCGCCATTCGTTTTCCATTTCACTTCAAGTTCTTCAATCTCTTGTTCTTCAAAATCAAGATGGGAATTAACGAATTCTCGCCATTGGGTCTCTACAAATCTTGTAGTAATTGTGTAAATATGTTTTTTCTCCATACTCGAACCAAATCTGGAAAATTTTGTATTAGAAGGAAGTCAATCATTTCAGTAATAATTCCGATTGATTAAAAAAGCAAAACCTCATAAAATCCTCGGGGAAAGAGTATTTTAAATTTTATTTCATGTGTAGTGTAAGTACATATATATTTATTGTCTATGGTCAAACCGAACAATATGCTTTGTTCTACTTTATTTGTCAGTTCCACTGCCTCTTTTCTACTGTCCTGTCCTTACGTTCCGACAATCGAATATATAGTTCCTTCAACTTTCCACATGTAAAAAATGACAAAAGCTGTTTAAACTCGTAGTATTGAGGTTGGACATCGAATCATAATTTTTCATAATAATAATTAATCATAATTCCTTATAAAGACTTTTTACTATTACAACTAACCACTAGTATAAAAATCAACAAATATATAACTACGAAATACTAATATTAGCAAGGCACGGTATTTTTAATTCAAATTTCTTCACTTTTAAGAGCAAAAAGTTTCATTTTTGAAGACAAATAACTATCGATTTTGGTCAAAATTGACCGTTGTCGTTTAAATCGAAAATCCCGCATAATTTTGAATCGTTTTTCTATAACCAATTCACTAATAATTTGTGCTCCACATGGATTCATCACCAAATCAAAATGCCCAGCTCTTGCTAGACAAAGCAAAGCAGCAAAACGTTATACGCTGTTCATGGTAATAAATTGTCTCATTATTAGTTTTAAGTTAATGTTTTACAGTATTGAAAATGGCAATGAGGTAACTTTAAACAAAGCCGTTTGCAGAGCAAATATTAAATTTTCCAATAATAAGATTAATTCGAATTAACGGAATAGGGCCTACTCAAAATTGATTAGGAATGGTTGCACAATAAGTAAATGGACCTTTTTATACGATCGTATTTCGTAATAGTGACTGAAAACAAATTGCGATTTCTAGATGGAAATATTTGATTCGGGAGGATCAAAATATAAAAAGTATATGTAAGTTAAAAATCTTTTTGAGAAATAACTAAGTAATTTGCACTTTGACAAGGCGACAAGGCGCGGTCCATCAGCGGCTCATGCTTGACAAAATAGGTTTTCTGATTGGATAGCGTTCCGGTAGAGTGAAACTCTCTCAAATTCAGTCCAATTTGCGAAAACAATTATCATTTTTATGTATGGAGTGCCGATAGATCACGCCGTGAAATCGTTGTCATTAAGGCAGAAATTGCCGAACCTGAGTAATTTACATTGATTTTACTCGGTGTTATTGAAATGAAACTATTAGATTGAAGTTTGACAACTCTGGGTTAGCACGTTCATAACCCATATATACTTGGCGCAACTTTTATCGTAAGTCTTTTCTCAAAACGTACACTTATGTATATACATTAGTGGGCACAGAAGACTCTTACTTAAATATCTTGTGAACTGCGGAGGCGTGATGAAGAAGCAAATAGTCACAAAATTGCAGTAAAATCCCTTCTTTTTGACAGCAATTCAAACAGATCTTCTAACAAAACTATAAAAATTATATGCTTCTGTATGTAGTTCAATTATATTTGCAGTCTTACTCTGAGCTATTATAGCTAAAAATAAAAATAAAAACATATGTACTTGAAAATTGGAATCGGAAAATATTTGCTAATGCGACTTTTGTGAAGAGTCAAATCGTGGTCCGTCAGTGATCCGTTCTTTACAAAAAAATCTTTATTAAGGATCAATAATATTCTATTATATAACAATATATATTTACATTCATTTTCCTCCTTTAGATCAAAAGAAAACCACTACGCCGAACATCAAAAGCACTTGCTCACATACCACGTCCTTCTGGAAGAACAAGACACAAACAAACAGGATTAAAACGAACTTTACTCGGATTACTCGGACTCTGTTTAATAATAATAGCTGTTATTTGTATTGCATATCATTTAATTTGATTTGATCACATAAGATGTAGTGCACATTTTCAAAAAACTGAATTAAGCTCGACTGAAAAGTAAAAAATAAGTTCGAATTGAAGATATACTTAATTCAATAGAGATTGATCTATGAATTTCATAATTTGTTGAAAGTGAATCTCAAGAATTGTTTTAAATTATAATTTTTAGCACAAATTTTTTTAAAAAAGGAAATTGAATTACAAAAATGATGTCACAATTTTTTTGTTTTACCGAGATTCACTCAGAGCAAGATAATATCTACATAGCACAAAAGCACAATCATAAGGCACGCAGCCTACACTGTAATAAAATTGTTGTAAAAATACTACTCTTCAACATTAACTTCCCTCGATGATGTTGAATTGAATTTACAAAATCGATTTCTATTATGGCTGATTATGGACTGTTGATGAAACACACCGCCAAGGTGCGTTCATCAGCAGCTCACACCCGGCATTCATATCATTAATAAGGGAAATTTAAATTTTGGAGATATGAAAATACCGGAAATTAACAGTAAATTTACTGCCCATTCTTCACAGTTTATTTACTTATAAGGGAAAATTGTTGATTGCGTTAATATAAAATTTCGTTAACATGATAGCATTTCTCTCTAACTTAAAATAACGATGGTGATTCAAATAAAAATATTATCGGATTCTCAATATCTGGATAATTCATTTTTTCGTTTTTTATTTCGATGTCAGGCATATTAGAAGGATAAAATAATAGAGCACACGGAGCTAGATATACTATTTTGAAATACTGCAATATACACACCAAAATACTCTTTTCCAGTTACATTCTATTCCAAATTTTCTTCAATATTGGACAGACCCAATCAAAACCTTTCCATATGCATAATTTTTGGATAATTTAGTATGGGAGACTGATGTATCGCTCCGCTGAGGTTCGGCTCATCTGCGACTCGTGTTTGAAAAAATTTAATTTCTGATTGGGATGTATAGGTAGTGCGTTTGAAAATGATCAAAATCACATTTTAATAAATTCTGAGAGAAGTACTTCTAAGTCATGTGATTATTTTGTTTTTCAAAGATATCGAAAGTGGAAATCAACCAATCACTTTTTCAATACACACATAAGCTTGGTGCTTAGAAATAAATCGAAAGTTCATCTTGTAAAAAAAAATAATTTAGTTTCGAGGTAAAACTGCATCTATGGGATTTTAAGTCTGATTCGGGTAACTTTTCAAATCTGAATGAGTCACTAAATCCCTAAAAGCATACAGCGAAACCTATTTTAACCACTGCTGATAGCGCATGTTTAGTTGTCTGTATCTAAAAGTAAATTTGATCAAGAGATAACTGCGGTATGATAATCAGATTTCATTTCACTAATTTTTGTTCCTATGACCTATTCCCGATCCATTATACATTCTAGCAGAAAGAAAAAAATCTAAACAGTCCAACTTTAAAGACTGAACACGGTAAAAGTTAAAAGTATGTAAATTAAAAATCTGTAAAACTAGGTAAAGAATATTATTTTGAAAACAAACTCGCTAAATTAGTTATACCAGGTGAACTAGGTATTTTTACCTAATATTGCCAAAACTCCGGTGAACTGCTGAGATAATGAGTACAATAGGGCTGGACAGTTCGATTCGGTGATTCGAATTGATTCGAACTACAGATTGTTCGAATCAATTGTGCATATTTCATAGGAACAAAACCATGCTAAATGAATTGCATTTTTCCATTCTTAACGACAAAATGCAATCGATTTTGGTCAATGTGACCAAAATCGGTTGTATTTTGTCGTTAAAATGAAAATACATCGCTTTCAAGTTTATACTAATATTTGTTATTTGTAACTGTATATTTACTAATCATCATAATACAGAGTATATTAGTAATAGTAATAATGGGCTATTTGTTATTTTGATAAAATCAACGATTCGATCCGATTCGAAAAAATTATCTCCCAATCAAATTTGAATTTTAAATGATTCGGTTTTGCCCAGCCCTAGAGTACATAACAGTGCGAACAATGAATATAAAATGTTGCTTATATAAGGTATCATGCCTTGTTTTTTTAATGCTTACAAAGATCTTACAGATGCTTATTCATATAAGTTACAAGTCCAACTTTACGTTACAGGCTATATATATAAGTTGTTAATATCGCCAAGGCATATGTTATCGGGTTATAGTAATATAATTCTATACTGCTGTATAATGTAACATAATAAAAAGCAATAAGAGATAAGTATTGTCGTTATATTTTGAAATCAGTTTTGTGCCTCTTAGGTAGTTGCACAAAGTTGGTTTCTGGTCTTCAGCCATTTTATTTGTGATAAATCCAACATCCAAGTCTTTGCATGTCCTCTTAGTTTCTCTTAGTATTTGTCGTCCTCCTTGTATTTATTGCATCATAAGAGACAATAGTCCATATCCTCTACTTGTTTCTGTAAAATTCACGGACACTTGTTTAAAGATGCGAGATTTTGGTTTGATGATTATTGAGATTGTAAGGTAGTGTCTATTTTCTAAATATATTTCTAATAATATACAAATGTTCCGGACAAGATCATTTTATTGAACTCTCGTCGAAATCACAATATAAAATGACTGCTGAAATATCTTCTTTTGAGATCACTGTTGAGTAGTTAAGTAGAAATCTTTAGTAAGACTAGATTCAAAAATACTCATTGCTTTGCACTTTTCATTATCTATTTGTCCCGATTTATTTTTCATTCTGTCGTTAACTATCGTGAGCATGTCGACCACGTGCTTGGTTTCATGGTGCTCCATGAATACCTCATAAATATATGAAATAAACCAGGACCCCATGTGGTTTCTAAAGGCAATGAACCTTTTGTGAGTCGGATATGCAATTAGTATGTCACTCACGGATGGCATTAAAGGATCAAGTTGATTTCGGTATACAGCGTTTCTTACTTCACCTATTCCGCCAGTATCAGCTTTGTCTTCTCTTTTTTCTCCTCTGTCGACAAGTTCTCCCCTGCAAAACTGAAGGATAAAAAACTTCGGAATATCTTTCAAATTTGGAGAAGCTTGATTACGGTACAACAACTGAATTTCATCAGCTGAAAGTTTACTCCAATCATTCCCAAATATAACTTCTTCATACTTTTCCGGATTACCGCCGTTTATGCCTTCTGACTGATGATGGTTTGTTTGTGAATCAATAGGTACCATTCCCCCATGACTGCTAATAACAACAACAACGTAATCGTGTTCTTTTCGGTGAGAATCCATTGCTCGCAAAAGTTTCCTCATCTCGTCCGCTGTTTTATCCATGTGTACTTTGTCGTCAACAAGATCACATTTCAATGTTTCGCGCCACAACTTTTCCATATTCTCCTTGTCTCTATAGCAGCCTTCTGATCTGTCCCCATCATTCGGACGGAATGAATTGCATATAATGAGAACGAGTCCTTTTCTAGTCACGGGATAACGGAATGTATCTGTTCTCAAATAGGTAGCAGTTGATTCATGACCTTTTGCGGAAGACACCATAGTTTGATCCTGTGAAAATTCCTGCTTCGACGCTGGAAGTGATTTCCTAATATTGGAAGTGAAAAAACTTTCCGTCAATTCAATCAATTTTAAAAGGACATTTTCGCCTAGTTCGTTTTTCTTTGTCCACCGTAATATTGTTTCAAACTTATGGTGCGCAAAATCGCCATTCTTTTTCCATTTCACTTCAAGTTCTTCAATCTCTTGTTCTTCAAAATCAAGATGGGAATTAACGAATTCTCGCCATTGGGTCTCTACAAATCTTGTAGTAATTGTGTAAATATGTTTTTTCTCCATACTCGAACCAAATCTGTAAAATTTTGTATTAGAAGGAAGTCAATCATTTCAGTAATAATTCCGATGGATTAATTGGATGGATAATGGATGGATAATTCCGATTGATCAAAAATTAAAACCTAATACAATGCTCGGGAAAAGAGTATTTTGAATAATTAACTTGTGAACGACGCGATCAATTTCCGTACTTTTAATTCTGGCATATGTGGTTTCGCACAAAACCAGTGACCAGAAGCGACTAATATGCAGTGTAATACCTGTACCTCAACAGTAATTCAACTCGGCTCCCGATTCGCAACTCACCAATTTAACCAATAAGGCGGTTTCGAGTTTTGAAAATTTGCAGTTACTGCAAATGATTGGTGAATTTAACGCACTTTTGTCACAGTGTGGGAGTGAAATAATTCACCCACAACAAATATATGGAAATGTTATTTCACTTCTAGAAATATTTTCCAAAATGCACGAAACGATTAAAGTAATGCCGCCCACATTTCCCACTTTTAATGAAGGCCGAAAGTATTGTTTTGAATCGTTCGGCAATTAACTTTACGATTGATGTTGGAAACATAATATAGTGCAAAAGGTAAATATACGTAACTAGTTATCCACCCAGTCAGAAAATTTTAGTCTTCTTGTCCTTTGTTGAGTATGAGTAACTGATGGATCGCGCCTTCAGGGCGACATTCATTTTCTGATCGAGCAAGCGGTGCGGGAAGACTTGCATTTTCAATAATTAATTTCTGAAATCGCTTAATTTTTTTTGATCAACTCATTAAAATACAAATTTTCTGTTTGAAGTTATACTTGTTTATCACTAAATAAAACTAGGTAAGCCATTCTATTTTTTCAACAACTGTAGGTTTTGGAGAAAAGATTCGAGGTCCCAGTAACATTGTACGTTTGACCAATTCAAAACACTTTACCGGTGTGCGAGCAAGAAAGAAAAACTTTGACATTTGTGTGGTCGTCAGCTATCTCCTTTAGATACTGCTCTCGGCCTTGTTTAAATCGAACTTCGTGCTAGAAACATACTAGGCTAACTCGTGTTAATTGCTCACTATATGTTTGCTGCTCGGTATCAGTTAACGAACAATGTGAAGTTTAAAACTTGTCTGTTTGAATATGTGTTATCTCAGGCTACACGCAATTGCAATGTCCAATATGATGAAATTTTACCTTGTTAAAGATGTGCCATAGATGGTCCGCGCCTCGAAGGCGCGTTCCATCAGTGACCCATACTTAAAAAGACATATTTGGTCTCAAGTTTCCCGACTTGAATATTCTTCACGGTTAAGAAAATTTTTCATTTTGTGTTTCCCTTCGAAATCAGAATCTTTCTCGCGTAGCTAGCAACTAAACTGAAGAACTTCAATAGCAAATTACGCGTCAAAACTTGGCTTTCTTTGTTACTCATCAGGAAGCGCTTAAAATAATAACCAGGAGTCAGAAAGTAGAAATAACAAACCCGCACAAATATGCTTTATAATAAAATTTATTACCTAATGTTGGATTTGCCAGCGATGCGATGTTGGTGATGCATGTTACAACGTATTGTTGTTTATTATGGAACTTACAAGATACAATATTGCCTATCTGCTCTTCCCTTCTTTATTCAATATAAATCAAGACTATTGCTGGTATTACTTTGACTAAATTTCAACTCGGGTTTTAATATTTTTTTATGAATCACGTAATTTATTACCTGCCCAGTTTTTCGAATGTCTGGTCGCCCAGTTTCTAGAACAACGTTGTTCGATTTTTAAAGGCTTCTACTCTCTTCTGTGTCCCACATTCCACTGTTTCTCATATTCTATTACGCCCTTACGAGGAATTTTGCTCAAGAATCAAGAGTGCTGTCAAAAATAAAAATATCCACTCCGACTTAGTTTATAAAGCGCGATCGAATGTTCGGAAGGACAGTGGTCGATTGACAATGATGCCACGATTCATGTGCACTTCAAATTTTATTGCTTAGATAGCTGGTAGGATATGCTTCTCATGCGTCGACAGGACACCATGAAATTTGTTTTTGATATCTGACGTGTTGTAAGCCTTTCTGTATTTCAGTCATGTGTCGTTTAGTTGCATGCTGACTGTTACTTTTGCTATAATTGGTAGTCATGTTTATACTAAAGTGTTGCACCGATACAGGTATGTTACTCATAGGCGTAGGAACCGGGGAGAGGGGAACAAAGAGCCCCAGGGTACACCTCTGAGACACGGGGGATACAGGACAAGTGGCAGATACGTACGGCACGATCCATCAGTAACTTAATCTTAACCAAACATATCCCGTAAAACCCCATCTAAGACCTGATTGTTTTTAAACAAGAAAAGTTTTGCGAGCCGGCGGCGCGCAAATTTTGAAGCCAAACGTACTACTATACCTGATAGTTGATCAATTCAGGGAGAAAAATTATTATTATTATTATCATACTATTATTGTTACTATCATTATTACTATTACTATCCTTACTATTGTGACGTCAAAAAATTTCCCGCCTATAGCTAGAACATATTTCTACTCCTATGACTCCTAAATTTGGTTATGAAACTGCGGTTAGCGGCACCATTTTCGTGAATGAATACACCGAATAACTGGCAGCTTAATTGTACCATCATATTGCCATGAGTCTGATTGTCATCGGAAGGCGGCACCTCAAGCGACTAGATTCCCTTTAGTATGGGGAACATCGGTAAAAGTATATTGGACAAGAGAAATAATTCTGGGTCCGTGTAGTGTCGCGAGGTCCCGCATTCTCCTGAAGGTCGTTAATAACCTTCTTTTTCAATTGGCGATTACAGGGTAGCTACTTGGAAAATTTTCATGTTTTTTATATCAAAATGTAAGGTAACAATTGAACTTTGATTTCGTAAAAACACACATGGTTTATCTGACGACACTGTCCCTTTAAATGAGGCATGATACAATCGACAAAAACCTATAGGCCTGTATAGGCTGCAATTAGGGGGGGTTGAGGGATCGGGGTGTTCGTGAGATATTCCACATTCGAGGAAATTCAATTCTTTTTCTTCATCTCTTTTTTATACAACATAGACTTTCTAGAGTACAAATTCAGTTATTATCACTGATCTGTCGACTAGGAAATAGGCCCACGAACATGAACTAAAACACACAACAAAAAATAAAGCCGTTCTATACAAAACTCAGCAACTAGAATTTGGTTGCTGTTCAAAAGCAGAGACCAACAAGGAAGTTCGCTCATTGATTTGATAAACGCTTCCGTGTCAGAGGCGATCAGAAATTTATCATTGTAATTTTGTTACGTCACCATGGTAATGAATGTAATTTGACTGCTTCCTGCTAGAAGTTTTATTTTGTCAGGCATGCTGTGGCACAGTTGGAGCGCGCCAAATCAAGGCGATCCATCCGTGACCCACATTTAGCAAAAGATTTTTGACAATTTGCCTATAACAGGTTGACTATATGCCGGAGATTGCAGATTCTATTTTAAAAACATTAATCTTAAACCAGTAGCTAGATTTTTCAATAATATCCAAATGAAAATTCTCTCCACGACGAAGACAAATCACGTTTTTAATTGTTAGGAATATAGAGAAGCAACATTTTTAATGAATATCCGAAACGAAGTGGATGATGCCAAAACTCATTTATTTAATTCGATATTTTTTTAAAAATACTTTTGATGAAAAATTTCAAGTTCAAATTTTCTCTCATATATTTTGAAATTTTCGTCACTATTATTTCAAAAACAACCTTCGAATTTTTTTATAAATTATTCAAGTGAAATTATATTCGGAGGATTAGATTCAAACTGGTTTAATTTCTGGTTCGATTAAAAAATAAACGTATCTGAAGGAGCCAAGGTCTTGAACATGAGTTATGAACCAGGAAACACGTTTGTCACAATCTGAGGGATATAAAACATTATGGAATAATCTTGCATTAAACAGAAAACTTGGTAGCAAAATTCGTTCCTCTTTCATTTAAAAAAAAAAGAATTTTATCTCGATAGATCGCTGAAGCTGATACACTGTGGCAAACGTTTAGTAAATTTACCGTTCATTTACAGTAATTGATTCATTCTATTACTTGAAGACTTCATGTTGATCAGATTTATGCCAAATATGGGTGTTCAGCGATGATGCAGCGGTGTTTTAACGCTCATGTATATATGGCACACAAATAGTAGAAACAATAACACTGCATCCAATCTAAAGAACAAATTTCAATCTCAGTCTTATAAAGCCATGTTCAAATATAGCCTTGTTTGGCATTTGTTCATCGCAAATGTAAAATTTATTGTGGAGTGGGTCACCCTGACTACGGCAATGTGACACCAAATACATATCGACGGATCGAGTTGAAGTTAATGGAAAGATATGATCTTTACGGATAGGCCTAGCCTAACAAATTACACGTAACATTACGTGAATGGTGAGCATGGATTAGTGAGCCTGGCTCGCTTTGACTTGAACCCGCATCCTCAACCTACGAACACAATAACCCCTAAACGATAGCATCTGTTCGAATATATGTTGTGTAAATATTTCTGATTAAATAGCACAGTATTCTTCACGGTTAGGAGAGTTTTACATTTTCTGTTTCTCTTATAAAGCTTTATTCATCAGCAAAATACGCGACAAAACGTATTCAATCTGATTCAACAGGAAACACTTGAAATAATACCCAGAGGTGACGCCAAAACGTGGAATATTAAATTCCCGAATAAAGGCTTTAATATCATAATACCTCATTTGAAAACCTTACGGTGTACGTAGAAGTAGTTGAAAGTTAGATAACAAGTTAAGAAATAGTTTTGTACATTTAAGAGGGTAGTGTTTTCCATTTGTGATAATGATGGTGGGTAAAACAACTATTTTATCAATGCCGTTTAAATCATGAACATTTGGGTGTTCTAAAATACAACCCTGTCAACACATTCGTCTTTTACAATCCTAGTAAACCACGATTGAAACAGAGTGTTCCGTTCAATTTCAATAATTCCTTTAAATACATTAAATACATGGTTACATTGGACAGATGGGTATGAGATTAAATCAGGTATTATTTATTGCAATACTAAAACATTTACATGGTTTGCGTTAGTTATAATTATTTATGATAGAATCGTAGATCAAAAAGCAAGCTGGATTCGTCATATGCAACCTGCGATGCCAGAATGTTAATCACTAGGCCATGCGCGCCCCTCGAAATGCAGCCGAACGACGATTATCTACTTCACCTGGATTTAAATCAAGCATTAGCTCTTTTTTAAGGTAAAAGTAGTTTATCTATAAGGCTGGGCCAATGCAAAGTATTTGGAATTCGAATCTAATTTAAACAATTTTTTGAATCGAATCGTGGATTTTATGAAAATAACAAATATCCTGATTTTACTATTACTATTATAGTCTCCATTATGTTGATTGGAAAATATATAGTTACGAATTACAAATATTAGCATAAACTGACCAAAATCGATTGCATTGTGTCGTTAAAAATAGAAAAAAACACTTAATTTATCATGCTTTTGTTCCTATGACCATTTCACAAATGATTCGAATAATATGTACTTCGAATCAATTCGAATAACCGAATCGAATTGCCCAGCTCTAGTTATCTAATAACACTTTGTGATAGGTTCGCATTTCTTGTGCTGCGTTATTGGCCACCAAAAAGGTAACTATAAAGTGGTGGAGTCTTTTATCGTCGCCCAGAGTTCAGTTGAGTAGCTTTTCGCTTTTTGAGTAGGTGGTATAGTTGACTCCTTCCGAGCACTTCTTCTTGTCTTGCCTAAAGTAGCTTAGCTCTTTGTAACGGAATGTCCACAACTTTTGTTGTCTTTTTATGCGTTTTTACTGGATTTATACTTCAAAAAATACAAATTAAAAATCACGCAATTAAAAAATCACTATATCAAAACTGTCCAATTACAGTAATATTTTAATACAAGACATATATATATTAAGTATTTTGGTCTGGTTTCCATAGATAGAAATCTCGTGTGAGACTAGACTCAAAGATACTCATAGCTTTGCAAGGTTTATCACTTTTCAGCTCTCCCTTTTTAGTTTTCATGCGATTATTGACTCTCGTTAGCATGTCTGTAACATGTTTGGACTTGAAATGCTGGGTAAATTCTTCGTATACAAAATCAATAAACCACGAGCCGTCGCGATTTCTCAAAGCGGCAAAGGACAAGTGAGTAGGATAAGCGGTTACGATGTCACTCACCGATGGGATCAGTGAAACTAGATTCTCCTCTTGTTGCTCCGACTCACTCGATTCATCTTCGTTCAAATTAGTAGTAGCACGTGGCTGCGCATCAATCTCAGTCCTCTTAGTCACTTTCACACCAAAGTCGACGTCATGTCCTCTGCAGTACTGAAGAATGAATAATTTTGGAATGCCTTGTAAATTCGTGGCGTCCTCATTGCGATATATGGATTGGATTTCATTTATTGGTAACTCTTCTCCATCATTACCATATATAATTTCCACTGGATTTGTATGCTCGTCTTCTGCCTTTCTTAATCCTCCGTGTGTACTGATCACAACTACCACATAATCATATTTTTTAGTCGAAGACCCCATATTTCTTAATAATACTCTCATTTCAGCAGCTGTCTTGTCACAATGCATTTTATCATCTACGAGCTGACATTCCAAGGTTTCCTTCCAGAGTTTTAACATTTTTTCTGCATCCCTTTCGCAACCCGGATTTCTAGAAGTAAATTCAATATTCTTTTCGAATGAATTGCATATAATGAGAACAAGTCCTCGATTCTTGGATAGTGGATAACTGAAACCTCTATCAGAATCAACATCACCGAGCGCATCATTTTTTGCAAACATAACTTTTGATACGTTCAACTCCATTTCGTCGGGAATACCACGTAAAAGAAATTCTTTTACATCGACATACAACGTTTTCAGTAGTTTTCCACCATCATTGATCTTGCAATTCTTCTGCCATCGCATCACTGTTTCGAATTTGTGTTGTTTCAAGGTGAGCTCTTTTCTATCTAACTTAGCTTTAAGCTCCTCTAATTCTTCATCGCTTACAGTAGTCAAGTACGAATGCGTGAATTCCTCCCACTGATGTAAGTCAAATTTTTCGATGAGTTTGTATATAATTTTCCGGTCCATTGTTCAGATCTGTACATATGTCACTCGTTATTCATAGCTCGCATCTATCTGTACAATTTTCTTTGGGGTCTACCAGTCATGAACGTGAAATATACGTTCAAAACGATCTTGAGCATTTAATACTTTTTAAAAATATGAATGGTTAAAAAAGCTCTTTAATTCTGAAAAAATATTTTGCTTTTGTATTAGTTCTATAGAATGTGTCTTCATGATTAAAAAAAACCCTGCTTCCATGCACGCACTGTCTAGAAATTGGGAAATTGGCTTTTCCGTAGTCAACAATGATTTTCTTGTATATTACATATCAAAAATCGCGTCGGAGGCGCACAAAATTTTGAAAAGCGGGATTTGAGGCTTAAGATAGATCAAATATTTGTTTATGCTACGAAGACGCGTGAAAATTTTTAAGATTTCCTATGTTTTAAAGAACTTAAAAGGTCGTTCTGAATTTTTTTCAGTCAGCGAGGGGGATGGCATCATGTCAATAAAAAACGTTTGCGTTTGAGGTAGCAGAAGGAAAACTATGAAGTTAGCTCATAAGCCATCGAGCTAACGAAAGCTTCCTTCATTGTCAATTTGCTGCCTCACAAAAACACTATAATTCGTATAAAATCGTTTTTACCAATCATAAGCCACAGATGGGGCGCGTTCGATCGACGCCACCAACAGTGACACATACTTAAAAACGAGAGTTTGACTTTTTTGAGAGGGTCTATAGTAAACGAATAACGCGCAGTGAACTCTCGGTCCATTTCCATCGTTTTCATACAATTTCGGATCCGTATGCAGATACCTCTGCAAGGATGCTTGTTATTCGAACATCTATAGTAAACACTTGTGTATAGGTTCGAAACCACGTTGTTTGTGCAGTTAAACACAGGTTCTTTCATATCCGTCACCGTTTATCAGATATTATCAACGGAAAGTCAAACATCATTATAAGCTTAGATACTGCTTAACTTTTTAAAAGTATTACCGATACTATATTACAGAACCTAGTAAGAAAAAAGTTGACACGTATTGCTGAGTATGGGTGCTTAACAAAATGGCATTTCTTATTGGAAAGCATCACAATCTTGAAGAGTTAACACAATATGTGTTAAGTATGAGTCACTGATGGATTGCGCCGCTTAGTCGCTGTTCATCAGTGGCTAATGATTGACAAAAATATTTCTGATTGGGCAGTAATGTGATACTTGCACACCTTACGAACCATTCAAAAAATGAAACTATATTTTCCCCATCTGGACTGGACAAACCAACTTAATGAAAATTTGAATCTGATTCGAAAATATTCTTCAAATCACTAATTCCACCTGTTTGTGAGTCACAATTTATCTTTATTATAAAAATCAAGAGGCCATAAGACTCGCTGATACTTATCTAAACAAACTATTAAGGGCAAAAAATTTGACAGCGTGTTGCAAAAAATTGAAGATTTTGAAAGACGAACAAAAAGAATTACATCAAATAACCTCAAAACAAAAAGTGTGTTTTCTTTGCCCCACGGTAAGGAAAAACCTGCCAAAGTACATGGTATATATGCGAAACAACACAAACATCATCAACATCAGCATGAAACTGTTCCGATGTCCCAAAAAACTTTAAGACGAATAGGAAAATATCGGCACCCACCAAATTTGCCTCGAGTTTGGGAAGAAACTACATTTGATGAAGTTAATCAAATTGAACCATCTGAACAATTTACGGATTTCAATTCCTTTTCGGGATTTACTAATCGATCATCCCACTATCCTGAAACACTGTGTTGGTCGCGGTATTACGCAGACAATCTCATTTCGCCTGAAAATTGGTATTTTGGAACTAAACGTCACATCATGAGCACTCCAATACGAATTCGCTCACCTTGGGATGAAACGCCAAGTTCTATGATGCACAGAAATCGGCGATTTGTGGAACCTAATTTCTCCAAAGCTTTTGTGTTTGAATTTATCAACTCAAATCAGAACTCGGAGATCGGCAGTGATATGGGTCATGCAAAGACCAATGATACTACACTGAATCGAGATAAAATATCTGCATCCAAACAAGAATGCGAACGAGGAGACAGTACAGTAATTGAAATAAGTCCGGAGGTAATTAATAAGCTTATATATTTTATACGGTTTACCTATATACCGCAACAAAATGTGGCAAAAAAGGCCACAGTCAACTTTAATTTTCTAATCACAAACGTGACTAATTCGCGATCGCGTGAGCTTAACCTAGATAGATTTGTTATGTCCCATATTCTTTTTCACGCCTTGTCGGCGCGATCCCTCAGAGACTCATACTTTACAAAATAAGTTTTCAGATTGGACAACTCTCTCAAAATTAGAGACGAGTTTGCAAAAACAATTATCCTTTTTATGTATGGAGTGCTGATAGATCACGCCGCGAAATCGTTGTCATTGAGGCAAAAAGTGACGAACCTGAGCAATTTACATTGATTTTACTCGGTGTTATTGGAATGAAACTATTAGATTGACTTTTGACAACTATCGTTTAGCACTTTCATAACCCATATATACTTGGCACAACTTATATCGTAGGTCTTTTATCAAAACGTACGCTTATGTACACACATTAGTGGGCACAGAAGACTCATACTTAAATATCTTGTGGACTGCGGAGGCGTGATGAACAAGGAAATAGTCACAAAATTGCAATAAAATCACTTCTTTTTGACAGCAATTCAAACAGATCTTCCAACAAAACTATAAAAATTATATGCTACTGTATGTAGTTCAATTATATTTGCAATCTTACTCTGAGCTATTATAGCTAAAAATAAAAAAAAAAACATATTTACTTGGAAATTGGAATCGGAAAATATTTGCTAATGCGACTTTTGCGAAGTGTCAAATCGCAGTCCGTCAGTGATCCGTTCTTTACAAAAAAAATCTTCATTAAGGATCAATAATATTCTATTATATAACAATATATATTTACATTCATTTTCCTCCTTTAGATCAAAAGAAAACCACTACGCCGAACATCAAAAGCACCTGCTCACATACCACGCCCTTCTGGAAGAACAAGACACAGACAAACAGGATTAAAACGAACTTTACTCGGATTACTCGGACTCTGTTCAATAATAATAGCTGTTATTTGTATTGCATATCATTTAATTTGATTTGATAACATAAGATGTAGTACACATTTTCAAAAAACTGAATTAGGCTCGACTGAAACGTCAAATATAAGTTCGAATTGAAGATATACTTAATTCAATAGGGATTGATCTATGGAGGATTTCATGGCCTGCTTAAAGTGAATCTCGAGGATTGCTTTGTATTATAATTTTTAGCGCAAATAATTTTTAAAAAAGAAAATTGAATTACAAAAATGATGTCACAATTTTTTTGTTTTACCGAGATTCACTCAGAGCAAGATAATATCTACATAGCACAAAAGCACAATCATAAGGCACGCAGCCTACACTGTAATAAAATTGTTGTAAAAATACTACTCTTTAACATTAACTTCCCTCGATGATGTTGAATTGAATTTACAAAATCGATTTCTATTATGGCTGATTATGGACTGTTGATGAAACACACCGCCAAGGTGCGTTCATCAGCAGCTCACACCCGGCATTCATATCATTAATAAGGGAAATTTAAATTTTGGAGATATGAAAATACCGGAAATTAACAGTAAATTTACTGCCCATTCTTCACAGTTTATTTACTTATAAGGGAAAATTGTTGATTGCGTTAATATAAAATTTCGTTAACATGATAGCATTTCTCTCTAACTTAAAATAACGATGGTGATTCAAATAAAAATATTATCGGATTCTCAATATCTGGATAATTCATTTTTTCGTTTTTTATTTCGATGTCAGGCATATTAGAAGGATAAAATAATAGAGCACACGGAGCTAGATATACTATTTTGAAATACTGCAATATACACACCAAAATACTCTTTTCCAGTTACATTCTATTCCAAATTTTCTTCAATATTGGACAGACCCAATCAAAACCTTTCCATATGCATAATTTTTGGATAATTTAGTATGGGAGACTGATGTATCGCTCCGCTGAGGTTCGGCTCATCTGCGACTCGTGTTTGAAAAAATTTAATTTCTGATTGGGATGTATAGGTAGTGCGTTTGAAAATGATCAAATTCACATTTTAATAAATTCTGAGAGAAGTACTTCTAAGTCATGTGATTATTTTGTTTTTCAAAGATATCGAAAGTGGAAATCAACCAATCACTTTTTCAATACACACATAAGCTTGGTGCTTAGAAATAAATCGAAAGTTCATCTTGTAAAAAAAAAATAATTTAGTTTCGAGGTAAAACTGCATCTATGGGATTTTAAGTCTGATTCGGGTAATTTTTCAAATCTGAATGAGTCACTAAATCCTTAAAAGCATACAGCGAAACCTATTTTAACCACTGCTGATAGCGCATGTTTAGTTGTCTGTATCTAAAAGTAAATTTGATCAAGAGATAACTGCGGTATGATAATCGGACTTTATTTTACTAATTTTTGTTCCTATGACCGATTCGTGATACCATATGCATTCTAGCAGAAAGAAAAAAATCTGAACAGTCCAACTTTAAAGACTGAACACGGTAAAAGTTAAAAGTATGTAAATTAGAAATCTGTAAAACTAGGTAAAGAATATTATTTTGAAAACAAACTCGCTAAATTAGTTATACTAGGTGAACTAGGTATTTTTATCTAATATTGCCAAAACTGCGGTGAACTGCTGAGATAATGAGTAGATTAGGGCTGGGCAATTCGATTCGGTGATTCAAATCGATTCGAACTATACAGATTATTCAAATCAATTTTGCATATTTCATAGGAACGAAACCATGCTGAATGAATTACATTTTTCCAATTACATTTGGTCAATTTGACCAAAAGCGGTTGTATTTTGTCGTTAAAATGAAAATACATCGCTTCTAAGTTTATGCTAATATTTGTTATTTGTAACTGTATATTTACTAATCATCATAATAGAGAGTATATTAGGAATAGTAAGGATGGGATATTTGTTATTTTGATGAAATCAGCGATTCGATCCGATTCGAAAAAATTATTTTCCAATCAAATTCGAATTCTAAATGATTCGTTTTTGCCCAGCCCTAGAGTACATAACAGTGCGAACAATGAATATAAAATGTTGGTTATATCGTGATATTGTTTCAAACTTTTGGTTCGCAAAATCGCCAGTCTTTTCGCATTTCTCTTCAAGTTCTTTAATATCTTGTTGTTTAAGATCAAGATGGGAATTAACAAATTCTCGCCATTGGGCCTATACAAATCTTGCAGTAATAGTGTAGATATGTTTTGCGTCCATACTCGAACCAAATCTCTGGAAAATTTTGTATTAGAAGGAAGTCAATCGTTTCAGTAATAATTCCGATTGATCAAAAAAGCAAAACCTCATAAAATGCTCGGGAAAAGAGTATTTTAAATTTTATTTCATGTGTAGTGTAAGTACATATATATTTATTGTCTATGGTCAAACCAAACAAAATGCTTTGTTCTACTTTATTTGTCAGTTCCACTGTCTCTTTTCTACTGTCCTGTCCTTACGTTCCGACAATCGGAATATATTGTTCCCTCAACTTTCCACATGTAAAAGATGACAAAAGCTGTTTAAACTCATGACCTTCCTTTCGAACAAAAACCTGTACCTCAACAGTAATTCAACTCGGCTCCCGATTCGCAGCTCACAAATTTCCCCAATAAGGCGGTTTCGAGTTTTGGAAATTTGCAGTTACTGCAAATGATTGGTGAATTTAACGTCCTTTTGTCACAGTGTGGAAGTGAAATTATTCACCCAAAACAAACATATTGAAATGTTATTTTACTTCCAGAAAAATTTTCTAAAATAAACGGAACGATTAAAATAATGCCGCCCACATCTCCCACTTGTAATGAAGGCCGAAAGTATTGTTTTTAATCGTTTGACAATTACCTTTACGATTGATGTTGGAAACATAATATAGTGCAATAGATAAATATACCTAACTAGTTTTCCCCCAGTCAGAAAATTTCAGTCTTCTTATCCTTTGTTGAGTATGAGTAACTGATGGATCGCGCTCTTAGGGCGCCATTTATTCATTTTCTGATCGAGCAAGCGGTGCGGGAGGACTTGTATTTTCACTAATTAATTTCAAAAATCGCTTAGTTTTTTTAGCAACTCATTAAAATACAAATTTTCTGTTTGAAGTCATACTTGTTTATCACTAAATAAAACTAAGTAAACCATTCTATTTTTATAACAACTGTAGGTTTTTGGAGAAAAGATTCGTGGTCCCAGTAATATTGTACGTTTGACCGAATCTTAACACCTTACCAGTTGGCGAGCAAGAAAGAAAAATGGTATGATATAGACGCATTTCCATGGTTGACATTCGTATGGTCGTTAGCAAGCTCCTTTAGATGGTGCTCTCAGCCTTGTTCCATCAGGGACCCATACTAAAAAAACATATTTTGGCTAAAGTTTCCCGACTTGAATATTTTTCGCGGTTAAGAAAGTTTTTCATTGTGTATTTCCCTTCGAAATCAGATGTTTTCTCGCATAGCAACTATACTGAAGAACCTCAATAGCAAATTACGCGTCAAAACTTGGCATTCTTTGTTACTCATCAGGATGAGCTTAAAATAATAACCAGGAGTCAGAAAGTAGAAACACCAAATCAAATGTGCTTTATAATAAAATTATTACCTAATGTTGGATTTGCCAGCGATGCAATGTGGTGATGCATATTACAGCGTATTGTTATTTATTATGGAACCTACAAAATACAATAATGCCTATCTGCTCTTCTCTTCAGTATTCAATATAAATCAAGACTATTGCTGGTATTACTTTGACTAAACTTCAACTCGGGTTTTAATATTTTTTTTTATAAATTACGTAGTTTATCGCCCAGTTTCTAGAAACACGTTGCTCGTTTTTTAAGGCTTTTACTCTCTTCTGTGTCCCACATTCCACTGTTTCTCATATTCTATTATGCCTTTACGAGAAATTTTGCTCAAGAGTCAAGAGTACTGTCAAAATGAAAATATCCACTCCGACTTAGTTTATAAAGCGCGATCGTATGTTCGGAAGGACGGTGATTGATTGACAACGATGCCACGATCCACGTGCAATTTTTATTGCTTTGATAGCTGGTAGGATATGCTTCTCATGCGCGAAATAGCCTTCGACAGGCCACGATTAAATTTGTTTTTTGATATCTGACGTGTTGTAAGCCTTGCTGTATTACCGTTCAGTCATGTGTCGTGTAGTTGCATGCTGAGTATTACTTTTGCTATAATTGGTAGCCATGTTTATATTAAAGTGTTGCACCGATACAGGTATGTTACTCATAGGCGTAGGAACCGGGGAGAGGGGAACAAAGAGGCCCAGGGTACACCTCTGAGACACGGGGGGTACAGGACAAGTAGTAGACACTTGAAACTGCCATATCACCAATTTCGTTTTTTCTTGTTTGCCACATGGAGTGCGAGTACTCTATTATTACTCACGATTTCTTTGTCACCACATTGTTGCAATCTTTGCTTTTACGAGCGCCTATGACGTCACAAAATGCGTTTTTGTAGGAAACATGTTTAGACTTGTTTTATAGACACGCTTTACGGTCAGACAGTTTGCTGATTTTAGTACCGGTAGCTGCATTTTAGGTTAGGGTTTACATTTTAGTTGCTTAATTTATATGTTATGGCAGTCAGAACTGCAATTAGATATTAAACTAAGTCGATTAGAATCCAATCAATTGTCGATTGCTTGTAAGCTGGAAGCCACATAGTCAAGTATGTATTTGACATTTTCTAACTAGGATTAGAGTTTAACATTGGTAATACTGCTGATTTCATGGTTGTGTTGTGCTACTCATATTGCTATATTGTGTACTGTCAACATACCCTTTAGATTCTTAAGTAACCGGTTAGAGCGAATCATTATCGGGCAACACTAAAATGCGGGAAACGGGAAAATGTGGGGATGACGAGAATTATACAAAAATGCGAACGGGAACAGGTATAAATGCAATAAAATGGGGAATTACGGGAAAAACCCTAAAATGCGGGAATGACGGGAGATACCCTGAAATTCAGGAAATATTCTAAAATGTGGACGGGGACAAGAATAATAGCATTAAAAAGAGGGAATAGCGGGAACAACACTAAAATGCAGGAATGACGGGAAATACACTAAAACGCCGGAATGACGGGAATCACAATAAATTACGGAAATGACGGGAAACACACTAAAATGCGGGAATGACGGAATGACGGGAAATACACTAAAATGCGGGGATGACGGGAAACACACTAAAATGCGGGAAATATTCTAAAAAGTGGGGATAACGGGAATTATAAAACAAATGCGGAAGGGGGGCAAGGATGAATGCATCAAAATTAGGGAAATGCGGGAAACACGCTAAAATGAGGAATTACGGGGAACACACTAAAATGAGGGGATTACGGAAAAACAAACTAAAATGCGGGAACAACGTGGGATACCTTGAAATATGGGAATTACGGGAAATACTTTAAAATGTCGGGATGGCGAGAATTGAACAAAAATACGAACGGGAACAGCGATAAACGCACTAAAATGAGGGAAACAAACTAACATGCAGGAATATTGGAGATACCAATGACCCAAGCATGATCATCAGCCATGGTTTAATTCTCGATCAAGCTTGATCAATCACTGCTTTCCGTTCACAAGATACCATCGCATTGTGTCCGTACACAACAGAAGCAGCACAGCAGGAAGGCGTCAGAGACGCGCTCATCAATTGTAAATCGATATAGACTTCCCGAATCCAACCGTTTTTATGAATAATGTCTGACATTGATGCTCCAGGAATGTGAATTCCCATTGACTTGTCTTTCGTTATGTGATTTTTTTTCCTAATTTATTTATTTCCTCCCCTCCTATTATTATCCCTCATAAAAAAAACTTCATTGTACAGTGTTCATGCTGCCTCCCAGGCTCAATCTATTCGATAATTATGGGTCATCGACGAATCAAGCCACCAGCCACAGGATTCAGCTATGATCCATAACCAAAATCCTTATTATTATTTTTTTTTTTTTAATATGTTATTAAGACTCAACCCTTTTGACCAAAATCCCCCAGGCCTAAACCTCAAAATAAATTAGCTTTGAGGCCCTATACCAATTTTCCCACAACTGTCCGCCCGCAAACTATTCCACTCACCCTTTTTCCCCGACATATTCACTATACAGCTTATCGTAGTAGTCTCACCAACACTGGAAAGGCTGGTACAGATATCACCAGTGAAGTCCCAAAACATATGTATATAGCCCTTATATATATATTCGTTGTCCGTCCTTGTTATGCTATTAATAGTTCTGTAGCCTCTAAATAAATACATATATATATATGTTGTCCGTTGTTTTTTGATTTATTTGATTACAGGGTCTATGCCGCACACTGTGTTTCAGGCCCATGCGGTCTTGTGCATATTCCCTGACCTTTTATTTAAGAATGTATATTTTCTACTGTTATTGTGCATGCTACAAGGCAAAATAAATACATACATACATACCCTAAAATGCGGAAATAAAGGGAAACACGCTAAAATGCCGGAACTGTGCGAACAGACAAACTATAACTAGAAAATTTATCATTTTTTTTCAAAAAAATTGAATTTTCCATAAAAGTACAAAAAAGGTGACAACGATGCGCCACCATATAGGTGTTTATATTGCAACAAAACAATCAATTCTATTTCGTCACATTAATGCCAGGTAAATTCTGAAAATACGAGAAAATATATTTCCAACTTTTCCGCTAATCACATTGTAAACAATAAACATTTATTGCAAAAAAGATGGGCTCATTGTTTTCATACATATTTTTCCCTTTGGAAAGAAAATCGATTTATGGACCCTTTACTAGACGCACTCCTGCTATCAACTATGAATTTAAATACCAAAACTAGATCTGTTACACAGTACTACGAAGGCTTTTGCCTGACCATGATAAACACTGTCATCACTGGATCTTCCATGAGTACTCTTATATTTTTTAAAAGATGTCTTACAGCACACAGACTTCTGGACCGAGATTCTAACTGACAGACAAAGTTATGCAAAAATCTAATTTCACCTTTCATGATATTAAATCAGGCAATGCATACTACCGCTATAATCCGAAGAAATCATATCTACACCATGTACTGGTGTATCAGTATCAAAGCCTCCTTTTGTCCTGTCCAATGATATATATATGGGTCATGCATGGGACAGCCAAGGTTTGGTGCCTTGAGTTTATATTTTGTTCATTCAGCTTCGGACTGTGTCAAATCAGTATTAAAGCCCACCTTTATATTCTTTTTGATTTACCCAATGGTCTATGTATGGGCCATACATGGGACAGACAAAGTATGGTGTCTTGAAAATATTTCTGACTTGTTTATCTCAGAACTTTGTCAAATCAGTGTCAAAGCCCATCTTTACACTCTTTTTGATCTATCTAATGATATATGTATGGTTCATACGTGGGACAGAATAGGTATGGTCGCTTGAAAATATTTCTGGGTTATTCATCTCACGAATGTGCCAAATCAGTAACAAATTCCATCTCTGTACCTCTTTTTGATCTATTCAATGATATATGTGAGGCCCGTGTATGGGACGGACAAAGTATAGAGTTTTAAAATTATATTTGAATGATTCATCTTAGGGCTGATTCAAATCATCAGTAAAGCCCATCTTTACAATCTTTTTTGTCTATTCAATGATATATACATGTGCCATGCATAGAACAGACAAGATATGATGTTTTGAAATTATATTTGGTTCATTAAACTCAGGACTGTGTCGAATCAACACCAAAGACCATATTAGCGTTCTTTTCGATCTATCCAATGATATATGTATGGGCCATGCATGTGGCAGACGAGGCATGGTGTTTATATATTTTGTTTGAGTTATTCATCCCAGGACTATGCCAAATCAGTATATAAACCTATCTTTACACTCTTTTTGATCTATCCAATGGTATATGTATGGGCCATGCATGGAACAGACAAGGTTTGCTGTCTTGAGAATTTTTTCGGTTCACTCATTTCCGGAATGTGTCAAATCAGTATGAAAGTCCATCTTTACGCTGTTTTAGATATACCCAATGATATATGTATGGGCCATACCAGGATGCTGACATAATGAAATTATTGTAAAGTTTTTGGTGGATTAATCAAGTATAGAATAACTATTATCCATCGCCATAAGTTCTTCATTGACTCTTTGACTATGATTTCACACATGATTCACATTCCGAAAGCTTGTCCTGCAAAAGCCTTATGCATTTCATTATCATCACTTTCAGAACTGCATTTTGGTGGAAAATCAAGATCCCGGAACAAAGAGACTTGAAAGCTTATATTGAAAATTTGAAATAAAGAGTTTCCGTCCACACAGACCTTTTGACTAAGATTTTAGATCTCTAGATCATGTAGCTTTGATGCTAGAGCCATCCAGTATAATGATAATCACACGACTGGATGTTGGAGTGTCTCAGATGCCTCGGTATATCAATACAGTGGATAAAGTTTTTACAGAGGGAAATGACATCTTGGCGAACACAAATTGGCAATAGAACAATCAAATTTAATAGGGGCCTTTTTCAAGGAGATAGCTTAGCCCCTCTACTCTTCGTGATAAGGTTCATCCCGATTAGTAAAAAGCTGAACAAAACCCGTATGGGCTACTCAATGAGGAAAAATGGTTTGTTGGTCAATCATCTATGGTACATGGATGATAACAAGTTATATGGGCGGTCGGCTAAAGAACTGTCTGCATTAATCAAATGTTTAGAAACTGAAAGCAAAAATATTGGAATGCGATTTGGAATCAAGAAATGTGCTACTATACACATGAAAAGAGGGAAAATAATCTAAAACAGTGATCAAGTTAAACTGGAAGACGGGCAAAAAATTCCCAAGCTCACAAAAGACACGGCACATAAGTATCTGGGAATGCAGGAGCCGGATTCTATAAAGCACCAAGAAATGAAAAATAATTTAATTGGAGAATACAAGAGAAGAATAAGAAAGATCTGCAAATCGATGCTGAGTGCAGCAAACATCATAAAAGCAATTAACACATGGGCTGTTCCAGTTTTGAGATACTCTGCAGGAATTATAAAATGGACTTCTGATAATTTGAAACAAATGGATCGAGACACCCGTAAACTTTTGGCAGCCGAAAGAATATTCAACTTGAACGGCGATGTTGATAGATCATATATTAAAAGAAGCGATGGCGGAAAAGGTCTGATAAATATTGAAAAATCTTTAACATACGAAGATATTTCATTAAAAGAGTACGTACATAAGGTAGAATCACATACTTCGATCTCAACTGTAATGGAATCTGAGCCTAAACCAAATATCAGTTCGAAAGACTTCAATTCAAGACAAAAACAAAAGACGAACGAAGAACCAGGTACCGAAACAAAATAATGCAATGCCAATTCTACAGGGATACAGAAAATTAGATTGACAAACAATTGACTAATAAATGGTTATCAGCAAGCGGAAATTTAAAACGAGAAACTGAAGCTTTGATTATGGCTGCACAGGAACAAGCCCTACGCACAAATGCTATTAAACACTTGATTGACAAAACTAGATCTTCGAAAGGGCCAGAGTGCATGCATAATAGACGTTGCTATTCCAATTGATGTAAATATAAAAAGAAAAGGAAGTGGAAAAGATTGAAATATATATGGACTTGAGTAAGGAAATAAAGAAACTTTGGAAATTGAGAAAAGTAGAGGTTGCACCCGTTGTTTATGGCGCTCTGAGAAGTATTCCATTAAACCAGAGCAAATATCTCGCAAAAATAGGTTTGGATACTGTCTACCACCAATTGCAGTTTCAAAAAAGTGCGATACTGGGTACATCACGAATTCTGAGGAGGGTCCTCAGTCTCCCAAGCGACGGGATGTAGCTCGAGGCTGAGAATGGCTACCTGCAAAATAATGCAGTGAAGTGTTTTTTGAATAATAATAAAACGTAGAATTTCAATAAGACTTCCGCTGTCGCGAAAACCCTAATAATAACTAGGTATGGTCTCTTGAAACTATTTTTGGGTTATTTATCTCACAACAGTGCAAAATCATTACCAAATCTCAATTCCACACCTTTTTTGATCTCGCAAATTGCAACGAATTTTCCAGCCTGGTGCATCATGGTGAATATAGTAACTCTTACAAATATACAGTCTAAAATTATCAACGAGAGTGTTTTAAAGATGAAATTTTAAGCGAAATATAGCGTCATCAGTACGGATGAATTAGTAAGCATAATTATCTACTTTCATAAGACTGAAACATTGAGTTTCGAGAATGTTTGTCCAATGGCAACTATATTTCAATTTTACATTATAAAAATATAGCTCAACTCGCGTAGCTCTAATCTTTTTCACTTAAATAAAATTTTGAATGTAGATTCCTCAGTATATGAACTATCGACTTTTTGGCAATTCGCTGTTGGTGATATATATATATATATCTAAACTAAACTAAACACTATTCATGATCACTCACTCAATCTGAACCACCTACGCAAAACCAAACGTTATGGTTGAATACGGCTGTTGGAATTGAAAACAAATAACGTCTCAAATAACGTCTAGTTTGTAGCCACAAAATTCTTCTCACGCGAATAAACGTGGGTATCGAAGACAAGACGCCCAGTTGGTATTGATAACAACTCATCCTGAACGCTTAAGAAAGAAAAACTATATAATACAAGAAAACGCTGAAGATACCGGCGTACCATATAAGGTAGCTTTGATTAAAAAATCATGACATCACCAGGCCATATGAGTTCATATAAGCGGTTATGAGTACCCAATAAAACTGTTGAAATCCAAATTATCCACCGAATTCTGAGCGGTACGTACCCAGTTGAATATAGTATATACTTTGTTATGAGCCTGCAATAGATCGTGACGTTCTTGTGGTCCAATTGCTCATGCTGGACAAAATACAATTTATATTTTACTAAAGACAAGCAAATCCCGCATTTAGAGGCAAAATTACTCACTGGAATAAAATGCCAAAATCTTCGCCTTTTGACAGTCATTTCAATCAGGAATATTATTGTAGCATCGACTTTTTCGTCCAATTATGCGCATTTGATAGAATGCACTTGCCTAATTTCAAGAATGTAGAGAAAATGAACAGTCCACAAATTATAATTTAAAAAATCAGAATTTAATATTATTTTTCTCAGAAGTTCACTCGAAGCAAGGTTTGGGAGAAGAACCAACCAACTGAAACTACTCGTATAGCAAAATGTATGCCTAATGGAAAACATATCAGTAAAAACTTGATCCACTTTTAAGAAAGTGTTCCAATCGAAAAATCGGTTGGGCCCAATCGACAGCTCCGATGAGACGCAGTCTATATGTGGCACATGTTTGTAAAAAAAAAAATTCTGACTGGGTTGGAAACCATGCAACCCATCTGCATGTGGTAGACGAGGCATGGTGTTTATATATTATATTTGAGTTATTGATAGCGCTTTTGCAAAGTATTAGCAAAGTCTTAGCGAACAACGAGCCAGTACAAAATTCAGTACCAGCAACTGCACTCTAAGCGGAAAGCTTCTTAAATAGTAACTAACCGCTATAAAATACGTGAGTGATATCTGCTTTGACCGGCGGGAAAATCATCTACGATGTCTTTTTTCAGTTGCAGTAAATACGTTAGGGCTATTTTAGACCTTCTCGTGTATAAAAAAAACTTGACCGATGTTCCCGTCCTTCCCGTTTCCCGCATTTTAGTGTTCTCTTCGGGTGACTTAAATCTTTCTGCTAGGCCTGTTCAGTTCAGTCTACGTATTCAATATTTCTGACTAGATATAGATTCTGTCATATTGCTGTAGATCCACTTTTGATCCATTTTTATAATAATCTATTTATGAAGTTTTAATAATCTATCAAGCATGAGCCATGGATGATTTGATATAGGTTATGATTGGACTAATAGATTAACTGTGCTGTACACTAATCAGTGTATATTTTATTATAGAAAACCGTACCTGTGTTGTCTACAATCGTACACTTGTTGTCTACAAACGTACATCTGTTCTGTATACCTGTTTTCAACATCTGTTGTACAACTTTGTGTGTGCTTTTTCATGCATCAAGCGTATATTCCATAATAAACAACAATTTGATGGCAACATTTGTACGCGTCTGCTTGCTGTGGAGTGATTTCAACTAGCTTACAATTGCAGATCGACTATTTTGAATCTGTATCGGTGTGGGTGTCAGATAGCTACTCCAATTTGGCGCCTACAATACTTACGGCACGATCCATCAGTACCTTAATCTTAATCAAACAAATCCCGTAAAACCCCATCTAAGACCTGATTGTTTTTAAACAAGAAAAGTTTTGCGAGCCGGCGGCACGCAAATTTTAAAGCCAAACGTACTATACCTGATAGTTGATCAATTCAAGGTGAAAAATTATTATTATTATTATCAACTATTATTGTTACTATCATTATTACTATTACTATCTTTACTATTGTGACGTCAAAAAATTTTCCGCCTATAGCTAGAACATATTCCTACTCCTATGACTACTAAATTTGGTTATGAAACTGCGGTTAACTACCGGCACCACTTTTGTAAATGAATGAAACAAATAACTGGCAGCTTAATTGTATCATCATATTGCCATGAGTCTGATTGTCATCGGAAGGCGGCACCTCAAGCCACTAGATTCCCTTTATTATGGGGAACATCGGTAAAAGTATATTGGACAAGAGAAATACTTCCGTGTAGTGTCACGAGGTCCCGCATTTTCCTGAAGGTCGTTAATAACCTTCATTTTCAATTGGCGATTACAGGGTAGCTACTTGGAAAATTTTCATGTTTTTTATATCAAAATGTAAGGTAACAATTGAACTTTGATTTCGTAAAAACACACATGGTTTATCTGACGACACTGTCCCTTTAAATGTGGCATGATGCAATCGACAAAAACCTATAGGCTTCAATTAAGGGTGCTGGGGGACGGGGTGTTCGTGATTTATTTCGCATTCGAGGAAATTCAATGTTTTATCAATGCCGTTTACATCATGAACATTTAGGTGTTCTAAAATACAACCCTGTCAACACATTCGTCTTTTACAATCCTAGTAAACCACGATTGAAACGGAGTGTTGCGTTCAATTTTAATAATTCCTTTAAATACATTAAATACATGGTTACATTGGACAGATTACTATGAGATTAAATCAGGTATATTTTATTGCAATGCTAGAAGATTTACATGGTTTGCTTTAGTTATAATTATTTATGATAGAATCGTAGATCAAAAAGCAAGCTGGATTCGTAATATGCAACCTGCGATGCCAAAATGTTAGTCACTAGGTCATGCGCGCCCCCTCGAAATGCAGCCGAACGACGATTATCTACTTCACCTGGATTTAAATCAAGCATTAGCTCTTTTTTAAAGTAAAATTAGTTTATCTATACGGCTGGGCCAGTGCAAAGTATTTGGAATTCGAATCTAATTCGAACAATTTTTTGAATCGAATCGTGGATTTTATGAAAATAACAAATATCCTGATTTTACCATTACTATTATAGTCTCCATTATGATGATTGGGAAATATACAGTTACGAATTACAAATATTGGCATAAACTGACTTAAAGGCGGTGTATTTTCATTTTAACGACATTTGACCAAAATCGATTGCATTTTGTCGTTAAAAATGGAAAAATGCACTAAAGTGCATGCCTCTGTTGCTATGACCGATTCACAAATGATTTGAATAATATGTACTTCGAATCGATTCAAATCACTGAATCGAATTTCCCAGCCCTGGTTATCTAATAACACTTCACCTTGTTTTGTGAAAGGTTCGCATTTCTTGTGCGGCGTTGGAGGCCACCAAAAAGGTAACAATAAAGTGGTGGAATCTTTTATTATCGCCCAGAGTTCAGTTGAGTAGCTTTTCGCTTTTTGAGTAGCTGGTATAGTTGGCTCCTTCCGAGCACTTCTTCTTGCTTAGCTCTTTGTAACGGAATGTCCACAACTTTTGTTGTCTTTTTATGCGTTTTTACTGGATTTATACTTCAGAAAATACAAATTTAAAATTACTCAATTAAAAAATCACTATATCAAAACTTTCAATGTATATTGCTGAGGTACGCCTTACGACATTGTTAATCAAGATTTTTCATTTTTCCCCAGCCATTGTCCAATTACAGTTATATTTTAATACAGGATATATATATTAGGTATTTTGATCTGGTTTCCATAGATAGAAATCTCGTGTGAGACTAGACTCAAAGATACTCATAGCTTTGCAAGGTTTATCACTTTTCAGCGTTCCCTTTTTAGTTTTCATGCGATTATTGACTCTCGTTAGCATGTCTGTAACATGTTTGGTCTTGAAATGCTCGGTAAATTCTTCGTATACGAAATCAATGAACCACGAGCCGTCGGGATTTCTCAAAGCGGCAAAAGACAAGTGAGTAGGATAAGCGGTTACGATGTCACTCACCGATGGGATCAGTGAAACTAGATTCTCCTCCTGTTGCTCCGACTCACTCGATTCATCTTCGTTCAAATTAGTAGTAGAATGTGCCTTCGCATCAGTCTCAGTCCTCTTAGTCACTTTCACACCAAAGTCGACGTCATGTCCTCTGCAGTATTGAAGAATGAATAATTTTGGAATGCCTTGTAAATTTGTGGCGTCCTCATTGCGATATATGGATTGGATTTCATTTATTGGTACCTCTTCTCCATCATTTCCATATATAATTTCCACTGGATTTGTATGCTCGTCTTTTGCCTTTCTTAATCCTCCGTGTGTACTGATCACAACTACCACATAATCATATTTTTTAGTAGAAGACCCCATATTTCTTAATAATACTCTCATTTCAGCAGCTGTCTTGTCACGGTGAATTTTATCATCTACGAGCTGACATTCCAAGGTTTCCTTCCAGAGTTTGAACATTTTTTCTGCATCCTTCCCGCAACACGGATTTCTAGAAGTAAATTCATTATTCGTTCTGAATGAATTGCATATGATGAGAACAAGTCCTCCATTCTTGGATAGTGGATAACTGAAACTTCTATCAGAATCAACATCACCGAGCGCATCATCTTCTGCAAACATAACTTTTGATACGTTCAACTCCATTTCGTCGGGAATACCACGTAAAAGAAATTCTTTTACATCGACATACAACGTTTTCAGTAGTTTTCCGCCATCATTGATCTTGCAATTCTTCTGCCATCGCATCACTGTTTCAAATTTGTGCTGTTTCAAGGTGAGCTCTTTTCTATCTAACTTAGCTTTAAGCTCCTCTAATTCTTCATCGCTTACGGTAGTCAAGAACGAATGCGTGAATTCCTCCCACTGATGTAAGTCAAATTTTTCGATAAGTTTGTATACAATTTTCCGGTCCATTGTTCAGACTTGTACATATGTCACTCGATATTTATAGCTCGCATTCATCTATACAATTTTCTCTTTGGGATCTACCAATCATGAACGTGAAATATACGTTCAAAACGATCTTGAGCAATTAATACTTTGAATGGTTTTGAATGGTTAAAGAAAAGCTCATTAATTCTGAAAAATATTTTGCAGTTGTATTAGTTCTATAGAATGTATCTTCATGATTAAAAAAAATCCTGCTTCCATGCACGCACTGTCTAGAAATTGGGAAATTGGCTTTTCCGTAGACAACAACGATTTTCTCGTATATTACATATCAAAAATCGCGTCGGGGGCGCACAAAATTTTGAAAAGCGAGATTTGTTGATTTGAAAATAATATAGTGCACTAATTAGTTTTCCACCCAGTCAGAAAAATATTTTTTTTATTTGTTAAGTATGAGTAACTGATGGATTGCGCCTTTAGGGCGCGGACCATCAGTGGCCTTTGCTTGACATTAATTTTCTGATCGAGCAAGCGGTGCGGGAGGTTTTGCTTTAGCTTGTATTTTCACTAATTAATTTCAGAAATTGCTTAGTTTTTTTTAGCAAATCATTAAAATACAAATTCTCTGTTTGAAGTTATACTTGTTTATCACTAAATAAAACTAGGTAAACCATTCTATTTTTATAACAACTGTAGGTTTCGGAAAAAAGATTCGAGGTCCCAGTAACATTGTACGTTTGACCGATTCAAAACACTTTACCGGTGTGCAAGCAAGAAACAAAAACTTTGACATTTGTGTGGTCGTCAGCTAGCTCCTATAGATACTGCTTTCGGCCTTGTTTAAATCGAACTTCGTGCTAGAAACATACTAGGCTAACTCGTGTTAATTGCTCACTATATGTTTGCTGCTCGGTATCAGTTAACGAACAATGTGAAGTTTAAAACTTGTCTGTTTGAATATGTGTTATCTCAGGGTACACGCAATTGCAATGTCCACTATGAAATTTTACCTTGTTAAAGATGTTCCATAGATGGTCCGCGCCTCGAAGGCGCGTTCCATCAGTGACCCATACTTAAAAAGACATATTTGGTCTCAAGTTTCCCGACTTGAATATTCTTTACGGTTAAGAAATTTTTTCATTTTGTGTTTCCCTTCGAAATTAGAATCTTTCTCGCGTAGCTAGCAACTAAACTGACGAACTTCAATAGCAAATTACGCGTCAAAACTTGGCATTCTTTGTTACTCATCAGGAAGCGCTTAAAATAATAACCAGGAGTCAGAAAGTAGAAATAACATACCCGCACAATTATGCTTTATAATAATATTATTACCTAATGTTGGATTTGCCAGCGAAGCGATGTGGTGATGCATGTTACAACGTATTGTTGTTTATTATGGAACTTACAAGATACAATATTGCCTATCTGCTCTTCCCTTCTTTGTTCAATATAAATCAAGACTATTGCTGGTATTAGTTTGACTAAATTTCAACTCGGGTTTTAATATTTTTTTTTTTTTATGAATCACATGATTTATCACCTGCTCAGTTTTTCGAATGTCTGGTCGCACAGTTTCTAGAACAACGTTGTTCGTTTTTTAAAGGCTTCTACTCTATTCTGTGTCCCACATTCCACTGTTTCTCATATTCTATTACGCCCTTACGAGGAATTTTGCTCAAGAATCAAGAGTGCTGTCAAAAATGAAAATATCCACTCCGACTTAGTTTATAAAGCGCGATCGTATGTTCGGAAGGACAGTGGTTGATTGACAATGATGCCACGATTCATGTGCACTTCAATTTTTATTGCTTAGATAGCTGGTAGGATATGCTTCTCATGCTTCGACAGGACACCATGAAATTTGTTTTTGATATCTGACGTGTTGTAAGCCTTGCTGTATTTAGTCATGTGTCGTTTAGTTGCATGCTGACTATTACTTTTGCTATAATTGGTAGTCATGTTTATACTAAAGTGTTGCACCGATACAGGTATGTTACTCATAGGCGTAGGAACCGGGGAGAGGGGAACAAAGACCCCCAGGGTACACCTCTGAGACACGGGGGATACAGGACAAGTGGCAGATACGTACGGCACGATCCATCAGTAACTTAATCTTAACCAAACATATCCCGTAAAACCCCATCTAAGACCTGATTGTTTTTACACAAGAAAAGTTTTCCGAGCCGGCGGCGCGCAAATTTTGAAGCCAAACGTACTATACCTGATAGTTGATCAATTCAGGGTGAAAAATTATTATTATTATTATCATACTATTATTGTTACTATCATTATTACTATTACTATCCTTCCTATTGTGACGTCAAAAAATTTCCCGCCTATAGCTAGAACATATTTCTACTCCTATGACTCCTAAATTTGGTTATGAAACTGCGGTTAGCGGCACCATTTTCGTGAATGAATACACCGAATAACTGGCAGCTTAATTGTATCATCATATTGCCATGTGTCTGATTGTCATCGGAAGGCGGCACCTCAAGCGACTAGATTCCCTTTAGTATGGGGAACATCGGTAAAAGTATATTGAACAAGAGAAATACTTCTGGGTCCGTGTAGTGTCGCGAGGTCCCGCATTCTCCTGAAGGTCGTTAATAACCTTCATTTTCAATTGGCGATTACAGGGTAGCTACTTGGAAAATTTTCATGTTTTTTATATCAAAATGTAAGGTAACAATTGAACTTTGATTTCGTAAAAACACACATGGTTTATCTGACAACACTGTCCCTTTAAATGTGGCATGATACAATCGACATAAACCTATAGGCCTGTACAGGCTGCAATTAAGGGGGTTGAGGGACCGGGGTGTTCGTGAGATATTTCACTTTCGAGGAAATTCTATTCTTTTGCTTCATCTCTTTTTTATACAACATAGACTTTCTAGAGTACAAATTCAGTTATAATCACTGATCTGTCGACTAGGAAATAGGCCCACGAACATGTACTAAAACACACAACAAAAAATAAAGCCGTTCTATACAAAACTAAGCAACTAGAATTTGGTTGCTGTTCAAAAGCAGAGACCAACAAGGAAGTTCGCTCATTGATTTGATAAACACTTCCGTGTCAGAGGCGATCAGAGAGTTATCATTGTAATTTTGTTACGTCACCATGGTAATGAATGTAATTTGACTGCTTCCTGCTAGAAGTTTTATTTTGTCAGGCATGCTGTGGCACAGTTGGAGCGCGCCAAATCAAGGCGATCTATCCGTGACCCACATTTAGCAAAAGATTTTTGACAATTTGCCTATAACAGGTTAACTATATGCCGGAGATTGCAGATTCTATTTTAAAAACATTAATCTTAAACCAGTAGCTAGATTTTTCAATAATATCCAAATGAAAATTCTCTCCACGACGAAGACAAATCACGTTTTTAATTGTTAGGAATATAGAGAAGCAACATTTTTAATGAATATCCGAAACGAAGTGGATGATGCCAAAACTCATTTATTTAATTCGATATTTTTTTAAAAATACTTTTGATGAAAAATTTCAAGTTAAAATTTTCTCTCATATATTTTGAAATTTTCGTCACTATTATTTCAAAAACAACCTTCGAATTTTTTTATAAATTATTCAAGTGAAATTATATTCGGAGGATTAGATTCAAACTGGCTTAATTTCTGGTTCGATTAAAAAATAAACGTATCTGAAGGAGCCAAGGTCTTGAACATGAGTTATGAACCAGGAAACACGTTTGTCACAATCTGAGGGATATAAAACATTATGAAATAATCTCGCATTAAACAGAAAACTTGGTAGCAAAATTCGTTCCTCTTTCATGTAAAAAAAAAGAATTTTATCTTGATAGATCGCTGAAGCTGATACACTGTGGCAAACGTTTAGTAAATTTACCGTTCATTTACAGTAATTGATTCATTCTATTACTTGAAGACTTCATGTTGATCAGATTTATGCCAAATATGGGTGTTCAGCGATGATGCAGCGGTGTTTTAACGCTCACGTCTTATAAAGCCATGTTCAAATATAGCCTTGTTTGGCATTTGTTCATCGCAAATGTAAAATTTATTGTGGAGTGGGTCACCCTGACTACGGCAATGTGACACCAAACACTTATCGACGGATCGAGTTGGACTTAATGGAAAGATATGATCTTTACGGATAGGCCTAGCCTACCAAATTACACGTAACATTACGTGAATGGTGAGCATGGATTAGTGAGCCTGGCTCACTATGACTTGAACCCGCATCCTCAACCTACGAACACAATAACCCCTAAACGATAGTATCTGTTCGAATATATGTTGTGTAAATATTTCTGATTAAATAGCACAGTATTCTTCACGGTTAGGAGAGTTTTACATTTTCTGTTTCTCTTTTAAAGCTTTATTCATCAGCAAAATACGCGACAAAACGTATTCAATCTGATTCAACAGGAAACACTTGAAATAATACCCAGAGGTGACGCCAAAACGTGGAATATTAAATTCCCGAATAAATGCTTTAATATCATAATACCTCATTTGAAAACCTTACGATGTACGTAGAAGTAGTTGAAAGTTACATAACAAGTTAAGAAATAGTTTTTTACATTTAACCGGGTAGTGTTTTCCATTTGTGATAATCCTGGTGGGTAAAACAACTATTTTATCAATGCCGTTTAAATCATGAACATTTAGGTGTTCTAAAATACAACCCTGTCAACACATTCGTCTTTTACAATCCTAGTAAACCACGATTGAAACAGAGTGTTCCGTTCAATTTCAATAATTCCTTTAAATACATTAAATACATGGTTACATTGGACAGATGGGTATGAGATTAAATCAGGTATTATTTATTGCAATACTAAAACATTTACATGGGTTGCGTTAGTTATAATTATTTATGATAGAATCGTAGATCAAAAAGCAAGCTGGATTCGTCATATGCAACCTGCGATGCCAGAATGTTAATCACTAGGCCATGCGCGCCCCTCGAAATGCAGCCGAACGACGATTATCTACTTCACCACCAAAAAGGTAACAATAAAGTGGTGGAGTCTTTTATTATCGCCCAGAGTTCAGTTGAGTAGCTTCTCGCTTTTTGAGTAGCTGGTATAGTTGGCTCCTTCCGAGCACTTCTTCTTGTCTTGCCTAAAGCAGCTTAGCTCTTTGTAACGGAATGTCCACAACTTTTGTTGTCTTTTTATGCGTTTTTACTGGATTTATACTTCAGAAAATACAAATTAAAAATAACGCAATTAAAAAATCACTATATCAAAACTGTCCAATTACAGTTATATTTTAATACAGGATATATATATATTAAGTATTTCGGTCTGGTTTCCATAGATAGAAATCTCGTGTGAGACTAGACTCAAAGATACTCATAGCTTTGCAAGGTTTATCACTTTTCAGCGTTCCCTTTTTAGTTTTCATGCGATTATTGACTCTCGTTAGCATGTCTGTAACATGTTTGGTCTTGAAATGCTCAGCAAATTCTTCGTATACGAAATCAATGAACCACGAGCCATCGGGATTTCTCAAAGCGGCAAAAGACAAGTGAGTAGGATAAGCGGTTACAATGTCACTCACCGATGGGATCAGTGAAACTAGATTCTCCTCCTGTTGCTCCGACTCACTCGATTCATCTTCGTTCAAATTAGTAGTAGCACGTGGCTCCGCATCAGTCTCAGTCCTCTTAGTCACTTTCACACCAAAGTCGACGTCATGTCCTCTGCAGTACTGAAGAATGAATAATTTTGAAATGCCTTGTAAATTCGTGGCGTCCTCATTGCGATATATGGATTGGATTTCATTTATTGGTACCTCTTCTCCATCATTTCCATATATAATTTCCACTGGATTTGTATGCTCGTCTTTTGCCTTTCTTAATCCTCCGTGTGTACTGATCACAACTACCACATAATCATATTTTTTAGTCGAAGACCCCATATTTCCTAATAACACTCTCATTTCAGCAGCTGTCTTGTCACAATGAATTTTATCATCTACGAGCTAACATTCCAAGGTTTCCTTCCAGAGCTTGAACATTTTTTCTGCATCCTTTCCGCAACCCGGATTTCTAGAAGTAAATTCCTTATTCGTTCTGAATGAATTGCATATAATGAGAACAAGTCCTCGATTCTTGGATAGTGGATAACTGAAACCTCTATCAGAATCAACATCACCGAGCGCATCATTTTCTGCAAATATAACTTTTGATACGTTCAACTCCATTTCGTCGGGAATACCACGCAAAAGAAATTCTTTTACATCGACATACAACGTTTTCAGTAGTTTTCCGCCATCCTTGATCTTGCAATTCTTCTGCCATCGCATCACTGTTTCGAATTTGTGCTGTTTCAAGGTGAGCTCTTTTCTATCTAACTTAGCTTTAAGCTCCTCTAATTCTTCGTCGCTTACGGTAGTCAAGTACGAATGCGTGAATTCCTCCCACTGATGTAAGTCAAATTTTTCGATAAGTTTGTATATAATTTTCCGGTCCATTGTTCAGATGTGTACATATGTCACTCGTTATTCATAGCTCGCATGTATCTGTACAATTTTCTAGGGGGTCTACCAATCATGAACGTGAAATATACGTTCAAAACGATCTTGAGCATTTAATACTTTTTAAAAATATGAATGGTTAAAAAAAGCTCTTTAATCCGAAAAAATATTTTGCTTTTGTATTAGTTCCATAGAATGTGTCTTCCTGATTCAAAAAAAAATCCTGCTTCCATGCACGCAGACAACAACGATTTTCTTGTATATTACATATCAAAAATCCCGTCGGAGGCGCACAAAATTTTGAAAAGCTGGATTTGAGGCTTAAGATAGATCAAATATTTGTTTATGCTACGAAGACGCGTGGAAATTTTTAAGATTTCCTATGTTTTAAAGAACTTAAAAGGTCGTTCTGAATTTTTTTCAGTCAGCGAGGGGGATGGCATCATGTCAATAAAAACTAATGGCAGGTATCCAAATTAAGTGGGCGTTTGAGGTAGCAGAGGGAAAACTATGAAGTTAGCATATAAGCCAACGAGCTAACAAAAGCTTCCTTCATTGTCAATTTTCTGCCTCACAAAAACACTATAATTTGTATAAATCAAATTTTACCAAGCATGGGCCACAGATCGTCGCCACCCATCAGTGACACATACTTAACGAACGAGGATTTGACTTTTTCGAGAGGGTCTATAGTAATTGAATTACGTGCAGTGAACTCTCGGTCCATTTACCTCGTTTTCATACAATTTCGGATCCGTATGCAGATACCTCTGCAAGTATGCTTGTTATTCGAGCATCTATAGTAAACACTTGTGTATAGGTTTGAGACCACGTTGTTTGTGCAGTTAAACACAGGTTCTTTCATATTCGTCACCGTTTGTCAGATATTATCAACGAAAAGTCAAACATCATTATAAGCTTAGATACTGTATAACTTTTCAAAAGTATTACCGATACTATATTACAGAACCTAGTAAGAAAAAAGTTGACACGTATTGCTGAGTATGGGTGCTTAACAAAATAGCATTTCTTATTGGAAAGCATCACAATCTTGAAGAGTTAACACAATATGTGTTAAGTATGAGTCACTGATGGATTGCGCCGCTTAGTCGCGGTTCATCAGTGGCTCATGATTGACAAAAATATTTCTGATTGGGCAGTAATGCGATACTTGCACCTTACTGAAATGAAACTGAATTTTCCCCATCTGGACTAGACAAACCAACTTAATGAAAATTTGAATCTGATTCGAAAATATTCTTCAAATCACTAATTCCACCTGTTTGTGCGTCACAATTTATCTTTATTATAAAAATCAAGAGGCCATAAGACTTGCTGATACTTATCTAAACAAACTATTAAGGGCAAAATATCATCACATGATTTTTGAGAATACAAAAACTTGTCTAAATTTTACCACGAGTGTTCGTTCCTATGGCCATTCCAAGACTGATTCGCATAATCTGTGCTTCTTATCATCAAATCAAATTGCCGAGTCCTACGTAGTAACAGCGTGTAACTATAATGTTACAAAGCTAGCGTAATCATGATTTTTAAGATCTTTTCTGCATATTTGTAAGTTATTGCTGAGATTTAAGATTCAATCTAAAAAATTTTAATCTGAATCAAATTGATCTTTCACGTTCTTCAGTGACACCCAAAAAAAAAAATTTTCTCGAAGAAAAAGTGTTCAGTAGAAGAGATGCCCCTTTTCGAATACAGTTTTGAAACGATTCGGATGCTTCCGAATATTCATTTCTTCGGAATACTACGAGTTGAAGTTTTACGTGTGTATATTTAGAAAAATCTCGTCAGTATATTTTAAGAAATATTTTTATATGATGTGTGAATTCCAGATAACATTCAAGAACAAATGTACCTGAAAAAAGCAAGTCTAATGGATGTATTATTGTTCCTCTCATGATAAATATCTGCAACCGACACACTGTAGTGATTGAATGGTAAATTTAACTTTCATAAAATACTCAAGCATCCAGCAGAAAACTTGTTAGCAAAATTTTTTACATTTCATTTTTTTAAGATCCAAATTGTACCATATCATATTGTACTAATCTTCGACCGTAATATTACTTAATGACATTGGAATAAAGATACAAAATCGATGCACCACCGAGGTGCGTTCCATCAACTGCTCATAATTGGCATACAGCTCATCGACAAAAAGATGGGAACAAAGAGGCCCAGGGTACACCTCTGAGACACGGGGGATACAGGACAAGTGGCAGATACGTACGGCACGATTCATCAGTAACTTAATCTTAACCAAACATATCCCGTAAAACCCCATCTAAGACCCGATTGTTTTTAAACAAGAAAAGTTTTGCGAGCCGGCGGCGCGCAAATTTTGAAGCCAAACGTACTATACCTGATAGTTGATCAATTCAGGGAGAAAAATTATTATTATTATTATCAACTATTATTGTTACTATCATTATTAATATTACTATCCTTACTATTGTGACGTCAAAAAATTTCCCGCCTATAGCTAGAACATATTTCTACTCCTATGACTCCTAAATTTGGTTATGAAACTGCGGTTAGCGGCACCATTTTGGTGAATGAATAAACCGAATAAATGGCAGCTTAATTGTATCATCGTAGTGCCATGAGTCTGATTGTCATCGGAAGGCGGCACCTCAAGCGACTAGATTCCCTGTAGTATGGGGGACATCGGTAAAAGTATATTGGACAAGAGAAATACTTCTGGGTCCGTGTAGTGTCACGAGGTCTCGCATTTTCCTGAAGGTCGTTAATAACCTTCATTTTCAATTGGCGATTACAGGGTAGCTACTTGGAAAATTTTCATGTTTTTTATATCAAAATGTAAGGTAACAATTGAACTTTGATTTCGTAAAAACACACATGGTTTATCTGACGACACTGTCCCTTTAAATGAGGCATGATACAATCGACAAAAACCTATAGGCCTGTATAGGCTGCAATTAGGGGGGGTTGAGGGATCGGGGTGTTCGTGAGATATTTCACATTCGAGGAAATTCAATTCTTTTTCTTCATCTCTTTTTTATACAACATAGACTTTCTAGAGTACAAATTCAGTTATTATCACTGATCTGTCGACTAGGAAATAGGCTCACGCACATGAACTGAAACACACAACAAAAAATAAAGCCGTTCTATACAAAACTCAGCAACTAGAATTTGGTTGCTGTTCAAAAGCAGAGACCAACAAGGAAGTTCGCTCATTGATTTGATAAACGCTTCCGTGTCAGAGGCGATCAGAAATTTATCATTGTAATTTTGTTACGTCACCATGGTAATGAATGTAATTTGACTGCTTCCTGCTAGAAGTTTTATTTTGTCAGGCATGCTGTGGCACAGTTGGAGCGCGCCAAATCAAGGCGATCCATCCGTGACCCACATTTAGCAAAAGATTTTTGACAATTTGCCTATAACAGGTTGACTATATGCCGGAGATTGCAGATTCTATTTTAAAAACATTAATCTTAAACCAGTAGCTAGATTTTTCAATAATATCCAAATGAAAATTCTCTCCACGACGAAGACAAATCACGTTTTTAATTGTTAGGAATATAGAGAAGCAACATTTTTAATGAATATCCGAAACGAAGTGGATGATGCCAAAACTCATTTATTTAATTCGATATTTTTTTAAAAATACTTTTGATGAAAAATTTCAAGTTCAAATTTTCTCTCATATATTTTGAAATTTTCGTCACTATTATTTCAAAAACAACCTTCGAATTTTTTTATAAATTATTCAAGTGAAATTATATTCGGAGGATTAGATTCAAACTGGTTTAATTTCTGGTTCGATTAAAAAATAAACGTATCTGAAGGAGCCAAGGTCTTGAACATGAGTTATGAACCAGGAAACACGTTTGTCACAATCTGAGGGATATAAAACATTATGGAATAATCTTGCATTAAACAGAAAACTTGGTAGCAAAATTCGTTCCTCTTTCATTTAAAAAAAAAAGAATTTTATCTTGATAGATCGCTAAAGCTGATACACTATGGCAAACGTTTAGTAAATTTACCGTTCATTTACAGTAATTGATTCATTCTATTACTTGAAGACTTCATGTTGATCAGATTTATGCCAAATATGGGTGTTCAGCGATGATGCAGCGGTGTTTTAACGCTCATGTATATATGGCACAGAAATAGTAGAAACAATAACACTGCATCCAGTCTAAAGAACAAATGTCAATCTCAGTCTTATAAAGCCATGTTCAAATATAGCCGTGTTTGGTATTTGTTCATCGCAAATGTAAAATTTATTGTGGAGTGAGTCACCCTGACTACGGCAATGTGTCACCAAACACTTATCGACGGATCGAGTTGGAGTTAATGGAAAGATATGATCTTTACGGATAGGCCTAGCCTACCAAATTACACCTAATATTACGTGATTGGTGAGCATGGATAAGTGGGCCGGACTCTCTAGGACTTGAACTAGCAACCTCAACCTACGAAAACAATAACCACTATACGACAGTATTTGTTTGAATATATGTTGTGTAAATATTTCTGATTTAATAGCACAGTATTCTTCACGGTTAGGAGAGTTTAACATTTTCTGTTTCTCTTTTAAAGCTTTATTCATCAGCAAAATACGCGACAATCGAACGTATTCAATCTGATTCAACAGGAAACACTTGAAATAATACCCAGAGGTGACGCTAAAAAGTGGAATATTAAATTCCCGAATAAATGCTTTAATATCATGATACCTCATTTGAATACTCTGCGCGTGTACGTAGAAGTAGTTGAAAGTTACATAACAAGTTAAGAAATAGTTCTTCACATTTAAGCAGGTAATGATTTCTATTTGTGATAATCCTGATGGATAAAATATTGTGGACATTGTGCACATGACAACTTTTCAAAGCACGAAATATCCATAAACGAAACTTTGCACCGTGGCATTCACAAGTGTTGGTTCTACCTCTTTAACAACTATTTTATCAATGCCGTTTACATCATGAACATTTAGGTGTTCTAAAATACAACCCTGTCAACACATTCGTCTTTTACAATCCTAGTAAACCACGATTGAAACAGAGTGTTCCGTTCAATCTCAATAATTCCTTTAAATACATTAAATACGTGACTATGAGATTAAATCAGGTTTATTTTATTGCATTACTAGAATATTTACATGGTTTGCGTTAGTTATAATTATTTATTATAGCATCGTAGATCCAAAAGCAAGCTGGATTCGTAATATGCAAGCACTAGGCCACGCGCTTCCCTTAAAATGCAGCCGAACGACGACTATCTGCTTCACCTGGTTTTAAATCAAACAATAACTATGTTTTCAAAGTAGAACTAGGTTATCTATAGGGCTGGGCAAGAGTGGAGCATTTGGAATTCGAATCTAATGCGAATAATTTTTTTGAATCGAAACGTGGATTTTATAAAAATAACAAATATCCTATTATTTACTATTACTATTATAGTCTCCATTATGATGATTGGGAAATATACAGCTACAAATAACAAATATTAGCATAAACTGACTTAAAGGCGATGTATTTTCATTTTAAAAAAGGCACTTTATTTAGGTTTTGTTCCTATGGCCGATTCACAAATGATTCGAATAATATGTACTTCAAATCGATTCGAATAACCGAATCGAATTGCCCACCAAAATGCCACAAAAAAGGTAACAAAAAAGTGGTGGAGGCTTTTATTATCGCCCAGAGTTCAGTTGAGTAGCTTTTCGCTTTTTGAGTAGCTGGTATAGTTGGCTCCTTCCGAGCACTTCTTCTTGTCTAGCCTAAAGCGAACTTCAAAAAAATTCAAAATAGTGGATCTTTTCGTAGCAAAATGTCCACAACTTTTGTTGTCTTTTTATGCGTTTTTACTGGATTGATACTTCAGAAAATACAAATTAAAAATTACGCAATTAAATCACAATGTGAAAACTTTCAATGTATATTGCTGAGGTACGTCTTACGACATTGTTAATCTAGTTTATTCATTTTTCCCCAGCCATTGTCCAATTACAGTTATATTTTAATACAGGATATATATATTAGGTATTTTGATCTGATTTCCATAGATAGAAATCTCGTGTGAGACTAGACTCAAAGATACTCATAGCTTTGCAAGGTTTCTCACTTTCTGTCAGTATTCCTTTTTCGGTTTTCATGCGATTATTGACTCTCGTTAGCATGTCTGTAACATGTTTGGTCTTGAAATGCTCAGCAAATTCTTCGTATACAAAATCAATGAACCACGAGCCATCGGGATTTCTCAAAGCGGCAAAAGACAAGTGAGTAGGATAAGCGGTTACAATGTCACTCACCGATGGGATCAGTGAAACTAGATTCTCCTCCTGTTGCTCCGACTCACCCGATTCATCTTCGTTCAAATTAGTAGTAGCACGTGGCTCCGCATCAGTCTCAGTCCTCTTAGTCACTTTCACACCAAAGTCGACGTCATGTCCTCTGCAGTATTGAAGAATGAATAATTTTGGAATGCCTTGTAAATTCGTGGCGTCCTCATTGCGATATATGGATTGGATTTCATTTATTGGTAACTCTTCTCCATCATTTCCATATATAATTTCCACTGGATTTGTAAGCTCGTTTTCTGCCTTTCTTAATCCTCCGTGTGTACTGATGACAATTACCACGTAATCATATTTTTTAGTCGAAGATCCCATATTTCTTAATAATACTCTCATTTCAGCAGCTGTCTTGTCACGATGAATTTTATCATCTACGAGCTGACATTTCAAGGTATCCTTCCAGAGTTTGACCATTTTGTCTGCATCCTTTTCGCAACCCGGATTTCTAGAAGTAAATTCAATATTCGTTCTGAATGAATTGCATATGATGAGAACAAGTCCTCGATTCTTGGATAGTGGATAACTGAAACCTCTATCAGAATCAACATCACCGAGCGCATCGTCTTCTGCAAACATAACTTTTGATACGTTCAACTCCATTTCGTCGGGAATACCACGCAAAAGAAATTCTTTTACATCGACATACAACGTTTTCAGTAGTTTTCCGCCATCCTTGATCTTGCAATTCTTCTGCCATCGCATCACTGTTTCGAATTTGTGCTGTTTCAAGGTGAGCTCTTTTCTATCTAACTTAGCTTTAAGCTCCTCTAATTCTTCGTCGCTTACGGTAGTCAAGTACGAATGCGTGAATTCCTCCCACTGATGTAAGTCAAATTTTTCGATAAGTTTGTATATAATTTTCCGGTCCATTGTTCAGATGTGTACATATGTCACTCGTTATTCATAGCTCGCATTTATCTGTACAATTTTCTAGGGGGTCTACCAATCATGAACGTGAAATATACGTTCAAAACGATCTTGAGCATTTAATACTTTTTAAAAATATGAATGGTTAAAAAAAGCTCTTTAATCCGAAAAAATATTTTGCTTTTGTATTAGTTCCATAGAATGTGTCTTCCTGATTCAAAAAAAAATCCTGCTTCCATGCACGCAGACAACAACGATTTTCTTGTATATTACATATCAAAAATCGCGTCGGAGGCGCACAAAATTTTGAAAAGCTGGATTTGAGGCTTAAGATAGATCAAATATATGTTTATGCTACGAAGACGCGTGGAAATTTTTAAGATTTCCTATGTTTTAAAGAACTTAAAAGGTCGTTTTGAATTTTTTTCAGTCAGCGAGGGGGATGGCATCATGTCAATAAAAACTAATGGCAGGTATCCAAATTAAGCGGGCGTTTGAGGTAGCAGAGGGAAAACTATGAAGTTAGCATATAAGCCAACGAGCTAACAAAAGCTTCCTTCATTGTCAATTTTCTGCCTCACAAAAACACTATAATTTGTAAAAATCAAATTTTACCAAGCATGAGCCACAGATCGTCGCCACCCATCAGTGACACATACTTAACAAACGAGGATTTGACTTTTTCGAGAGGGTCTATAGTAATTGAATAACGACCAGTGAACTCTCGGTCCATTTACCTCGTTTTCATACAATTTCGGATCCGTATGCAGATACCTCTGCAAGGATGCTTGTTATTCGAGCATCTATAGTAAACACTTGTGTATAGGTTCGAAACCACGTTGTTTGTGCAGTTAAACACAGGTTCTTTCATATTCGTCACCGTTTGTCAGATATTATCAACGGAAAGTCAAACATCATTATAAGCTTAGATACTGTATAACTTTTCAAAAGTATTTCCGATACCATATTACAAAACCTAGTAAGAAAAAAGTTGACACGATATGTATTGCTGAGTATGGGTGCTTAACAAAATAGCATTTCTTATTGGAAAGCATCACAATCTTGAAGAGTTAACACAATATGTGTTAAGTATGAGTCACTGATGGATTGCGCCGCTTAGTCGCTGTTCATCAGTGGCTCATGTTTGACAAAAATATTTCTGATCGGGCAGTAATGCGATACTTGCACCTTACTGAAATGAAACTGAATTTTCCCCATCTGGACTGGACAAACCAACTTAATGAAAATTTGAATCTGATTCGAAAATATTCTTCAAATCACTAATTCCACCTGTTTGTGCGTCACAATTTATCTTTATTATAAAAATCAAGAGGCCATAAGACTCGCTGATACTTATCTAAACAAACTATTAAGGGCAAAATATCATCACATGATTTTTGAGAATACAAAAACTTGTCTAGATTTTACCACGAGTGTTTGTTCCTATGGCCATTCCAAGACTGATTCGCATAATCTGTGCTTCTTATCATCAAATCAAATTGCCGAGTCCTACGTAGTAACAGCGTGTAACTATAATGTTACAAAGCTAGCGTAATCATGATTTTTAAGATCTTTTCTGCATATTTGTAAGTTATTGCTGAGAATTAAGATTCAATCTAAAAAAATTTTAATCTGAATCAAATTGATCTTTCACGTTCTTCGGTGATACCCGAATAAAAAAAATTTCTCGACGAAAACAAATCACGTTCGTAGTTATTATGAGAAGAAATGCCTTTTTTCGAATAAAGGTTTGAAACGATTCGGATGCATCCGAATATTCATTTCTTCGGAATGCTACGAGTTGAAGTTTTACGTGTATATATTTAGAAAAATGCCGTCCCGTGATGTGTGAATTCCAGATTCAAGATTCAAGATTCAAGAATAAATGTACCTGAAAGAAGCACGTCTAATGGATGTAATATTGTTTCTTTCATGATCAATATCTGCAACCGATACAATGTAGTAAATGTATGGTAAATTTACCTTTCATAAAATACTCAAGCATCCAGCAGAAAACTTGTTAGCAAAATTTTCTACATTTCATTTCTTAAGATCTAAATTGTACTATAGGGAGTAGCTCATACACTGTTTCAAAATCACAGTAAAATCACTAATCTTTGACAGTAATATTACTTAATGACATTGGAATAAAGATACAAAATCGATGCACCACCGAGGTGCGTTCCATCAACTGCCCATAATTGGCATACAGCTCATCGACAAAAAGAATTCAAATTTTTGAAAAATACAATTTCTGCAAATAAACAGTAAATTTACTGCAATTTTCTCACAGTGTACACTGTATCAAAATTACAGTAAATTCACCTTTCCTTCACAGTAATTGAATATTTCTAAAATTTAAATTCGCCAAGTATCTTTTGTTAGGTATGAGTAATTGGTGGATCGCGGTCCATCTGTGGCCCATGCTTGGCAAAATATCATCTGTCATTTCCCATCACCTACTAATATTACTGTCAAAAACACGGCGATTTTACAATACTTTACAAGTAAAACGGATTTACTGGATAACTAGGCAAAACATTACTAGGAAACCCAGTTCATTTTCAAAACTATGTAAAACTTTGATGGAAAAACAGGTAAACCGGCTAATCGCCGTTTTGCTGCATTCAAGCCTTCCAAGTAATTAATTTTTATCAAATATATAATTTCCTAGTTTTTAACATCAGGTATACCTAGTTAAAAATTTGGCAAATTTACCTCTTTCACCCAGTAAATTATTGAAATAAAAATCAAACAGAAAACTCGGTAAAGTTGAGCTAAGTAAATCAGGTATCAGAAATCTGTGATGTATCGGCTCCAGAATAGTCCGAACGTATTTCCTTGCATGTCGTATGAGGCGAGAAAAGAAGAAAATAATTGATAGATACCACTCCACAGATACCACTCACTACACTTTGCCATGGCGGTTCAGTGTTGTTTGGGGCCGCTTAGAGTGCAGTTGCTGGTACTACATCTTTAGTAGCTCTGTGGTATTGAATGGCGGTTGGTTGGTTCCTTTTAGTCACTGCTTCCTGCTTTCCGAGAGAATTTCAATAAAAAAGTACCTTGAGAATAAACTAGGCATACTAGATAAACTCGATTGACGGATTTGACGGAGAATTACCAACACTTCTACTCAATTCAAGAGTCCTGATCTCAGTATTCATTTTTTTAAGCGCTCCTATGTTAATTTCATATGATATAGAAATAAAAAAAAATACCACTCCACTTAGGTTAACGAACAAGTATCAATCCCAACTAGTAATAGCAATGCTCCAATATATCTTTCTGTCAAGCATGTGTTTCTGTAGAGCGTGCCATCTGTAGCCTAATGATAGACAAAATGAAATTTCTGATGAGGTCGGGCATCGAATCATTTGGAATGCGAATCTGATTCGATTTTTATTCTGAATCAGATCGAATCAATAATCTCATATAAATATTTTAAAAGTTCCCGTTTTTACTATTACAACTTACCACTAGTATAAAAATCAAAACATATAGAACTACGAAATACTAATATTAGCAAGGCACTGTATTTTCAATTCAAATTCCTTCACGTCTAAGAGTAAAAAGTTTCATTTTTTAACGACAAATAGCTATCGATTTTGATCAAAATTGACCGTTGTCGTTTAAATCGAAAATCCCACATAATTTAGCCTCGTTTTTCTATAACCAATTCACGAATTATTTGTGCTTCACATCGATTCATTACCAAATCAAATTCCCCAGCCCTTGCTAGACAAAGCAAAGCAACAAAACGTTATACGCTGTTCATGGTAATGAATTGTCTCATTATTAGTTTTAAGTTAATGTTTTACAGTATCGAAATGGCAATGAGGTAACATTGAACAAAGCTGCATTTTATCTAGTTGAGTTATTTATGTTAATGTTTAACATTGAAACATGTTTGAGCTCAGTAAGATTTCCTAAATGCTGTTTAAAACGTTGTTTACAAATATTAAAGTTTCTCATACCAAGATTAATTCAATTTAACGGAATCGGGGCCTACACAGGTGAGTTAATTTTGTCAAACATGGGACACTCAAGATTAATTTCATTACATTGCAATGTAAATTCAATTTAACGGAATCGGGGCCTACATAGTAGGTGAGTTAAATGAAATTTGAGATTAATTAGGAAGGATTGCGCTGTAAGTAAATGGACCTTCTAATACGGTGGTATCTCGTAATAGTGACTGAAAAGAAATTGAGATTTCTAGATGGTTTTACTATCGCTCGGGGTAGATACTACTCACTGAACTTTATCATAATGGTTCCGTCATCGCAGGAGTGCAGTTGTTGTGGCGCATTTTGTAATAACTCTGCCCCTTAATAAGTGATCCTTAGTAGTCTCCCTTTAGGCGATTCTCAGAGAGAATTCAAATTTAAAAAGGCTATTGAAAACTTAAATAAGATATTATTTCATTTAAATCTTCCGGGAGAAGAAAGCCAAGAACAGGGCTTACCTCGTGGTGAACCACACCTTATGGTGAAGATACCAGTTCCTAATCGAGAGAGAAGTTTTCAATTCAGTTTTACTGACTTATTCTGTGCATGGAAATGTTTTGTGGAGAAGGACAAGACCTTCGTTCACATGAAACACCAATCTTACCCCGGGGAAAGATTCCAGCACACGCCATTTTCATAAATTATCCATCATGATGGATTATATACTTATCGGAACAGGTTTTACCAACTATCTGTGACTGGGTCTCGATGCCATTTGCTGAACGTCCACCTCGGCGTTGGAGCAACAATCCCAGCCTTTTGAATACCGAATAAGTATTATTTTGTCGAGCAGGAGTCCATCTGTGACTCATGCTTGACATAATAAAATTTCTGATGAGTTACATCCGATTTCAAAAACATGGATGAAAATGGATCGGTGTGATAACCTAGTGGTTGTCTTGTTGGCGCAGTAGTGTGAATTCTCTGGTCTCAGCGAGTCTGGATTCTTAATCCATACCCACTATTCAACCCAGGGTGGAATATTTGTGGTAGGCTCGAACGAAACGAAAAATGCATTCAAACTCTCAAACAACCATACACCTGTTCTCTTATAAATGACCGATGGTACAGGGCGTTGTCCAGGGTGATTCACTTAAATGGATCACTTCAATAAATAATACGACTATTATAGTTGGTAGCATGTTTTATTCTATTTTTCAGAGATCTTTTCGTGGATCGATGGATTTGAGATTTTTTTTAGGTTTCACCACACTCTGTTCCAGAGTATTGACGGCAATGATAGATTTGAACCGGTACCTGAGCCTACTTAGTTATATAAGCCTCAATCGTCGTTAATGAAGATCTGACGAAGAAACTTGCAGTACAAAATTCTCGGATTAGTCTTTTTTCTAGTTTGTGTAAAAAACAAATGTAATTATGCATATTTCTGCAATGCGGACTGTGTGTTTGAGATCATGATTTTGCACCATTATGAACTTCGCTCTAGCGCGGCTGAAATTAGTGCCTAAATAAAAGAAACCAACCGACGATAACTCAACTGGCTATTGGTATATTTTCATGGAATTTACTAGATGAAAAAAATATTTTCTGATATCACTTCAAATTTCACCGCACGATAAAGTATTTTTGATTACTTTGTGAGTTTTTTAGTTTATGTAACTATTGTTCGCGGTTACTCAAGATTTTATTTAAAAAACAGTTCATGACGTTTATAGATATCGCGATAGAAATCAACACAAATTTTTGTATAAGTCATGATTTTAAATCAGATTTTTTTTTATTTTATCTACTAATTTTCATGGTGATGCATTTTTGCAAATTTTCTGGAATTCAGATTCAACCTCTCAGAATAAAGTCGATATCTACCGCGCCAAATTAAGAGCCAATGGGTAGCATCGGGTAGATTAATCTACATGCTTTGTTTTCTGGGGAGGATTTTAGAAATTATGCAAAGCCTGCGTGTTGGTAAAGCGAAGCAAGGATGTTGTATATGGTTTGTACCATCGCCCAGGGCAGATCTCATTCACTTCATTTCATTACAGCGGTATTGTTCTGGTCAGATGTAAACTGTTGTTGCTAGTAGTATCTTGTAATGTAAGTTTTCATTGGCACTTTTTTATTAAATGCTATTTGTGGCCATTCTTGTCAAATTGAAATTGAAAAATATATGTGATACGGGAAACAAATATATGATATTGAAATATATTATATTTTGTGCTGAAAAAATTGTTCTGTCATATTTACAAAACAGGCATAGTCGACTTGATCAGATTTTACGATAATAAAATGTTATAATATAACTCATCAAAAGTTATAAAAAATGAAATGCTGAAAACCCCAAAGAAACATTTTTTCAGGGGTTTTCGAATTATTTGCTATTGCCTGTTTGACAGATACTCGCGAAGTGCCCTGTTGAAGGGCAAGGCCGGTGGTGAAACGAATAAGTATCGGACCATCAGCATTCCGGACAATTTGAAAATTGGTTCAAAATATCACATGAGTGTCAACATGGTTATTAATTTGCTCATTTTAATTGCAATCAACAACTGTAATCAAGAATTCTATTTTGCCAAATATGAACCACAGAGGAATCGCGCTTGAGCATACTTGACAAAACATGTTGAGGAGAATTTCCTGACACCATTAGCCTGCTGGTCCTGACCACAATGTAAATGTCAGCACAACAACTGCTCAGTCATTCATTTTAATATACTCAAATTGGTGGAAAACCGATTTCCAAAATGTAAACCCGCTACTTGTAATACGTCAATCCGAATGTGGCAAATGACAACAATTTGGCTTATTCCTGTCATAACAAGTCAAAACAAGTTTCTGAGCAAAAACGAACTGATTTCGTTTATTTATCGGGGATCGCATGACATCATACTTTTTATTGTAACTGACTTGCGTAGATACCTATTTATGTATAAAGTAGGGGCTCGGAAATTCATTTCAGTGAATTGAATCAATTCGAATCGCAAATTATTTGAATCAGACTTAAACCGGTCAGAGAAAAAAAAAAACTTACAAAAGGCCAAAATGTAAATATAATACTTTTTTTATTTCGACCAAATTTATTTCTGCATCTCAAGGTGAAGTGTGAATTTAAAGAATATTGCTCCTACAGTATGTCATCAAATTGATAAATTCGTAACTTCGGACTCTTCGGATTTTTTTTGTTAATCTGGGCAAACTGCAATGGTAAAACTGGACATGCGATGTGATCCGGGTGTAAAAAACTATTTGGATTTCAAGTGATCCGGTTTTGACCGACTCTAGCTGCAAACAACTGTTAAATTAATGTCCATCAATACAAAACTGACAAAACAGAATAATTTTATTTAAATTTATTTTCACAGCACACGAGAATTAAAAAAACGGCAGATTATTTACAGCTTATCTGTGGGTTTTCTTAGAAAAATGTTGAGATAATTACATCTTCTAATGTCAAACTTTTCATTTTAACTTCGAGTAATGAAATTAAAAAAATTCAAATCAAGCCGAATGTATCTCGTGTAACGTGTAATCAAATTCTTTAAATTAAAAATCAAATTTAGAAGTTCGTTGTTATACACGAACCACGGATATATAGGGCATCGATATTCTAACTTTTATTTGCGAAGTTTTGTTCTAATTCTCTGTAACAAAAATATGATAAAATCAGTTTTTTTTAACAGAAATGTACTTGATGATATTGAAATGAAATCACAAAATCTTCTTTTTTGTCAATTATGGGCCGATGTTGAACGCGCCGTCCGAGGCGCGTTCCATCAACAATTCATACTTAAATTTCATTATCACGGAAGTAACGAATTATGGAAATATTTGATTACTGCAAATAAACGAATGATTAACGCAATTAATGTAAATGTCAAGTAAGTTTATAAACACATATTTCTAATTATGGTTTTGGAAATGATACAAGCAATCTCTTACAGTGATGTTGTTTTGAGAATTTGACATTTAGACTTAGGCAATACCATAAAAATGTACTAATGGTATATTTTGTGGTGATACTGATATCAGCGACATGCAATGCTAGATATTTCGACCGACATATGTATACCAATCAGAAATTTTGTTTTTTTGAAGATGAGTCACCGATTCACCACACCTTATAGCTGTGAGATCATATGATTGATTTTTTCTTTTTTAAAAAAAATTCTGTCTGAGATGAGTCAATACTATTTTCATAACCACTCTTTTGAGTAGATCATCTTGAGAAACCCCCACGTACCGGGAGCCACTTGTAGACGGACATCTTTAGTGTTATTGAAAAGTTTTGATTTTCCGGTTCGACTTAGCCTACCCAAATTATTACACCCTGAGTTGAGCGGATAGCATGGAATAACGATTCGGACTCAACGGGGCTCGAACCCAAGACATTCAACCTGCGGTACCAGGAGAAACTCTATTGCCGATGAAAAAATCATTCATATGTAACTGATAGAAAGCGTTTAAAATGAAATCAAATTTGAAAAAATATTTTCACCACGTAGAATCAAGAGTTGCGTATTCTGAACTCTTCACTCTCTCTACATATGTGGTTTGGATGATCGTAATACAATCTTTTATCTCTTTGTTCTCTTTTCGTAGTCTTTTATGCGGCACAGATATTTTGATGGAACTTTTAACGTTTTTACTAAAAGGATAGATAAAAAGAGCGATTTTCGTTCTAAACCTACAGAAATATATAATATCGGTGCGTAATGTCGATCTATTTGTATATACCCTCTGCCCTAAAAATTATAGACTAAAAATTTGCTATATTATGGAAAATTTGATAGTCTATAATATTAGGTAGAGGGTATAATTAAATTTTGATTATCCTCAAAATTTGATTTTTCCACGAAGAACAAATTTTGGGCCTGACGCGCTTTTTGTCTGTGGACCAGTCTCACTAACTAACGAGTCGAACATATCGCCAAAAGTGGCCATAAAAACAACGTGGAAACAGATTTACCATCGGACAAAAACATATATAAATTTCTCAAACGTGACACACGGTTGACAAAATAAGAGTCCTGATCGTGTATAAAATATTCCATTAAGTTGTGAAAAAATGGAAAAAAAGTTATACTGAATTTTTTCATTATTTCTGAGAAAAAACGACGTAGACGATAGTACTTAACTACACGTCGTAAATCTTTTGCAAAATGCAGTTCTTCTAGCGAAACCGGTTTCAACACATATACTCCACGTATCTTATTTATTTATAATCCCCCGGGCAACCGGTACCTTGATATGAGATTAACCAAGGTTATGATTCAATAAAACCACGTCTTAGACATCTTTGAGTCAAGCTTAAGCCAATGACAGATTACGTGTACGGACGAAGAAGAGGATTTCTTGACTATTCGATTATTGCATAATCGCTTATAAAACGTATTGGCAATAATGCGATATATTTTCAATCCCATTTTATTCAGTTTTGACTTGAAAATGTTGGAAATTTGGTTTATTATCACCCAGGAACGACATCGCTGCACTCTACTCTAGCGCTACAATTATGTAATATTATTTTTTTTAGTTGAGAGTGCATTCGATGGATTCACATTCAAATATCTGTGTCATATTGGGGGCGGGGATCGTTAGTTGTTTTTTTTTTTATTGCTGCCTCAACCTACTTGAGTGAATTTTCAATAAAAATCAAATTTTGCGTGATAAGGTGTGCTTTCTGCTATCGCGAAGCGCATTGTTTAGTGGCTTGCTTGGTAATTAGGTAAGCACTCAAATTTTGCTACAAGATGAAACGGTTACGCTATATAATACTGAATGTATATCAGTATGTGGACACCACACTCTAAGCATGAACAGCACACATCTTGATCAGGCTCATCTTGGAGAAAAGTGACACAGAAATTCTGCCGACAAATCCTGCATCACACATTTTCCAAATTTTGATCACGCTGCGCATGTGCAAATTGCTTTTCGAAAAAAAGAGTTTTCGAAATACAATTTTTTTCCTGTAGACCCCTAACTCGTCAGACATCAAACCACGTGCCACGTAAAACTACAAATAGAAAGCTTGGTAAAAAAAAAGTCAGCAAATCACATATCAGTGGAACTAGAAAAAAGAATGTTTAGAATAAACTCGTTAAATTGAGTATAATAAGTAAACTTTGGACTTTACCTAAAATTGCTGCAGTCATTATAGTGAGAAGCATTAGATAATTCACACTGTAAAAAATATTCAATAAAATTGCTATATGACAGTAACTTCACTCGGTGGTATTGAATTAAAACCAAAAATCGCCTTTTTCGACTAATCATAAGCCATAATTGCCATAAATGTGATCCAAAAGCCCGATTCGAACCTAGAAATACCTTTGAAAAATACAATTACTGTATGTGATAAATTTACTGCACGTTTGCTACAGTGCAACCAAAAAAACGTGATTGCAACATGTTAGCATATTTAACTCAAGTATCTGATGAAATGTTGACGAAGATTTTTAAAAACTGGAAATCGCATCTTGCGAATTTTCTTAAATATCGAAGTTGAGAAGGTAGCGATACCAAATCGTAAAATAATCCGTCAAAACATCTTTTGTTAAGTATTGTGTCACCGATGATCGCGTCGTTGAGACGCGGTCCATCTGTGGCACATGCTTGACAAAATAACACTTTTGATTGGGTATCAGAATTAGTGATAGCAACCCAGTTATTTCTTAAACTAGATAAAGTACAACGAAGTCACCACAAAACTATGTAAAGTATTACTAGCCAACCTAGTTTCACTTTCAAAACTAGGAGGTAGCTAGCTACATAAAAAACCAGGTAAACCAGTTAATTGTCGTTTGGCTACATTTGAGGCATTTTTAATATAGTTTAATGTTAAAATCTTCAAATAGTCTGATATATATATATATAATCTGCCTAGTTTTTTCAACCAGGAACCTAGTTGAAAAATAGGTCAAATCTACTTAGTTTAACTAGTAAATTCACTAGGGTAAAAGTTAAACTAGGTAAGATATGTATTTTTGAAACTAGGCAAGAGTACTTTGATAAATTTGTTAAACTAAGTATACTAGGTGAACTAGGTACTTTTACCTAAAATTGCCAACACTAAACAGAATCGACTTTTTCAAGATTATTGAAATCGATTTCAATATTGAAACCATTATATTATTGGCATTTCCCCTTTTTTTGTGCGTTATTCCAACACTTCACACCGAAATATTAGAAACTGGCGCTTTTGCTATAACATGGTTATATCAACATTACTCCAGTACAAGGATAAGAAAATTATCGTTTTTATGTTCACTTATTTCAGAGTTGAATAACGAATCAATCCATTTAGAATCGTATCTTTACAAATGTGTATATATTTTATACTCTAGCTATTGAAAAAATCTAATTAATATTCTCAATAATTCTGTAAAATCACATAGGAAATAATTTTTGGGAGACAAGAAATCACTTGTCACTTCTAAATCCAAATTTGGGCAAAACGATTGTTTTTCTCATAGAACAAGACTTCGCCAACATTTTTTGGGACAATAAGTGCATCCAAACTTAAAGCGTGTGAATTTGTTGCATGTAATGCATGTATGTTAGTGTGTGTGGAATTTTTTATAACCACTCATCTGAGTTGATCATCTTGAAAAAGGCCCTGTATCAGAAGCCACTTATAGACGAACATGGCTAAAGTTGTTAGAAACATATGAACTTTCCTGTTCGGCGTGGCCTACCCAAGTTATCACACTTAGGGTTAAGTGGGGGGCATGGATAAACGAGCTGGACTCGAACCCGATATCTTCAACCTACGATGCCAATATGATAACAACCAAGCTGGATTGCGCTGGACCCATACGCCCACTCGACTGAAAAAAGATTGCACGATGTTTTATGTTAGTGCATGCGTTAAATATTTGTTGTTTCAAATTATTGTTCTTCTCTTTGATTTTAACATTTCACCCTGTCAATGTTATGATATAAGCAATTCACACGTTTTCTCACACATGAGTCTAGTGTTAATATAACATATCCGAAAAAATTCAATGTGAATCATAAACTTTAAAACTATTGCGTAAAACCGGTCAATGGGTCAATGTATAAATAAAAATTACATACGCGTTTGAACCACGCCAATAAAGCTAAGCAAAACAGATGAATAAAAGGTCAGACAACACGACTTTCTACCAAATGCGTGTGAAGAAATAGATGAATATTCGTTATGTAAAAGCGTCAAAAATAATACGTCGCACAAATTTTGCGTGGTTTTACCCAATCAGAAATTTTGTTTTGTCAAACCCGACACACAGACGGACCGCGCCTCGTCGGCGCGATCCGTCAGTGTCTCAAGCTTCACAAAAACTTGTCGGTTGAAATTCTTTTTTCTTCTTGGGAAATACTGGTCGTTTTATGTATAAAGCTAACAATACTGATAAAAACATCACTTAAAATTCGCTTGTTTGCTCAATTTCAATATAATATGTTTCGACAAACATCTGAAACGGCTTTATTCATAGCATATTTCGTCGTTTGTCGCCTGATATTTCAACATTGAGTTATTGAGAATTTTTAGAAATTTTTTTCGTTTGTATTCTATGTTTGAAATTTTTGTTTAACAACCTTCCAGTCCATTTTTCCATTTCCTTCGTATAATATTCATATATTTATACTTTTTTTTTTTTTTTGTTACAATATGAATCGATGTCAATTTGCCCGCAATGTTGAATCACACGCGTTGTTTGACTTCATTTTACAAAACCCACAGTCAGAAAAGCAGGAATTTCGAGTTTACAAAAATTTAGGATTATAACAAGACAATTGCTTTGGGGCTATTAAACAAAATATCTCTAATCGAAAAAAAATATAAAGAGTTTGCAAAAATTTCAATTTATTATATTTTATCCGGCAGTGCACCAACCAAAGTAGTTAGATAGCTAGATCATTCAGTTTTGTCACCCGATCACAAATTTTATTTTGCCAAGTATGTGCCACTGAAGGATCGCGCCTGATCGGCGCGATCCACCAGTGACACATACTTGTCAAAACAAGTTTTGATATATATTCCTTACTGGGCAAACCAATTGGAAAAAACAGAAACCTGTATTATGATTTGACAAACACCAATTAACGACTCACGAGGCTTCAAGTTTATGGATAGTGGATACGGTAGTGGGGAAGGAGGGTGCATTCCACAACGGTGATTTTCTTCTTCCGGCCGTAAAATTTCATGGATAGATAGATAGAATTATTTCGACCATTCTGGCCAGAAATTTAATTTATATTATGGCGTCATAATTGACAATTTGAATCATCCCTTCCCAAAGGAAATTTCTAGATTCGATACTGGTGCAAGTTTCAAATATTTTTTTTTCGAATCGAATCTTTGATAAAAAGTAACTTCAAATCGAATCTTTTCGAATAGGGTTCTATTTTAGAAAAAACTCATTTCCAGCCCGTATCATATTATTCTACAAGGCCAAACACATGGCATTCGTTGTTCAAATCCGAGAAATATTGAACAAGAAACAAAATAGCTTTGTATAGCTTTACAACCGGACACGTTAAAATTGGCAAAAAGTTCATAGTTCAAAGTTCATGTTGGATTTTAAATTCTAACTACAGCAGAATTTCACATACGCGACTCAACACAAAACATCAAATAGAATCGCAACGTATTTTCTTGAAATAGATTCCAAACTTGGAACCGATTCGAATTATCATTGATTATAACCAATTCGATTAGAAATTCTGAAACTAACACCCAGAATCAACTTTCCACTATAAAAAGCTCTAGAAATTTTAAATTTATCTCAAGAATCTCTTATAACTTATTGGCAAATATTTTGTACCACAAATTCCTAATAAATCTTCAATTATCCAGAAAGTCGCCTTCAATTTGCTCTGAATTTTTTGTTCGTATCGCTTAAATCGCGAGTGTGTCTCTACGAAAAATTTAAGCAATATTAAACGTTATTTGGTCAAAGTTTTTTATGTGTGTGTGTGGGTGAACAAGTTATACAACGCGGTGAGTTTTTCATGTGTAATTGGACATATAATAGGCCTACTCATGAAGAAAATATTTTTGGGAAATAGATTTATTACAAGTTTTGGGCAGCCGACGAACAAACTTGTCTGTAACTTATCCCTTACAAATTTACCTCTTATCTTGAATTGTAATAGGAGAGGTGCAAATTCAAAAACCTGGAATATTATTTTTTGTACATTTATTTGAGTCAATTGAGCAAGGCTGTTAGGTCATTTGGTGGCCCACGCTTGATGCAATAAAGAGTCAAATTTCCACAAAAAATTTATTCTAGTGTTATGAATTTCTGTTTTGGTGTCAAATTTCATCATGCTGCTAAAATTATCTTGTCGGATGAAAAAATAAAAGTCTGATGCAACTAATAAAACTAAGTCGTTTAACGTTTATCACTCAAACACTTTAAATGTCGGTAACTCGTATTAAATTGTAATTAATTTGTAATAAAAACGTAAAAATTTATGCAACATGTGTCAGTGAGAACAGGTTTTTTTAATCAAATTAAAACCACAATAGCCCGAGGACGGAATAGTGCAAACAAAACGCGTGACATGTGCGTGAAGTTATCGTGCCTTGTTGGTCAAAAACCACGCGGAAAAATTTACGATCGTGACCTGGGCGGAAAAATCGTCACACATTGTCTACACATTCTTTGCATGCCCCATATTTGGATTTCCTCTTTAAATACAGCTCATGTATGGATCATACATGTGTGTAAGACGAGTATTTCACTTTGTAAAACAACAAATGAGCGCATAGACGAGTACCAAATTCATGACGAATTTGTCGTCATCATCAAGAAAAGATGCTTTTTTCGTCTCAATTCCATCGTGTATAAAATCTCCGAACGCGCGACTTTTTTTCATCCGTTCGTTTGAATATCAAAAAGGATGAAGTTACATTTGTTATTATCGATTCTTCTGCTTTCTGGCTTTGCCATTTTCGCTCAAGGTAAGAGAATTGTTAAAAGTTTTAATTTAGTACTGGTGTTATAAACTAACAATTATATATATAGTCTGTATTATAGGTGTGAATTAGATTAGTAAACGAAAAATTTATTAATGTGTGTTGAAAAAGCGGTCTTGCAACGTGAGCAGAATCTAGTATTACATATGTACCATTTTATCGCTTCATCAAATAGCGTATAATTCTATTGAAAATAAGATTTTAAAATTCGTATAAACAACGTGCAATTAAATAAGACAATTTCATGTGTCCTGCAAAAATATTTAGTCAAATGCAAAAAAAGTTACTTGTGTCATTAAAAAAGGTGTGGTATTGCATTTTTAAATATCTCTGAAATAAGTGGTCGCTAGTCGCTTGTTCCTTTTGGGGGATGATGTGTGCTATGTCATATTTGCTTAGGGCAATTGTAAAAGAATTTTCATTGCTTTTCTCCAATCGCGTTTTATAAATCACAGAAAATGCGTTAAGATGGTTCTAAAGCGTATGCACATGGCAGAATAAAATAAAATTTCAAAATGAAATCGTTATAGTTTAGATAAAAGAATTTTAATTTTCACTTTCTCTCTCTCTCTTATCATCTAATTTGTTGTGTCAAATGTGACTAAACGGTGCGATTCTTTGCTGACCAGTCTTAGAACAGCCTAAGTGGGAGCTGAAAAATTAAATTAGGTAATCCGAATTTATTGAAACAAATTGTTCCAATCAGTATCAGAAAACACGATATTGAATATGGTATAGGGGAATTTTCGTATTGAAAATATACGACCGGAATACCTTAGATTGCGCTAAAATCATGTGTGCCATCTGGAAATGAAGTAGGAATTGGAAAAATAGTCTCTGTTTGTTCTACAGATACCTGAAGTAATTTGTACTGGCAAAAGCAGGACGGTCATTATTCATGTAGAATTTTTTCTTTTTTATGGGTACTTCTTAGAGTTGTTCACCCTGTCCAAGCCAATGTGAAAGCGGCCACTAATTAATATTCCAATGCAATTAGAAAGATAATACCCGAAACAAGATCGAATTCTAATTGCCAATTGATTTTTTTTCGACACTAAGAGTAGCTGAAATAAAATACTATGAGAGAAACCCATGTGGTGAAACATCACACTCAAATAAATTGTTTGACAACGTGCAGGTATGCAGATGAAAACATAACGATAAACTAGGGCTGACCGAACTCTTCAATTTGTAAATAGCGAATTCATAAAATATTCGATATAAGTAAACAGTGATGTATTTGTCAATTTCCTGGAAATACGCAATTGTTTGATTACTATGTGATTCGAAAACTCGATTTGAACTAACAAAAGATATATCGCTGGTTCGATTTCGAAATCGGAAGGTTTTGATAACCACATTCAGTCTCATTATCATTAATTTTGATTAAAGGGGGAGTGGCAGAAGACGGAGAGGTAGAAGAGGTGATAGAACTAGAAGGGGAGGTGGTAGTGGTAGAAGAAGAACAACCCACGCAAGCCCCGGTCCCAACTTCTGTAATCTCTTGTTTTGTGGGAACTACATACGATGGTGAAGGAAGTGCCAACGAAACAGATTGTCCAGCTGAATCAGTAAGTGTTGTTCTGTACTGGTGGATGTTTGTAACAGCTCATTTGAGTAGAAAATCATGACATTCAAACAGTTTTTTTTTAATCTATCCCAGCCAAAAAATTTTTATCAAGTATCCGAGTACCCTCCGAGGCGCGGTCTATCTGTGGCTTATGCTTGACCAAATACCATTCCTAATCGGGTATGTTAGGTACGACTTGCTCATGGAACGCGTTGATGAGACGCGGTCCATCTCTGACTCATGCTTAACAAAATCAATATTTCTGATTGACAAAAAAATCTTTATACTGGCGAACACCATTATTTACGTTAAACATTCGAGGTTTCAAGCTTGGGATATTTCATCTAAGCTATTAGCCAAGCCGTTAGTTAGGTGGGTCGACAAGTCGGACTTTCCAGGAATCGAACCCACCCACCTGCGATTGTTAAGCACTACCTGATCTGGTCATGAATTTCTCCCCAGCAATCAGCAAATTATATTTTGTCAACCCACTGGTAAATAGCGCCTTGTCTGGTATTTTATTTTTTATTGGGCATTAAATTTGTTTTTATAGGATGTGTGCCAAACCAAGATAGAAGTAAGAGATTCGGGAACGATAGTTTACAGAGAATGTAAATCTGCACTTGCGTGTACAAACAACAGGAAAGGAAATCCATCAGAATGCTTTTCCCAAACTGCCAAAGATAAAAGGGTAAATATGTCAAAGATATTAATATTCAATTCTATTAATTTGAGCGACCGCGTCATGGCTTATGTCGCTGACTTTTGATAACAAAAATATATATATTTTTTTTAAACGTGTGTGATAGAGGGAACCACCACGTCTTGCATGCATGAGCTATAAAACATTTGACTTTAACAAAATATATCAGGTAATGACTTTTCAAATTTTGCGTGATTCAGATACTCTACTGCAAGTTTTGTATGAATTTTAACATTAGCTAAGGCTAGGGCTGGGCAAAACCGAATCATTTGGAATTCGAATCTGATTCGAATTAACATTTCGAATCGTATCGAATCGCTGATTCTATAAAAATAACAATTATCCCATTTTTACCCTTACTATTATCGTCTCCATTCTGACAAGCAAGTAGTTTAAAGTTAGGAATTACAAATAATAATAGCTGAAACAGAATTAAATGCGATGTATTTTCAATTGCCCAGCCCTATAGCTACAGCGCAAAGACGCATGTCTTAGAAACATGGTAGCGGGGTCAGAGCAGGAAACGTTTAGTGGCCATTCAATACGGCATAATGAGGAATTTGGATATAAAACTTAATTATTGTGATCGTCCGCATTGACCTACTGTGTCTCCAATCCTGTTGAAAGCTTACTTGCAAGTCCATCGCTTATCGACATTCCTGATAAACACCTAAAAAGCATTGTTGGAAAAATGATGATAAATGTATATTTTTTAAAAGGTTTTGATCTGTTATAAATGCTGCAAGAGAGACCTTTGTAACGACAGTGAGGGCTACGCCTGGAGGTGTATCTCTCCCACCATTGCCCGTTGATGAAGTCGAGGAGGAAGTCGGAGCTGGACCGGACGCGGAAGCAGACGCAGATACCGAATAAATGGATAAAAATCTTATTTTTCAATTTTACTGAAAGTATTCAATCTAAATTTTTACCCAACAATATTTTGTTAAGTATCTTGCTATTGATTGTCTGTTGATTTTAACACTTTTTGAAAAAGAGCACACCTGAACAGCGCTGCTCATCTCTTATTCTTCTTTGTCATATTTTGATCAGGTTTGATTACCAGGTCATTCACAGGAAAATTTCCAAATTTCTGTCTAGAATATGAACATAATTTCTAGTAAATTTCACAGAGTTGTATACTTCCAACACCAAAATAATACACAATTCGGATTTAGATATAATTGAATTGAATCATTCGTTGTCAATAAATCAATTTTAATTTATTCAGTAATTTGACTTATTTATCCAGGTTACATGACCTATTTTTAGAAAGAGCAGCCAGGGATATAAACTTCTCTTAGGGATAAGATTAAGGGAATTGGAGGAGCAGCGCAACGGAAGAAATTTTAGAATATTGCTTAAAAGTAGACATAAGATTAAGGATTTCGATCCCGAAAGCAATTCGGGATCTTAGATAAGACATTACCCCTTTCGATCGGACAATACGATCGCGCTTAACAGACTGGGCCGCCGAGACGGAGTCCTTCCGTTAATGAATATAAAATCGCTATTTTCTGTACCCGATTTGTCTCTAAGTGTTTGCGTAGAAGGTATCCTGCAAGCTGAACACCTTTTTTTATAGCCACTTCTTGGAGTGGATAACCCTGTACCAGCAGCCACTTTTTTTTTTTTTTTTTTTTTTATAGCCACTTCTTTGAGTGGGTCACCCTGTCCAAGGCCCTGTAACAGCGGCCACTTATGGGCGGACAGGGTTACAATTACTGGAAAGATATGATCTTATCCTGTTCGGCTTAGCCTACCCAAGTTATTACACCCTGGGTTTAGTGGTGGGCGTGGATAAGCGAGCCGGACTCGCCGGGGCTCGAACCCGAGGTCTTAGGACAATCATAGTTAGAATTGCTGGAAAGATATCTTTTTCCTGTTCGGCTTAGCCTACTACAGCTATTGCACTCTTGGTTGAGTGGTGGGCGTGCATTAACGTGCCGGAATCGAACCAGAGATCTTCCATCAGGCCATAGCATCCACAATCTTGACACTCTAACACGGCATGTAGGTCCAATTGATGCCGAATAATAAAATGTTCTGTTGCGGGTTTCTAATGAAACGGCGAGACTGATAAAACTATCTCTAGTTGAACAAAATGTATCGAAGATTTCAACCAAGATCACATTTTAGTTCTCAATTTTTCCTAAAAACCGCTGGTCAGACTCCCTGGCGCGTAATCTTAGGTGTGTCTCCCACTCATTATCAAATTCCGCTAGAAATGCATAATAACAAGCATCATATAAATTCACTTTATTTTAGAACAGGGCAATTCAGGCACAAACTCGTTTTAAGCTCAATGCTCCATATACCATCAGAGATTCAATCAAGTTTCTCATCAGAAATTTCCAAACCAATTTCATTTTGCCTAGCACAAGTCAATGAGAGATCGAGTCTAGGAGGCGCGATCCATCAGTGACTCGAGCTTAACAAAATTTTTTTTAACACTGATGAAACAGACAACAGATAAACTGGCCCGAACTGCCATAAAAAAGTGCAGTTAGTGGTATTTGCCCTGGGCGATAGTGATTGGGGGCGGCCAAAATCGAATCTTTTGGTTTCAGAATCGAACCAATAATTTTCCCAAATTCCAAACAATAACATTCTTTTATCAGCTTATAATTTACACAGGAAATTCACACTTATTTATGAAAAAAAGTTATCATTTTATTGACTTCGAATTGTTGCAGGAATCAAATGAATAATTTATGATTTGAAAATTCCGAATAGAATATTTTGGACAGTCCTAATAGTAGTTAATAAGGCTTTCACTCCATCCGCTCAACTTAATATAATCATATCAAAATAATTAACATTGGACTAATACATACACTTCATCAATGGAACTTTTTAATAATAAAGAAAACTTTTTAAGGATAAAAACAAACAATTGCAGACAATTTGCAACTCTAAAGACCAAGTACGCTAATGGAGGAGTGCATTTAGAAAAACTAGCAAGGTTAGATCATAGGAGTTCCTCAAATTCGGGATAGTAGTGTGGCGATGATTTATGGCGATTGAAAGAATTACGCTTATATGACAAGTGCGAAGAGAAGCTTATGGTTAGTTGAAGCAGAGTTCAAGCTCCATAGTAAACATGATTGAGAAACTCATAGGATAAGATTTCATTTTCCTCATGCAGAAGAGGAAAGTCGATAATACAGCTTACAAATTTGGCGAACTACGACCTCTCATGCAGACACCAGTTACCACGGAGTAAGGGTTTTTAGCTTATATTCCTCAGTTCATTGGTTGGTTGGCGGAATAAGCTATAAACAGCCTGAAATGTGCTACCATGCACTGGTGAGGCACCAGCACAGTGATTTGCATAACACTGCTTACTTGCAGATCGAGTTATTTTAAATAAATAGATCACTTTAATTCAGTGGACATATCAATCACATTAAATGTGAGGAATAATGGATCGTTGGAGGAGAAACGGAAAATCCGTTCATTTGTTGGTCCTTCCAATTGCATATAAACTGTGCTACATTATTTTTAAGTGGACGAAAAGGTACGCCCACAGAAAAGAGAACTTCAAATTTACAGAGTAATATCTTCTGATTAATTGCTTTTTATTAAGCATCATTTAGAGATTTCTTACACAATCAAATTGATGAATATAAAAATTTGATCCATGTACAATATATAAATATCATAATAGACTTGAATTAGACACTCACATAACAGATTAAAACGCTTTCGTCTCTTTGGACTAATACTTCATGTTTCCCTCTAAATGAAATCTTTAAATTTATTTTACAACCAATAACGCTCTGTTGAATAGGTTTCCAAAATGTTTTTTTTTATTCGCATGTCTCCTCGCTTCAAAAGATCCACTCGATATAGCAAGAGAAATACTTTCATCAATCCATCTACATTCACCATCTCCTTCTTCCTCTTGAGAATCTTCTGAATCCTCCACCTCCTCCTCTAGGTCCACCACGAAATCCCCCACCTCCTCGAAAACCTCCACGATTTCCAAAACCTCCTCGGTTTCCGAAGCCTCCACCACCACCATAGAATCCACCACCCTAGAAATAAAAAAAAATTACTAGAATTCCGGGCAACACAATTTAGATGAACGAAATTGCTAATATTTGACCATTTTTAGCCATTTTGCAGTAAAGTATTGTGTCAAATTTGTCATATATCATGATTTTTCCTACAAAACAATTCAAGTTACAAATTATCCAGAAACGAAATCACTTTGAATTAGAATTTTGGAATAAATAATTATTCCAATTAAAACAGCCCTATTCCAAACCAGGAAAATTTTGTTGAATGTTTTGTTACCATGTGTCAGTGGGGGATCACGCTGTTTAGTGGTGGTTCATCTGATTTATGCTTGATAACAAGACAAGAATAAGACTTCTGAGAGGAATGCGCTTACAAGTGGTCATCGATCATAATTAAATATCATCTAACTTCAGAAATCGACCAAATATATTTTCCAATTTAAAAGCAATACAATAAATTAAACGAAGGAATTCTGATAAAGACTTTGTTAATATCCAAAGTTATATCTACCGTATTTGCTCGAAAAATATAATACACAAATATTTTGGTGAGTCCTGTGTAGGTTGAATCATTCAAAATAGAAGAAGTAGTGAGTTAGAACGTGTGTGCAATTATGAGGACGCAGCCCGCCACAAAGAAAGCTCGATTACAGCCATATACTTGTACGATGACAAACTGCACTACTGACCCGATGGCCTAGTGGTTAAACACGTTGGCATCGTAGGTTGAAGATCTCAGGTTTCAAGCACTGGCGAGTCCATCTTGTTAATTCATGTCCCCCACTCTACCCAGGATGTAATAAGTTGGGTAGGCTTAGCCAAAAAGAAAAAGATCATATCCAACTCTGCCAGTCTATAATTGGACACTAGTGCAGGGCTTGGGAGGATGATTCACTCCAAGTGGCCATTAAAAAAAAATTAGCGTAACATGTGTGACTGCATACACCGCTGAGAGAATAAGGATACATCCAGAGTTTTTTGGATAGTCTGTTTGGAATGTTAGTGCAAAATTGAATGCTGAATTCTGGAATTAGAAATTCAATTTAAGATACAGCATTCAGGATTCAATTTTGTTTTTCCAGATAGTGAAGTATTCTGGATTGTCTGCAATAGTGAAGTACTTTGGATAGATTAAACTTCGTCTGTATCGTTAGTTTTAAAAGTATGTTTGAAAGATATGAAAGATATATATTCAATAAATATTACTGTTTCTTTGAATCTTACCCTTGGCGGACCTCCATATCCTCGACCTCCCGCTCCAAAACCCCTGCCACCTCTGAAGAATTTACTCGGCGCTCCATCTGGACGGAAACTGAACAAAAAAGATAAGTTTGTTAGATTGCTGAGCGAGCGAACTAAAATGTTGCCACACACTAATAAAAAATTTAAATAAATACGAAACAGGGATGCATTGCTAATTGTACTTGCAGCATAGAATCACAATATATTATAGAATGTTACACATATTTTTTTGAAGCCCTGAGCTAAAACAAAAGGTAGTAGTAGCCATTCCCTTCTGAGCAGGCAACATTCCAAATGGAACTGAATCTCTATCTGGCAGAATGTCAGCTACCTAAGACACCCAAAGAAAATGCGTTCCATCTGAGAAAAATTTGGCAAATGGGCAACATTTCATGGTGTATATCTTGCTAGAATATTAATACCTCTCTATTGTAAGTCGTCTGATCGCAACCATATTGTAGAAAAAGTTTTTAAATCATCAACACTGCTATGAAATAGCAGTGTTGATGATTTTAAAGCTTTTTAGTCTACTGAAGAAAATGAATTGTTTCAAGCACCTGAAGTAGAACAAAGTTCTGCAACCTTGTAGCAAAGTGGTATCTACCCTGGGCAACGGTACTACTTCTTACCTGTGTAACGCTTCTTAAGGATTCACTTTAATTCCAGCGTCAGTAGTTCTGCAACCTTGTAGCAAAGTGGTATCTACCCTGGGCAACGCAACTACTTCTTATCAGTGTAACGCTTCTTGAGGATTCACTTTACTTCCAGCGGCAGTAGTTCTCCAAGCTTGTAGCAAAGTGGTATCTACCCTGGGCAACGGTACTAATTCTTACCTGTGTAACGCTTCTTGAGGATTCACTTTACTTCCAGCGGCAGTTGGTTTCGATAGTTCTCGTACAATGTCCATCATCTCTGCTTCAGCAGGTGGAGGACTCGCTATAGATTCGGGTTCAGAAGTCGAACGAACTATCAAACCTTCAAGTGCTGTGCGCAACGCAACACAACTTGCAGCGGCATCGACAGACATGGTAAGACGTATCCTGGGATGGGATTTCATAGCATAGTTTTAGTATTTCATTCGACCATACATATTCGATCAAGTTTTCCTATTGAAATTCACTTCAAACAAGGCCGAAAGCCTAAAAGAAACCAAGAAAAGCTCGATAGCAAAGAGTTACTTCCAGATGTGTTGTTACCTCAGAGCGAAAAACATCCCAAATAGAACTGAACTGCTATAGCAAAGTGTAGTGGTATCTTCCCCCGGCTAATAATAAAACCATCTACCACTTCTTTAGATTCCTTTCCGTCGCCTTTTAAGACACACAGGATATACATTAGGATTATTCTAAAGGCTGTAGAATTGAACCGCAATTGTAAAGTGCAATGAGCGGTGAAACCATCTACCAATTCTTTGTTTCCTTTTAGTCGCCTCTTACGTCACGTAGGAAATATGTTATGACTATTCGAAAGCCTGTACCTACAAGGTTTGATATATGCTGTAGACTCTGGTTCAAATCCTCTAGAGTATAATCAAGTGGAAGAAGATCGCTGAATACCGCATGTGACTATTGGCAACAATTTTTGTTAAGTATGAGTCACAGATGGCTCGTGCCGGAAGGCACGGACCATCTGTTGCTTATGCTTGACATTTAAAAAATTGTGTACAAAGTTTGTTAAATGTAATAATATTGCGTGATGTTGTAATATTGTAAGAATGAGTTGTGAATACTGGTTGTTAAATTCATTTACAGGTACTGCACTTTTGTCTTGGAGACTATCAAACAAACAGAGGCTTTTCAAATTCACGAAGGGGTTGTTGAAAGTAAGTTCCTATTTGGTTCAAATGATAAAAACTGCTTACCAATCATCAATTTTAACATAATCTTCATGAGCAGTTACTCGACTCGAACTGAAAATCAGAAGTTGTAATGGCGTCACCATAGACATTTGCTTTGCACTTACTGCTCTTGTTCGAATCTAAACAACGACAAAAGTTTGATTCAAAATTCAACAATGGAAGGTTGGGCAGTCACTAAAAATATGTCAAAATGAATAATTTGGTTTAATTAGAATCTTCTAACTTGGAAATAAGTCTTTGTTTTGGGAATTTCCCCACCATGGTCAACGCTTAACAAAACAGGCATAAATTTAGAATTTGATTCTCAAAGAGCTCAGTCCAGTTTGCAAGGCAATGATAGACAAGCTAAATAGTGAATCTAATTGCTCAACCAGTGATGTGCGAACGATATTTTTATATTTTGCCAACGTTTCGAATGTCTATACAAACGTTCTTCATCAGGGCAATGGAATGGCTGAGTCATCGACAATACTGTCATCGACTGTAAATTGCCATAAATTCCATTGCCCTGATGAAGAACGTCTGTATAGACATTCGAAACGTTGGCAAAATATAAAAATATCGTTTGCACATCACCGGTTGCGCAATTAGATTCACTATAAATTTCCCTGGTGGCAATCACTCAATCTTTAGACAAGCTAAATGTTGTATTACGATTTATTTAAAATACTTAACATTAACGTACTATTTGAATAGCTGTTGGCTAAGCTGAGATAAGTTTAAAATGTTTGGTTTATCAAAAAGTGAGATAGGATATAATACTGGGACTTACTTTTTCACCGAAAACAAAGAAAGGCGAGGGAAACGTACAATCTTTATTTCCAAATGGACAATTCACCGATGATTTATGAATCAATGCAGCACGAGATTCACACAAAACCTAAAATAAGTGGATTAGTGAAAACAATTAAGATACTATATAAGATATTCAAACAAATAATTTTTGTGGAAGCTTTGTGGGATTTAGAATAGACTTGGTTCCCAACAAATCAAACAATATTGTATATATGCATCCAATATGTCAGGTGCGATGGCCTTGTGGTTAAACATGTCGGCACGGCATCGCAGGTTGAGGGTCTCGGGTTCGAACTCCGGCGAGTCCAACTCGTTAATCCATGCCCACCACTCAACCAAGGGTATAATACCATTGGTAGATAAGTCGAACAGGAAAAGATCATATCTTTCCAGCAATTGTAACCCTCTTCGTCCATAAGAGATCGCTGGTATAGGGCCTTGGTGATCAACTCAAAGAAATGGCTATAAAAAAATACATATCTAAATTCTCAACATATTAAAAAAATTTCAAATATGGTTTCATTATGAGATGATAAATTACAGTAATTTCCTAGAATAACAACAAATCACTTAATGTCAGCTAAATTGTTACTTTAATATCCGGTATATAAGTAGCGAAAATCAAAAGGAAATGATCAAGAAGGCCACCTGCCAAATACCGTAGACGTGTTGCATAAGAGAATAAATCATTCAAAGTTTGATAAAATGATAATAAATGGATAGAACACATCCCTTCCAGACTATTAACACTGCCATTTGGATTGCTGCTAATTCTGAGGCCTAGATGTTTGTCACACTAAAATGAAGAAGAAAGTTACCTTTCTCTTCTCTTTGTGCATGCAAACATTCGGATATACACCAACACAAAGTAAAGATATAACAATATCAAGTTTTGTGTCTTGACCATTGTAATTGAAGAAATGATGCTGCAAGCATTCTTCTGGAAAACCCTGAAGGAAACAAAGAAGATAGAAAAATGAACATAGAGGTTGGTAAGTGTTATAATCTGACAGATTTTATTTTGTTTAGCACGAGGCACAGATGGACCTCACCTCGACAACCGCAAGTTATCAGGGAGTGAAAAAAATAAAGGGAAGTAAACAAACGTAACAGGATAAAATTGAAAAAGCATACAGTAAAAGTGGATTTGACAGGGACAGACCGTTTCTAAATATGTTTTTCAAGTGGATTTCAAAGCCACACAGAACAAGCAAAAATTTTATTTTTATTTTATTTTATCTATTTACATAATAGTCATAGACCGGTGAAATGGAATCAAACGTAGTATTTCTATTTTCACAGGTTTTCACTTACTTCATTGACCAAAATATCTCTGAGTTGATTTTTTGCTTCCGATGTCATTCTCAATGTCGTCATGGTGATCTGTTTTCTTTCACAAAAATCTTTCTCTTGATCTTCACCTCTCATGCTGTGAATATCAGAAAAGAAAATTGTCAAGAAATAGGAAATTGGACGGCATTGTGTGGGAGCTTTAAAATTACCCCAACCTTATTTCCTGCATCTTGTTAGAGACAACTAAAAGAAAACTAAGAAGCGCAGAGGTCAGGTCAGGTTTGAATCTTGTGAGGAATGATGATTATATGCGAGAGGTCTGTTTATGTGAGCACTTCTTATGGATTCCTCCACCAACCAGTGGACCAGTGAAAAATGATAGATATATTAAGCCAAAAACCTTCAGCTGATTCGGAAATGGTGTCTGCACAAAAGCTCGTGGTAATGGGATAGGATATTTTTTGCGTTGAGTGCAGTGGCTGATACTACATTTTGTGGTAGCTCGGTTCCTTTGAAGCACCATCTAAAAGGAACAAACCAACTCACCTGAACTCACAAAATTTAATGCCAAAATAAATGAAATAAACGCCCTGAACTCATTTTAAATGACAGTGTTTAATCAGAACACTATCAAAAAAATAGCGTTTGACAAATATTGGTCATTGATGGACATAACAAAGCTTGACAAAAATCTTGACCAGGGTGACAAAATTTTGTTTTCCTTAGGGTGTCCAAAACTGCAGGTTATTTTTTTCGGACGAAAAAAGAAGTTCAAATCATGAACACTGATATTCATGATTTTGAACCATTTTAAAAAGAGACATTCTAATATTCTAGCAAGAGATTCATCATTAAATATTGCGCATTTGCTAAATTTTTTAGGATGAAACCCATTTTTCTGGGCTTTTGAGCAGCAGCGTAGTGGACATTCTACCTTGTCTGGTCCTGACAAAATAGAAATTCTCGTATTTGTAAAATTAGCATTTTGAACAGTTAACACAACAACAAAAATTTTAATATTCAACAATTTGAATACAAAACTACCTGGCGCTTTCCCAAGCATTGAAGCATGACAACAAAGCTACATGATCGGAGAATCTTTCTCCAGCAAAATCTCGATGTTTCCAACTCAATCTCTTCCCCATCATTTCAAAAGGTTCAGGAAAACATGATGCAGCTGCTATGATGCACATTGCATCACCAACACTGGGAAAAAATTTAATAAACTAGTGAAAATAAAATTCTTAATTTTCAAAGTGCCGTACAATGAACCAATGAACGTGTTTGTTCAGCAAACATTGAATTTATCCAATATTAGCTACTGCTGTGAACATAATCCAGTCATTCGACATTTTGAAACAACGTTGGTAATAATTGGATGAAACAATAAACAATTAATAAAAATTTACGCTTTATTTGACTGTAAAGAATATCATTCTAGCCTAAAAACCCAATTTTTAAAAAGCACCTAGGATTAAAAAATGAAAAATAATTTCTTAAAAGCTCCCAAAATTTAATTCAAATTTGTTTTTCAAATTCTAGTTTCAATGGAAAAAAAAAACAAGAATTCTAATCGAACTTTGGAAACACTAACACCAGAAAGAAAAGTATGGCAACTCTATACACTAATATTGTTGGGTATGACACTGACTGATCCTTTATTTGGCTGAGGCATGGCCCATTTACTCTAAACAAGAACATATCAGATTTACTCACAAGAAATTACATCCAAGCACAATCATTTTTCCCAATCTTGGTTCGAGTGGTAACTTAGCGAGTATTCTGCCGAGCGGAGTCAGCTCATCATTTTTATCAAGAGCATTTATTTCACGGAGCAAATGTTCTGCTTCAATGACTGCATCCAATGGAGGCGGTTCAAGAGCCTGAGAATTATGACATTCATAAACTGATAATAATAATGATTTAATCGAAATCTACAAGGTTGATACCACTCACTGTACTTCACCGTAGCAGTTTAGTTCAGTTAGGGGTGTTTTCCTCTTATACTGCAGCTGCTGGTACTATATCTATTAATAACTCCTTTTCTTTTTATTGAAATTCACTCTGAGCAAGGCCAGAAGTAGAGCTTGGCGGCATATCGGTTGGACGGTGAATACCATTACTGAGTTTTCAAAATATCTAAAATAAAATGTCGGTTTGTCGTGATACCGGTATTTCGTGACATACCGCCAAAAGTGGTTACAAGTTGATGTATTATTGCGCCAAGTAACGACAAAAAACAGGTCTACAAACCATTTACACATGTTGAAATGCCTCGATTGAACTTTCACAATATTATGAAACAATAACCTGCCCGCATTCAGAGAGGTATGCACATGAATTTTTAACGAAGTCTCGCATCGCATGGCTCTTTGGAACGACAAAATAGCATGTTTATGATAGCAGAAAATGGCTTGGCATACTGGTAATACCGGCATTTTGATGAAATCAATTAACACTGATTGTATTAACATCAAAAGTATGTAAGATTTCAAAATTTTGATTAAAAACCCAAATAATCGATTAGAAATTCAATCTACCCAAATATCTCATAATATAGAAAAATTGAGCAGAAAACCATAACAGGTCAGTTTGAAAACAGTGAACATTCCTTCGGTATGAACATGAGACTGTTAAGCTGAAAAATATAGCACACTATTTCAAAACGAGTTTAATAGTAATACCTTGGAAAGAAACTCTCCAATGCTTCCAAGTTGCAACAGTTTTATACTCAGTGCAATCTCATGAAGAGGAGTTCTCAACATCTCAGGAGTTGAGTGGGTGTCTAGTCTAAGTAAAAACAAAAATATTTGATAAATAAGAGTTGATATAATGTTACCAAGCATGTGTCACAGATGGACCATGCCTAGCCGGCATGATCCATCAGCGACACATACTCACAAAAACGTGTGAAAATTTGACTGATCGAGAAAGTTTGCTGACAGTAGCGACTATTGTCTGACATTTCTCAATAATAATTAAGGCACATAGGCTAATCACACAAAATACCCTAAATAAAGTTAACATAACTCTGAGATTAGATTGAGCTTTTTTGGCACATATTGCAGTATGTTCATGGCATACTTAACAATATCTATAACTCAAATTAGAAACACATTCTTACTTCACTACAAGATCAACTTTAAATTATCGACGATTCCAATTCAATTCACTCATATTTTCAGGTTTTTTCAGTTGAAAAAAAAAGAATGAAGAAAGAAATAACAGGAGTTTGAAAAAGGTATGGATGTGTTTATTTGCGTGACTTGGGAACTCGGGGTCAAATTTGACCAAAATCGATTACATTTGTGGTTAAAAAGGAAAAATTCCACTTCATTTAGTTCACGATTCCAATAATCTTTGCTTTAAATAGATTCGAATCACTGAGTCGAATTGACCTGCACCAGTCTGGGCTCGATTAAGACATATGCTTGTAAAAAATTTTACTTTTCGTAGCGAGGTCTGCTGCACATATAAAAGCAGAAGCCAGGTCTGACACGTCCAGCACGACCTTTTCTTTGTTCCATGTTAGATTGTGATGCCCACACTGTTGCATAGTTCGTCATGTTGTTGTGTGAAGTAAACATCTTCATTTTCACTCTGAAATATAGCGAGTATGTTTAATACCGTATTCACTCAATTGTAAGCCGTAGGCTTTATAGAGTTTTATTTTTCTATGATGTTTGTGGCTTAAATTAAACATTTTTTCTTTGCGACGCTGATACTCTGTCTAAACTTTATCGGTCAGCTTTATCAGTCATCAACCCATATAGGCAACGGCATAGTACAGGTATATGTGGCTTACATTAAATTTTTAACACTATCACATGCGGCTTACAATCAAGTAAATCTGGTATATGTCATTTGGATTAAGAGTCCGAACTGGGAACCCATGTTAATTTTTTAAAAACGCTAATTGTAATTGCTGTGATGCAAGTCAGCAAAGTTCAGGGTATTAGTAGACTCTCATGTCAGTTACGACCAAAATACCTTCCAACAGGAGAACGAATCTTGTTCCTATTCCCAATATCATGGTAATTAAACTCACTTGCAAGAATCGATGACATACACGACATCATTAATAGTGATACTGGTTTCAGCAATGTTAGTCGACAGAATAATCTGAAAAATATTATCAGAATTAGCATTAAACAGCATAGAAATAACAGATATGCCGCTTTACCTTCCCGAAACATGAACATCCATATTAAAAATTACAGCCAAAGAGATTGTTTTAAAGTAGCTCATTGTAAATAAGCATTCATTACCAAGCATTGATTCTTTTAAAACTTCTCTCGCCTCAATTTGACATCTTTCTGAATATTTTTAATAATTCTGAATATCAAATAATTTTAATTTCAATTTTTTTATAATCACTCAATTTTGTGGATCACCCCAAACAGAGCACTGCACTCGCAGTCATTCATAGAGGAAAAGGGGGTTAATGTAGCTGGAAAGACTCGTTCTTCCCTGTTCAACTAAGCCTACCCAAACTATTACACCCACGGTTAGATGGAGCCAAATTCTTCCACATTGAAACTCAGAATGTGTTGAATTAAAAAGGTTTCTTAATTTCTCTTAAAAGGGTCAAAAAGCATATGGGAATTAAATATATAAGATGTGAACATTTACGTGATTACGTGATTTACGTGATTCGTTGATATCTTGCAATGAACTACCTATCCCATCCTCCTTGTTTCCTTACAATCCTGGATCCGTGTGTGAGAGAATTCACAAGGATACACGAATGAGATAATATCAAGCTAATATATAAAAATATCATGTTCTCATTCCACAAAAATATAAGTTTATTGTAAGCTTTAGAACATAGTCTAACTTCTTCAGACAAGATTAAAGACAATTAACTTATATTTCTGTGGAATGAGAACATAATATTTTTTGTATATCAACTATGGAGAACTTGAATATCTGTACAAACTTTAGTAACTCCATCAGGCACTGGTTCAAATACTCTGTGTTGATCTTCTCTCGGTATTTGAGAATGGAGTGGTAGAATTCTATACTTAGGCCCACCTGGAAAAGCATATTTTCAACTACAGGTAAGTAAATAGGCAACATCCAAAAGTGTACAAAGAAATAAATATATTTTTGCATATTGTCTGACGGTAAAAATATACTAGTTTTTGGGCGAACTCAAACTACAGCTGTAGCTTTTTATGCCATGGTTACAACAATTATTTGTGATAAATAAAGAAATATATTTATTTGTATTTCCTTTTAGCCTTTCTCAGAAAAAAGATTCAACTTAAAAAAATAATTTTGTTTATACCCTAGGATTGCCACGATGCCAACAGTATAACCACTAAGCAATCGCAGCTACTAAAATCTGTGTCTATCTCTATATTATGGATAGAAAAAAAATAACAATGACTTTTTCAGGAGGCAATATTCCACTTAAAGTTAGACTTTTTAAGAATGAATTGTGTGACAGCCTTTTCAGAAAATTTAAGTTGATTACTATTTTGTTGAGTATGGGCCACTGATGGATCACAACAACAAGGCTTGGTCCATCTGTGGCTGATGCCCGACGAAAAAAGCTGTAAATAAAAGTAGCTATAATGTAGAGTAAAGTTTTGTAACTCACTGAAAAACAGGATGATTTTCCAAGTATTTCATCAACATAAATATAAGATTCCATCCAGGTAGAAAAACAAGAACAGCTCCGGGAACATTCAAACCTGAAAACGAAGCAACCACATTATAGAGAAATACCTCATCAAGTTCATGAAAAAAACTGGGCTAGGAGTAGGACTGCAAAACGACCTGCAAAACGACAGCTAACCTGATATCTCAAGTAAAATTACTGATAAATTTTCATGACAAATGATTTACGGCAAGTCTTTTCACTGTACAATAAACCTTTTTGTCCATCCAAAAACACTGTATTAAAGTTCCAATGGCCAAGATATAGGCAAACTACGGCCTGTGGGTCAAATCCAGCCTGCTGATCATTTTAATCTGACATTTTGCAAGTTTAATGAATGGCAAATTGTTACACATTATGTTTCCATATAACATAGTGCAAAGCGTTGGGTGGAGTTGAATGAGATTTAAACTTCACTCTAGCAGTGCTAGACTTCTCAAAATTGGTAGATGGAGCAGAGAATGCTGGTGTTGTTCGGCTCCACTGGTCTATTTGTGGGAAAGACATGTTGCCATGCACCACCCTCGCCGAATGGGAAAATTGCAGAATGGTCGACGCCAAATTTTGATGCTTTGGCAAAAATGGAGTCATGATAATTTTTCATACCGCAAATTGAATGTATCCAGGTTCTCAATGTTTGCTTTATTTATAATTATACAATCACATGGTCCACCTGTCAGAAATTGAGAAAAACTTGGCGCCTGATCCAAAAAGTTTGCCCACCCCTGATTTAGGGCATGCAATCGTGTATGTTTGTGCAAACATCCAAGACTCTATAGGGAATCAAACATGAAACACATAAAATAGACTACCTGATATATACTTCAGCAATGCATCAATTAATTCAAAACTTAATTCTTTTTCACTGAGTTGAGACAATGCTTGCCTTGTTGCTTCAGAATAATTGTTGCTGATTTGAAGATTGAGATTTTCCTGGAAGTTTTAAATATTTTAAAATCAAGATTAATCATTGTGTTTGAAACTGAAATTGAGGATATGGCCCACTATCAATTATTCAAAATTTGTACATGAATTGAATATTCTTCTTACATCCTCATCTCCTCCCATCCCTGTATCGTCATCATCATCATTGTTATTATTTTTACGATCCTTTCTTTTCCTGTTCATTGGTGGAGGAGAGAATCCCAACATCTGTACACAGTCTTCTAAGAAATATTCTAAAAAATAGGGGTTTATGAAACACCAAAATATAAAATTAAATATTAATTCTTTATTTCATTTTGCGTTATTACACAATTTCAATTAGAAAAAAATGTGATATTTCATGTTTGAATTCGTATAATACAGTAAAAATGACAAATACAACCGTTTAACTAACCTTGCACAGGATGAGTTCGACCATGGACTTCAACAACAGGACAGTTATTAAAATATTGGCTAAATATTGTTGTATCAATAGTTGCTGACATCAGCACAATTCTTATTCCTGTGAAAGTAGCAACAATATCTCGAAGAACAACAAGAAGAAAATCGGTCTGAAAGTAAGAAGTATTGCCGTATGCAGAAGTATAGAAAATATTCCATCGTTAACGGTAAGTGGATTAGTACTACCAAAAGAACATGTGTCTCATTCAAGATGAATATGGCACTAAAGATGTGAAATTACAGGATCTCAAAATGCTTCAGTAGATTGTGAAGTAGTTTGAAACTTCGTTCTGATCTAAGTAACTGAAAAAAGATGTGATGTCAACCAGACAATGATTTAAGTCCGATTTTCATTTTCTGTTCCCTAAAACATGACCTGATATAATGGGCAGGGCCCATCATAAGTTTGGACTGAAAGAAAAGCAAAAAAATGGTCGAGTATTTTTGTATCACCAAAGGAAGACACCACTTCCTATACACTACTGTAGTGCTTCAGCTCTGAGGAATGTTCTTGTTTAACACCTATTTGCCAGTTTCAAATGTTTACAAAACAATAAAACAAAGATATTTCATACATACATTGATATCACGTTCATGAATTTCATCAACAACTACATGAGATATTCCTCTTAAACCAGCAGTCAATTTCCTAAGCAATACACCTGAAACAAGACAAAGCAGAAAATGTATTAGTCAAAACGAACCCTCCGAAGCATACCTAATTCTATAATTGGGCAATTGAACGTCAGCAGAGATTTTTCGCTTTTTGTTTCAATATGCAGAATAGGGCTTGTGCACCTACGTCATAATCTGAATGTGAACAATAAAGGTTCTAGGAACAACAAATATTTTTATACATTGTATTAGGCGGAATTGTTCTTTGGATAGCCTGACTCACTCATGATGGTCAATTATTTCTGAGTAACCTAATTCAGATGCTGTAGTGTGTTTGATTCATAAATCAAAGAGCTTGTTTCTAAGTCGTGGATAAGATAAATGTATTGGCACATCTGTGTATAAACTTATATCAGCAACAAACTTCGCTAATGGTCACAGGAAATTGTTAAAGCGTAGCGCCAATTGCTTTTTGTCATCCAGGTTTCTGCAAAATAGGGCATTATGACAAATATTCACAATATTCCATTCATTATCTGCAACAATTCAAAATCAACAAAACAATAATTCAAATTTTATTTTTAAAATAAGTGTGAATTATCACGTAAAAAGGATAAAAGGATGTCGCGATTTATTATTATATGACTTGCGATTAGATTCTGAATCCAATGCTTTGATTTTGGCCATCCTCAATGGCGTCCCATACATGAGCCGACAACCCCTATACTTAAGTTGAGAATTCGCTTTCATGTCCACCACATCTAATCACAAGTCCCACCCCTCATTTGTAACGGTTTCATCACTAACGAATTATTGTTGGGTCATGCTGCTTCGGTATAGGGTAGGTAGAAATCGTGATTCAGGGGATACAGATTATATTTTCTAAATCTGGTGAGACTTGCAAATAAAGAGAAATTATTTCGTAAATTAAATTTCCTCACCAACAGTACAAAACAGTATTCCAGCGTGAGGTCTTGGAAGAACAGAATCAAACCTAACACTGTATCCAACACTTTGTCCCAGATCTTCACCTCTTTCTAAAACACAATTAGGTGGAGTTCTAAAACACAAGTAGTGGACTATGAGTTAGAAAATAGTCTACTAATTGAAGTTAATTGTTTTGTAGGTTTTTCCAATGAAATTCACTCTTAGCGAGTCCGGAATACATTTTTGTACATTTCTGAATTGCACAGAGTGCAGTGTAAAACCAAGGGAAAACTTCTCAACCACAACTGAATTGACATACTAGAGTGCCTGAACGATGGTAAAATCAATTGTAGAAAAAATACTATGAATTTTATCAGTAATATATCAATACTGCAAGTTTGAAAATATCAAAAATTTTATATAACAGCTGGAGATATATTTTTTTAAATTGATATTTATTTATTCAAATAAGCAAGACATCTTCGGACCTTAAAACAAGTTTCTTTATTCTTTTGTAAAGACAGCACAACTTAATCTTGATAGTCAGATTAAAACAATGAATAATAATTTAATATCAGACGTAAAAATATGACGAATGTACTATTTGGTTGTAAAAAAAACGAATCAATTTGTGTCCTACAAACCTTCAGCCACTCTCTCAGCAACAGTGATGGCACTAATTCTTCTTGGTTGAGTGACAACGATATTACAATCAGATGCTCGATTCGACTCTATCAGTTCTTCGAGAATATATTGCGGGACCTGGAAAGTTCGAGACGATAAACATTCCCATGACATTTTCTTTGGAAGACAAAAAAGCTTCCAACCATCAACGCTACTATTTCATAGTAGTATAATGATTTTAAATTAAATATTAAATATTTATTTATACTTTGGTTGCTACCAGACGCAAAACAAAGACTTTGTATCTTCCTAGCAAAAGATATGTCATAAAATATTGAGCCTTGCAAAATCTTCCTCTGCTGGAACACTCATTTTCTTGAAGTGTCTAAGAGGCAGTGCAGCTGACATTCTGCCAGACCACAGTGTCTAATAAATGCAATATTACAAATTACAATAATTGTTACCATAAATAGATTGTAGAAATGGAAGAAACAAAAAGAAAATATTTAAAATAATAATTTGAGCAGGATAACAGGCAGAACAAATATATATTTTCGGAGTATCTTCAAGCGCCTTGCAATGATAGCATGCGTCAAAAAGCTTAAACAATATCGACACGACTAATAATACACATGTAATTGATGTACCAATACTGACAAATCACTCTGGGTGGATACAACTCACCGCACTTTACCATAGCGCTTCATTTCCAGTTGGGATATTAATCAAGCTAAATTCCTATTACCTGGGTGGTTTTCCCAGAACCAGTCTGTCCTCTAATAATAATGACTGGGTTATTTTTAATTGCTTCCATTAACTCGTCCTTATATGAAAATATGGGTAGTTCTGCTCGTTCGTCCATCATCTAGAAGCATTCAAAAAAAAATCGGAAAATTGTGAGCACAAGGAACAGAATGAATGTGTCTTATTGGCACAAATTGGACCCATCCATAGCAAGATGCTAATCGAATATTTGTTCTAGAATCTGCCTTAGAAGCATTTTAGTTTGGTATAGACAACTGATAGATTGCGCCGCTAAGACAAGACACGTCAAACCAAAATTTGAACTAAATAAAATTGACAGAGAGTGCTTAAATTGATGAAAAGGTCCAAAATGATTCGGTCCTTCAATCTCAAGAAATTTGTCCAATGAAGCTGATGAATTGCACGGATAAGACGAGACACATCAAACCAAAATTTAAACGAAATAAAATTGACAGAGAGTGCTTAAATTGATGAAAAGGTCCAAAATATGTATTGAACTCCAGAATTGAAACACGGCTAATCAAATATATTGAACAAAATACCTTATTCATCATATTGTTGTTATCCAATGCATAGTTATATTCATTCAGCAAATCATGACTTATCTGTTCAGCAGTCATCTAAAAAAAGGACAAAAAAAATCAAACACTTGGGTGATAAACGATTGGATGATTACAATGCTATATTAGCTGACTGTTTCCTCGATTATATTAAAAGAAAGAAGCTTCTCTTATCGCCAGTAGAACACGAAATCTAGGAATTATGTAACTGAATCCATATCAGAGTTAACTATGGTGAGGAACGAGTAGTGTCAACTATGAGTCACAAATAGATCATACAAACGAGGACTCTGTCAATAGAAATATAATCTACCCTGCGCAACTTTGCGAACTTGGTATACCAGAAAAGTAACAGTGCATTCACCTTTGCACGCAAGACTTGTAAAGCAATGGAAAGTGCGTAAAGGGATAGAAAATTTTTTTAATCATCTCATGTTTCGTCATTCCCCATCTAACCTACACGCAGTAAGATCAGAAATACATAGCTTTGAAGTACATTTCTAAAACTTTTACCGAATGATTAACCTCAGCTAAGCAACTTGAATACTGACATTGGCCAGAGGTCCTTCATCAATGTTGCAGCTTGTCCATGGATTCCAATTAGCTTGAGGTGGAGACCATGGAATTACACCTGCCACCGATTTTCGTTGTGATGGCGGAAAGCAGATTTTCTTCTGCGGAAGCAAACTAATCGGATTCTGACTTGTGTCTGCATTTGGAGGAGGAACATTTGGAGCAATCTCCAAATCAGTGAGTGATTCTTTCAAATGAGAAATTACATGAGGATCTACTGTGACCTCATATGGTTCTGCCTGAAAATTGAGAAAAAATTTAAGTTTAGTTACATTGTAGTCTTTTTTATTGATATTGGCTCTAAACAAGACGGTGAGCACCACTATAATACCATGAATTAGTGCAGTTGTATCAGCCCTGGGCAATTATCAAATAATCACCCTATATTCACTATTTTTGTCATAGTTGGAATTCATCATGGAGTTCGCAGAAAAAAATTCATTTTAAGAAATTTCTAAACCACATCCACTCAATTTATTTCTTTTCAAGCATAAGTCTGACAAGATGCCTAACTCGAGGCGTGTTTCTTTGCCTTTTTTACAAAATGACTCAGAGGCTGTCATTCTGCCAATCTGTATGTGACTATTATTTAAACTATTTAAAATATTCGACAATATGCCAGCACACAGATTCAGAATAGGAACTTAAATTTCATGAACAAATTTTTTTTCCCGATATTCTTAATACATCCTGTATTACCTCATCATTTTGTTTCTTTTTAGCAATCCCAGTATAATTTTCGATCACACCGAGATGAAATAATTGTCGTACAAGAGATAAAGCTGAAGACTGTGATGCATTCTTCTTGTTGGAACCATGCTCACGTGCATGAAGTGCTAAAAAGGCAGAGTTTATGAATGAGTGAGTTTGCATTTCCCTCCCAAGTTAGCAATATTTTATACATACATAATTTCGTTAAGCTTGAGTGACTGACTTATCGCGTCGATAAGGGATGGGCTGTCTCTGTCTCATGCTTGACAAAAAAAAAAAAGATCTGATAGGGTGGATTAACAAATTATCATTATTTCATTTATATCAATATTAACAAATTTTTAATAAATCAAACCATATTCCAAACTGAATTCCACATACATAACTATATTTAATGCTCTATTTCTTTACAAAGTTTGCTGAGTAGGCTTGCTAACCAAAAAAAGATTCTAAAGCCTAAAATTAGGTTTAAAACAAATATACTGGTACTTACTTCTTCCAATCTTTTTGACATAAATTGCCATTTCAGCAATAAAACTCCTGAAAAACATTTATAATTAGTTACAGAAGTGTATAAGGCTTGTCGCAACTTGCAGAAGTAATAACTCTTAACTGATATTGACTATATGATAAACCACATCCTATCCAGTCATGATTTTTAAGAAAATGTTTTAATCGATTTTCACTAATGCTTCGGCACTGGGTCACTCTGCATTGTAAAATTTTTTCAAACTGTGCACACTTCAAAAGGACATTAAGTGCAGCATAGATCAAAATGTTTGAGCAGATTTTTTAATATCATAAATATGAAGTTAAAAAAGCAGGAAAATGATTTTTTCATACAGACACAAATTTTCAACATATATCTCTCTCTCAATAACGACAATAAGCCGTACTGGCATCATATTATTTTAGCCTAGAATTGGATGTTGAAACCATATTTTCCAGGTCATCCCTATAGAGAAAAATTTATAATTGTCTTTGGTGTCGGCAAAAAGGAACAAATCTGCATTAAGTGTCAAAGAAATTAAGGTGGTAGAAACATATTTGCATCAATGGAAACTAGCATAAAAATTTCAACAGAAATTGACTGTGTACTCACCCTTCAAAAAATTCAAATCATATATAGAAGATCAACTTTTCATAGCTAGGAAAATAGAAAGCAACAACATAATTGAAACATCACAAAGCATAATATAATATTTTTAGCTGCAAAAATTCACTACAATTGGCTCACAAATCATTACTAAGCGTAATGCCTATGAGCCGATGTGTTTGAAAATGTTTCTGATATATTTGTAATCAAGAATGTTTTATCTCGTGGACCATTGAATTGATAAATCATTCTGGTCAGTACATCTGTCAGGGTACGGTATTTTAGAATGCAAGATGCCAGTATTTACTGTCTTACCGGTGTGTCGCCCAGATCTAGGCCTTGATTGTTAAAATAAACTATTGTATGGGCCAAAGTGATGTAAATTGAATTTAGTTAAATGATATTCAAAATCCAACTCCGTTCATAGAATTACTACAACTTGCAAAAGCAAATTTTTGATATACCGGTATCATGTCAAATTTTACAGTGTTATATATGGCATATATCATGTTTTTTATTATTAATTATTTTAGAGTTTAAGCTTATTTTTCTCAAACTCTAAAACTAGCTTTTAGCAGCAGAAAATATTATTATATGCTCTGTGATCTTTCAAAGTTGCTTTCTCTTTTCATTGCAATATAGACTAAAAAATACACTCACCATCGATAAATAAAATTACCTCCCCAATACTTTACATTCGTTTTTATTCAATAAAGGGCAGTAGCAGATTTACTGAGCTGCACTGTTAATCGAACACCCAAAAATATGCTTGCTACCAGAAGAAAGTTCAGCAGAAAATTATTATTCTTCATTGAGGCATCAAACACAAAAAAAAATATCACTATCAACTAGGGGTGGCCAAAATTGAATATCTATTGGTTTCAGAATTGAATTGAATAATTTTTCTGAATTGAATCAAATATTAGAATCGGAAGTCGTATAATAAAGAAACAAAGACGTCTTTTATCAGCTAATACCTACCTGAAAATTCAAGCTTATTCATGAAATAGTCTAAATTATCATTTTGTTGATTTCAAATTGTTGCAGAAATCGAATCGAATAATTTAGGATTCAAATTTTGCCGAATCGAATATTTTGGACAGCCCTACCATCAACTGTCTTGTGCATGTGTCAAAAGGCTCAACATGATCAACACTGTTTTTCCATAGCAGTGTTGATGACGCTGAAGCTTTTTAAAGCACCAGGAGAAAATAACTTGCCCTGGTCAGACACCCGAAGAAAAAACAGATTCTACCATCCTGGACGATGCCGAGTAAATTTATATCCAGATTTACATACTTGTTATGATCTGGTCCAACTTGACTATACTTATAATCCGCAGTTATTTTTTCTTTTTGAAAAAACTCATTTAATCTCAATTTTGCGTTGTCAATCGTCCAATTTCCATGAAGACGAGAATTCATATCTACTTCTTCAGAAGCAAAGGTCTGACATAAAATTAAAAAACATTTTTAATGACAAGTGGAATAACTAGGTTTATATACAATATTTAAAAAAAAAAAATTATTGAACACAGACGATTGATTTGACAAGAGGTTCAGACAATCATTTCTCAAAATCAATACCGATATTTTCGCATTTTTGACAATTGTTCACATTTTTCAAATAGGGCAGAAACTATTCTGTAGGCATGTAAGGTTCAAATATTTTTTTTCGAATCATATTTCTAATAAAATAAATTTCAATCAAATTTTTCCAAATATGATTCTATATACAAAAAAACTCATTAGCTACCTTTTTAAGATACTATATAAGTTTAAAAAAACCAAAAAAAAACATTCGTTGTTTAAAATCGAAAGACACTAAACAAGAACCAAAATGCTGTATAATGATTTTACGACCAGATACAATAAAATTGACGAATAGCCACCATGAAAATCACCAAAAAGTCAAATAATTTAATAATGTTTGCTTCTAAGGTTCGAAAACAACAGAACTGCACATTACACGCAACAGCAACATATTAGAATCACAACAAATTTTCTTGAAATGCTTGTAATAGATTGAAATCAACTTTTGATTCGAAACGATTCGATTCAAAATTTGAAAATTTACATCCCTCCTAATAGCGCAGCAGAGCCTCAGACATCATTTTTAGGCAAAGGTCCATTCAATGATTTTTGTCTATCACACATATAATCCCAAACCTAACAAAAATCATTCCCGCTACCTCTTTCTCTTCCATTTCTTCAAGCTTTTTCTTCCTGTCATAATATTCATGTAAAGCACCTCCCCTTTCAGACGGTCCAGCACTGCCCATACCATATCCTTGGAATCCACCTGACATGAAGGCTCTAGATATATGTACGTATATTTCAAGTTATTAGTATACAATTGATATTAATATTCAGTAGCTTCGGTAAAACGCACGCAGCTTAATTAAGCCCATTCACAACCATAACTCTAGGTGTCTATCAATGAAGATCTCTTTATTACCAATTGCGATCAAAGACCGATAAACTAATAAAGGGGTTTATGTGAATTCAAAATAAGAACAATGTCTTCAACGTTATCGTCAGGTAATCTAGTAATCCAATCGAAAACATATATATTTTTAATTAAAAAAAAGATAAAATCTGAAAGCAATTTCGAATCTTTAAAACAAAATTCAAGAACTCAACATCACTACAGAGCAGCAATACTTACTCTGGAGGCTGATCTTGGTCATAACCCCCTTCACCTTGCATCTGCATTTCTTGATTGATCTGTAGATGTGGAGGTAAAGCACCAGGTATTGCTGCACCATATCCGGAACTCATACCAGGACCAAGAAACTGTGACCCATTATTTGGGGGCATCATTGTGTCTGCTCCGCCCTTCGATAAATATAATTATGAATGATTCATGAATAACCAAGTTTGAATATTTTCTAAATTTAAAAAATGGAAATAAAGCTCAATCATTTAAATTAGATATATGGATGCCAAAATGTGTCAGGGGTTTGAACATGACGTCCCAGTGTAATTTTCAATCACACCGAGATGCAATAATTGCCATACAAGAGATAATGACTCAATCCTGGCTGGATGATAATCTGATAAATGAACATAACATAAAATCTCAAATATTATTAATTGAAAAAATTACACACAAACCGATTTCGGGGGTAGTTCAGAGGCTTTCATTTTTCCTGCACGAACCAGATAATTGACAAAATCCCATGCAGCATTTGCTTGAGCATCCTTCTTGTTTGTTGAGTTGCCTATGCCAGCATAGGGTATTGTATCAACTCTGAGCTGAAAGGAAAATAATGTAAATAACAGCTATAAGAAGCATAGTCCAAATTAAATTTTGCAGGGTCGTAAACAAGGAAAATGGTAGGATAGGAAAATAAGCCAGACAAGGGAAAACAAGCAATAACGGTCTAGTAACACTGAACATAACACGAATTTAAACCTACCTCACATTTGAATCTTGGTTTATACTTGTTACCACTTGCTTGTACATCATACACCGGGGACAACTTCTGCTTCCCAAGCCATGCATAGACAAAAGTCTTGATTTCAGTCATATTATCAAAGAAATCGGTGGCTAGTGACAAATGATGTCACAAATCCAGTATTTCTATAAACCTTTAAATTGAAAGAGGTAAAAATACTACAAATAATAATAACAGAATGTTATGGTAATGAATTAATAATTTAATATGATCATAATTATTATAATGCAATGATAAAAGCATCTGCATATTCCCAATATTTATCAAATGAAAATGTACTGAATAACTCATCTTATAACTTATATCACATAATCTGTATAAACTAACCAGAGACTGAGCTTATTACTGGAGTTGAGCAAGCTAGCTGGTTGGCACAAGTCACTCCCATCATGGAGATTATAGATGAATCTCAGAATTTGGGAAGTGGTACCAAACTTCACAAGATCTAAATATTTCAAAACAGAATGACATGCCAAGCCTAAAAAGAGAAATATTGTATACATGTACAGTAAAATATACAGCATAATATAATATACCATATACAGTATACTGGCTATATTATTGCTTTTAAGCAACTGACAGACACTTTTATCACTTGATAGTCATGAGAAAAATGATATTCAAAATTCAGTTTTCAAAATTTCGGGTTAAAAATTGAAATTATAATTTGGCATTTTCACCATAAATGATATTGTGTCACATAGTCCTCTTCCTGGTATACCAATTTAAAAACACTATCCGCTATTGAGAACTAAAATTAATTTCTTATTAAAGGTGACACTTTTTTGGCCTTATTGAAAGTCAATTCGAATGCTTTTAATGGGTCAATTCATACATTTATTGTGAAAAATCAGGAAGTGCCGTTTAATGACTGAAAATATTTACCAGCGAGTCAATTGAAAAAGAGACACATTCCGGCATTTTAATTTACAAGCTCAGAACCAGTATTAGTACCGGTACTGGTATTTAGTATTACCCGTTTGGCAATACTGAAAATTTTTTTGTTGGCCTAAATGAGGAAATATCTTTCAAAGATGCCTGGTTTTACGGTACATAGCCTAAATACAGTTTTATAAAAAAAAAAGTTATTAATACAATATTCGCAGTTCCGAGTTTAAAGGTCTGTAAAAATTAGAAAAGGACCCATACTGCCAGAGGCCAAAAAAAAGATGTTTTTGCAATCTCACTGGAACAAAATTCTAACGAGTTCTAGAATAGGATATCATCTTTATACTGCGGAAGACAGAAGCCGAGAATACGGCCTAATCATACCAGGCCTACATTGTATACGGTAGTCAAACCACGACCTCTGGTACAGGTAAGTTAGGTACCAATCCTGAATCTGCAATTCCGAATCGGACTGAAGGTTTTTAAATTACCATTTTTTCCATTTTCCTGTGCATGGACCTGGTGGGGGAAGCCCTAAGCAACACTTACAGCTTACGCGTACGCTGCACGGCTGCAAACTCTGAACTTGCATCATGGCGGTCAGAGATGCGTAGCTCAAAGCGTATTCCCAGCAACAGTAATCGAGCAACTGTCGGTTTCAGTAATTACAGCAACCCTTCTTGTGCTATGTGCACTAGTATCGAGTTTTAGATCTTAAGGGAAGATCGCTGGGCTATCTGCAGAAGAGGACCACGGGACTTACCGTATCTTAGTTCGCCATATTCTGTATGTATGCAGTAAGGTTGAACCGTATTCTAACGCTGAACGTTAAACTTTTTTGTCCCGCAAGATAAAATCATAATTAAAATCATCCCCGACTTGGAACTTGTTTGCTCTATCCTACTGCCTATTACAGACTGACAAATTATCATATCCTAATAACCAATAACCGCCGGGATTATACCGATGATTTTTACCTTTACAGTTCACCGGTTTCACATTCACTTCAGCGTCTATCCAGTATCTGTTTGACTCGTGTTCCACGTACCAGAGTACACTGTGCAGAAGGAAGGCCAGTGGCAAAGCTCAGAGGAATGCAGACACAGGACATGCAATTAGTTTTCTGACTTATAAAAACTGGGAATGTTGCTGCGCATATAATTGAGCTATTAATATATCTGGAATAACAGATATTGTTTTGTACGCAATTAAAGGATCGTGGGGGGTTGGCTCAAAGTCGTAGAAATGACGATACTGTTCTGTGTTACCGCGATGAAGAACAAAACATAATCTCAATCCATTAAACAACAACAATAATTCAACATCAATCTTTCCTGTTTCAGGGCGCAATCCTACTGACTGGGCTAGAAAATATTTGGTGCAATCCTACTACTACGAGCAGTCTTACTGAGTGTAATTGTACTGGGTGCAATCCTACTGGGATTTCTCATTGGAGAGAGTTTATTATTAGCTTATCGACCAGAAAACAACATCACCAGGAAAACAAAGTTTTCGGTATAGATTTGGAGGAGGCGAAACGACCTCTTGCTCATCGGATGTAATGGTATTGGGTGCAGTTCTATTGGGTACAATCTTACTGGGTGAAATCTGCCTGGGTGCAATCCTATGGGCTGCGATGGTACTGTGTGCAATCCCACGACCACCGCATATATGATATTTGCCTAATCCCAAAAAAATCTACAATTCACTCTGCAAGCAGACTGTTTCGATACGTTGATTTTATGTCGCATCATCTTCGGATATATAATGGCATTCGCAGAAAACATGTCTCACGCATTTCGTTTGTCCATCCTGGAATAGTCCTAACGTATTTCTTGTCTGTCGTAATAGGCGACTAAAGGGAAACAAAAAAGTGATGGATTGTTTCATCATAACCCAGGGCAGCCACTCACTGCTCTCTACCATGATGAATCAGTTCTGCATCGGATGTTTTCCGCTTAGTAGTGATTCCTTGTTATTCCAGTTGTCATTGAGCCAGCTTCTATAAAAATATGCATTTTTTTAAAACGAAAATCTAGAAGATGTTGCTTTAATTTTATTAGATTTTTTACATAAATAGTATACTGTGTCAATTGTATGAAAATTTAGATGTGGGCTACGAAAAGACAGTCTCAAAATATTTAGGATGAATGTTTCGTTTAAAAATATAAGACAGGGGGATTTTAATGCATTCCGTATTTCAGACGAATTTATGCGTGCATGGGCAGCTGTAGCAAATACAAGTAAACTTTGAAAGTATGGTTTCATACATATTGTCAGCTAAGCGCCTGTACGGAAACGCGGCATATTATATCTCGTGTCGCGTTTTCAATTCATGTTTTATAAGTTCCACCGCTAAGATGTAGATTCTAGATTTTGCTGTCCTTCCATTTATATATAATAAAATATTATTTGTTGCGTCCATGTTGCTATACTTTAATATATTTTCAAATTAACAGGAGAAAAAGTACACATTTTATTTTTTGAAAACAAGGTCGAATTGGCAAATTAAAAAGCAAATCATATTTTTCATCTCTGCTGTGCACCGCTGAATATCCGCGTTTTCCTCAGTCTCGTTCTTCATTGCGTTCATTATCATGCACCGAAGGGTAACATAATGGCATCGCGGAAAATAACTATCTAATTTTCCAAGATATTTTGATCAAACATACAGTTTTAATGAACGTTTGACTATGTTGGATTCCGCTGGAATATTTTTCAGATTGGACACAAATACATAAAACACGAGGATTCGAAATAATTCCGGATTCTGGCCCACTACTGCATATCAGGCATCCAATAATTTAACACGCCCAATTAGAAATTTGATTTTGTTAAGTATGAATTGCTTTGATAAGGTCACCACATTTTTTGAATAAAATACAATTAATATGGATAAAAAGGTGTCTAAGATTATAATTCAAAGTATTCACGTCGTCCATAAGCGAAATCTTCCTATTACATTTCAGAATGATTTCAGACAACCCGATATTCGGGATCGTAAAATGTCAGGGGAGATGCTAAATAATGATGCTACTTGTTTATTTCTAGTAATTTAGATCTTCCGATTAATCTTTATATTTCAGACAACCAAGCATTACAGATTGCAGGGGAAATGCTGAAAAATGTTCAACATTTATCTGCTTTAAATTCGTTGAATTTACATTAACTGAATTATATGATATTTGAATTATGTTTTAGTCCAAGTTCATCAGAAACTACATCGTCACAATAAAAAAATTTGCGTAGTCTTTAATATAAATTTTGTGTTAGATGCTTTCGTGTTTCAAACAGTAAGTTTTTAGTCATCATTTTCCTATTTTTACAACGAATTGAAAAAGGGTGTCATATCAATCAGGAAGCGGCTTCAAATCTAAAGAACATTAACAATAATTATTTTGAGATTTCAACATTTCATAGAACACCTCTAATAAACAAAAAAAAACATTGTTTATTTAGTACGGTGAAGTTGACTTTTCCCAAGTCCTTGGTCTCCAGACTTCGTCAGATCTATAGTAGAAAGTAACGAAATAAAAGTAGGATACATAATGGATTACAATGCATTCACAATAATTGATATGTGCTTTGACTCAACTTAGGCTAAGAGAATCAATTGGTTTGAACGATATTAAAATAATGGTTTCATATATATAAACTCGATATATATGTGATCATCAATTCAAGATATCGTAAATACAGTTGCCCTTGTAGTTTAGTTTAAAAAGTATTCGAAATTCCCTAAATGAATGGAAAAATGTTTTAAAAACCTTACCGATTACCGAGATTGTGAATCAGTATTTGAAAATATTTCGCCCGTTTTGCAGCAACGTCATGATTTATGTCATATTTTTGACGCAAAAATCGGCATTTTACAAGATTTAACTGCAAAACCAATCAATTTACGAATAATCGAAAGACGGGGTTACTTTCAATCAGTATTCTAGAGCACCTGACTATTTGGATAAGGACACAGTATACGTACCTAATCGTAATTGTAACGAGCTTTTATCAGAAATAAAATATATATGTAATATAAAAATCGGAAAGGCAAAGGAAATAATTTAAATATTCTTCACTTCACAAGTTACTGCCATGTGGACGCTTAACATGATTCAGTGTTGCGTTCTCGCTATTCTGATATGTTGTACATTTCTGGATTATTCTAAATTTTAAAATTTTTAAAACTTATTGAGTGTGTGATCTCGTTAAAAATTGTTGTATGTTTATTAAGTATTCAAGAATTATGGAACTGAACTATTGCATTTGATGTCGATAGCAAATGAAAAAATTGACAAACCTAATTCTCGTTCCCATGATACGCAACTGTCTTCCGATGATATTTTCATGCTTTTCTTCTTTAATAACATTTTGACTGCTCTTTGTTAAAGTAATATCGTCACAAGGTTTTCAATGGAAGAAAGGCAACCGTTGAAAACTAGTTTAGTGAGGTGGTTGGTAAAATTTTACAATCGTGGGAAGCACTTTTATTTATAACATTCATAAAACCGATTCACATGTTGTCTGCCGCTCAGTGTAGTTGAAGAATGTAGTAAACTTTTATATAAGAATTCATTTGAGCGTACCACTCCGAAAAGGGATAGCAAAAATGTATATATAAATTGTTTCCGTCGATTGTAATTTATAAATTATAATACGTCAAATCAGAACAATACCGATTGCTGTATGAAACACAGATCGAAATGTGATCATTCGTATTCGTATGAAGTCTTCTACAAAACCTTACTTTCAGAAACAAATCGATCTGGTGGATGTTTAAACCGCTTTTTTGTTAAAACGCTTGGGATAACAAAAAAACGATACCGGTGGGTAATAATATAATTGAAGAAAGCAATTTTTGTTAAGAAATGTATCATGTAACAAGGGAAATAATGTGAATATATATACTATAAATACATACATACCTTTCGTCGATTGTCTGAACAATCTTTTAATTTTTTAATATTATACCCGAACGTTTCACTTTTGATCTATAAGCAAATAATATAGAAAAACTATCGTAATTGAAAAATATATACGTAATAACTAGGGCATGTACCTGAATTGGATACCAAGTTTTGGCATTGTCACAAAATTGTACGAACAACTCCTTAATCACACTGCCGCTTCCGCTTTCAAAGTTGTTCGCGTGTCATAGTTTTCTTAAATTTTTTGCGACTCGAATTAATGTTTTGATTCCTCAAACACCATGGACGCTGTTTGCTAGAATATCTCGCAAACATGACATAACTATTGAAGTGTAATTCATCTCGATATTTATCGAGTTAGTTCGGTGATTCAACCCATTAAGCAGTCGTGGAACATGGAGTGTCGCGTCTATAGTGCTTTGTGAGACTGGCGGGATGGGATGTGAAGCAATACCATTTTTCGAAAGACTGGCGGACAAATTGTTAGAGAAACGACAGCAGAAACTAGCCTGCAAAAACGATATATTGTCTGCGATGTCGATTGCCATTGTTCCCTCCAGCGTGATACGCATCCGTGGAAGTAGATCTACGTTCCACCATATATATTCGTATCGACGGAAAGTCGAATTTCAACAACAATATAAATATTTCATATATTCGTATTTTATTTATTGTCTAATTTACATATTGCTATATTCACTAAACTTATTATATTCTGGCATTTGTTACGTCATAATTACCAAATCGTTTTAGAAATGTAAAATAGCATTTGATCCAAATATTTACGCTTTTATTGTTGTCAGTCAAAGAACCAAGAGAAATGAAACAAAATTGAGCAGACAATAATCAGTTTGTCTAATGATACCACGCAAGTGTTTGTACAAATCAGTTTTTTTGAATATCAGCAATAAAGTGAAATTAGGAATTTGGGTTGCTTTGCGTGTACCCCATTGGAGAGCAGTATCATGATATATATATATATATATATATATATATCTACCCATATATTAAATTTTGATACCGATGATGAGGCCACGAGTCAATAGCGGACACTGGTTCAGAGCATTGGTCAGCGTGATCTACTCCAAAAAATGGTTATAGAAAAAGTGTATCATGATTTAGTTGTCTAAAACTGTTATGTACGTATTAACTAGAATAAAACATAGTGCTAAAAGTACTGATATAATAAACACTCACCTCATTTAAAAGTTCAATCCACTTTTTTCAATCCCCTGAAATTAACAGAAATATTAATAATCGTATCGAGCAAAAACGATACTCATTCCGAAGTTTATAGAAACCTAATTTGACAAAATGATATACAAAACTAGTCCGTATAAAGTTTAAAACAAAGTTGCAGCAATGGGAATCTATGAAATTTATTTTTTGAACATATTCCGAATGTTCTTCAAAATTTCTAGTTCAAAAATTGGTCCTCTGTGGAGGGAAATAGGGCAACACAGTTATAATACATATAGATTTACGGAAAAGGCAAAATGATCTCTGTGCATCGGACGAAACGACATTCTTCGAAATTTTAATTTGGTTCTAGTTTGAGTAGATATGCATTTCTATTTTGAATCAGAATCTAGAATTGCAAACAAAAATGTTTTGGCCTTTCTCACTTTTTTCATGTGCTTTTATAGCGTCTTTCGAAATCGGATACATACAAATCAGGCGGAAATCTATAACATATGTTGGAGATATTTAACCATACCCAATCAGAAATTCTCAGGTAAAACCTGTTTTGTTGGGCGTGTGTGATTGATGGATCGCGCTGCCAAAGCGAGGTCCATCAGTGGCTCATGTTTGACACAGTAAAATTCTTAAAAAAACTATAAAAAATTTGAAACTCTTGTGTTTATATTGGGATTTCGACTGCTTTGACCTAATCTAATAATCAATGTTCAGATCTGATCTACAATCATAACAAGTAAAACTGGTGATTGACTACTTACCTGGCTTGTGATTAATCGAATAATTGTAATCATTAATAGTTGAGTTATATTTTCTAATAAGCCAAGATATTTATTTAGGTATATATATTTTTTTTCTGTTGAAGATGAACAAAAATTAATTTGGTAAGCAAGAAAATGGGTTAGAAGAAATAAGCGTTATAGAAATTAAAAATTAACAAAATACTAGAAGGGAAACTGTTTAACCAAGCGAATGGAAAAAGACTGCGGGTGTTAGTGATTCGTTCTTGATGACAGCAAAGCTCAAAAAAATATCACGGTGTGCAATTTTGAGGGAAAATGTTCGTTTTACAATACTTCTGTGGTAGCCTAGTACCAGCAAACCGGGCGACTTTTTTCATAAAGTTATGAAATATAGCCAAACGTTAGGAGTCATACTAGTATAATAATAATGCCTTATCAGTAGTGTGAAAATAATACTAAATTCTTTTTTATACCAAAACTCGCGGGCAGAAATTTTTCGCCACTTTTGTTGAAAAATTCGTGGCCAAACTCTATAAGAGTGTATAATACCGGTATGTGATTGTAGCGCACAGAACTTTTGCCTGTTTCGGAGAACTTTTTTAAAAATCCAAAAAATCTTTCTGGAAGGACTGTCCCTTCCCTTCTCGTTACGTGGACACATGCACTTTGACGCTAGCGAGTCCATCGAAAATAAGCCATATTCCCGCATTTTTGAAGGTGAAAAAGCGCTCACAACTCATTCGCAAAAGAATCAAGTTAATTGTTCAGCGAAAGCAGAATTTTTGTTGGCTGGAAATGAGAAAATATCTTTCAAAGTCGACCGATTTTACAGTACTGTAGTCTAACTTTATATTTATCAATTCAGTGAACTTGTTCGACACTAACGTTACTGCTCACGTACGGCGACGATCAATAGCTAGCTTACTTCCAACAATAGTTTCTTTCAACCCATAGCTCCTAATCAATGATAATAATATTAATTAGCTCAGTAGGCTATATTTATTCTAAGTTGGAATTCCATGCCTGCAACCTCATTGTAGTCTATCAATCCATAGCTAACTCTGAACTCGACACTAACTGACTGCATAACTTACGAGTTACGTCTAAGTTAAACCTTCATTCACCTGCGAATAAACGATGGACAGAATACCCGTAAAAAGTATCAACCGATGTTCCTTCGTCTTTATCGATGGATGAGCCTTCACCATGAACAATACTAGATTGGGAACATCCTGTGAAAAGTAATATTACACTATTTGCCTGTAGAGATACTTCCGAACAGATAACATACAAAGAAGCCCCTTCTGCGACTGTATTCAAAATACAATGGTGAAATCTCGAAATTACAAAAAATGTTCGGTAATAATTTTCATTATTGTGTAACAATTGCATAATTGTAGCAATGTTGGCAGATTTTAGGCTTATATCAAAGAGGAGAACGTTGCCTAAATTGGACACCCCCTCTTTTTATCATTTGTCACAAGCAGAGCTGAAGCCAGCTGAGCCAAGACTGCCGATTTCGTCTCGTATCGTACTCAAAGTCGAATTTTTTTGATAACACTTTTAGGCTATTCAACGAAGATTGGAGGACGCCTATAGCCACAACCTAATAAAAAATTAAGCACGATGGAAGACACAGCAGACAACGTAATACAAATTGATTCTTGTAATGTATTTTATTTAACGAAGGGGTTTTGTACAATCAAAGTCACCTCATATAACACGTCGACCTCGATACAAAAGTACAAACATGCCGAAATATACAATCCAAAGCAAAAGCACAAAAAATTTTGAAATGAATTTCAGTATTGGCATAGACCTTCTGATTATGCATCGGTCGCATCCTTATCATTGGAGCTTTCGTTGTTCCCCGATTTACATTTTGTGCAAAGTATTTTGATTTTGTACCTGTGAACATAAAGTGAAACTTGAAAATATATCAAGGTACCCTCTCGAATAGTACTGACCAAAGAGGATAGAGGAACATGGGAAGAAACTGAAAAAGGACATTGTTACATCATATAAACGTGAATTTTACTTCGCCCCCTTCACCCTTGAGTGCATGACAAAAACATTTCAGAAGTCAAAGCTGCCACTCGTCGCATTCTCTGCACCAATCTTAGACGTTTTCTACTCACTTATATTCATGGCGATTATTCACGCTAAAAAGACTAAACGGCTGCAATTTATTTTTCTTGTAGTTAGTGTATTTTTGATCTGATCATAACAGTTTCGGATTAGCCGGTTGAGGGAGTTTTCAAAAATATTTGACCGAATATGAGCCACTGAGGGAGCCGACAATGCCGATAACTTATGACGTCAAAATCTTAACTTTATTTATTGAGAACGAAACAATAATACTAAAGGGCGAAACAACCTACCTAAACCTTACCTAAACAAAATCTGCCAGAAAAATGTATTCTATTTAGCCGCGGCGATGGCGCGCGGAAAATTTTCCGGAAAAATTGAAAAAAACTCCCATTTTACGGGCGAAATATGCCACAAAATTAATCAGGGAAAAGAAATTGCGCGCCCCAGCCGCCCGAATATTTTGCAAGAAGTAAGTTGTCATAGCGGAAACGTCAAGATATTATGACATATTTAGAGTTTGGAATTGAATGTCAGCTAATGCTCATCTCAATTCGAAGTTATCTTTCGTAAAAAAAATAGTCAAGTCACGATATAGGCTACAAGGCGTGTCAGGCATACCTGTGTATGGTTTGAACAAATAAATCGAATTATTCAGTAATATGAAAAGAACTTAAATTGCACCAGAAATACCAGATGCAAAAACGCATAATGAAAACTTTCTTATATGCATGCCTTAGAATAAGACTGCACGAAATCACTGGATGATGTACAACGGACATGTTTTCGTTTGTTACGACACAATGCTGCTATTATGCTAAATTTGCATCATGCCGAATTATTTCGCAAAGACAGTGCTCATTCCACCACTATTTATCACCACCGGTATACCATTCTAATATTATGCGCTATTCTATATATAAATAGGATCTCTAATAAGCATATCCGCCCCCCTTGTTATTGATTATTATATTGATTTTTTCATATTTGCTATGGTGAGAAATATCAAATGAATGTCCCAACGCATCGAATTAATATTTCGGGCTCGACATAGTCGAGTTCTTCAAATACCATAGAATTTTTACATATTATGTAAGGTTTTTTCTCTAGTCTTTGATAACCTACCTATCTTGTTTTATAACATCGTCCAAAGTTTCTGGTAGTTTTGTGTTGATAGTTTCTGGCAACAGTAAACTGAGAACAGCCGATAATATTGTGAGACAGCCAATCATGATATACGGTATATCTCGACCGATGTTTTCTCCTGAATTTAAATCGGGGAATTCGTTAGATGAGATTACCTATAGCCTACTGTAAGTAAAATACGATAAATCCCCGTTCTTTGACAGTAATTTTACATGCTCATAGAGTAAAATTATGAAGTCGGCCTTTTTGGCCAATTATAGGCGGTTGGTGAAACGCATCGGCATAACTAGCATAAATTTCGTTAACAAATCGAATTTTGAAAATCTGCAAATACTTCAAATGTTCACTGAATTTCACAGTGTACGAATGTATTAAATTAGAAGGAAAAAACAAGTCTCGCTTTTCACAGTTTCTATAGAAATCATAGTTTCTATTGATTGGTTCGATGGGAAAATAACTTGGCAATCAAAATAAATTATTATCCAAAAGTACAGTTGATCTGGTTGTATTAATTAGACATATCAAAGTTTTGCAGGAAAAACGATTTGAGGATTGTTAATCATATACATATCGGTACGAGATTGCTTACCTGCATAAACCAAAAACGGAGCACACATGCTTCCGGCCCTTGAAACTGTGTAACAAACACCCAATCCCATGTTCCTCATTTTAGTTGGATATAATTCACAGGTGTAAATATATATGAATGAAAAGACCCCAGCAATGCAGAATTTACCAACCATTGCACACGTTCTCATCAAATTTACGTCAACTGAAACAAAAGGTTAAATGATGAAAATATTTGATTCATCAGTGCATGGATATTAGTCCAAAGTTAATCTGAAAGTTTTATGTGGATGTATGTGGTCAGGGCGACAGAATGTTGTCTTTCTTTGGGTGACCGAAATCTCCATATCATTTTTTCGTATGGACGGAAACGTTTCAAAACCATCAACACCGCTATTTCATAGCAGTGTTAATGAGTTTAAAACCTTTTTCTAGTTAGCTTGCTACTTGACACCTGAAACGAGATATTTTTTCTTCAATAAAATATCGTAACATATTTCTCATTTGCTGTGTTCCGGCTTGGTGAGTAGCTGGCATTCTACCAATCTGCATGTAGAGACGGCGAAAGCACGCTAAGGTTGGTAACGTGGTGTTGCGATTGAATCCAAAGCGTGTACGCTCACTTTATTTCAGTAGTTCTGTTATATGATGTCCTTGAAACCTTACTAAAAAAATAATTCACAATCAAATAATTTGAAATTAGGCCTTGTGGAAGTAACTCACCTTTAAGACAAAATGGCACGGATACGCAAAATATCCCCGTCACAAAAAGATAAGCCGCCAGCGTAGTTCTCCTCCCAAACTTTTCCATCAGAAAAAATATTGAAATAAAAGAAGGAATTTCAACACCGGCAGCAATGAAACAGTTTATAAATTTGTTTCCTCCAAGATTTGAAGTTCCCAAACTGATGCAGTAATATGTCATCGCAACGGTCAGCCTGCAAAATGATACAAATATATAATTTATTATATGACTGCTTGAAATAGCGGTATTTATATAGGAAACATCCAGAATTGCCCAACTGAAATATTTTGATCGCATTACCCTAGCCGGAAAAATTATGTCTATTCACGCTCTGTCACTGATGGATCGAGCCGCTAAGACGCGGTTCATCTGTGGTTCTTACTTGGCAAAGTAATCATAAGTTGAACCCCATCTTCTTGCATTAAACGTGTAATAACTCACCAGATAAAACACAAAATTAGTGTTCTCACTGCTACAGACGGATGCTTCAAAAGATCTAACAAGGTGAACTTGAGAGTGACGTCATCATTCGTTTTGTCATCATCTTTTAACGAACGGCTGACCTTAATTTCGTAATATTAAAATGCAGGTAAAACTTTTGTCAAAAATGGTTTTAGATTAGTTGAAAAGTACATATAAACTCATGAAGACAAAGTTTGTTTTACAATTAAACAATTACAGTCGTTAAAATAAGTATCTGGCGTGTTTTACACTAATACACAAAATCTACAAAGTTCGTCTTGTAACTTGTATATAGGGTTGGACAAAATCGGATCATTTTGAATTCGAATCTGATTAAGATAATTTTATCGAATCGGTAATTCTATTTTAAATTAAATGTGAAATTTTTGTTTTTACTATTTATAAATTGTCCCTCTGTATTAATGATCATAAAAAATCTACAACTTCCAACAATACTATTAATGATATAAACAAACTGAAAGGAACCATGTACTTTCAATTCACAAACAGAAATAAATTTACCAATATCGAGCACCTTTTCTGTATCGTGTCATTAAAATAAGAACATTCAACTTTATTTTGCAAATTTTTGATCTTATGACGGCAACACGAACTGATTCGAATCAATTGTTCTTCGAAGCGATCCGAATCACCGAATTTCCTATCCTATTCGTACTAATGTCTGTTGTAAGACTGAGCTGTTCATATTAAAAAATTTGACACTTCGCATATCACGGAACAAATTTTTATACCCTCCCCAGAGATTGACATATTGCATTACATATAACATGCCAAAATATTTGAAAATTATCATTGTGTTGTCCGCCAACAATTTATGTTCATGTCTCGCGAGACATCCTGCAGATGAGGTTAAAAGGCATGTTCAAGTGCACTGGAAATCCCAAAAGTACAGAGTCTGAAGCTTTCAACAAACCAGTTCAAAATTTGATTCTCTGCCAGAAATATTTTGATCAAACATGTTTTCTCAAATACGAGTGTGGCTTATTCATGCTAAAATTAAAAGTTTGAAATGGGTTTAATATTTAACCTTTTCTAAGTCCAATTCTTTGATTTGTTTTCCATTGGTTTTTGCAATTATCATGATCAACGCTTTAGCTTCTTTGTTTTTCTTTGCTTCTCCGTTTGCAAGCAACCATCTTGGTGATTCGGGAATCAACCTCAAGAAAAAACAGAACAGAAACTATACTTTTATGCGTATGTGTGGCGAACTTCGTGTTTGTCTTTTGCCAAAGAATTAAAAAAAGAATTGTGCTATATTCAGTTCACTTGACATTTTTTGCTAACAATTTGCATCATCTTCGGTCACCAATGCGCGCAATACCGACGCTTATTTTATCTTAAAAACTTAGCTTTCGTTTGGTTCGAATCGAAAAAATGAAATAAACTTTATTCCACATCATGCAATTAACAATTTTACAATTGTATTTGGTTATGAGACTTATCTTGTATTTTGTCATTCCATCCAATTAGGAAACGGTAAGGCACTGTACCAGGGCTGTGGGTCATAACGACCCTCCTCTTTGTACGCTTTTTTGTTCACAGATCTTGACCCTAGTTTGACGGGGTTCGAAGCCGCGTAGATCATTATATGTTACGATCGGCAGCTTTCGTCGCTTTTAATGTTCAACGAAAAGTTCGCACTCGCACTGAGTGGAATGTATCAAGTAAGCGAGATTACACACTATTTATTTTTGCATTGCAGCTCCGGTTCGAGTGTCAACAAGCAAAGTTTATTAACCCAAAATTTTGAAAAGTCCTAAAAACAAAAACAAAAAATGTTTTTTTTTATATTAATAAAATTCCTCACCAATAATATGGTAAGAAAAGAATACTCAATCCTCCACAAACTATACATAACCACCTCCAATCTACAATGAAGTAAGCAAAGGCAGGCAGTAGCAAATATCCTATAGTAAATGCACCAGTGCTGATATTTCCTATCATCGCTCGTTTTGTTCGATCCACAATTTCTGCATCTGCCATCATAAAAACATGAAAGAAAATGATTCAAAATGTGGACATTCTTACATATATATATATAGCTGGATTTTGGTATATAGGCTTACTAAAGGTAATCCACTCAACGAGTAATTAAATTAAAAAGCAGTAACAGATCGTCGTCGTGACTCTCGAAGATCGAATTTTTTACAAGAAGTAAATTCATTTCGACTCCATAATCAGCATAAAAGCCGCTAGAGGATTGGCAAAAAAACAATAAAGACTGACCAGGAAGTTCAAAATAAATATCTTTTGTTAGGCCACAATACACGTGAAGTTGTCTTCGAGAAACAAAATAAATACGGCAATACACGCCTGTATTGCTTTACGTTAATTGTATTCATATACCTACAAAGCACAAACATACCTAACGAAACGAGCACTCTCCCGTTAGCTTGCATAGCAAACCGTTCGGTTGCGTTGGAAAACGTGAGAAACTGCATGCAGGTAGTGGTGGCCGGTAGTACAGGGCCTTGGTCAGGATGATCCACTCTAAGAAGTGGCTATAAATAATTGTTTGCAATCACAGTGAACAAACGCACGGATTCCGATGATTAGGCTTGATAATTAACTGCAACGAACTTCTTTAACTTCACGGCAAACCCTATGAACATTACTCTCCTAATATTTAAATGCCAAGCTGAATATCAAGAGAAAACCAACATGTAGCGGCCTGGGCAGTTGGCAGCTATACCACTCATTTTAACTGAACTGTTCTCTACAAATGTTTCTACTTTGGATGCAGCTAAACACTGTGACAAAAGTATAAAAATTGCGTTCAATATTATTAGTAATTGTATATTCCCAAATTCCAAAACGACTCTTTTGATGAAATTTTTGCCAAACATGGAAGTGCGTCGGGCTAAGCATTCCATCCTGCTCTGTCACATATTTTGAAAAAACATGTTTTTTAAGTATGAGTTCCTGGTGGAGCGTGTTGGCAGACACCGTCCGTCAATGCCTCATTTTTGGCAAAACAAAATTCTCACCATGAAAACCCAAACCCATTTTACCTCCTTTTTGGTTCTTCAATGTTCAATAAATTCCTTGCTCAGTATATTCTTTAAGATTTTTTTAAAATGTTTGTATGGACAATTTTTTGAGGAATATGTTAAAAAAAATCATGCCATACTTATTATGAAAGCTCCAATATAATTGATGGGTCCTGCAAATCCTGCGACAAAATATAGACAAGCAATTGTAATAAAATTGTTGGAAATTCCTAACAATGCAACGAATAAACCTTGCGTGGCAGTCCCAACCAAGAATACCAATTTACGACCGTATCTGAAAGTTAGAGAATGAGAAGAATTAAAACATGCTTGAAACGCGAATGTGATATTTTATAATCTTGTTGATTGGTTGGTTCCAATATTTTTGTGTCTTTTATTTCCAAAGAACGAGAATTGAATTTATCTGAATCTTAAAACAAAGAAATTTTTAGAAATTCTCATGGTAACATATGTCATATTCTTAGTTATCCCAACATTTAGCACAATATACGTATTTGACTCAACTAACTGTCTGCAACGAATCTAAACATTCAAACATTACGTCACAACACATAGTACAAAAACGCGAAAAGTTTTGAAATTGACAAATGATGAAGCTCACAAACATTGCATCTTGAAACAAATTGCTATGAGATTTGACACATTTTGACCGTGAGTGAACGGACTTTTTCGGGTATTTTTTCTTCTAATTTTATCATCAGGTATGTTCAATATATTAAAAGGGATTGCTATATTTACGACAGCAATCTAGAATACAACAACAATCATTTTTTTCGATAGCAGGCTCCTTTAAAATATCTTCATATCGGGACTCACTCGCCTAATTGACGATATTTTAATTGGGGGAATTCCATTCTTAAAAATCATGTTCAATTACGTTTCGTTGAGTGAGTGTCACTGATGGATCGCGCCGCAAGACGCGGGCCATCTGTGGCCCATGCTTTACAAAATGACGTTTTTCACTGATGCATGCAAATATTTCAGTAGAAGTCTAGGCTAGTAAATATTTATGACCAATAAATCTTTTTTTATCTTTTTTCGACCTGTCTGATAAAGTTCCTCCGATTGTTCCCCCAATTAGGCAACCGAACATGTATCCTGAGATTATCAGAGGCTTCATCCAGGCATTTTCACACACGAGGTCCATCTAAACGGAATTTGAGGGTATTCAAAACTTAAAAAAATTTCAGATGTAAATATAATACACCCGCACGCCGAAATATAGTGCTTTTTATATATAATCTCAACATCAGCAGAAATACACCGTAAGCAGTGCCTAAAAAGAACTAACTAACCCAACTAATGGCCACGTAATAGCAAAGAGCTACTAAAAGGTGTAATACCAGCAACCGCACTCTGAAGGGGAAACATTCAAAACGAAACTGAACCGCTATGGTAAAGTATACTAAGTGATATCTGCCCTGGACGACACCATTGTTAAACTGGTCTAGTCCGCTACGAGTGGTATCATAAAGTTTAAACATCACAAATAAAACAATCCAAATTTTATGCCACCCAGATAAGAAATTGTAATACCTGGCATTATCAAACTTATTTCAAACGTTTATTCCTTTAGCTAAGTTTTGTAAAATATATTCTGAACAAAAAAAAATGAGTTAGTTAATCAAAATAGCTTAACCTACGCCGTAAATGCTCACCTCCTTAATAACTGTATCATTATTATTAGTAGTATATTCCCATCCTTGATCACAACTTATTATTGTTTTATTGACGATATCTACATCCGTTTCGTTGCTGAACAGAGGAATTTTGCACTTAGTCAATTTATACCATGTTGTTTGTGGTTGTTCAAAATCACTCTGATCAAGATGCTTCAAGAGGGTAATTTGCCGGGATCTTTTATCACAGAAGCCACTACATTCGTACCAGCAACTGCACTTCAAATGGAAGACAACCAAGAAGTACGGATACATTATATTTTCGAGTGCAGTGAGTGGCATCTTTTCTACGCAATGGTAAAAATCTATAATTTCTCAAAATTATGAATATTGTTAGTTCGCTGTGTAACACCCAGTGGTGATTGTTTTTAAGCGTTGTGTTAAACCTGATATAACGTCAATCGCCAATTAAAAACAGATAAAGCAACATTTTTTTCATGGTTGCGCAATCATTAGCGGTGTCGTGAAAAAACCTTTGACGATATGACAAATATGTACAAATCGGAAATTTTATTTCGTCAAGCACGAGTCACAGATGAATCGCACTTTTAAAAAAATGAAAAAAATAGGAAATTTGGCACACCTTTTTGCAATCACATTTTCTGAAGATTTTGTAGATTTTTCTTCAAGAAAGGTCAATTGTCTCATAAGAAATTCAAAGCAATTCTGGAAAAAAGTATGCCTTACCTGAAAAATCTCTTACATCTACTGGGAACCAGTAATCCTGCGTCATTTTCTTCTAGTGGTATTAGATTATACAACGTCGAGGTAATGTTGTGTGATGTCGTCTGAAATTGTTAAAAAAAAAGCATAAATTGCAATATCCGATCCAGTCACATATGGTCAGATGCACAGGAGCTATCATTTTTTCGCTCTCTTAAACTAGCAGTATATATTTAGGAAAATTTAAAGTAAAAACATTTTAGAACAATAAACTTCCAAAAATCCTCAATGGGGGACGTTTTTCCGTTAATTCGCTCTTGAAATTACATACCTCTACCGCCATTAGTTGCAACTATAGGCTACACATGATTGTATTTTGTTAAAGTTAGTTCTAAGCAAGCCAGAACACCACCTTAAAGGTGATAACTAATGCCTAACTAATGCCTTGATAAGGCAGACAGCTGCACTACTGGGTATACTATGCCAACGGAACTGAGTCAATATAACAAACTGCACAGAGTGGTATCTGCCCCGGAGAGTAGCAGAGTCTTCGACTTATTCTGATCTGGATCTCTGTGTGGCACACATCGCCATTCAAGTAACAAACACACGCACAATACCTGATTTATATCATCAATTTCGAGGTGACAACGATGTTCAGGTATTGCAAGTATAAATACTGATAACATGCTATACCATCCATTAGGTACAAAACTAAGGAGCATTAAAAAAACGATCCTTTTCTGATATCTCCCGAATCCGCCTATTTCTTGCAAAATATCCTCGTATTTCATGATTCTAGTCTATTACGTTTAAAAGAAAAATAGTGATTAATGGCGGTGAACTCCAAACATACTTGCGCCACGCCTGATCCCGCGCTGTGACACTAACATTATCCATATACTAAATAAAATACGTATTAACGCCTTTGCAAAAGAAGTCATATTCTACGTCATATCAGTCCTTTCTCAGCATGAAAACACTCTATAATTCACTCGTTCCTCGAGTCACCTCATCTGTTGGTCTCAGACGATACAAAAAGATAGAATGTGTGATTTATGAACATCGAAATCTAGTCTGGGTGGAAAGAAGGAATCTTGCATTGCATAATTTCGACAAAAGAATCAAAGTATAAATATCACGTAATATATCTACAAAGAAAAAGACTTTGAAAAATTATTTGAAACTATGCCGAAATATTACAATATATGACTGTTTCTAATTGTTACCCATGTTAATAATTTTTTAATAACAGCCAAGAAAGAATATTAAAATGTTTGTTTGAAGTTTCTCATACTGATACGAGGAAATATTCCGAAAATACGCTGCTAACACTATAATAATAATAACACAAGAATGTGTCGGGAGCTGACTAAAGTGCAAAAAGAAGCAAATGCTTCGTAAATACAGAATAGTCGCTTATTCTCTATTGATAAGCGCGATATTTGGATTGGAAACGCCGTGCTCCTCTATTTTACACCGCGCTTATCGCTTATGTTTAGAATGCGAGGTTGAAATAATTGGTCATATGTTATAGGAAAAGACTTCACTTTTCTAGACAACACGGCCTAATCATACGGTGTTCCGCAACCTCCAGTGCAGATGACAGATCCGGGTCGGAGAAGAGATTTTGGCAAATTTTTTTTGAATTGACATCGTCGGTAGAGGAAGCCGTAGCCATCGCACGTGTGAACTATATATCGTGACGGGTTGGGGTGACGACCGAAGTTTCGAAGGATCAGAAGCGCGTTTCTCCGAATGTGCCCTAAACGGGTTGATTGTAAATAAAATCATTAGATACGAAGCAATTTGGATAATCACCATTCCTAAAAACCATCTTCGAATTCAATCACGTAAAGCATTTGTCGCAGATCGATCCACGCATGCGTGATCCACGATAGGCGCCATGGCTCAACAACAGCGTTATGTGCGAAAAATTCGCTTTGATATGATGTAGTTTGATAAGCGATTATAAAGTATATGTGTCCCGAAGGGGCAACCATGTGTTAGTTATACCCTAGCACTTGCACAGACAACGTGACTATGATGTCAATCAATGTGATTTTGACAGTCTATAAGACCACTTTCAAATAAATATATCTGAAAAACAGAGCCATAAGTACGAAAAGTACGAGGCATAAGTTCTTCATCGACTCTTTGACTATGATTTCACATTCCGAAAACTCGTCCTGCAAAAGCCTTGTGCATTTCAGTTTCATCATTGACTCTTTGACTGTTGTAACCGTCAAAATTGGGCCAATTTGCAGCTACAGATTCGTGATTCATTTATTTGTGTGTGAAGACCAACATGTACAATTACAATTGAACAAATTGGAAATCACATATCTGACAGTTGAATATCAAATTTCGTGTGTTTAACTATAGCTCATGCTTTGTCTATAATATCTCAATGTCAAATATTATTCAAAATCCAAAACAAATTTCAAATAAACTCCAGAAACCCAACCTTCAGACTCGTCATGCTTAGCAAATAAATAGAACAGGTATAAACATCTGTAATAATAACGTGGCCATGCTCAACTATAAAATATATCTCAAATTTACTTCCCAAATCAAGTATGACTTAATTAGTCAAGCAGTTGTCATAAAATGACCCAGGTCGTTGCGGTGCGCTCCATGTATGTTAAGGTCATACTAACAGGCTGTGAATTAGGATTAGGGAAACAGGGTATAAACTATGTTTTGTCGGCACCATACAGCATCTGGTGTATGATAAAACATTGCCTACACAAAAGGAAGAAATGCAGAACTGCACCATAAAAAGGTTCATGGAAATACTCTTAGAGGACAAGCTACGCCAATTCAGTAACTGAAAAAACTTAACAGAAAATACAAGGCTCACTTACAAGAAATACGTGACTCCATTTCAAACATTAGCAACGCGGACGTTATGATTAAAGCTATTCAGACGTTTATTTGAACAAATAAAAAGATCATTATCACTATTCTACTAAAAACGGAACCCTAAAATCCCAAGCAAAACAGGTTGATAGCATAACCAAACACAGGAACTTTGACCTGAACAAGACCAAACAAATTCACAAAATGAGCGGCAAAAGTCCAGTGTTCACACTGGGAGATTTGCTTCCATCAAAAATTGTCAAGGCTACAAAGTGAACACATCACGGACACACAAGCATTTATACGTAACTATATAAAATAAGACAGAAGAAATAAGGCTCTCTACTCCCAACATATCGTGAAAAGCAACACAAGGCAGACAGGCCATTTCAACTATGATTTGAATTCACATATGATTCGAATTTCAAAAGCTTGTCCTGCAAAAGCTTATGCATGCCATTATCATTACTTTCATTACTACATTTTGATGGAAAACCCAAGATCCTGGAACAAAGAGACTTGAAAGCTTGGATTAAAAATATGAAACAAAGAATTTCCATCTACGCAGGCCTTTTAACTAAGATTTTAGATCTCTAGATCTTGTAGCTTTGATGCTAGAGCCATCTAGCATGATAATAATAAAAACGCAGAATTTCAATAAGACTTCAGAGCGAAAGCCTTATTAATCAGTTTTGGAGGCTTGTTGAATCACTTCAGTAAGCATACGTGACAATTGGCACAAAAATATTCCAATCAAAAGAGTGTAACTGAGGAGTATCACTCTTTCCTAGTGTATGAGTCAATGATGGAGCACGTCAAAGAGACGCAGTTCATCCGTGTCTCATACATGTTGAAATAAAATTGATTAGCGAGATTGTAAATAAACTAACATAATATATAAAGCGTATTATTTTAACTAAATTCCCTCTAAGTAAGGTTGGAATCAGTACCCGGAAGAAACTTGCTTTTCCTCTAGTATGGGAAATAGCCATGCAACGTGAAGTTAGCAAATGCGTCAAGCTGCAAACATTTTGTATGGAACTAATCTTTTACAGTAGGATGCAGTGAGTGATATCTGGCCTACCGTGGTAAAACCATCCAATGATGCTCGCAGCGCCGGCGAAACCGTGGGGAGTCATGTCCGCCCTACATTTTGAAATTTTGACAAACATATCTTCAACATAAGCAAAATGTTCACGCGCCTTCGTAGTGCAATCACGTATTAAGCTTTGTTTCATCGCTTTTTTGCCTCAGAAATACTGTATTTTCTCAGCAAAATGTTCAAAAAAATTCGAGCGACTTGGGGGCGCAAGTTTTTTTTACAAAATTGCAGTTTTTACTTATATGCAGATTTTACACATTCTGTCAGCACTGGATGCGCGAAAAAGGGGCATTTGTAAAGACCACCTCGATTGACCTATGTCTATATAGCCTCTGATCAATGCTCGTTAATTCACTTCAGCAGGATACTCTTCAAATGTATTGTATTGTGCAAAATTGGCATTAATAAAAAAACATCATTTTTTAAACTAATATTCACTCTGAAAAAACGTTGATGAAGCATTTTGAAGGAACTAATTACACTGTAACAAAAAAGGCCACAAAAGCACTGGTCTTTGACAGTAATTTTCCCTGGCGGTATTGAAAAAAGTTCAAAATTGCCTTTTTGGCTAAATATGATGTGTTGATGGGACGCACCGCAAAGTTGCGGCCCATCAACGGCCCATATTGGCATAAATCTCATCAACATGGCGCTTTTTAACTTTATATATATGCATTTACTGCAAATGACCAGTAAATTTACTGTACATTTTACTACAGTGTACGGCCACCAAGCTAGAAAATTTGAGCTGTATGAAATAAAGAAAAAGTAACTGTATCCTAGGCGGAAAACATCCCAAACACTGACTGAACTAAACCCAATTAAATAGTTACCTTATTTTAGTTAACAACTATAAAATACCATAAATTATAACGATCAAAATGTATCATAGCTAAATTCGTATTCCTGTTATTAAGTATCCATCAAAGCAGTAACTTTTCCCGTGCCTAGGCCTGGTTATCCATCAGCGTCTACCGATGTACTTCTGACTAAAATATTTTTCTTGTTGATAATCCATATGCGAATACCAAAGCGTTACCTGAGCGTAAAGTGGAATTACACAATTCTTTTTTTTAATTTTATTCTTTCTAGCGTGTGCCGTATGAGTGCTCCGTAATAATAACAGAGAAAGAGAGAAAAATGAACTCATGAAGCGTATTTTGTAAACCGGGGACACCTGTTGACTACGAAAGCTCATTTTACTGTATGTTGATATTATTTTAAAGTGAACCGATTAAAACCCCGTTCCACAAGAACCCACACTTTTTGTATCCTACTGTATAGATCAGTGAGGTTCTGCGTCACTGGAACCTAAATCTGAGAGAAATTGAACAAAAAATGGTGATGGTTAAGTTCTTTCAACTCAATGCATAGGCCTCGATGGTGAAGCCATTAACAAAATGTTAAGGTGCCACATGCAGTCATGCGACACGACGGAAATGAGTCGGGATTCGTGCCAACAGGGTTAAACCTCGACGATAATAAGAACAATCACAACCATGCCAACTATTCCCCATCAAATTAATTTCACTGAACGCCGGCCAAGTTTGCTTGTCAATTTATTTTTAAAATAAAAAAGAGAAATGTTTGGATTTGAGACTGTTATTGTCAATTTTTACAGGCTGGCAATGAATGACATGGGAATTTTTAATTACCTTTTTTTGGGAAATAATCCTTTTTATATATTTGTAACGAAAAAGAATTAGCGTTTTGGTGTAGGAAATATTTTGTTTTATTTTTATAGTCACTTCTTTGAGTTAATCACCTTCAGGGGCACCCGTGCCATAAGGCTTCTAGACGGCCAGGGCTAGGGTTCCGTCAAATATGACGCCGATCCGTCAAATATACGCTCTTTGTAACTTCGCAGATACTTTTGCATACACGGTAACGAAAACTGCAACAAAATCACTACTGATCTTTGACAGTGATTTTACATGGCAGTATTGAAAAAAATTAAAAATTGATTTTTTGGCCAAATATGGAGTGTTGATGAAACGCACCGCGAAGGAGCGCCCACTTAACAGCCATATTTCATCAACATAGCGTTATTTTAACTCGACTTTTTTAACTATCCAATTACTGCAAATAACCAGTAAAGTTACTGTACTTTTGTTTGTTTACTGTACAATGTTTTGATAGAAACAATATGGGTAATAAACCATAAATGTTGGATATCGTGCAGTAGGGAGAGAAACAAGATTACCAAACAAGCAAAATTGGGGTTGGACCGCAAGAAAAATAATACCAAAAAGTTAAAAAAAATACTGAAAATCATCATCGAAAGGTCAAAAACGGTGGTTATAAAAGCTCTCAATCACTCGCTGAATCGTTTCAAATATGTTATTCACAACGTCTTTCTTATAATACTTCAGTGCTATAGTTTTTACGGATTTTGCGGATCATCGTACATCGTACAAGCCAGCAAACTTGGCTTTTTGAAGCTGGTCCGGGTATGCATGGACATTACTCATTACACCATGGGTTGAGTCGTGAACAGATGGGGTTAATAGAAGCAAAATAGCAAAATAGTTCTGTTACCCACTCTTACCCGATACTTTGAATAAAGCGTTTTGACAGTAGTTCATAAAATGACAGGAATGGTCGAACCCGAATCCTTCTGATTTCTAATCTGATTCAGATAATTATTTAGAAACAAAAATTGTCCCTATTTTACCTTAGCATTCTGCCTCAATCATCGAAATAGAGATATATGTAGCTACGAATTCAATAATATTGATATATATAAATAAACTGTGAGAGAAAACCGGTACCAGTAAAAATTAAAATGCGACTTATTTTCGTTCCTATGGCCCGATTCACGTTTAATTCGAATAACTTAAGATTCGAATCTCCGAATAGAGTCGCACAGACCAATGTAATGCCAAAGGAATGTGAGCTGATTCTAAAGGGAGCTCTTTCCAATTAAATTTTCAATTGGTCATGCATGTACCAGAAATGGCCCACGTCTCGTTTATGCGATATATCAATGACACATACTTAACATAAGATGATTTGACAAAAATTCACTTATTGGGATCCCAAAAGTTGCAAAAGCGTTTCCGCATTATGAGGCAGTGTTGGAAACGAGTCACTTCATTTCGAGTCTCAGACAAGTCGAAAAACACACGAGTCCAGGTCTTACCTAAATTTAACTTAAGAGTTTCGAGTGCAGACGAGTCACTGTACTTTCAAGTCGCAAGTCAAGTCTTGTCATACATTTGCGAGTCTCAAATCGAAAACCCAGTCAGTTTCCATATCTATTCGACAGCAATGGCGGACTAATTTACCACTTCTCACTTTATAAATAATCATCATCTGATCATTGTTGGGTATACGGATACGAATTTTATAGCAGGGTATATTGTATGTTTTGTATTCATCTGGGAGGCGCCCTTTCTTATCTGCTTAGTCACAGCAGAAAGTGTGATTTTTTTTTCAAAAGTTGATTGCAAACTAGTGCTAAATTTTAACAAGTACCGAGTCAAATCGTCATTTTGTCAAGTCGACTACGTGTCGAGTTATTTGCCTAAGAAGACTCGAGTCGAGTCAGGTCATTGAAAAAAGCGACTCGAACGCCATTCAAATCGAGTCATTGTAACTCTTTCCCATATCAGTAAACCACCATCAATAAAACGTCAAACAGTAAAACGGACCATCAATTTTACAGCATACAGGCTATTTCTGATCCCATGAACAGTAAAGCAAACACAATTATATTTAGTAACGAACGTGGAATTTGCTGCTTGAGTTGTTTTGCTGATAGCATAGCATCAGCTCGAAGGTATCGTAAATTTCCAGTTGTTGTAACGTTTTCCCATATCAGTAAAACACAAATATTTATTTAATGTTGTAAAACGGATCATCAATTATTACATCATGTAGACTATTTCTGATCACATGAATAGTAAAGCAACCACACTTTTTAATATCAATCGGGGAATTAGCTGTTTGAGTTGTTTTGCTGATAGATTCATATCAAATAACCTAATCTAATATTAATCTATTTATTCTGAAAAAGAGGGTCAAGTTGGATTGTATAATAATAAAGTAAAGGGACATAGGACTCTACAATCGCAAGGTAGACACGACTGACCAGGGTTGTGAGCTCGAAACTCGATAAATTCGATAATTTTTCAAGCCCTACCAAGTTTACTGTAAGGCTACTCGAAAAAAGTACTTTCGAAATTTGTACTAGAAATCGAAAAATAGGAGAGTTCGAGTTCAATATTATTAGTAACTATGGCGTCATACTGTTGCATGTTGACGTAGCAAATTAATTGAAATTCGACTTCAAACTTCATCAAATTTTCAGAGTACGCTAAAGTATCAGTTATCCGGTTTTGTAAATCCTTTAAAATTGAAATGAATTGTTCACGAAACTTAGAGGGTCGATTCATGCAATTGTGAAATTTGACCACACGGTGTCGCTAATCTGCCTTGAACTCAACTTGCTGAACTCCAAATCGATGCAACTTATGTCCGTAAAGTCGAACTTGCGTTCGATAAAAATTTATCGAGTTTGCAACACAGATACTCACTGTACTTTATTATAACAATTCTGTTTTTTTTTGCACTTTGTCTCGCAGTATTGATGTTGTTAACAGGAACCCAAACATGTTATAAGCTATGCAATCTCAGCTTGAGTGATGGAATTGATTAGTTCGATTCTGATATAGGTTCGGTGATTCAGGTTATGTCGAATCACCGAACATATATCAGAATCAATCTAATAATTTCCGTCACCCAAAGTGAGGTTGCAATAGCTTATAATCGGTTTTGAGTTTACGGAGTTGGAATTTTTTCTGCGATTTTGTTGCAATTTATCATTTCTTCTATCTTCTTCTAAAAGTTATATCTATATACTTAGAATAAGAAACTATTTTGTGAACAGATAGATCGGCGCGCAATGTCGCAAGAAGCTCACACGTACCACCAATTGAATTTCGTTATCAATTTAAAAAAAAATGATTCACAATTTATTTTTTTGCTGCAAATAATTTTCTTTACTGACTCGCCGCATAGCAAATCACTTCCGTTCAAGAAAGAAATTTCACCAATGTGCCACGTGTATCTGATGAAATGAAATGTCTCTTAAATATCAGTACTCCTAATTTGAGATTAACGGTATTATATACAAGTTTTAACAATAACGCTCGGTCAGTGGCGTTAATGTTTTGCGGTCAGTGCAAAATGGATTCTCTTAACAAAAAATCGTGTCGGACTGCATTGCACTAGTCACCACTGTCTGAAATTGCTTTATATTTCGTTATCTAGATCAATTCTACTACTTGTACACTGTATGCTTCTTTTAATGTTTAACACTATTACTTTTTTATGTTGTCTTCTTCAATTGTAAGAGTAAGTAAAGTAAATGTGGTAAATAAAAAAAACAAAATAGTTCGATGCATGTGTCAATCAAACTAACTTCCAATTGTAACTGCAAAATATGGTGTTGTATCCAATTCATTATGTAGTCTCATTCTTTCAGATAAGTGAAACTGCCGGCATTTGGTTATGGTTTTCGTAGGATTCCACAATGTTTGTAATAGCCCAAAGTATCGAAATTACTGTTAATCAGAGTTAACGCTCGGTCAGTGGCGTTAATGTTTTGCGGTCAGTGCAAAATGGATTCTCTTAACAAAAAATCGTGTCGGATTGCATTGCACTAGTCACCACTGTCTGAAATTGCTTTATATTTCGTTATCTAGATCAATTCTACTACTTGTACACGGTATGCTTCTTTTAATGTTTAACACTATTACTTTTTTATGTTGTCTTCTTCAATTGTAAGAGTAAGTAAAGTAAATGTGGTAAATAAAAAAAACAAAATAGTTCGATGCATGTGTCAATCAAACTAACTTCCAATTGTAACTGCAAAATATGGTGTTGTATCCAATTCATTATGTAGTCTCATTCTTTCAGATAAGTGAAACTGCCGGCATTTGGTTATGGTTTTCGTAGGATTCCACAATGTTTGTAATAGTCCAAAGTATCGAAATTACTGGTAATCAGAGTTCTGGAATACTTAAGTACCATGTTGTACTTTGACTAGCCTGGTGCACCGCGAAAAAATGATATACCATGCAGTGTGTCTTGATTTTCCTCAGTGTCTGTGGTGTTCTTGTCTCTTTCTTCGAGTGACAAAAAAAGCTTCAAGACCATCTGTGCTGCTATTTTATAGCAATGTTGATTATTTTGAAGTCATTTAAATCTTCTAGTCATAGATATATCATTAAATAATGTCTATTTGCTGAATTTTCATCTGGTGCAATCTTTTTTCGCCGGGTGTCTAAACAGTAGAGTGGTTGGCATTCTGATACTATGCACTGGGTTTTTTATTCAATTATTTTTAGTGTGGTTTTATTTTTTGATGTTGATCACTCAATTATTCGTGTGCTATTCGTCTTATCATTTTGTTGAAATGCTGCAGTGACCAGAATGGATCGAGTTGGTCAGATTGATGGATTCCATTTGAAGCATCAGTGACAGAATTTAACATTCTTCGGGTGTCTAAGTGTTATTATGAGATATGTTTTTAAGGTGGATTCTTTTTTGGGTGTCTTTGTAGCCTGCACATCTGACCATAATGTATAAGAATATCCATTGACAATGTATCAAACTCAGGTCCTACATTATGGCAAGTTTTCGATATCTGCTACGGTAATAATCATGGTGCAATCCATAATCAAATTTTGTTCAATAAATTATGTTTTCCGTAGCATAACATCTTCATAGTTCAAACAAGTCACGCATTTTTATTTATTTATTTTTTATTTGTTTTCTTCCTTTTCATATTTGTTGTGTTATGAACTTACAAATTGGGTGGTGACTGACTCGATGACCAGTTGGTCGTATCGTCACCATCCACGCTGTATCGAAAACTCTTGTTGATATTGTTTCTCACGTAAATACTGCTTATGTATGTTTTCTGGTTGACGGAACAATAATCTTTTTCTCCGTCCCTTCACTTACAGCTGGAATAAACTTGAAGATTCCTTTAATTAAATTCTCTAAAAACTCTATTTTTTGCAGGCTTTGCGGTTTTTTAAAACAGAAAAGTAACCAAAGATCGAGAGGAAATGCATGTCCGAGAAGCAATATTTATGTTGCTCTGTATTGAATTAGCCGTTCTTTTTATATACTCTTTGTACTCAGGGCAATACCGAGGACAAATGTTGCAATGGGCATTAATGTGTCTAATAGTGTTTCTGGTTCTCACAAAAGTGGGTAAGGCATTAAACACATGTCTTTCAAATCTTTACGTCATCTTGGACCAACAAATTGAAGATCTATCGAAAAGGTGGATACCGGCTACATGTACTTAATTATTTTGGGAGAGAAAAGATAAAAGACGATGTAAACGAAGTATTTGATCCAATTCTACAAAAGATTAAAAGTTTGAATATCGGTTTGATATGGTTTATTGACCTTTCGATGGTGATTTTGATCGCTTTCAATTTTTTGTTATTATTTTTCGTGCCTTTGCATACCGATTTTGTCAGTTTTGTGATTTTGTTTTTGTCAATATTTAACTTTATCCAGAAATCATGCTTCACAACTCATGAATTTTCTGCGAGGATTGAAAAGCATGCAAAATGTTACAAACAACGTATAATTGACGGATTAGACAGTGGTTAGACAACAACTGGCAGAGTACGAAAAGGAACAAAAACATTTATTTCCATAATACAAAAAGGTACAAAAAATTTACGCCGTCTTCCACCAAAAATTAAAGATCTATCGAAAAGGTGGATAACAGCTATATCACTTGGCTATTTTTGGGGAAAAAGAGATAAATAGCGATGTAAACGACGTAATTGATCCATTTCTACAAATGATTGAAAGTTTTGATATCGATTTGACATGATTTAATGACCTCTCGATGGTGATTTTTATTGTTTTCAATTTTTGTTAATATTTTTCGTGACTTTGAATATCGATTTTGTCAGTTTTATGATTTTATTTTCGTCAATATCGGACCTTATCCAGAATGTATGCTTTATAACTATGGTTTTTCTATCAATTTTGAAAAGCATGTAAAATGTTCCAAACAAGGAATAATTGAAGGATTTGGACAAGACAGACAGATTCAGACAGATGTTGCTCATGTTTATTCATATTTCATCCCTGTCTGCAAAATTTTATCATGTTTTGTTAAGCATGGGTCACTGGTGAATCGCGCCATCGATGCAGACAGACCGAAAATGGAACTGAAGGCTAACATTAATTTTGGGCTCAAATCACGAAAAATAATTTGTGTGCATTTTCTATTATTGATATTATTCAAGTTTCATATTTTATATATCTGCTGAGTTATTCTTGCAGTTGTGTTGTTTTATTGTCTTTATAGGCCATGGGTCAACGATAGAATGCCTTCTAAGCAGCGCTGTTTGCCAGGGACATCATCGGCAATTTTTATGCATCTTGTTACTTACAAGAATCCCAGGCGGAATGCATTGCATTGTCCGAGTGTAGCCCATCTTTCGACCAGCTCTCTCTCTATTTGGGAAATTAATTTGTAGCTTTAAAATGTATCTGTTTTGTTTGCCAAATTTTTATTTAAAGAAAAGAGAATTTGTGAAGCTTGAGGCCATATCCGTTTTTACCATTGCACAAACAAGCATAGGCTCCATTCATTACCGGCGCCAATCTAGATAAGAATTCTGGGTATGTATGTATGTACACATTTCTGGTTCTTACTACTAGTTTTTTTTATAGATTTTTTTTTATAGGGCTCGACCGGTGAACAAGACGTAAGTAGTAACACAAACATCAGATGATATAGAGTACAGAATAAGTCTAATGCCCAAATATTTTACAAAAAATGGTCTCGTTCCCCAACATATTTCATGCAACGCTGTTTCGGGCACATTAGATATGTCACAAAGGCCAGTGGGATGAAAGATGGAGTCGATGTAAATGGTAGTTCAGTCTACAGTGTTCCAAATAGATTTGTTTATATTGACCTATGTAATTCAGGGAAGCAAGTTCAAAAACATTGGTAAATGCTTTGGGAAATCAGACAAATAAAATTTTCAATCTTTCAGAGCTTATAAACAAATTTTTATGAATCACTCTCAGCAGTGATCAGTGTTCTAACGGCAAAGTTCCGGTCTCGCTGTACAGCAGCAGTGAACCCATTTAATTATTACACTCGGGTTTCGCCTGCATGCTACATGTGCGGTGAACAAAATTATGTCCGGTATTCTCCCGTACTAACCACTCGTACCGATTAGATTGGTGTATGATAGGAAAGACACTTTTTGCAGACTTTCCAATCCTCATTTTTCCTTCTGCAAAATGTGTAAATATCCTGGATATTAGAATTTTAAATAGTGTAAATTATCATTGATACTATATTATTGAACCATTAAATGCAGCAGATGCGTAATCTTATCACCAACATGATATAGTTATTTCGCGCTCTCAATCGATACCAAATAAGGCGTTTTAGCAGTGGTTCATGCAATGCAAAGGTGACGACAGCTGGCGTTGTATTCAATGCGTTGTGTGGATTTTCGCACTGTGTGTATATATAACATGAGAGGGTTGTAGTTTTGGTATCACATTTTATTAATCACAGTCATTCATTCAATAGCCTCTCTAACATCAAAATGTCTGACGGAGAAGAAGATCAAACCGCAATTGTCTGCGACAACGGATCAGGATTGGTGAAGTCTGGATTTGCCGGAGATGACGCACCAAGAGCTGTGTTCCCTTCCATTGTCGGAAGACCAAGACATCAAGGTGTGATGGTAGGAATGGGACAGAAAGATAGTTACGTCGGAGATGAAGCACAAAGTAAGAGAGGAATTCTTACTCTTAAATATCCGATTGAACACGGAATCATCACTAACTGGGATGACATGGAAAAAATCTGGCATCATACAATGTATAACGAACTTCGTGTCGCTCCAGAAGAACATCCAACACTTCTTACAGAAGCTCCACTCAACCCAAAAGCCAATCGTGAGAAGATGACTCAAATTATGTTTGAAACATTCAACGTCCCAGCAATGTACGTCGCTATTCAAGCAGTACTTTCACTCTACGCTTCCGGAAGAACTACTGGTATGTTGGATGTAATAATTTTATTGAAATTAAGTTCACGAGTAACCACATTTTTCTAATTTGTTTTGTGTAATTTCTACAGGTATCGTCATGGATTCTGGAGATGGTGTCTCACACAACGTACCAATCTACGAAGGTTATGCTCTTCCACACGCCATCGCTCGTCTTGACTTGGCCGGTCGTGATCTCACTGATTATTTGATGAAGATTCTCACAGAGAGAGGATATTCTTTTGTTACAACTGCTGAGCGCGAAATCGTTCGCGACATCAAAGAAAAATTATGTTATGTTGCACTTGACTTTGAACAAGAAATGGCAACAGCTGCCTCATCTACATCACTTGAGAAAAGTTATGAACTTCCTGACGGACAAGTTATTACTATTGGCAATGAAAGATTCAGATGTCCTGAAACTTTGTTCCAACCTTCATTCATTGGTAAGTTTTTTTTTTTATTCTTGCATTGCTAATTTTGGTGTAGTTTAATAGTACCACATGCCCTATGGGTATTCGATAAGCCGGTTTGAAATTAACTGCAAAATACACAGCAAAATGACTTTAATAATAATAATATTAAATGTTAACGGTTTACAAGTCTGGTCTAATATAATTTTTCTCCTTCAGGTATGGAATCGGCCGGTATTCATGAAACAACATACAATTCCATCATGAAGTGTGACATTGATATTCGTAAGGACTTGTACGCCAACAACGTTCTCTCTGGGGGAACAACAATGTATCCTGGTATTGCTGATCGTATGCAGAAAGAAATCACTGCTCTCGCACCAAGCACAATGAAAATCAAGATCATCGCTCCTCCTGAAAGGAAATATTCTGTCTGGATTGGAGGATCAATCCTTGCTTCTCTCTCAACTTTCCAACAAATGTGGATTTCAAAACAAGAGTATGATGAAGCCGGTCCATCCATTGTTCACAGAAAATGTTTCTAATTGACGAACCTATAGCCAACGTGTTAGAAAATCATCATTTTTTCAACTCTTTTTTCGATAACACTGAACATTAATTTATTAAACAATAGATCATTAAAAGCAATTACCTGTTTATTCTATTCAAATCGCGTGAATTCTCGAGTTAAACAACAACAGTTCAGTAAGTTGCGATTTACTCATATTTAGAGTTTTACCCAGATACATTGCTTCGCTGCAGAATTTGGGAGACTCAGGTCTCACCCGAGTCACCAATTGCAATCACTTGAATCATTTAGGTATGAACACTGAAGTATTCGAACTCGTGAACAAACCAGAATTAAGCGAAATTGACGGACGATGACCCGTATAATTGCCTACCGCGAGTTATAATCGGTCGATCTGTGGCACAGACTTGAGAAATAAAATCTTCTGACTAGGGTAAGTCGTCTGACCTAACAGAAATGCTTTCAATCAAAACAATATCAACTGTAAAACAGCTGCAATACTGAGTAAGCAGTTTTTATATTTCACGAAGTTGAACTTGTCTCCCCAAATACATTTATAACAGGTGGTCAAATCTGCTTAATAAATTAGTCGCGAACTTTTGTATTCAGCGAAACAAGCTGTGTAATGTTTAGGGATAAAAAATAACAGATGATAGAAGAGCGTTCAAGACAGTTACCACTCACGGGACTCACGGTGATTCGTGCTTCAGTTTAAGGTCATTTCTGGTGCTACATTTTTTAGAAGGATTTTACCATTGGATTAAACGACAGTTTTCTTCGTTTTAGACTGCTTCTAGTCTTGCTTAGAACTAACTTGTACAAGAAAAACGGTTTGACGTACGAGATATAAAAGTGGGCGACATGTTTCAAACTTCACACCAAGTTTGCTATACCTTTTATAGAAAACATAATACTTTTATATTTCACAAAGAAAGTAAAAACTGCTTTGGCACATTGCATCATTCAGCATCCAATTCTTTGCAGTGTACGAATGGGCGCAACGTTCTTTGTGATTACTAGGCTCATCTCGCCCCCAAGGAGTATTCTGAGCATACGAACTAACTCCGTCCAACCAAACATATTTTCCTTGTTGTTTCAAATCATCCAGGCCAATCCAGGTGTTATAGTTACCAGGTTTGATTAGTCTTGTCACAATATCACTGTCGTAAAAATATAAAGTACAGTGTAGTAAAAAGTATGAAGCCGTTCTTTGATCTTACACGTTGTATTTTTAAAAAACTATAAAATCGACTTTTTTCTGCCAATTATTGATTATGATTCGCGCCGATCGGCACAGGTCACATAAGCAAAGCAACATTATATTCTGGAGATATGAAATTACTACAAATCAATAGTTAATTGCACTGTAGACAATGTAGAGGGGAGATTTTGAAAAATAAAAATTGGCCGTTTTGCAAATTTTTGTGTATATATTGCGCACTTCTTCAACATTTGCATAGTACAAGTCAGACGTAAGTAATTTAATACCGGGAACGGATGAATACGGGTTGACATTCATATTTTTTTCCTTTACCTCATTAAAATTCCATTCACCGAGACAGGAAAAAGAACTGGAATGGCAATCAGCACCCAAATGTAATCAAGCTACACTAGCGATGAATGGCATACATAAAATAAAAATCAGTACTCGCACGCAGACCCCAATACGTTTCTCGAAAGTATGATACTGGTTTTCATTCTTTCAAGAAATGGGAGCCACACATACACCGTAGAGGGCTCTACGCTTAAACGTTTGATCAAAGAGTAGTGCATAGCAAAACGATACAGGGATAGGTCAAACGACATTACAACTTGTTTATCGCAAAACATAAAAATTAAATGAAAAAAATAATTTTGTACTTTCTAATGCTGCTATCGCGGTATCCAGTTGATGCCAACTTTGCACCGACAGCCTCACACCTTTGCTTTGCTGTTTCATATGGTACTTTGGATTTGAAAAGTTTGTAGAAATGAGAGCCAATCTTCATCCATCCATCTTTTATTAGTTTATTTTTGTCTGGGGCTAAAAGCGTTTTAAATTACGTTAAGTCTGTAATAAACTTGTCCTTATAGAACGCTGTAAAATTAACTTGAAAGTAGTTAAAAAATTGATTCATGATATTCATAGTTTACAGTTGTTAATTTTTATTGTATGAGCTATGGGACCAGCCAAGTAAAAAAGAAAAACGAGAGAAATAGGCTCAACTAAAAAAGAATTTTTGTATTGCAACTATTTTGAGTGGATCATCCTGTCAAGGCCCTGTAGCAGCTGCCACTGTTAGATGGGCAAGGTTAGAGTTGCTGGAAAAGATTTTTCCTGTTCGGCTTAGCCTGCCCAAGTTAAAACATTATTATTGAGTGATGGGGCTGGAGTAACGAACCGGACTCGTCGGGACTCGAGGTCGTGATCTTCCACCCGCGATGCCAACATGCTAACCACTAGGCCATAGCACCCACAAAATAAGGATATTGAGAATCCCTGAAAATTAAGTAGGATGGACAATTCATTTTGGAGATTCGAATCGATTTCAAGAACGAATTATTGGATTCCATCGCTTATAGCCAATCAGAAATTATATTTTCTCAAGCATAAGCCACAGATGGACCCGCGCCTCGATGGCGCGATTCATCAGTAAATTCATGTAACTGGTGAGGAACAGAATCCAGAAAATTTAAATGGAACTTTAATAAAAGCTATAAATTTCAAACTTTTGATAATTGGGCAAATATTAAAGGTAAAAGTGGGTCGTTTGTTAATACTCGGCGGAATTATTGATTCGATTTAAAAAAATTATCCGAATTAAATTTTAATGAATTCAAATGATTTGTTTTTGCCCAACCGAACTAACTCAACTACTTTCAACCGTTTTTCTTACCTAATTTCATCAAACGCTGTTCCAATTCAGCAACTTTTTCCTCTAAAGCTTTCATCCGCGGGCAGTCACAAGAAAGTTGTGCTTCGCCTGGTGGCCCTGCAGGACCAGGCGGGCCCAGTTGGTCCTCTTTTTCCGGGTGAACCTACGACGCGATTTACTAGAGCATCTTTAATAGCAGGTTCGCTGCTGCCGCAGGACATACTGCAAGTATCCAAAGATATATCAGCAAATACCAATAGAAACATATTCGTCGACAAAAGGATCCAAAATAATTGCATCGTGTTCATTTTTACCGAATGCGTTTTTCAATGGTAACCGACAAAATGTTTTTAATATTATCCCTGAATATATTTTTAATATTAATGTTTAGTATTGCTTATCCTTATAATTTTATTATATTATCTTTTTTTCAATTCGGTCTAAGCAAAACTTTTTCATAGGCACTTTTTAGAATGGATCGCCTGCCCACAGCCTTAGCATACCCAAGTTACACCCTGGGTTGAGGGGTGGGCATGTATTACCGAGCCGGGCTGGCCGGGACGCAAACCCGAGATCTTCAACCTGCGATGCCAACATGTTTAATCACTGAGCATCGCGCCTACTAAAAGGTAGTTAAAACTGACTGGGCACAAAATTTCAATATATTTTTTTGATCGTTAAAAATTGCAAAATAACTGGATAGCAATTGTCGTAGGTTGTGACATATACTCATCCCTGGTGACGTGAGGTTACCAACCCTTCTCAAACATATTAGGTAACAGTTTCGGCGATCTTAGGTTTAACCTGTTTATTCTGTGTTTTTCGTATCATAGAGCGCCCAGACACGTCCCATGGGTATACTTGAAATAATAGTCAAAAACAATACTATTATACTTTATTAAATTTAATAAACGTATCCAGGAAATCCTACACAAAATTTAAATTTCTGTAAATCTTCTAAATTGCTATAATATTTAAAATATTACTAAACCTCAAATTTGTAATTATTGCTCTCTCTATTCTCAATCAATCAATTAAACAATTCAGGCGCGTTCAATATGTTACTCATACTCAGCAAAATTGAAATTCCGATTAGTTTAACAACTAACTATGTTTGCTCGTATTGATTGTATTGATACAATGACTGTGTATATCGTTGCCTTGGGCATAAATTTTCAATAAAGACAGAAGCAGTAAAATAGACGGTGTGAAATATTAGTAAACAAAATCATACGGCATAGTAATCTGCTATGTGCTACAGAGCGCAACAAAACGCTAAAATACATCATTTTTTTTATAATAGTGGAGGCGAAAAGTGTCATTTTTGGGATTGAGTTGGGGAGGGGGTAAATGAAAATCTCAAAATTTTGCTTCTTAGATGATATTTTCATTTACAGACGGATAAAATACATTTCCCATCCCCAATCCACCAGTGATCATATGTCTTTATAATTTTGCACCTAAAAAGGCATAGCACGGCATAATCACGCTGTCAAAATTTGAAAGCAAGTCGAGTAATGTGTCATTTTTTTGTTTAGATCTACCCATCTTGTTATATGATGGTCCAGCTCGGCCTGCTTTTCCTCGTTTTATATTTGTCTGGTGTGCCAATACCGTCTACAAAATTCCAACCGATTATTTTTGAATTAAAGGACGCAATACGTACGTAAGGTACACAATAACGGCCCCCTAAAGGTATATATTCAACTACTGAAAGTAGTATCAGTAACTGCACTCTAAGCGAAAAACATCCCAAACAGAATTGAACTACTATATAAAGTGCATTCAGTGGTATCGGCTGTTTGTTAGAACGATCGACCACTTCTTTCCTTTTTGTGGTCTCACACTCGAGATATACGTCAGGGAAATTCTAAAAATTCAAACCATAGCGTGAGGATGAAAATAATATTTAAAAATAACTGGATTCAAACTGTTTTGCTGCGCAGTGTTTTTAGCTGCATTCTGCATTCTGCATTGAAGCATGCTTCAAACCCGAGTCGAGTCAGGGATGGTGTTCAACTGGTTGGTTCAGAAGTTCAAAAAGGCTTTCCATCCTTTTTAACTTTTCTGTGAAAGGGTGAGCATAACACATGAATGAATTATTATTTCTATGGTAGCAAATGTTGATTTCAGCATTTGAATTTATTTGCGCTCAAATCCGGGTTATTCAAATAGTTTGTGCCAGCACAATCACCGCTGAACTACCGCACTATATTTCAACTGAAGTGAAGTCACTTCGTTCAAGTTTTCCGTTTCGTTTTAGACTTTCGCTTTTATATGAAAGGGTCAGTTTCCGTCCACTTTGTAGAATCGACTGACGACGACTCATCTGAGCACACTGAGTTGGGCACATTCGCAACATCGCGTTACCAACCCTTTCGAGCTCACTAGCGCATTTAGGAGTGATCCATGGTGTCATGCACTACTTTCCGCGCCTCCTCGCAGACAGAAAAAATACATAATAGCTTTTTAAGTGTAGAAAATGTTTAATATGATAAATCCATCGAATTCTTGCACGACTTCGGCGCGCATTAGTAATAAATTTAGTTGATTATTCAAATTACGTCTCTGTCTGAAATTTATTTTTATTAACAGACTATAAAACAATAAAGCATTGCAACAAGGCAATCAATTTATGTCATTATTTCTCAATAAAATGATTATAAAGGGAAAATAGAATATTAATGATAAAATAAAGCAGTCATCGTTAATATATCACAGTGTACATCGACCAACATGCTGATTACGTGGTGCTTTCACAAAGGAAAATTATTGACACTGCGAAAAATGAATAAGTCAGTCGTATCACGGGGCACAACGAAGAGCATCGTTAGAGTTCTACAAGCGAGTGTCCCAGTCAGAAAAATTTTTCGAACATGTTTTGTTGAATATGCTGACTATGGATCATGCTTGACAAAAAAATTCTGATTAGTATCGTAGAAAAGTTTTGACTTGCGACTCGTAAATGTTGACTCGACTTACGACAAGAAAGTACAGTGACGCGACTTGACTCGAGACTCTAATTTCAAATTTTGGTAAGACTTACATTCGCCTCTCAACTCGTGTGTTTTTCGACTCGACTTGACTGGGGGCTAGATATGAAGTGGCTCATTCTCAACACTGGCAGAATAATGTAGAAACTATTGCCGTGTATCCGGTCGTTCAAATAGCACTTTTTTAAGCCCTCCAGTCAATTTCTGTAGAATATGAGAAATTCATAGTTTTTATGAACCGCTTTTCGTGCAATTGATAGTTATACTTCCCAAATAGTCCCAGACTCGTCCCAAATAACTAATATGCGTACAGACTCAGCCACAAAAGAGCGTTTCAGTGGCAATTCATAAAAGCTATAGAGCAGACTTCGTTGCAGATGTCTTGAGATTATTGTTGAGCTACAAATGTTTTGCTTCACTTTCCACGATACAAACATAATTTTACGTATTGATTTATGTAAATCAAGTCCTCCCACCGAAGAATGTGTTTTATCAGGTGTGAGTCATTGATGTATCGCGCGGTACATATGTGGCTCATGCTTGATAAATCAAATTTGTGACTTCTTTTTGCATTTCACTCCCAACGAACATCATCAACTTGATTATTTCATCCTTAAGATATATCGCCATCTTGCGAATAAATTTCGTTTGTTATATATTCCCTTGACTCTGATCTTTGGAACCTAGTCTGCGGTATTTCTTCGTAATGATTTGTTTGTATGACGTCATCAGTGGGTGGTGGTTGATCTGTGGTTTGTTGAAGATCTTCAGCGGATATATAACCGGTTGTCGTCAAAGGTTTTTCTGAATTTTTTGATTTTCGGTTGCGCAGTTCTTTCAACCTGTTGGTGAAGGTATCATTAAATAAAATGTTTTAGTGAAGTTTGAAGTTTCGTTTAATATAGTTACATTAAAAATATAGTACAAAAAGTAAAAAAGAATTAGCGAATATAATCCATTTATAAATTATTCAGGTCATAAAAAGTACAATGATGCGATAGAAATCAAACGTTGTATATACCTTATTTAAGCATGGTTCAATGTAATCGAAAATTCTATTGTGTCAAGCATGAGCCTTAGATTGCCCGTGTATTATGCTTAAAAAACATCCTTGGCTTTTTTAATGGTTATTGGTGAAATATAATTTCTTCCTATTTTCGACACTGTTTCTCCGAATGAAGTTGGATTTTGAAATCTATTACCAACTAGGGCTGGACAATTGATTCGGTGATTCGAAGCACAGATTATTCGAATCTGTCGTGAGTCGATCAAAAAAAAAACTTGCTAAATGAAGTGGATTTTCTCACCTTTAATCTATTTTGGTCATTTTCGTTCTCAGGCGTGGAGTACAATATAGAAATATATTACTTTCAAGTCTTTTTATGATAATATTTGCAATGCGTAACCAGAAATTTCCTAATTACCATATCGGAGACAATAAAAGTGACGGTGAACATTGGATATTTGTCATTTTTTGTGGAATTAGTGCTTCGATCCGATTCAAATTTCATGCTTTAATGTATTTAAAAAGTCAACCATCTCCCTACAAGTGGAACAATTCACGAAATGACCCCTCATATACTCATTTTATTTGTTTTAGCCTAAACTACTGTAAAAATTATTTCAGTCAAAAATTATAGACCTCTATTGTTTCTCTTTAGGGCTGTTTAATACCGAATCATTTGGAATTCGAATCTGATTCGGATAATTTCTCCGATTTGGATCGAATCACTAATTTCATAAAAATAACAAATATTTAAATTTTATTATTACTATTATTGTCTCCATTACGATAATTAAAAAATTTATATTTACGATTTACAAACATTAGCATAAGATCAGACTTAATGATATATTTTCAAATACGTTCAATGTCCAAAAAGAAAATTTTCATTTTTTAACGTCAAAATACAATCGATTTTGGTCAAATATGACCAAAATCAATTGCTTTTTTTCGTTAAAAATAAAAATCCACTCCATTTAGCAAGCTTATTTTCCTCCGATCGAATCCGATTGATTCGAATAAATTGTGCTTCAAATCAATTACCCAACCTTACGCCCTCATAGCGTCATAATGTAGGTTGCCGCGCTTACCATCAACGGCCTATAATTAAACAAAACTTGTCTGAAAAAAAATTTTTCTGACTGGGATAGTCTTACCTTGATCGACAAATTACTAGAAGAGCAAGGATCAAAATAATGACTAGTATCACTATAATGACAATGTATGCTGTTGCAGACGATGACCCAGAAATGCTACCAGGATTTTGTGTTATCTTATCTCTATCGCCACCTTGCGACGAATTTGTCTCGGGAATTTGAAATGATGATTCTGCTCATGGAAAATGTAAAAGAAAGTATGTAATTTATCATGAAGATACGAATCCAACGAAAAATATCATTCAGTCAGTTATAAGTCTTTTAAGTGGATAATCAAAATAACCAACTGTTTACATGTGAACAACAATCATTCAACCTCGGATTAGGTTTTAATTAATATTATATTAACCATTTAGATCGACTCATACTTGAAAAAAGCAAAATTATTTGTGTAAAGTTTTTGTACCTTTATTAGTAATTTCTTTGCACTTAATGATATTGTATGTCAGTGAAAAGCCTTTCCAATCTTGGAATTTAGCTTTATATTGTATTTCCGTAGGTACAGATGTTACATCATACCAAAATTTAGAGGAACATTCTGACGCATTTATGACGTTTTTCACGTATGCGTCAATTCTACTTGCGTCGCAAATTGAGTTCTTCGGAATATAAAAAAAACATCGTGCAGGTGGCATATTACATATAGATCCAAGTTCTGAAAAATAGAAGAATATTATTATCAGAAGCAAAGTGGTGAGTGATTTTGCCATCGCCCAGGACAGATATCACTCACTGCACTTTGCCATGGCAGCTCAGTTCCATTTAATGCTTCCGTTTAGACTGCAGTTGCTGGTGTTACATCTTTTAGTAGCTCTTTGCTATTACTAGGCACCACTTTATAGTGAATTATGATAAAAAATGAAAATTACAAAATAATATAAACAAACTTATTGTTTTTCAGGTGCACAAAAGTCTCATAAGAAACTCATCAAGGTATTAGAATATTGATTTCAATATGCTTATAAATTTAAAAAATTTTTTCTACAAAAATTTAATAATAGCCTCTCAGGTCCCATGACTAACAAGATGACAATAAAAATCACTAAAGTTTTAGTCTTAGTTGACTTGAGGTTTTTGCTCAATTAGACACCCAATGAGTGAAAATCCGTTTCCGTGTTTTTTTTTAACTATGATTAACTGAGGGATCACGATCGATGTGTGACGGTCTAATTGTATAACGTGTGGACCTGCATTTGAAATGCATTATTATGGTTCAGCATGGAAGTATCTGACTACCAAGTTTCTTTGACAATATTAGTAGTTTTTTGAATTTTTTTCAACTATATTTATTTTGTGAAAAAGAGAGATAAAAAATATATAAAAATAAAATAATATTAAAATATTCTTGTTACATTCTTTGATAAAACGCCCATATGTCACGGCCGGCTGTTGTCAATGCAATTTGGCTCATCAGGCTAAAAGCCTCGTGTTAAAGTCCTAGTAAGTCCCACCCAGTAATCCATAACCACGTTGAAGAACCAAGGTCTTATAATATATTGACAAACTCAAAAATGGGACTCGATTTTTGTGCATAAGCGTTCCCTTTGTGTTTATTTATTTTTATAGAAATTCATTCACATCAAGGTTGTAAAATTTTCTTCTTCTCGAAAAGCTTTTAATTGACTGGATGTTGATCAACACAATCGGAAAGCAATGGAGGCGAAGAATTTGTAAATGTCCGTTTTGCTTAAAAATGTTTAAGGAGCTTGAAACTTCCAAAGTGAAAAAAAAATCAGTCAAACGCCTGTCGGTCTGTTAAAAGTTCGACCTGGAGATACGAAAGCACTCTCGTGAAAAAACACTCAAATAAGAGGCTATGTAAAAAGAAATATTTGATTCAACATTTTAAAGTTTGTTGATTCAAAAAGGTAGTTCAAAATCATAGCGTCAGTATAGTTTCAAACGTACATTTAACAATGCCTCAAGGCTAGGAATTTGACCCAATAAATGGGTTCGGTAGCGCAAGAGGTAAGTGTTGGATAGAAGCAAAAAGTTTGCAAATTTATGTTTCAACGTGTATATGCTATAGATGAATGGCGTCGCTTATACACGGCCCATCAATAGACTGTGTCTAAGAAATAAATAGCGATTTGTAATAGGATATGTGACTCTATGGAAATCATTTGAAACATTGACTTAGAAAGTTTAGATGTTTTCTGTGCTAAATCCAAATCAGAATCTTTTGTCAAGCATGAGTCACAGATGGACCGCGCCTCAGTGGCGCGTTCCATCAGTGACCCATACTTAACAAAACACCCTGGGTCGCATTTTATGCGATCGGGATAAATTTAGCTCGACGTTCTTTTTTCTATTAAAATTAGCTCAGAGCAAGCCTGCTACGCACACATCATGCTTGAAAAGTCTCCTGGAACCACTTGTGTACAAAAAGCTACATGAAATGTAGGAATGAGAGTTAAAGAATCCCCATCCCCGACAGATCTCTATAACGCGGGTTTTGAATGGAGTATTTTGCATCTGTGAATTATTTACTAAATCGTATTCTGGGTTGATGCATAGATGATGCGATTTCAAAATAACTCAAACGGCATGGTGACTTTGAATGAACCTTAGAGAGACTATAAAATCCGTACTTTGAAAAGTACTCCTTCTGTAAGATTGAGACTTCGATTTGTGGTCTAGACGAAATATGTTGAATAATTTAGTATATTTCTACGAACACTGGCCGCATACGAGACCCTAATACAATACACGACGCTGTAATGCACTTTTAATGCCTGGAATGGGTTTTTAAATCAATTCATTGATGCTGATATTTTTTTTCTGATACCAATTTTTCTAGAAAGACAAATATTTTATGCAAGAAAAATTGACTTTAGCAAATTAAGGTAGAACTAACCTTCTTTGTCAGCAGTTATACCTGGTTATATTGAAATATAACGATATACGATTTTCCGGCCATTGTAGGGTTTTAATAAAACCCAACAATCGAGTCTCATATACTATCGTCCCCGGGCAGATACCACTCACTGCACTACTATGGATGTTCAGTTTCGTTTGGAATGTTTTCTGTTTAGTTGGTATTGTTGTTGTTACTATGCGATGCCAACATGTTTAACCACTAGGCCATCGCGCCTCACAATTAAGTTATCGTTATTTGACTCCTTTTAGGCACTGCTTCCGGTCTTGCTCAAAGTTAATTTCAATAACAAAAAAGATGATTTGAATGATTTTGAATTCTGAAAATACACATTCACTGCAAAGAGGAAGTGAACTTGCTGTAGCCTTGTCACGGTAATACATACACATTGACAGTTGTTGAGCTCAATAGATAGATATCAATGCCACATAATATGTTAACAATTTTGCGTGACCGTTGCTCCGATTACCACATTCATGTATAGTATTTTCAGTTGCTAGTTCTCAATTGTTTCGTTCGAATGTATACCATTTTAGGTTTTCGGAAATACATGCTCTTTCAATGGGTCAAAATGCTTCTCTGTTAGGTTTCTGGAATGCGCCTATAAAAGTCCTTTTTATTTATTGAAAATGTCTATATTTGATTGCCCTAACATATTTCACAAGATGCCACAGATAGGAAACAAGGATGTGATACATTAGTTAGTTTTATCATTGTCTAAGTCAGATGCAACTCATTGAATTATTATAGCACAGTTCAGTCTTCTCTAAGTTGTTTTTATCCCAGATTAAAGGTGATAAGATGATGGTAACGCATTTTTAAGTATCTCCTCTGATATAAAATGGCCATTAATTGCTTCCTTTTTTTTAAATTCGCTCTAAGCAAGGCCCGAAGCAACGTCTAAAATGAAGCAACCAACGCAAACATAAGGGGATAAGGGCCTAAGAGGTAGTACAAAATAAATTACCGTCAACTCCACTTCATGTGGAAAACATCCGAGCGAGGACCTAACCACTATGATAAAGTTCAGCAAGTGGTATATGACCGGGCGTTAATGAAATCCTTTACCACTTCTTGGTTTCCTTTTAGTCGCATCCTACGAAATGCAGGAGTGGTTGCTTCCGGCCTTGCTTAGAGAGAGCGGGACTCTATAAAATATATTTTCAATTTCGAATCGTTATTTTAAATTAAAAATGGTTTGTTATTATTTCAATGCATTGATGGAAATATATAAGTAAAATCACAGAAAATGCAATAAATTTTCGTTAAGAAAACATTTTATGCTTATATATTTTTTGTCATGTTTTCGGGGCAATATAAAAGTTTATTAAAAAAAAAGCTTTTGCAGTATCACGTTCCAATCACAGAATAATGTTTTTCAAATCACTTGAATCGATTCGAGTTCTGAATTAGAAACTGACGTACGCCTTACCACAAATACTTTCAGACACAAATACTGTGCCAATTATGGTTGCTATCTACCTTGCATTTATTGAAATATTAACGATAGAACTAACACAGCGCCATGGTGATATTTTTCAAATTTCACTAACCCTGGCTTATCAGAAACTTTGTTTCGTTAAGCATGGCCTACTGATAAGGGTGGAAAAACCCGAATCAATTGGAATCTGATTCGGATAATTTATTCGAATCGGATCGAATCACTAATTCCGTGTAAATAACAAATATCCCATTTTTAATATTACGACTTGTCTTCATTGTGAAAATCAAGACATTTATACTTTATAGTGTACACTTTCAATTCACACTCCATGTCTGAGAGCAATAATTTTAATATTTTAACGACAAAATGCAATCGAATTAGGTTTTTGATTGCATTATATTGTTAAAAATGGTAATTTCACTTAATTTGGCAAGTTTTTGTTCCTATGAACGATTTCGCGATTGATTCGAATAATGTATGCTTCGAATCGATTCGAACCACCGAATCGAATTGCCCAGCCCTACCTATCGATCGATTTCGCCGAAGTGGCGCGAATCATCAGTAGTGACTCGTGCTTAAAAAACAAGTCTGGACAAGATGGAGTCGAATACTGTAAGTTTCAGCAAACAAACAACGTACCAGGTAGAATCAAGTCTCCCGCACAACCAGTTTTATCTGATTCCGTAAAATTGAGAGAAATTGTTTGTAAAATTATAACCAATGCGTGGTTCTTGTGGTCAACAGTTGGCAGCCTCCAGGTACAATCGTCGAATCTTAGATTTGATACATGGGTGATGTTGCCCTGCCAAAAGAGTAAAATCTGAGTTAGAAGAAATATGCAGCGGATAGTCGATCACATGAGTTGAGTAAAAAAATTCTGGGTCACTGATAGGCCTGGGCAATTCGATTCGATGATTCGAATCGATTCGAAACATAGATTATTCGAATCAAAATAGGAACAAAAACTCGCCTAATGAAGTGGAATTTTTCATTTTAAACGGCAAAATGCAATCGATTTTGCTTTTTCGATTATCCGAATCCCAAATGATTCGATTTTGCCCAGCCCTAGTCACTGAAAAGATCACTCACATATTGATCTTTAAAAAACTCATGTTTTATCAAATTATTTCTGATTTGGTAGCCTTCTTAAAATTCAGTTAGAAAGCAATCATCTAATATGTTCTGTCTGGGTCTCTTTATTTACTACTTGCCAAAATCAAATCGTTTATGATTCCTCAGTGGCTCATACTTGAATCATAAAATTCAAAAAAATACAGGATCCATCAGTGCGTCGAAGTCAGTAGTACATTTTGACCAGTCCATCAGTTGGATTACGCTTGGGAAAATAAAATTCTGAGTGGGTTGACACTTGAAGCCACAAAACTCATTCCCCTTTCGTTCAAACAAAAGTTTTCAAATTGAAGTTTCGGCCCAATCATATTGGAGCCTTTGTCAAGCATTGACCACACGTGAACTACATTTCAAGGTTTAAACTCAAAAATTGTCAAAACATCTTTTGCTAAGCATGAGTCACTGGTGGATCGCGTCGATGAGACGCGATCCATCGGTGGCTCATACTTAGCAAATTAAAATTTCTGGTAGAGGGTTTCAATCCATCAAAGTCTCCTATACTCGGTAACCATAATCAAATCATTTTTTTCTAATCGCGAGGGACAAAGTAAAAAATAGCAGTGACCACAGAAGGGCTGAAACGTAAAAGAAAAAGTTCCAAAATAGTGAACATTCAAAAATATTTTAAATGTTAAAAGGAGGTTTAGTAAGCGGGGGTGACAATTTTTGGCTACTTGCGTGCATGTAATAGCGTCGATGTATAATGGCAGAATTGTAAAATAAAGTAGAGATTCAGGACATTCGCAAATTCATAAATTATTTGTTTTGATTATACCAGCGATTTGGAATCAATAGAATTAAAAATGGTTAAATTTCTTGCAAATTTGTTCCTATTAAGTTCCTATATACCGTATTTACTCGATTGTAAGCCGCGGCGTATGAAATTTTTTTTCCATCATGTTTGCGGCTTACATTTTTTCTTTGCGAAGTCGATACTCAGTCTAACTTTATCGGTCAGCTTTATCAGTCATCAACTCATATAGGCACCGGCGCAGTACCGGTATATGCGGCTTACAGTCAAGGGCGGCTTACATTAAAATTTTAACACTATCACATGCGGCTTACAATCAAGGGCCGCTTACAATCAAGTAAATACGGTGTATTACAATTTTCTGGAGACTTTGATTTTCTTTGTTTTATTTGGTTTGCAAAAAATATTCGGTTCGAAAAATTAAACCATATTCAATGTCATCACACTAGTTAGCGTATCTCATAAAAACGACAATATCTTGTGATCAACATTCAAGGCAACACATTTCAATTTTACCGCCTTGACCACAGGATTCAAAAGCCACACCTATGCGTTACCTATCAATAAACCCTTTTTCTGTTTAATTTAACTTTGCAACAAAGGATAGAATCAAACAAGAAATAATCGACGATATAATCTATAAGGAGATCCAGCGAGTTATCCCGACAAAATATATTTACACGTGGACGGCTAGTTAAGTGCATGTAATTACGATGAAAAACACAAACATGAGCCACAGATTGGCCGTGCGTCGGCCTAAGATGACAACAAAATAACATATTGGTCACAAGCCGTTTGACAGCATGCGCTCCGTAGATAATGGGGGTCAGTTCATCTATAAGTTGGCAACTGATATAGCAAGGACTATTGAAAATTTCGTTTTGTCATACATGGGCCACAGCTGGACCGCGCCTAAGCGGCACGATCCATCTGCGGCCCATGCATGAAAAAACATGCTGTGATACGGTGTTTCCAGGTAGATTAGAGGAAATGTTACCACCTTGTCCATAAAGCTAACATGGTAATCTACCCGCAATTATGGTACAATTTTAGCTTCTTTTGATGTTAGTAATATTTTGTACTATTGTCGTTGGCGTCATTCCAAGAAAGAATTTATGGCTATTTCCTCGCTCTGTTAAATTTTATCGATGTTATATTTGAAAGATATTACGGAAGTGCCAGGCTCCTAGTTGAAGACTAAGACAGTCTTAGCCAAGGTTTTTGTATTATACTCATATGCGACATCGTGGGCTAAATCATTTGGAATTATGATTTTTTTTTTTTTTTGTTTTACACTGAATAAATTCTGATTGGCAAATAAGAGTCCAATTTCAAATTTTTCCATCGAAATTTTGCCAATATCATGTACCTTGTTGACACAATACACTTGAAGCTCATACTCTACAAAAAAAAAAATCATGTACATACTATCTTTCTGAAGAAAATAGCCTTGATTTATTTTCCTTGTTTGGCATTGAAGGTCGCTTTGTATGCTTTGTATACTATGAAACTTTTTTAAATGACGTGTTTTTGTCTTTTCTATAGATGACTATCAGAATGAATGATCGCTGTTTCAAGAGTATATTTCATTTATTATCCTTGTATATAATTTACAGATGACGCATATTTAAACCGAATTTCTTTTTGCTGTCTACCACATTTATGACGTAAGATCTTGAGTAAGAATCCCACGGGATGGAATGAGACAAACATGCAATAGTGTTCATTGTACTAAATGATGGTCTTGAACACTTATAAATGATTTTATACTCATTTATATATTGTCTAGTCTTGTGATGACAACCTATTTATGTCTTAAACGATGTAAAGTTAAACGAACATACCACAAAAGTAGGTAAAATATTACTAGGTAACCTAGTTTCCTTGGGGAAAAAAAAGTAAAAGTTAAACTAAGTGAAATAAACTGGGTAAATCAGGTACTTTTATCTAGAATTGACAACACTAAGTCACAATATGCTTCCTGATCATGAAAGGTCGGTTAACCATAACAGAAAGCACCTGACAAAATATATTTTAACGAAACTTCGTCTGATGGGAAAGACGCCTATGTATTGTGATCTGTAAACGTCAACTTTGAAATACAAAATTACGGGAAAGACGTTTGCTGCAGTTCAAAAACTTAAATTTGACAAAACTAATTCTGTGATTACCTAACCCACCTGTAAGCTTGTACGCGACAGATCTAAAGCACTGCAGCCGTTGGCAGTTCTTAATCCTGAAACAAAGAAACACAATCAATATTTGAATTTTTATTTTATATATTCTGCTAAACAATGATTTTCGGTCACATACATACATATTGGCGCCACACATAAAAAAGCCAGTACAAAATATTGGTCCAATACAAAGAACTTACGTGTGGGTTAGGGATTCAGAATTGTCCTTAAGTATTTCATTCGCCCCCTAAAAGGCAACTAAGGGGCAATAGAAGCTTTTGTGATAGTTCTGTCACAGTTCAGTTTCGTAAAAAATGTTTTCCGCTGGTAGAGTTATTGGTTTTACATTTTGATTAGCTCATTGCTACATACGTAGCTGCTGGTTGGCACCTCTTGGAATGGGTTCACACTTTGCTTAGAGCAAACTTTCAATATTGTCAATAGACAAATTGCATTGCGGATTTTAATGAGTTTTGTATCAAAATGTTAAGTGTCTGTTGAACTTTACTTGGATATTCAAATCAGAAGTTTTGTTTTGTCAATCATGTGCAACAGATGACGGCGCGTTTCAATCTGTGACCCATACTTGACAAAACATATCTGGGAAAAAAACTTTTTTCGGACTGGCATTGATTAGCATGTTATGATATTTCCAGAGACAATACGCCTTTTAACATAAATTATAAATAACCTTACCTGCAACTAATATCGAGACAAATATCATCATATTTCTTTTTTTAATTCCCATATATTTTGTCGTCGTCATCGTCAAATATCTCACATAATACTAATATTAGTATTCCAACCACAAGCTTAATGCTAATTCACATTCTGTATATGGTGATAATATGGGTTGGTGTTATATACTTTATATTATTATTATTTTTCATAAATGATAGAAGCAGGAAACGCTGTCGGATGCATTCTCTCAATGACATCATATTAGGTATAGTCATACAATGAATTTTGAAATAATACATGTAAAAGTTCGGTACGTATACCCAAATTTTTGTGTAATTGTAAAAACAAAATTTGAATTATTAGGGGAGGAAACATTTTTAAAAAGTAACAGGGTTTTAAGAAAGTAATTTAAAAAAGATTAATTTGAATTACTGTGAAATGCGAATTGATGTAATGTATTTTTAACAGTAAGCTATATCCTGAATATTGACTAAAATGATGATCATTATTCATCAACACAATCAAATTTTTATGCGGCATAGTATGAGCCACAGTTGATTTTTTTTTATAAATTGGCACAATGCAAGAATGGATACTAAAAATTTCGGTTCCATTTATAATTTTGTGTTTGACATCATGACATCACACTCGTTATTTCGCAGATTAACCGCGCCAGACGACTCGATTCAGCTAGTGTTGGCAATTCTGTGTAAAACTGCCTAGTTTACCCAGAACCGAGTTTTCTGTGTGGAATTTCAACTGGCAAATTTATTTATAAATGATCGACACGCCGCCGTTTGCATTCTCTCAATGAAAGTAAATTTACTAGGTAAAATAGGTGACTTTACCTATTTTACAACTGTTTACCTGGTTGAAAAAACAAGATACCTAGTATAAAAGTAGTAAAAGTAAAAAATAGGTGAATTACATTTTCATTATCAAAAAAGTTTCCAAAATAGACTATTTTACTAAGATTTCAACCAGTTAAATCTATTAAAATCTTTTAGATAATAATTTTATGACATTCAGAGTCGTAACAAATATAAATCATTGATAGATCGATCAACCGATGCATGGCATAGCTGTGGCTCAAGCTTGACAAAATAATATTTTGATTGGAAGAGGGTCCAACAAATCAGAAATTTTAGTTCGTGCCGTGGTCCATCCCATGACCCATACTTAACAAAGCATGTTTGGGAGGACATTTTCCTGATATGGAGGTTATTTATTTTCAAAATGATATTGAACACTTCCTTTGTGTTCCTTTGTGTTAACTGGACTTAGCCCTAGTTCTAAGACTTTGCTAGCTTAAGCATTGAATAGCCAGTAACGACAATTGTCAGTAATAGTTATGTACAGTACATGTGACAAATGATCACATCAAAAGCAATACCAGGAACTTATTTCTTACGGGAAACCAAATCAAAAATTTTTTTTGTCAAGCATGAGCTACAGATGCAAATCTTCTCATCGACGCGATCCATCTGTGGCCCATGCTTAACAAAATATAATTTGACACATTTTCTTCCGCTTGGAAACATTCCAACCAGCTTTGAATTGCTGTAAGAGAGCTTTAATATCTTTTCGATACAGATATAACTATGTGTAATTCTTTTCGCCAATTAGCGTTTATATTACTACAATATATGTCCCGAAAATTTGCTTCAAATCGTATTTTCGTTCGTGAAAATATTATTATCTATATTACATATTGCAATTTAATGTTTATTTGGTGGATATACAATCCCCGATGAACCAACTAGCCATCACTTTTATGGTAGAAACGTATGAAAAAGTAGTACTAACAACTTCCCTCCAGGTGAAAAACATCACAATCTCAACTGAACCACTATAGTAAAGTGTAGTAGTAACTTATATCTGCCCTGAGCTATGTTAAAAATAAATGTCACTTCTTTACTTTCCGTTAATTAGCCTCTTAACCACAAGAAGAAATTGCTTACCATTAGGGTAATTCTGAAGCCAGCTTAAATTAAATCTATATATATAGCTGTTTCTGAGAATAGCCATTTAGAAAATAATAAAATGACAGCACGTTTAGGAAGGAACGCGAATTTCACCGATATTTAACTTAAATATATCAATATTTTGACAGACGATCTAACAATTTTCCGTCCGTCTTCTTTTAAAATTAATCAAAATTTATTTAAATCCACTGAGTCGTGGACCGGTCATTCTACACTGTCGAGCTGTCATTTGTTCAGAGATGACCAGGATTCAAGGTCTTGTTTATTCTATTAAATCCTTCAAAATTCCAGCTAAACTTCATACGATCGTTGCGATTTAATACACCGGTCATTCTCTCTTAAGGTCTGTGATTGGACATGTCTTTAAATTATTTGAGCGTTCGCATATTCGAAAATCGATACGTTTGATTGAAACAAGGTTTTTTGTTTCAGGAAATCAAAACTACTTATTCTCGGGCGGCCTTTGCACTTGAAACGTAAATTGTGATATAACGTAATAAATTGTTCTGTAAGCGATTTAATTTACAATGATGAAATTCGAATTAATATTAATATTTATCATTATTTGATATCCCATTCCGAAACTTTAATTTGTCAAGCATGAGTCACAGACGGACCTCGCCAATGGCACATACTCAATGAAACAAATTTGAACAAAAGATTTCTGACAGTTATGTATAACTCCCCATGTCCCTAAACTTGCTTAGCAAGGCTACTCCCAGCTTATTATCCTACCCCGCAGCGTATGCTATAACCCGGTTTTGAATCAGACATGTTCTCTATTAAAAATTCATCTTGCCAAGCATGATCGAAGAATAAACTAATATTGCACTGCAGCTTTCAACAATATTTCATTCTATTAAAAATTTGCTCCTAAGCTACAGTAGGCTGTCAGGCTACTGCTGTTTCATCAATACTGAATAACGATTTCCATGAAACCGCACTGCTGCTACTGCGCGTGTGTAACGGGAGTGTAAGCGAATCTAAGAAACGACATATGTTTAATCAAGCATGGTACACTGATGAACCGCGCCTATCAGGCGTGGTCCATCTGTGTTTCATGCTTGATAAAATTATAATTCCGATAGACAAAGCAACACGTATAATATTTTCTCAAATTTACCTCTGACAAAATTGGACCGATTATACAGCGCTAATTCGAGATTCGGTACATGTATGACTAATGTACGACAAGCTGACTTGTTTGTTATTGATAGCGGTTCATGTGGTCTTATATTACAATTGCTTACAATGTTTCAGTGTTAAATGTAAAATTCAAAATATTAACCCGCATTCCACGTTATCAGGGCGATAGACATAGTCGATGCAAGTTGACTCAAAATTTCTCTATATTTTAAACTATTGGCAGAAATTAAATGAACACAACACTACAATATGCAGTTAACAATGTTTACAATTTGATCGCGTGCGAGATTTATCTTGCTTCTGTCAAGGCTGTTCGTTTAGTGTTTCACAACTCGGGGGCGCATTGGGCACCTCACCTTTTTTATTCATGGATATGGTCTATAATTCGCCGGTGTTCACACTAGTTGTTACGTTTGGCAGCTATTGTCGATTTTATTACGACACCGCGGCAGTAGAGCTTTACGCCAGCCAGTTCATACAGCTTTAAGAGTGTTAAGTTGACTATGAATACAAGTTTTCTCAGCCAGAAAATTCTGAATACAAGTATGTTAAGTGAATTAGTCGCTGATGGAAAGAAAGGGCACACAAAGTACATAATATAGAATATGATAGATTATTATTACCGAAATTCACTCTGAGCAAGGTCGGAAGCAGTACTTACTAACGGTCACTTAAATACCAAAGATCTATTACAAAATAAAGTGTCAGCAACTGCCCTCCAAACGCTATAAACACCACACCGTAAAGTGCACTGAGTGGTATCTGCCCTAGGCGATGAAAAACTATTCATCACTTCTTTGTTTCCTTTTAGGTGCCTTATACGGCACGCACGCCCGTACTATTCTTAAGCCCGTAGCTACAGGGTTAATGTAACAGATTATTAAAATATATCGCTTTCTGTTTTCCAACTACCTGATATATTCAAATGTACTAGGCATTGAACGTTACTCGAAAATACATAGACGCATGTTATATAAAAACAGGAAAGCAAACATCCAAAATACACATAGACAACAGATATTACAGATAAATTACCTCCGTGCTTCCATATATCGTAACATGTAAATAAAATTTATATTGCATCAAATGTTTAAGTGTGGCCGTTACATCAATCAGAACAAACATAATGTCAAGTATGAGCCACAGATGTACCGCGCCACTGCGGCGCGATCGATCAGTGACTAATACTTAACAGAACATATTCGGAAAACCTTTCCTGAAAAGGACGTCCTATGCCAGTGGATAAATCACCCATCATAATGTATACCAGAACCGAGTCAAAAGCCCTTCAGACGCACTTATCTAAGATGTTTAACGACATTCAGTGATTGGTACACTACAACGAAAATGCAGTAAAGTTACTGTTATTTTAATGTTATTCTGTTTGCTGACATTGAAATTAAACTTCGCAATCGGCCTCTTTAGGCCAAATGTTGACTTCTGATAAAACGCACCGCCTGGGTGCGGCCTATCAACAGTCCATACTTGCCATGAATTTATTCGGAAGCACAATTTCGATATTCGGAAATATATAATTACTGTACATAAACTGTGTTTTTGTCTCCTTGTTTAACCAGCATAACATTTCTTCAAGATTGGAATCCTGAGCGCTTGTATGAACGCGGTAACTCTTCTGCAACCCAGCAACTTGATTATATCTTGTAACTATGTATAATGTATATGCTTCTTTGTATTAAATTTCTTCCAATATGGCAAACTTAAAATGCTTTATTACCCACCGAAGGATGTAGTATTTTGCCTGAACATTATTTGTGTATCTGTAGCCCGTGCTTGCCAAACAAATTCTGACAGGCTTGACATATTGAGGATTTGCTGTAATCATTCCTCTAATGGATGATGGAGTGTGATTTCAAAAAAGTTCCTAAATCAAAGTCTATATTAAAAACTCCCCATTTTTAATTCCCGTCTTTATTAACCTTGATTTCGCTGGTGTTACATCATCTCAAAATATCCGTAGAGTTATGCACAGAAAAGTGGGCGTTGTTAATATTTGAAGTATTTGGCTTAAGATATTTAGTTTTGAACTTGAAAAAGGAGTACTGGTCTGGTCAAGATATTCATCGAATATATAAGAACATATTCTAGCTGAAGAAAACTTTCATCCATTTTTACCTGAAAAATGGTTTGAGTTTTACTTCAAAGACGTCCGTGACAAGAACGCATCGAAGTTGTCGTCTGAAAATTCAGTTTGTAGTGTAAATACTTTTGTGTTTAAACTGAATGGGCGCTACACCAAGGCCAGTGAGTTTACCTTAAAATAATTTTACTTCTACGGCATCTCTTGGGCTATGCAAAGAAAAAGTTTCAGTAGAATAAATCGTTATTATATTGACACCAGATTAAGACCTCAAGTTGTATTGGATATAACGATTTGTAAACAGTGCATTCAGTCTTCAGTTAATAAAGAATGATATTGTGCGTGGTATTTTTCCTTCTACGTCTCGTCTAGAACTATACAAAGAAATGGTACCAGTAGCATAAACCGTAACAATAATGAAACCAGATAGAGACCGTCAGTTATATTCGATGAAAGGTAAGAGTCGGGATGTGTGTGCTATCCAATGTACGCAAGAGGAGCAGGGATACGACGATATCGAGCATTGATTTCATGGTTTTGAAGATGGCCATAGGGCGCGCCTCAGTGGCGGGAAAAATTTTCGACTCAATCCTTAAACTGAGCTCATGTCTATAAGACATTTAACAATTATAGACTTCTAGAAAGTGAGCATGCATCTTCTAGCATAGTATTTGTTATGTTAAACCTACCAAGATTTTATTGCGTTATGACCGAATGTACGAAATATTTTGTTTTTCAACATAATTTTTTCAATTGTTTGGTCATAAAGTTATTTGCATTACCTTTATTTTTACTTTTAAAATCTTTAAAATAAACTTTAAAAATCCAGTTTCTGAAGTAAATAAATTGATCTCGCTGGTGTTACATCAGGATTCACGAAGTTTATCTGAAAACAATTTTATCTTCCAGGTCTTCCGTAGAGTTATGCACAGAAAAGTGGACATTACATAAATCGTCACAATAATGTTACCAGATCGATACCGTCAGTCATATTCGTTGCAAGGTAAGAGCTTGTATGTGATCCAAATTTAATAAACGTTGCATTCGGCCTTTATCTGGCAAAACATGATTGAGTACGTCTTTTAAAATGTTTTAATCTAATATTTTTCATGAAAAATTTTGGTCTAATTCGAGCTGGCGCGCACGCAGCATCTTTTTATCAGGATTTTTGTTGCGTTCGAACCAAATGAGCGAAATATTTTCTAAGATGTTTAGATTTTCAACTATTTTCCCAGTGTTTTGTCATTTTGTTTCTTTGGATTACCTTTGGCTTAAATTTAAATTTAAACGCGAATGAGCTTATTTGCTACGTTTGTTTTTGTCTATGTTTTCCAATAAATGTGATTTCGGGTAGAGATTTTTGTCGGCCAACGTCGCCCGATAATAACGCTCAGATCTACAAGATATTCATAGATTATAGTCGATCATATATGCTCGCTGAAGAATATATTTCATCCACTTTCCGTAAAAATTCATTCATTCATTTAATCTATTCATTTCTAGGCTATTCGTGTCAAGTTTGGTCAACACCTACAGAATAATTTTTTTGCATATTATTATAGTTTTTTCAATTAAAAATATTTCCCATTATTTTCCATAATAAGGATTTAGATAAAATCTAAATATTTAACGTCTACTCTTGAAGAGTCTGTGTTAAAAACGTCTCAAAGTTGTGGTTTAATTTTTTATCAAACCTCGCAAAGTTGCACGAGAAAGATCATACATGAAAATCTCCTGAAACCACTAGCGTGGAGAGAACTCCATAAATGCACGAATGAAGAAAGATTAAAAGATCTTCATCCTTAAGAGATATATATTGACCCAAGTTTCAGAGCCATTTAGGTCAACGCAATCAGAAAAGCAATATGAAGGTAATAAATTCAAAAGTTTATAAGTTCGAAGAAAAACGCTTCTGGCATGAAACTGTTTGTGACATTGTGAACTTCCACAATGAATGGATGCGGAATGACAACCAAACGCAAACCAAAGTCTGTCGGTTGAAGATTTTTTGGACAAACTAGAGCGGAAGGTCAGTAGAAATTGTGAGTCCAACGAGACGAACATTGATGTGCAATAGATGCACATTTCCAGGTATCAAGAAATGTGATTTTTTAGATATGTATTGAATAACAACATGTGGAAGGCATGGTATCAGGACCGGGAGATATATTCGAATTGAGTTTGGTAATTACTTCAGAGACAAGGAGTGGGGTTACCGACTTTTCGTCCAAAACAACGAGATTACTGCTTGGGAAATTAGGTGAAGGAATATTAGGGATTGGATCCAGGTTGCAGTTTCCTTAGAATTTCATGTGGGAATTTAATGGCGTTATACCAATGGCATACATTGGTATACAATATACATTAACAGAAACCGTCACTAACGATACTAAATCGAGACCGTCAGTTGTATTCGATGTAAGATTTTTTATTGAAATCTAGCAACAGCCTTCAGCAACGCTGAAAGCAGTGCTTGAAAGGACTCAGCGGACGGCGACTTAATAGCGAAGAGCTACTAAAAGATGTAGTACCAGCCACTGCACTCTAAAAAAACCATCCCCAACGGAAATGAACCGCCATGGTGAAGTGCAGTGCGTGGCATCTCCCCATGGACGTGGCAAAGCCATCATTTTAGTCGATAAGAGCCGATTGAAACCTTTATAACATTGGGGCCATAGACCACATGATTGTGCATGTTTTTAAATGCATTTCTGCCAGTACTATCTAATGTATTTAAAGCACTGGCCGCGCATCTGTGGTACTGAAGTGCTAGATACAGACTAAAGACTGGAGCTCTTGCAAACAAGATATTTTATATATCTAGGTGTTTACTTTCTGGCCAAATGTGCGAAATAATCCTTAAATAAGATATTTAGATCTTCAACTTTTTACAAGTGTTCTGACATAAAGTTAAATTGAATCACCTTAAGTTTAAATTTGTTATAATTTACATTAAAAGACGATTACAAGATATTTAATTATTTTAGTCAATATTTAGTCAATATTCTTGCTGATGAATATATTCATAAATTTCACGTAAAAATACCATTCATCTCTAGGCAATCCGTGTCGAGTTTTGGCAACAATGAAAAAAATTTTAGATGTTTAGTTTTTCAACACAAAAACTTTTCCTATTGTTTCGCCACAAGGAGGCCTCAGAATACTTTTAATTAAAATTGCATCTGAATTGAATGGCGATACATCAACCCCCAATTGAATGTTTGCCTGAGAAATAAAGGCTCATTTTTCATCAATTCTGTTTTCTTATAGGCCGCTGTTCAGAAATACCATGAATTCGACCTAACTTTGAAACAAACGCTCTGATCTACTGGATATTCACCAATTATAGATGACCATATGCACGCTAAAGAATATAATCATCCAATTTTTCGCAAGCAATGCTTGTGGTTTTTAATGTTTACTCTCAAAAACGTCTATGTACAGAACGCCTCAAAGTTTATTTTTGAAAACTCGGTTTGTAGCGTAAACAATTATATGTTGAAATTGAACGACGTTACATCAAGACACACGGAGTTTAGTTCACTGACCTGTTTTTCTTTTGAAAGGAACGTCGAAGCAATTAAGTTGACAATTGGACATCAAACTTCATCATGAAGGCACATCAATATTGAACAATTTACCATATGACACAAAGCTTAATTGATATTTTGATTAGGGTTGACAAAGTTGATAAACATGATTCAAATGTTGGTAATAATTTACAAGGCTTTGTTCGTGAGATTAAGTTCCCGTGTATTGTCAGGTGTGTGCCACTGATGGATCGCGCTGCTGAAACGCGATCCATCTGTGGCGCATGCTTGACAAAATACTATTTCGGATTGGGTTATATCGTTTCAACTCAATCAAAATTTTTTTAATGCACCACGATTTAATATACAGTGTTTAGGTTTTTATTAGTGATAGTAAATTTAGGTCAAAATTCCGAATTACCGATATACCGGAAATGCTCCAAATCATTAAATCAAATGCACCTCACTGTTACATAATGTATTTATCGATATAACAATAAAATCGACAATTTTCCAAAAAAATTTATTTTTTTTTTCACTTTTTTTTATTGAAATTCCCTCAGAGCAAGGCCACAGGAGACAAATAATATTGGAAAATTCTCCAGAAGTCACGAAAGTGCAAAAAGCTACATGAAATGCAGGAACAGGGGGAATTAAGGAGCTCCCATCCCTGATAGATGTCTATTAACGCGAGTTTTAAAGCCTTGTAGATCAACACGATCAGGAAAGCAGCGCAAAGACAGGGAATTCCAAAGTTTAGAGATTCTTGGTAAAAAGCTTCTTTTGCTGGCGATCGAACCTTTAAATTTTAATCGAATCATATGCTAGAAGATTCCATTCGAAATCGTTTTTTAGATATTCGATTCGAATGAATTTGCATCTCTAAATTTGTCACAATACCAATGGTACAATCAAAGTTTCAGCCAAAGCTTGGTTTTTTCGAACTAATCTTAAGCATAAAGCTCGGCAATTCAGAAAACAATTCAGAAAACCTTCTGTTCAGCACAGAGTTCTACAGCTTACAAAAGATAATGGTAATTGGAAATAAAGGTTTCCACTCTATAGCGGAAAATCGTCAACTTTATGAGATGATGCGAGCGATAATGTTTTTTTTTCGTTTAGTTTTATTTTATTATTTATTTTACTTGTGTGGTCGTAAACAGCTACGATACCGTTCATTGAAAGGCAGCAATTTTTGGTAGATGATTAACGTGAGGAATTCCTTATGTTGCACATACATCATATTCATATTTCATTAGGATAGGGTAAGATTTCATGTTTATTCTGGTGAATAAATAAGCGTAGCATACGGCTTAACCATATAACGAACCACGATCTCTCGTACAGATACCAGTTCCATGTCGGGTATGAGGTTCTGCTAAACCGATTAAAGATTTTTTCATTTGGACGTGCTTGTTGGAAGAAGTCGAGTTACTCAAGTTAAAACACCCTCGGTTAGATGTTGGACTTATATATGTTCATGATCATGTGCCAAACTTACCAGGTCTTAAGCCTGAAACCCTTAACCAGCCACGAAAACGACCTCCAGTGTTGAAAACTCTTAAATTCTCTGTTTTGAGTAATATCTATAACGTACGCATCGTATTCCTTTGGATTTTAATGAAATTATTGACATTACTATTATCCAAAGGTTGACATTTAAAAAGAGAAAGCAATTCTCAACAGAAGAAACGCCGGGGTATCATTGAAATCCATGAGTTTCTTTTTTCTTTTCAAGTAGTAAACGATACCACAAAACATGACTTCAGCATATTCATATTGAGAAATAAAAATACACTCAACTGTGAAAGATGCAAAAAGATATCGAAGGAAAACCATTTTTGTTGTTCAAATTTAGAAGTAACACAGAGTTTGAAAAATCTGCGTGCAACGTTGGAATTTACTCAAAGAAGCGTCCAATCCCTTCTATGTCGCATCTAACTTAATATTTTGTGGACTTTTAGAACGGAGAGGCATAGTCCTTTAAGCTGGTGTTTTATGACTTTCAGTTGCTCTCATTGGTTAAGTCTTATTTTTTACCTAAACTTGCTATTTCCCATCTATCTTAATTATAAACACTTAACTTTTACAAGGTTAAGAAAAGCTGATATTAAATGCAGAACATCTATCTGAATAGTAATTAATCGATTTTCCTGTTTCGATTATCCTCTGCAAAGTTAGCAGTGTTGTGATTAGATTTCGTGTAGCAGAAATGACAGACATGAGCCTGATAACGGAGAAAGAGCTTCAATTGTATTTTCTTTTCAAAAAATCTCACACCGCCCTTTTAAAAACGCCAAATTCTAACTGTTCTATCACTTTTAATGAAGCATGCCGAGTGCTGACAACCTAGTTTTTACTCTAACTAGGTAAAGTAAGGCGAATTTACCGGAAAACTAGATAAATTATTGCTTCCCATTCAAAACTAGATAGCACCTATGGATTCAAAACCAGGTAAAGCATGTAATCGCCGCTTTCCCGCATTTAAGACATTTTTAATTGATTTGATTATTGAAATCATCAAATTGTGTATTTCAGAAACATTTTTCTAATAATATATGATTTCCCAAGTTTTTCATACCAGGTACCTACTTTTTGAACCAGGTACCTAGTTAATTATTTGAGTATCCATTTAAAAAGTAGGTAAATTTACGTATTTTACTTAGTAAATTTCTGGTTGCAGTTTTTCTAACTAGGTAACAGTCATTGATTTTGCCCAAAGTTATTAGATAAATACCAAAACCAACTTTGATTATTAAGTGAATAATTAAGTGCCATTTACCTGTCGCTGGTTTTGGTCGTAAACTTCAGCAACTAATTTTTGAATCATTATGTTACACCTTAAGCAAGTTATTTCACCGTCAGCGTGAAATATCATCTAAAAGGATTATAATTGCTGTTCTGTATTCGTCTATGAATACAACTATATTGTTTAGGTTGGCCTGACTTATATGGATCGGTATTTTCGTATGATTCAATATACTTCTAATTCAATTTTTGTTGGACCGCTTTGCAGACGTGTGCATCTCCCCTGCGAGAAAACTGCCTTTTTGACTAAACTTCAAGTCTTTAAAAAAAATATTGTCAGAATTCCCACCAACTACTAAATATCAAAACTCAGTGGTGTATGGTAGTACACCCAAACTGAATTCTTGAAATCATGGTCAATTGTTGACCCCCACTTTTTGTCACCCGGGTCCCATGTGGCTAAAATACGTCGCCCTGCCGCATTTTTTGTTCTGAAAGTAGAGGGTAGCGTTACATGATCTTCCAAACTGCTACAGCTTGATTTAGTGCAGGTTTTCACTGAAATAGTGCCTTAAAACTGTAACTAAACCACAGCATTCTCATATCCCGAAACACACACCATAAAGTGTACAAAATTACACCGTAGTTTCCAAATCCAATTATATTTTAATCATCATTTAATAAAAAAGCTCTCAAAGCTTCACCCAACACCCATCGCCCTGCCTTCTCGGCTGTAAAAACTGGACTTCACAGTTCAGTAATAGCCTATCAACACAACCATGAACAAAAAAACGCAAATACCTCGCCACAAAAAAGAAATAGCAATTTCGCTTCCATTGCTAAAAGGACATGACCTCTTAGGTTTAGGTATGCATATATACCAGTGGTAGGCAAAGGTTTAATATAAATATTATCAATCCGAATTAGTTTACAATTTCCAAACATCTACAATTTGAAAATCTACACCTACAAAGTTAAAAAATTATATTATTATTAATGCTACTTAGTTTTCATTTTACTAACGTCTAGAAGGGTTGGAAAAATTGATAATATTTGCAAAACTTCTATCTAAATAATAATTCATCGATTTTCCTGTTCCAGTTGCCCTCTGCAAATTTTGCAGTGTTGCAGTAAGATTTAGTGCAGCAAAAATGACAGACGTGAACCTTTAAAAGAAAAATAGTATACTGTTTTAAAAAGATTTTCTTATCAAATTTTTAGTCCTATAACACTGTTATATTCATTGTTTTTTAATTCAATCTAAGGAATTTAAAAAAAGCGCTTGAAAATTACGGCGTATCAATAGTCACTGATGAGTCACTGAACAAATGCACCCTAAATCGACCGCGCAGAATTCACACGACAGTGGTATTTATGGAGCGGCGATGTGTTAACCTCCCCTTGCCAATCTAAAAAATTACAGATTGGTGCTCGAGGGGTTCAAAACATAGGAAATATTTCTGCGTGCCTTCTGTACGCAGGAGTATTTTCAATATTTAGTGACTTCAAGTCCTGGACTATAATTTTTGTAAACTTTTTCCTTCTTATCGAGGGATTCTTAGGATTCTTCATTGTGCTATGAAAAAAATGCTAGTTTTTTAGGAAAGAGATTTAATCTCATTGGTCCATTATGACGTCTTGGTTTTTGTTACCAAATACACTATTCCCCTCCCCTTTAAGGTTTAATTACGTGTGGCTGTCTACCCCGCTATATAGTAGATAGGTAATTCTTCGTCGTATAGGTAAATAATAAACTTAGCTTACCGCATCAGCTGCTTGTGCTCGAGTCATGGTCTTTGGATAACAGGATTTCGAGTTGTCTTCGCATGCTTTTGCTGTTTTACATTCTCCAAAAGCTTTTACTCCATTGGGCTGAATTTCGAGTTTAACTTGGCAAGTTTTCTAGAATATGAAAATACATGAACAACTAACAATCTATTATCGCAATGAGAAATCTGCTTTTGTCAAACATGAGCCACAGATGAGTGACTCATATTGGCCGAAAATGCTTGGTCGAAATTTTTCTGACTGGAAGGTCGTTTGATTTAGCCCTGCTAGTATGCAGGTCTTGTCACTGTAATAAAAAGCAGTAAAATTGCTGCTCATCTGTAATAATTTAACTTGGTTATATTGAAATTTGAAAAAGTAACTTTTTCGATCATTTATAAGCTGTTGATATATTGCACCGCCAAGTTCATCAATAGTTTATAATTTGGAAAAATCTTTAGTGTCAAGTGTTCCGAGTGTAGCAAATTATTGTAAATAAGTAGTCATTTCAACGCATTTTTACAATGTGCCCTACGGTGTCCCATTGAAATAAGAGAATAAACAGTTTTGTTCCTCATGAGACTCTGATGGATAGAGCCGCCCAGAGGCGGTCCATCTGTGACTCATACCGCGTAAAAATAAATAAAATTTCTGTTTGAAATGTACCTGCAAGAATTTGCATTCTTTAAATTCATTTTGAATGGATGATAGCCCGTCACCCGATCCAACGTAGCACGAGAATCTTGGAGGTGGTTCAGTGGGATCAACTGGGTCCACGGGATCGACTGGGTCCACGGGATCGACTGGGTCCACGGGATCGACTGGGTCCACGGGATCGACTGGGTCCACGGGATCGAATGGGTCGACGGGATCGACTGGGTCCACGGGGTCAACTGGGTCCACAGGTTCAACAGGATCTATGGGGTCGACTGGGACCGCAGCAATAGTGACGTCTTCAAATATTGGTTCAATGGTCGTTTCGTTATCTTAAAAAAATAACATAAAAATCTATTTAAAGAAGTATTAAACGGTTTTGCAACCATTTGAAATCGCCAAAACAACCAAACGGGTTTGTATAATGTAAATGTAGTTTGTGGTGGAGTGTGTACAGTCTATCAACAACTTGTTTTGCTAAGCATGTACCACTGATGGGCCACATCACGCGGTGACCGAAACAGTCACGAATGCATTTTGAAAAAAGACCATGAACAAGAAGTAATTTTTTTTTTCAAAATACTTCATTTACAAAATTACTCATCCAGACACGCTTGCGAGCAAACAATTGAAATTTTATTTGATGAAGCAAGAAACACAGATGGAACGCGCCTATGGCATGCTTTGAAAAAATGGTCAAACGAATCTAATTTGGTTTACATGACCAGTAAAGGATCGCAGTGGCTGATCCAGAAACCACAAAAGAGAAAGACGCAGTCAAAGGGTGAACGAGTTATGAATAACAAATACAATTTTACTTGTAAGAATATCGATTGAGTTTTGTATCTTGTTCGAATCAGAAAAAAATCTTTTTATCCATCATTTATTAAGCGTCGGTCAAAGATGGAGTACGCCGTACGTGCGTGCTTATCCTTGACTCATGCTCGAAACACAAAAAACGCTACAAGTTCTTACCTTGTGCATAAGTAATTCCCACCAACACCGCAATGAGGAAAGCACTCTTTATGGAAGCCATTTTGTAGGCTAATTTAACTATAAACTTAGCCTAAAGTCTATCAAGAGAAAAAACACTTTTTATTATTGTATTGTGAAAATCCTTATTACGTTAAGATATTATTTCTCACCCAAAACGTCACATCAATAACATAAAATATATATACGAAAGCGAGTCTGTGTAATATCACTTGTTATTTGTTAGTTTGTGCAACGCACGTTTTTGTTGTATGTTAAGTTGGATAAGCCAATCATGTATAGTTTTTCGACTACGCGATCCATAAGTGGTTCCGCACACCGAAATTTAGCATTTAGTAGTGATAATACGAAAATATAACTAGCAGATAAATAACAATTTGCCACCAAAATGTTGTCTTCATGGACATGTACATAATTTTGAGCGCATTGAAAAACAATCTAGGGTAGTCAGTGGGTCAGGGAAAGTATTGAATTCAAAGTTCCGCACCATGAGTAAAATATACCGAGTAAAATGATGGAGTTGATCAATAGTTTTTGCAGATTAAACTTTCAAGTTTTTTTTTAGTTTTTTTTATTATTAAAGTTCACTTCGAGCAAGGTCAGAAGCAGCACCTACAAGAAACTACCAACGCATACTTTGTATTAAAGAGCTCCTAAAAGATGTAGAACCAGCAACTCAACTCTAAACGGAAACCATTTTACGCGGAACTGGACTGCCATATAAAGTGAATTGAAGGATATTTGCCCTGGGCAATGGTGAAAGCATCTATCACCTCTTAAATGGTATCATTGAAAGTAAGATTAAAGTGACAACACCAAATACGTTTTTACCAGACAAATACTATGCTTAACGAGTTTTGTCAAGCGTGAGCCGCAGATGGACCGCGTCTCAGTGGCGTCATCCATCAGTTACCCATACTTAACAAAATATGTTTCATCAATAGTTTTCCAACTGGCAAGCCATGCTATATAAAACTTCAAAAACGACTCAAAAAGTATGAAATTGCTTGCTATTCCATTTGAAAAAAAAAGTATCAGTTTCCTAAACAAATTAAATATGTTCCTCGAACATAAATCTCGAAACATTAAAAGATTGCAATTTTAAATCAGATCAGTATTTATTTTCTAGTTTTTTCTTCCAATTTTCTTTGTTGAGCTGCGACCTTTCGTCTTGCATAAGCAGCTGTGTTGCACATGATACCTCTGCAGCAGAAATGGCAAACATGTTCCTGAATTGAAAACAAACTTCATGGTAGTATTTTTACTATGATTTGTTAGTTATAAATGACTTCACTTTAGTTCTTTTGTAGGAAATATGCTACCAAATATTTCACAGACCCTGTGGTTATAAATTGATTTTTATTTTTTATAGCTTCTCTTTTTGCAGTGAAACACCCTGACCAAAGTCATGTACCAGCGGCCACTTATATAAAGACAGGATTGATGATGCTGGAAAGATATGATCGTTGCAGTTCAACTTATCATGCCCAACTAACCGGACTTAACTAGCAGACTCTCTGGGACTAGAGCGCGAGATGTTTGACCTGGGATTCAGAGGAAAGTGATTTTTTATCAACCTTCGCTAATATTTCCTATACTTGTACTTAGGGAAGACGAGGTCTGGTTTGGGGCTGGACAATTCGATTTGGTGATTCGAATCGATTCGAAGAACAGATTATTCGAATCATTCGGGAGTCGGCAATATGAAAATCAATTGTTAAATGAAGTGGGATTTTTCATTTTCAACCACAATTTCAATGTCTGGAAGCAGTGGTCACGACATGAATCAGCATACAACAATTAGGTGTCCAGCGATTCTACCTTTCGGGTTTGTAATATTATTTCAAGGAGACAATTTCAATCAAATTTGTTTTTTCAATTTGCGAATGTTTTACTATCACCCAATTTTAAGGGCTATTTATTTACAACGAGCAAGTTAGGTAGCAATAGCTTCGACAAAAAACAACAAATAATCTAAATCTATCCACTGCATCTGATTTGAACACAATTATACAGAACTGAATGACAATAGTACAGTATGGTGAATAGTTTCTGCCCTGGGTGTTTGTAATACCCTCTACTACTCTTTAAAAATTATCAACATACCACTTTCGCGTCGTCGGCGCTCTCTACACTATAACAATCGTTATCTTCAGCGTTCTGTTTACAGGCAGCCAGTTCTTTACATTCGCCATAAATTCTCATTCCATCGCTATTTATTTCAACTTTGGCTTGGCAGGAATTCTAAAAAAATAACATTAACTTTAACAATTAAGTTTGAATTGATATGAAGGATTAAATTATATATTTGAAGTTCAAACTAAGAAAGTTATGAAATGGATATTTTGAATCGATTCAGAATCGAATATAGAAATCAAAGAAATATACTTAAATTATGTTTTTTTTGTATTCAACGTTCCTTTGGTCTTTTGTATGATTGTCTTAATCAGAATTTTCGTTTAGACAAGCGTGAGTCACAGATAGGGCTGGCAAAACCGAATTATTTTGAATTCAAATACGATTCGGATGATGTTTCCAAGAAAATTAAGAAGTTTAAAGTTACGAATTACTAATATGAGCATAAACATATTTGATAAAAATTGAAGATCTTTCTAATTCACACTCCATGTCTATGAGCAATTTATAATTTAACGACAAAATATAATCGATTTTGGTCAAATTTGACCAAAATCGATTGTATTTTGCCGTTGAAATGAAAATTCTGCTTTAGTTAGTAAGTTTTTAATTCCTTTGTGCTTCAGATCGCTTCGAATCTCCGGATCAAATTACTTTAGCCTAAGTCAGAGATGGAACGCGCTTGGCGAAAGGAGCTCGGGAAAGTAAGTTTTGTTTTCTTACCTCAAGGAAGGCACAAGTTTTGGTACCGGATTCAATATCAGTGTAGTTATCTCCTTGGCCAACATAACAAGATCTTCTATACACTGGAGTCGGTTCAACAGGAGACACGGATTCTGTATCAGGATCTCCTCCCTCATCCGTTTCATCTTACAAAACACATCGAACGGATAAATATTGTTGTAGAAAGGTATTGCAAAAAATTGAAGTATCCTATCTCTTCTTTCTATTTAGAGTATCTTACGAACACCAGAAATTTTGTGAGATGAATTATATAATTTTAAAACCAGGCCTAATGATATTTTTTAATCTTAGGCAACAGTCCCAGAATACCAAATAATAAAGGAAATTAAACTACAACTACACTGTAACAAAAATGCAACGAAATCACTGGTCTTCGACAGTAATTGTACTTGGCGGTATTGAAACAAATTCGAAATTCAATTATTTGGCCAAGTGTGGGGTGGTGATGGAACGCACTGCAAAGTTGCGGTCCATCAACAGCCCATAATTGGCATATATCTCATCATAATGGCGTTTTTTAACTTCGGAAATATGCAATTACTGCAAATGACTAGTAGGTTTATTGTACTTTTGTTACAGTGTCATAGTATGGCGATGATCTGCATGTGAAATAAAACCGCAGAAGAAACTGCACCCAACGCGAAAACCATTTATGCAATAGAGTGCAATTAATAATATCTGCTTTTGAGAATATGCTACTTTCATTCCTATTTTGATATTTCCTTATGGTATACGTAAATATATTTACTCAGCTCATGAGCAACTACCCCTGGACCATGCCTCACAGTAGGATTCTTTACTTGCAACCTTATATTTTTGTTGAATCAATCTGTGCTTTGGCTTTCATCCAGGTGTCTATTTCATCGATAACAAACATGGCTGTGAGTATTATTTATTTTTTAAGGTGTAAATCAAAGATGGATCGCGCCGTCAGGACAAACACAACCTTACAAATAAGGTATGAACGACATCTAAAATATCTCCTAAAATCAATTTACTCCCATAAACTTAAAACTCAAAAGTACTTATGACTATATAAAAAATATACTCTTATCATAAAATTTTGAAATTCAAAACTTACTTTGTGCGAGTGCCAATCCCAAAAACAGAGATATGAGAAGATATTTGAGGAAATCCATGGTTATATCAATGTCTGAAATTACTCAGTTCTAATCTAATCTAGATTTTCTAAAAAGGAACGAAAAAACACACAAATACAGTTATGAAATGTTGTTTTTCTTCCAAAAAAAAGATCTCCAAGCCTAATTTTAAAAGCGACGCAATTGCAAACAATACCAATATTGATCTGAAGAAAATATTTTCGGTGAAATTGAATCGAAATTATTTTTCTGTGCAAAAAGAAAGATATATTAAATTTACTTGCGTCAAAGCAATAATTTAGCCAATCACGAAATGCGAACGTGTCTTATCATATTTGATGCCTCCCCCAAGGGCAGAACGAGGTATATTTTATTAAGAAATACGCGTTCCCGCGCATAAATCTTGATTTTGAAACCAGTTTGTCGAGAAAGCGCTATGAATTTTAAGATTTCATTGTCAAATCGCGTTCAAGTCACTGATTTAAATAGGTAACTATCAACACACTCGCCAATGGGAAAAATATATTATGCCAGGCATAATCCACAGATTACCTAGCAGCAACGGCGCGTTTAATACGTGACTCATGCTTAACAAAACACGTTTGCCAAAGAAAAATTGACTGAAATTGTTTTTCACAAGTTTGGGCCGTATATATAATATATATACGTATGTACGATCATGCTTGAATTGATACAGATTGTAGAATGTTGACGATGTCATTGTACTATATAATAACTACAAAATTGCCAGTGATAATCTATTTTTTTTCAGTTTTATAAACCGGCCACAATTGTCTTGAAATAATATAAAATTATAGATTGTCTATTGATAACGCAGTCGACCACTTGTCAAAAAATAATATATTCTTACGTGTAAAATACACTTAATTTTTAAGTTTGCTTCATACCTGGGGCTATATTATGATAACATCGTTCGAAAAATAATAATAATATAATTTGGATGAAAATTTCGTTTTGTTGCTTTTGCATAATATCAATGGCGGGTTGTATCCTGTGTAAGTTTGTCTCAAATATGAAGCTCGTTGGAATACTCATCAAATAACTTCTTAATATGTTATTTCAATTTTATTTTTCAGTTTGTGCAAACTAGATAATCTGGTTTAAATAAACTTGAAAATTATGCTGATTTCTATATTTTAATAAATAATAAAATAATATCTGCAATGGTGATTGAGCGTGCGTGCGTGAAATCTGAGGAGCTATATATATCCTAATCGAAAAGGTTTTATTAAAGCATCTTTTGTTAAGTATGCGTCACTGATGGATCGCGTCGAACAGACGCGGTCCATCAGTGACCCATGCTTAACAAAATAAAATTTCTGGTTGGGATGCAAAACCATATCCGCGAGGAAAAGGAAGGCCTATTTTGAGCTTGCATACGGCTGAAAAATGACATCAAATTTTGTGTAAGCGGAAAATCGCAATCAAATATACGTTCTTACAATAATTCTATAGTAGACGACATAAATAAACGATTTATTTTCCATTCAACGATTATGGATTTATACTTGAATATGTTCCATTTCCAAACCTAGTATATTTCACTGTATTTTAGAGCAGAACAATTTCGTTTTTCGTTTTTTCGTTTTTCGAATTGAAAAATATTCGACTAATTGGTCATAAATTCGTAGCATTGTCAAATAGAATTGGTTCGTTCGTTCGATTTTATATGATATCATTAAATGGGTTACAATTTTTCATTTTCCCAAATATTAGACTATTTCTGCTTCACAAAATTCGTAATATTGAAGTTTTTATTTTATGATGCTTGTCGAAATTTTAAAAAATGAGGGAAATCTCATTTACTTTTAGTTTTGTCTGAGAAAATATATGTCGTAAATCCATTTTTTAAATTAGCTACACTGAAACAAAATACAGTAAAACCATCGCTCTTTGACAGTAATTTTACTTGAATATATTGAAACAAAACCATAATCTCAGCTGTTTTGGCCAATTATGCCATTTAGATGGAATGAAGTGTGGTCTATTAACAAACTTTGCATAAATTTCATCAACAAGGCCGTTTCTAATTTTGGAAATACCCAATTACTATTAGTGACGATTAATTTACGGTAAAACAGTGTAGTTTGCCTAGCCGTTGTAATAAATAGACTCGCACCAGGTGTGATACATCTATGAGCCATTTTTGACAAAACCGTTAAAGACAATTTGTGAAAGGCGCTATATCAATCAAACGAAATTATATAATCAAGCATGCACCACACGTGGACCACGCCTTTTCGGAGGATGTACATGATAGAACATATTAAGATAATTTTTTTAATTAAAAAATGCACTCAATTGACCCATATCGGAGATCATCTAACAACAAACTTTCGACATGTTATGATTTACCTATACAATCTTTCGCATTAAATCAAACGGTACGGCAAAAACGGTTGACAAACAGAAACGTAAAAGGTCATAAGGTATTATTATTAACCGTGGTTCTCAACCTTGACATCTTCTCGTAAATTTTATCTTGCTATCAAGCACACAATGATCAATCGATCAATTGTTTGTCTCTTGTAGGGTCAAGGATCCCAAAAAAATGACAACTTAAAATTTTTGTTGCTTTAACAAAGCCAGAAAAGAATATAAATGTTTTTTTTGTGTTTCTACATGTGACTAGGGCTGGGGAAATTCGAATCATTTGGAATTCGAATCACCAGTTTCATGCGATGAAACGATGAAATACAATATGGTAAAATTTCACCAAAATCGATTGTATTTTGCCGCTGAAAATGAAAATTCTAGTTTATTACGAACGTTTATGTTGCTATGAACGGTTCACAATTAATTCGAATATATTGTACTTCGAATCGATTCGAATCAACGAATCGAACTGCACATACCTACATATGGCGCAGGTTCATTCTCTTCACAAAATTTTGCTCAAAAATATCAAGATTAAAAAGAATAGCTAGTAAGATGCCCAATACTGCTTAAGCACTATGAGATACAATACACACTAAAAACTACTTTATAAGCAGAAAAATTGTTAATAAAACGAATTCCCATAATATAGTATGATGTAGTGGCGAGAATGGAAACGCATTATCACTTCTTTCACTTTTAGAAATTGATAGTTCTTTGAAAAACGGAATAAAAATTAATTAAACTAGGTAATCAAATCTTATCTATAATTATAAGCCCTTAAGAAATGAAAACTACAATTAAATAACGAGAAATGTATATATATATATATATATATATATATATATATATATATATATATATATATTTTCCTATAATTTGCATAACTATAATATACTATTTTTAATGAAATTGGTATTAACTTTCTTTTTCATGTCTCTAGTTTAAAAGTAGGTTAATGATTTATTTTTTGTGTTTACGAAATGAGGTACAATTTTTTCTTATAATCAGACAATCAGAATTTTTCTTACATGTTTTTGTGCAGCCTTATCAAAATCATAAAGATTACGTATATTCTCAACGGTGTGGTTTTTTTAGTCTTGAATTACCTGATTTGCCTGAAATATGATTTTGTCAAATAAGAGTCACTGGTGAACCGCGCCTTTGCGGCCCGTACTTGACAAAACTTTTTTTTTTAATTAGAATGAGCTTGTCAAAATGGTTCAAATCATATTATCTTTCGAATTTTTTTTGAATTTTTGGTATTTTTTCTATTCTATTTGTGTGTTAATCTTGTTTTTATACTTTTTATACCATAATGTTTACAGTAACTTAAAATACGGCACTTGAGAAAACTTGGTTAGGACGCCTCATTCGCCAGATATAAACCCCACCCTCTTTACTCCACGCTTCTTATTCGTGGGATATATGAAAGATAATGAGAATGAAAACAATCCTTAAACAGTGATGAATTGAAGGCAGCAAAAAGAGCAGGAATGTGTGAGAGCAACTAACATTTTTGCGCAACATGCCTTCGACGACGAAGATGCTATTTAGACCACATTCTGGGAAGAACGTAGGGATTCGAATGTCAATCAGAGAATATAGATGAAGTTTTGCAGGAAACTTATCCATAAATTACCATCTGTAAAATTTGGTAACTATGTAGGAATAATAATCATTTATATATTGGTTCTGTTTCTTCTGGTCATCCTCTACTAGAAAAATTGAACCATCGGTGATTCTGAAATTTCATCCGGTTGTTCGGAATCCAGAAAAGATAAATATAGACACGAAACTTTGAACGAACCAAATTGTTCTGGAAAAAGTATGAAAGTAGAAGTAGTCCATATAAGTTTTAAATCATCATAAGATACCGAATGTATTTGATTAATAAACGGTATTGTTAATTTTAAATTGGTTGTGCAATCCTAATTTAAAATTATTTGGAAACCACATCGTTTGGTTTTCTGCTTAAAATTTGTTAACCTCGCGATTAAATGTAATTAAATATTTGATGATAGACAACAATAGAAGATTATTGTGGCGTATATTTCGCTTTAGAAAAGAAATCGAGTACCCAATTTTTGTCTGTTTTGTCGATAATATTGAGTTAAGATACCATCTTAGTAATTTAGTAAGCTTTCAAACTGCAGATTTTTTGGGCTACAAATATACGAATTACGTTTAGAGTGTGAACATGCATAAACATTTTGTGAGATGTGTTCTTGTTCTTTTTGTTCAGTCGTTCTGAAGTTGCGTAATACATAAAGATATTCCAGATTTAATTTCTTCTTGTTCTTCTTCGGCATATGCACATTGTAACAAAAAATCCAACAAAATCACTGGTTTTTGACAGTAATTTTACTTGAAAAAAGAATCAAAATCGACTTCTTTGTCCAAATATGGGGTGTTGATGGACGGGATTTTTTGACGCGACAAAAATACAATCCACTCTTTTTTCATATTTTAAAACAAAAAGGGTCTCAACATCCCTACCATCAATATCCACTAAATGAGGAAAATAACTTATTATCGTTTTCATTAATAAAGTTTGTCTCTTGTATACTTTAAAGATCAGCATTTTTATATTTTATAAGAATATATTTTTGACAGAATACTCATGTATATGTCTTTGTATCAGATTCAGGCGGGCGGTCAGAAAAAGGAAACTTAAACGACTTGACATGATCTGGAGCAAATTAGAACCACCGCAACGAAAATTTGTCTAAAAACATGCATCGTCGCAACGACATTCAAATGCAATGTTTTAATTTTCAATACAATGCAAACTTGAATAACCTTGCAGCAGTGCTTCGTCAAATTTAACAAACATTGATCTTCATGCGTTTTCGATGTTTTTATTTTCGTATTCAACTCACAACTCACAGTAATCAGAATAATGAACAACCCAGGTGGAATACACGCGATAAAGAATTAGCTCGTTTCCCCGATTGGCGTTTACTATGTGAGTCATTATGGTTTGCAAAAGACACAAATCAGCAGTGTATGATAAATCTTAAATGCTAAAAAATACATCACTTGTCTATCGTTCTCCCGATATTACCATACAGTGAGGGAATTTCCTTTTTCCAAGATGTAACTCTGATGTTCATGTAAATCGATTTGCATCCTTTTTTATCTTCATTAGCGTGATTAACTTGCTTTCCGTGGTCTTGCACATCATATATCCCAAATTAACAACAAATTTAAAGTTCCAACAAAGTTTTCAATTTTTACCTTTCGAATCAAATGCTTAAAACATAACGAACACACGAAACTAAGAAAAAAATTAAATAGAAAATTATTATAGATTTTTCTCTGAAAAAATGTGAAGGTGACACAAGTATTGCCGAATCAAATTTTGGGTACGTGCAGTGGCGGCGAAAAGAACCAAACGAGCAAAGATATGTGACAAAGTTTTGGGATAGACTGCTTCTCGCTCAAAATAGCCTACATGAGCGGGACAATATATTATGCAGATGCGTTGGATCTGTTTTTCTTTGAGTTTTCAAGATTATGATTCAATTTCGCCAAATCACACTCCATGTCTTTCATGAAGCACTGTTTGGACGGGTTTCTTCATCGATACTTTATTAAAGCTATATTTCCAGCGCGTGTTGGCGCTAAGGAGCCTGGAATAGTTGCATACAAAAGTCCCAAAAGTCCCGTGCCCAACGGTTGTTGGGTATAAGCCCCCCAGTGGGTTTATGGACAGACCATAGCATATGATTCGAAAACCCTAAAATAAGAAAAAGGTCATGTGCCCGGCTCGATGGCTCAGTCAGGTAAGCGCGATCCTACTGTCCGTAAGGCCGGTGGTTCAAAGCTTGATCGATTCACCCCCGTCTGTGCCCTTCAGCAAGGCACTTCGCGGGTAGCTGCATTGGCAATTCGAAGAACAAATACACAGTCCTAAAAAGATCCATGCCTAACGGTTGTTCGGTATAAGCCCCCCGGTAGGTTCACGGACAGGCCATAGCAACTAATTCGAAAAAAAATAAAAGAAAAAAAGGACTTGCGCCCGGCACGGTGGTTCAGTCGGTTAAGTGCGATCGTATTGTCCGGAAGGCCGATGGTTCGATGTTTAACAGTTTCACCACTGAGCGTGCCCTTCAGCAGTAGCCGTTACATAGAACAGATACACTACAAGATCCGTGCTTAACGGTTGTTGCGGATAGGTCCCCCGGTAGATTCACGGACAGGCCATAACAAATAATTCAGAAATCACAAAAAAGGACCTGCGCTATATTAATTACACAGTCTAATACTACATATCATACTGGATGGTAAATTGTTAACTATGTTTTTATTATAAAGCTCATATTAAAAATGCATCTGTACGAGCTCTGTGGTCTTGGTGTTCAGAACGTGACCGCGTGTCGGTTGGTAAATGATTTTGCTATCACCGGCGCCAGGCAGCCTAGCACTCATTGCAATTTAGTAATTTAGTATAAAGTATTGTTTTAGTTCAGTTTTGGTTGAATGTTTATCACATTTTTATGTGTAATTACCATGTATATATGACATGGCTCTTTACAGTGTAAGTATCCATTTCATTTTCAAGTGGGGCTCCCAGCCTTAGAATGAATTTCAAAGAAGAGAGGCAACCGCGGCCTTGCAAATCATATTTTCGAAGTAGAAGATACCCCATCTGTAATTAATTTTTTTTATTTGCTAGGGTCTCAGCCGTTAGGCACAGACCTTTGTGGTGAATGTGTATTTGTTGCATGTTGCAGTTACCCGCGAAGTACCTTGCTGAAGGGCACGCTCGGCGGTCAAGCATCGAAACATTGGCCTTTGTCGGACATCGGCCAATACGATCTGGCAAATCTGGCTATCATAAGCCACAGACGGATAGCGCCACCGAGTGACTCAAGCTTGACAAAATATTTTATGGCAAACTTCTTCTGAGTGAGTCAGTGGTATTTGATTTTCAACAAATTGGCGTCTTTGGTCATTAATCAATGATTACGTGTACCGGCAGGTTGTCCAACAATCCCTTCCTACATAATTATCGTCTACTGGGATTTGAGGCTGCGTCTTTCGCTCAAGAAAAGTATTCGATGTTAGTTTCAATGTCGCCAACTGTTTTTATCAGATTCTTGACCACATCACTACACAGCAATTAACAAAAGAAAAACAATTTTCCACTGTGAAACTGCGCATTGCAGTCTTGTCTGGGTAGTTTAATTCGGTAATTCGAATTCATTCGAAGCTCAAATTATTCGAATCAATCATGAATCGTTCATAGCAACTAGAATTTTCATTTTTAAAGAAAAATGCATCTCAAATACATTTCGTAGTTAAAATATGTCGTTAAATATGAAAATTGTTGCTCTTAGATATGGGATGTGAATTGAAAATACATTGCCTCCAAGTCTATTTATGCTAATATTAGTATTCCTATGCTAATATTAGTAAACTAAATATCTTGATTTTGACAATGAAGACAAGCTGTAATAGTAAAAATGGAATATTCCCTATTTATATGGAATTTATGATTCGATCCGATTCGAAAAAAATATTCAAATCGAATTCAAATTCGAAATGATTTGGTTATGCCTAGCCCTAATTGCAACTGACATAGTTTTAAATTGATATGTGAGGCTTTCGAGTCCAGAAAAAAATAATTATACTAATCTGAATCATTACGGCATTACGCCGATCATTTGTATCTCATGCATATCAGCGCGAAGGTGTTGCACTCAGGTGACCCTAAATACTGGGAGATAAGATGATGCAGCTGCACCAGCACATGCCGTAACGTGATGATTCATCCTTTTGTAAACTGGTTCCTATTTTTGTTGACGAGTAAACCGAAATCAAGTTCAACAAGATAAGCTAATACTATTATTTTCGATTTCATGATTTAATTAGAAATTACAAATTTATCAAGACAAGCGGGTTTTAAAGTCGCCATAAACTCGCATCACATTTGTTCTTTAGTAAGTCGCCGTAGAAGTGCTAACGCTCCTTCCATATCATACTGATGTCGCAGGTTAAAGATGTCGGGTCCGATTCCCGACGAGCCCGGCTCGCTAACCCATGCTCCACCCTCAACCCCGCGTGTAACACCTTGGGTAGGCTTGGTCGAAGCTGAAAGATAGTATCCTTCCAACAACACTAATTCTTTTCGTCTCTAAGTGGCCTTGTTTAGGGTGATCAATTCAAAAGAGTGGCCATTGTAAAACTCTCTGTATCGTTGAACTTAAAACCAAGTGAAATGATATTAATTGTTGTTGTTATCCTCGAAGGTTAATTATCTGTAATGAATTGTAATTTTGTCAAAATAATTTAGTTTAATTGACATTTATTTTTATACCAAAACACTAATTACTGATTTAATCGCGGGATTTTGGAGTATTTTGGAATGTCGATGTATTCACATCGAATCAAAACCTGCAAACGGTTAAGCAAAAACCTCATCCTCGAATGTAAATCAATGTGTGCACGCGAGGTTGTTGATCGCCATGGCTTACCTTTCCCTCGGGATAAAAGCAAAATTGCGATTGGGATCAGTTTTTCAAGACAAAAAAATGAGGGATTGATTTTAAAAGAGGAATAATAAATAAAGCTGTGGGAATTATGAAATTAACTTACTTACTGCACGTATATAAAAGATTTACATTTTCAATCACTCAGTGAAACGGTTACCCCAATTTTTTTCAAGCATGAATCACAGATGGACCGCGCCCGGCATTGCTATCCATCAGTGACCCGTACCTAATAAAAAGAATTTTGGATGGTATTTTTCTGACTGGGAGCCTGAAAAAAGCGCAAACCAAGATGCAAGTTCATTTTTGCTTTATATATATATACATATATATGTATACATTAAACAGAATTACAAAACACACTGTCAAATCTTTGATACAGACATGATGGACGATAGCTCAATCAGAAATATTTTGATATCAAATGTATTGTTGGATATGATGCCTGGCAAAATAAAATATTTGCTTGGAAAATCACTAAGCCAAAAATCGTTTGAATCATACGTTCAGAAAGGTGGAAATGATAGCTGATTTATAAGAGTTCAGGACAGATGTCACCCATTGCACTCTAATACAATTGCCCATCTCTGTTTGGAATGTCTTCCACTTTTGTTGTACACTTACTGATTTCGTGTTTTAGGGCAGATATTACTCATATCACTCAAATTGTAACACGGTGTAGTCTGTAATGTTTTACACTACAGGTACAGGTATTGATATTATATTTTATGAATCTCTTTGTCGTATAAACGACAGTTAATCGAACCATTTATTCGCATTAAACAAACTGTTTTTTTGAACATAAAATTCAAAATAAACATAATTCCCGAAGAGCAAAAGTTCCTACAGTCTATAGTTGTATAAAAAAATCCCAATCTCTAACCAATTCAGACAGAATAAAAAGTACCAATTATTTTAAACATCAAAGTGAAACATTTCCCAACAATAAAACAATAAAAAAAATCTAAATTGTATATTTTGCGACATAATAAAATCTCACTTTTCCCTTTAGGCTATTTGAGGTTGCGTCGTTGAACAAACAAAGAAACATGCACAGAGCACGATCTGGACACGACCAATAACATAATAATATAAAATAGCAAACCACTTTTTCAAATAAATCATATTTTTATTATTTTTACGACCAAGCATGATATGCAGATGGAACGCGCCATTGAGGCGCGGTCCATCTGATATCATGTTTGGTAATATTCAAATTTATTTGTGCAGTTGACCCGCAGTGAACTACAAAAATTTTCGACCTTTTTGATTTTGTAAAACACTATAAAAAACGTATAGTAAATTGACCGTTGATTTGTAGCAATTGCATATTTTCAAAAATTTGGGGCCGCGTTATGATTGTATTTAATATAAGCATAGGCTGTTCGACGCGTTCATCGACGTCCCATAATTGGTCGGAAGAGACGACTTTAAAGTTTTATTCCGATATAGACAAATGAAATAACTGTCAATAACGGTGATTTTACTGTATTTTTTACAGTGATACTTTTCTAAGCATTTAATTATATTTATATATATATAAGGCAATTACTATCAAATGCTTGTTTACTTTTATTAATTTTGTGCTAATTTGTGGTTCCGGTAATACTCTTCTTAACGACTTACCAACGCGGTACTTCTTATCTTTTACGACATGATTACGTCAATTAAAACCTGTTTTACGATTAAAATAACGATAGGTCCACGTAATTAGGGCGTTCTGCAGGTATTTGCAATCAGATTTTATCGATAGTTTATTCTATATAAGGAGACGATGAATATCTGTGGCAGTGTATTCAAAAATTTTAAAGATTGAAATCGGGCGCAGCTTTGTCATGCAGGAGAGATAGTTGAATCCAGAGAAATTTGTATTGAGTTGGAATGCCACTTTTAGATTCAAGACTCGAATCGATCGCACAATGATTCGAATATTCGTTTCTATAATTCGGTATGATTCGACGAATGTTTTGACCATTGTCACTGTCGTTTATTAAATCGACTTTTTTTTCATGAAGAAGAAAAGAGAATCATATTCGAAAGATTGGATTCGAAATGATATCTTTTGAGATTCAATTCAAATCTATATGCGTCAATTTGAGCAAAAATGACACAAATGTTTTGATCTAGTTTATATATCATATATAAGAAGTATTAAATACTAAGCAGTAAGTGTATCTAATTAAACGAAGGCAGAAATGAACGCGCCGCATGTAAGCAAAAAAATAGATTTTGTGCTCCGAAGGCATTTTATCATAAAATTCAATCATTATAAGACTATTCTCAACGGGTTAAACAAAGCAGTAATTATATTTTGTGCAGCATAAGCCACAGATGGACGACGCCTCACGGCGAAATCCATCAGTGGCTTATACCTAACAGAAGATTCTTGGATAAAATATTTCTGACTAGAAAAAACGATATTTTGTGTTTCTGAAAATTTATTGGTGAGAGGAAACAAAACGTGAAGTCAAGGACTATCACTATTAATATATGAATGCTACTGACAATGTTGTGCCGGAGTTTAATCCAATCCATTTATATTGAAACAGAAATAGTATTTTATCGAATAAATATTTCATACACCTTTCTACTACACTCTTCAGAATGAAGCTTTCAATCCTTCTCGTAGCTTTCATCTTGGCTCAAGGTATTCTAATAATTTAATATTTTTATTTATCTCTGTAATATAGTTGTGAATTTTTTCATCTTAATATGCAGAATTCAACAAGTTTTTTATTTGAAATTCACACAAAGCGGCGACTCATTTCACCAGTGGAGTATATATAATGCCTGGGAGAAGTGTAAAGCTAAATCCACACTAACGTTACTTGTGTTCTTTTGATGTTTGTTTTGTGTCAACGTTCATTGCCTTGTGTAAAACGCGAGAATAACATGAGACAAACGTAAAACAAAGCATCCCAAGCAAGCGTGTATTGGGGTTTTGAACAAAGATCAGCGATAGCAAAAACAGCTTGCCAATGCTTCTTGAAGAAATTGATACCTCTCATTAAATTAAAATTAAAAAAATCTGGTAAATCGTGATCGTGAATTTTTGCATACATTAAACTTAATGCCTTAATTGTTTTGAGAAATTCTCTTCTGAAGAGTTCCCCCAACTGTGGCTTAAAAAAGTTTTGTAATTTAAAAAATCTCAATAATAAACATTTTATAAAAATTGCAGCTAAAGCCGGAGCAATCGGAGACGTCCCCCCCACTGTTGCAAAACTACCAGAATGCAACGTCGGTGACACATTTTTCAACGGAACTTTGAGAACCACTGAGGAACCACAATCTTGCAGTCAATTGGAGGTAGGTGAACATCTAGAAAAAATTTTTGTCAACCAATGAGAACATTTCTTTTTTTCTTTCTTTACAATGCCTTTTAACGTGAGCAATGGGTTGGTGATGGTACTTGTACTTGTACTTGGTGTGCTTGACCCTAAAAAACAACGTTTTTTTTTAACTCATGGACCAAGGTGCAGTTCATCTACATGCCATGAAAATCGCATAAAAAATGAGTTTTCGGACTTGAACAAAAACTAAAAATGAACAGTAAATTAAATGTATTCTTGTCGCAGCGCATAAACATGATATTTTTCTTGTTTACTAATTATTATTCCATTCGTGTATCCGTGACTTCATTCACACGCTGATCCTTGATTATAAGTATAGAAGGAGGCGGGACACGTTGTGGAATACAGGCCACTTCTAACAACTCGCTGGAAACTACTTTTGGGCTGGGCAAAAACGAATATATTTTTTTTTTAATCTTCTTTTGATATTTTCTTGAAATCGGGCCAAACCAATGATTGTACATCATAATAGTTTTTAGCATTGAAAAACGTAACAGACGATTGAAATTTTACTATTCAAAGTATATGGACAAGAACTCGTATCATTTCCTTGAAACTCTTTAACATTCTTCTACATATTTTCGTTTTTATGGCCGATTCCCGGTCGATAATTTCTGCTTCAAATCAATTTAAATTAACGAATTGAATTTCTCAGCCTTAAAATTTTACACAGATATCTAAAACATCTTTATTTTTATTCTAGACTACTTGCCAAACCAAAGTTGAAGTTGGTCCAGATTCTTACAGAATCTACAAACAATGTCAGACAGCCGATGCTTGTGAAAATAACAAACAAAACAACCCACAACTGTGCTATTCTGAGGAAGCCGAAGCGAAACAGGTAAACATAAATTGTGACTTGTTATATGATTATAATCAATTCTGTCGACTTGTTACTGCTGCAATCTTCATCGAAATTGGCTCAAAACAAGGTTGGAAACACTAACAAACCCTTAAACAGCAATAAGCTACTACAAAATATAATGGCTAGCAAGGTACTGCAATATGTAGTACACAGTACACTCTGAATAGAAAACATCCTGGAGGGACTGATCTTGAGTTTCCTACCTCTAAACAGGGTCTATTGATAGTCGAAATGTATTGTTCTAGCCTCGTAAATATTATGTTCGTTACTCAAAATGGAGCATAAATTTGGAGTTCAGGCGGTTACATCGCAAATAACCAAGATAGTACTGACATACAGCCATACTGTATAACGGCTCTTTTGTGATAAAAATTGAAGTATCGCAACCCGGAACAGAATGAAATTGGAGAAACAAAATATATTACAAAAGCTCATTTTTAATATTTATTTCTCACAAATACAGGAAAAAGTTTGTCATTTCTGCTGCCAAGGAGATTTCTGCAATGATGGTAGTGAGATCGATGTTATTCTCCCAACTGCAGATGATTTTGCTGCTGATGATGATGATGACGTTGAAGATGCTCCAGTTGACGATTCTCCTTAAATTTGTTGAAGCAATAGTCACCAAACTTAAAGCATTTGCCAATAATGTGATTTGTCAAGTATGGGCCTCTAATGGATTGCGTCTGAGAGGAGCAGTCTATCAAAGGACCATACTTGTCAATTGTCTGTTATTATTAAATCGTTCAAAAAATTTAGGGTTTAGCATTGTTGTCTTGTGTAACGTATTTATATAATATATTAATAAAATATTATATAGAGTAGAGATACAATGTCTTGTGATTGTGTCTAATTCAGTTTGCTAACGTAGAATCAACAAACTATGTAAGACTTATCACAATTGGTATAAAAACTTGATAAGCCAAATCCGAAACAAACTTAAGGAAAAGTGAGAGTTCGAGATTTCAAGTACGGCGGAGAGTGAGCAAATCTTTGTTTACTCACTTCACTTTCATTATTAAAATTTACATAAAGTAAGGTGGTGGGAACTCTACAAGGAGAACCACATCAGAAGGGTTATGAATTAGCAGCGTATTAACCACGAGAAAATAACTATTAACAATGGATTTGAATCAAGCCGAGCAAGACGCTATTCAAGTACATAGGCGAACAGGGTTAGTGTTGGAGAATTGAGGAGTTTTGATATTCCGATTCGGCAAAGTCTTCTAATTACAATTTCGGTTGTGGTAGGCATAGAATAACGTGTCGGGGATGACTAGCCGACGGGTATTACGCTAATATAATGTTTTTCCCGTGAAAAATATTTTCTAACCACATTCGTTTGTTAAGATTCAGTCACCGATGGTCTTGGTTCGCAATATGGTTAGGCAATATTTTCGACTTCCTACTCCCACAGGATGAATATGAGACCCTATTATTGTTTTTTATATTAGAGAAATGTTACAAAGGCATCTTTTTATTTCTGGAAAACTTTATTATTGTACAAGGTGTTGATCGTTATTTTCTGGTTAATTTGAAAATACCCAATTCTAGCTCCTGTTTCTTTATGCGTATATTGTGACATCTGTGTTCTCGCTTTAAGAGGAATAACGCGAGTTTGTTGAAAAAAAATCATTCAAAATGTTACTGTAGATATTGATCTAAAGAATATGAAATAAAAAAAAATGAATGAAAAACCTAATCCTTTTTAGGGGCAAACATTATAAATCGGACAACTTTGATCTTATCATACATTCGGAGGCGTATTAGTATCTAGAGATACTCTATATATTCAAAAACGTGGAATAAACTTGATTTTTTAATTCTTGAATTTTTAAATTTCGAGAAGGTAGTTTTCTAACTGAATATGGTCTTCCAAGTCAGAAATTTTAATTTCTCAAGTATGATTAACAGATGGACAATGATGGTACTATCCATCAGTGACTCATATTTTACAAAAGATAGTTGGTTAAAATCTTTTTGACTGAGTTGGAACATTCGCATTCAAATAATCTGACCATAGAATTCAAATTTTGTCGGCTTCAAAACTTTCAGAAAGATAAGTTTGTATTCTATAAACCGTTCGGGATGTTTTAATCTATATAGCTTGGCGTATTAGATAAGTTTTCTGACGTTGTTCTGATTCTCTCTGCTGTTAATATTTGGTCTGAATTCATTTTATAATATCCTAATACCATAGTAGGAGTCGGATAAATCCAATCAGATATAATTACTTTGAACAATTATATTTTCTTCAAAATGATGAAAGGTTTGGTAAAATAACACAATTCAGAATTCTGATCTAATTAATTGTTGTTACTGAAAGTTTCTATATTTTTTCATTTGCATTTGGGGGTTTGTACACATTGTCTGTAACAGATATCCACAACGAGTCTTGCTGAAGAGCACGCTCGGAGATTGAAGCATCGAACCATTGACTACAAATAATCGCTTTACAAAACTCATGTTTCATGATCTGGGTTCTTTCTGTTAAACAGGGTTTTTTAATATTCCAAGATCAATCCTGCCGAAAGCATAACTTGAACAAAACGGGCGAATGGCTAAAAACACCCTGATTGAATAGATAAACCTGTCTAGCACGTCTCTATATTTTCACATCTTGCGACAAATAGCACTTGTACACACTTTTCTACTCTCTGTGGCGCGATCCATCGGACCATCAAACGAGACGCGGTCCTTCTGTGTCTTATGCTCTACAAAATCTTATTTTAAAAAGTAAGTAGTAAGTAAAAACCAAAGCATATATTCGGTACAAATCTTCTTTATACATAAGTTAACGCCCGTATATGGGACCCATAGTTAGTGAATGGCCATGTGGTGTAAGCTATTACGTCATAACTTTATAATATAAATAATTAAACAGACTGAAAAGACTATGTTTGTAGCGACGATATAAAAGGAAAGTTTAACCAAGCAATAGTGATGTTGATGTGTCACCACCTATTTAACGCTATTGTGGCATCAAAAAAGAATCCTATTATTCACATGTCACTGGGAATTTGGATTCGGATAGCTTGCTATTCCAAATCCAACTGATCAGCCTGTTCTGAAATGCCAATCCTTACCTAAGGGTATATTGAAATTGTAGCTACACATCACTCAAGTATAAAACCCTTCTAGTAGTTGCTACAACAAATAATAGGAGGTCATTGATTCGTTTTCCTGCAAATTCTTGCGTTTTTGACGCGCGTGAGTCACAAGGTTAGGAAATCGGCAGCACACTTTTAACTCACGTTTATAAAAAAAAAAAACAAAGCTGGAAAGATTATCTAATTAATTTTTAATTATAAGTGTTGTGTCAAACAAAATTTGAAGTGAATATGTTTGACTACCTAATCTATAAACAATGTCAGACCAAGTAAGCATGTAAGAGCAGTAAACAGAGCAATCCACAACAACGCCATTCGGAGGAAGCAAAAGATAAAGGGGTATAAATCAAGTTATTTCGCGCAAAATATCTCCATCAAAGGTTATGTTATATTAGATTGCCCAAACGTCTATTGTTAAGTATGAGTCACTGACGTGCACCGCCTCTGAACACGATCCGTCTATAAGTGGCCGCTAGTATAGGGCCTTGACCAGAGTGTTCCACTCCAAGAAGTGGCTACAAAAAATGAAATTTATAAAGGCTTAATTCTGACTTCTGATAATTTTAAAAATCTAAATGATATGTATTTATTTTCATAGCTAGAGTTTTTTTCTTTCGTTGTGAAGACGATTTGTGCAACAATGGAGATGGAGTAGTTATTATGATTCCATCGAGCGAATAAATATGAACAAAAACAAGTTATTTGGAATTCGAATAAATAAAACCAAAATCCAGACTATTTTTGTTTTATTTTGCACTTGGAGATTGGAGATAAAATTCAGCGCCGCATTTCTGTACAGGGGTATGGGTCAGGTCATATATGCCACTAAAACTAGCTATAGCAGTTCAGTAATGTTAGATTGCTTAATGAATTAAGATGTATTCGCTTTTTGTTCAACCCAAGCAGTATTTCCAAATGATACATTGGGCTTTGGCATCATCTTTAAAAACTTTACTTCAAGTGAAAGAAAAGATGTGTAACACAAAAGTGCATAATACCACCTTATGAGCATGATGCGATAACTCCTTTCAAAAGTGATGCGATAACTCCCATAAAAATTCCCCGCCTTTGGCGCATATTTTTTCAATTGTATCTAAATATATCCAGTAGCATTTCAGCCAAGCCCCGAATAACTTATGTTGGAAATATCCATGTCATTGATACCATGTCTTTATTCTACCTCAGTAGCTTAGCAGCAGACTTTATAGTATTATGCCGAAGTCACCGGTGTATCGCGCCTCTTCACTATCATTCTACCCATCTATGAGCCTGCAAATCGAAACTATTTTAATATTTCTGATAATCCTCTTTTAACCAACTACGCCATTTGAACGTGAACATTAGTTCCCAAAGAAGACGATGAACCAGTGCAATATATAGACCTATTATATATATGATAACATTTCATATAAACCTAAATGTTAATTCACAGCTAATAGCAGAGCAAACAAAAATAAGGAAGTGCTGAAAATCAATTTTGATCTTCTTCCATATCCTCAGGTAGAGTTATGTTAATTTCCTTTCCATTATTACAAAAATCTCCCTGGCAGCAAAAGTAGCACAGTCTTTCCTAAAAATCAAACATCATAGTCATTGAAATGCAGTTTTGCATGTAATCAGATGAATAACAGCTGAATAAAAATCAGCGAGAAAAAACTCTATGTATACTAAATCCCAGCCAAAAAAAAATGTGTTAAACTTGAGTCACTATTGGATCGCTCCACCAAGAAAATTTAAGATTGGGTTGAGAGAGGGTTTGAAAGTATATTATATAACAGTGGTGAACCCAAAATTCAATCTATGTAAAGGCAGAAGCGGGGGTGGGTAGGAAAAACGATATAGAGTTTAAAGAAAATGAATGGAGTATAATAAGCCTGAAAGGGAGTGGAAGATAATTTAAAAAGCAAAAGGACGAGTGGACGAATTTAATGCTTTTGAGGGGCTCGGATTTTTTATGTTTTTTTTTTAATTTGAGTGGATAGGAAAAAACTTACAAAAAAGTTTTGTATGTTCGCATCAGCTATAAAACTCCAAAATAAAGATATCAGTTTTCTAATAAATGATTTCTCGTGAAATATTCCAATTTTGGTAAATTTCCTTGGATGGCATTTTGCTCAAGTAATTGAGTAAAAGAAATGTGTCGATCTTCTGTTCCAAAGAATGGATAGAAAGGAGATTTAGAAAGAAAAAAAACATGAAGAAAAGAATGCTAGAAATAATATGCCGATATATACCTTCTTAAGTTCTGCTGTTTTTGAGTAGCACACTTGATCGTTGTTTTTCTGATTATTTTCACAAACCCCAGGTGTCTTACATTGCCGAAAAATTCTGTACGTTTTATTTGGTCCCATTTCGACTTTCGTTTGACAAGTTTCTGCATGATATTAATAATATTATTAAGATTAATGCTTTGCTATTAAGTTTAATGCTTTGAATGCTAATGCTAAAATAAGGTTTCTGAATAGGCGAGAAATGATGTTATTTTTTTAGTTGAAATCGAAAAAAAAATATTGTTTCATGAAACACGAGATTTGCGGTTTTCGTGGTTCACATGGTATTGGTCAATCAGTGACTTAACAATGCACAAATCCAATATCTAAGATTATATTTTCAGACTCTTTTTTCGGTATTATCATTATGACTCGTTATAAATGAAGAAAGATTATATATATATACTCTAAAATGTAGTAACATCAACAACACTCCAAGCGGAAAACATCCTCAAACAAAACTAAACCGCCGAGGTGAAGTGCAGTGAGGGGTATACTGTACTGGGTGATGATGAGGCCACCACCTTTTTATTTTCTTTTAGTCGACTTTACGACGCGAGAGAAGTATGCCAGGGCTATGCTAAAGTTCCATTCCTACTGGGCTTGTAGACAATAACATTTTACATCAATTACTCAATGTTACGGAGTAATCATAGATTGAAGTTTTAATCAAAATTGTAGCAATTGCATAATTACCCAAATCATAATATCATCACTTACCTCGTGAGCTAAACACACAGTGCTTGTCTGATTATCAAGAGTAACGTGTGTTCCGTTGAAAAATTTTCTTCCGATAAAACATTCTGGATCTTTTGTTGGTGTCGGGTTGACTGGTGGCAGAGGGTCGCCAAAGAACCGTTTGAAAAAATCGTGGTCATAATCGTCGTCATCTTGAAAATCAAGTAATAAATTGACTATTATATATATATAAAGAATCAGTACTGTAGGTGCGGGCTTCGGAATAGTCTAAGGGCGCGATGGCGGTAGTGGTTAAACATGTAGGCATCGCAGGTTGAAGATCTCGGGTTCGAACATTAGCGAGTCCGGCTTGCCCATCCATGCCCGCCACTCAACCCAGGGTGTAATAACTTGCGTAGGCTAAACCGAACAGGATCTAAGAAGTGGTATGAAAAAAGATTTCTGTGTGTCGTAAGAGTCGACTAAAAGAACACAAAAAAGTGGTGGCTGTTTTATGTTTTTGGGCAGGGGTGATCCACTCGCTTTGCCCTTTAGCGGGTGTGTCGTAAGAGTATGAGACTATTTTTCGCACAAAGTAAAGCTGGTAGCATTGCTTTATGTTTTCATTTCAGTGCGTTATTTGATACCACTCAGGCTTTGCACTTTGTCCAGAGCGTACCTCAACAATAAAAGATAGTATGAAATACTTTCCACCATGTGAAGCTCTTATGCTAGTAAGTTGGGTGACATTTCACCCTTTTCGTAGTCTTTTATCATTTGGACATACGTCACTGTAGATTTCACTTCTTTTAATGAGATTGCTTAAATTCGCTATGTTCAAGAAAAGTTTTCAAAAAGTTTTTTTACCCCATCACGTGAAATAAAAACAAAATTCAAATTCTTGTAGCTGTGGAAAAAACTAACATGAGGCCTTTTTACTTTGTTGAACACAAGCTACTGATGGATCGCACCGGCGAGGCGCGGTACATCGATGGCTCGTGTTCTATAGCGAAAAATAGGAAAGATAAAAATGGGAAATGTATGCATAACATGACATTTCCACTTAATAATTTCTTGAATGTTTACATCGATATTAAATATAAAGAATAAATGGGACTGCGATTTACCTTGAAGAACAGCATTCTTGATAAGCATTGCCATGCACATAGTGATGAGAACCTTTGCATACATACTTAATTACTGTTGTCATGTGTCCTGGACGCCCATTAAAAAAGGTAAAATAATAATTAGTCAAGTTGTCAAATTTCAACTGCTCAATGAAACATAAATGTACATAACTTTTCTGATAGGGATAGCTTTTTGAATACTACTTCTGTTTGACCCTCTTCATTATCGGAAATGTTACGTGGAGTATGAGCCACTGACAGATCGTGTTTTGACAAACACTGACCAATATTTGAGATAAGAAAATGTCTACTCAAATTATGTGATTTGGATATCAGATAAACTATGGCCTCGATCTACTATTTACAATACTAATATCAAGATACAAAATACTGTCTACACGGTTAAATGTTTGGGTGGACATAGACCAGTTTACAGTTGCCAGACTCGAACTATAAGGATTTCTACCTAGCCACGAAGCTGATCTAACTTGAGAAATAAAACAGTCAATTATTCCACTCTGAATGCGCTCAAAGTTTTCTATAATTTGAGTTCGTACCTTCTGTCTGTTATCTCATCTTCACTACTAAACAAATCCTGAAAGCTCAGCATTTTCCTTGTTTTTTGACCAATAAACAACTCATTGTTCAAAAAAATATCATCGCCATGTTTGTATAATAATAGGAAGTGAAATTTGAACCTAAGATGCTTAGGCATTAATAAAACACTAACAAAAACCAATGGCATTTTTACTTGCTCAGGAAGACTCATGTTTGGAAGGTTGACATTTATTTCAGATAAATGAACTAGTTATTCACCCTCCCAATACTGAATAATGCCATTCTATTAGAATCTACAGCAATCAAGACAAATTAATCACTGTACATTTACAGTATATTTACTTTTTTTTCTTACAGTACACAAGCATGTAAAAACATCTAAATTAGCATGCCGCAGTCATGCTCAGACACACAAATGTGCGTTTGTTTAATAAATTTCCGAGGTTAGTTTCTTGTGATTATACCAAATCGATCAACTACTCGTGTTTTTAATAGCGACGTGACGTATGCCAAGACATTTAAAAAATACCAGGTAAACAGTAGCGGTTGTAGACAATTAGTTCAAGTAACTAGATACATCGCAAATAGAAATTTGAAATAAAGAGATTCGAACTCTAACGAAAAATCATGGTGTAAAATATAAAGTAATTGGATTAAAAAAGCAATAGACGTTTTTATTTTTGGCCCCATATTTTAGCCTATTCCTTATAATGAAAAAGTTTGAAGAAATATTTGGAGAATAACATTGAGTTTTGCTGCGTCAAGTTAGGCAAATGAGATCTTAATTACAAAATATCAACTGGAAAAACAACGAGCTATTTCCAGCACTCTCTTACTGTCGAATTCTACTGTGGTAATGACTGTCTTGATTCGTGGATTACGCAGTAAAACCAATATCAAACAATTACAGACTTAATTTTTGTAGATCAACTCCACTCATACATCTATAATTTATTTAAAAACAAAAACGTTATGAAAATACTAAAACAATGACTCGTATACAACGAAGACTGAAAATTTATCTAAACAAAATTCTGAATTTGTATTGTAAGGTCTTACAACTCATTGATTGGCCTTCAGCTTAGAATCAACCAACGAAGATCGGTCCAAAAGTCCTAGAAAGGTTCAAACATAACATATCAACTGCATTGTTTTGTTATAAATAATTTTAGACAAGGTTTGTATCAGCATCTAAAAGCATTTGATGGGTGTGGTAACCTATAGCAGCATACAATACAAAGTACAACTCTGGAATCAAGACTAGTCTTTTTAACTCTTTCACAGCTAAACACAAAGTGAATAGTAAATACTAGATACAAGGCAACAAGTGAGCCAGACGTAAACGAAGTAATCCACCAATTTAGGATCACGTAATCATGGCGGTAGCTCAGCAATTACCAACTAACAGATAAAATTCAAATTCACAAAAAACACTATTGGAAATTAGATACATCACAATTATGTACTGAAATAATTTTTATCATAATAGGCAACTAGTAATTGCACCCAACCAGCAAATTATTCTGTAAAATGAACCATCACACAATAGTATTATATAGTGCAATAAAGAAAAAGGCGCCAGAATCGCCAGTACCCGCTACTATCTGTCGACAGGCATTTTAATTCTGATCCTTCTAATCAAGCCTGTGCCAACAACACTGTTTAACATAGAAAACTTCTCTATATTTATTGCAACTCAAAATGTCGTTTATAACACTATTCAGATGAAACAAAGAATTTCATTCCAAAATGGAGTTGTCCGTGATAGGTGAAAAAGATCATTCGAAATTATATTTTTATTTTCACGAATTTGTATTGATTGTGTTTGAATGTTTAAACTCATTTGCCCCGAGAAAACTGGAAATAAATTTCTTTCTTCATGAAAGCGAAAGTACTGTTACGTCACTTCTTGTTTGATAAATCATGTTTTCTTGTCTATGCGTGTGAAGTTCGTAACTTTTACTTAAGATACACGTCGCTTATCCCAATCGGAAAATGTTTTTTACGCATTTTTGGTAAATATAAGTTATATGCTAAACAAAATAAGTGTTTACTCATTGAGAAGGAATTCGTTGAGATGAAATAAGGTAAAAGCACAATGGTCAAAACTATGGCTTCATTATGATCGGCATCGGCCAAAAATCTTTCTCTGAATCTTACTTTTTTCGTGTAAATCATCGTAGAATAGCACAAAAAACTCGTTGTTTTTGTATTCCGATAAAACTTGTCTGGAAAACACCAAGAAGTTTCCTGAACAAGATTCCGGCTTAAAACTTATTACATTTTGCAATTGAATTATAACGTCATTATCCTTTTATTATTTTTAGTTCTTGAACATCTTGGGAGGACATTGTGCGATATTTCCTGTTTTATACGAGCCGTTACTGTTAGAATTTTACGCTAGATAATTGTCAGGGCGGTATCAATGTATTTAAGTAATACAGAACAATAAAACTGCAACGACTTCACCAAAATAAAAAAGTTATAGTATCCCATTACAGACAATATTTTTTCGATATGAACTACGACACGAATGTGCTAGAGAGCAACAAAAGCGAAATCATATTGAATAGTTTTATCTCAGTTGGCTCGATGTGGTTAAACATGTTGTCACCGCAGGTTGAAGATCTCAGATTCGAGTCCCGGCGATTCCGACTCGTTAACCCATGACCACCACTCAATTCAGAATGAATGTTCAAAGTGATTGACTAGATTCATTGAGCACGTCTAATTGACCAAACTTTGTATTTTTGTATGTCTGCCTGCAATGCATGTTTTGGACATTCTTACAGTGACCAAACTGAGTGCTAAAGTAACCAGTTTTGAAATGAGCTAAGAAGCTTAACCATAAGGTTAAATTATTACTTTACACCTTCCTTTCACGGTGATTTTGTTATTTTTGGTTTAGCAAGTCTTTGTTTTAAAGGGATTTAAATATTGAAATTACACGGACCTTCTTCATTATTAAGTCTTTGCTGTTTACGGTGGAATTGGTTTTTCGTTATTTTATACCCATGAGTCGTGTCCAGTATTCAAAATTCGCGACGTATTCAAAACTGCTAAAAAAGGGAGGGAGGAAATTTGAACGAACATTAATAACTTGTGTAAGACGAACAGCAAAAGATCATATCTTTCCGGCAATTCTGACCCAGTCCGTCTATAGGCGGCCGCTCGTACTGGGCCTTAGACAAGGTGACCCACCCACGAAGTGGCAAGAAAAAAATCTCGTTGTGTTCATATAAATCCAGCTTCAAATTTATTGCCGCTTATTTGAGTGGATCACCTTGAAAGCCAGCGGCGAAATATACGAACATAGTACTGAAATGAGAACTTCGGAGGGCGGGCGACACCTCGGTTGTGGTTCATCTCACGAAACAATTTTGTGAGCCCATCCACCAACAAACAAATAAATGAAATACGACACCACGCGCGGATATAGGCCTGCACCATACATGGGATATATTTAACTTTTATTTTTATATGAACGTAGGAGTCTGAAATAAAATTTTTCATTCATTCAAGAAAGATGCTTCAATTCACGTCTTTAAACAATTGTCATGAACTGAAACGTATAATAGTTTTGTCCATAATACACTATGATGGACAACCTTTTTAATATAAGTTCGCAAAGCCAAAATGGCCAAAAACCGTTATCAAAAGAGGCGAAATAATGGCCACTCCAATATCAATATACAGTGCCGGCAACTGCACTCTATATGTGGAAAACATCCTATACAGAACTAAACCACGATGATAACGTGCAGTGGATGCCATCTGCCCTGGCCAATTTTCCTACTGAAACTGCAATGCACATGTTGTTAACCTGCCTACTCATGACGGGGGTACTATCTTTAGACCATCGTCGACGACCTTTTTTACATATTTTTATTAACATGATACAGAATATTATAAATCCAACCTGCAGATGTGAAATATTTGCTCTTGCTGGTGCTACATCTCGTAGCAGCTCTTTGTTATTATATTAAGTGGCCATCAGTTGGTTTTGTTTAGGCACTGCTTTACGCCCTTGCTCAGAGTGAATTTCAGTAAGAAAAAAAAATGCGAAATCATAAGTTGAAGAAATTCTGAGTGTTAATGCAGAACATATCGAACGAACGAGTTACAATGAAATCAAGCGAAAGGGTTTGGTAGCGTGATGTGACAATTTGGCGACGAGCATATGACGATGTGACGTCACATCGTTACATGTTCGTTCAAATTTCCTCCCTCTCTTTTTAAAAGTTTTGAATACGTCACGAATTTTGAATACTGGACACGACTCATGGGTATAAAATAACGAAAAACCAATTCCATTGTAAACAGCAAAGACTTAATAATGAAGAAGGTCCGTGTAATTTCAATATTTAAATCCCTTTAAAACGAAGACTTGCTGAACACATTTATCAACCAAAAATAACAAAATCACCGTGAAAGCAAGGTGTAAAGTAATAATTTAACTTTATGGTTAAACTTCTTAGCTCATTTCAAAACTGGTTCTCTTTAGCACTCGGTTTGGCCACTGTTAGAATGTCCAAAACATGCATTTAGAATGTCATGCAGACACACAAAAATACAAAGTTTGGTAAATTAGACGTGCTCAATGAATCTAGTCAATCACTTTTAACATATTCTTAGAAAATTCAAATTTAAAAAAAAATAACGAATGCATTCTGGCAATTTTCGTTTTATGGTTCCTACAAGGTATGGCTTATTGTCAAAAAACAACATTTTCTTGATTTCGTAAACTTATATGTGGAATTATGAGTACAATATCGTAATAGATATTCAACGCATATTTGTGGATATTATCTTCAATAATAAGCACCCGAATAACGTGTTATATAGTTTTGCCAGAGGCAAATACAACTACAGTTTATGCTAGGAATACTCTGCAACAGCAATGAACCCGCAAAACCCTGTAAACAAAACCAAAAAACTCTCCGCCAATTTAACATAATTCAAAATTAAAACACATGCAAACAAAATCACCGAAGCATTAAATTATAATTTTGAAATCAAATTGTGTGTCATTATTGTTCTTTGATCAACTTGTTCTATAGCAAACACAAATGCTGTATGCTTAAATTAAGAAAGTGTTATCTCTGTGTTGCTGTTGCAAAATTATTTTTAACAGTGTTATAAAAAGACGTTTGATCTGGTTATGATTTCAAAGGTTACATTATGATATTTCTAACGATTATAAAACTTGAATATATGTAGATAAATCGTCATATTTGTTAGTCCGTGTAGTGTCAGAGAATGTCAACTTTAAAATAGTCGAAGCATTTTGTATCGAAGTGATGTTTTTTATGATAAGTTGTATTTAAAAATTGTTTGGCAAAAGATATGATTCGTATTATATTAAAAGTTTTTTACCCGAGTGGCTCAGCGTACAATTGGTTTGAACTAGGGACGTACCGATGTATTCGTCTCGACGAGAATCAGTTATATTTTAAAACATCGGTATCGACCTTTGAACGCCTTGTTTTTTGGATGTCTCATCTCTCAAAGAATTGTGTGAGGATCACGAAAACTATTGAGGACAATACATTTATTACGTCATAACACTGTAACAAAATCACCGCAAATCTAACAAAATTACCGGTCTTCGACTGTAATTTTACTTGACGGTATGAAAAAAATTTGACTTCTTTGGTCAAATATGGAGTGTTGATGGAACGCACCGTGGAGGCGTGGTCCATCAACAGTCGATAGTTGGCATAAATCTCATCAACATGGCGTTTTTTAACTCCGGAAATATGCAATTACTGCAAATGCTCAGTAAATTTACTGTACTTTTGTTACAGTATATAAAGATTATTTTAGGTATCACATCTAAAAAGTAGTCAATCAAAATATTTTGGTTTATTACAGTGATTATTGGTTAGTTTTCAGCAGCTGCTGCCTTGCTTAAGGTTAATATTGTTTTACTTTCTAATTTATCTTTATTGACTAGCTTTAACAAAATATAAAAGCATGAAACTGCAGCATATTTTACTATTGACTCTTTTCATCTTCCACTCGTGTTTTGCACAACGTAAGTACCTTTGTTCTTTGATATTTCTCTCATTGAGCAATGTTCTATAGTGACCACCTTGAAGTGTAGGTAGTATCTTGTACAGCACATTGCTTCATTTGTCACATCTGTTTTATATCCTATTCCGATCAAGAAATAATATTTTGTCAAGTTATAAAGACCTGGGAAAAGCTAAATCATCAAGAACTCGAATCTGATTCAATTTTTTTTTTCTAATCGTGTCTAATCAAATTCCTCATAGATAGCAATTTTTACCATTACAATTTACATGTCAAATTTGATCAAAATCGATTGTATTTCGTCGTTAAAAGGAAAATTTCACACTTTATTTAGAAAGTATGAGTTTTCACGAACAATTCACGATTAATTAAAATAACTCGTGCCCTGCCCTATCCACAGATGAACCAAATAGAGGCGAGGCACTCCAGTAACTCCTACTTGACAAAAACATACGTGTAATGGCACACAAATGTTACGTTCCGATTGAGATGTTTTATTTATTGTGATTTAGCCAATCATGATAGTGGTGATTCTGGAGAAACAGATTCAGCCAATGCACAACCCAGTTTGAATCGTTGTCATTGGGGTATCCATGAACATGATGGAGTGAGAAATAAAGATTTCAAATTTGAAAAAGAAGTTACTTGTATGTGGGGACAGGTATATTGTCAGTGTTTGGTTTTTCCTTTTTGTGTGTGTGTGTGTGTAAAAAATCAATTAAGTTTTTTAATGATATTTTGGCAGAAACAGCGACAAAGTGAATTCATTTCATATCTGTGTGAGAAAAATCTGAACTCTGAGTTGATTTGTGCCGCGCATTTAATTTGCTGTAGCAAAAGCTTAATTTAAAAAATGTTGACTATTTTTTTTTTTAAATTCACCCTGAGCAAGGCTGGGTTCAACGGCCACGCAATAGCATAGAGCTACTGGAAGATGTAGTACCAGCAACTGCACTCTAAACGGAAAACATCCCAGATAAACTCGAACTATCATGGTAAAAAGAAATGATTCGGTATTTTTTCTGGGCGATCGGCAAAACTACCATGAGTTTTTGCTTCCTTTCAGTCGCCATTTACGACAGGCAGGAAATACGTTAGGACTATTCTAAAGCCCGTATCTACAGAAATGATAACTTTATTAACTGACGAAGCAAAGAGGGGCTTCGTGGTGGGGATGGATTCACGAGTCAGACTCAGTGGATTCAAAATTCAGAGACCTTATTGACTTGTTCCAACACACCTCTAGGCTATCGTGTCCGCACACGGTGCTGCGTTGACAATTGGCAAAACCGCTTTCTTAAAACAACAATTCGAAAAATTTTTTCTCATGCATTTTAAAGCATCACAACAATGATGGATAAAAATCGCGGCTCATGTTTGAAAAAATGAGATTTCTGATTAAAGAAGGCATATGGAATTTCACAGTTGAAAAAAATTTCCACAAAATAGACCATATTAATAAATAAATGCATTTTTATTTATAAAAATTTTGTTACAGTGGGCAAAACAAGCCCAGATCCAAAATTTCATTTGTTCTTACCACTCATGATAATGATTTATAAAATTGTTTTTGACAATTTTTCAAAATCTTTCATCTGCAATTTTCTCAGTTAGAAAAAATCCTTAATAATGGGTCTTAAGTATTTCATTGGGATACTGATGGACCGTGGTCCATATGTGGAACATGATTGAAAAATAGTTTTCCCATTTCAAAACTGCTACTTACAATAAAATAAGACTTAATTATCAATGTAGTAATTTTATTTAAAACTAAACGTGATCGAGATAAAAGGCAACTTGGTAATGATCAAAATATTTTCAAAATTTGAAAAGCCTACAGTGGGCAAAACAAGCCCGGATACCAAAATTTGTTTCATTTAAAATAACATCATAAATGTATTTATGAAAACAATAACTGACCAATTTTTATCAAGTTTTATACAGATGATGCTCTTACTTGCGGATTACCTCACTTGAAAGGGACAGGGGAATCACGTAAAACATTTGTTTTTTTCCAATAATTCAGCCAACCATATTAATATTTTGGTGAAAAATCAGTTTTTTCTTTGCAGTACTGCAACTTACAAATGAAAATCGAAGTTTTAATTGATCAATGTAGTAAGAATTTACTTGCAAAAACTGAACGTCGTGACGTAAGTAAGTCCCGGGCACTGTTCCTCTTGTTTCAAAATATTTTCAAAATTTGAAAAGTTTTCATTTGAAAAGCAAAAAATTCAAAAAATTTATAGTTCAAATAAAATAACAGACTAAAGGTCATGATAAATATATACAGCTCATATTTTTATCAAGTTTTTCATACGACATGAATGCCCTTAACAAATCTAATTAACTACTTGAAAAGTTTTACCAGGGGATCAAAAAAAACGACACGTTAAAGCTTTTGCCTATAGCGTTAACGCTTAATATGACAGATCCAATGGGTAGGCTACTTCGCATTGCGCAGCAGTCAATTTTGTACATGCAGTACCGATATGATAAAACGCACATTCTTGTACGGTTATCATTATGGTTGAGTGATAACGTATCGCAAATTAATCTTTTAGGAATGGTAACTTTGGGCAATATTTTAGAACGCGAATATTTTTTAAGTGCTTTGATAGATGGAGGAATTGGTTTTACGGAATCGGGAAGGTACCTTCCATTGTTTAATGAAAAACCAGAACTTTTTTCAAAATTAAGGAATTTGTCCCTTTGATCAAAAAAATTTATTATTCAAGAAACAAAAATGTTTTCAAGAAAAATTCTAGAATGAAATTCTAACTCAGTGTAATACATTTTATAATTATTTTCCAGACTAGTTGCCAGGTAAAACTTGAAGTCCGCCCTACAGGTTACAGTATTTTCAAAGTTTGTAAAGAACCTGATGCTTGTGACATAAACGTTAAAAATAATCTACAACAATGTACAACGTCGGCGGCAGTTGACCGGGAAGTGAGAATTTACTTTTTTTAACAAAAAAAAATAAATTTCATGCGTTCACTTTTACTTCATAAATATTGCCTCCGACTTGAAATGTTTGGGGATTCAAATTGACTAATTCTATATATTTTTTAATTGTTTTATCTTTTAATCTTTACCTCTTTCCTGCTACTTTCATATATACATATAATTTTCTCTAATCAAAATGAGCAAGACCGCAGGAGACGTGTCATAATTAGAAAGTTACCTGAAACCACAAAGTGCAAAGAGCTACATAAAATGCAGGAATAGAAACTAAGGAACCCTTTATCCCTGACAGATGTCTATAGATGCGGGTTTTAAAATCATGCTTCTACCTGGACAGTACGATAGATTTCCCTTGTCGAAACTTTTGTGTGGATGTAATTTTGTTAAGTATGTGGTACATATGGATTGCGCCGCCGAAGAATACACAACTCGAGCTTGACAAAATAGCTTTAGTAAAGGTTAGTACCATATTCCCGAATGTCTTCAAATCAAAAACTAATATTGAACATATTCTCATCATAACCAAAGTGCGTCAATGCTGCAAGTCTATGCTGTGCCTACAGGGTTAGGATGAGTTGCTTTCGACGTAGCAAATTTTAGAATAATCGGGAATATGGTACTGAACTTTATGATACTAATTATATTATAACTTATGAAACTAACTTATATTATACTAATTTTCCTGGTTGATCAGTGAGTTCAACATTTACATCACGACATATAGGTAAGAAAAATTCAAATAAAATCTCCAAAACGTCTACCACACACATATTTTCTTATTTATTATTTTTCCTGCTCAATTCATTTTTCAAATATTAGCAACCACATCCATTGTATTTTCAGCATCTAGTCTGCCATTGGTGTTGTGACGGAAGCCTATGTAACACCGACGAACTCATTCCAATTGATTTAAAAGAAAAAGGCAAATGGGAACCAGAACTCTTCTTTAATAACGTCCGTGGGATAACAATCGAATAATAAAAAAGAATCACACTATACCAGTAATATCAGTGAAATAAAATGCCGCATTGAAGTACATGTGTGTTGATTTGTTAATGTTCACGAATAAAGTCAAGGGATAATATAATACAGAAACTTCAGTTTCGGTTGTTGTAACTGGTTTGTTTTTGCTCCTCATGGAACTTGATATGCATGCTTTAAACAGTTTGCAATACATACAATAAATCAAATTTTATTGGTATTAACTTAAGATGGATGTCTCGTATATAGGATTTTTTGTGTTGCTGGTGCAAAATTTAGAATTGTCCCAAAGTATTTTCTGCGTAAGGTGGAGGAAATGAAGGAAATGATTAGGTGATTTACGGTTTTACCGCTGCCTACCGCCAGGGAAGATGCCACGCTGATTTGAAGCTGCTTTCAACCCTGTTTAGATTGAGTTGTGGTAAGATAAGTGGAGGGATACTGCAAAATGCAATTTTAATATTTCCATTAGGTGTTCAAATTAGTGTAATCAGCTTGAATGTACTGCCTTCCAGATCACTAGCTCCTGATGAAACTCGAGTCGAAAGCTACAATAGCAAATCATAAACTGCTTAAAGCATTCTGAAGTAATAGCGTGTACTTTAGCCAGAAATATACGACAATACTCAGCAAGAGATTGATAACACAAACTCTTGTGATTTTACGGCAATTTGTATAAGAAAGTAATCTGATTCCATAGGTCGGATGCATATATGTTCTTACCGCAGATTATCATATAGGACATCTTCTTGTGACTTGATAATGATTTTTTGGCTCAGTTCTAGCGTTGCAAAACCTGGGATGGTACAAAAACATTTACAAATAAAGTAAAATCGCAACACAAATTTCTATACTGTTAACATGCATGATTCGTAAAATCGATACAAAACGCATACTGGCATATTAGTCTTTATCAGTTTTAACCTTTGGTGGAACTTGTAACACTTTAACGATCTTATCTTAATGTGCCGGAAATAGTGCAACGCATAAAATTCTTAAAAAATTGACACATAAGCATCAATCATTCACACTTCGTACTCCAACTTGGAATAGATAGCGAAGTATGGAAATGACTCTCAACAATGCATTAGATAGTATGTGTATTGATGTAAACTTTGTCAAATACATCAGAACGAGGATACAGTGTCAAAAATGTATAGGATTTAATGTTTGTACACATTGTGACAGTGTACTAGACACAAAAAGTTATATTATAACAATGAGTAGGGCTGCTTATCGGATCAATCCATACTTGAAAAATTTTGAATATTCTTACTTGAGGTTCAACTTGATTCTGATGATGTCTTTTTTTGGCCGTTTTTATGGGGCCTTTGTCTAAGGTGCTCCACTCAGAAGCGAGACTATAAAAACAAGAACTTACTTGCGAGCTAAACTTTTGTTGGACGCATTCTGATTTTACAAGTGCTTTGATAATTTTATAATTACTTCTTCGAAATATATCCAGGTTTTTAAGATTAAATTTGAAAATTGAAACGACAATTTACTGTATAAAGTTAAACGTATGGAGTCACACTGTAACAAAAGTACAGTGAATTTACTGGTCATTATCAGTAATTGCATATTTCCAAAGTTAAATAAACGCCATGTGGATGAGATTTTTGCCAATTATGCGCTGTTGATGGACCGCACCTTCGTGGTGCGCTCCATCAACAGCCCATATTCGGTCAATAAAGTCAATTTTGAAATTTTTTCAACACCGCCAAGTAAACCCACTCAGTCGGAATATTCTTGTCAAAGTATCCTTTGTTAAATTTGCGTCTCTGATGGATTGTGTCGACGTTATGCGGTCTAACTGCGGTGCCTAATTGACAAAGTAAATTTTCTGATTGTGTCTAGAAAAATGGTTGTAACTCCTGACTCGCTGTAGACGTCATTCTACGTTATGCTAGATACTACCTACCCAATGCATCAGTTGACTGAAAATGTTTTCTTTTTCATTGTGGTTGGAACTCCCTGGTTAGCATTTAGTGACCCAAAGATCTCTTGTTTACTTTGGAATCTTCCTCATTAGTCTCTGAATCTTTACTTTGAGCATGAAGTTTACAGTTATTGGAACGCTAGCCAACACGTGGTTATCATATGGTGAAAGATTGTAAGACCTAATTCACATACAATGTTCGAATTTTGTACATCATTTTTTTTCGTATTGAATACCGTATAGAATTTGTAACCCATTTTTTATAGAAAGCGGAAAACATCGCACAAGGAGACTTCAAGTTATCGACGCGATATAGGCTCACATAACGCAATCAGACATTTTTAATTTGTCAAGCGTGTGAATACGTGATAAAACAAACTGTATTTGAACGATTTTTCAAAAATATTTTTTTAATATTTGATCTTGAACTTTTACCATGAAATTTCAGATTCAGCAATGTGATCTGGCACGAATGAACGTGGTTGATCTAACGAGGTATTCAAATTTATCGCGCTCAATGAAGTGTCATGTCTATGAGGTTGATTAGCCATAAATATATTTAGGAGAAACTCTAGGCATCGTTGTTGCAAGAAACTATTGGCCATGCTATCCATCCAAACACGGACTCCTTTTAGGCATTTTGTGATTTCTTGTACCTCATACAAGATTAAAAGTATCCCTTTTTTTATGTTGTGTTCGGTGGCATGATGATGAAACCGATAATAGGGCAGGAAGGGTCAAGACCGATGAACAGAAGCCATCAAAAATGCATAGACAAAGTTCATTTCATTTATATTTTTCAGAGAATAGCAAATTGAAAAAAGCATGGAAGCGCAGATACTAACTTCAAACATTCGTTATCTATATTGAACAATATTTTAAAAAATAAATTTTCATGTATTTTCGTTTCAGCGGGCTTTGTTAATGTTGTTTTGTTTATCTGTTCCTCGTTCTAGGAAAAAAATTCTTATTTTTTAGTCTAAATCCCTTCCATACCGTACGAACCCAAATGGTTCTTGTCTGCGGTTATAAAATTTAATAAGTTTTAACGTTTGTTTATTTTAATCAGTGTTAATCCGAGTACTTATAATGTGGGCGAATTTTGACAGAAAATCAATGGATTTAGTATCAATAAACCTCTATAATCTGTCCCAGTGGACCAGCCAGATGAGCACCGTCGTGACATGTTGATGACTGGTGGTTTGATGCTCCGGTTACCCACGCGAATGTTTTTTATCTAAGACAGGTCTCGAGCAACTGAATCATACACTATATATACATCGTATCCGCAGCAAAAGCTTATGATAATAGATACTAAATCAGAAGTTTGTATTTGACAAAGCATGGGCATCAGATGAACCGTATATAACAAAACGTGGCAAATACATGAAAAAAGCATGTTTGATCGGAATAATTGTGACCGTGTAGTGTTGCATGGATGATTTCGATAGATTCACATAAAGCAGATCACCGTAGAAAAGGACTTTATAAAACCAAAATGCACCATCATAACATTGATATGATCTACAGGAGATTAAAGATGTATACGGTAGCATTTCCCAGCAGGTGGCAGCTTCCTCCAACCATGTCAAATATGCCGAATCTTGACAGACAGAGTATGCGCCGTGTGTGACCAATATACAAAAGCATTCTGTCAAACTGACAGAAATAGTACGATCTCTTTTCACAATATACAGATATAATTATAAGCCTTCATTCAATTTAGAAATGGGGAAAACGCAGTGAAAGGTGAAATGAAAGAAAAAAAGTTACAGAAGATTGAGAAAATTGAAGAAAAAATAAAAATAAATCAGCTGGAAGAAACGACAAGGGAAAGTACAACCAATGTCTTTAAGGATACTAATAGAGCGAATAAAAATAGGTAAAGGTGTGTTGAACCAGAATGTCACTCGAATGAATAAATTGCTTTATATGAATTGAAGCTTTGAATGACATTTCTACGGATTTCTAGAAACCGCATATTAATAATATTTCCGATTGTATTTAACATAACTAAGCGGATCATATCCTAATCTGCAATTTCTCATCTCAACATATTTCAACAAGCATGGGCCACTGATGGATCGCGCCGTCTAGGCGCGGTCTATCTGTGACCATGTTTTGCGTAATATAATTGTTTGAAAAAGCTCATAATATAATTAAAATAGCTCTAGGCATAACAAGCCTGCTAGTTCAGGTATCACAACTTTTTAATGTACTTTTTCATCACGTTATTTTTATTGCGTAACGTAATATGATTTTATCGGACGTCAACAACTATTTTAGTTGGGGTATTTAATAAAAAAGATTATGTTCTCAATTTAGTTCGCTTAGATTCTCTGCAGTGTTGTTTATATTAAAAATAGTTGAATTTAGTTTTTTTCACAAAAAATGAAGTCAATTTTTGCGAGTCTAAAGTTTTGTGTTATTGGGATTGATTGCCTGTTGCAATGCACAAGGTGAGTGAAAAGTAACAGCAATTTTTTAAGATGTGGTAACCCCGTTTTGCGTCGAATCCTTGAATTGCAGCAACTGCGCTTAAATATTAAAGCGTTAGGAGACTTGATTAGCAGCAAAACTATCAATCATAATGCTTTTACATTTGAAATTCATCTTAAGTAAAGTTGGGAGCGGTATCAGAAACGGTTATAGACCACTGATAGAGCAATGAGTTACTGCTCCCTAAATGGAAAAGATCACAAGCAAAACGAAACTGTAAGTGATATCTGTTCTGGAAGACGATCAAGTCATCCACCACTTCTTTGCTTACTGTAAATACTATTATTCCTTCCTGGTTTTGGAAATTTCAAATGATTATAATTTATTTAAAGGATTCTTAATTTGAAGTATTTAAGTTATATTGTAAATATTTGTTATTTTCAACGTTCAAAATTATAGAGTTCATTATATTTAGGCAATGTTTTCCTGTCATGGAATTACTAAACTCTATATATTTCTAGCGAAAGAAAACAAAACAGAGGTCTATGAAGCAACGCCGCCCCCAGGATTTGATGGATTAACTTGTTGGCAGGGGACTAGAGATTCGACAGATACAAATAATCAACCAGATATTTGGGAATATTGTATGGACGATGAGGTATAAATTGGAGTTAAGATAAATGGAAAAATAGTAAAGTTCTGAATGCGCAAAGTTCAGAACAGAACGTTGTGAAATAGGTCATAGGAATTTCCTATTTTGAAACAAAACACAAGAATTTTTTTTTATTTTGAAAGAACTTTGCTTATTACAGTTTAATAATATCATTTTTATTGGAGAATTTTTATATTTGTGTTTATTTTGATAATGAAGACAATTAGTAATGGTAAACCTGGACATTAGCTATTTTTATATAATTTCAAAAACGTTATCCGAATCAGATTCGAAATTCAAATGATTCGATTTTGCCCATCGGTAAATTCGATTACAATAATTGTGTCATTGCGAAGTTGGCGCCGCATAATTTATCAGTAACTCACATCTTACAAACTATGAGCGAAATCTTTCCAATATTTTTTGACATCAGCATATTACTATATGTTAATATTTTGCAGAGTGCCTGCCTGACTAAAGTCGAAATATCAGGCGAAGATTACAGAGTGTATAAACAATGTATGCAGAAGAAGGCTTGTCAGAATTTGAGGCATTCTCACTTCCAACAATGTTACTCGAATCTGGCTCAGGAAAATAATGTAAATACAAATTTATTTTAAAATTTGATATGTCTTTAAGATATATATATATATCAGAAAAGACATATCAAGTGATGGTATTAGCGTTTAACCAAGCATCGCAGGATTGTAATCGCGAAATGAGGGAATTGTTTCCATATTTTTCGAGATTTATGATAGTACAAAAGATAAAAACAATTACACTTGAAGTATGCTGAATTTCTTGTGTTTGAGTAGTATGAAAAATACAACAAATATTAAGGCTTGCATTCGCTACTCTTGTATTTGTAAATCCCGAGTCCCATCTTAACGGACGTAATAGAGGTGAAATAGAAATGGATATTGTGATCATAGTGAATTTAAAAGTAAAAAAAAAATACTTGGGAATTTCATAACAAGCATTTTCAAGCCCAAAACAACCTTACTTAATAGGCAACATTATATTATTGAATCAATTAATCTATGTAGGTTTCCATGTATTTCAGGCACGTGTTTGTTTTTTCTGCTGCTACACGGACACCTGTAACACTGATCAGGAAATCAAGATACCAGGGATGCCAGATTTTAAAATTATACCTTGAATTTTTAATCAAATATTGTTGGGATATCATTTTTAAAACAGGTTTAAATTGTAAATAAAAAATACACTATGAAAGGTTATTTTATTACTGGAAGTTGCTCGATTGTTAACTGGCATGAAAAATCGCAACCTTGCACAAGCTTTCTTTTCGTATACGAAATTCACGTTACAGCACTTGATTGCTAAGCTTAGGGATAGACCGAAGTATCAAAAAATTGATTGTCATAAAAAGAAAAAAAATATCATTGCGGTGGTGACTATTATATTTGAAAATGTTTGGTAATACGCTGATACTCGCCTGAGTTATTATTATTCGGTATTGCTTATCGGCATTCAAAAACTATAGCATTGGTACCTGGTATGAAAGCGTATTACCGATTGAATCATCATAATAATTATTACTGACGTAATCAAAAAATTGTTAAAAATATTCTTTGTTATGTGGAACGCTATTGTTTTCGGGTCTTCAAAGCGCGGTCCAATCATGATTGACAAAAGTCTGATTGGAATGAGGAGTAAAAGTCCTAATACACATTTGTGTAGGCTTTTCAACTGTTTGTTATGTTTTGACCTTTGCGTACTACGCCAGTTTAACGTTACGCATGCATTTTCTTGACATTTTCAATTGCGATTGAGAGATTAATTTTGCCGGTGGAACGTAAAAGATCGAGAGGGGAAATGCGGTTGGCGCTTTTTTTTATTAAAATTCACTCTGAGAGCAAGGTCAGAAGCAGTGCCCGAAAGGAAGCAACTAATGGCTACTTAAAAGAAGAGAGCTAGCAAAACATGTGGTACCAGCAACTGCACTCTAAACGGATAACATCCCAAACGGAACTGAACCGCCATGTAGCGAGTCGTATCTGCCCTGGGCGACGATAAAACCATCTACCACTTCTTTGCTTCCTTTTAGTCGCCTCTTACGACACACAGAAATGGTTTAGGACTATTCTAAAGCCGTACCTACAGGGTTAAAAAATGCGCAAGATATTAAGATATTAAAAATTTAAAACCAGAATCAAAAACTGCTCATTTTGCCGCATGTGTTTTCTACTTCCCAAAGATTACAATATTGCAAATTATAATTTATGTGCCTTGCGTTATATATCCAAATCAGAAGGAACTCTTTCGAGATTTTGTAAAAGAGTAAATTGTAGATTAATGTAGTAAATATTCTGTCGAAAAAATTTTGTCCGAATTACATCTTTTGTTAGGTGCACTGTATCAAAAAATGCAACAAAATCACTTGTCACAATTGGAACCAATCAACACAGACGTGTATTGCCTCTTTTGTTTTATTATCTGAAACGCAACACAATGCATCGGATGAGACTACTTTACTCGTACTTTTCATATTATATTTGAGTAATTTCATTTTCGATCTTTTGGAAATTTAGAACAGAAAGTCGTAAAAAATGATTTTTCTTTCTAATTGTCCCAATAATCAAATGTACAAACAGGTCATAAACAATATTTTATGGAAAGTATACTATGCAAACACATGACTATGTTACAGAAAATGTAGCCATATAGTTAGATTTATGTTTTACAGTTAGTCTCTCTAAGCGATTCAACCGAGTTATACCAGCGTCCATTCTCTCAAATATCCTATTGTTTCTATAAAGCAATGAAGTTCCGATCCATAACCTAAATCAAATTGTTCTATTTATCAAGAAATTTCATTTTGTTAGGTTTGTACCACAGATGGACAGCGCCTTAGATGCGTCATCCATCACTGACCATCGATCAATTGACTTTTTACGCCAAATATGGGGCCATAATTGGGAATAATAATAATAATATCTCATCAACATCGCGTTGTTTTAACTTTGAACCTGGACCAGTAAAATTACTGTCAATTTTGTTACAGCTTGACGTATCGCTATAGGAATAATAATTTACGGGAAATAGATAAAGCTTACAAAACTGTTATTTTAGCTGTGTCGTTGATATTACCCCAAACCCTGTGAGGATGCCACTTTCAATTAAAGATTCGTATCGATTCGAAGACATCTTGGATTCGTATATTCGGTATGCTTCGACTAAGCTTTTGAGCAAAGTCCATATTCGTTATATTGAAATCTCTCATATATTTTAAATTTCTTCGCCAATGTATTTAAAATTTTGAAAATGAGTAAAAGTTTGATAAATTCCCTAAATAGAATAATATTCGATTCGATATGATTTGAAATTTGATTCGAAAATAAATACAACCGGATATAGCAACCCTCTGCCTCACCCAACGACCCTTGGCTTAAGAAAATAAAAAATCTTTAACGACGTTTGCACCGCTGTTCGCTTATGATTACAGCGACAATATTCCAAGTCGTAAAAGTCATATTCCGATGAATTGCCGTGCTCGGTAAATAATTGTAAAATCGGTTACATAGCAATATAACTGAGGCTGGATAATTCATATCGAATGTATTTGTTGTTTAGCCTAGGTTAAAGGTAGCAAATCAGTCAGTAGGACGAAGGAGGGATTACGGGTGAGGGGATAAGTGTTAAAAAACGGCGCATAGTAGAAAGAAAGGTCTCTTTTTCGTTCCTTGTCTATAGATAGTAGTGAAGGATTGTTCAATCTCGTTGATAAATCTGACCAATTCATATCAAAATCACTTTAATCGAGTCGTCTTGAGAATCAATGCTGTGATGGGCGATATTGTCTTGTCTAAAAAATAAAAAAAAAATTTGCCGCTTCCGGTGGCCTTGTATAAACAAATCGGGTTGGGGCTTTACCAGAAAGATTCGGACTTTGTCTGCCAACCGGGCCTACTCAAGTTAAAGACGCTTGATTGAGTAGTGGGCATCGCTTTATGACCCAGAATTACCATGACTCGGAAACGACCAAGTCTTGAATATTATTTTGTCGAGTATGGGTCACAGCTGAACCGCTTCTCTGCGCGATTCATCAGTGAATTATACTTCAACAAAACAATGTTGATCAAACAATTTTCAGATTGTGGAGATATTCGACCCGCGATAACGACTCGACTTTTTGTCTATACTTAATTTTGTAAAGTTTATGGATAGGGAAATGGTAAAAACAAATCGACCACTCAGAAAATCACTGCCAACGATTGATTTGTTTAGACCGTGTGGATTATCGTTAGATCACGACATCTTTGTTCATTAACAGCAAAGTTCGGTAAAATTTTATTCGGCAACACATAGACGATCTTGTACGTGCGACCAGAAACATTTATCTCTCCACATTTCGTACAACTTGTGCGTATGTCGAAATACGCTTAAAGAGTTTCGTCTGGGTAGTGAGTCTTCGTGCTTTACGTTTGTTTCGAGCAAGTCCATACCTCAAACAAAAAAGAAGCGAATGTATATAACAAACAAAAGTGTTGCAATGTATTTTATGGCAAGGCGATGTAATTGTTTGATCAAACTATAAATCCGTATATTACTACAAAACAATGTCCTATAGCTGTCATAATTACAAATTATATCAAACAAAACTACCATATGATCGACAAACTAAACATATTTCTTATTAGCCACTTCGGTTAGCATAAAAAGAGGGATGGGCGACTGAATCACCATAAATGTCTATTCGACGCTCATCAACGGGTTATGCTTAGTCAAATACAATATCTGTACTGCAATACACAACAAGTGTATTCTAGTAAATTTACTGTTTTTTTTCGTTTTGACAGTAACCATAAAGTATCCTGATAAATTGTTTTCAAATGGAATCATAAATCTTTCATCGTAATCCAAAAATTATTTTGTCAAGCTTGAGTCCCGAGTGGGTCGCGTTTTGTTGACGCGATCTAATACTAGGCAAAATAGGCCTGAAAAAGTCAGTATTTAGAAATCTGTAAGGTGAACTCAGCATTGGAATTAACAACGTCCAGTGTGCCAGATCAACGTAAAATATTTCGTCCCAATCAGAAATTATATTTGATCGAGCATAAGTCACTGATGGACCGCGCTTTGGCAGCGCGGTCCATCAATGACTCAAGATTAACAAAACTCGTTTGGACAGAAGATTTCTTACTGGGTTAAGAGCCTTCTTGTATGAATCGGGCATAGGACTTTAAACTGGAATTGCATTACCATATATTTATGTTCAAATTGCCATATTTGTGTTCACTGGCAGAGGATCGCATGTTATATTTTCAATTGAATTTCACTCTTAGCAAGGTCGAAAGCAGTACCTAAGCCCAGTCAGACAAAGATTGCCCGAACATGCTTTGTTAAGTATGATTCGCTGATGCATGGCGCCACCGAATCGTGGTCCATCTGTGGCTTATTCTTGGCAAAAAAATCAATTAACATTAATGGGGAAGAAAAAGTAAGTGGAGATTCTAATCGCTATTATTCCATTTAATTAACGATGTTTTACGAAAGTGTACATTGGGAAAGAAAAGTAAATTAATCAAAATGTAATTTGTCCTGTCCGATTGTTTAAACTTGAATGTTCAGTACCATTTGAAATCTGTTTGAAGGATTCTATTAAATTTACCATATATCATAGCTAGTTGCTCGTATATCGTCATACACAGCTTATATAGCTGAATCAATGATAAACTGCGAGTCAATGGAAATTCAATTCGCAACCATAGGAATACTGAATATAATTATGAAAAAAAACGTAGCTTTGATACTGAGAAATGCAAGTATATTTTGCTGATTACTTGAAATATTCGTTTGCCCAGAGATGTCAGCATTGACAAGCAATCCGCACTCTCACAGCAAATCCTTTTCGCGATACAACATAGGGTAGGGTAAGCACAGTTACGCGTACTATATATAGTTATAAGCCTCTACTTCAATCAAATAGGGTTTAAAAAAGTAACACCCAGTATATTTCTGTTATCTTGAGCAAGTTCAATATTGCAAGAAGTAGTGCTTATTTTCAGCAGGCGGGTTGGTTGGTAATTGTGAAAGAAGAAACAATTTAATTAGTTGAAAGCCGCCACGTTCAATACAAGAACCCAACAATTTCAAACTCTTCAACACTTGATTGATTAGCGAACTCTCTGATAAGCAATTTCATAAATAATACTATTTAGTCAAGTTCATACGCGCCTGGTGTGGATAATAAATTTTTTTTTGTTAGTTCGATAATTTATGACAAACCAAACTGAATCGATAACGATTTACACTTCAGTTGACAACACAACAATACTCTAAATATTACACCAAATTCGAATTCGATATTTAAAAAAAAAGGCAAAAAAGCACAATACACTCTGCATGTGGCCAAACATTAAATCTTAAAATAAATTCAGCAACAAAAGAAAAGATTATTCCAACAAATTAAGGGGGATTAACTTTAATCCTCAGCTTGTTAAAAGTTGTATTGTAAACGGAGCTTTAAAAAATATTTCTTTAAAGTGGAGAGTCAGTAAGGTTTGCAGTCGAGAAATTTTTGTTCTGTTGGTTCGGTTTTTTGTTTCCAGAGATTGCACAAGTATGAGCCACTGATGGACCGCGACACAGGGGCGCGATCCATCAGTGACTCATACTTGACACATCGTGTGTTGATTAATGTTTAATGGCAGAAGATAACTGGATGCTGATTTTTGAGCTTTCCGTAGTTTGTGCAAAGACTTTGGTAGTATATTCGGTAACGAAGTTCTAAATTAATTTGTAGTACTAAAAATGCGGGAACACAGACGACGTGTGCATAAATTTGACAATCGTGGTAGTTTGACATAAAAAAATGTTCAAGGATGATTTAAATTTCAAGTGGAATTGGATGAGTGCATCAACTTCATATTGTAAACATTCGAATCGGTCGTTGAGTTACAGTAATAGAAACAATATAAAAAGGTTAGCGGGAAGTATGACAGTTCAGCAAAAAATTACCAAGCAAAAGGCGTGGTCCATCACTGACCAATGCTCAAACTTGAAAAGGCTACTTTTCCCGGCGGAAAGGCGATATTTTTGTATAATAAAGCACAATTGATAAAATAAAACGTTATAACTGCACTGTGCCATAATTGCAGGAAATTTGTTGTTCATTTGCTGTAATTGTATATTGCAAAAATTCGAGACCGCATTTTCGACAAGACTTTTGCTAATATGACCAAGCCCATAGTTTGGCAAAAAAATCTATTCTACACTTTTATTTCAATATTACCAAGTAAAATTACTGCCAAAAATGGGTGTTTTTTATAACTCCGTAGAGTTGGAACTAGGGCTGGGCAATTTGATTCGGTGATTCGAATCGATTCGAAGCACGATTAATTCGAATCAGTTGTAAATCGTTCGTATGAACAAAGACTTGCTAAATGCACTAGGATTTTCTTTTTTAACGAGGAAATGCAACAAAGTTGACCAAAATCGATTACATTTTGCCGCTAAAATATGAAAATCGTGAGTCTTAGTGTGAATTGAAAATACACTATAAACTATAAATTTTTTTATTTGCGCAATGGGGACTAGTTATAATAGTAAATATCGGATATTTGTTATAAACATAGAATTAGTGATTCGATCCGATTCGAAAAAAATATTCGAATCAAATTCGAATTCCACATGATTCGGTTTTGCCAAGCGCTAGTTGGAACCTGTGGGATCAGAAGAGACAGAAGATAAACAATTTTCTTACGCCCTAGGTGGGCTAGTTTTGGTTGGTCAGTTTATTTATGAAGCCCTTGATCTTGAATGAATATTTTTCTGAAATGCACTGCCGCATGGACAAGCGGGAATCTAATATAGAAATTGCAACTTTTGCAATGCATACACAGTAACTAGGCTATTTAAGGGGTTAAAGGTTGGTGGATGCAAAAATCTGAAATTCAAGATCCCATATAAAATAATGAATAAATATTGTAAAAAAAACTCAGGTTTAGCTAAGTGTTGGGTGTAGCTAAGCTATAAACTTATTTTAATTATATTTTATGAACTCTGTAACAAACGTACAGTAAATTGACTGGGCATTTGCAGTAATTGTATATTTACAAAGTTTAAAAAACGCCATGTTGATGAGATTTAGGCCAAATAGGGTGTTGATAAAATCTTCGGTTGTTTCACGGGCAGACCCCATATTTAGTCAAAAAAAAAAAACGATGTTTTTTCAATCCGCCAGAAAAGAAAAGACCATTTTTTGTTACAGAGGAGTACAGTTTACGAGGAAGTAACGGAAAATCGTGGTTTAACAATGGTCCAAACTGGTCATTTTACTTTTTTTAAAATAAATTTCCAACCGCTTGACCATGCGATTCGAACGATTAGCATGATTAGCGGGAATGTAACATATAATTGCAACATAGAGTAGATACACAGTCACTACGAAGTGCTTAGCGGTTGTTGGGTATAAGCCCCCAACAACAAAATGGGCACAAGAAAAAATTTTCTGGCAAGCTGTAAAGATAGGTAGAGAAATAAAATGTAATGTAGTATATTTTTTAAATACTCTAATATAGTATTAATTAATGTTAAAATATTTTAAAAAAGCGTATGAACTGTAAAGTTTTGATTGCGCATGAATATGCTTTCTATTGTACAACAGTAATCCTGCATTTTGTTGCATAAAAATATTTGTAAATTTCTATTTTCTATTGTAAATTCCATAAAATAGCAAGAGTATTGAAGCAATGTCGCGAGACGACAACTTGCGGCCTGGGTTTGTTTACAACAGAAGAAGCAGAAGCCTTGCAACCAAACCAAATTATGAACCACCAAGTGAGTAAAAATATTTGATGCAAACTAAAATTGAAACTTAAAAAGCCTCGTAAATGCAAATTTTTGTTGTTGTTTTTAACTTGTCTTTGTCATTTATTTTTTAAAACTGTGAGAAAGAGTACTGCTTGTTATAAAAAGCCACATATGTACCGCGACTCGACGGCGCGATCCACCTTTGGCTTATTTTTAACGAAATATTATACAAAATCATATCCAAACTCACTTTGCAGTCATGAGGACCCCATCCTCATTATTGTTAATGTACATTCAAAATTAATTATGGAAAAGAGTATTCAAAATTGCTTGTTCTATATATATTGTCTATATATTTATATACATGAAGTGAATTGAAAATTGATGCTTTTACATTTTTAATACTTTTCATTTATTTTTTCTCGGTTCCACTTTTTCGTTAATGATCATTAAAAGCGGATGCATAAACCAGCTTACTCCGAAGGAGTGCAAAGTCCTGCAACTCCCCTTTTGAACCTTAAGTCAATAAGAGTATTGTTATTAGACTATAATGTTTATGGGAGAGGATATGAATCATCCAGATAAATTTTTATTTTATTTAAGTAATGGAGGTCAAATTTGAGAGAGCTGAAGAGTTACAGAATGAAGATTCGTCGCATCTTGTATATAACAGAAGAAGACATAGTGCCGTAGGAAAAGATGGAGATACGATAGGTAACTAGGGCTGGGCAAAATCGAATCATTTGGAATTTGAATCTGATTCGAATAAGAACATCGAATCGTGCCGTAAGAAATATGCTAATTTTTACTAAAGATAGTCTCCGAGATTACGATACAGTTTACAAAACAAATAGGGCATAAACTGACTTAAAAGCGAATTTTTATTTAGCGAATCAGTTTTGAAGGGCGGATGGCCTAGTGGTTCGAATGTTGACTCGCATATTTTTTTTCGCTTATCCATGCCCACCACTCAACCCAGGGTGTAATAATTTTATTTAAGCGAACAGGGAAAGATCGTATCTTTCCAGTAATTGTAACCCTGTCCGCCTATAAGTGGTCGCTGTTACAGGGCCTTGTGCAGGGTGACCCACTTAAAGAAGTGGCTATACAAATAACAAAATAAAAAATACATCCGATTTTGGTCAAATTTGACCAAAATCGATAGCATTTTGTTGTTAAAAATGAAAAAATGCACTTCATCTAGCATGCTTTTGTTCCTATGACCGGTTTACAATAGATTCAAATAATCTATACTTTGAATCGATTCGAATCATCGAATCGAATTACCCAGCTCTATAGGTAACATAACGATGGTTTGTTTTTTCACACACACTTGGTAAATACCCAACCATATACACATTGCACAAAGATTTTTAGCCTTTCAATTTAGATTTCGATTTATTTAAATTTGTAAATAACACAACAGTAACAATATCGTTTTCGTAATACTATTGTCCCATTTGACATATTGTGTAGTAATTTTGGTGAACTCTTCTCTCGAATTGGACAGAATATATACCCTTACACCCCTTTGTATTTTTTCTTTTTTGGGAAAAATAAGGAATATTCTTTACAAAATTGCAATAAAATCGTTATTTCTTCACAGTAAATTTACCTAGGTTATATTAAAATAATCTAATATCGACTTTTCGGCCAAATAAATATAAAATGTAGCAAATGTAGAATCATTGAATTATTGTTGCATATATTGTGCTGATAGTTTCATAAATACGTATTCTAATATTTTATTGTCGCCAAAATTTTTCATCCAGATAATAAAGATTACCTTATTTGTACAACTTTACGGTCCTACAATGGATAAAATTCCTAAATTTCTATATTATATTTACGCAGGTTTACTACCAAATTTTGCAAGCGATAAACCAAAGGTAAAGATGAGTTTATATAAAATTAAATTTTTGATAATTTAATTATTTTTAAATGATGTATATACTTCAATTTTATAACTAACATGGCATATAACGCATTTAAAATCTACTATATAAATGAAATCGCTCAGAGGTTATCCGTGGTACGTTCTCACTACATTAAACTTGTGACTTGTGAATTTCATCTTGATTTCAAATTTACGTAGTTTATTGGATCATAATTTTTTGAAACAAACAGCTAAAAACACTATCCTCTTGCCAACTATAATGACCCAGGGGGATGTGGATGTATAAATGAACCGTTATTTCGTTTTAGAGAAAGAGCTTAAAAAGCACAAGTTAAGGTCACAATACATGAGAAGTTGTCTGGCCGATGCGTTGCATTACTTTTCGGGTAACAACATAAAAACGCGCCTGCATCGTTTTGCGTCAATCGTTTTCACATGCTTACAAAGCACAAGCGCAAAAACCGGAACGAGCACTCTGGGTCAGCTTTCATAGCGATAGCGTTTCATTGGAAAACGTAACGAAATGCATGCAGCGCAAGGGTAAAATAAAACAAACCTAGAAAAACGCAACCTAAGCAAACGTGTAGCGCGACCTTAAGGCCTCTATCTATAACATACAAACTAAATGGTATTGCTTGAAATAAAATGTATCACAAAAAGTGAATTCACCAAAGACTAATATTTGCTAAAAGTATCCTATTCTTCATTAAAATTTTACAGCCTAAAAATAGACGTCATTCTCTCATGGCTGGACCGGACGCGCTGAGAAGAGTTTCTATCGATATAACGGATGAGCAGAGAAAACAATTACAATTACCCAGATTTTCACAGGTATCTTTTAGCGCTCTATTGTAATGGTCCAGTTCTGTGTGGGACGCTCTCCTCTTACAGTAAAGTTGCTGGTACTTCAATTTGCACCAGCTTTTTGCCATATAAATATTTACTGGTTGGATTGAAGTAAAATTTCATAACAAAAACTTAAAATCTATTTCAGGTGCGCGCTTTAAAATAGTCCTAACGTTCTACTGCGTGTCGTGGAGGCGGCTAAAATGAAGCAAGAACTAGTAGATGGTTTTACCATCGCCCGGAGCAGATATCACTGTTACCCTGCTTGTGTCCTTGCACATAGTGAATTTCAATAAACAAAGTACAGTGGTGTTTCTTAGATCGGCGAATTTTGCATTTTTATCTCGTTATTTCCATATCATGGCAAAATACTTTATGAGTCACGTATGAACCACGCCTAATCGACGCGATTCAGTAAAAACAGTAAATTTAACGTACTTTAGTAGTAATTGCACTCGATGATAATAAACTGCAACTATAAGATTTTTCTAGGCGCATTCAAACAACAGGCCTTACTTGGCATAAATCATATCAGTAAGGTTTCTAGTTTAGAAAATATACGATTACTGCAAATGAACGGTAACTTTACTGTAATTTTGTCACATTAGCTCACAAGTACCAAAAGTTGTTCAAGTCAAATTTTCCCTCTGTCCGCTTCAAAGAATGTCGATAGAATGATTTCAATATTTTTTCAGGTGTTTGGTTTTTCAACGTTCAGTGGACTACCGATGACAAGTTATAGAGATCCAGTGATTGGATATGAAAATACTTATAAAATGCAGCCAGATAAAAGGTTTCAACCTCATGTCGCACAAAAAGTAGTTGAAAAGGTATGATGGTCAAATCCAAACTTACACGGTATTTTCAAAAAAAAAAGTTTGCTGCCTTTACCAGGAGAATATTATTTTTCAGCAAAACATTGTTCTAATAAATATAACAGAACCATTTCGCAGACCACAGTTCCTTGGGAAGGTTTCCAATTGGAGGCGTCCTATAAGTGTAACATTTTTGGTATGACTGATCCTCTAACATCAGCAATAGAATAGCACTTTGATTAATACCATGGTGTTCTCTACATTATATAATCTAAGTCAGGGAGAGTTATCGTTATTTTTCATTAACGAATTTCAGATTATCGATGATTTATTATATTGGGATGACGATGTTTTGACGGATGATGGTAAGATTCATTTTTTATTGTTGGATGAATGAAATTTAAGCAATGCGACCGCAATGGCTGTTTTTTGTTGAAATAATTTATTTTTACCTTTTTGACAAGTATTGTTTGTTCGCTCGCTTTCGTCGCACGTTAAAACATCATTTCAACACATTATCGAATCTCGATACTGCACATTATCGAATCTCGATACTGTTTAGCATTTGTTGGAGAAATGTTTGACTCTGAAACTTAATCCTAATCAGCCTTGTTCAGGGAATTGGTGGTTGAGTTTTGAAGTTATCAGTTGATCAATCGTTCTTGTTACAAAAGACGCTTTACGATTTTGTTAGACTAAAGTAATGAAAGATTTATCTATACGTCTTGTGACTCGGCGCGTTTAGTTGAATAGAATACACCAAACTCAATTTTAAATCTATAAATTTTATATTTTGCGCTGCTATAGTATTGTAGTTTAATACAAAAGTAGACGTTGTCTGACAACAATATTATAAGTGTTTTACGATCAAATTTTCTCCGATATATTAACAATAAAGTTTTGTTACAGATTTATGGAGTTATTTTAGTTTGAACTTCCAAATGTGAAAGTTATTGATATTTTTTAGTCACGCCTAAGACTAGGTGACTAATAGACACCAATGGAATTTTTTTATTGAAATTCACTATGTGCAAGGCCAGAAGCAGTGTAACAGTGGTATCTGCTCTGGGCAAATTGTAAAAAACATAAAGTCTAAAGTTCTAAAGAGAACCGGAATTTCTATGGGAGCGCAACAAGTATTGAACCAATATCGATAGTTTTTTTATGATCAAATGTTGAGAATCAATTTGACTTATAATTTTTTTTATAACCTTTATAACCTCTACTTTAAAAGGTATTTGCTATATGTGTTTAATCAATCTAAAGTCAACATCCTTACGGCGTGCGTATAAATACAACATAAAATAATTGCAACATTCCAGGCACACCTCCCAAAGGTCAGAAAAAACTGGCATCTTATGAATCAGAAAAACACAAAAGAAGATCAAAATTAATTCTCAAGATGGTTGATGAAGTCAAAGATGAACTGAAACAACTTGATTTTCCCAGGTAGTAATATTTCTACTTTCCCAACAACAAACTTACTTTCTACGACAAAAAAAAATGTATTTTTTGGATATATATTATATTCCCTAACTATAAAGCATCCAGAACTCCTTCAAGCACGGATCTGCATTTTGTTAAATATCTCGTCCACTCGTTCGATCTTTGACCCATACTTGACAAAGTAAGTTAAGAACAGCGTTTTCCGACAAATTGGTGGCTTGTCTTCATGGGGGTGTGGTATCTACCCACAAACGTATTGGCCGGAAGACCGATGGTTAGAAGTTTGACCTTCCACTAAGTGCCCTTCAAAAAAGCACTTCGCGGTAGCATAAACACTAAACACAAGCAAGGTCACTGCAAAAGACCGTACTTAACAATTGTTGAGTTTTGGCTTGTCGAACCATTCCCATGATTGAAGTGACTTGTGTTGCATCATAGGGGCGTCTTTAATCAAACTGGTTTTTATTTAATACGTATTAAGGATTTTTTATCGATTCGGTATCATCATAACCTTATTTTAACAACTACGCCGGTTCTGACATTGGTAATTTCCCATTTGTTCTACAGAAAAAAAGAATTCTGCTTCTGAAGAACTGTTCTGTTTTTCTTTTGTTTCAGGTATAAATACGTCGTCAACGCTATGATAGGGGAGATCAAAGGTCAAGGGATAAGGGTTGCCAGTAGATGCCTCTGGGATACAAACGTTGATAATTCTCTCTGTGTGCGGAGAGAGGGAAGGCATTGTTTTGTAATAGTTCTTGTACATGCAGTTTATTTCGAGTGATGATTTTTCTAGTTTTATTGCATACACAACCTCTGTTTTAAAATAATAATAGCTGTTTTAAAATAATAATAATCTAGGGCTGGACAAAACCGAATCGAATGATTTTGTCGAATCGGATCGAATCGCTATTTCTATATAAAAATAAATTTTTATATAGAAATAGCGGTTACGTTTGTTTACGTATTCAATGTTGTTTTTCCAGTACAGTTTGCTTCAAATACCAAAATAAAGTAATATATATCTGATAATTAAGTGGCAAACAAGTAAAAATTTAATTTTGACAGACAAACATGAGCCTGGATGGAGAGTACTTAGACAGCGCGAGCTGACAGAAATTTTTTGCTTATCTGTGCTTTGTTAAGTATGAGTCATTGAAGGATCGCGTCGCCAAAACGCGGTCCATTCGTGACATATGCTTGACAAAATTGAAATTCGGATTGGATGTAGATGGATTTACGTAAACCTAATGAATTGTTCTGTAATATTATCTCGTTTGCTGATATTGTATGAAACTCAGCGATGCAGGGCGACGTACATACCATACGTTACGCGTATTATTCATTTTGTACTCTCGTACATGTGCGCTGAATTTCCTCTTTTCACACAACTATGACAACATTAATATAGTCTGGAATTCATCATGTTATGCATTGATATGATCCTAGTGTGCATGGAAGTCATTGGAACATTTCCTTCCTGAATTAAAATAAACGCAACGACGCAATTAAATTCAGCGACCAAATTATTAACGGAAAACGGTTGAAAATTAGCGACTTGTCCGCCTACCTGATATCCGAAAGGCGAAAGACGAAAGGCGATATTTCCCGGCTTTTCAAAATAGTATTTGATTAGGCGCGGATGAGGTGGAATTTTTGAATTTGAGTATGTATACAGTTTTTGTATAAAACGTTTGTATAGGCCTAAGCCATATTACAATCCACGACAAACGAAACAAGCTGTTAGTAAACCATTGTGAAATTGTGCGGTGTTCAACATTTCCGACAACGCATCATAAGTCCAACTAGTGTCGTATTTAGAACCTTTAAAAGGAGGCCAACCGTAGAAATTTATATAACCAAATTATAAGACAACGTCATAGTGGGGGCCACATACTAAGATGTTAGAAATATAGTTTTTATCCCATATCACAATAATTTTTTAGAAAACGGTATTTCAGGGCCTGAGATTGGTCAAAAAAGTGAAATATTACTTCACGCCTAAATACGCTCCTTCTCTAAATACGTAATGCTTAACAATCTTTCCGTATCACACAGTTGCAAGTTTTGTCGAGTATGTGTCAGTAATAGATCGAGCCGATGACGAAAAAATAGGTTGGGTTGGTCTGAACTGATTGAGCGAATAAGTATCAAGAAAAAGGTCCTGTGGGAATCAAACCTTCGCCTTCCGCCCAGCAATAGCAGTGGTACGTACTTATTCACGAGGTTTAGCGCGACTTAGCTCGGCGACTAGTAACAAACCACTGTGTAATAATTTATTCCGGACATCACGCGGTATTCGTGATTTAAGCATGTTATAGCATATTATATAAGCTTATTACTAAGTTGTCGTATCACGCCGGAAATATAGGGCATTATTCGCTATAATGTACGCTCCATTTACTGCTCGAGCATATGGTAGCATGACATAAGCTAGGAGGTCAGCACAATATGATATTACAGAGATAGAGGTTGGTGCGTTACAGATTTCGAGTTGGTTGTACGAGGCGGTGAAGGTAATAGTTTTTCCTAAAACGCGGCCCTAGTGGTCGAGACTAGCCGATACCCGTACCTTGAAAGTATAACTAACTTCCACGTCAAACGTTTTATATTGGAATGGATTCACGTAAATGTTCGATTGGTGTGATTCAAATACTCATTGATATGACTCGACTAAGATTTTTCCCAAACAGAAGTTTTATTTTGCGAAGCATGAATCACAGACAGAACACAGGCTACCTAAGCGACACGATCTGGCAATGGCTCTAATCCCATGTTGATAGTATGTGCTGTGATCGAAAAATGGTCATTTTTTTAATATATATATATATCTTGCCAAAATATTTGAAATAAAATAAGAATCGGGAAGACTTTATCTAAATGATTTGATTCGCTATTTCGTTAAAAAAATGGATCTGACAGTTGCCGCCCTGCCACTAACAAAATACGATGGTTTGACATAATTGTGAATGAATCAGATGTTATAAATTAATCAGATCTCAAAACGCGATCCATCAGTGATACGTACGTAAACATGTCTCAACAAACGTTTCCGATTGGATTAGACTGATGTACTATGCTAAACGAAATAGGAAATAGTCTGCATTATTTTCTGACAAGCGTGTGGCTGCCGTCAGGTCGACTCATAGCTGTATCGGATAATCTCAACCTGTGCTCATCGGTTGAGCAGATCTCTAAAAATATTTGCTGACGCTGCCAACTTGTGATACAATGTGATGAAGTAACAGTACAGTAACTGTGAGTAAAACAGCTAGTGCTAGTGTTCATGATTTTAAGCAGATTCCAATATTTTAAAGTATCAGTCAAGTCTTGTAAAGTGTGAGTCAGCCGTGGTGCATTCGCCTGTGGCCAATGGAAACAGACCAGGGGAGGGCGAATTTTTAGATATAGGCTAAATATGCTAGATTTTCACACGTCTCCGGCGCGATATTATGTTTTGTAAACGTTTTTTGTTCTTCTTTCCCAAAACTTAGGCTTGTTTACAAAGAAAGCGCAAAAATGGTTTTGCATGACAACAACGCTATTGTTTCTGTAAGATACAGTATCAATCGAAAATAGATAGGATGCCTGATTTAAACAATGCAGATTAGAGAAAAGTATCGGTAAAGTTTCGGTGGGTATAGATCACTGATGGATCGCCCCACCAGGGCGCTGTCCATCTGTGGCTCATACTTGACAAAAAAACTGTGATTGAGGTAGAGATGATCACCACAACGTACTCGTAGTCACGAAATTTCAGATTGGTTTAAGAGTAATCTTTAAATGAAATAAGAGCATTAACAACAACAACAACAGCAAGTTATGATATAATATCAAATTATAACGTTCATTTTGGCCAGTATATGAATATCATTTGACAAGTGTGTAACGTAATGCCGTCTATAGCCTTGATACCGTGATCAATCGTACGATGCACACTCAACTGCAGGCGGTTTGAAAACATGTTTTTGTGCGGCAAAATCGCAATGCTGTACGCTAAATTTTAAATAACACAATTCCAGGTAGTAAGTAATACCATTTGTATAGAGTTTTGGAGAATAGTATAGTAATGGTTGATTGAGTAGAAAGGCTCGCGGTTTCGTAGAACTGCTGAATAACTGAATGAGTTCTATTAAGAAACTACACCGACCTATTCAAGTTAAGCATTGAAATCTGTGTGTGAAATTAAACAATATTGACATAATTTAGCTAGCATAGTATAAGGTCTGTGGGAATGGGTCCTACAAGTGCCCCGCAGTATATTCTGCGTATCACATGAGTCGACTAAAAAGAAATTAGGAATTGGTATATGGTCTCACCATGGCACAGGGAAGATACCGCTTACTGCGTTTTATTATAGAGGTTCGGTTCTGGCTCCCCACTAACATCAGAGTCCTCGGCGATACGCAAGTGGTATCCGAATTTTCGAAACCCTTGGAACACTCGATCAAGCACATACTTATAACACATATGTGAACGATTTGAAAATGCTTGCCAACTTATATATGGCCATATACAATCTGCAGATGAAAGATCCAATCCTGCTTGATGTTCGGAATTAGCTCTTGGGATAACTGTCCATAGATGAAAATCATTGCTCAATGAAATACGGCCATGCAAAAACTGCTGATAAATGATATCACAACTCCAATCTTGATTCCTACTTGACGGCGTTTGAGATAATATTCAGTAAGTTAACCTCAAAATTCATTGGGGATAAAAGGTCAATATTTCCGGGCGACTTTTTTCGGAAGACTTTTTTTCCGGCAAACTTTTCCCCTACGCCCTCATTGCCATCGGGTTAATTCACTTCCTTAAGGTGCTGCTTCCGGGCCTTGTTTTGAGCGACCTTCAGTACATAAAACCTTAGTTAAGCGACCTTAAATTCACTGATAGTTTTCCATTTTCGCCATTAGATTGGCAGAAAGATTTGAATTTAATTGGAATATTTGCATAAAAGGGCTGTGCATTTTTTACTTGTCCGAACATCCCTCTTGCCCCACGGAAGAATCGTCAGATAATTATGGCGTTTTGTCACCAAGTCATGTTACGCAGTGTAAAAATATGTACGAAAAAGCCTAGACTGATAAGCTCTTGTCTACTTTTTTCAATGGTTTGAGTGTTAAGTCGTGCGTGACTTCGTGGTTTCGAAACTTCGCAATTTGTTGGTTTTGGCGTATTATCCCAACTTTTGTCAAAACATATTTTGTCAAGTTCAAGACTGATGGATTACGCCGCCGAGGCACGATCTATTCGTAGCTCGTTGTTGGAAAAATCAAATTTCTTCCGATTAGTGTGAGGTAGTCTCAGGAACTTATTTTGGGCCAACTTGGCTTGAAAATTGCATAAGGCAGGTAGAAGTGGAGATAACGTCCCCACGTTTATCGATCTCAAGGCCGCTATACGGTTTGGGTGGATTGCGTTTTTCCAGGTTTGTTTATCTTAACCTTGCGTTTTACTCTAGTACAATTTGTAGTAATTTGTACTCTAGTATTTGTTTGCGTTTTCCAACACGATTGAACGGACTGCAACACAAACTGACAGTGTGTGCTCGTTCCGTTGCGTGAATTCACGCTTTGCAAGCATGTGACTAATATTACCAACGGGTATAGTCGTTTTTGTTTGTTTCCTGTACCCAACGCAATGTATCGATGAGATAAGTTCACGTGTATTGTCATCTTTACGGAATAAAAGTGTCCAATATCCAATTTGACAAAATCTGTCAACGTAATGTTTTTTCCCGCTGCTGCCAATGTATCATTTTAACTCAACGTCCAAATCGGAATTTTTGTTGTCAGTGATGAAAAACAAATGAATTTCAACGGCGGCGCGATGCAGCGGTACTCAGTACTGTTCTTATTAGAATGAGCAACCAATAGGATTTTGGTCCCGAAGGAGAACCACGGGGCGAACCACAATCCTCTTTTTTTCATTCTTTCTTGTCCTACCGAAGTACGCTCTAAGCATGGCCGGAATCAGTACCTAAATGGAACCAACTAATGGCAAAGAGCTGCTTAAAAAGATGGTACCAGCAACTACATTATGAGTGGAAAGCAATCAAGAGATAACTGATACATTACACTAAAGTGTCGAGGCGACCCTCTCGCACGCATAGATCGCCTACGGGCTTTCTAACCTTCACCGACTGAGCTAACCGGGCGCCCTATCGGACTAGAAACATTTGTGCAGGGAGTGTTCTTGTAAGATTCAGTAACAGAGACGGAAATATTCGCGCTGAGGTAATTATATATATTTACAATTTGTATCAAAGGTTGTTTTTGAGCATTTGAAGATGAGTACGAGACGTTAATTTGGACACAACATTGAGGGTAACAGCCAGTGGCATATTTATATTCTTGAAAAAAAGGGAGGAGGGCAAAATCTGAGAACTCCCGTAGCAACTTATGAGGTAATAATGGATGTCACAGTTGACAAGTTCTTACTTGAGAAAGACTTTCTTATAGTACATCAGAACAAAAAGACAAAAAATCACGCCAATCGCCTATGAGTGCCGAAGGCGCGGAAGTAATCGAGATTTTCTACGTTTTAGCAGACTTAAAATGTCATCACACCTTGCCCCCAAATCGAGGCACTATCCCTTCAAGTAAGCGATAAAACCCAGTCCAAAAATGCTATCGTGGTTAAACGCAGCAAGATGTTTGGGTCATGACCTTATTGAAGACGCACCTTATTACAGCGGAGTGTAAAACCATACATTCACATAAGTCTCGAGAATTTGATGTTTATCCATCATATTCTAGTGTTTCCAAAATAGTGTGTGAAGCATGCTATTTTACGAACATCTTAGTATGCTTTGAACCGACGCGATCCTTCAGTGACTCATACTTGACCAAATGAAAATTCTGATCGGGAATCGGAAATCTTTCGTCAAAAAAAACATTTTTTGTTAGGTGCATATAACACGCACTGCACTTTAGCATTTTAGTTTGGAGTCCGCTCAGAGTGCAGTTGCTGGTGCTACATCTTGTAGTACCTTGTTGCAATTACGGGGTGGTCAGTTGGTTTTCTTTTCGGCACTGCTTCCAGGCTTGCTCGATGGACTTACTTAACAGATGATGTTTTGCCAAAATATTTTTGATTGGGTTCGAAGCAAAATCTAAATTATACTAAATCTTCCTGTTTATTTACTCATCATCGCTGTTCATCTTGTGTACAAGGCGCTACATAGCCATGTGAAGGACAAATTTTGGTATCTTGTCCAAAATTTGATTCTTTAGACATTTGGACGAATAATGCATTCAATTCCCTCGCTCGGGCGCGCAATGAAATTTGTTAAATTAACATTCCTGAGTCAGAAAACTACATATATTGGGATGATATAAATATATATATATATATATATATATATATATATATATATATATATATATATATATATATATATATATATATATATATATATATATATATATATATATATATGTATTTATATATATATTAGGCGTTCTAGTCCACAACAAATACATACGGTACTATGAACATGCTTAAGCATATTTTGGTATTTTTTATTGTTGATCACGCAGGCTGCAATGTCAACGCGAGCGCTTCCGTGGCTGTGTTGAAGTATTCGAGAAGTCAAGTCCTCAGATTGACATATGTTATCGATTTTGTTTATTTTTTCTTCAAATTTTGACTTATTGCGCTGAATACTGTCATTCAAAAAAACTTAGGGAAGCCGAATCAGGAAATCCCTTTTTCGATCCGCTGCTGTGTGTGAATTGCGAGGTGAAGTATTTGGTGTTTGACAGATGATGAAGCTAAAAATTAAGCTTCCATTTTGATGTAAAATTTTGAAATAGCATCGTTCAAATATCGGAAGTGACGGAATAACGACTTATCTTATTTCTAATCTAAAGCAGGAATATTCCTTTAAATTTGTGTGTTAATTTATATGTCGATTCGAATAGGTCACGGCGTGCCGGATATCCACAAATTACAGGATTAAGCGCGGTTGTCATTTATTCTTTACCGCCTCAGTACCTGGCAGTAAAATCAGAAAATCCTGTTTGCAGCAGTTTAAAATTCAATTGCACGTATTTGTTACATGCGTGCGGTATTTGAAAACAACTGTCAGCTTGAAGTATCAATTCAGAGCGATAAGATCATTATGTGAAGCCCAGCGTAAAAGAATCAGTTGAGAATATTATGTTTTCTTAATGTTACCGCTGTTTTAAATTTTTTTTTCCAAGTTTCCTCACTTAAAAACCACGTAATCATAATTGCCATTCGAACAAATAATGGTTTGACATTGAGTAATGAGTACTACCGATAAAAACTCTATAAATACTATTACACCGATGATGTAGCTCGGGTGAAAAGGGGTTAAAGGCAGCCCTGATATCAAGATAGAAGGCTTGGAAGTGAGGGAGAAAAAATTGGAGATAACTTGTCAGACATTACAAATCACAAATTCAAAAAACTACGATTTTTGTTTGTGTAAAGATATGGCCTACGATCAAAATTCCGATATTAGCCCGACCATTTATTATACACGGATTTTTACCGAAGCCAAAGTTAGACCATGCTTAGCGTCCAAGTCAACGTGTCTGCTGGAATCGATTGAGTCCAAAAATTGTTATACGCTTCATTGTTTAGATGTTGACTGCTTATGCTTGTTGTGTGTGCACTTATCAATTTTCTAATAATGCGTGTATTATTCCAATAAACAGGTCACGCTTCGCCGATCTATGTTGAGCGTAATATCTCTGTAACCTACGATTTTATTTTTGTCTGAACACAAGAGAGGAACTACTGAAAGGCGTGATCCATCAGCGGCCCATACGTTAAAGGTTGGCTCAGAGCAGGTTTTGTGGACTCACTAGAATTACCCTAAACCATTGATATATAATTCGTGATCGAAAACTGCAACTGCGCTGGAAATTTCATGGCATTCTGACAATAGGATAGGATTTCATTTTTATTTTGTGGAGAAGAAAAGCGGAGAATACGGCTTCACATAAGGCGAACCACGACCACCATGCATAGAGAACACGACGAAATTGCCGCTGAAAAGCATATTCCACAATGATATATTTTGGTAGTGAAACGGTCGGAAAAAGAAAACTCGTGCCGAAGGCGCGCAATAAATTTCCATTTTGTCATAATTTTTGCTGGTTTAGACGGTAGAAGGTTGGACCCCCCCTTCCCCAATATTTCGCATTTGCGGGTCCGAACCCTCGGTGCATCTTTCAATTTGTGTTATTGTGTAATATAAGACCTTCCGGAAGTTGTTGATCTGATCAGTTATATGATTAAGTGAGTGTGAATGATCTGTTGCTTTAAGTCAACTTATCTCATTGCATAGTTTGTATATAGGTTCATATTTTAGGCAATTTACACCTCGTATCAATCAGTATTAGTCACTTGAGTAGCGTTGAAGTCTCCACCAATGGGAATATTGCTGGATAAAAAACTAATATCATGTCTGCACTCCGAACTTCATTCTGGGAGAATCTACTTCGCAAAAAGACATTGACTCCAGACCTCATGAGATCAGGTATGATTATTTTTCGAAGGCTATCTGTTTTACGTGCTTGCCAAGCGAACAATCTTTCCATTGCAATTGCACAATCATTTCCATTGCATTGCGTCCATTTGCACCTATTATACACATTTGAAATTCATAAAAATATATCTGATGGTAATCACTATTAACTTCAACCGTCTAGTTATACTACTGCCTTAATGTGTGTGGGCCGTGGAGAGATGTGATATTGGTTGATTCTCTCCTCGGATCGGACTAGGAAAACCTCACCGGGCAGTTTGGTGGTTCAGTGCCTGCTGCAAAAGAACTTAGCTGTCGCACGTACCAATATAATATTATAAATTCAGATTAAAAATCATGAAAACACGCAATCGGTCGTCGGTTCACTTTGACAAAAGTGAGGGAAATTCAAGTATTTTTGATTTTGAAAGTTTTTGCATTTCCCGCAAGTTGAAATTGAAGGATGTTGTTTTCGTTATTCAAAATATGTTATCAGGTATACATTCATAAGGGTGTTGAAGTTCCAATATATTCGTGATCGCAAATAAACCCGGGTTCCGATGCGCTTGGATATAAGATATGATTAATAGAGAAAAAGCTATACTTTGTTTTCCATTTATTTTTGCGGTGGCGCGATCCATCAGTGATCCACGCATGGCAAAACACGTTTAAACAGACTAGGATCTCTGGAACTTTTCCGCAATTACGCAATTGTTTTCACCTTCATTTCAGATTTGAGAAAATGCCTCAATTTATCCGATTTGACATTCATGGCAATCGGCTCAATGGTTGGAAGTGGTTTGTATGTGTTGACTGGCACAGTAGCTCGTAATGTTGCAGGTCCGTCAGTTATTCTAAGTTATCTTATTGCGGCGTTGGCATCCGGACTGTCTGCGGTCTGTTATGCAGGTGAGTAAAGATATTAATGAGGTAATGGGATGTTTTAAGATATATTAAACTGCATTGTGCCGAAATTGCACGATATTCCGAAATTTCCCCCGTCTCTGATTGTTATCCGAAGGACAGATACCATACCTTTCTCTTGTAGCGGTTCAGGTCCGTGCAGGATGTTTTCCTTCTAGAGATTTTAAATTTAGATTTTAGTAGCTCTTTGCAATACATGTGTCTTTTAGTTCGTACTTTTACGCTGCTTCTGGTGTTGCTTTAAGTGAATTTTGATAAAAACTAAAATATTCTTTTCAGAATTCGGAGCTCGTGTTCCAGTGACCGGATCAGCATATCAATTCACATACCTGAGTGTCGGCGAGTTCTGGGCTTTTATTATTGGTTGGAATGTTTTAATTGAACATATTGTATCGGGATCAGCAGTTGCTAAAGCCTTCAGCGGGTTTGTATTCATGTTTGCGTGTGTATTGCGTGCGTGAGTTAGATATTTGAAGTGAATTTGGGTTCTTGCGATATTTGTGCCACAACGTTTCCCCTGTGTGTCCGATTAAAAGAAACAAAGAAGTGGTAAATAGTTTAACCATTTCGCAGGGTGTATACCACTCACTACGCTTAGTAGTCCAGTTATTTTTGTGATGTATACTACCCAAAGTGCCGTTCCAGGTGCTTAGTTTAGTAGTAAAGTTTAGTCGCGTTGAGTGGCCTTTGATTGTTTTTTAGGCGCTTTTCTGGCCTTGTTTAAGGAAAATTTTAATATTAACAATAAAGTTTTCCGTGCACATATGGAAGCATTTTAAAAAACTTCACATACAGCTGCACTGTATGTAATGTCGATAGCTGTACACGGAAAGAACCAACCAGCGACCATTTGCACCGCTAAGAAACGCATAAAATATAAAACCACCAACGATACACTGAGTGTAAGGTTTTTGTTAACGGAATGAAAACAATCATGGTCTCCTGTGAATATCTCTCAATTCAATTCCAAATCCGAACTTTATTTTGTTAAGCGCACACCTTTGCGGCGTGATCCATCAGCAGCTCATACTTAATAAAATCAATTTCCATTTTTGAGGATGTAATGTACCAGTCGAAATCATTACGGAAGTGTGAATGCCATTACGAGATCTTTTATTCAGATTAAAATGTTTACGTGATTCGTTGATATCTTGCAATGAACTACCTATCCCTCCTCCTTGTTTCCCCACAATTTTTTTTTTAAATGTTTAGTTGATGTTTAAAAAATACGGATTTCTGTATTCTTTTGCTTTTATCAACGACAATGTTACTCAGGATTTAACTCTTTTTTCCTTCTTTTATATTGATTCCATGTTTGTTTTAGATACATCGATGCAGCAGCTGGCAATGTTGTCCAAAAATATTTAATCAAGCATGCTCCAATGATAGGAGGTGGATTGGTGGCGAAATATCCTGATGCGCTTGCGGTGGCTGCTCTTATTATTGCTACACTTGTATTGGCCACCGGAGCTAAATTATCAAGCAAAGTAACAGCTGCATTTGCGGGATTAAATCTGATCGTTGTTGCGATTGTAATGGGTAAGAGAATTAGCATTCACTGACATACAAAAATTCGCATAAAATATATAAAAACGCTACTGCTACCGATGCTGAAAACATTCTATACAGAATCAATACGGCAAAGGACTGCACCAAAATGAAGTGCCGGCAACTACACTCCAAAAAGAAAGCCAGATGGATGACCCGCTATAATGAAGCATATTGAGTGGTATTTGTTGATGGTTGAACCATCCACCACCTCTTAGCATACTGTTTGCTTCTAGCGACATGCAGTTTTCCATTTTCCTTTTTTTCAAGGTACCGGATACTACCTCGGTGACATCAAGAATTGGACAGACGTGGAAGGTGGTTTCTTTGCATATGGATTCTCTGGAACGATGGCCGGTGCAGCTACTTTAATATTTTCATATGTTGGATTCGAAATCATCGCTTCTGCTACAGAAGAAGCTGTAAATCCCCAAAGGTAAGTTTTTATATAAAAGTGAGTCTAAATTCCTTCTTTCCTATTGAAATTCACTCTACCTTACACCGTATAGGAACTACTTTGCACGCGCTTCAAGAAGGTACTTCAAAATACCATAGCAGCAACAAGGACTGTCCAAAATGTTCATCCTATTGGCGAAGTGATAAGTGACTCGTGAATTGAAAAATCGTTGAATTTCAGATGTTAGGGTCATCCAGAGTGGCTAAAAAGAATTGGACTCGTATTTTGTATTCGAAGCAAAAATTATTCAATTCGATTCCGTAGTCGAAATATATGCGTTATATTTTTACTACAATTGAACGGGTATTCGCTGCAAACGCTCCTCTCCCAGCGGTATAAAACCTTGAGCTTATGACGGTCCATGTGAGAGCTTTCAACAGGTTTGTGAAATGTGTTTTTATGATGGAGAGATCTCTTAGCACAAAAAAATCTTAATTAAACAGGATGAATTGTCCGTATTTTGGGCCCCTCATCTTATCTCCTAACGCACAAGTACGACAAAAAGCAGAAAATTCTATTATTATATTATGAACTCTCTTTAATATTTTTTATTACGTTTTCATTTATATTCTGTTTCAGAGACATTCCCCTTTCACTTTTTATCGCAATGTCAGTGGTTATGATAGCATATGTTGGTGCATCCGCAGCTCTTACATTAATGGTACCATACAATTCAATCTCTGTTTTATCACCATTTCCTGATGCTTATATAAAATACGGATGGAATTGGGCGAGGTAAATTATTTCTATTCAATATGTATATTTTTACAATTTTAACGAGTAACTATAATAAATTTGTCGTATAGATTATTCAGATATTTTTTAACCCAAGCAACCCAGGGGTTGTAATAACTTGAATAGGCTAGGCCGAACCGGAAAGATCTCATCACTCCAACAACTCTAACCCTGTACTTCTCTATAAGGGAATAGAGTTAATCCATGCCCACCACACAGCCAAGGTAGGCTAGGCCGAACTGGAAGAACGATATGCGCCCGGTTAGCTCAATCGGCAAAGCGTTGGAAATACGCCTCGTGCTGCGCATCTCTGATTGTCATGACGCCACGATTCGGGACTGGTATCTGCATGAGAGGCCACGGTTCAACGTATGGTTAAGCTGTATTGTCGGCTTTCCTCTGCCGCAGGATAAAAATTATATCCTATCTTCCCAATAACACTGATCCTGTCCGTCTATAAGTGACTGCTAGAGAAGGGAATTGAGGTTTTCGTCTAACCGTCAATTGATTTTACTTTTTTCTGCGCATGGACATGGTCGGTGGAGGAAGACATAACAATGCGTTAAGTGAACCACCGTGTGCCAGCGAGAAGTTCAGCAATCCTCCCGCACATAATCATCCATGTGGTTAGGGCTAGGCACAACCGAATCGTTAGAATTGGAATCGGATTCATATAATTATTTCGAATCGGATTCAATCAATAATTCCATATAAACAACAAATATCCTACTTTAGCTTTACAAATGAGGTACAAATTACTAATATTAGTATAAACAGACTCGAAGGCAATGTATTTTGGTGTCACACTCCAGGTCTAAAAGCAGAATATTGTGTGTTTTAACGACTTAATGCAGTCGATTTTGGTCAACTTTGACCAAAATCGATTGCATTTTGTCGTTAAAAATGAAAATTCCGCATCATTTAGCAAGATTGTTGTTCCTATGAACGATTCACGATTAATTAGAATACCTTGTGCTTCGGAACGATTCGAATCAGCGAATCAAATTGCCCAGCCATACATGCGATGCACCCATCCATTGCAGGTGATTGCAAACGCGAACCATCAGAGGTGCGTACCTCGAAGTGTATTCCAAACACTTTCACCCATTGAGCTAAACGACCACCATAATTTTTTCTCACGTTTTAATTTCTAGATATATGGTCGCTGTGGGTGCTGTTGCAGCTATGTCCACTGCAATGTTATCGTCATTGTACGTAGTTCCCCGATATTTCTTTGCAATGTCAAGAGATGGTTTATTGATGAGTATATTTTCTAAAGTCAACGAAACAACCCAAGTGAGTTTAAATAGAAAATAAATCAAATTCCCTATGAAAATTTATCGACTGCTCAACATTTTAATGATTTATAAAACAAAAATTAAGTCAGTTTCAATTACTTTTTATACGAAATCATTTGGTGCATGTAACCGTTACAAATTAGTTCAAATTAGTTCGAGTTTATAAAGTAATCCTGAAACGGGAAATACCACAATTTATCTTAAAAATATTTAGACTTGCGCTGTTCAATTTTGATGATTAGGATAGATTCGAAGCACAAACAATCCGAATCAGGAAACGTACAAAATGAGGTGTATTTTTCTTATCATTTCGATAACGAGAAAAAATTTTAACACGACAATTTTTTTTTATTTTGGAATTACCAGGTCGATCCGATTAGGAAATTCATTCGAATCTGATTTGAATTTCGAATGATTCGGATTTGTCGGATCCTAAGTATCATATGGTTTGATGATAAAGTAATAAATCAATTTATCAATATTAAATTAACAAAATAACTTCATTTTTCATGTCTAGGTCCCGATATTTGCTGTCGTTGTAACTGGAATTACGTGCATATTGTTTGCTGTTGTTTTTGAACTTCAAGCTCTTGTTGAATTTATCTCAATTGGACAACTCTTGGCCTGCACATTTGTTGCAATTTGTGTAATAAAACTGAGGTATCAACCAAACTCCATCACCAGGTAAGAGGGCTCCATTTCGTGTACCGAGCTTTGCCGGTGAGTCATATCGATAGAGCAGAATAATCGATATAAACTTATATTTTGTATTATATTTTGTTATATTATTATCATGATTCATTTTTACCAAATAGGGTTGACGGAAATAGCATATCATGAATCTAACCTAAAACTTTCGAACATGGCAACTGACGTCATGACTACTAACTAGTGATGTCATAAGCGCTGCGGTACTCGGTTGGGTCGAGTACCGAGTATTTAGAAAAAGATTCCGCCAAAACCGTAATCGTGAAATAGGGCCAAAAGGTTCAAGAATTGCAAAAAATCCCGTCGGATGTACAATAGTGAAAAATCTGCGAAAAACTCGTATAAATTATCGACATAATCGAATCATGTCCCGATTTAATTTCCCGATTTAATTTCCCGTATACCAATACATGAAATTTAAAAATCATAGAACTGACTAAGAACTGGTTCAAAAGCTTATATCCTCATTGGATAGCAAGGAGCAACCGCGCAGTTGTTTGTGATGTCACAAACCTTGAACTCGGCGCCGAGAACCCAGGCTCAGATTCGCACTGTTACATCCCTACTACTAACGTCGAGGACTTGTATTATTTGAAATTCATTGATAAATTTTATGTACTACGATTTCTAAAATATTGCATATCAGTTTATATAGTTTGGGAATGGCCATTTAAATCAACAGTTACCAGTTATAAAGGTTTTTTTCCCATCAGAAAGTTTCTTTTTTCAAGCGCGATATTTATCTGCCCGCTCCATCACTGACGCATACTTAACCAAACATGTTTTATCTGGTGACATATACAATTCATCGAATAATTGTTTTCTTTTCATGCTTTTTGATAAAATGTCTTTTTCTAACAATAAAGATATCTTAACTGTCCGCGCCACAGGTTCGTTGAACTGCACCGTTTTGACGATTACGAACCGCTGATGGAAACGGGTGAAACACCAATAGCACTTTCAAATGGAAGGGCAGTTGAAACGGATATAACACACCTGACAGAAACTACTGAAAAAGCAGCGGCAACAGAAGATTTGAGGATTGGGCTTACCTCACCAAAAAGTGAAACTTTATCGACAAAATCAAACGATACTGATGAAGAACTGTGGATGAATAACGAATATATAGTCGGGACAGTAAAAACAGAAGTTTTATCAAGTCGATTCGGATATATTTTTCAGCCATTGACAAAATACGAGGCAGGTTCGGTGCCGAGCTACCTCTTGATTATTTCAACATTCGCAGTGACTGTCGTCGCAGCTTTCTGTATCTTCACGCATGAGCTTATATCGTCATGGTGGAGTATTTTGATCATTTGCGTATTCTCTCTTATTGCAATTCTCTCATTTCTTTTTCTTCTCGTTTTTAACCAGGATAAAACGATAAAAACTTTTACGGTAAGTTTGCTATATCCTATGACTGCCAAATCAAAATACGATTCTTTTAATTTCTCAAACTATTCCTCATGTATGTTTTTTTTTACTTTTATTTCAATTTTTAAGTAATTTAAGGTATACTCACTTTATCCTCAATATGCATTTTATACAAGATTCTTCTGAATGCAATAATTTTCTTTGTACATTTACATTTGTTTCAACTCATATATTTTTATAGCAATTTACACTTTATATTCAGGTTCCTGGAGTTCCATTTCTTCCTTTCATTAGTGCAATCATAAATATAATTCTAATTTTGAAACTACAACCCATGACGTGGGTTCGACTTGGAATCTGGTGTGCAATAGGTGAGAAAACTTTCATTAAACTTAGCGAGAACATAACTAATTGGTCTAGTCTTTGATTGGTCTAATATTACCAATAACCAATTATAACAATAATTAATATACCATTATAACAACTATAAAAATATTACTGTGCTGTTTGTGACAATATCATTTTCCTTAACTTGAATCGCGTTGCATTTTCATACATGTAATTAGATTAATTGGATGCATATTTCTCCATGAAGGAAAGAAGAAACGTAGTCAAAACCCATTAAATCGAAATTATATAAGATTTTATGTTACATTAAAATTATTTTAAATATAAAAGTAAAGCAGTATTTTGGCTATAAATGAAAAATCAAATCTGAAATACCAAACGCTTTTGTGACTTTGTGTTGTGACATGCTTTGTCATTCACGTTTGGAGTAATCCAAACAAAAAATAGGAAAATGCTATGACATACGCTAAAATACTGGGATTGGTATTCTGCTATCTTTTTCGTACCATCCCTCCCCTTAAATACGCCTAGTTTTCCTAAATTGATAAAATTTTTATATAAAACATTTGACTGAACCTGGTTATTTCTCAAGGCAAGATTTCATTAATTTTCCCCCAGACTGTCACAGTTTTTTCCCCGTGGATTAGCAAGTAAAAGTTCTGACTGTGTTAATATTTCAAACGCCACAGAACTGGGCACGAGGGTCTAGTGGTTATCATGTTTGCATCGCAGAACTTGTATAAAAGTCCCGACGAGTTCGACTCGTTAAGTCATGCCCACCATTCAACCCAGGGTGCAATAACTTAGGTAGGCCAAGCCGAACCGGAAAAATCAATATTATCTTTCCAACAATTCGGCATAAACATCGTGAACGACAAACTATTTCCCAATATCTGATCTTCCATAAAGAGGTTAAGTATGCGGTCGACCTATACAAGTTATAACGTTTTGGGTTGAATGAGAGACTGTACCCTTGTCCCTCTCTATATACTGTTAGGCTAGTATATTTATGAAGAGGCTAATTGGTGCCCTGCTTCGACTATAATTTAATATTTCCTTTTCCACAGGTTTGATACTTTATTTCTCCTATGGATACAGACACAGTGCTGAACGTAAAGAAGAATGACGTCGTGTGTACAAGTGGGCAATATGTGGATTAGATTGTTTGGTAGAACTTGAAGTAATGACAATCAAATCTGGCTCTACAGAATCCATATCTGTTTTAAATAAAGAACGGCTTGGCCTACCCAAGTTATTACACCGAGGGTTGGTTGGTGGGCATGGATTAACAAGCCGGAATCGCCGGGATTCGAACTCGAGATCATCAACCGTTGATGCCAACACGCATACCCGTGTGCCAGATTACTCATCTTGTGCAAATGCCTAACGTCTTTGTTCATTAATTTGTTTAGCGCTGCTAATCGGTAAATTTGAAGCCATTATTATGAGTATTTTCGAAACAATTCGATAAGAAATTTTATAGTGTCAAGCATAAGTCAAGGATAGACCCCGCCTCAACGGCGCAATCCTTCAGTGATTCATACTCGACAAAACTTGGCCAAGCAAAAGTTTTCTAATACCAAAGGAATATGATGACCGCGTAAAAATATGATATCAGAACCCGTTTATGGCAAAGGTGTTTATATCTATGTCTGAAAGACACAGCAATATTATGAATTTGCACCAAAGTTTGAATTTGCACAGTTATAACGTTCATAGATATTGAATTCTGCTCGGCAGGTAACATCCCAGTCAGGACGTTTAAGCCAAATAAGGCTTTGCAGTATAGCCTAGGCAGCACGATCTAACAGTGACTTGGTGTTTTTTCTTTCATCAATTTACTTCCGGGTATTCAGTCTTTATTTAACATAATATGCTTAGTCACTATTAATATGATCGAAAAGTTGAAAAGAAATGTTACAAATACAACAAATTATGTCATTTTTGTAGTAGCCTTCGTATATCAGCGTTTAGACAGATATGGGAGAGACAATTTCGATATTGAGAGCGATATGCATAATATCAATAGTTATTACAAAAAGATCAGATAAGTCGTTTAGATTTTAATATTTACTTCCGCCAAGCAATAAATAATCAACAATATGATTGATAAGTGCGTTTACGAATAACCTAAATAAATACATCATCTTGGTGAGTAAAGACTATTATGCGTGTCATACAGTCGTCAGCGACATTTATTCTAAATTTCCGTTGAAAAACATTGTATGCTCTGCCTGTTGTAAGGAGCTATTGAAAGGAAACAAAAAAATGGTGGATAGTTTTACTATTGCCCAGGGCGGATACAACATTCTGTTCGTGTCTCTGTATTTTGTGGATGTTTTTCACTTCGTATGTAATTTTGCTTGTGCTGCGTTTGGAAGTAGCTCTTGTCATTTAATTGGCCGCTATTTGGTTTCTTTTAATCGCTGCTCCCGACCTGAAGCGAACTTAATTAATTTCACAATGGTAAAGTATAGGCGTACCTGCTCTTTGATCAAGTTACGTTTGTTTTCGCGTCTTTGGGTAGTTTCAGGGAACTTAAGTTATGGTTCTGAGAAAAAGAAATATATTCACATGTTTGATCGCGCTAAATCGTTAATAGGGTTGTTGAAGTTTGTTTCTTTTGTAAATACTATACAAAAGGTTTAATGTGCTGAATACAAAAATCGAATCTATCACAGCCATGAAAGATTATTAAATATTTCAACAAATCTATGTACAGCGCAAACGAACTTCGTTGATGGAAACAGGAAGTCTGCCGACGCAGTCATTTTGCTTTATGCTCTTAATATTTTTGGAAAATACGGCATTATTGTGCCACGCGAACGAGCTCCGCTGAAACAATTCATCTTACAATTCCTTTACATCTTCGCAATCTCAAAAACATACACATCTATATATCAGAACCACCGTCTGATGCAAAACGTAGAAATTACGAAGCCAAAGTCACTGCCATCGGGAGCATGAGATCATGGGAAAGCACCAGAAAGGCCTGATCTATGATCAGGTCGTTGCGGGATTCCTTATCTTGGTCACTAGCCATGTTCCAATACTGTATCTTTCGTCGAAGTGTTTATTTTCCATAAAGAAATTTGCTAAGTACGATCCGCATATTTTTAAAGCACTGTCTCGAATATGTTGTCGATATTTTTGTATGTTTTACGTAAGTTCAACGTGCAAAATCCACATTAGAAGAGTAAAAAGTTTTTTCGTTGTTTTTGTTTCACTAAACAAGCTCAGAACCCCGACTACAGAGAATAATACCAGTATTCGTTTACTTACTTTTTGTGTCTTCGTCGGTAGGCTGGCGCATTCAATTCCTGTATGTTTTAAACTTATTAGTAAGGCTTTGTCTGTTTTCCTAACTTTTCGCTTTTTGTGTTGTGTATTTTGGGTTTGTGTTATTGTTTCGCGGAATTTCGAAATAAAAATCTATCTATCCAAAGTTTGGCGAATTCCGGACGTAGGTTCATTTGCGAAGATTCGTGAACAGAGCCCATGGTATGGTGTTAGCAAGCAGCAAGAGAATAGTAAGTATATTTTGCATTATATTGCAAATAATGCAAGAGTTAATTAATAATTACAAACAGATTGTGAGCATGATTAACGCCGTGCTACCGACGTTTCTTTGGGTAGCTTCAAGAATAGGGGCTGGAATCTAAAACACGTTCCGACAACCAAATGTTTGGACATGATGTATCATTGCCAAATCAAGATATGGAAAAACAAACTGTGGACTGATAATCGTTGCAGTTTGTTACGTTTCTATTTATAAAATCTCATAAAAATCATAACCTCACAACCTGGTCCTCTAGCTTGCGCTAATGAACGAGATACCGCTTGTTATCGCCACACGTCTTGCTGATACAGCATACGCCTGCTCTGTGCTTGTCCAGCTTGCTTTTGTAGCCTCCAGCCCCGCCTCTTCATCTGTTCCACCCCATTTCCTTGGGGTGTGTTGGGATCTTGCAGTTGGATATTCAGTTGTATTAGTGTCTGTTGCGCCCGTTTTTGAAAATTATTAAATAGTAACTTAACCGTTGCTTATTAAGTTTTAGTTTAGTTGACTCTGGATTTACCCATATCAGCATACCCTGTAGCGGTACAGGTTAAGTTGCCCTGCACCGTACCGGTACGGTACAGGGTAACTGTTCAGCACAATCACAAAACAGTTCATAGGTTCAATAGATGGAGTGAAAAATGCGAGACTGTTTGTAACCTGCCAGTACTGCATGTGCGCACTGGAAGATTACGGTACTGTACTGTGTAGTTTGAAATCCAGCTTAATCTGAAATTAGGCATTTCAGGATTTGTTAAATTTTCGCCAGTTCAGAGTTTGAGCTTAACTTGCTGCTTGCCTGAAACACAGAACAGGAAATGAGTACCGGGTACCGTACTATTTTTCTGACAGTTTTAACCTAAACTTCGGACAATTTGGAAAGAAAAAAAGCAGATACCGTACTCTGGTTGTGTTAAATCTTAACAGTTAATACAGAGTATCGACAGGAAATTACTACGGGACTGTATATATATTCCCTACAATCGCCTGGTTCGTGGCTAAGTCACTCGAAATTTGTTAGAAAAATTCATCATTTTGGGAGTCAATACGATATTTTCATATAAACGGCAACCTGTTGTTTGGGACAGTGCAAATGTGAATGATACAGTGTAAATTTGTACAAAAATCGTTTGTTCAAGTGCTTTTTTTTGTTGTCAAACACAACAGTTGAAATTCGGAAAATTTTTTGCTTTTTTGTGCGAAAAATACAATATATTACAAAATGTAAACAATAAATACAAAATATTCTTGGACCTGGCCACCCTGAATGTGACTCACTCTCCCTGTTCTGTGAAGTGTTTGAAAACACTAGCGTATTCGTATACAAGCACAGGAGCTGTACAGTATTAGTATTCACATATTGAGAAAGAACTAATTACTGTTTAAATAAAGCAGATATATTTTTGTTCCCCCATAAATGAGGAAATATCAAAGTCTTCCGGTTTTATGGTATGCAATAAAAAAGTTTTTTTTGGTTTTAATTTGAGTGTAAACATTTTGGCCTTGGACCAAGGTACTAGTTTTGAGAACTTCAGCCTATCAAAAACTGCAAATGAGAATGGTTACAGAAATTTATCGTTTAATCTAGTGATTTTTTATTCTCCCTCACCCCAACACACACACACGCCCTACACACACACACACACGCCCCTCTGGCAATTGGGAGTAATTATTTTTGATCCACAAACGTTCCAATGCAGTATGCAGCACAGCGACTGGGTTTTCATGAAACTTGAAACAAAATTATTAAAATTGATTTTCTGTTGCAAACTTCTTGCAACCATCATCTAATCAGATACAGTATCAGCGAACTTGACTGAAATTAAATATGTTTGCGCTTGACAACATTTTTGAAGGCAAAAAGCAATGCCAATCAATCAATTTTTGACATTAACAATATAATCACAAAGTGTCACTATTTATATTGAGCAAGACTTGATTTTTTCTGTTTACCGTAAGTTGTTAAACTCGCCTGCTTGGCTGTTGGGTTATGTTGTTGCAAGAGAGAGAAAATGAGTGCATGGTTTGCTGTCTAAATGCACTAGTAAAGCGCTAAATAGACTATAACACCTCTCATTAATATCAGATTGTGCGAGAGGATTACTGCACATCTCTGTCGGCAAACAGTATTTCAGTGTTTTGTTATTCTCTGAGACTTAATCATTCTTTGATTTTGTACCTACTGAGTAGCGAATCTGATAAGTAACCTAATCTGTTTTATACTATTGTACAGGAATATCCAATCGGTATGTACTCTAGCTTACTTATCAGCGCGCAATGTGCGCATAACCTGAAAGCTTGTGTGTACAACGAACTTTTGCCGTCCAAATTGCAAACCAGGGGGGGCCAAAATATATCTGTTGAATATAGAATCGAATCAAATAATTTTTGCGATTCAAATCAATTATTTAAATCAGAAGTATCTTAGTAAACAAACACATTCTCCAAAACATTTTCTCCAAACATTGATAAAAACATCAAAATTTTTATAAAATTATCTGAGAATGTATACTTTCTTGTTGATTTTGAATTAGGTACTAGGAAAATCGAATTGGTAATTTGTGAATCACGAATCGAATCGAATATTTTTGAGAGCTCTAGGGAAAACACTTACTTTTCCAGTCTAACTATCACATAACTCTACGTACTAATGTACATCTAATCACATAATATTTCAATTGAGTTTTTGAATTAAATTTCTCATCAGCTCTTCTAATTGTATAATCTGTTTTATCTATTGTATTCTAGAATCATGGCTTTACCATCTACCCTCAATAATATCTGTGAATGAATCTGCGGCTTATATTTAATAAACCCACCTATTTTTCTGGTGCTGTATAGTGGGGATATATAAATTATATATTTTTTTACCATCTTCATCATTATAATCGAGCAAAATGTTCAGCTTCAAGTCCTGGAAATGTTTTCCAAATTTTCGGTGCAACAGGTCAGTATCTTAAAGCATAGAATTTTAAGTTTCTCGGCATCCTGTTACAAAACTTCCTGTATATATTTTAGTTTTTCATTTTATTGTTTTCTAATAATAGTTGAGAAAATGTTCAAATCATGGTGACAGGCTCTTGTTTATCTGGATTGAAATATAGTCTCTTCATTATTTTTGGATGGACAAAAAGCTATTTCATAGCAGTATTGATAATTTTAACCCCTTTTTTTCTATGAAGTTTTATTGTTTGTTACCGGACACTGAAAAAGAGAGCTTTTAATCTAACAAGAGATTCATGATGTAATATTGGGATTTGCTAAATTTTTTTCTGACTGCAGCCATTTGCTTCTGGTGTCCATTGTCTTCAGGTGTCTAGCAGAGAAGTTGTCATTTTGCCAGACTGATGAAAATTTGGGTTAGTTTTGTCAATTCAAGATACTGATTGAGAAGCAAGTATAAGTTATAGAGTTGTGGACCGCACCATGTATAGGTGCAGAGTCCCACACGGAACTGAATATGGTATTCATGCTATTGGTTCAGCTCCTTTATATTAAATATATTTTTGAATGCATCTTTTATTTTAAAAATAAAGAAATTTTATAAGTCTTTCTAAAAAACTGTGTAATTTATATTAATTGTTCAACTTTGCAGGCAAATAGATTCGATTGACAAAAGACATTGTAATCTCATGGTTGTTCCTGATGAAGTTTTCCGATACAATCGATCGTTGGAAGAACTTTTATTGGATTCTAATCAGATAAGAGATTTACCAAAGGCATGTTATATTTTTTTACCTTGAACATTCACTTACAGACGAACTTCCATGTAATAAATATAATTGCTATTAACGATGTTACTGTATAATAATGTGTAATAGAATCTCTTTTTCTTTCTTTCTGTGTCTGGAATGTTCAGGTCATTTTCTTGAGATCGGTAAAAAAAAAAGATTTAAAACCATCAACACTGCTATTTCTTAGCAGTATTGATGATTTCAAAGCCTTTTTATAGTTTTGTTGCTACACGTCATTCAAATACAGATTCCAAGAGATATATGTATGACTACTATTGCCTATTTGACATATTTTTTTTTGTTACATTCAAACTGATGAACGAATGAATGAAATTTCACACTTTACATTTATTAATATTAGCTCGTTTTGTAGATTTTTGTCATTACTAATCTTGTTGCGTTTGTTAAAACTTTTTAAAAACTTCTTGCGGCCTTTTTACTCATCATGACACTGATATTTTAAATATATTCTTCTCGAAAACTACACAGAGTTCGAAAACTGTATAAATTATGTATAACAGTCTGGGAAAATGTTATTGGCAATAATTTCTATTGCTAAAACTTGAAAACGATTTTCAAGTTGTAAAGCAGACTTAATTCAAAATCAATAGAGTTTAAAGCCAAACTCTACACACTTAGACTCAAACCCCTCTGTTAGTAAAAAGCTAACAATTCATTGAGTTCTTCAAGATATATTGAATTGGTTCTGAAGTTCCAGTCCCTGAAGGTGCCAAATATGACTGTGCCGCTAATGGGGTCACTATATATTATAATGATTTTGTTTGACGAAGCATATTTTTGCTTTATGATATATTATGCAAATATACTTCATGGTAGATAACTTTCACACTATATTGTCTAATAGTTCCTCCGTGCTATATTCTTTCAAACCTTTTGTGATCATTATTATTGACCGTGACCTTTTTCCGAATATGTTTTACTTTTAATTTAATAATTATTTTTTATCGCATACCAAATTGTTTATCTTCATGATTGTATTAATAATATTCGGTCAGTTTTTTTAATATGATTGTTTTGCTATTTTCAGCAATTCTTTCGACTGACAAAATTAAAGAAGCTGACAATCAGTGATAATGAAATTCAGACATTGCCTGCAGAAATTGGACATTTGATTCTACTCGTAGATTTTGACATCAGCAAAAATGGTGAGTGGCAGGGTAGCAGAATCTTGATTTCTTCAATTTCATTTTCTTCGAGTGGCCAAAAAGCTCTAAAACCATCAACACTGCTATTTCATAGCAGTATTATTTATTTTAAAACCTTTTTGTACAGTTTGTTGATACTGGACATTCAAATAGAGACTTTTCATACTCATAAAAATGATATTCTTTTTGATGAGAATTCGAAAGCAATAATAAACTTTTTGCATACAAATCATATTGAATCGAATACTATTGGAATCGGACATTGTATTTGAATCACTTCAATTTTAGTTTGATTTATTTCAAATTATATATTATAATTTATTTCAGATCTGGCAGAACTGACAGAAAACATCAGATTTTGTAAAATGCTTGAAGTCATTGACTTGAGTGGGAACCCTCTTACAAAGTATGTTTATAAACCATTTTATTTCGGAGCTACCAAGTGTTGTATTTTTTGTGCCAAAATGTAAACAACATTTACTATTCATTTAACCACAATTGTCTCGAATATGAAAAAAGCAGATATTTTTATTATATATTTTCACAGTTAGCAGTAAGCAAAGGCCAAATCAGCACCAACAGGACACTAATTAGCGACCACAAGATGCCATTTTGCGATGGTTGAATCTTTTCTTGTGTCCTAATGTGAGAAAAAGCCTAGTGGTTACCTACCACGTAGTCGTCATAATGATCAAATTCAATGGTTATCAGAAATTTTTTTACCTAACATTTTCGAATCTTGTTCAAAAGTGAAGATTAAACAATATGTTTAGAAACATGTACATGCTACATTTGTTAAGGATAAATAAAAGCTAAACTGAATAAAACTAACGAACTAAGAAATATGGAACTTGAAATGTGATCAAAATTCATTTCAAGTTATTTAAACTGAAGAAAATTATTGTGAGGTTTTCATTATTCCGTATTATAGAATTTTCTTTCTTTCCACCAAAAATAGTGTCTTTTGCTTTTAAACAACATATTTGTGGACTATATGAATCTATTAATAACCTTCCCATAAACTTGGTGGTATGAGAAAGCAATCCCTGATAGAGATTTACGCACTGTTAACTGACGTAATAAACAAAGTTCTAGCTTTTCAAGGATTTTAGAGGTTTATAAGTGGCACTCTGAAGAACCCTCTATTGAATCATAATACATTGTCTGTAGCGAAATTACAGGCTCTTTCGAATTTCGTTATTAAAATCAACTCTAATCACTAGTATTTGGTAGTTAGAATGTAGTCAAGTATGGGCAATTGATTGGCTACGCCTAACAGGCGTAGTCCATCCTTTGGCCATACTCGATAAGGCATAATTTGTTTTTCTATTAAAGGACTTCTAGTGTGGTTGTTCTATTCTTTCATTGTGAATTGATTATACTAGATTTGGGTTCAATCATCTGTCAATTTTTATTTTAACCAATGATATTACGTCGCTATAATTCATTTTCGAGTTAATAAAAGTAGACGACAGTTCAAAATTGAATATTTGGTTCATATATTAATTGGAATGATTTGGTCAAATTCAATTTTATGACTGAAATAACAAAGAAAATAGCATGGACTGTGATTGACCCGCACAAGAAAAAGGGGTTGCACGGATGAAAAGAGCAATTCAATAGATAAATTAAACTTGTGTCATTGTGTTAATTTGAAATAATTTCCTGTTCATATTTATTCAGAATACCACAAGGACTATGTGAGCTACCAAGTTTAAAGCATCTGAATTTGAATGATGTCTCATTGCTCCGACTCCCACATGAAATTGGAAAGTAAATACTGCATTCTATTTTTTTTAAATTAGAAATACTCCATGTTCTGTAGAGTCTGGCACCTATCTGATGACTTGGGCTGTATTGGGTATTGACTGCATAGGCCCATCTGCGATTCATGCTCAACAAGCATTAAATTCAATTTGCAATAATATAAGGTAGTTCTGACTAAAGCTTTAGAGAGTCTTGCAAATCAAATTGGAGTAAAACATTTTTATTTTTAGCAAAAGATATATTATGAAATACTGTCCATCCGCAAATTTTTTAATGGCAGCCATTTTTTGGGTGTATGAGAAGCTGACATTCTGTCTTATTCTAATTATTCTATATAACAAAATGATGAAAAGATTATTAGATATCCAGGTTTTTTTTATTGTTGTATATGATCGAAATCTATATAATGAAATTTTTTCTTCCAAATCAACCTCTTATGCACACATGTTTTTTTTAAGTTTTAATCCAGGGATTAAATTAAGTATTTGGCATGTAAATTTTCCTATATTGCAAATTAAGTTGAAAATTGGTATCAAACTATATGTCAGTAATACAAAATTACTGCTGGCAACTTTTTGATTTTATCTTGAACCTAATAATCACTTAGAAACCTTACTTTTGAACCTCTTAGTCACTGAGGCTTTCCTGTATTATGCTGAGTCGCTAAATTAAGCAGAAGTATTTAGATCACTCAAATCAGACATAAATATCCACATCGGTTTCAATCTTGAAGCAACCCTCAGACCCACAGCCACTCTGCTACTCACACACCCGAAGAAAATGTAGCAAATGGGTAATATTTTATGACAAATGTGCAAAACTGTAGAAAGAGGTTCGAAATCGTCAATACTGCCATGAAATAGCAGTGTTGATGTGTTTGAAGCCTTTTTATCGTCCGAAGAAAATGACATGAATATTCATGACACCAGAAGAATAATAAGATTCTGGCAACCCCATCGACAAAAATACTAAAACAAGTTCCCTTTAACTTCTTAAAATAAGTATCTTTTCCAAAGATCCCATATGCAAGTTTTAGCCATCTTTCGTTGTGAACTATGTCAATGAGAGGCGGTCTACAGTTGTTCTACAGTTCTACTGTTCTACAGTTATCTCTAAGGGTGTTCGATTCTTCGTTTTTTTTGGAGTGTCTGAAACATCCATTTCATATTTTTTTGTTGATTCTATTTATACTCTATTAGCATGAAATCCTTCGATGTAGAATTATTTTTATTTTGTATGGGACATATCGCAAAGTATAATTTTTAGTAAATTTCCTTCTGAGGACGTTAAGTTTTTCATGTACCTGAGCAGCAGAATAGCTGACATTCTGCCACTGACCTCTTGTTATGTTTACTAACTAATACCTGTGGGATTTACATCATCATTGAGTGACTCATTTTATACTGGTAATTAGAGATGTCACTTATGAATTCTAGTTTTAAATCGTTGAGTACATGTGCTCAAAAAGGTTTTGACAAAGAATTGTTTCGGTTTGAAATGATTCAATATAATTGAAAATAAACATATTTAAAAATTGTAACACTATTTTAATATTAATTATTAAAAAAATTCACTTCTTCCGGTCAGAAAAATATCGACCAAACATATTTTGTCAAGCGTGAGTCATTGATGGATCGCGCTGCGGAGGCACGACCCATCTGTGACTCGCTTTTTACAAAATAAAATATGTTATTGGTCTGCCTCAAACAATCTTATTGTAAAGTAAAACTAGAAATATTTCAACAAATTGCAATGAGAATGCCAATAATTGCAATCATTTTCCTTGTTTATCTAAAGTTGATTGATGAACTTACTATGTTTGTGCCTCCAGGATATGAATAACTTATCGACCTCAATGCACATAATCACAATCAAGCATATAGTATTGTTCAACTATGTACCACAGTAGAACTGCGCCTCTAATACTAATCCACCAAGGATCTGTACTTGTTTGATGGGCAGAGCTCATAAAGTGCATTTGTTCTCAAGAATAGTCATAGAATTCTTGATCAACTAATCTACTGTGTGTGTGCTCTATCCAAGGATTTCCAAAACGAATCGAAAATTTGAAAATGTTCAAAAATTGAACATATTCCGATATCGTAGAATTCTTGATTTTAGATATATTTCAGAATAGTTGCTTCCTAAAATATATTGTTTTTATTGCATAAATCCAGTCGGAATAAGCTGAAAACTCCCATTTTTGCTCTTCAAATAGATACACTTACTCAAAAGAAGGAAAATAATGGATTCTGTTCATGTTATTCTAGATTTTGTGATTAGTATAGTATGCTATTTTTAATCATTAGCATAACTGAATTCAGTCATTCCTGGCTCTTCCTGTGCAAAAAATTTTCAAAACCTTTTTTGTTGAGGATGGATCATGTTGCTGATTTCGTTGTCCTTACAGTATGTTTAAACAGTATTCAGTTCTTCTACAAATATAAAAATGGAATGATGTTCCGACATTTCAGATCCAAACGAAATCACTGATATTTTACCACATTTTGCAGTAAAATCATGATTTATAACGATTTTTACATAGTAAATTTTGCATATATTATTTCATGATTCCACTGCAAAATTAATCTAAGCAAATTATATGAAAAATCAAAAAACTAAATCAGATAGTTGTCTATTAGGATAAAGACATATCAGTGTTAGGCCAAGCAAAAAGTAAACACATGCTTTACTACATTGTAAATATTTATATAATTTGTGAGGTTTTGCTATCTTGAATGCTAAAGCAACAACATAATATCCATCTATACCAGACTGAAAGTAAAAACTGGGTATCGTACCAGAAAAATTTTGTGACTCGCATATAGGTTAAAATGTTCTTTGTGATTGTCTGACCAAATGACAAAAAAAAAAAACTAAAAAATAATTAACACTGAAATTTTGAAATCTTCTCATCTTTGCAAAGAAAATGAAAATGAGGCTGTCATTCATATCGATGCCATTACGTAATGCTTTCAATCTATATTCCATATATGGTCTTTTATAGACACTGACATTATACTGACTTATTGCTAATTAATCTGTTTTGTTAATGGATGACTACTCAAGTGATGATTTGAAGTGATCAACTGATCTTCGGTTTTATTTATTATTATATTAAGAATTCCTCATTGCTGGTTCACTTGGTCAGCCGTAATGAAAAGCAAATAAAAACAAACACTTGTGGGTTGGGATTCTTGTATTTGATGGAATGTTTACTTTCAACCATTTCAATTGAATCAAAGACCTGTTACTAGAAATTGACGCCTGTATGTCAGCTCCACAGGTACTCCCCAGCCAAAGTAAATAGTTTCCAGCAGAATAAAATTTACCAAAAACTCTAATTCCAAGATAATGTTCTGTATAGGAAAAATGCATTGCAGAATGTCATCTACTCTACTACTGCTCAAACACGAGAAAAAATGGGTTCCTTCAGAAGGAAATTAACAAATGGCCAATATGAAATAGCAGTGTTGATGGTTTTGAAGCTGTTTTGTTCATCCGAAAAAATGTCCTGGGGATTTCTGATACACCAGGAAAAATAACATTTTGTCACTCTGTTTTATTGTATTGAATTCAAATACACATTAATAAGAGACAATGTGCAGAAAGATATTTTTTAATTCAATCATTTTTCTTACCAGTCTCGCAAATCTCCACACACTTGATTGCCGGGAAAATCTTTTATCGACTATACCAGAGACTATTTGTCAACTACGAAATCTTGAACAGCTTGATCTTGGCAACAATGAACTCGAGGATCTTCCAGGCTCACTCACAGAATTAAAAATGCTCAAAGAGCTGTGGCTCGATGGAAATCACTTAGTCGCTTTACCCGAGGTAGGTATTTTACTTACTATATTGTTTAGAATACTGTTTAAATTCTTTTTCAATGCTGTAAAAGTGATGTATCATCACTTTTATAATGGTGCTGCATTATAACTCATTTTTTCTACTTTCGAGAAAATCCAGAAAAGGGTTTTAATATCTAATACAGTTGAATATTTTCGATTGAAAATATGTTTTTGATGTATACTGATTACTTTAAAGTGTTCCTGACGTCACACTCTAATGCTTGTACACAAAATTGCAACATGAGATTTGTGACTTACCGATTTCGGACACGGTTTAACAACAAAAAGCAAATGATTTATGCATGAATCTTACAAAGTGAATATATGATTAATGAGGAAGCACATTATATTCAGTTGGAAAGAAGAGAAAATCAATCAATTTCTAAGATGAAACTTTTAGAATTACCTGCATTCTTTTTAGAGCCCGATCAATATATTGGCCTAACTTTGTTGTTTAACGATATATCGGCAGATCACAAAAATAGCCGAGAGTATCAGCTAATCAAAATACACTCATGGACATGTACAATTCTTTTCAAATGACTAGTTTTTCTTCAAATGGCAAAATTGCACAATATTTTTCGCTTTCATATAGGGAAATACCCATTAGATGTTATTTGTGTGGGATCAAATTTATTCTCTCCACAAAAAATTGGCCAAAAAGTGATATGCAGGCTGCAATTTTTTGGATAGTCATTTTTTTTGAAGTACTGTAAATTTCCTATTTATTTTTTCTTATGCAATAGACATGTTCTTTCGCATTGTTTTTCGAATAGTTGCTTTTTTTTCGGAGCTTTTTCAATGAGTTTCAAGTAAGATAAAATATCGGTTATCGGCTGTCAAAATATCGGTATCGATATCGGTTGCAAAATAGCGATTTGCCTTGGACTCTAATTTTTTTCTAGGTTTTTCTCAATTGTCATTCGTGGCCACACGAAACAACAACACTTAATTCAATATTAGTTACAAAAAGCGAAAACATTCCACATACAATGAAGGAAGATCGCTACTTCTATTAAAATTGCTATATGACGTCATAAAGATTAAAAATCAACATTGTTTATGACCAATGAAAAAGTCACATCTTTGACCGGGAAAATTTGCATTTTCGAGGAATTGAGCATATTTTAAGAACCTCCAGTAAAATCTAAGTTGCCTACTAACTGTATTACCAGGTTACATAGCTTTTGCGAAGAAAATCTAAAAACCACAATAAACTGACTTAAACGCAATTCGGTTATGGAACTGATGTTATATGTTGGCAAAAAAATTCTTTTGGATCTATTAAGCATTAATTGTGCTTGAATCAATCTTGCTCTGTGATTGATCACACCTAAAATTGTTTCGTTATTATTCTCATTCTCATTGACGAGGTATATTCAGAAGGATAATGTCTAATTTGAAGACAGTACCCTTCTATCAAGAATTTCTTTTACACTGAGATCAATAACAAGTTTAAAATTTGATAGCAATTCATCAAATGCTACGGGATTATAATAGGATTTGCATCTTAAATTGGCTTCATCTGGCTGTTTTTGGATTAAATCAATGTAAGGAGAATATTGGGAATATATAATTATGGGATTAGGATTGTTTATTTGTCTGTTGCTGTATTGTATAGCTCAATAATTTAAAATCACAAATATTGGTCTAAGATAAATCGAATCCATTTGCTTCTCATCAAGAGTCTTTTCTCTCATCGCCGGACATAATATATTTCTGTCTGTGTCTTTTAACTGGAATGTTCTTTTCCAAATAGCCATCTGTTCTAGAAGTATGATTAATGTGAAATTATTTGTTATTGAAAGCAGATTTGAAATAATCAATTTTTAATTTTGTTTTAAGTTTGGTTTGATATTGATTAAAAAAAAAAATGCAACTGAAAGTGGCAACTGTATCCCAGCTCAACACTGAATAATTTCGTTTGCTTGCCAATTTTTCAATAAAGTTGAAAATTGAGACTCAAATATTTTGTTTGGTGTTTCCCAATCAGAAAATTTTTGTCGAAGCATCTTTTGTAAAGTATGAGTCACTCATGGATCTCGCCGGATGAGTCGTGGTCCATCTGTGGCTCATGCTTTACAAAAAATATTTCGGTTTGGATTTTGCTCAACTTTTGTTATCATGTTTATGTGTAAATCCTTACATAATCTTTACTCTATATAAAGTTTAGAATTCATTGAACGTCTTCGATGACATATCGACATGTTGAGGTGACCATTCAGTTGTGATTCATCCTTTTTTGATGATAACGGTTCCTTACAATCGAGATTTTAGTTTGTTTTTTAATATATGCCATGATAGTAATTATAGTAATTTAATAAGAGGTTTGGAAATCAACCTTACGGTTTTGTTTTGTCACCGTACTGTCACAACCGTACTGTCACAGGTTGACAGAATATTTTATTTCTTCCGATCAATGAAGAATTGCTAAATAAAGATTATACATTAGTTTAATGTTTTAATGTCTCAATTTGGTCAAAAATCTGGGCTGTAATGTTGGCTACGACTCATACTGCCTGGACCGACAGAGTAGTATTGAGTGATATCTGCCCTGGGTGAGAGTGAAAACCATTTATTGATTGATGTTACTATTGGGTTGGATTAGTTCGAATTATTCAAGTCTCTTATTCTATCAGTACAATATCTTGGCCCGTCCTTCACCAGGTATTGTTGATAATTCCAAAATATGCACATAGTTGATATTGATGGTTGTAGTTTTTAATTTAGGTTTTCTTTTTTCGTTATATTTCCTCAAGCCTGTGAATAGTTTTCATTTTTTAGTAGGTATAGAAATAGATATGCTCTGTGTGACTGTTTGCCAAAGTTGGGGAAATAATGTTTTAAATGAATGATAGATAATATGTAGTATATCCAAAGTTACCTCTCACATGTTTTAAATTATAGCATGCAGAACATGGCATATCTCATATTGTGACTAATTTAGCTGAACTGCATTTGAATATTTTCCCATGGGACAAAGCTGTGCTTTGTTAGCCATTGTCATTCATATATTAAGAATTATAATTTTCTTGACAATTAGGCTCTAGCTATTGTATTGTCATCACTAGGTTTGCCATTTTTCAACCGAATATCAATCTGTAATATTTTAAATTGAAATTCTCCTCAATTCTGGTTTGATCACAAAAATGATAGAAAGATTCAAGATTGATTACTATTATTAAATTCAGATATATGTTTTGTTAGTTATCAGCTTTGGATCATAGATGGTCTATACATGTTCCAGCATTTGCTCATAGTGAAGGGATAGGAAGTATAAATGTTTATTCGCTCAAAATTTGACATCAATTTTGTTCAAAATCATTGTCAAATGATGCTGAGTCTATGAAATTGGTATTCAAATCAATTTGAATCTTGAATTTTAAAGTAGTATCCCCATCTATCAGACATACTTAATACCTTTGTTCACGTTTACTCCACTTAGTTTTATTTCCTTCATTTTCCTTGAGACTATGAAAGGTAAACCAGCTTCAGGTTGAACCCTGTACGAGAGTGCTAGAAAATCTGGTACTGGTGCTCTGCTACCCAGGCACTCAAAGAATATAATTCTATCAGAAGCATATCGATCTAAAAAGGAAATTTTTTATGAATTCCGATTCAAATAAGTTTCAAATGTTACTTCAGCATGTCTGACAATGGAGTATGATTCGTTATATTTTGTGCGAAATCTTCATTATTAACCATCATGTAATCGCATTATTGATGATTTTTAAGGCTTTCTATTAATCTCCCTCCACCCCAAAAAGGTAATGGGTTGTTTCTCTATCACTATTTCCTATTACAATGGACATGGGTATATTTATCTGATGTTTGGTAACCTTTAAGTAACAAAATTCTTTGCAATGCTTTTCCCTCTAAAACTTGCTAATCCTAGTTGAAATATCTCAGATTGATTTTCTTCAATAGAAGCTATTTTCTTCGGGGAATAGCCAGGTTCCTGGGTGATGGAATAGCTGACATTCATTCCGTTTTTTGATTATGACAAAATACGCTCATTTAAGTTTGATATTCAGCTTGCTATTCGATTGTTATCTGATTCTCTAAACCAAAATATTACATCATTGCGTAGTGTCTATCTATCATGATATAAAAGCAGTAAAATACAGAAAACATGATAGGTACTATTTATAAACCCACCCACGTTAGTCTGAGATGTTGGAATTTGTAAACAATAACACATAATAAGGATAATGAATAGCGGTACCGATTAATGCTGAACATTTCATACAACTTTACTACTGTAGTAATATCTGTGTTTGAATTTTCAAGCATGTACATACTCTGTGAGAGTTCTCTTCATAACATATACATAATTATCCACCAAATTCTGGTACCGATTACTACCGGTACTATGCATATTTTGGCTGTTTTTCTTTTTGTGCGATTCGTACCTGCAGTCAACTTGAAAGAATTTAAAATTTTTTTCTGAAATTTTTTATTGAAATCCTTAAACATTTCAAATTTACAAATGTTAATAATAACCTAATAATTATTTTCTGTTATTTACTTCCTCATAATCTGCCATTCTGATCAGTTCTTGATCAATGTTTAAATTTCTTTTTTCAGAACATCGGTCATTTGTCAAAGTTAACGTGTCTTGATGTCACAGAGAATAAATTGGAGCAGATACCAGATTCAATTGGTGGATTATCTTCAGTCACGGATCTTACTTTGTCTCATAATTTCTTAGACTCTTTACCGGATTCAATAGGTACGTTGTTCTTACCTTTTTTGTTCCGATCAGAGATTTTATTTTGTTAATTAAATTTTTTTTGCTCTGAAAACATGCTTGGTGATTTGTTGTGATCTGTAACCTACTGAAATAATGTCATAATAGTATAGAGAGTGTTAAACAGTTATAAGAATTAGAATTATGTAAAAAACTGATAGTTCAATAAGTGATATTTATAATTCAATATAAATCATGTTTAAACATATCACATGTATGATTTTACGACAAAATAAAATCAATTCAAAAACCGACATTGAAGACATGCTAAATTTTAATGAGAAAGTGCGTACCACTCACTATACTCTGTTATAGTGATTCAATTCTGTTTTCGATGTTTCATTTCGGATTGCTGATGCTGGTACCGCGTTTATACATCTTATTGTCAATATAGAAACCGTTAGTCAGTTTCTTTTGGTTGCTGTTTTGGCCTCGCCCACATTAGATTTTAAAAGCAAAAAATAAATTCCACAATATCCGAGGCACAGTCTGAATTTACTTTCTATTCCAATGGTTTTCGTATACTTCATTTGTAAAATGAAAAGTATAGTAATAGTTTCTATAAGTTTTTTGTTATCTTGGACTGAATAATATTTGACACTTAATAAGGATCGGCGTAATTGTTTTACCATTGCTCAGGGAAGATATCATCCACTGCACTTTGTTAAAGTGGTTCCTTTCTGTTAGAGTTCGGTGTGCTTCATCCATCCTTGTTTTCAGGGAATCTTGAAAAAAAATTTCAACTGATTAAGCCCTATTATTCAATGTTCAAATCTTTCAAATGTTCAATGTTCAAGTCTGATTCCCCCAAATTATTGAAAACTCATTACTGTATTTCGCAATGCTTTTTATACCTATGACTCAGAAGCTCAAAAAAATTGCAATAAGTTAAATTACCTTTTGTCATGTATGGGTCATTGATGCATCGCACCGTTCAGGTGTGATTCATCAATATTCCATACTTGACAAAACTTTGGTAAATTCTTAATATTTTTGCTCTGATACGACTGAGAAATTTGTTTAAATTACAAGGGTCGTTGGTTAATAATATTGCAGCCAAAACTCTCATTAGTCCTATAATATTGATTTTCTACCTGTTGCTAATCTTGTTCTTGTCAACTAAATTCATTGACGTCTTTTACCGCATAGTGTTATTTCTCTACCAGCATTTTCTTCAAATGAGCAAAAAACCAGCAGCATCACCATTACGTCACTGGCAACATTACCGTAGCGATGTTGATGAATTTGAGGATCTTTTCGTAAAGTTTATTTATCGACAACCAAATATTGACCCCTTATCGAATTGTATTGGCTTTTCCTTTTTTCATCCTTATACAGGCTTTCTTTATTTTTTGGATTCGGGGGTAACAAAGTTGGTGAAATTCTGCCCGTCTGTCCTGTGTCGCAGAGAGTCAACATCTGGGTTAGATCTAATCTTCCATTTAAATTATGATAATTTTTAGATTTTTATGAATCTGAAGATAGCTTCTCAGCATTTAGTAAATACGAATGTTGTTCTCCATTTTCAGGCTTTACAAATTTTCTTCCTTTTCAGGTAAAATGGACAGGTTATCGATATTAAAAGTTGATCAAAATAGACTGAGCGTTCTTTCTCCTGAAATCGGAGATTGCAGAAATGTTACTGAAATGATGCTGACAGAAAATCAATTGACATCTCTTCCGCCATCGATTGGAAAACTCAAAAACATGACAACGTTGAACTTGGACAGGAATAAACTCAGAGATCTACCATCAGAGGTTTGTATTACTCTAAATCGGAGGTAAATTTTGGTCCATCACCTGCTAAAATCCTGTAATATCAGTGTTCACCTAAGGTCAGAATCTCATTTTTATGTTAATTTTAGATGCATCCAAATATTTTAAAAAATTTTTATTTAATATTTTTTATGATATTGTATAAATTGATGGTTGAAACCTTATTCTACAATATGCAACTAGGAAAATATTTAAAATTTCAAGTGATAAAGATAATAATAATAATAATGTATCTTTTAATTTGATTCCCTTTGATTACGGTATGTAGATAGTGCTGTCCGACATACCGGTATAGCAGTAAATATTGGTATGGGTTTGACTTGCCATGTTTTTTCATAGTGAAAAATTGTGTGACATACCAGTAATAGATCGGTAATTTGGTAATGGCTTACCGGTACAAAAAAATGCCATTTCTGCTCGGCTCTTTAGCTGACATTCTCCAAATCTGTTTTGGTCATTGGTTATCCAGTTTCAGCTTGCTTTTAAATCCGCACTCGAATCAGGCTTAAATATCTTATCTGCAATATATAACTATAGATTGGTAATTGAGAAGGATTTTAACCTATGTCATAAAATCAATATTTTCTCCAAATCTAATTGATCCGAATTGTATTTGTTGTCAAAACAAACAATTGGTCAGGATGATTGGCGTCTTGTTTATTAATAATCAACATGCCTCTGTTCAAAATATCGTGGGTATTTCAGCGCAGGCTGGCAGAATCATGTATTTCTTCGGGTGTCTGAAACATTCATTTTCTTATCTTCGAGTGCCCAGAAAGGTCCAAAACCATCAACACTGCTAGTTTTGAAACTTTCTGTTCAGTTTGGTTGCTACCAGACACTCAAAAAAGGCATTTAATCTTTTACCCATTCTACCCATTTCCTTCGGGTGTCTGAGTAGGAGAGTAGCGGTGATATTTTGTGGTCCTGTGTTCTTTACGTCATTCAATCGTCGCAACATTTTAAATATTTTTTTGTAGACTAGAATTCAATTGTTTATCATAAACTTCGATTTCAAGACAAATGCCCATTTTTTTTTTGGTTTGCCACTGAATGAACGTAAAAAGGTGAACAGAAACTTGATAGAAAAAAACTTCCTTGCTGAATTCATGAATTGTTCAAAAAAAAAAACTAGGACTAGCACAATTTTAAAATGACAGTTCTCGGTCACAAAGTCACATTTCAAATGTTATAGTTTTCTCAATCATATGATTAATCTACCTCAAATTTTAGACATCTGGGGAACTATTTTGACATGATCTCTTTTTGCGTATTTGATTGATCAAGATTATGGTATTATGTCAGAAATGATCCCTTGAGGAATTGTTCTTCTCAATATCTGATGACATTTCATATCAAAATAAGCTTTCTTTATCGTATATTATCCAAACATGGACCGTGTCATTAATATTTCATCTATCGATAACCCAGACATGGCATGAAACGGAATACATGATGACATATAAATGAGGCATTCTAAATTGTGTTCAATTTCTCGTATCATGCATCTTATGAATTATTGATGTTTTTGACTGCAAAATGTAAAGACAGCTTGTCAGGAAACTTGTTATTTTTGAAAATATTCATGCGGATTATAATTTGGACGTTGGTTCCAAACCAATTGGTGAATTTGACTTCAACATCTTCTGTCGAACTTGTCAAGTATAAGTCACTGATGCATAAAAGTGAAATCCTCGTTTTGTGATTTTTATTAATATCAACTTATTCAATATCAAACTTACTTAGATGGTGTTCTGAATCTAACGTTAGTTTGGCTAGGATTTCATAAAATTCCCATTTTTAAGGCAATTTTTCAAAATATTACTTCAATGTAATAATCCAGAAAGACTTTGGGCAGAAAAATTTTGTCAAACAGGTTTTGTTGAGTATGCACTGACCTTCTGTGGCTCATAATAGACACTTGGGAAATGACGGTTATCAAGAAAAATTCAAAATTCAAGAAGATAAAGTAAAATTAATAAAATGGCTTGAAAATTTCAAAAACTGCTATGTAAAAATTCATATTAAAAAAATGTATTATTTTAGATTGGAGACTGTTTTGCACTTAACATTCTCTCAGTGCGAGAAAATATTTTATCATCTCTACCTGATGAACTCGGCAACTTAGCAAATCTCAGAGTACTCGATCTGAGTGGGAACAAACTTGAGAATCTACCAATTACTATTGCCTCATTGAGCCTAAAGGGTAAGTCCGAGTATTTGACTGAGTCAGGGTGAGAGGGCCTAATATCTATCTTTTTTTGCCACCAGAGGTTGGGAATCTCTCATTTAAGCTCGTGTCTAGTTATGGATAACTTTTGTCAGGGTATATTATTACTAATACCCAAACCTTTTGTCTATTAAACAAACCAAATCGGAGATTTGATTTTGCTAATTATGAACCCCAGATTTACCGTGCCCATTCGGCACGATCCATCAGTGACTCATACTTAACAGGGCAGGCTAGGTCAAGACATTTCTGACTGGGGCAATACTTCTTTTTATCCAGTTTAGTCTTGTGGCGAATATGGGCGAGCACGGATGACCGCTGTATAAATGACAAGAGAAAAACTTATCTGGAATATCAAATATTGATGGAATTGCATTGAAATTTATACTTCAGATTTGAACTTCATTCTTTGATCAAAATTCTTCTATTCATTGATATGAGATCAGAATCCTTAACCATTATAAAATCTGTGATGGATAAAACCCAAGGGTGCGATACTAATAACTGATGACAAGAATTGTTTGAGTACAATGAATCATTTCCTCCATAGTTCACCCCAAATGTAATGCAGTAGTATAGTAATGTCTAGCGCACACACATCATGTGGGATTCCTCACTTTCATTTTAAACGTGCTGCGTGAAGTTTATTTCTATTCGTTATGCATTTTTATATATATATATATATAAATATTTTTTTTTCAGCACTTTGGTTGTCAGAGAATCAGTCTCAACCGTTATTGAAATTTCAAACTGAAACATTGGACGATGGAACTCAAGTTTTAACTTGTTTCTTGCTTCCTCAACAACCTTCTCAGAGTATGAGTGCGTATTTTTTTGATACTTTTCTCAGGGTATGATTAGAACTCATTTCCAATACTCTGGTATGTAAAACAAAAATAAAAGTCTGTCTGATCCATCAGTGGCGATCATAACATATGGAATATAGACTTCCTTCAAGTGTCTAAATATCTCGCGTCCTTTTCTTCGTATGAACAAAAATGCTTGAAAATCATCGACACTGCTATAAAATAATTTTTGATGATAATAATTTTTTGTGCAGTTTTATTCTTTTTGAACCCATGAAAAACTTTGAGTCATATGACTGCTCGTACTGTTTATAGTTCAATTTTTTCTTGGTTGCAAAATGAGTCCATTCTAAATATTTGTATGAAAACAAGGTAATTTCAAAATTTAGAATTTCATCCTATAATATTTTTAATGTTTGATTAAGGACACCCCATTCAACAACATAAACTTTGACTCTTTATTTGTTATTCTTTCCACAGCAAATCTACTCAACGGCAGCGTAGCAACGGAGAACGATTTAACGAACCTTGAGAAACAAGGAAAGAGAATCACTTTCCATGAGGATCAACTCCAACAAGATGAGGAGAAGGAAGGAGTAGGTTTGGAGAGACATCTCACTCCTCATCCAAAAGAAATGAAGAAACATCAACAGAGCGAAGTTCTCAAACGACACAGAGAACTACAAGGACAGTTAAAAGCAGCAGGTCTAATTTTAATTTTATATTTTTTGTAATTCTAGTACTGTACTCATTTATGTAGTTCTGTTTGAATTGACAGAATTTGTTTTATTCTGAAAAATTGGTGCATATTTTAAAGGGCATCAGTGTGTTCTTCGAACGTGGTGTGCCCATGAGTTATGAAACAGAATGCAATAAATATCTCCATGTTCTCGAAAGAATAGATTTTTCACTACTTATTTATTTTTATTTATCAATTTCTTTTGTTGATTATAGGCAACTGATCGGATTGTGCCGTTTGGTTTATATTTCATCTAAGTCCATCCATGGTTTATACTTGACAAAACGTAATTTTGATTAGGCGCTAGTCTTACCAGTATTGATTTTCTTCTGCTATAATCAGCACACAATTGGATGTTTGAAAATGGCGTATTTGGAATACTTGTTTCCGTTGTTTTGTGTGATATAATTAATCAGCTGTGATTTTTTTACTTAAATTCTCTTTAAGCGAAAGCAGCTCCTGAAGGGAACCAATCAAAACCCACTCAATAGCAAAGAGCTGCTCTGGGATGTAGTACCAGCATCTGCACTTTGGGCGGAAAACATCCCAAACGAAACTGAACTGTCATGGTCAAGTACAGTGTGTGGTATCTGCACTGGGTGATGGTCAAACCATCTACCACTTCTTTGCTTCCTTTTAATCGCCCCTTACGGACAGCAGGAAATACGTTCAAACTATTCTAAAGCCTGTACCTACAAGGCATAAAAGGATGTTTTTGATTTAGTTTGAAAACTATCACTATTATATGTTGGGACAATTTGAAATTTTTTTGACGAATTATGACTCCTTAATGTTTTCAATCAATTGTTTTAAACAACTTGGCTTTACAACATTACTATCACTATTATATGTTGGGACAATTTGAAATTTTTTTGACGAATTATGACTCCTTAATGTTTTCAATCAATTGTTTTAAACAACTTGGCTTTACAACATTTTATTTGAGGTTGTGTGATTTCCTTTTCAAACATAAATATATCTGACAGTGACAATGAATTCTCTACATGAAACCATTAACTAATATATATCAAGATTAGGATATTAACATATTTATTGAATATTCTGCATCCCAATCGTGTATCCTCAATTTTTGCCTGCGAATAAACATGCCAATTTGTTCAGTCCTGCTTCTTCATACCCTTCTGAGCTTGTTCTTATTCCTAGAAAACTGTATCGTATTACAGAAATAATAAATTAATTTTATTCTGCGATGTTTTTAGGTAAAATATATTTGTTCAAATCGTACCGGCCAATCTATCAATCTTAATCATGTTCATATTAAGGAATTTGTAAAATGCTCTATGGCTGGTCAAATAATTAGTATATCATGACCAAGCATGAGGAATTGGCAAATCGAGCTTGAAAGCTCGATTTTGCCAGTTCATCATGCTTGGACATGATTGAATCAAGGGACATTCCATTAATGGGCAAGATTCTAGTTTTCTGATCTGTTACATTTCGTTTTCGAATGTTTTTATGTCTTAGAGCTTGATAATTATAAATTATATTGTAAAATCCTAGTGAATCCTCAATATTTTGACAAATATCAATAAACATTTTCTTTAATCTAAATAGTGTAAATTAGTATTGTATTAGATGCAAAACCTTTTTGTTGAGCCCTAATTGGTTCTAATATGTTCACTAATGTGTGTTTATGAGGGCTCTAGTACATCGTAGTTAGATTCCAGAGATCACTAAAGTATTTTGAGCTAAAACAAATGGCACACTAGCTTGTTAATCTATTCAGGTGCTGCTTTCAAAGTTGTTTATCAAAGGTTATTTCTGACCTTGAAAGAAAAAATTGAGGAAACCCCATATTTACATTATATCTTAATGATTCACAGAAGCTGAGAAAGCTAATAAAGATCTTGATACGAAAGAAACAGATGAATTACTGAAAAATGAAGAGGAAGAAAAGGGTGAAAAACTTCAAGGTCTTGTAGTTTGTAAGTATGATAATCATCCTTTGAAATGTACACATTTTCATTCTCTTTCTGCAATGCTTGATTTTCATTTCGATGCTAAAAACAGAAGATGGTAAATTTCGGTGGCACCTAGACTTGATTTTTTTCATGAAGGCCAGTTTGGAAATTTTTTTTGTTGATGTCACCGATGTACCTTAGTAAATACCGGACAACAGCTTCGCACCCATAGATATAATTTATTTGCATCCATTTTTTAGGTTTTATTTTTAGGGTGATCAGAGGCCACTTTCAAAAATCACTCCCATTTGCTTTTGCTTCTGGTGCCTGATTTATGCACTCGACCCCCTTTTTTCAATACCATAATATATTTCAACGTATATTTCTGTTCTGATAAAATGTTGGAGTTATGGAAGTTGCCATCAGAGCTAATAAAAAGTATTCACTATCGATAGTAAAAATTTTCCAATACGTCGATACATTAAAATAGGGCAATTACGATTTGGACATGGATACTGGTGATAGTTGCACCGACATGTCTTTAATTACAATATTGTTGTCAGCATTCGATAAACAGCCAGAAGCGTTGGAACAATCAGATGAAAAGAAGCAAATGTATGAAGAAGAAGAAGATGCTAAACAAAATAACGATGAAGAACGAAGATCATCTGTTAGTAGTCAATCAAGCATACACTCTCAGGAAGTCCCCGAAGAGGTAGGGAGTATCGCAGGGTTATGGAATCCTCTATTACTCGCACTTTCTGAAGTTCTTATATCACGACAAAATTTCTGTAAAATTTGTTGCAATTTTAATTTTTTATCGAAAAAAAATTACTTCTAAATCAGTAAGTTTTTTTTTGGCCTGCAGCAACCATTGCGCATCGCATCTCAAAAATTTCTTTCAACTATGTTACAATTTTATGTTTATTTCATCACCGATACCAGAACTGACACTGGTTATGTCTTAGTTCGGATGACGACTTTTACAATGCGGCGTACGTATACACTCTATTTACTTTATGGTAAATTGAAATAAAATTAAACTCCCTACGAATTTTCTACTCGCTCATATTTGTTCAGCCCGAATCTATGCCGGACTCGCGTCCAACTGCACTGAAAAATGTTCATAACAGGGTGGACAGGCATCGGGTGAACAATTTCATTTACACTTTGGATTTTATTGAATAAAATTCATTCCACTGTCATTATTTTGACTATATGCTCTCTTGATGCAGAAAAAGATATTAGGTGTCCCGCTAGCTATGTACCCACAAAAATTTTCTTTGTGTATTTGGATGTGGTCTTTCAATCCATGTATGCTTGAACGCAGCATCAATCAGTATATTTGCATCCGTAAAAGTTTGCATTCAGATAGATGTGAGAGTACAAGGGTGCAAACGTAAGTAGGCACAAATATATGTGGGTTCAACTATATCTGGAGCATAAGTATGTGAATGCAAAAGTGCTTTTAAAATATGAAATAAAGCACTTGGTAATGATATCGGAATATAGATTACTTGCAATGTTATCTGCGGAGATTTGAGTATCGGCCCATCTCTGATTTGAAGTCACTATCCTGATAAGACATCTCTTGGGGCAACCCTAGTTATAACTAACTATTTTCATTCAACTTCTCATCCAGTATGTTGAAAAAGAAGTTCAATTTTCACCGAGTGCTGATAACGAGTTCAAGCCATCATCGTACGATAAATTACAGAGAAAAGATACCCCACATTATAAACGGGACATGAAAATATCCAATACCAGTAAACCGGAAAATGTTATCGAACTTGTGCGAAGACAATCAAGCAAAAGTAAGATTTTTAGCTTTTTATTGTACTGCATATTATCGTGTCAATGTGAGATACGTAAAAAAAAGTACAGCCCCATCTGTAGCACATATTTTGTTAACTTTGTACATCCACATGTGTTTTTAGGTAAGTTTAATAACACATTTAATTTATTTATATATATATATATATATATATAGAAATATATATATATATATAGAAATTCACTTTAAGCCAGAGAAGAAGCAGTGCCTAAAAGGAGCCAACAAACGGCCATTCAAATGGCGAAGAGATACTAAAAAATGTGACGGCGGCAACTGCACTCTATGTAGAAAACACCCTATACAGGACTGAACCACTATGGTAAAGTGCAGTGAGTGGTATCTGCCCCGGGTGACGATAAAACCATCTGCCATGTTCACATTTGAATTGCAACTGATATTTCTTTTATTACCCGTCAAAAAGTGGAGTACTATCCCACAAAACCAGCCCTGTTTGTCAGTGACCACCGATATTGATAGCCTTGATCTGTTTGATCTACTGCAATGAGCGTTGGTACAAAAAAATTCATTGCCCTATGAATTGACAAGATATACCGGTATGATAACATCAGTAATAAGTTTACTACATCTGCATCATTATCAGATTGATAATATCTACACTGTCACAAAAGTACAGTAAATTTACTGGTCATTTGCAGTAATTGCATTTTTCCAAAGTTAGAAAAACGCCATATGTTGATGGGATTTGGGCCACTTACTGATGACCGGACCGTGAAGGTCAATCAACACCTCACCCCATATTTGGCCAAAAAAGTCAAATTTGAATTTTTTCGATACCGCCAATTAAAATTACTGTCAAGACCAGTGATTTTGATGCACTTTTTGTTACAGTGTGCAATTTATTTGTTTCAGAAACACAACAAAATGAAGTCGCCAAACAAACTGAAGAGGTAATTTTATCTGATTAATATTTTGTTGTTTCGACATTTTGAGATGGTTGATATTTTGATATTGAAAAATATACTATAGAAAAAGATAACACTCTCTGTGGTTAACTTTATTCAGTAATTTCTGTTCTCTTTTTTATAATTTATGATGTTCATTGTTTAGTTCTTAATTTGCTGATAAAAAATAAAGTACTATGACAACGACACTCAAACTTTTTAGAGAATTTAAAGTAGGTGCTCGAGAATCCTCTAGCATCTAGTTCTCCCACATAGGATTTAAACCCAGAACAATTGGAAATGTGTAGCTCAAAGTGCGTTAAATTTAGATTTGACATCGATTTGTTTATTTAGCTTGAACTGACAATCTACAGACAAGGTGGTGGACTAGGATTAAGTATAGCTGGAGGAAAATCCTCGACTCCGTATGTAGGAGATGATGAGTCTATATTTATATCACGAGTAACTGAAACTGGTGCGGCAGATAGAGCTGGTGTTGTAGTAGGTGATAAACTACTAAAGGTGAGTCAACGTTTTCTCAAGTTTAGCATTATTTTAATTGGCTAAACCAGTAGTGTTAAAGGACATAATCTCATTTCTTGTGTCCTAAACCTACATTACTTTACAAAACTTTGTGAGGTTTTTCATAACATGGCTTTTTGATCAATTTCCTTCTGGGGAAGTAAATACCTCTTTTGGGATTAACATTTATGCAGCATTTATATCTGCTAGAATTCCAGTATTCACCCGAAGTATAGTAATTGTCAAAGACTCTTTAGTACTTAGTTCATTTGCTTTATTCACCATTGTGCACACAATATTCCACTTTTCAATCTTCTAATTTTTGACCATTAACCCACATAAGCAGCATACACTACAACAAGTTTTATTTTTGCTATTACAGGAGGCTGAATGCAATATATATTTTTATCGTAATTCGACTACCGTACTTCTTTAAATATGGATTATTCACAAATAATTAGACAAGTTTGGTCTAAATTTCTTGGTAATCAGAATATGAGAAACCTTCGTTGGCCTCATGTACAAAATTTTATATCTGCCTACACGGTTCAGTTCTGTTTGGAATGCTTGTCGCTCAGAGTGCAGTTGCTGGTACTATATCTTTCATTAGCTTTTTGCTATAAAGTGGCTGTTAGTTGATGCATTTTAAGCACTGCTTCCGACCTTGCTGAGAATTTCAACGAAAAAAATATTTGAATTAAAATTAGTGGGAAAATGTTCATGCTATTAATATTTTTTTTGTAGTGGCTGTATATCTGTTCTATGTTACAGCTGCTCGTGAAATGCCTTGTTGAAGTGAAATGGTCAACTATCGGCCACCCGGACAATACGATCGCGCTTACGGACTGAGCCACCGAGTCGGGCTTGCTATTTATAAATTTAATTTCTTTTTCTAGGTTGGTGATAATTCACTGATAGATGTTGATCATCAAACAGCCGTTGATATTTTGAAAAGTTCTGGTGAAGTTGTTGATATTTTGATTGAAAGAACTCAGTATAATGAAGTATGTGATGTCGATTTCTATTATTGATTAGTGATTACTTCAAATCAAATACATAATTTCCTTATTTGACTCTGCAGAGTGGTGCTGCGTCACAATCTTGTTTTTTCAGGTGTCCAAAATGTTTATGTAAGTTTTTTGGAATGGTCAAAAAAAAGCTTCAAAACCTGCTATTTCATAGCAGTATTGATGATTTTGAACTTTTTTTATGCAGCTTGGTTGATAGACACTCACAAATGATTTATTATGGAATATTGCCAGTTTGCTGAATTTTCTTCTAATTGAACCCATTTCCTTCGGATGCTTAGCAGACTCTCTGTCGGTTCGGAGTCTTATTTGATTTGTGATCATCTTGGAGTTGATTGATGGATATTGTTTTGTTTTGTGTTCTTCATTTTATAACGAATCATTTTTTGTCACAAGACAAAACAAGAAAATGTTTTTTCTCTTGTTATTTTATTTGATCATGTCTTCTCAGCTATCTGAAGATTCGATTCACTCTGAAATGCACCAAATTTTTTTCGAAATCTTGACGTTTTCATTGTCAATGTATGATCTAGTTTAGTTTAACGTTCAGATTGATACATTTCTATGTGGTTATTATTTTCAACTGAATTTCTTGAAAATATTTTAGTGATTGAAACAAGAAACGCCACCTTGTGATTCAATTCTCAGATCGGTATGATTATTTCTGTGATTTTTCATCTTAATTATAATATCTCACGTTACTGGTTAAGCAGGTGCATAAAGAATCATCAATCCATGAGACGGAAGAGGAAGAGGAGGCAGAGATTCCTGTCAAACAACAAACTGTTACTTTTGCTCCTGAACCTCAGATGAAAATACATGGAGAGGTATTTTGTTTTATTTAAAAAGTGATCTAAGAATATACCGCAATTGGTGTAATGATCATTTTAATGATTCAAAAAATTTTCTTTATTGGCCTTACTTCATATTCACTTATATTTTTGCTAACCAATCATCGATTTTTTCTTGAATTTAGACTATCAAATCGGATTATGAAATATTCATCTTGAAGCATGTACAATCCGACATTTTTATTAGAAATTAATGTATTATTGATTGACAACTTCCCATGTCTGTGAAGTCTAATCTTAGCAACAAAACTAAAATTTAGTTGGCTTGTGTATAAACCTTTCAGTTGTTTTGGTAAACATAAAGAAATGCATGCACAGTGTTGTGATAGCATAAAGCGTGAAGATAAAAGCGAAGAAACTCGAAAAATACAACCTATACAGTTTTGTTTGGCAACTTTTTGTATTCTACTGTTGAATTTTATTTTAAAATTGTCTCCCAGTCGTAATAACTAGTATATGTTGCTTTTATAGACAATTTCAACAAGTCTGGTAAAGTCTGAAAATGGACTTGGGTTTTCAATAGCTGGAGGTATTGGTTCAACCATGTATCATGCAACAGATCCTGGAATTTTCATCTCTAAGATTGTAGAAGGTGGATGTGCTGATGAGGATGGAATATTACAAGTTTCTGATAAAGTTATTTCAGTAAGATGAAAAAATATTTCATTTTTCATTGAATTTTTCTTCAAGCTAGGCTTGAAGCAGTGCCTAAAAGACACCAACTGAAGGTCACTTATTTAGCAAAGAACTATCACAAATTACCATCAACTGCGCTCGACACAGAAAACATCCCATATTGAACTGAAACTCTGTGATAAAGTACAGTGACTGGTTTTTGCCCTGGGCGCGTATTAAAAACACTACCTAGGTCACTGAATCTATCGTTAGTGTTGACTTCTCTCAAATTCGTACTAACAATAGCATGAGTTGATCGCTTTATGTTTTAACAGAATTTTCTTCATTTTGTAATAATGTACAGAATTTGGTCAAATATCAGCAATTCGATGCCGTTAGGGATGATGACATAGTTCTTTGCACACTATTACACTATTGGTTTCAGGAGATTTCAAGTAAGATATTCCTCTTGCAGCCTTGTCCTGAGCTTACTATGATAGAGAAAAAATAACTAAACTTTGCCCTAATTCGAAGTTTTATTTTTATTTCATACCTGATTGAATCTTTTACTCAAATTACTCAAACATCTCTAGATCAACGGTATCGAAATGAAGAATATCCGTCACGATGAAGCAGTCAGGCTTCTGACACAAGTTCCAGTGTCATCACCGGTCGTTATCGTTGCATATCGAGAAGATATTTATTATTCTCAACCATCACCTCCACCTGTTCAATCCAACAATAATAATAAACGAAGTGCAACACCTCCTCCACCACCATCCACGTATAATAACGGTGCTGCGAACGAACAGTTTGTGGTCGAGGTGATTTTTATTTACTTATTGATACCCAGTGGGTCATGTCGATGATACATGTCTACCCGTGGCCCATGTTTGACAATTAAGTTCTTGTTTAGGTAGGGAGTATAAGCATAGTTTTTATAGTAGGTTTATTTGGTTGGTTTATCTACAGCAGTGTTCTTTCTCTAATATTCATTCAGATGGTTTTCTTTCGCATCTATGAATGCCACTTCTGGTACCTATATTTGAATTTATATACGGTTATGCAAATTGAAAGTTGGAGTCGTCTTATTTAAACTCATCATAGTTTATGAAATGACGAATCTCCAACTCACTATTCTAATACATTCTCATTTGGATGATTCATGTGCCCATTTCTGTGATTTGACATAAGTTTTAAATTAATGTTCATTATATAATCTCGTGGTCAGGTTAATGTGGGACTAACTACTTATACTTAGTATGCTTTACGCAAAGATGCTATCGAAAGAATTTTAACATAACTGAACCAGAGGTTCAAGATTTTTATATTACTAGCTAATGCTTTTCAATGTCGTTGTTTATAATGCTTGTCTGAGGAAGTCTGACCTCGATCAGGCCAAACGCTATAGAAATAAATTTGTGTATGTGTGTAGAAAGACTCTTGAACCTCTTTTTCATTAAATATATTGCAATCTGTCAAAATATTTCGAAATGTTCGTCAATATGTTGAAAATGGAACATTTAATGAAATTTCCCACACATTCTATCAATCAGATTCTAACAGATTTCGAAATGATATGATTTATAACGTACTGGCGAAATTTTTTATTTCTTGCTGTACTGATGACAAACTTTAACGTGTCGGGTTTTGACTGTTGACCAATAATCCGCAATTTTTATTCAAAATTTTTTTCTTCTTACTAATCGTTATTGTTCCAGGAAATAATACTTCATCGGGGAGATGGTGCGCTGGGATTCAGTATAGTTGGAGGAAGTGATCACATTAGTCATCCATTCGGTGTGGAGGATCCTGGAATCTTCATCTCGAAAGTGAGTCGTCTAGTGAGCCATCTATCATTTTTAGTATTCTTTTTTGATTCTTTCACTGGTGTGATGGAACAACCAACACCTAATAAATAACGTTGGTTTGAACCTCGACCATCAAGATTAATGAATGAAAATTACTTCAAATGTGCAATACATGTGGAGTGTTCTTTAGCAAGGCACTGCAAACCAGAGCCTTTGGGCGGTGCTTGTTAACCTTGCCGGTTTCTCATTGCTTCCACACTAGATGGAATTATGAAATGCAAGATAAATCTCTCAACCAAACATAATATTGAACATTGTTAATTGCATATTGTGAAGCTGTGCATATTTCATGCTGAAAAAATAGCATCTGATAATTTTGCAAAATATTTTTAAAAGCCAGTAATTTCAATTAGCATCCTTCCCCAATCAGAACTGTCAATTTGCTAAGCATGAGCCACAGATGGAGCGTGCCTAAACGGCAGGATCCATCAGTTGGCTCATACTCAACTAAAATGTTTGATGACTAGTTTCCCCTACAATGAGCGACTCATTCTTTACCAAACATTTGCCAGGCATTTTGAATTGAGCCTATTATATTACAAATAATTTCTCAATAAAATTGAAGACAAATGCCCCAGGTTATCAACATCTGGAATTCCATATGATAATGACCAAACCCTGATCAAAAAACACCACAGTTTTGATGTGTCCAAGGCAGAGTTATGATAGATTTTGCGTTAAATTAAGATGTATGTTTTGTGGTTTGTGTTTAGTCATGGGTCTATCTAATAAAATTACGATATTCAAGAATTTTGATGAATATCAATATCATTTTTGCGCTTCTTATCCATTATTCTAAATTGGGTTGGTTGCAATGAGTGTATTCTACAAGCAAAAGTTCTGGGATAAATAAGTAGGAAACAAAAAATTATAGATGGCAGGTACCACTCGCTCGTACTTTGTCATAGCAGTACGTTTATGTTTGAGATGTTTCCTTAATATGGTATTTACCAAAACTATTTAGATTCAAGATGGAGGAGCTGCTGCATCGAGTAATCTTACAATAGGTGACAGAATATTAGAAGTAAACAATACAGATCTGAGAAGAGCGACACATGCAACAGCAGTAGATGCATTGATTGACAGTGGTGAAAATATAAGGCTACTTGTCAGGCATGATCCACCTCCTGAACAGATGGAGGTATGCTGTTTTTACTGTATTTTTTGTGTACTTTATCCGAGTTTTTTTTTTTTTACAAATAATATATTTTTTTTTTATATAGCCACTTCTTAGAGTGGATCACCCTGTCCTAGGCCCTGTAACAGCCGCCACTTATAATCGGGCAGGGTTACAATTGCTGGAAAGATATGATCTTTTCCCATTCGGCTTAGCCCACCCAAATTATTACAACCCTGGGTTGAGTGGTGAGCATAGGTAAGCGACCCGGACTCGCCGGGACTCTAACCCGAGATCTTCAACCTGCGATGCCAACATGTTTAACCACTAGGCCATCGCGCCCACAAAATGATGAGGGGATTATCATAATTTTTGAGTCATTTTTTTGTTCATGTTTTCCAACGCAACCGAACGGTTTGATATTCAAGCTGTATGAGAGTGCTCGATCCGTACGTTTGTAGATTGTGATTAACGAAAGCAATGCAGATGTGTATTAGGATAGGATAGGATATCATTTTTATCCTGCGGGAGAGGAAAGCGAGAATACAGCTTAACCATATGGCGAACCACGACCGCTCGTGGAGATACCAGTTCCTAATCGGGGTAAAGGTTTTTTCCTGTGCATGGACCTGGTTGATGGAAGAAGCCATAAGCGGCAGTTACGTGAACTGTGCACCCGTGAGGCCTCCAGCAGACCTCTCACATATAATCATCATCTTACGCAGGATTCGAACCTGCGTCATGGCGATCGGAGATGCGTAGCACGGAGCGTATTCCTAACGCTTCACCGATTCAGCTGAGCGGGCACAGACATTGCTGTTTTTGTTTTGTTTCCAAGAACGCAACGTTACGCATCAGTAACAAGACTTTGCATGTACCCTTTTTTCTTAGTCTATCAACTTCACACGGTATTCTGGTGAAAAATTAGGAATAAGTATTCGAGGTGGAGTACAAGGTCAACCTGGAAATCCACACGATAAAACAGATGAAGGAATTTTTATATCAAGGGTAAGTTTCAATAAATTATGCATTGAAACATGTTATGAGGAACATATAGCCCACTTATGAATTGCCCTACGAAAATGTGGTTGATTTATCCTGACATCTACTCTACTACCAAGCAACCTGAAAAAAGTTTATTCATCGGGTAAAAATACTATGATAAACTTTTAATCGCATAAAAGAAGCTACTGCTTGGCCGGGTATAATTTGGCGTTTCAAGCATGAGTCATAGGCAGACTATCTGTGGATCTTGCTTTTTTGTCAAGAGAGATTTATGATGGAGTGGTGGGAGTATTTGTCACCAAATTTTCAAACGTAGATGATATCGAAATTGTCCGAGGAAAGGGACATGAATGTGTCTCACAACCAAGCGATACTATAATATTGACAATATTTCTACATTGTTTTATATTATGCATTTTGTGCTTTATAAAAGGCTCCATAAAAACCATATCGTTAGAACCAATCTATCCACAATAAGCGCTATACCTAATCTATCTCATTGTATTATATACTATATTCCAAATGCTTTAATAACACGTATTGTAGACATATTTTTATATTGTAGAAATCTAAATCATTTTCTGCTATCTGCAACTTTTTATAGAAATTGCTCAGATATTAACTTTTTTGCTGTTTGTCTGCATTAGAAGTTCATAATACCTTATTTTTGATAAAATACTAATGCCTTCTAGAGTTTATGAATGCTCTCTGATAATTTAATGAAAATTCTGCATTTCACTTTGCCAAGAATTATTGCACTCCCATTCGGCACTTCATACATCCATTAGCACAAAAGCACTCACTTATACCTAGATTGCAAATGATGGGGCGGCGACTCGTGATGGCCGACTAAAACATGGTCACAGGTTATTGGAGGTCAATGGTCAGTCGTTACTGGGGTGCACTCACGCTGAGGCTGCTAAGGCACTCAGGGCTGCAGGGGAGTATGTCTCGCTTCTTGTATGCTATGGATATGACGCAGAAGATGGTATTGAGCAAGAGGATGTAAGTCATTTTGTTTTGCTGGAAGGACAGTGTTTTGGCTCTGTTTTTGTGACTTGGTGGCGGGCTGTTTGCTTTGTATATATTGAAATCATAATTTAGGTTTGCCATTTTTAGTTGCGCAATTCCTGCATGTTAACTAAAAATATTCCTTTGAACTATTTTACAGCAAAATCATAATATAGGTTAAATTACATCTTGATGTTGTTTCAAAATATACAATAAAATTTGTTAATACACTCAAACGATATTTGTACTTCCTGGAATCGGAAAAATATAATTAAATTATGAATGTTTCATGGACAAACTTTGATGTAATTTTTCCTTTTTCAATTATATCGTATAAATTTATGTGAAAACGATAATGTACCGGTATTATAACAGTCAATCAATTTGATCATTCTAATTTTGGCACTAATACTCACAAGAATTCAATCAAAAATGGCAACCCTATTTTTTCGCGATTACTTCTTGGTGGCAACCATGCACTATTGCTAAAGCATGTTCATTGCAATGCTGAGCATGTATGTTATTTTGCTGACATATAGTGATCTGAAATGGCTGCTTTATATAGAGATCATTTATGATAAATATTATGCCGTTCTACTCGTGGCAAGGCGCTGCTTGACGCAATAATGTCCAGATAATTATTGAGAAATACCTGTCTGGGTCGTGTCATAACTTATCTCAGGCATCTTGCAATCGTCGTATATTGAATGAGGTTTCCTGTTCCATTACAGTTGAATGAGAATATAGATCTCAGGTTGGGTTCAAAGTCAAAGCTTCATTTCAGGGAATTTTTTGTTAGTTTAATGAGGTTTCCCTAGTTTTTGCTGAAACTCTTAGTTTAAAATGGTTTTATTTAAACTTTGTTATTATTCATATTATGAAAATTTTAGATTCTTTTTGAGATATATAGCGTAGTACTTGAGAAAGTATATTTCCCAAATTTTTTTTCAAATTTTATTTCTGAATTTTTTTTTTTTGAAAGTTGTACCGGTATATGAAAATATTCTTCTTGAATACAAGCGTTTTTTCTTATTGGCCTGCGAGTATCATTTCTTCGAATTTGGAATTCCAAAGTCCTGCATTCTTCATTTAAATAAACTTGGTCAAGTATGGGCATTAGATGGATCAAGCCGACTAGGCTTGATCCATCTGTAGCTTATGCCCGGCCAAGCATGGGCTAATATCAATCAAACCAATAAACAACAATGCATGTTTGATCTGTTGATGTCGCATCATTATAATAGGTGAATATAACGACCACTAATAACATCAGCGGTAGTATGGGATCGATCGACCACGATTTGTCGGCAGAAGAAATTAACATTAAAAAACAGGTAAACGGATATTCTGTCACGATTAATCATCAAAAATTTTTCTGTAATACAGAATGTCGGCTGCTTTGCTACTCAGATACCTGAAGAAAATGGATTCCGTCATAAAAAAAATTAGACAATCTGCCGTATTTCATGATATATCTCTTTCTACAGAAATGAAATATCTCATTTATGATTGTTTTGTAGCAATCAAACTGTAGAAAAAGGGTAAAAATCGTCAGCCAATTGTTGCTGGTTCAAAGCATTTTGGCCGACCTTGACATACCAGTGACCTTTTCATTGGACGAATGTAACATTATTTCTTACCATTGACTAAGTCAATGGACTCATTTTTTCTCATTTCTCGGTATTCGAATTCTGTCACATTCCATTTTCACAAATCAATTTATGGGTAGTTCTAATGTATAACCAATATAATTGACGATGGTCAGTAGTTCTTTGAGATTCATCATGTTTTACTTTTTGTCTGATATTTCCATTTTTCCTCTCTAATTAATTTCTACAATGTTTCCCTGAAAATGTGAAAAAAAATATTCACTTTTATTTCGAGAGTATAAAAACACATTGTTGGATTGCACACAATGAATTTCTTTTTTTCGTTGAAATTGTGGATGCCTTTTTTATGCACGAGCATTTTATATCTTTATATGAATTCACGCATTTTATCATTGTGCTACTGTGTTTGAATGGACTATACCTAAATCTGCTTCTGATGTATATCATGACTAGACCGGCAGAATGCCATCTACTCTGCTACTAGACACCTGAATGAAATAGGCTCCATCAGAAGAAAATTCAACTGGATGGTTACAATGGCCTTTTTTGCGCCTGGCACCTACCAAACTGTACAAAAAGTTTTGAAGCTTCATGGCCAACTGAACAAAATCACAAGAACGTTTGGGACACTCTAAGAAAAACAAGAATTTTGACACCTTAATCATGACCAAAGATTTCAATGGAATTTACTGAAAGCATTATTCAAGATTAGACCAGATAATTCTGTGTAATAAAACTCAAACCTTATGTATTATGCAGCATAAATTCTGGCATACGTAGCGCGAGTTTGCTGTGAAATAATTTAACTTCTGGTATGGCTGGGCGGCATTTTGGTAAGACTGTAAACACCGGTATTGAGTTTTCAAAATACTGCATCGCGTTAATCTTCGCAATGTGGTTTGCTGTGATACCAGTATTTTGTTACATATCACCTAAAATGGTTACAAGTTTATGCATTATCTCATCAAGTAACGGCACGAAATCGGGTGTTAATCCCACTTACACCTGCTGATACGCCTCAATAGAACTTATGCAATTTCAGGAAACAACTACCCGTCCGCGTTTAGAGGTATGCACTAGGTCGCGCCTCACGTGGCTCTTTAAGACGACACAATAGCATGTTTTTTGATAGCAGAAAATGCCTTGGTAATACCGGCGTTTTGGTGTCGGTATGCCAGTAAAAAATAGACCTAATGCCGCCCAGCTCTGATTTCTAGTAGGAAGGTACTGAATTAAATAACTTCACCTAGATAAAATACTAAACTATTAGATTTGTTTGGATGTGTTTTTCAAACATTGCCATATTTGATGTGATTAGCTGCCCCACAACTTAAAATAAATACATTGTTGAGTGTGGAGTCCCATTCTATCTATGACTCGTGCTCAGCAAAATAATGTACGGCCACATTATATTAAATTTCAACTTCATTTTACGATAATTTCTTACTAAAGTTGGACTGTGATTATTTATTTGAATATGGTGATCTTTAAGTATGCAAAAATGGGCGCTCACTTTTGGAGATTTTTATAATTATATCGCATAATCAAATGTGACTTGCAATCACTTGTTAAAGTATGCCCTGTCCAATGTACCGAAAGGCACCAGATTTTTACAAAAATAATATGTGACAAAATTTTGCTAAAATGAAGGAAGCTGATATGATAAGAGAACAGGATGAATGGGAGAAAGAAGAGAATGAAAGAAGGAAAAAACAATTGGAAGAACAAGTTCATGTTCAAGAGGAAATCAAGGAAGAAAAAAAAATTAACGGAGAGGTACGACAGCCGTTGTCCTGGGTGTTCAGTTTTTCAAATAAATAGAAAAAAGTTCTTTAGCATTTCAGACAAACAAAATTGCTGTATATGATCATATTTTACCCATTTTGCAGCAAAATCATGACTTATGTCAAATTTTTACAATGTTGATACCGTAAGGATGTAACCTAAGTATATTGTTACTCTTAATTCAAAACAAGCATTCAATTCACTGCAATGTTTAGTGCAATGATCAAATTGCAAGTATGCGACGCTATAATTCTGCTAAAATGCTTTGGCTGCCTGTTCAATGTAGTAATTAAACAGCTTTGTCTCAACACTGAGTATATTTTCTTATTGTTTCGTCATCCTCTTTTTAGGGTCCTTTTAAACCCTACAGTACTCTTTTCCTTACAATCTTATACTTTTTTTTCACGATTGTTTTTATCTTAAGCCTGCGACTTATTTCTTTGAGGCATAAAATAAAAAATAAACTAATTATTTTGCACTTACCGTAGTCAAGTTTAAGTTACAAATGGACCTGCAACAAAACCAGTTATGCCGACTGAGTGAAGGAAATATTTTTGCTTAGCAATGGTACAAATAACCCAAAGTTGAACGGTCAATGTTTCGTTTTCAAAATACCTTCCACCTACCGATGGAATGTCAATTTCCATGCTGCCGAGATACCTGAGAAAACTGTAGAAAATTTATCAAAAACACTGTGCATTTTAAGAGATGACTAACAGTTCTCTCGTATTTTGACCTGATGTGAGACCCTGAAGATTATGCTGAAGCATGGTTTCGATTCATTTTATAAGTATTAACTCACACCAAAAGGTATGATAATCGGAAGAAAAACAATCCCACCCATATCTGCGGATAAAGCATACAATTTCAAAGTGTTCAGTTTATTTCGAAAATACCAAGTATTTGAGAATTACCAGCCATTGCAATGAATAAGGCTTTATGTATGCACGTGATATCACTAATTAACTCTTTTCTACTTTTCTGTATTTCTCATAAACTACTAGTAGCTTTTCTTTCTCTCTGACAGCTTTTTGCAACTAGAGCAAAAACCTTACCTAATATTGGTAGGAAATCTAACCAAGGCAGATCTTTACTCCAACCTAAATCAGCAACAATGGATAATCGAGCATCTACAGCCACAAAATTCTCTGCTATACCCTCTGGTTTTGCTACTCTTACTCGATTTCAAAAAATGTCCCAATCGAATCGTGTTGTTCGTTCGCAACAACGAAGATCTGGATCTCGATATTTGCCTGAATATACTTTTCGTGGCAATGAGACTCATCCTATAAGAAATATTGAAGATATTTTCTTCCCTGGTTTAAAAAGTCCGTCTCTGAATTGGTCTCGCGGTTACAAGCAACAGATTAAATCTGCAGACCGACCGCCAGACCCAGTGGTGGAGGATATGTTTCTGAGAAAAATTCGCCAAGCTGAAGGAAAATTGACATCACCGGTGCCACGCCCACTTGGAATGTCAAGATCCGTTCCTACTTCTCCTGGTTATTCTCGCAGTCCACAATTTAAGGAATATAAAGAATTAGCTGCACTTCCTTACTCGAAACCGATTCTTGGCGGAAGACGCTCATCAGTAAGATGGACAACTCTGATTCTCACTTCACATTATATCACTCTTGCATTTCATTTTCAAGTATCATATTCACTTTCGAACATGTTCAATTCTCCTTCTATTTAACTCTTCTTCAATATTGTTTCATATTTTTCTACCTTTACCAAATTTTTCATAATCTTTTCAGCAACTTCACAGAACGTTTCAAGATTTGTGTTCAAAATCTTGAACAGAAAATTTCATATTTGGGCAGTATTGAAATTATATGAGAACATATAGAAAAATTTGGACATTGTTACCTGTTTGGCCTTTGATGTTTTTGGTATTCATTCAGTTTTCGGAAGAAGTAATCGTAATTAGAATGTGACCAATATATTTTATGACGAATCATTGAACAAGTTCAATCAACAAGCTTTTTTTCATATACATTTGATTGTGTATCCACTAAGATACAGTCAGACTTATTGTTGCTGAAAAGTCGAACTTATGGTCTGCCTCTTTCCAGCTAGACCTCACTCAAGTCATTCACAGTTAGGTATACTGCCTTTTATACTGAACTGCCATGTATTGGGACCCGAGAACCCTGACTTGTGTAAATAACCCTGTAGGTACGGGTTTTAGAATAGTCCTAACGTATTTGTTGTGTGTCATAATAGGCGACTAAAAGAAAACAAAGAAGTGGTAGATGGTTTTTTCACCGGTCAGTACAGGTACCATTCACTGCAATTTACCATAGTGATTCATTTTCATTTGGAATAGTTCTGTTTTGAGTGCAGTTGCTGATATTACATCTTGCAGTAGCTCTTTGCTGTTAAGTGCCTGTGAGATGGTTCCTTTTAGGCACTGCCTCAGACCTTGCTCAGAGTGAATTTCAATACAAAAAGAAATCATGGCAGAATATGAGTTTAGAGTTCAAAATTTATTTCTGTTGAATCCCATTCATAATCAACTTACTAAATCGACCGGAGGAAGTCTTAATTACTGTTCTTTTAGTTTAATTATCTAAGGCTTTTGCTATATTCAGGTCCACACAACCGAACCTATTGTGGAAGAAAAAGAAGATCCTTCTCAATATAAATTCAATTATCATGATCTTGCTGCTTTACCGAGCAGAAAGAATATCGACAAGGTTCTCCCTGCTGCTCCGAAGGTAATGATTAACCCTCATATTTTGTGCGTTAGCAATTTTGTTGAGTATGGCTCATTGATGAATCACTAACAATGCGTGAATCATCTGTGGCTCATACTTGACTACCCTCACATACCTATAAGAATTTTTTCATCTAGTATGAGCCACAGATGGACCTCACCTTGGTGGTGCGATCTATCAGTGGCTCATACTTGGGAAAAGATGCTTCGTCAATACTTTTAGGATTGTTTTGCCTGTACTCTTACAAGTGTGTAAAAAACTTTTTTAGTCTTGTTTACACATATTGTTTTGTACTCTAAAACTAAGATAGAATTTTTCACTTTGTTCAATTTGTCGTTATATTTTAAATTTAGAATATATGTCGTAATGTCCAGCTTTTATCTAGGTATATTATATCAAAGTGATCTGCTTAACAGCTTGGTGGCAAAGCTTGCTTTTAAATTGATAATGATAAATTTAACTTGGTGAATATGCTTGAATTTTTTTTTCAGTTTTGTATGTCACATTCTTATTTAACAGTGTGGCATCAGATTGATAAAATATCAGTTAGTCTGATACCTGAAAAAATTGTTACCATCAACAGAAAACTTTTTACCTGAAAATGTTCTGTCCTTTCAATTGAAAGGGGTCGTGTTAATCAAGTCAAAGCCAATTTGAGCTTTTCTGTTAAAAGCTCACTACATCCATGTTTGAGAACAGGGTGAGACAAGGCTGGCAAAACGTCTGGTACCAGTACCACGCTTTTCAGTAAAGTAAAAGACTGTTCACAGCAATAATGAAAAAAGAAAATATCTTTACAAACTTTTTACAAAACCCTCTTTTATAAATGATGAATACATCAGAATAACGACCACTTTAAGCCTGTATGAAACCAAAAAGTTTTTTCATTCATATTGTACATTGATTCCAGTACTCTAACAACACAAACAACAATGCGGTTGAATTCCAGTCAGCACCCAAACCTCGTTCATTCGAACCTCCAAAATCTGCACCTCCAGTTCCCATGAGACAATCTGCTTCAAAAGTCCCCCCACCCATACCAGAGAAGACGATGTCGTTCAAAGATCGTCGTAAGATGTTCGAGAGTTCTGCCTTCAAATCACCTGATCCTGACACCAGTGTAAGAAGGAAGAAGATAAGTCTCGTTAGTGATCAAGATTTGGGTACTTTAAAGAGAGAAGAGCGTAAGTTTTTTAATAGTGTAGTTCTTAAAATTAAAGATCCAAGATCTTATGCTCGATGCTACAGAAGTTCTAGCGCTCTAGCTTGCTAAAGTTATCTACCTTGAGCTAAGAAGTAGCACAGCTTCGTGAAGAGGTTCAAACTTCGAAAAAGTCTTTAAGCAACATGATCCGCATAATAAATCTGTTGAAAAAATGTAGTCCAACTTGTTTTATTCGAGCGCTAGCATTGGTTGTTGGTTGATTGTGCTACCATGGTTTAGTTTGTCCGAAGGTCATGATAAAATAAATTATCTGTTCAAATGGCAAACCACAAAACCATTGCAGTCAATTTGCACCTATAGTAAAATGTGTTTTTGTGTGGATTTTTGTCTCATTTTGATTTAAACGTGTTTAGTAGCATTCATAGTGTTTCCTTGTGATAATACATTATCTAAAAACGGAAAAACTAGTTAAATCAAGTCGCAGTTATTAAATAAAACGCAGCATAGAATTCATTATGATCAGATAAAACCAAAATTTGCTCAATTTTAAATTTAGGTTTTAAGTGTAATGATAAACTAATCAATAAGTAGAATTCCACCAAAACTGACATTTTACCCCTTTTAAGCCAGAGTCTATATCTACTTATCAGGGTCATTAACAACCTTATTATTTCAAATTATATCGACAATTAAAACTCATTCTTATCTTACTTTAAACCAACAGAACGAAAATTTGGCACATTATCGAAAGAAGATATTCGTAAATCGATGGATTTTGACATGATGGCTGACGGAGCAGATGAAGTTGTTCACAATATAGAAGAAATGTCTGAACCAGTACCAACCACACCTCACACACCTGCACAGAAAAGTCCTTCATATAAGACACCTGAGAGACAATTGTAAGTTTTTCGAGCAAAAGATGGCAGTTTTGTTGTTTCTTATTATGACAAGTATAGTTTGAGATGCCGTTATTCTGAATAACTACATGCTACAAGTTTTTTTTTTAATTGTAATAGAAAGTCCTATCTGCGAAAAAAATCATGATTTATGCCAAATTTTACGTTGTAAAATTTGACATAAATCCTGATTTCACTACTCAATGTGCAGAAAAAAGATTTTGAGGCCTGTAGGTACTAGCTTTGTAATAATTCTGACGTATTTCTTGTGTGTCGTAAAAGGATGCAAAGAAGTTCTAGATTGTTTTACAATCTCCCAGGGCAGATATCACTCACTGTACTTTACCATGGCGGTTCATTTTGTTTTTGGGTTATTTTCCGTTTGGAGTACAGTTGCTTGTACTACATCTTTTTGTAGCGCTTTGCTATTACGTGACCGTTAATTTGGTTTCTTTAAGACACACAAGGCTGCGTGCCATGCTATGAGTGAATTATAGTGAAAAAAAGTTTCAATTTTGATCACCTTAGATTTTCATGAATGTATAAACTAAATTGAACTCTTAACACTGTTCAAACAGAATTATTTTGTGTTGGGTTTTAAGTAACCATTCCATTATTCCCTTATTTTCTATTTCAATCCCTTCCTCTTTCCTTTGAATTATTTAATTTTAGTCTTAGTAATCGTCAGTTGAATTCATCTTCATTAAATTTCAGAACTGCAAAAGAACGGCTAATGGGACGAGCCGCTGTAAAATCCTTATCTGATGGACATGACAGTGATGCGATTCTAACATTAGAAAGAGATATGGACAGAACCAATAAATTTTTCAATGAATCATCACCTTTGTAAGTATTGTATTTTGATTTTAGATTGAGTGTTTATTCTTCATTTAGGATAGATACTTGTATCCTACTCCCGAAGAGAACATTTCAGAATAAAACTCTGATATCCGAATGACTTAATTATGTTAATACCGATTCGTTCTGCCTTGCCCATTCTCTGACACGTTTGCCATATAACGCGGGCTATAAGTCCCTATTTTTTTCTCATAATTTTCTCTTTTTTAATAAAATCAAAATAAATATTTCTGCTTTATTAGTTGCAAATATCGAATTGGCTCATTGCATTAAATATTGTGTGCGCCATCTTCAATTACTCATCTCGTTGTGAGATTTCGATTTCGAGACATTTCATACAAAAGGGAAATATCTAAAAGTGTTGTTGATTAATATTCTTGTACTACTATTTCAAGGTTTCTTTTGTTGGTTAATTGGTTAATTAAATCCCTAATTAATTTTTTCAACAATCAATTTTACTAAAATGCGTAGCCTTACTTTATCTATGTGGTCTTTAACTCACCTTATCTTATCAGCTCTCACTCTGTTGATCCCACCCGTGATTTATCACCAGCTGATAAGAGAGCTCACGAAGCACTGAGACGGCAACAGAAAAGACAGGAAGTGTAAGTACATTCCCAGTCAGATACTTTATTTTTTCAAGCATAAGTCACAAATGGACCGCATCTCATCGACGCGATCTATCAGTGACTCATGCTAAATACAAGATTCTTTCAGAAATTTTTCCAATAGGATTACCATAATGCGCAGGCTATAAGTCGCAACTTTTTCTCATAATTTTCCATTTTAGACAAAATCTAAGTTGATATTTGTGTGTTAATAACTGCGAATTTCGAATTGGTCCACCGCATAAAAAAGTTAATACCCTGGCCTATGAATCGTCTATATTTTTCCACTTCGCCAATGTATCGGGAGATCATAAAAATTCATTGCTTTTGTATTTCATTGTCTATTGTATTAGTATCTTACGCTTTAGGGAGGATCATGTACTTAATATTATTGGTTATTGGTTAGCCAAATGTAAAAACATATATTGATATCGCTGCCTCACGCTTGAGACAAAATAATATTATATGAAGCCATTATTTATTTGTATTCAGTTAACTATGGTTTGGCTTTGCCATCTTTTTAATTAATAATCACAACTCACGTGTCATTATTACCTTATACTTGTATGATCTCAATTTGGAATCACATTTCCGCAAACTTCAGTTTGCAATTGTTTTTGGTATATTTCAGGTACTTCACCATAACCAATGTTTTTTCTCATATAGTTTAATACAGTTAACAACTCTCTTTTACTGGGTGAAATTACTCGTGGTTGTTTTGAGCATCCACAGCACCATTGATACACATAGCCTACTGTTTTATTCCTCCATGATGAAGAAATATTTCCTATTGCATGCTATGCCCTCTTATTGGTGTTGCCCGGTGCATTGAATGTTTGGATTTGCGGTTTTTCTTCCGCTCAGTTTTTTTTCTGAATAATATTAATTTATTTCAATGTTTTCCTTTGTTATTCTTGATTTTTTAAAGCGGCTGGAAGAAGCTTCATCATTATTTTCTTTATATTATCATCAATCTTACGCTTCCTGTTCCTGTGACGAATGTATCAAAATAATAAAATTCCTGATCACACTTATATATCATTTAGCTTATATAATTTATACAAATATTGTATTTTGACATGTCATTGCCTGATAAAAATTTTAGATATGCGGCAAAATAATTTGAAATTTTTTAATGCATAATGTAACAAGCTTGTTTTGATGACAAAAATAAGTTCCTGTCAACCATGAAGCCACACATTTTAAATGTTCTTTAGGATAATGATAACATAATATAACATAACACGAAGAAAAATTCCTAAAATAAAATCATTCGTTAACAAAAACATTTTTTGAAGCTTCAAAATCTCCAGACACATAATTTTATTAGATATGAGATATAAAAAGTTTTGCTTTTACAGGTTGAGATCTCTTGAAGATGACGCTCTCCAAGCACAGATGGTCATAACTAAAGAAAAAATGATTCAAAAAAGACTGAGTGACAGAGGATCGTATAGTTAGGAAGAGGACAACTCGAAAATAACAAATTTTGTACTCACCCACTAACCTACAATCCTGAGACTACGTCGGGGAGGGACCGGGCCCTAAAATGTTTTCTCTCACAACGATGAGAAATATTTGTCAAGCATGAGCCATAGATGATTGGAGCATAGTATGCTCCATTCATCTGTGTCTCATAGATATTAAGTGTATATAATAGTCATGGCTTCAACCTTCAAAATTTAATTTCTCTTTTTCTTGGGATTGATTGCTTTGGAAAAAATCTGTCGTTCGTCGTAGTCGTTTTTATCGCCTTACATTTATAACTGACGGCCTCGGATTTTAGTCTGCACTCTATTAAATAAAGACGTGGTGCTATTTTTTTTTTTTTTTTTCCAAGTTTTTAAACTAATGCGTTAATTTTAAAATAATTTTGATGTCTCGTTGTTAATTTGTTCTATACATTGTTTTTTCACGAATCGACACCAATCATCAAAGTTTTTATTAATGTATTATTATTGTCAGTGAAAATTTTATGTCAATTTTTCGGAAGTTTTTTTTTGATCAGAATACCTGTTTTGGGCAATTGTCATACATTTGGGGCTAATCATTTTAAAATCTGAATGATTTTACTATTTTTGTAGTAACATAAACTACTAGGCTATAAAATATTTATTAAAACATTTTTAAGTGTGATATGAGTTGATTGATAATCAATTGCAATGCAACATGGTCCATTGTGGCTAGTGAATAAAAAAGTCAAATCTCTGTTGTGAGTAATAAGTTGTTGATCATTATTTTATTGAAAGCAATTGGAATAAAAATTGTGTTAGACTATATTTGCCAAATACAGTTTCAACAGCCAAAATATAAAGCACAAGTGTTATTTCAAGCCCGTTTTAGATTTCACACCAGACATAAGACCATGAAATTTGTAAATTCTCTTATTTTTCTTCTTTGGCCCAATATATTCAAAATTCAAATATTCAACCAGACATAAGACCATGAAATTTGTAAATTCTCTTATTTTTCTTTTTTGGCCCAATATATTCAAAAATTTTTGTTATATAATTTCGAAATTCTTAATTGAAGCATAATTTGCAACTAAATAGATGAAAATATATTCAGTTTGTGAACCCGTGGTATATTTTTTTCTGAGTTTAGACCTTGTTAATGAATTATGATTGAAACTTATAGTTTTATTTTTCTAAATGCATCAATTGCATCAAATCGGGCTACTCCTATCTGAAATATTTTGTTGTGTTAAGTGTGTGTCACTGATGGATCGCATCAGTGAGATACAGTCCATCTGTGGCGCATGCTTGACAAAAGCTTTCGAAACATGCTTTCAAAATAATTCTCAATATCTGACCTTAAACTGGATTATTTTATAAAGCCAATGTGTCTCAATGCAAGCTTAGAGTGAGAAACTAATCAATTTTTACAAGCAAAAGGCTAAAAGTGAACCCAGATGTGAAGTTTTTATTTTTCTTATATTGTTTAATATCGTTTCACAATTAATTCATATAATCTGTACTTTACTATTTTTTTCCTTTAGTGTATGTTTTACCTTGCTGTTGGTTTTTTTTCTATTTCCCGTACCGTAATCTTTAGTTTGAGTTTTCGTCCCTATTTTTGTGTGTGTGTTTGTGTTTATCTTCGAAAACCTATTATTTTCTGAGTTTTATCGTCTAATTTTTATGTGCTGCCTGTTATAATTATTATAATAATAATAATGTACAATACCATAGATTTTATCAAGGTCGAGTAACATTTGCTGATAATGTAGATATATAAAATTACATTAGATATCTATGACGTCTTTATTATCTTTACAAATGCTCGTCAACAGTCGGTAAGTAAATGTTTACGGTAGGTTTTTGTTTTGACGCAAAATAAAATGCAAATACTCTTCGCTCCATTTAAGTGTTTTGGAAAATTGTCTTGAAAAGTCCCTTTATTTTATTATCAATTGGATTAAAATCCAATTGATAATAAAAAGCAGTGACTTTTTATATTGGCTTCAATTTTAAAAAATGAATTTCCATAATCATACTTTTATTAGTGTTAAAATCATCTTCTGTTGGATATGAGACCCCTCGAACATTCATTATCAAGATATTCAAGTAAACAACAACACCCCTAAGCTCGATGAATTAAAACTATTGATTCCATAGTAATAATTTTGGAGATATTGTAACACTGCTGCATTGGTTATTTTTCTCCTGGTTTGCCTGAGGATTTTGCATCATTTTGTTTTTGGGGTTAAATATACAGTTTGGGCCTGAATATTTCGGTATAAATCTTTGAGTAGGATTGAGAAACCCTTTCTGCAGAAAAAACATGGCGGTTTTCAACCATTTGAAAATCTAGGTGAGCTCCTCCAGTTCTATTTAAATATGAATTCATAACTGATTTAAGAAAATTATTTCGTTTTGGCCTATGTATGAAACGGTCGCTGTGGTTTGACAAACTCAACTACGTAAATCGTATGGCATTGGATCTTTGCAAATCTTTGGTGCTTTATCATCTAACATAACTTTAAAGAATATTCTGAAATTGTATCTCCAGAATTTCCAACTATCCAAATAATGAATTAAGATTTTTCTTGTTGATATATTTGTTTAAAAAAATTCAAAATTATGCTCGTACGGTTTTTGAACTATCCTAAAATAATTAAGTCAAATTCAAAACAATGTCAACTCATTTTCAATTACTTCGACTAACTTTGTTGGCGTAATCTACCAGTGTCCAGATTACACACTGGTTCTCTGAAGAATTTGTTCCAAATTGGAACAGCTGCTTTAAATCCTGAGTATATAAGTTATTTCAGATTTTGTACAAATTCTAAGCATTATAACTTTTACCAGTACTGGGTGGGTATGCCATACTCGTCAAACCATGTGTTAGCAACGATTAGAATTGTGGTCATTTTGTGAAATTGTAAAGAACTCTCACCCAGGACATATACAGATACCACTTGCTAAACCTCGCTGTGGCAGAGTACAGTAGTTCTATAAAAATTTTCTTCTGCTCAAAGTGTGATTAGGGGTTCTTCACCACATAAGTTGTTTTGGCATATTGGAAGACCTTAAGACCTGACTTTGAGCAAATTTTTGAAAAAAAAAATAGTAAGATGTGTGCCTACCTTACATGACAAATAAATGTAATTTTATACACGCGATCTATTTACAGCCCATATTTCAATGTATTGCACAATTCCTGTATGAAGTTTGTTTTATGTAGAAATGATTTTAAATTTTTCTTATTATTGTTATAAGTAGTAGTAATAATATTATTGTAATTTTATCCCAATAAAAATATCGATTTTTAATACAATAAGCCATTTTAAATAATTCTTATTAATGCGACATGGTAAATAATAATACTAACCACCGGAATTGTATAGGTGATAGAATTCCTAAAAAACTAGGCCGATCATGAATTGTAGGGGTGGTTGGGGGTTTACATATGAAAAACCTAATCGGGAAGAAGTTCCAAGCATGAGCCACAGATGCAACATGCCTCTGCGGTGCAATGCATCATTGACTCGTACTTGATAAATTCTGATTTTCCTTGATTGGGAAGAGTTAACTGGAGTTGTCTAGTTTTCTTATGATTGACAAAAACAAACCTTGATGAAATCTGGGAATGGATTTACTCTATTATAGTTTCTGCAGGACAATTTGGGAATGTATACTGTTGGAGTGACAATTAGTTGAAAATGAAAATTTGGTTTTGTTTATCTTTATCCAAAGTTTCAACCTGATAATGGCTTATAGATAGATATATATTTTGTGTAGGAAAACAATCAACTTATTCACAAACAAAACACTTATATTTAGCACCTGTTATGCTACGTTTTAGCGCTTCCAATTTCTTATCCCATTATTTCGATTGCCAAGTATGGGACATGGATGGGATAATAAGTCGCCGCTAAATCATGCTTAATTGTGGTTAGTTTTAAATCGGAGTAAAATTAGACGAAAGTAATGATTTCTGTCTGCCTGGGATAATATAATAGACTGGAAATGTATTTTGTCAACTGAGTCGTCTATCGTCTTGTTTTATATTGTTCTGATAATAGTTTGTTCTTAAAACGCTACAGCGATATTGTGTTTTAACTTGAATAAATTTTGCTACTTATACTTTTGTATAATTTTTTTGTGTCAGGAGTGAAGGTAGTGCACTGTGATAAGAAGAATTTAATCCTATCGTAACGATTCAGCGTTTAATTCGATTGAGATGTTCAACGGGAATTGCACCCCGAAACTCGGAAGCGTTTTGTGCACGCACAGTAGTGTTATACCCTCCTCCACCAAATGTTGGTCCAAGTGCTTAAAATGTAGGTTGTGAATTTTTGCACATTGTAGACACTCTTCGGATGACAATTCTTTGCGGTTAGTGAAAAATTTCTCTCGCAGGACCGGTGAGCTCGTATGTTTTTGCCTGAAAATATTAGACCTGTCGCGCCCGCAGTGACGTATGAATTGATCAACCCTCTCTATAGAGTTCTTCAATGTATTACTGGTTGGCTTGCGACGTACTTCGTCACTACCACCGCTATGTAGTCAAATAATGTCAAACCCTCCCGCATGTCCAAAGTGCCCTACCCTATCAGGATTTTGACAAGCATGAGCTACAGATTGACCTTGGTTTGTCGACGCGATCTATTAATAGTTCATACTTAGCAAACAATACATGAAAGCCTGATGAAATATTTCGTGCACAAACGCTTTTGTACAGCTTGAGTCTCTGTGTGGTCCATCTGTATATGATGCCTGGCAAAATAATAGCGGTTGGGTACTGAGAAGATCGAAATCAATTCCAGCAATCTCGTCTTCGCAAGTAACATATTGCCCGGCTTTTTTTCAACACGAATCATTTTTTTATCATTAATTACGGGCTTATTGAACCAAATCTAAAGTTGAGTTCACCTGTCCTGCTTATGCCATTGGTGATTTATTTTTGACAAGAGAACATGAAAGAGAGTTGTTTCTTTTTATAGATATTTCGGCAAAACCGTGTTCGAAGGCGGAACAAAAATGCCACAGACTCGTTAGTTGTGATTGGATCATGTTCCACTGATCGTGGGCGTGACTTGCCTACGTAATTTGAACGAACGATTTTTATTATGTCGGCAATTCACAAACAATCAAGGTCATCGATTGAGACGTAGTATTTAGTAACAAGTTGAATTCGATATAAATACTGTATTGCATTTGTCGCTGAAACGACTGAATAGATTTTATGTCAAAGATGTCATTGCAAACCAAGCCGCTCGCTCAAGTTGCAAGTCATCGCAGCGCGATTACGCAATCGTTGTGTAAGAGAGAGCGGCCATGTTTTCTCTCGCTCGGTACGTCACCAGTGTACGTCATTATTCTCTCTCTTTTACCTCTTCTCGCACTGTATGATGCAATCCGGACAAAGGAGTAACAGCGTGTTCACGGTGACTTTTATTCAGTCACAAACAAGTTTTATTGAGATTCTGCATGGTCACAAACAAGTTTTATTGAGATTCTGAATGGTCTTCATTAACGCGAAACAACACACAACTGAATCTCGGCTCTATTAGTGGACAAGTGAAGTACAGCGTGTACGAATATCATATTTGTTAACTTTAGTAGTCTCAATAAATAACGGGGTACCGTAGTTTATTCAGTTTGTACGTTAAAACATTGCATTGCCGCATTAGCTTTGTATCAGTTCTGCAGTTAGAAAGTAAATTAAGAAGATTTGGAAACAGTCACATTTTGAAATATGAAATATTGTTTTGCAAACAGAAACAGCGGATTTCAAGAACTAGATGTTGTACAGGTTTAAACCTTAATTATTCTTTATTAACCAAGATTATGCCAAATACAACTCAGTTGTACCAATGTTTGAACTGTGAATGAATACTTCGCGATGAATTGAATCATGCAAAAACGCCGAGCGCCGAACATTCATTTTAACGAAGCGCTACTGATTTAACCAATTCTAAGTTTTGTCGAGTATGAGCCGCGATTGGTGCTCTCTGTTGAGTTCTCGATAGCGCGCCGCATCCGCGGTACATACTTGCCAAAATGTAAAACCAAATAAATATTCAGTTGCTAAATATCAAGTTAAGTAAACTAGCCTAGCGAGTTGAGCGGACACAAGCGCTGACTAATCGATCGATAGAGCGTTTACCGTGTGTACAGTGTAGGATACGCTCGAACGCAGAACGAGAGGTCACACACGTGTTTTTCAAGGTGACCGGCGTGTATCGACTGCGTTTTATTAATAGTGTAAACGCGATGCCTACCTGCTACTGCCTAGAAGCCACTTGCGTTTAAGTGGGTGCGAAATTCAATGTTGTGAGGTGTTTATTAGTTGAGATAGCCTGTTTTAGGTTTTTCAATCACGGCGCAGGGCGTGTGAATTGAATATGCATGGTATTGATTGATAGGCAACTAGGCATGTTCGGTGCAGAGTTTGTGGACGTTGGGATGAACCGATTGGGAGATTGTCCATGCTCCTGTTATTTTAGCACAATAGCAGAACGTAGAATTAGACAGACATGTAGCAGATAGTTCAATTCGATCGCATTTAAGCTTCAAACTGCAAACGAACCCCAACTCATTTTAAGCTCTGCTTATTTATTGTAGATAGTTTTCTCGCAGCAACATACCAGGTAACTGTGCTAAATATTCCCAATATTTTTCTTATTTTAAAGCCCACGCATATATTAGGATTTCATTATGCAAGCTCCTGAATCAGGTGGATTAGAAGTGGAGACAACTCTAGAGAATCCTCCCAAAGTTCAGGATGAAAATAGTGGAGGAGTGAAAGAAGAATCTGATGATTCTGCTGTTCATAGCGGGGATGATGAAGTTGAAAAGTCGTCAAATGATAATCCAGTTCTTGTTTTGTAAGTTTGGGAAATTTTTTTCATCATTTCCTGTCATATTTATTATTATGAATGTATTCTGTGTTGACATTTCCATGACTGAGATGATATTTTTATCCAATCTCTACAGATTCCTCAAATAAGCCTGCATGAACACGCTTTATTTTCCCAATCCCAATCAGAAATTTTATTTTGTCGACCATGAGCCACTGATGGAGGTCATCTCAGCTCAGCAGAGCAATTCATCATCGACTCACGGCCTACTGGCATTATAGCACTATGACTTTTAGGATTAGATCTTTATTTTCTTTTTTATAAAATCTCGTGGGAGTTTAACTTATGTGAGAAATTGATCATGGTATGTTATTGTTAGTTCTCACTATTGACCATATTGGTCTGTCTAAGACTTGATTGAAGGACAACTGGCCCGTTGGGATTAAAATCGTACTGTCATTGTCGGCTTAGACTTTGTTGTTTTACAATAAAATGCCATTAAATTAAATTGTTTGCCCAATATAGGTTGTTTTGGAATCCAAATTTGTTTAGTCAACAACTTAGTTTGAAACTAGAAATTTTTTTAAAATACAGTTTAGCATTATTAACTATCAAATTACCAGGCTGAACCCGAAAAACGAAATTGCAAATGTAGAGGAAGAGAAAATGCCGGAATTAACAACTGCGAGTATATCAACAACTGAGAATGATAAAGAAGAGAAAAAAGGCAGTAAAAGTCAAAGATGGAAATGAACTTGTTTTTATTCAAGATAATTTGATTTCAATCACTGTAACTCCTCCCAATGCAAAATCTTTCGAAGTTCAGGTAATTTTTACAAATAGCAGTAAATCAATTTTGCTTGCAGAACATAAATGACACATAGTACGATTCTTTTTAAATCAGTATAGTGATAAATATCATTAGCTGAAAAAAATGGCACTAATCGGAAGGAAATTTTACCAAAAATAATTTTCTGTGATACATCAAACAAAATGACAAATGCTACATTGGACTATATGTTGTAATAGCACCAATGTTAATCAGTCAATGAAGTGTTGATGATCCTAAGTTTTTCGAAAGACCCAAGAAAATTAAATTAAATATCACTATCTGAAGGAAAAGAACATTCTGCGACCCTGGAAAAGAATTGATCATACTCGTCAGACATTCTGGAATTTTTTTTCACAAAAGGGTGTTTTGTCCATCTGTTTTGTACCAATAAATCATGCCAATCAAAGTTTACATCTGATCAATTTTGTCCTGTCAAATTACTTCAATTATTGAGATTCGGTTAGAGTATCTCGTGATAAAGGAAAGCAGGGAATGTGGCTTAAGTGTATTATGAATCCTAAAAACTCATGCAATATAAATGATACGCTATAATATGTTCAGTTTCTCTTTGTGTATGCGAAATGTTCAGGTCATTTTTTTTTCAGATGGGATAAATAAGCTTCAGAATCATCAACATCGTAATGAATTTTTTTCTACAGTTTGATTGTTACTAGACACTCGAGACATATTGTTCTTATAGCAATAGGCACATCATGAATCACCTGATTTTTATTTATGATGAAGCCCATTTTCTTCAACTGTTTGAGCGAGTAGCAGAGTACGGTAACTGGCAATCTGCCAGTTTGCTCTATACTAATTTGTGATCAATTAATACCAATACAATAGAAAACAGACAGTCAGATGTTGATGAGGGAAAACTGCCTTCCCTTCTTATATAATTCTGATCCCAAGCACATTCATTATTGTACCTTTGTTATTATTAATTCATTATTCTAGGTCTCACCTCAGGAAATAGTTCAAGAGCTTCATCATTTGTTGATCGATCATGAAACTACATGCCAGAGAACTTGTTTTAGTCTGAGATTGGACGGTGTCAAAATGGACAATTTTTCAGAATTGAAAAGTATTCCGGGAGTTGGAAAGTGGATGTGAAATTAAAGTTGTTGAAGGTGAACTTCTTATTAGAATTGTATTTACGAATTCACTATTCTGCCCCATAAGTCACGCGAAGAAATTAGTTCATCCCATAATGGAAAACGTAGATAGGTTTACCAACGTTCAGGGCAGATACGGAATGAAGGAATGAAAAGACTAACTTTGAATTTGTCGCGCAATCTACTTATGTTTAATCAATTGTGGCTTGCACTGTCATCAAATTTGCCGCCAGTATTTGAGCAAATGTTTGCAGAGTGAGGAATTGGCGCGTTGGGGGAGTTGTATCGGTATTACATTTGCATCTTGGCGTCCCCACACACAGTAATAATGGATTCAATGAACGGTCCAATCAGAAATTTTATTTTTGCAAGCATTGGCCATAGATAGTCAGAGTCTAATCGCCGCAATCCATCAATGCCCCTTGCTTAACAAATAAAACTTTTGACAGATTTTTACCGATTTTAATTTTATATGGGTTGAAACCATGCCATGTAAATTGATCTGGTAAATGAGCCTTTATTGATGAACGAGCGTGGCCAGTCTCCGGATATATTTTAAAATGCACTAAAATGCCCTTTATTGACGTGTTCTTTTCAGGGATGGATAAAGAATATTTCACTATTTCAAAAAAGTCTTGAAAAAATAATTTTGATTATGAAATATTAAATATATTCAAGTTTTTATGCAAAGGTAGCATTCAAACATTTTTAATGATTTTGAGTTTATGTACGCAACCTTCTTCATTCTGCGAAACTATAGTAATTTGAAGAGCAAAAACATTTTTCATGTTGTATCCATCTGGATTTATGCAATAAAAATGACATATTTTCATATCCCACTATCCCGAAATATACCGGTAGCTAAAATCAAGAATTGTACTAAAACGAATATTTCATTTTCAAGTGTATTCGATTCGTTTTGGACTTTCCTAGTTTATTATTTTATGTAGTTTTTATGGCTGAAAGAATGTATTTAACAGACTTTCATTTGCTTTGCCTTTTTTTCGCTTTGCTTGACAGTCGTCTATATTAAACATGTGCCACATATGGACCATGACATGATGATGTGATCCTTTAGTGACTCTAGTGCGAAACATTATTCAGGAAAGTCTTTTTGGTAGGGTAAATATGGCCGAATGAACACCATGTTTTTAACAATTGGAAATTAAAAATATAAAGGCGGCCATCTGTATGTCGTATTTGTTCAAGAAATGGAAACTCAATTTTTTTTCTGAATATGCATGAAGATCGCTCGATATCTTGCTAACCTACTAATCTACTTACTAATCTTAACCGCAGTTAATCATTATCCACCAGTCACAATGTACTATTTAATTTGATAATCTCCTTAAATTTCTATGCGAAATTGAGTTATCTAACTTTTCGTATCAACGTTGTACATAATTTTATCAGTTGCTGGGATTCGTGTAATCAGGTTATTAAAATACATTTCAAATGTCGTACTTTATTGTAGAAATGTTTCTAGTCTTAATCTGTTGGTTTCTCAAGCGCAAATTTTATTTTGTCAAGCATGATTCACGGATGGATCATACCTTAACGGTGCAATCCATCAGTGACTCATACCTGACAGAACACGTATTCAGAAATTTTTTTGATAGATTTTACAGACTACATTCAGTATATACATATACATTCGTATATTCATATACATTCGGCCTTTTTTTTTTTTTTTTAATTTGATTCAAGCAAGATTCTGGCCATTTTCAGCTTTTAAATAGAAAAGCGTGCTCAGCATATAAGTATAAAAGGCCCATTATGCAACAAAATCATGAATATTCTCAAATTTAACCAATTTGGGTTAATAAAGAGCTGTAAAGTTTCCGAAACTGTACTGACATAACATTTCCCATTCCAGAACCATACAGCTTGAGGGAGGTGAAAGTTCATCTGCGACATGTACGAGAATTGTTGAATTCTCTGGAATTTGAAGAAGCTCATCTTGGAGCTGAAGGACATAGTTTATCGTATCTAAATATTATAACACAGAACGATGTTGCCGAAGGTATTTACAGTTCAGAGAAATTCAAATTGAACTAATATTTTAACAGCTTTAGGCTGAAATCTGCCTGAATATCGATTTTATTTCAACCGCCAAGCAGTTTTAAATTAATGAATTATATGTGCCAAGGTGTGGCATATGCTAGGGCATAGCTGGTATTTTTGCCCAATTTTAGAGCTTTTTAGAATTATTGGTATCGGCCAAAATGAACAAATAATTGTTGGCCATTTTTTGTAATAGCAGAGTCATATCGGTCAGACACCATCATATGCTATAAAAATTTGAAAGCACAAAGGTAGAGGTTAAGGTAAAGAAACTTTGTGCGGTGTTATCGCCTTGAGGTGCATCTACTTTCAGACATCAAGGAAGGAGTTTCATCTTTTAGCATGAGATAAACCATGAAATATTGCCTATTGACAATCGATTTTTTAAACCCATTTTCTTTGAGTGTCTAAGCAGCAGAGTATGTGACATCCTGCCAGTCTGGCATAGACCAGCGGGCTATTGTTTATTCTCACTATTTGTTTGAAATTTCTTCACTATGAAATTTCAAAAATAAACTATTTAATTTCAGAAGCAGCTTCAAAAAACGAGACTTCTCCTTCATCAACGCCGAATTCACCTCCATCGCCCAGTCATGTTCCATCATCAAGTCGTTCTAACAGTCCTAATAACAAGAAAAACAATCGTAATAAATCCGATTCAGACTCGTCTGAAGAAAACGGAAAACCAAACAGCAATAATAAAATCCATCGATATAAAACTCTTCTTTCCTCCCTACCAAAACAACTTGATCCATCTTCATACAGACCTCCAGAATACGTTCTACCTGGAGTTAAGGAAGCGTCTCTCGCACAAATGCATCCTGAGAATACAATAAAGGTGAAAAAATATAATGTATGTTTAGTAAAGATGCAACTTTAAAATAAAGCTAATGGCCAATGCTTAATATTCAAAACTGGGTATCTGGTATACTTTTTGAACAGCCAAGGCCTTGAATTGATTTATCTGAATAATGTTGTCAAGGCTGTTGCTGCTGGCTAAATTTATTTTATTTTTTTTGAAAGCTAATAGTTTCTAAAACAAGCTTGCTGTTAGTTTAACTTATTTGTAATTCGATTTGGTGTTAATTCGGATACCGAAATTAATGCTTTTATTGCGTACTTGCATTTTTTTTTTAGCAAAATCTGATAGATGTCAAATTTTACAGCGTAGAATGTGCATTATAGCATGATTTTTGCCGAATAGATATTTTTGAAATAATCAGCTTAAAATTCTTGAATAAATTCAATTATCAAGATTCCAGAATTGCTCAAAAATCAGACCTTTTATGTCCATAACTGACTGATTACCTTTCTAATAATTGAGTTGAATTTTTCACAGGTCAAATCATGTTTAAAAGTCCTAACGATGAGTTTATGGAATCCTCCACCTCAAAACAGAAAATTACATGGAGATCTGATGTATTTGTATGTCATCACATTAGAAGACAAACATTTTCACATCACTGCCTCAACAAGGGGATTCTATGTAAACAAGTAAGTTGAAAACAGGTTTGACACTTGTCTGATTTTGAATCCATGGAATAAAATGGTCCCATCAGAAAAATGTACTGTACTGAGAACAATCTCTATCTGAGTGCGTTGGCAAAAAATTGAAAAAACCTCTTTCTTGAATGTCAAGATTGCAATAAAATGAACCAATAAGTTATGGAAATATTTTGATAAAAAAAGTGCCCACAGAAAAAACAAGGCACTTTCATTTTGGCTTTTGTTCAGATGGTAGCCTTTGCAGTATGTTTAGATTTTACTTATATTTCACATTATCCCATATATATTTAGAGTAAGCTGACAATCCCACTGAAAAATCTATGCAATATCTTCTTTGTCTTCTTGTTCAATAAATAAGTTTTATAAAAGTGTAATCAATTTCAAAGTAAATACTAGAATAATGATTCATTCGAATTCTGACATTCCTTTTGTTTACCCAGGAGTGATTTAACAACTTTTGACCCAAAACCAGAAAATTTTACACCACCATGTCATTCACTCGTTGATTTACTGATGGACATATCACCAGGATTTCGAATAAATTTCCCTGTTCTGAACAAAGTCCGTTGCAATCGGCACATTTTCGAACGAGTTGGAACGCCCTTTCAGGTTTGTAATTTAAAACCAGGTGTTTTGTTGTTTTTGTTGCGATTAGTATGTCGCACTCATTGTTGATAGAAAACCTCCTTGAAAAGTGTATCTTTTACTTTTTGTTTTTTGTTGATTGATTAAAGAATACATGAATGACACATTATCCGTGTCTGAGTGTAGTATCCCCGGTCGAACTTTTCTATAAATTGAAAATTATGTAAGTTGAAATTATCAACATCGAACCAATAGTTACATAATACTCAAATTATACCTGAAAGAATTTTATGCTCTGTATATAGAAGGCCGGAATTGATCGAATGGTGTCGTTAAAATACTTAATCCTACTAAATACTATGCCGATGTCATTTGTTGAAAACACTGTCCATACAAAAGCGTGTTGCTTAAGATTGCTGCTTCCAAATACATTTATTTTCAAAGTTTTTGAATCTGATCGGATTTTTTAAAAAAATGATGGGAAACAAAATAAATGGCGCTTTTTTTTTGTTATTCTGTAGAAAATTATTGAAATTAAAATTATGTAAAATATGGACATGTGCTGTTATGGCATTTTTACACATTTAAAAATTCATTGTAGTACCAAATCATAGAAAGAGATAAGTTTATATCTTCGATCTCAGAACGACATCTTTAATTTCTTTCAGTTACATGCGTGGACTGCGCCTCAACAAAATCATCATGTAAATCACGTCCATGCAGAAGATTTCTTGAGTACGAGAACATCTGTCGAAGAAACTATACCGGGACAAGTGAGTACATATAAATTAAGTTATCAGATACAGAAGTTACTGTCAGACCTTATTGTGTTTGTGAAAAGGATCAGACTACGGGGATGCAGACAACTGGTTTGCTGTCTTCTACTTTAAATAAAGAAACTAAGACAATGTTTTGATGTATATTTGTCTGACTGGCAGAATGACAGCTATTCTGTCGCTGTAAGAAAATTTAGCAAATGGTCAATATATCAAATAAAATATCTTTGACTAGAATATTTGACTGTCTCTTCTACTGTGTGGTAGCATTGAAACTGTATAAAGTTCAAATTCATCAATACTGCGATGAAATAGCAGTGTTGATGGTTTTGAAGCTTTTTTGTGTTCTGAAAAAATGACATGACGTCTTGGCGGACTTGAAAAAACTCGGGAATATTTGGGAAACTATGCAATTGCAATGTGAATAGATTTGAAGCCTTTTCGTCCATCTGAAGAGAATAACATGAATATTTGAAAACTTGAAGAAAAACCAGGCCGATGGCCCATTAAAATTCTGACTTGCGTCTAAATTTTTTAATGGAAAATAAATATTTTGACAAATGACTTTCATCATTACCACCCGGATTTCTTAGTGTGCGTTCTGTCGATACCATTGATCATTTTATGATTGTAGATTATCCACTAAAGATTGGATTTGTGCCTGTTTGTCAAACTTTCTGTTTACCTATCCTTGAATTTCATTTTTATCTTGTATAGTCAACTAGGGATTGGAATGAAGAGTTGGCTGCAACAAGAGAGTTACCAAAGACTACGTTGCCAGAAAGATTACTGCGAGAAAGGGCAATGTTCAAGGTATTTTTTTCACCACAATAATAACTGGTTTGCGCAATGTATATGTTCTCCTGTATTAATGATATTCTCACTGTGTCGAATTGGTTAGTGCATGGAGACATCACATGTCTCTGGGCAAAAAAACCGAATCATTTGGATTTCGATTATTTTGAATCTAATCAAATCACTAATGCCATGTAAAGAACGATTTTTCCCATTTCTAACATGTTACAAATTGACTCTATTGTAAAAATCTATAAATTAATGGTTAATTGTTTACACTCAATGTCTAAGAGCAACAATTTTTATATTTTGACGAAAAAATATAATATTGCATTTTTTCGTCAAAAACTAAAATTCTAGTTCATTTAATAAATCTTTGTTCCTATGAACTATTGACTATTGATTTGAATAAATTGTGCTTCGAATCTCTGTAATCGAATTGCCCAGCCCTAATCACATGTTCAAGTCCAGATAAGTTAAGATTCATCGCCCATGGTTTTATTGGAATTGCACACACCAACAAAACCAACCCGGTTTATCTTTTTGGTTCCAATAGTATAATATTTTATGGTCTTGCTAAAGAATAATCCACTTGATTGAGTTCTTACCCAAAAAGAATGGTATACATAACCTTCCACTTAGCTCAAGTAAAAGTTTTTTGCTTTTTTATCATTGTGCATCGTCAAAAGATCAGTTACTCGAAGCACTCATTTCTGATATGTTTATGAAAGTTCAAACAAAACATTGGTTTAACATTAAGTTGTGATATTCCAGGCACACTGTGATTTTGTAGCTGCAGCAACACGAGGTGCTGTGATGGTTATTGATGGTAATATCATGCCAATTAATCCTGGGGAAGATAGAACAATGCAGATGTTCATCTGGAATAATATTTTCTTCAGGTAACTTCGTGTTTCAACCAGAGTTGTTCATAAAGTTCAGTTTGATTTTAACTGTATTCAAAATTCACTTTAAGTGGAGTAATGAATGCCACAACATTTCAAATACAGTAAATCGTTATTATTTGACTATATTTTGCAGTAATGTCATGATTTGTGTCCAATTTTATAAGGTAAATTACTTAAATGCATTCTAGAATACCCAACTATTCGGATAAGAACTTCCTTGGTTTCAACCCATGTTTATTCTTGTACAGTAAGTGGCATGGTAAATTGTCTCAAACAGTACAAATTTGCCCACCGTAAAATGCCTTGGATAAGAAAGCTACAGTTATGGGTCAATGAGCCAAAACTTTTTACACCTCTGCTGCACTTTTGTTTATCCTGCCCAATGATGACAATTTTGCCTGGAGGGATCAGAGAACTTGCAAAATATTGTAAAAAGTGACACTATCTCTCTATTTACCGCTCAAATAATCCTTAAAATATTTTTGTTCCTAATACTCTCAATATCACTGTCACTTTTTCACTATAGTTTGTTTGTGATCAACCCAGTGACTAATTGAGATTATGAGATCTGAGGGCTGTTAATTATATCTCTGAGAAAAGTAGTACGAGGTTACACAATTGAGAAGAATTTCCCATGAGTGGCGATGTGCTTATCCGCTAGAATTTTTACCGTAAAAATTAACTGCATTTTTTTTTAGAATATTCTTAAACTGATTCATTTTGCAGTCATGATTATATATATGCCAAATTTTATGTTTTATGTAATATTTGACATACATTGTACCTTCTCTGTGCAAAATGGCTGAATATGGTCCAATATAACAAATTTCATTTATCTAAAATGTTGAAAAACTTGACGTAATCTATAGGAACTACCTTATCTGGGATTTGGAACAATATTATAGTTTCAGCCCCCCTTTGGTAAATTTTCCGCACTGAATTTTACTACTTAGGCTGGTAACTACCTTATCGTAAGGATTTGGAACAGTTTTATAATTTCAACTCCCTTGGTAAATTCTCTGCACTGGATTTTACCATTTAGGCTGGTAACTACCTTATCTGTAAGGATTTGGAACAATATTATAATTTCAACTCCCTTGGTAAATTCTCTGCACTGGATTTTACCATTTAGGCTGGTAACTACCTTATCTGTAAGGATTTGGAACAATATTATAATTTCAACTCCCTTGGTAAATTTCTTGCACTGAATTTTGCCATTCAGACTATTAAATAAAGTCATTGTTTTGTTAGTCCTGAAATAATTTTCTGAAATCGATCCAATTTTTTAGCCTTGGTTTTGACGTCAAGGATCATTACAAAGATCTTGGAGGAAACTACGCTGCATTTTATGCTCCTCTTGCTGATTTGAATGGTTTGAGAGCCTATCAAGCTGTTGATGCTGAAGGATTACACATACTAGGAACAGTGGTTGTTGATTATCGGGGATACAGGGTCACTGCTCAATCCATTATACCAGGTCAGTGTAGTGTTGTCATAAATTGTATGAAAAGTAGAGACTTCAGACGGCTTCCTAATCCCATTGCACGCTTCCCTATTTTAAACTGCGTTCAATCATCTTTAAGAGGATTTCATGCAAATAATGGAAAGTACAACTTTTTTACCGTTTTTGTTTATGCGATTCACTGCAATTGCAGGGTGTCAGATTTTTTATTTTTGGAGGTCCGAAATACTCTTGCCGTTTTCTTCGGACATACAAAAAAGTTCAAAATCATCAGCACTGCTATTTCATTGCAGTATTGAGGATTTTAAAATTTTTTTACTACAGTTTGGTTGCTACCAGATACTTAAAAAGAGACATGGCTATATCATAAAACATCGTCCATTAGTTAAGTTTTCTTCTGAAGGAACCCATATTCTTTTTGTGTCTTGAGTAATCGGCATTCTGCCAGTCTGCACCATTGAGTAGTAATAAAAACAGGTGTTTTAATCAGAATTCCAGAATTAGGACAATTTAGATGAAGACTTGGTTATTTTTATATATGCCCAATGATGACAATTTTGCCTAGAGGGAATTGAGAGTTGAACAAAATATAGTAAAGTTGATACTGCTTTTCCTGCTTATTTAAATATCCCATTATTTCCCATTTTAAATTTCCAATTTATTTAAATTCCCATTTAAATATCAACCTCTAACATCCAGGATCAACTTTTACTATAGTTTGTTCTGTGATCATCCCAATGATCGATTGAGATTATGAGATCTGAGGGCTGAGTTTATTATTATAAGAGACAGAATCTATGCTATCTAGCATAATATTTTAGCCCCCTCCAAAATCCACATTCTGCATAAGACTTTGTGTATACTTGAAGTTAGTACTATATATATTCTGTTATGCGTTCGAAATTTCAGACTAATTCGATCACAATACTATATGTAAAGCGTTCCAAATTTCAGACTATTTTGATCAAAAATACAAAATCTATGACAATTTTCAAGAAAAAGGCTCTCCCAAAAGCCGTCATTTACGATTCGCACAAAATCCCTTAGATACTTCACTTGAAATAGCCTCAATTTTCTAACCATTGGGTTTAGAATATTATGCCACAATTGTACTCAGTGATTTAAAGTTCTATCTTTGTGCCAATTTCTGTGAAAATCGTGGTGTGGGGTTATTTGGGGTGAATTGACTCTTAAATTCAATTAATAAATTTCAGAAATTTGACTTAAGGTGAATCATGTTGCTGTTGAACTAGTAAACAATCCAATCCTTTGAAGAAACCACTCAGATATAATTCTGACAAACTTTAAAAATGACGAGTTGAAATAATTTTCAGGTATTCTTGAAAGAGAACAAGAACAAAGTATCGTACATGGTTCGATAGACTTTGGCAAAACAGTGATTACAAATAAAGAATATACTGAACTAATAGATAAAGTTGCAAAACCTTTGAGACAATTAAAACACTCTATAATTAGCGGGGAAGATGAATCAAGTAAAGTTGTTGAAATCCAAACTTCTGTCGAATGCAAAGGAATTACAGGTAAGATATTTTGTCATATTTTTGGTCATTAACTTAGTTTTGTTTCAGGTTTCATTAATATGCAATTTGTACTATGTTTCTACATTGCATCTTGCTGCGTTATATAAAAGTTATACGTAGACTTATTGATTGCGAACTATCAATCGATGCATACGCTGGGTCACTATCACTGTAACACTGTTTCTTCAATCAATAAAAGCTATAATCGAAAAGAGATTTCGTGTTAAACTTAGTAGTAGCTTGAAAGAATTAATTTCTTCTGGGCAAGCATGAATCGTAATACGAAGCCTCAATTGGCAGATTGTCTTAATAATAAATGTGTGTTTTAATAATGAAGTGTGCACCACGTTTAATTGCATATACTTTTGATCATTGTTTCCTTTACATTGATCACTTCTCCATGCAGCAGCAAGTTGTCTTGAAGTCTTCTTCAGGGGATGTTCTCTGGCCCAATGATAGATGTAGTGACAAATAAAATATTGAACTGACAGAACCATCTATCTCCAGGAGGGCTCATTTTTAGAGGTCTCTTACCACCAGGTTTCAGTTCTCTCTCGTATAGATAGGACTCTTCTTCAATATTCAAACCATTTTAACCAAAAATTTAGCATGAATGGCGATTTTATACTTTGTATATATATTCCAGCGACTAACATTGATTTTGAGTCCTGAGCACTAGGGTCTTGTCTTCCCTATCATGCTCTTGCGCCCCTGGGTATTCGCAACCATGCTCTCATGAATCCAATCTTCAATGATATTCTTGTCAAACTACAACTACTCTTGCTTGGGGATACTGATACCTTGTGGTGTATAGTGACGGTTTTGAAACGGAAACAATCCATGATGCGTGAATTCATGATTGTGCAACTGTTAATTGTTGCCTGTGCTTCGTACAGACATTATCCTGGACCCTTTTTTTGTTACTGTTATACTTGGCAGCGTATTACGGGTTAGTGGTGTTTGGTTCACATTTCCTATTTGTGGTAGATCATAGGCGTGAAGCTCTCAAAGATGAATTATATGACATTGAAACTGTTTCAGATAACCAAAGCATCGCCTCATTCGCAAAAGTGCTTGTGCAAAAATTGAGTATGCGATCCATCAGCAATTCATGCAGAATAGGTTTGGGTGATATATTTTTATAATAAAATCCATTACCTGTGATGTTTTTTCTGATATTTAGGTAATGATGGAAGACGTTACTTGCTCGATTTGCTTCGAACTTTTCCTCCCGATGTGAATTTCTTGAAACACGATGATGATGAACCCGAACAACTTCTTCCGAACTGTACAAAACTTGGTTTTCCTAAAAAGCATAGACATCAACTTGCAACTTTCAGGCCAGAATTAGTAGAAGCATTTGCTGAACAAAAGTAAGTAAATTATATGGGAAAACACGCATTTGTGAAGATGTGGGGGACTATCTCCTATTTCAACAAAAACCCTGTAGAAAAAATATTATTTGAGCATGGACATTGTAAAGAAAGTCGTTAACCATCAACTATGTGATCTTTATGTGATTGTAGGGTTTCCAATAAACCTCTCGCATATGCTTCCCCCTGATCGATCATAGAGAAGATGCCTAGCTTTAGGCAAACACTTTTATGGATGTTGTAAGATGGGTATCATATAGTTTTGGTGAATGACGGGCTGCTGATAGACACTATAATATAATAATTCAAAAACTTATTCAGAATCTTACATCTTGTCTCTTAAATAATGGGATTGTGAATAATGAACCTTTTCATTTTTGGGGTCCAAATGTGGTTGAATTGCCAGGTGTAAAGGGGTTTTAAATTACACTTGGTAAAACAATAGATACAATTGGGGTGGTAAAGGTCATTCTTGTGAAATACCCTATATGGGCTTCAACACATTTGATTAGGTTTATAATAGGTATGTACGATAATAGGACGTTTTTGAAGAATGAGTACTCACTTTTATAGATATAAGTGAAAAAAATAACCAGAAAAATCAATCAAATGGAATAATGAAATAGTCTCAGTCACATTCGATCCTGTTTGTGAGAAAAAATAATAAGATGATATATTGTTGGCTGAGAGGTTGTAGCATTTTCCGATGTACCGATCAAAATTTTTCTGGCACCTGTGGTGTCAGTTAACCATACTGTTTCTATTTAAATTTCCTATTAATATTTGCGAAGAATGTTAAACACCTATACACCCCAATAACACGCAATACACACGCGATTATTACGATACACATTGTTTCACAAGTACAAACAGCAACCATGCTGCTGCAGAGGATCCCATCAAGATTAAGCTATCAAACCACTGAAGCATAACGAACATGCTAAACCAATCACAATGAAGGAAGGCAGTGTGTTGCCAGAAATATACAAGAAATACAAAAGCTAAATGACAATATTAACAGAATTGACTTGAGGTCCTTACCCTATCATGACGATCTTCCCTAGAGGAACTTGAAAACCTACAGAATGTGATAAAAAAGTGATTTTTCAGTCATTCCCCAATGTCATTTTTATGCCTTTCCTAAAACACCCTCTGATAACACTTTTTAATCAGTTTGTGTATGATCAGTTGAAATCTTTATGGCTGATCCAATTTTGCTGAACTCCGAACCAAAAAAATTCGAAGTATAAATTAATCATATTTTTTTAGATATATTGAATTTATGCAGAGTTGTGCCGCACAGATATTTGCACTGAGAAGTCTTCCCACTGATGCTGCTGGTGAAGCACAGAAAGGTAAATGTAATATTTGGTATTTCATAATGTTGAGCATGGACCTGTTGAAGATGTGTGAGAATAAGAGCAGAATGAAGTGGTTAAAACATATTTCTTATCGCTTTTTAGATTTGCACTCTCACACTAGTCAAGAATACTAATCTTTGTTCTAAGAAATCCAATCCATATCAATGGTAATGAGCAGTACCAGTATTTATTCAGGAATCTTGGAATAAATTTCAGCTAAAGCACATGCCAGTTTATGCCCTGTACTTATGGGCTTCGGAATAGTCCTAAGCAAAGAAGTGGTGGATTTACCATTGCCCAAGACCGATACCACTCACTGCACTTTAACGAGGACGCTTCAGTTATGTTTGGGGTGTTTTCTGTTAGGAGTGCAGTCGCTGGTACTATATCTTTTAGTTCTTTGCTATTGACTGGCTGTGGGTTGGTTCCTTTTGGGAGCTGCTTCCTGCCTTTGATGGAATTTCAATAAAAAAATATACCACTTATTTGAAACAGTCGAAAGAGAATGTCCTAAACTCCATAAATGTTTAAATAGTCGCAATAAAAAGTTTTTTACCTAAAAATTTTCAGCATTCCAAGCAGCAATTGATGGTACAACAAATAATTCAAACTCTGAATCATCGGCTATTACACCAACTACTGATACAAGTATACCTAGTGTACCTCAACCTTCAGCATCACATGATGCTACCAAGTCTGCAGGTTAGATGATGGTTGGATACTGCACAATGAAAATATTATGTAAAAATTTGTTCCTTTGTTAAGCATGTTAAACTGATGGATTGCGCTGATGAGATGCGGCCCATCTGTGGGGAAATCTTGACAAAATAAAATTTCTGATTGGGCATTCAAGTTGTCTGGTCATTTTCATTCTGGACCTGGAAAAATTTTTGCTTTATTTACTGCTCGTATAACCAAATATATGAATGTGACAAATCTAGAAATAACCTATCAATTACTGAACAAGATCCGTTATTGCAATGATGAAAAAAATCACTCGCCGTTCTTAGTACTTGCGTGCTGATTAGTGTTTTCTGAGCTATTATAATATAAAACCTCGAAACCGTACAGACTGGCGAAATGCTTGCTGCTCTGCTACACTCAGAAACCCGAAAAAATTGGATTCCATCAGAAGAAAACTTAGCAAATGGGCAATAGTTCATGATATATAGATGTGAAAAAAATCTATTTAGTGTACGGGAGCATCAGCACGGAAGAAAAAGATTCAAAATCATCAATACTGCTATGAGTTCATAGCAGTATTGATGTTTTTTAAGCTTTTTTATCAATGCGAAGAAAATGGCGTGAACATATCAGACACTGAAGGATCCATTCATGATATATATATATATATATATATATATATATATATCCTTCTGAAAGGTGAAAATAAGCCTTTTTTATATATTTTAGGGTTTGTCCATCAGAATATGTTTTGTTGAGCATGATTTACAGTGCATATGGCCCATGCAGTCAAGGCATGGTCCATCTCTGGATCATGCTTGACAAGGTGACATTAGTGACAACGAACAATGTATATTTGAAATATTTATTTTAAGTTTAAATATGTAACGAATTTATGTTCAGCATCCAGTTGCCATCTTTTGAAACCAGTGTTCAAAATTTTTAGGTCACCTTCATCGAGCCGTTGTACGGGAAGCGGCCAGGAAAGCAGGATCGTGTACAGATTCCGAATTCGATCTCCGATTTAATACTGATCTTTTCACAAGGGGAATAAAACATGCCGATTCTGAGGAAGATATCAAAATTCAGAAAGATTTAATCAAAGAAGCTGCGGAATTCCTAGTCTCCAATCAAATTCCAACTTTTGTGAGTTTTATTACATTTGTCATTGTAAATTTTTTAAATTCAAAACTGGGGAGGTTATATTATTTAGTTTTAATGAAATATGAAAGAAGAATCTACTGGTACAAAAAGTGAGTAGCTGGATGATGAGATGAAGTCATCCTAGAGTACTGAACAGCTAAAATTAGTTACAGTGAGTGATGTTCAACCTGGACAATAAGATTAGATAACCATCTACCAATTTTTTTTGTTTTGCTCTAAATACGCTGTTACAAATGCACAGTAGATTTACTGTTCATTTCCAGTAATCCCATATTTCCAAATTTCAAAACCTCCCTGTTGATGAAATGAATGCCAAGTATGGGCTGTTGATGGACGCACCTCGGCGGTGCGTTCCATCAACAGTCCATAATTGCCCAAAAAGTCAATTTTGTAGCTTTGTTTTAATATACTGGAGTGAAATTACTTTCAAAGACCGGTAATTTTACTGCATTTTTGTTACAGTGCACTTACTTAGCAAATACCCATTTATGACTGTATCTGCCAGAAAATTATTGCAGAATATTAGATATCTAGTTTATTTTAAATGCCATCGTACCATATTTATCTTAACGTACTGAAGTAAAATCGTCACTTCACCATATTGAATGTCTATTATTTCACTATACGAGTTCTAGACTATGTTCAGCCTCTTCTCGCCTTTTACGCTATAACGCGGAAAGGAGCCAATTATGAAAGTTTCATTTCTTTGAACATAATGTGCATGCATCAGTGACATGTGCTTATCCTACTGGTTTATATGAATTTTTATCCTGTAATTTTATTCTTAACTTAGATCCGTGACTGTGCACAGCAAACCGTACTACCAGTAGATGGACAATCACTCACAGATGCAATGCATGAACGAGGTTTAAGTTCACGCTATCTGGGAAAAATTATTCAACTTATTCCTGAGAGTAATCAACTCAACTATCTTAAGGTTTGTATCTTCGGTATTCGCTGGAGTTGTGCATTATCTAAATGATAAACAAAGATATATGGTTAAAACTATTTGTTTGTTTGTGAAAAGTTTTTTGACAATTCGTCGTTTTTCTAATCAAACTGATTCCGAAAATGCAGGAAATACTGAATTGTAACTTGACTCGGTTTTAAAAAGTGTGTTGTTTAATTAACATTGGATTATCAGAGTTCATTGTTACAACAAGAATTTGAAAATTTAAGAGATTTTTTTCAAAATTGTTCTAGGGTGGCATGCAAGGTTCTTCGATAAGTCTACTTACAATGTACCAGTGCTAATATAATGTTTTCTTTTTTCAGCGTATCTGCGTCACAGAGCTGTATTCTCGTTGTATTCGTCATATATTGAGAAGTTACCTACAGTCTGTACCACAGACACATCTCTGTGCATCTATTGTACATTTCCTAAACTGCCTCCTCAGTTCTTGCAAATCAAATCCTAATAATATGGACCACGAATCTAAGTAAGTTCATAGTTTCCTGGTGTTATTTGTTTCTTAAACTGTAATTCTGGGTTTTGGAAATAGACTGGTTTAATTTCATGCAAAAGGACATTTTGGGATTATATAAACATATATTTTTTGATTCTATTGCGAGGATGAGAACAATCACTCGCCGTTCTTAGCAATGATGCGTGCTGATTAGTGTTTTCTGAGCTCCTTGACCATCTTCAAAGTTTGATTGTAATAAAAAGAAGCTTTTGGATGGGGTATTAGCATAAAAACTATAATTGTCATCACATATAAACTGCTAACGAAGGGGTCATGTTGGCACAGCAAAGTTTTTTCTGAAAATTGGATTGTTTCATTTAGTTAACAAAATTTGAATATACTGCATAATAATAGGCAAATTTTGACTAATTTACTGGTAGGTAAGCGTATAGGCGCAGCCCTACTAGTTAACAACTCATCAACTATGTAATACAATAGTCTCAGTCTATGGGTCGGGCGCTCAAAGTTCCACATTTACATCTGGCTGCTTTTCTATGTATATAGCATTCACAACTTGTTTCTTTTTAAGGAAAAAGCGACGTAATCGGCGCTTAAAAGACTTGAAGAGCGACTGGAACAAGCTTACATCTCAAACACTGTGGACACAAATATCAGAAGAAGCCAAACAATACTTTGATTATACATCAGAACTGAAAAGTATTGACGAAGTTTATGAAAAACATCAAATACAAAGAATTGCAATGTTAAGGAATGTTTGCTTGAAGAATGGAATCCAGGTAGGATTTGTCTGTTGATTCATTAATGGTCGATTGACAGTGGTCAAGATTGTTATATTTTAAGCTGCTCCGGCGCTGGGCATGCCCAATCAAGAATATGTTTTAATATTAAGTATAGGTCACTCATGGAACATGCCATCGAGGTGCGGTCCATCTGTGGCAGCTGTCTGATAAAATAAAATGTATGGCTGGGAATCGGAATGCTCTGGCCCTGAAAAGTTCCCAAAAAGGGAAATACCGGCATACGCATATGTTCCAAATACGAATAAAAAACAACATTCTGTCCCTCTGTGCAACACTCTGATTTGTATGATTTTTTTCTAACGAAATAGATTTTCAGTGAGAGATCAGCTACCTCTGAGAATTGCCTGCTATCTTGTTCAGCAAATACCTTATTAGTGTCATTGATGTGGAATTTGATGTTTTAAAAGTTAAATTTGTTTGTTCCTAGAGGTATGCCCTCTTAGATATTCGAAATTTGGGCTAAACCTGCAATGATGAAAACAATCACTCGCCGTTCTTAGTACCTGCATGCTGATTAGTGTTTTCTGAGCTCATTTGCTAACTTGTGTATCTGGTTAAAATAATTCATGCAAATGTAATGGCCGATATATCGAAATTTTTTACTGCCCACTCCTGCTAATACTGTTTTTCTAGGGTTTTTGAGTACTAGCTACCGGTATATATTTTTGGTATATTTAACACAAAGCTCCAAATTAATTAGACCGATTTTGCTATACCGGCGATTGTAGCTTTGACTATTCAAACAACCTTGAGTTGGATGCCGTGTTGAAACAGCAGCATCAGCATGAAGTTTCTTATTTTGTTTTAGGTACTTAATCGTGAATATGATTTCGAGAGCAAACACAAACCAACTTTTATTGAAGACGATATATTGGACGTTTATCCTGTTGTAAAACATGTTCCTCCTAGAGCCAGTGATGCGTATCATTTCTATGCCAGTGGTCAGGTCAAGATACAACAGGGTAAGTATTTTTGACCAAAACAAAAGAAAAAATATTTGAACACTTTATTAGTTTAGAGGGTGTTTTTTACTGGGGGATGTGTAGGTTCTGCTCATTCATTCCATTGAGCAGTTTCGAGTTATTGAATGACAACCGATATCTTCCAAGGGCAATGTCTCCGTCCTAAAGAAAAATATAGTCCATCAATTTTGAATACCGCTACTCTTTTAAAGAAGAAAGATACACAGTTAGTTTACCTTCCTTCATACGTATTTAAGACAATCAATACATTGTGAGATGATGAGTCGAATGTAATCTGTTATCATTTTTTGTGATAGTTTGAAATTCATAGTGTCCACTGTTTACTGAAAAGAGTAGTTATTGATATATTTGAACCCTTATACTCTTTTATTACTGTCGGGCACTAACATTTTAAAATTGTGTATCTTGGTGTATAGAAATTTAAGAAGATGTTTCTTATGACTGACAATCATTTTTCTTTGAAGAAAAATACATAGTCAACTTTCTGCCGTCTCATGTACTTGAACCATTTTTTATTTATTACTTCAATATTTATCTATCTAATCACAGGTGCTATCAAGCAAGCAATCGAATACATCTCTGAATCGTTGAGTTTGTTCAACAATGTATACGGAGTAATGCATCTAGAGATTGCATCATGCTACAGGAGCATAGCTAGATTACAATATATATCTGGAGATCATCCAGAAGCAGTCAGCAATCAACAGAAAGCACTCATTATGTTCGAAAGAATTTTGGGTTGGTACTTGTTTTTTACAGATATGTTGTTGTTTGCTTGGTGTAAGTGTTCTCGTAAAGAACAAATAATCATACGAAAAATATTTAATCCATATTTGAATATAGGAGACTTTATATGAAAAATATTGATTTTAGGTCTTTTTTGGCTACCCGAGCAGTAAAATAGCTATAATTCTTGTGTGGCGCGATGGCCTAGTGGTTAAACATGTTGGCATTGCAGGTTGAAGACCTCTGGTTCGAGCCCCGGCTAGTCCGGCTCGCTTATCCATGCTCACCACTCAACCCAGGTTATAATAACTTGGGTAGGCTGAGCCGAACAGGAAAAGATGAATGTCTTTGCAGTAATTGTAACCCTGCCGTCTGTAAGTGGCCGCTGTTACAGGTCCTTGGACAGGGTGATCCACTCGGAAGTGGCCATAAAAAAATTCAACCCGTTACGTACGTCTGGTCTACTCACTTCATCAAATTGAATCAAACTGGAGGTTCAACCTTCGATGCTAACACTTTTGAGCACTAAATATTATGGTACTCCCCTTTTTTCGTAATCTTGATACTTTTGAACCCTTTTTGCTCGATTTTGTTTTTATTTTATTATGTTTCTATTTCAGGTATTGATCATGCCACCACAATGTTTGCTTACGTCAATTTAGCGATATATTGTTTCGCAAATTCCCAAATTCAATCTTCACTGAAATTATTATATAGAGCTAAATATTTAATGAATGTTATGTATGGTGATGATCATCCAGATATGGCACAAATTAATGTGAGTAAATTATTTTTCTAGTGAAATTATCTTGTGTTGTTATTTTTGCCCAGAGTTGTTTGATCAATTACTCAGCAAGTTCTTGAGGTTATTAAATTTAATTTTGCTGTAAAATAATGGTATATGCCAAATTTTATGTTGTAAATTTTAACAAATCACAACTTTGTCACAAGATATTGTCATATATCGGCAATTTTGTTCATCTGGAATGTCGAATCGTTCATTTACATTGCTTTGAGCTCTTACACAATAATTGTCCTAGAGTATTATGACATTGAGAGTCTTTTTGATATTAATTTTTCCAGAGTACCATTGGTCTTGTGCTTCATGGATTGCAAGAATATGATCTATCATTGACCTATCTTCTCGATGCCCTGAGGATTAACGTTCTGGGTGGAAAACAAAATTTAAAAACTGCTTTGAGGTGAGATTGCAATTATTAATTGGGATAACAGAACTGCAAATCCAGGATATTGAGTGTATTGTTCTCTACTCCAGTACCATTGTCTTTGCAGCTCAAAGTTTGACTCTGTATTTATTCTAAATTCAAATTTTGAATTGGAGACGAAAATGATGGTCTCTTAGAGGTAGGATAAGATAGAAGGATACGATATCATTTTTATCCTGTGTGAGAGGAAAGCTGAGAATACAGCTTAATCATATAGCGAACCACAACCTCTCGTGCGTATAACAGTTTTGAATCGGGATGTTTTTTATTTTTTGATTATCATATTTCTCATTTCTTTTGTGAATGGACCTGGTTGGTGGAGGGAGCCGTAAACAACGTTTACATGAACCACCATGCACCAGCGTACAAACTGTTTATAACTTTTATTTTATGTCCTCTCTTATGAATCATTGTGAATTTAATTGAAGACCTTGAACGAACTGGACTAATATCGGCTACTCTGATACCAAAAGAAAGGAGTTCACCGGAAGAAAATTTAGTACGGAGGCAATATTTTATAATATATCTCTTGCGAGAAGATCAAAATACCTCTAAGTGTCTGGCAGCAACCAAACTGCAGAAAAAGATTCAAATCCATCAATACTGCTATGAAATAGCAGTGTTGATGATTTTGAGTCTTTTTGTCACATGAAGATAAGATAAGATATTTTTGTCACATGAAGATAAGATATTTGCATGAGCTTCTGACACAAAGAATACAGAGTCTGTCACCTTGTATCAATCAACAAACACAAAGACATGGTTTTTTATTCAAATTCTCTTCACAGTTATCACCTTGTTGCGAGAGCGTACTCTTGTAAAGGCAACTTCAGACAAGCTCTTCACAATGAGAAACAAACTTACAAATTATACCAAGCATTGTTGGGAGATGAGCATGATAAAACCAAAGAAAGTGAAGAATTCCTCAGACATCTCACTCAACAAGCTGTTAGCTTGCAACGCACAGTGAGTTTATTCTGGAAATCTACTATTAGTGCCGTACAAGTTACTGTAATATGAAGTTGTTTTTGTCAGAGGTTGGCAAGAATTTATTCAAACAACATTCAATATTTAATACATCTACAGTTTTATTTTTTTGTATTTCATATTTGTTAAATTAAGTACCCTTTGTTTGTCATTCCCGTTCAAGGATGTCACTTTTGCTGTTTTAGCAAGAATTCCTGTTTTTGGTTTAATTTATTAAAAATAGTTTTTGGTGACTTAACAATCCTCTGTCACTGATTTCCACTTAGTTGAGTGTTCTCTGCATAATATACTTTTTAATTCAGATGAATGAAATCTACCAAAAAGGTAGCAAAGCGGCAATACCTCCTCTACAGATTATGCCACCGAGTATAAGCAGTGTAGTGGATTTGATCAATGCCATTAACGGAATTGTGAGGCTCGTACCAGCCTCAGCAACCGAGTGAGTGATTCACATTTTCATTTTTTTGGTTTCTCACCTACCTCAGGTTGGCCGGATTCAAGCCTATGCTTTTTGGTAATCTGATCAGATTTCCACTGCCGTATGTATTATGCAATCGACTTTTTGGCTATATCTTTGTTAATTGCTAAATGTTTCATCTGGAATGTGTAACCTATCGTGCAAGCATCTTTTTTGTGATAAACTACTAAAGTTTTCTCCAACTCTTGAAATGAAAATGATTGAAAAGTTTGATAAAGAATACTAAAGATTTGATAATTACGTTTATCTTTCTATTCAGTACTAACACAAAGGTTCCAGAGCCTAATAAACCTATCAAGGATGTCACCGAGGCAAAAGAAGAAAAGAAAATCGAAAAGGAAAAATGAATAAATATTGTTAATGTTGTTGAAGTTGTAATCAACTGATGACCAGATTCATTAAAGAGTCTGCGGAACCTGATTGAAAAGTGATTTTCCGTCCTTAGGAAAGTGTTATTGAGAACTTTATCTTGCTATAATTTTATTTATTGGTGTGCCAAATTTACGAGCAATTGGAAGATATTTTTAAACGAAGTTGCCTCAAGGCTTTTTCATTTGCAGAAAAATGAAGTTGCCTCAAGGCTTTTTCATTTGCAGAAAAATGACTGAATGATGTAATTTGTACTACTTGTTGATTGCTCTTTTGGCTGTTTAGTTAGTGTAATTATGGGTGTATTCTGTCAAAATACAAAGAATCATTGACAGAGCATACCGTCATTGAATTTTTTCCTCCCATTGTTTGTTTCCTGCTGTTTTTTTTAATTTATAATTTTTACACCATGCTTTCAATTTGTTAACAATTTTTCTTGACATGAGGATTTGGTGAATCTGACGCCCAACTGGGTCAGAGTGTAAGATGCTTATTCTACTTTGCAAATAGTATCTAAAATTGAGGATACTAGGGAAAATTCTCTATCTACATCTCATGAATATTTAGGTGATCTTTGATCCATCTGTGTACCCATTCCTAGTAAAGTAAAGTTTCTGTTACGATTCATAATATGAATCGAATTTCATCATCATGTTTTTTCTTAAATAATTTAGATTCAGATAAATGTAATATAAACGTTCATGGTATTTTGAAAAATTATAGTAAGAATATTCGCTCTTACCTGACGGTGAAGCTCTCGTTAAAAGTTTTGAACAAAATTATTGAAGTTTTGAAAAATTTGTTTAAATTATCAATGTTGTTTAATCTATTTTGCACAATTTTCTGCAAAGTAATTGCGCTTGGTGATCTTTTTTCTATCGAAATGTATCAAAAGTTCTAGAAAATTATATTAACAAATGTTTATAGCTTAAAAGAAGAAGATGTTATTGTCTAAATCTATATTGTTTGGTCGTATTTTATATGTCAGGAACAAATTGGTCAATGTTTACTCATCTATTCGTGTCTGTTATTCCGGATGTTATGTATATGAATACCAAAGTTCAATAGTTTCCTATTTAAAAATGTTCAATTCAATATTAGAGCACGACCAATATATCGGGCCAATATTGCTATTTACCGCTATATCGGCATATCACAAAAGTGGCCTATAATATCTCGGCAACGGAAATACAGTTATGGAAATGCGCAATCCTTTTAAAATGATGTTTTTTTTTTCATTCAAACGACAAGCACAATATTTTTCGCTTTCTCTGGGGCAAAATCCCTGACAGATGTTATTTGCGCGAGATGAAATTTTATTCCCTCCGCAAAAAAATTGCCTAGTAACGCATCAAAATATTGGAAAGATGCAAGATTTTTCAATGAGTTTCGTGCAAGATAAAAATAACCGTTATCGGTGGTCAAAATATCGATATCAGCTGCAAAAAGTAATATTGGTAGGGCTCTATTGAAAAAATTCCACTAGTTCTCTGCCAAATTATTTGTTTAATGTTTTTCTATGCTTGCTATGAACAGTTTGAATATTTGAATTTATTTGGGACATTCAAGAAGTGGTAGATGGTTTTAACATCGTAATTCATTTGGAAGTAAGTAAAATCAAATAATTTGAATGAATGATCAACAAGTCTTGTCAGAATTAAATTTCGATTCAGGTTTGACAATTCTTTTACCATATTAATGATTTATATATGTTCGCTGTTCAGTTCTGTTTAACAATAACAACGTTATTTGTTGCTCCTTTGTTTTGCGTCCTTTAGTTATCTAGATGTTAATCTAGGTTTTGAACTAGCTGTGATTTTGCTTTGATTAGTTCCTTTATATAGTTTCTTTTTTTTCCATCCAATTAACAATGTTCTCTTTGGTTCAAAGTAATTTGTTGGCTACTCTTTATCGTGGGGTACCTTCACAAAGCCATAATTAGTGCTTTTTTTCTTAACCTACCTGATTTGTGGACCGTGTAATAATGTTGAACTTAGATAGCCATGTCATATTTGATAACTGTGCACAGACTTGACGCTTTAACTGAGCAAGTTTCTACAGTAAGGAGTATGGAATCATGCGTTCGAAATTTTGTTCGTCGAAATTGAGTTATTAATTATTTCAAAATTGAGTCTGCTGAAATCAAAATTTGAAAACAAGCATTCAACATGCCTAGTGCTACTCATGCTCAAAAAAGCCTTTGTCTATAGGTTTGATTTTGTGTTCTCGCAGATGTAAAACTTCAAATGTTGGCATGCTGTCTATCTAGGTGTTATAATTTTTGCATGAACCAAAAGGTTTTCTCTTGTTGATCGGGTCTAATTGCTTGCCTAAAGCTGGCCTAATTTGAGCCAGCTCACCTATGGTACAATTTATCTTAACTTTGCTTTATCTTCTTAAAGAGCTGTCTGATCTGCTAGCCTTTAGTCACAAATGTGTTTTCTGTGTTAATTTGTTTTCCTGCTTGCTCTTATTAAGAGTGTTTGTGGGATATGTTTGATAGATCAACCAGCTCTTTGGATATTTTCTCATTTATGTATGTCTGTTTGCTTGCAATTGTGATTTGTTCGAACTGTTACCAAAATTTGTGATCCTTTTAGTTTGTGTGCGCAAATACAATCCAAACTGGAAACTGCTGTGAAAATGGTAAGAGGAAGGGGATCTTGTCATTTTAGTTTTTGAGCAGTTACTAGTTGGAAGATGGCGTGGGCCACGACCAAGTAATATCACCAAAGAACTTAACGGAGTGTTCGTCCTAAGGCATTCGGCAGGGGCACTTAAAAACAATTCTGGCTGGAGATCGGCTTCAAAGAAAAAACGGGTACTTTTAAGTTTACTCGGGCGCAAAGACGGACGTGATTTCATTTTTATCCTGCGGGGGAGGAAAGCTGAGAATGCAGCTTAATCATGTGGCCAATCGTATATTTATAGTATGAAATTATAAGCATGATAACGTTTCCGAAGCCTCGATTCGAACCTTCGACAGGACGAACAAGAGATGCGCCAGAGATAGCTTGATATGTATCTCCTCTACTGATTGAGTTATTCGGATACAAACTCCAACCTAACGTCTATTTTGAATGATTTCTGTTGTTTTGAAGCCGTTTAATCACATCTGCTTAATATTTTCTGGCCGACAGATAATAAAAAAAATCTCTTTTTTCGTGCATTTTTATTCTACGAGAAGAGCATGTCCTCCTTGGTTTTTGAACGTACATATATAAGCCGCTGATTAAAGACGTCATGAACTGAATGCATTTTCTGTAATAACGAAAGTTGTGAACGCTAAATCAAAATCAACAAGATAGCACAATTCATAATAACAAAAGCCATAGTTTCTGAATATAACGCTAGCATCCGCGATGTGCTTTGAGCTGTTTTTTATTCAAAATTCACAATAAAGTAGGAAGCACTTCCCAGAATATACCAACTACAGTGGCGGATCCAGAAAAAAGATTAGGAAAGCCCACATTTTTTTCCATCATAGGCTTTCGAATAAAAAAGATGTGCGTGCCGGAGACGTGCAAAGTTTTTTGAGAACGAAACAAATATACTTGTTTTAATATTGGAATAAACCTTATAACACAGCAAAATGTATTTGCGCGCTGGAAGCTCTGAAAGTTTCTTGAAAACTGAATAAAAACCCTCACTTTGAAGGCTTAATGCTACGAAATACACAAAATTAATCAGGGAAAAAATTGCGCGCCGAATGAAGTAAAAATATCTATATCCTTGACCAACAATGCAACTATGTTAACCAGTAAACACCACTATTGCGTTTTTGTTTGCACTCACGCACTCACGTATAACTAAATTACCAGATGAGAAACATCAAACATCTCGATTAGAACATATATTTTATAATAAAAAAAAAAACAGTCAAATCACGTTATAGACTACAAGGCATTTCGGGAATACGTCTGTCTCGTATGAACAAATAAATAGCATTATTCATCAATGCGAAGACAACTTAAATTGCACCAGAAATACCAGATGCAAAAACGCTCAATCAAAATGTTCTTACATCCATGCTTTCGAATAAGACTGCACGAAACCCATGTATGGTGTTCAACGAACATGCTTTCGTCGTGATACAAATATTAGTATTATATGCCAAATATTACTCAATGCAAGATTTTTTCGCAAAGATAGTGCTCATCCTACCACTCCTTATCAACACGGGTATTGGGGGGCATAAGCTTACCCGTTACTCTTCTTAAATTATTCAGGACATGTCCCTGTGCGCCCGCCAGTTACGCACATGTGACGGGTCCGCTTGACTGTGGCGAAAACCTTCATTAAACTATATCAAATTTCCAGTCAAATGTTTTGGTGATTTTGCCGTTATTTAACGATTTCAAAAATTTCAAAATTATGTATTCGTATTATTCGCTTTTGCCGAGACTAAATATTCCATCCTGCAGATGTCACTCGTATGCTGTTTTGCGAGAACAATCGGTTATGGTTTAGGGCGAAACAGGGTGGACGGTGGGTTTATAGGATAGGACGTTGTTTTTTATCCTGCGGAAGAGCAAAGCCGAAAATACAGCTTAACCATATGGCGAATCATGACATCTCGTGCAGATACCAGTTCCGAATCGGGGAGAAGGTTTTGTTGTTCTTATTATCCTAAATTATTCGGAATATTTCTACTTGGAAGAAAAATGTTGGCGTTACCAATCTAATGTGATCCGTGTTTGGAAAATTATAATTGGCTCGATCAAAACAAATGAAAAAAATTAACCGTTTGGCATTGGGTTTTATTCGAAAAAAAGGTGAAGGTTTTTGATTATCGTATTTCTCATTTTTCCTGTGCATGGACCTGGTTATTATGATCGTCATCAATTCAATGTAACAACTCAGAACTTTATTGTGTTTATATGAAATAGTAATACCGGTACTGAATAACTGATCGGTAATGGTACGGTACTCAGTACTGTACGGTTTTGTAATGCAGAATGTGTCATCTTCATTCTGCATTTATTTATATTTTATATGTGTATGTTAACTGTTTTTCCACTGTGGGGACTCATAAAGAGATAGATTTTTTTATTTTGTCCTGTTCAATAGCAGATAGGCTCAGGACTACTTGACTTGTTTGTTTGATGTCAATAAATATGAATTTGGGTATACTGTATATACAGTACAGAATATGCTTCCAAGAAAGATTCGAAGTGATTATCATGTGTTTGCCAAGTTCTCAAAAAAAAAATAGTTATAAAAAAATTGTTATAAAGTTATATCGTTATATATTCTTACTGATTAAATTCGGTCACATGGCCACACACATCATAAGGGACCCAAATATTATTTTTATTATTATTAACTTTCAGTTGCCTGCTGTCCCTGGTATGCCCTGAGCACTGATGGCGGAACCGGGGGAGGAGGACATGCGGTCTAGTGTAGTTTAGTACCGTATTCTTGAATGTTTATAAATAGCTATGGATATCGAAAAATTTCTGGGCCACCTACACAGGAAAACAGTTTTGACTACCCGTATATTATCCTGCTAAATGTATTTTTTATGCTATTGGCAATATTTGGTTCTTTCCAATCTGACTGTTTTTAAGTTTGTCTAGCTTTCAGCCAAAATATTTTCTTGGCAGAAAATACTAAGTAAGTAGAAATTGCAGAAAAAGATTGCCTATTCATTTTTTCCTGTGTAGATGTTCTCATAAAATACAGATGCAGTAGACAGTGAATTTCCACAGTTTTCACAAATCTAATTAATTAATAGAGTTCATTTCATGATGCAAATGTCGGCACCATGTTTTGATATTGATCAGGACCCTCTAATAATCAAATCCTGTCAGGTGAGCAATGCTTGTACAGTACATGTGAGAAGTTTGCTGGACACCTTGCCGACGCACTGTGGTCCATGGGAGATTGCTTACGGCTTCCCCTACCAACCCAGAACCATAGAAAAAATGAAATGAAGGTTAGGATAAAAATCTTCACACTTAATTTGATACATATATCTGCGCGAGAGCAAAAAAAGGTTGTGGTTTGCCATATTATGGTTGAGCTTTCCTCTCCTAGGCGACTAAAGTGAAATCTTATAATCATGGGAAAATAAAATTGAAACTGAAATTTGTGTACCAATAACGCATGAAAAATTATGGGCTTTTTGTTGGGGAAATGCAAAAAAAAGTGTGTGGAAATTCATCATGATCATGGTCATAATCTCATCACGAAATAATTGACGCTCCTCATTATGCACACTAATTGGTTTCAGGCAGTGTAAACTTTTTGGGTTTTCTCGGGTATTTATGGTTTTTCCATTTATTCACCAGTATGTATTTTTTTTATTTATACAGTAAAGCATCTGTAAAATCAGAGAATATGAGTGGGGTTCTCCCCTTTGTCAGGGGGGTCGATTTGACCCAATATGATTTCAAAGGAGGAATGTTTCCAGACAAAATTAAAAACATGTCTGGTTTGAGATGGCTCAGACTTGATCGCACCAATCTTTGCTACCTTCCCGAAGAATTGGGAGATTTGAAAAAGCTTGAGGAAATATCTGTGTCAAGAAATGGGTTAACTTCACTCCATGGTGACTTAGCTTCCTTGCCACAATTAAAATCTATCAATGCTCATCACAATCAACTGAAGAATGCATCTGTGCCATCCGATATTTTTGCGCTCGAAGAATTAACTACCCTTGATTTAAGTCATAATTTAATTACAACTGTTCCACCAGAATTGGAAAACTGTCGCAGTTTATTGGTTTTGAATTTAAGCAATAATGAAATTGATTCGATTCCACCTCAAATGTTTATAAATCTAACCGATTTGATGCATCTCGACTTGAGTGGTAATAAACTGGAAACTCTTCCTCCACAAATGCGTAGACTTGTTCACTTGACTACTCTCATTTTGAATGATAACCCAATGATTCATGCTCAATTACGTCAACTTCCATCTATGATTGGAATAAAGACACTACACCTTCGAAACACTCAGCGATCTCTATCAAATTTCCCCAGTAGTTTAGACACCCTGAAATTTTTAGAAGATGTGGACCTCTCATATAATGATTTCACTCGAATACCTGAATCCCTGTATACATGTTCGACACTGAGACGTCTAAATCTTTCCAACAATCAAATACACGAGCTTTCACTTCTCGTAGACTCTTGGACAAAAATGGTGACTTTAAATTTATCTAACAATGAGCTTACTTCGATCCCTACTTCAATGAGTAAAATGCAGTGTTTGAAAAAATTGTTTTTGAATGACAACAAGTTAGATTTCGAGGGTATACCGGGAAGTATCGGAAAAGTTATGAGTCTCGAACAGTTCTGTGCTGCAAACAATAACCTGGAATTGATTCCAGAAGGCTTATGTCGTTGTTTGGATCTCAAAAAGTTAATTTTGACAAACAACAGACTGGTCACTCTACCGGAAGCTATCCATTGGCTTGAACACCTTCAGGAACTTGATATTAGAGGCAATCCTAATATTATTATGCCACCGAAACCTCGTATGCAGACTGAATCACCAGACAAAGTTTACAACATTGATTTTTCTCTGAACAGTCAGCTTAGAAGAATTGGCATCACACCACCAGCTAGCACTGAACCGGCAACAACATCTCACAAAGATCATATTGCTCGTAGACATAGACTTCGTCGCAACAGGCAGGATGATGGAGGAAAAGCGGCCAAAGTTCTTCAAGGTTTATCTGATATGGCAGCTGATGAGAAAGTAAAAAAATATTATGACGATGATGAAACTCATGGTGCCCTTATAAAGAGCTCGAAGCGATGGGACGAACAACTTGAAAAACCAGATGTAGATTACGGAGCCATTTTTTCTGAAGAAGTTGGTCAATTTCCAGGTTTGACTTTGTGGCAAATCGAGAACTTCTATCCTGTATTAGTTGAAGATTCAGCGTACTATGGCAAGTTTTATGAAGCTGATTGTTATATCATCCTCAAAACTGACATGGACAGTAGCGGTAATCCGTTCTGGCAGATATTTTACTGGATCGGGTTGGAATCAACAATGGACAAAAAAGCATGTAGTGCAATTCACGCAGTAAACTTGCGAAATATGCTGGGTGCAGAATGTCGATGCATTAGAGAAGAAATGCAAGACGAAAGTGATGAATTTCTGGACCTGTTTGACAATGATATTGCTTACATCGAAGGTGGAAATGCCAGTGGGTTTTACTCAGTAGAGAAAACCGAATATCCATTAAGGTTGTATGCTCTGAGAGGTAAAAGAACATTAACTCCTTTTCCTGTTCCTGTAGAATGGGCGTCACTGGATCCTCAACAAGTACTGATCTTGGATAATGGGATGACTATTTATGTCTGGGTCGGGGCTGTAGCTAAAGGTGTTGTAAGATCAAAAGCGAGATTGATTGCAGAAAAAATAAACAAAGACGAAAGGAAAAATCAAGCAGAAATAGTTATGTCGTACCAAGGATACGAGGAAGGTGATTTCTGGGAATTGTTTGGTGGAATGCCTGATGAAATCACACCTGCTGATTTGACTGTTTATAGAGGTGGCAGACCTGCTTTGTATAGAGTTAATCTTGGAATGGGATACTTGGAACTTCCACAAGTTAAATATCAACTTCTTCTTGAGCACGAAACTAAACCCGATTTAGAGCTATTACCCAAGAAAAGATTGGTACCTTCGTTGTTGAATTCAAAGGCTGTGTATATTCTTGATAGCCATACTGATGTTTTTGTTTGGATTGGTCGTAAGTCACCACGCTTAGTTCGAGCTGCTGCAATGAAGCTCGCAAATGAGGTGATGAACATGATTCATAGACCTTCGTTTACTCTCGTATCTCGTCAACTGGAGGGAACTGAAAGTGTCATATTTAAAAGTTACTTCCAAGGATGGACCGATGTTCTTAAAGTTGATTACAGTAAGAGTGCTGACCAAGGCACTGTCATCAAACGAGACAAAAAGAGCAAGGAAGAACAGATCGATTTATCTGCAATATTTATGCCTCGTCAACAACCCATGCCTGATGACGAGGCTGAACAGTTGATGGAAGATTGGAATGAAGACCTTGAACTTATGCAAGGTTTCATTCTCGATGGAAGAAAGTTTGCAACTCTGCCACAGGAAGAGTTTGGTAAATTCTACACTGAAGATTGTTATGTTTTCTTGTGTAGATATTGGGTACCACCTCCAGAGGAAGAAGAAGAGGAGGAAGATGAAGAAAAAGAACAGGACGATGATATTCAATGTATTGTATATTTCTGGCAAGGCAGAGAGGCTTCCAACATGGGTTGGTTGACTTTCACATTCAGTTTGCAGAAGAAATTTGAAGCTTTATTTCCAGGCAAGCTTGAAGTTGTGAAAATGAAACAGCAACAAGAAAACTTGAAGTTCTTGTCCCATTTTCATGAAAAGTTTGTTATTTTTAAAGGAAGTAGAAAAGCTGCTGCTAAACGCAAAGCGGATTCTGAAGAACAACCTCAATTTTTCCATATCCGAGCCAATGGTGGTGCTCTCACAACCCGATGTATTGAAATTGATACCGATCCCCACCAGCTCAATTCTGAATTTTGTTACATTTTGAGTGTTCCTTTCAACAGCGTAGACATGACTGGAATAGTGTATGGTTGGATTGGTAGAGTCAGCACCCCGCGTGATGCAAAACTAATGGAAGATTTGATATCTATGATGTTCTCTGAAGATCACAGTATACAAATCATTAATGAGGGAGAAGAACCAGAAAATTTCTTTTGGGTGGCTTTGGGTTCGAAACCAGATGAATACGGGGAAGAAGCTGAATATATGCATCACTCGAGGCTTTTCCGATGCTCGAACGAGAAAGGATATTTTTCAGTCTCCGAAAAATGTGCGGACTTCTGTCAAGATGATCTTGCTGATGATGATATCATGATTTTAGATAACGGAGACATCGTGTACATGTGGGTGGGTGGACAGACCAGTCAAGTCGAAGTTAAACTCGGACTGAAAACATGCTCAGTTTATATTCAACATTTGAAAAGTAAGGAGATCAAACGTCGTTTGCGCCTTGTTCGTAAAGGCAATGAACCAAAAGAATTTACAAAATGTTTTCACGCTTGGGGTAAATTTATAAAAGCTCCTGAATGATTCGATAGTTATTTAATTTTTACTAATGAAACATAGTTATCATAATATTTAGATCAATTATGCGGTTCATTTCTCATTAAAATTGTTGTTGCAATATATGCAGATGTACTTGCTCCGTAATGTGGCAAACATGATTCTTCTTTGTGTCATATTTAGTAGTGGAAACTCTTCAAATCAGGAATTATCTGGCTCTTCTTTTTCAAGCAGGATTATTTGTCAAAACTTGTTTTCTAAAGTTTCGAGTTAAAATGAGAGAAAAATTGATTTTGAAGTTTTGGACGCCCAAAGTAAAATAATGTTTTGTTATTCAGACTGTCATAATACCAACTATGCTGCTACTCGAGACACTTGCAGAAAATAGGTTTATTCAGAAGAAAATTTAGGAAATTTATTCCATGGTATATCTGTGACTAGAAGATTTAAATGTCCCTTTTTTGCATGTCAGGCTGTAGCCAAACTATTAAATAGTTCTAAACCATCAATACTGCTATGAAATAGGAGTGTTGATGATTGTGAAGCTATTTTTGTCCATCCGAAGTAATTGACCCGACATTCAGACATCAAAGAAAACCGATATTTTGACACCCTGGGTCACAGATGGACCATGTTAAATTGGTAACATTTTTGACAAACACTTGACAAAATAGGATTTTTCATTGAATGCTTCCCCAACAGATTTATTTCACTCAATATAGGTAGTCAGGGGAAAGCACTAATCTTGACTACACTCTTACCATATTTGCTTTTGATGTACTGCACTATATTCCTCTAACTCAGCCAAAATTTTTGATGAGAGACTTCCCAAAGTCTGACTGTTTACCACACTTACCATTCATTGTTTGCTTTTGTTATACTGCACAGCCATTCGCAATCACAAATATCAAGCATATTAAACCATTTTATGCTGAGGTACTTACCATCAGTGACTCATACTTAACGAAACATGCCCCGATAAAAATATTCTGGTTGGGTTTGGCCTTATATTGAAAACCTAGGAGCCATAATATGGATGCTGTTTTGTTGAGACATTGGATAAGGTTTAATATTTTTTAGTTAAAAGAACTTCATAAAACTCATATAATTAATACATTACTTTTGGTATTATGTTGTATACTGTATGTTAATCCTATTCTGCCAGAGCTTTGTTCCATTTAACTGGTTTTTTTCATGTCTATAATGTGTTAGTGTTGAACTATAGTCATTTGAATACAGATATATGTAAACACACTGCAATTTTCGTCTGCAAGTATCGATGAGCATGTCGGAAGGTTTCCAATCAATAATATTGGACTGACATTTTTCATTTGTGATTTTAATGTTTAATATATCACTACATTTGTACTGTAAAATGTTTAGACACTCGAAGAAAATGACCTCCATCATTTGGCCAAATATAGAATTTCGTGCTACTTCACACATAATATTAAAAATGCAATCTTATGTCTAAATATTTTCTGTCAAAATACTTCAAAATCATCAACACTGCTATTCAATAGCAGTGTTGATGATGCCGAAGCTTTTTGGTTTGCCAGACGAAACTGACTTGTGTGTGTCGGACGCTTGAAGGTTCTGCCGCCTTTGAATAATTCATTCATCAGTGTTCCACTCTCGACATAGTATATTCTTGTTGTCGCGATAAGCTACATTAATTCAGGAATGAAAACTGAGGAATCTTTCATCCCTAAAAGATGTTCATCTCAACTGGTTTTAAAGTTTTGTGAATCAACACAATCACGAGAAAGCAGTGGGACGGCATTGAATTCCAAAGTTCAGAGGTAGAAAAACTTCTTGCTTGATAAAACTGTCGGTGACACTTTGGACCTGCACAATCAATGGATGGAACTGATTTGATTCAAATTGCCCAGCCTCGACTCGTGGGTTTTTTGAAAATACTGCTTACAGTACGCTACAATATTGTGCCTATTTTTTTTAATCTAAATCATTTGCTGGCTGGCCACAATGATTATGTACATTGCTTGATTTTTTACATAATGTGTTCTTTATCTAGATCAGAGGTCCTCGACCTTTCGTAAGTTCCAGCTCTCTTAACAGTGACTAACAGTGACTCAAAGTACCAACATGAACCAAACTGGAAAAAAATGCTACCGGTCCCTTTGTTAATAAAAAAAAACAATGCCCTATCACCTGCACAGCATCGATTAAATTGTACCAAAGGCCTTAAAATCATCATTTTTGTTATGTGATAGCGGATTTGGTGATATTGAAGCTTTTCAATCAATCCTGGAGAAATCTGAATGACATGCCTTGATTCTACATGTAAAACATGATTTTGTTAACCTGCTGTTCACTATGAACCAATTGAGTAATCTTATTTTCTCGTTCAACATCTGACCAAGCATTGTTAGTGATCGAGATAATATTTTATAATGGTAGCATATTTAATGCAACTTCTTGATAGGATCGTTGGATTTCACTATTGTTAAGTTTGGCCCACAGACCGACCGCACCAAGGGGTGCGATTCGTCAGTGACTCATACTTAACAAATATTGTTTGACAATATTTTTCTAACTGGGATTATGTGTCATTGTTATTTTTTCCATTATTAAATTGAATTTTATTATCCATGGCCTTTGTAAGATCGGAAATAATCCAGATTATCTGCTTAAATCAATGTTTTTGTATTACTATGATTTATTCTGATTAAGTGAATATTATTATTTTTTGTTATTAAATACACAGTTATATGAAGTCTGCTTTGTGCAACATCTGATCTGACGGGACTTAAAAACAACCAATAATATATATTTCCTCCAAAAATATTTTGTATGCTACTCACATTATACCGTCATGAACTTGAATCCACCCTCCAACGAAATATTTCAGCATCAGCTATCCGAGTTCGGCTCCTCTGTGGGTGAAATATATTTGATACAGTAAAACCCTATAATAGTTAGTGGTAGGGGAGATGGGACAAATGTCATGAAATGCAATGATCAAGCGCCCTATTCTGTGACTACGAGTACCAGGCGCTAGCAAAAGTTTTAAAAGGGGTGCCAGTTAGCTCAATCGTAAGGCGTTGGGAATACGCTTTGAGCTACGCATCTCTGATCGCCATGACGAAGGTTGGAATCCCGTGATGGATGATGAATATATGCGAGAGGGCTGCTGGACGCCTCACCGGTGCACGGTGGTTCAAGTAAGCGTCTTTTCGGCTTTCCTCTCACGCAGGATAACAATGATATCCTATCCTGCTCCGCTCATTTGACTGGATTATTCAGGCAGCCTGGAGCCATTTCTCTTCCTTGCTGATCAAAAATACACGGTAGTCTTTCACGTGCTGCAGAATGTAAGAAATCCCGAAAATATTGTGCGCTTTCACGTATACGCACGTCACTTATTTCCAATATTTAGGTTTTTGGAAAATTATATTTATTTTAGGATTTATTAATCTAGTCTAGGTTAAAAATCTTAATTTCGTGTTTCGCCGATTCGTTTTGTCGAATATGAGGTCGTTAGATTGTTGCGCCTAATAAAAGGATTACGAATAACTGATGTTTTGTCACTTCAATATGTTGCCTTGTATTACGTAACAAATCAGCATGAAACGTATCGATTTCCACACCTAGCACAAATCAAGCTGTTTTAACCATGAACTATAGAAGGATCGCACCCTATGGATCGAAATCTGTCACGAGCCTCTGTGCGATAGCCATGATTGATTGAGATATCCTATCGGAAACAAAACACCGCAGAATATAATCCCTCTTAACCAGCTGTGACAAACAAATGTGGCGAAAACCGATATTAAACAACTGTTTCTGATATTTCACGACGCGCGAGTCACACTTTCAAATCTGCTAAAAGTCTGTCTTATAAACGTCACCTCAAAGACCAGAGAGTTAGATATATCGTTGATACAGAACAAGTTGAGCTAGAAAGCCAACGAACGAAACTATCAAAATCTGAAATATGGTTAAAGAAACTAGGCTTTATGATGTTTTGTGTGTAAATCCGAGCGCATCCCAAGATGAGATCAAAAAATCGTATAGAAAACTTGCTTTGAAGTTTCACCCAGATAAAAATCCAAGCGCAGGAGAGAAATTCAAAGATATTTCATATGCTTATGAAGTGCTGTCTGACTCTACAAAACGACATGCGTACGATGAAGGGGGTGAGGAAGGACTCAAGAAAGGTGGTGGAAGTGGTTTTCATAATCCTACTGATGTTTTCAACATGTTTTTCGGAGGAGGGGGAGGGGGCATGGGAAGAAGAAGTGAACCGAAACGCGGAAAAGATATTGTACATCGTCTACAGGTATCTTTAGAAGATATGTACAACGGAACGACGAGAAAACTTTCTCTGAAGAAAAACGTGATTTGTTGCGATTGTAACGGTAGAGGTGGAAAAGAAGGGGCGGTGCAAATGTGTGAATATTGTCGGGGCACTGGAGTGAAGGTTCAACTGAAACAAATCGGGCCAGGAATAGTTCAACAAACTCAGTCACAATGTCAAGAGTGCGGTGGCGAAGGAGAAATAATCCATGTCAAGGATCGTTGTAAAGAATGCAACGGAAAGAAAATAGTAAAACAGAACAAAATTCTTGAAATCCACATCGATAAAGGAATGGTCGAGGGACAAAAGATAACATTTCGAGACGAAGCCGATCAAGCACCAAACATGCAGCCGGGCGATGTTGTGATTATAATTGTACAAAAAGAGCATAATGTATTCAGAAGACAAAAGCAAGACCTTGTCTACAAAATGGAACTCACTTTGACCGAAGCTCTTTGCGGATTCAAAAAAGTCATTCGCACATTGGATGACCGAGAAATTGTTGTGACATCCCCGCGTGGTGACGTCATCAAGCATATGGAAATCAAGTGTGTTTTGGGAGAGGGTATGCCGGTGTATCGCGATCCGTATCAAAAGGGAAGAATGATAATTCAATTCAATGTCATCTTTCCAGAAAACGGGTGGATATCAGATCCAGAAATCATGAAATTGGAGCGATATTTGCCAGAACGAGAAGTCGAAGTCATTACCAATGATATGGAAGATGTTGAACTGTCTGAGTTTGATCCGAATGCGAAGAGCCATTCAACAAGAGAGGAAGCTTATGACGAGGAAGATGGCGATACTAATGGCTGTGCACGTAGTGGCAGGGCTATGGAATGCCAAACACAATAAGGACTTTTACATAAAAATTATTTCATGTTTGAACATGAGAAATATATTCCACATTCGAGATAAGAATCGATTAGGACGCATCCGACTCCAATCTTCAATCCGTTACGTGAATCGGAATAATTCGAGCGCAAAAATTGTAAAATTTATTTCATTTTCGAATTTTTTTATCAACATAAAGCGAAGAATTGCGTTTTTTTAATTTTGCATTAAAAAAAAACATAATAATTTATCTGTATTGTATGATTAGATATTCAATTCAAAAATAAATATTTCGTAAGGTGACGAAGTTAGCAAATCTGATTGACATCATTTATATTGGTATAACCACTAATTCGACCGTGTGACCCTGAGCAAGGCCCTATAAGTCAGTGGCTACTCCTATAAGGAAAGACGTTTTTGTGCATACATGCACTTTACTGCAATACCTAGCCAAACCCAAAATTGACTTTTTATTCTGTCTCGATTGTGGAGTTATGAGCCATAACGTGACCCCGGCCAAGGTTTTGAGTTTCCGCACTCAAAGAATAATCCTGTTGATAAAAAGGAAGGTTTTGGGGCATAACGTATGTATCAATTTTGTGTATTACTTGTTTTTTTGCTTGTTTTTACTTCACTTATTAATAGCGGAGTCTAGATTAAGCTGATATATTAATATAATAATACAATTTTTACGATCACTTGATCCTTATCCTCGCTTTTTCATGGATGTGATAGTATTAGACAGTGTTAGTTCAGTCACAATCGAATGACATAACACTCCTTGTCAAGCTAAGGGTTCAGCAAAGCTCAAGTTTTAAAAGCAAAAACCGCGCGTCAAATGTGCGTGTACACTGTAACAAATGGGCAGTAAATTTACTGGACATTTGCAGTAACTGCGTATTTCCAAAGTTTTAAGAAACGTCATGTTGTTGGGATTTATGCAAAATATAGACTATTGATGGACCGCACCTTCGCGATAAGTTCCATCAACACCCCATATTTGGCTAAAAAAGTCAGTTTTAATTTTTTTTCGATACCGCCAATTAAAATTATTGTCAAAGACCAGTGATTTTGTTGCATTTTTGTTACAGTGTAGTGTATAATAGAAAGAAAATTCTGCGATTTTTCCCCGTAGTCTCTATCTTTGATATATTATAGCAAACTCGTCTTGTCCATTTACTTGAAAAAATTAGCACAAGTATTGCATTCATGAATATTTATTTTACAAGATTTTTACTGTCTATCAGATTGGTCAGTGTCAAGCCTGAGCCACACACAAGGGTACTTCGGAAGTTTAATTCAATAGTGGTCTACTATAGTTGACAATATCCGATGAAGTAAGTTAGGAAAAATTAAAAAAATTGGATTGGAAGTTCAAAAATAAGAATTGAAAATTCGCGGTAACCTAATAAAAAAAAAATTGTTTCGTCAAGCATGAGTCACAGATGCCCGCGACAGCGCGTTTTATCAGTTTCCCACGCTTGGCGAAACGTGTGCGGATCAATTCTTCTGACTGACTGTGAAACCAAAATCTCGTTTGTGGATGATAAGTGGTGATAGAATATTATTGGCAAAGCATTGGGGCAATGGTGCTTCAACTATATTTATCATCCCTTTGTATCTTTAGTCAGCTTCCTGCAACTCTGTCGCCGTTTTTCTCGCTGAAAAAGTAAAATAGAACATTCAAGTATATGGTACTTTAATTTACACATGATCGTCAAGGGCACAAATAGATTGCACCGGAATCGTAAGCATTTTGATTGTAGTGTTTGACTGCAAAATGTCGAAATTTCAAATTAGCAAATTTCGGAAATTATTGGTGCTCAATGACCAATTCACAACTTGCGAGATCGCTTATAGTTAGTGGTATCTGCCCTGAGCGGCGTTGAGTTACCGCCTCTTTAAATAGCGATCATTTACCTTTGTCGCACTTTTCATTGAAATTCCAGTTCGTGAATGGATCGAAGTCAGGTTGACTGAAAAGTGTTTCTCCAGTCTCGGGGTGAATACAGTTACATGTGAACATCGATGAAGTATCTGAGCCACAACGCATTGCTTGGAATAATCCATTGATATCGCATTCTGAAAACAAGGACTTATTCTATTAGTGCAATTAGTAATTAGGAATAATCCCAATTAGTAATTTTTATTTTGCCAAGCACGTATCACAGTCTCACACATATCGCCTTTCGGTGGCTTGTTCCATCGGTAGGTCATACTTGAGAGTACTTGATTATGTGATTACGGCTACGACACGGTTGCATTGGGGCGGCCGCGTTGGGTATTGGTGGGACATCACGAACACACTTTTTCCGTTTTTACAAATGATCGGATCGTCTCGGATATTCACACGGACTTCTGATCATTCTTATCCAGTGGATGTTAAAAAAATCTATTAGTGGCATGGTTTAAGGTATAAAATAGCAGATTTCATCATTCATTGAGTGGGTAATCGCCTTTTTGTGGAATTGCTACAGCTCTTTCAGGCCCAGGTTAGTTAGCATAATAGAATAAGTCTTAGGTATCAGGTAGCGATTTGAGGTCGCACATGGGCTCTTTTTTAAAAGCTGCCCCCTGAATTTGATCACTTTGGCCACGGCCGTGAGTTGCCACTAATAGACGTACAGGTTTAGTGCTGTTGCAGTTCAAACTCTGAGTGCTGGACAATGGGCATATTTCCGTGCTAATTATCATATTAAAAACAATTTGCTTTTAACGGAAATGGGTTACCAAGTAACCAATTTGAACCTTATTCGGGGTCGACTAGCTGTAACATAGAACAGATACACAGTCATTACAAGGTCCGTACATAACGGTTGTTGGGTATAGGCAAGGTTCACGGAAGGCAATAGCAACCCTAATAAAAAGATCGATACTGCATACAAATAGAAGATGGCACACTAACTGGTCGTCATGTATAGAAGTAACACTTCAAAGTAAACTCTTATACATACCTGGCAAAGGTTTTGTGGATTCTCTTTCTGCTTTTTCAAGTGCTAGTATACAAGGTGCATCGGCAGGAGGGGGTGAAGGAGGAGGAGGGGTTGGGCGTTCACGTACAGCGTTGGCGCTGAAAAAGTTATGTTTATGTTAGTGAATATTGTACATTTATTACATCTAATTCAAACGCGGTAAAATCAACTTTCTTGGCAGTAATTTCACTGGACGAAATAAAACTATGGTATCAGCTTTTGAGGAAATTATAGGCTGCTGCCCAAGATGCGTTCTATCAGCAGGCCCATACTCGGCATAAATCTCATCAACAAGTTGGTTTTATACAAAAGAAATATCCAGTTATTTCAAATGAACAATAACCGGACCTGCCGGGACTAGAACCGGAGATATCAAACCTGCGATGCCAACATGATAACCACTAGGCCATTTCCCCCGAAAAACATAACATATTGCACACATATCATTTAAAACTATAAGCACAAAATAAAATAGTGTTCGAATTGACTCGCCAGCAGGAAACGCGGCTTCCGAATGCATTTTATATAGAAAAGTGCAGCGTGCAAATTCGTAAAAGATGATAACATTTGTAATAGTTAGGATGAAATTTGTTGTATAGTTTATTGTCAATCAATTATACCAATAGTTCCGGCGAGTGATTTTCGGATGCCAATGTCTGGACAATTGGAGGTGCAACCTCAATTGATGACGTAGATAAAAATTCAATTTGACGTCAAAAGCGCGAGTGCCAGCCAAAAATTCTCCCTCGTACAATTAACGATATCGAAAACGCGTACTCGTAATTCCCGGCTACGGCTTAGGCTTGTAAAACTATCGCATTTGTTTTTATTAAAGCGTTGTAGTACGAAAAGTCTTTCAAAATCGCATTGTCATTTCTCATACAATCATAAAGATTTTGTAAATATGTAAACACATACTGCAGGCTTGTGTCAAATATAGTATACAAATTTTGAGAAAACTCGTAAAGAAAACGTTTTCGAGGGGAAGGTTATAAATTTACCATTAAAAAGCAGATTCGTTCTTATACTGATTCAATATTCATATAACGGAACAGACTAGTGAGTTAGCCTCAAGCCTTTTTGCCAAGCATAAGTCACTGATGGATCACGCCTTGAAGGCGCGGTGTATCTGTGGCTCATGTTTGACAAAATGAAAGCTTCGAATCGATTTTTTTCATCAAAATATCCCTAGTAAATCGTAAAGCTTTAAATTACCAATTTCCGCTTCTCGATCTCCTTTCATCTTCTCCTCTCCCACAGTCTGGTGTTCCATCACAAATTTGCGATCCGCTCAAACAAAATTGACGTCTTGTTTTCTTTGGTCCCTTACTATAGCATTGGAATGAATACTCGTCACAATCTTAAAAATATTAAGTTGATTCATTCGGTGGATATGAATGCATGATAAATGCCTTATTTTTCTGATTACAGATCAAATTTAACTTATTTAAGGAGTTGTCAGGTTTAGGGCTGGGGAAAACCGAAATTCATTTATGATTCGAATCCAATTCAAATATTTTTTTCGATTCGGAATCGAATCACTAATTCTATGTAAATACCAAATATCCCATTTTTAGTCTTACAAATTGCCCCTATTGTGCGAATCAAAAAATTTATAACTCATTGTACATTTTCAATTCATACTCAGTGTATAAGAGCAACAATTTTCATATTTTAACGACAAAGTATAATCGACAAATTTGGCCAAAATCCATTGCATTTACTCGTTAAAAATGAAAATTCTAGTTCATTTAGCAAGTTTTTGTTCCTATGAACGATTCACTATTGATTCGAATAAATTGTGCTTCGAATTGATTCGAATCACCGAGTCGAATTGCCCAGTCTAGCTAGGTGCCTATAAATCCATTCAGTGAGTAAACGATGAGGCTGAAACCTACCCCAGTCCACTACAGTGCCCGGACCAAAGGTATCCCTGCTGTAGCTTTATGAATATTGGCTATTTTTATACCCTTTTCACGGCCGCTCCCACGAATTTTGTGAGATTTAAAAATTTTAATTCGAAATACAGTTTAAGAATCTACGTGTGCATAAAAGAAAATAATATGTTCCCATGCCTACCAACTTGGCAACGGAAGGAAAAATCGCAGAATGACCTTTTAAGCGTTTTTAGCGCAGCTTCAACGAAGTATATGTATGTATTTGTATTAAGCCTAGTCCAGGCCCTGGGTTTCATTTTTCAATTTTTTTTTTTAATTTAAATGTTCCGTGGTGATATACAATAAAGATATTAAAGCTTTACAAGAGTCGCACATTATTACAATTTTTTTCGAATTTTGACCATCCCTTCCTAAGGTTCTAAATAGGCGACGAATGATGAAAATATCAAATTGGCTTACCGGTATAAAAGTCAACGGAGCGAATAACAGAAAATTTCTTTTTGTTGTAGATATCGAGTTCATACAGAGTTCCAGGCTGGAGAGACTTGACGGCATTGATCTCAAAGTAACCGTCTTCGTTCAAATCGGTTGATACATTGAAGTCAGAATAGTAGTGCGAGGAAACATCAGCTAAATACTGAAACAAATACTGAAATATTATTTATGAATATTTCGATGCTGGAAGTGTAAATTCTCGATTGATCTGTGGAACATGAGGCACTGATGGATCGCGCCGCTAAGGCGCGGTCCATCTGTGGTTTATGTGTGACAAATGACTATCATCACTTTTTGTGGGTAAAATTGGAGTCACATTGGCAAGTTTTTATTAATTTTTTTATATGAATTCGCTCGCAAGGCCATTAGAAGGTGCAAATCAACGGCCACTCGAATGAATCCACAGGGCAAAATTTAACATCACATGATTGGCATTGTATTTCCAAAGTTTTGAATTTTACTATCTCCAAAATGTACGCGAAAATTTACTTTACCTATAGCATGATCCACAAACGAACCACCCTTGGTAGCGCGATCCATTAATAGTTCACTTAAATATGATTCGATGCAATGGATTAAGGTGAATGGCGTAATCCAATTCAATACAGCACCCGGTTCAAAGTTTTATTTTGCCAAGCATGAGTCATAAACAACGGCGCGATTCATTAATGAACCACACCTGAATGGGTGAAGAATCCTTATTTTATTTCTCTTAGGACACGAACACTGAGTAAATCAAAATTATACTTACTTTGACAGATATGCTCACGAAATAAATCTTCACCTTCTTGAAAGGTTTGAAACGTCCAATATAAGAAGTTGAATTTTTCTGGAAAAGGCATAAGCAAAGTATGTCCTTGTTTCTTATAAATAATATAGTTTCATATAATAATAAAGAGAATGTGTTCACATAATTAAATCGTACTCCAATCAAAAATTTTATTTTTTCGAGAATGTGCCTCAGATCCATCAGTGGCCAATGCATGCCAAAATATGTTCAAACTGATGATTTTCGCCAGGAATGATAACTTAATATTTATTGCTCATAAGTAAGGGTGGGCAATTCGAATCGATTCGATGCACCAAATATTCGAATCAGCAGTGAATTGGCCATAGGAATAAAATCTTGAGAAATAAAGTGGAATTATCATATTTCCATAATAAAATTTTAGACAAATAAAAAATTTATCCGAATTCGTATTGCACAGTCCTGCGTTATAACGAGAAAGTGTTCATATTCAAAACAGTAATATTTCCATTAATATTTCAAAAATATATCATGAAAACAGTTGAAAATTTACAGAGATAGGACAAGCAAGGGTTACATATAGAAATGTCACTTTTATAGTCATATTATATTGATCAAATATATGTCCAGTTTCCTACTCTGAGTGCAGTTACTGGTACTACATCCACAGTAACTCTTTGTCGTTATAAAGAGAGCCCTAGTTGGTTACTTTTTAACTTTCCTCTTGAATATCAATAAAAAAAATCTTACCGAAACCTCTTCAATTCCAAACCTTCTTCTTAGCCTTTTTGGCTTTTTTGCCGACACAACTACAGCTAAAATAACCACCATAATGAGGAGTTTCCAAAAATTCATTATTGTTGTATTATCTATCCACTTCGATAACACTGGTATTCTGAAGAAAAGGCATAAATATTAATTTTACTATGAGACATATCGTGTTTGGTGTTTTTTTTTTCTATTACTATTGATCAGAAATTTTATTTTTTCAAGCATGAGTCAGAAGGGTAATGTCTAGGTACCACGATCCATCCGTGACTGATATCGGCAAGGTGGCTTTGCTAATCCGGGCGACTTTGACTTTTCTGAATTCGAAATTGGATGTACAATGGTAATGCGCGCATAACGGGCACTTCTCGAAGATCTCTGCGCTTCCAGCACTATTATCGTTAATCGTAGGCCTAATCATCATTCTACGTTTTACCCACTCCATGAAAAATCATAACTGCGCAACTCCTGAATTCAGTATTTTAATCCGCTTTCACCAAAGATGACCTCATATCACATTTCAATGCCAAATATTTCCGGAATACCTATCGACATTCTTCACACCTATTCAAACTTTTGTCAATCATGCACTCCAATTGCTGTACCGAGCTAATGCAATATTCTTTAACTATTTACACAGCTCTCAGAGCAATATGTGTGAGTCAATTATCAACGTCGCTTTTTGCCCAATTTACCTGCAAACTTTAGGATATTGGAATCAATCCAAACTCTGTCTATATCTAAAGCAAAATATTTCTTTACGAAACCAATTTGTTGAATGTTATTAAGAAAAATTTTGTCATTCATCGAGTCAATATCAAATGAAAATCCCGAGCAAAAAGGAAAAAATGCACAATTTAATATCTTTCAATAAAACTTTAATACTGTGGATTGCTGGAAATTTGTTCGAATATTTCTTTAATGGTAGCTTTGACATCGAAAATTGCCAAAATTACATGTTTATAGTAACTTGAGATCACGAGAGCTTTGACTTCGATTTTCTTAAATTTTATTCTGTAGGCTAATCAGTAACTTTTATACTCCTTCCCAAATTTGCTCTCTATATTTCCTTTGCAAATTTTTCTACAACATCATCATTTTTGGTCAAATCACACTAATTTAGTTGTTTCCTTTAAAGATTTTTTCTGTTCTAATAAGTTTTTTCAGAATTTCCCGATTTTGAACATTGTTTGACCTCGTCTGGCGGGCAATAAATGGTAGTCAAATAGATTATCCATTTTACCAAGAAATCATAAAAGCAAAGAAATTTTAAACAGAAACCGGATAAGCTTATTGAATCGACTACGAATTTTCACACCTCATAAACAGTCCCTTCGAACTTAAACGTTACACTGACGTTTGGCTATCAAAAACTGTGGCTTTTATTGGGACAAATATAGAAAGGGAAACAATCCGTCACAGGCACGACTGGGTGAATGCGTGATATTAATTTGTACGGTATGATGACATCACGCTCTACAGTGCTCGAATCTCGCTATCACTTACACGTAAACCGTGACTACACTCTTTGAGAAAGTATTCGTAATTATGATGCCCGCAGGTATTAGTGAGAAATTGAGCTTTCAGTCGGCTCAATTTTATCCGCCCCCACAAACGTTCCGAAACTTCGTGATTTGAATTTACGTTGTGCCAATTTTCTTTTTAGTGCTTGGTCACATTTACAAATGAATATATTTATATCAAACGATTAGGCTATTAGTAAAGGAAGTTAGTGCTGCAGTCCTGGGCGACATACAATCGATCAAAAACCACGATGGATTGTACCACAATACTAGCACGAGTCGCATGCTGACTAAATAAGATATTTAATTGGGATTTGTAAGAACCCAAGTCCTTAACCTTACTGTTCACTAAGTCTTCACTTGTCTTCGAAACATGGGTCGACGTTGGTGTAGTGTTCAATTAAAAAGCTTAAAATTCTAAATTTTGATCAAATATTTCAGATTATTTCCTAGTAGGTTGACCTGATGTTTGTTGTGTCTTTGATGCAATTGATTCAAGGCAGTCCATGAATGCAAACCCAGTTTTCACGTTATGTTATTCAAGGTGAACTACTGATATTCTCGCACGCAGACACTAGCGGTGGAAGTGGGGGCACCACTGCTGACATTCTGCTACCCTGACAATGATACTCCAGGCAATGGGCCCGGGCTTGGCGGCAAAATATTCGTCGATACAACTGTCAAGTGCACCAGAGTCTAAGAGTCTCATGCCCATCCAGGAACACTGCAATAGCCACCTTTTTTTACTTCGTCATAATATACAGATAGTATGCATATTGGAGTGGCAGGATGTTGCGAAAGACAAAATTGTCAACGAGTCAGCAGCACATGGCAATCGGTTGTAGTTTGAATAAAAAGAATTACAACAAACAAACATGCCGCCGCCATGGCGGTCGGAAAGGAAAGAGACCGTTGATTACCAACAATGTGGTGATATATCAACTGGTCGCTTTTAAACTCTCAACAACCACACAGCGAAATTTAGTAAATGGACTAAATTTTATCTTAGTGTTACCGGAACAAATAAACCTAGACGGTAAGGAATAAACCAAATATCCCGTACCGTCTGACTCTTTTGGTTAGGTGGGGGGAGATGTGCATGAATGGAACAATCGTACTAGGGACTGAAGTGTTAGTTCTTTACAAGCTCTATTAAAACGATAACCATGAAACTAAATTATTGCTATTAATCTTAAATTTAACAGTTTACTCTTATTGGGATAACTTCTTGAAAGTATTGTTGTCAGTATGACGTCATATTAATTTTGAATCACGTGACATTAGCAGACGTCTTATTATCCTAGAATAGTTCAGCCTATTTTTTGTCCGTTGTTTTCGAGAATCGCCAGGAAAGGTTTCGATATTTCATCGGAAGGCAGCATGAAACAGAGCAAGATAAATTCTTATTTCAGGTATAAACTTATATGTGAATTGCGCATTAGCTATGCGGTATCGTAACATTCGACATTACGTTTACGGTACCGAGCGTTTCCGTTACGTTGTCATTAATTTTCAACCCACGTTCAAGATGCGAATAGGCCCAAGTTATGGTAGGCTGGCTTATGCCTTTGATACAGTCTATAACCTACTAAAATGCGCCTGGCCTGAAAGCCTGTTATTTGGCAGTGTACCTATTCTGTCAGTATGAAATTTTTGCAATACTAGCTCTAAATGTCCTGAAAATCTAGGGTAGGCCTATAGTCATAATGGGTCTAGTGAAGTTTAGTACCATATTCCCGAATGTCATTAAAATAAAAACTGGCAGAATATTCTCATCCTAACTAGGGGGCGCCAATGCTGCAAGCATCTGGCATTGTCTCCCGGTTTAGGATGAGTCGCTTGCCACATGGGAAATTATTATGATAGTCGGATATATGGTACTAAACTTCATGAGACCCGTCATAATAGCTTTTGTTCTTTGTCGAACATAATTAAATAATTTGCAAATGTAAATAAATTATTGGCACGAAGAAAACCGAAAAATCGAGCTAACTTAGCCTAATGTGTTTTTACCATACTAGGCTAACGTTAAATGTGTGATGGTGGGCGATTGCATCCCGAACGTTTTAAAGTTTACTCAAGGTTTTAATCGCTTTCCAAGTTTCTTCATTTATGTTTGATTATTTTAGTGTTTGTGCTGAGTAAAGCGAAATAAATATTTCTAACGTTATGTCTAATTGTGAAAATCTCAGAATTCGAGGGAATGTTTTTTAAAAAAATAGCAAGTTTCAAACACTAAGGCGCCATGGTATAATAACTAACTTAATAAACTAGGTTACTCTTTCCCGAGTTAGACCTACGGTAACTCCGCACACAAAAATGTAAAAAAAAAGTCCAAACAGTTTCCATTTAATATTTTTTTTACAAATGTTATTATTTTTAGCAAATTCTTTTTAAATAATAAACACAACTTCTAGAATTACATCATATCCTGTATGTCACTGACATCCCAATCTTCAAGTTTGGAAAGATTCTGTGACAATGGAGGAAATAAGCTACATGCTCACAGACTTGGTGCAAGGGTTTGCACTATATCACACAGAATAGTCTAAACTCAGTAACTACAAATTAGGTGCGACCCTCCATTTTATTGACTTATTTCTGTTTGTTAACAGTTTTGTTTCTGAACCTTTTTTAGTCCTGGTGATTTGAAACATGGAGCAAGTGGAAGTGCATTACATTATCGGCAAATGAACAGTTCCGATAAAATGTCTTCAAGAGGATTGTTTTACAATAGCAAAGATCCAACTGTTATTTATGAAGAAATTAGAGTATGTCTTTTCAACACATTCCCCTTTTAATAGTTAAGTGCAACTGATTGTCTTAACTTATTTGAAAAAAAAAACTTCTTGAAGAACCTTGATAGCATATGTTTAGTTGAGTCGATATAAAGTATTACTAAAAATACAATAGCATTGATTTTGATTTTTTTATTTTAGTCCGTATGATCAGGTTTGAAGAGATTTGATTCATTATGATGGAATTTAATATTCAATTAGAAAATTGAATATTTTGAAAAATTGTGCATATTTATATTTATACTATCCTGATCAGAAATTCTATTTTGTCAACCATGAGCCACAGATGGACTGCGCCTCATTGACATGATCCATCAGTAGCCCATACTTCACACAAGATGATTTTATATAATATATTTAATTTTTCAGAAACGAGAAAAGCAACAGTTCAAGTACTCTAATGCTGATCACATGGGATTGGAAAGTGATTTATCCAGTCAAAACAGCTCACAAATGATGCTGAATTCTCAGTTATTAAATTCACAAAATTCCCAATCATTTGCTGGAAATTCTTCCTACTCTGATGTAAGTTATTACTATAAGGATGAACGATTCATCAGAAAGTTTTGAAGAGCTCTGGTTTATTTTTGACGTGGTTGTAAGCCATTTATCACTACCAAAATTTGCAGTACCTTGCTACAAACCTACATACAAAATCCTCTTCTTTATCATATTAATCATTTTGCATCAGGCCGTTGAGATTGTATATTGCTTTTAAATTTTCAGGATGGATTTGCATGGTATCAACAGTGGATCAACAAACCTCAAAACACTGGACTTTGTAGACCCCAATCAGTGAGTTAAAACATTTGATCAATAGTAGGACTCCGTAGGAGGAATGTCCTTATTCAAAGAGCCAAGTGTTTGGCAATTCTAACTAGCAATCTTCTCCATTTCAAATTTTATAAGAATTGCAGAAAAATTATGAAATATTCAGAAGATGAATATGATAAGTAACACATGATAGATACAAATATGAGTAAATATAAAATAAATAAAGACATGAATAAATAGAATATTGAAGGTTCGTTTAGATAGGTAAAATGGGAATGAAGAAATAGCAGCATACAGGCCGACAAGGCTCTGGGGACTGCACACATCTTGTAATTCAATGTTATGAATTGAATTTTGAATGCATTTAAATTTAATTCTTTTAAACATGCCTCAAAGTGATGGGTTTGGTGGGATTGAAAAAAATTACTCTTAAATTTTCCTTCATTCGTAGAGATGTTCAAGTCGTCAATCATATACTGGCTCCAATACACATAGTCAAGACTTTAAGCAATACATGGAAAATGCAAAAAAGAAATCAAGAGAAAAAGAAGAGAAGTATTAATTTAATGCACTCAATTGATATCTTTCAATGAACCACCCATAATCTCTACTTGTTTCCTTACATCTGTGTGTGAGAGAATTCACAAGGATACTCGAATGAGATATTAAAAGCTTATGTACGAAATATCATGTCCTTATTCCATAGAAATATAAGTAAATATTGTAAACTTTCTTGACCTGGGTGCCATTGGTTTGTACCAGCATATCGCCGCTGAAATATCAGTATTACCAGTATTTTATGCTATCTTCTCCTAAAAAAGCATGCTTGGGGCATATCGTAATTAAAATACCAGTTAAGAAATCCCTCATACATTAAGAAATCCCTCCAAAAGTGGGTGGTTGTTATTTCTTGACCTTGCAAAGTATCATAAAGTGTGTGAGAACCCTCATACATTAAGAAATCCCTCCAAAAGTGGGTGGTTGTTATTTCTTGACCTTGCAAAGTATCATAAAGTGTGTGAGAACTCGCGAGTCCCTTCATTTGTACTTGGTGTGATATTGCATCAATGTGTAAACATTTTAGGCAGTATACATTGGAATCCCGGTATCGTGCCAAACCAGCACTTTGGGAAACTTAATACCAATATTATTTACCGTTGTATCGGGTTGTCGCCGAGCACGAAAGATTTTCTTTAATCTTGTCTGAAGAAGTTAAGCTATGTTCTAACAAAGGCTTACAATAAACTTATATTTCTGTTGAATGAGAAAATGATGTTTTTTATGTTAATTCAATACTGAGATACAACATCAGCATTCAGCATAAAGATATTGCTCTACATAATTTCAGTACTTTCTTCTTATCAAGAAATAGTTTAATAGACAAAAGTTTAGTAATATTTCAAATCATAAAGTAAAAGCAAAACAAGTTTCTGTCTACGTTTTTGCTCCATGTGAATGAAAACATATTATAAATCTAACCTAACCTAACATATAATAAATAATTTCCTCTACTCAGAGATATGCTGTCAAACTTTCTCGCACTCGTCAAGGAGTGTTGTGAGGAGACAAAAAACAATGTTGCTTTAAACTCAGGAAAATGTGAAACACAAATAGTTGAAGGATTCTCATCATCATTTGCTAAAAGTCAGTATTCCTTGATGCATATTTCTGCCGTAATCGTTTTTTTCTTTTTACTTATAAACCATGAGTTAGTAATTAGGACCAACTACTACATCTTGTAGTGACTCAGCTATTTAGTGGCGTTTGGTTAATGGAAAGCAGTATTTATGATTTCCTGTTATATATAATTATTTAGAGTCCTATCAAAGTAATGAATTTCAGTTGAATTATTTTGTGTAATATTATTTTCATGAAATCAGTGGAAGAAGTGATGAAAAAATTATCAGGAGTAGAGAATTTATTAAAGGGAAGGACGGAATATGAGGATAAGGTATAAATGTTTGTTGGAGTCTTTGAGTTGTCAGGATGAAAATGATAAATGTGTGATGAATTACCTAATATGGAAACTATCTCTGGTTGCTAGGTAGCATAGTTTAAGAATTACGAAACGTTCATACGCTGAGTTTATTTCGAAATGTACAAGGTGGTTTCTTATTGGCCACATAGATGAACAATACTGAATATGTGTTTGTTTTTAAAAAAGGAAGGACTACAAAAGTGATGGAATGCCCCAAAAGTTTGTTGTTGTCAAGCAGGGTGACAGAATTCTGATTTTCTTTGGGTGTCTGAATCGCCCATATCTTTTTCTTCAGACAGATAAAAAAGCTTTAAACCTGCTTCAAACCTTTTGATGATTTTAAACTTTCTATATGGTTTGAGTGCTACCAAACCCTCAAAATGACACCTTTTCTTCGGGTGTTTACTCAAAGCTGATATTCTCCCAGTTTGTTGTCGAGTATTATCAATAACCAATTGAAAATACTTAGGGAAAAAAATTTCTCGAATAAGCAGTTAGTTTTTATTGTAAATAGATTACAAGATTAGAAAATGATTTGAGAGAGAAGTCGCTTGAATTAGACAAGGCCAGAAGAGAATGTGAAGAATACAGGACTGAGTTGGATAATAAAATTATTGATAAACTGACGGAAGCATTTGACAAAGGACAGCAGATGCAATCTGATAAAATTGAGGTTTGTAATATGAAAATTATGAAAGAAAGATTAACCAAAACAAAACAAAAAAATTTGGCTTCTTGGTTCAAGATTAAATGTCGAGTGATGGTGCTTGGGAATTTAATTAAGGATTCTGGCTTCAATTTGAATATTCCAGGACACTTGCGGAATACTAAAGTATTCTATATTGCCCATCTCTAGTGGAAACCTTTTGGATCACTGAAACTGTGACTGTCGAACAAAAGCAATATTCTGCTACCCTGCGTGACGCATTCTGATAATCAGCAGGAAATATTGAAATTGCTGTTCTTTCATGTGCGTGACAGAAGAAGTTAGATACTCGTTTAATAAAATTTATTAATATTTAATATTAATACATTTAATATCTTAATAGTTAAACAAATGTAATTTATTGCACTTTATTTTCATCTAGGAGCTGGTATCAAATACCACACAAATCAAATCATTCCTGAACAAGCCCAAGATTCAAACAGCTGATATGTGGTGTCAGTATTCTCCACGACCTCCCCTGCTTAATCCAAACCAAAAACTTCTACCTTCTATCTCTACTCAAACAAGCAGCAGCGGATCATCTCAATCATTGACTGGAAACAAAAATAACTTTATAAGCAACAGCAAGAATAATGATGCAAAAGCGCAAGTCGAGCCCACTAACTCAATAATGGACACCTCCATGAGTATTGCACCACTGATGCAAAGCGTGCCGTGTAATTACAACTTGATCAATCATAGGTGTCTTCCTCCGCCACCAAGTTACTCTGAACTCACAGACCCAAGTCCATTCGTTGTGCCTTCTATTTTGCCACCAAGACATCCAAACTCAGGTTGGTTTGTGCAATAGTTAGGTAATATTTTTTACCTTTTTCACTGTTTGTTTGTGAAATGTAGAAATCGATGCAAGGATCCTAAGTTGTTGAAAAATGTTCAAAATTTCAGATAGTCAAGGTAATTTAGCCATTTTCTAGCGAAATCTTATGCCGTAAAATTTGGCATAAATCAAGTTTCGATTTGAATATTTTGAGTGTGAGTTTAAATTTCACTATGTTTGCAAATTTTGGGTGAAAATTGGTATTAAACTATATGTCAGTAACAGAAAATTACTACTGGCAAGAATTCAAGTTTCTAATATTTGGGCTTATTTTCAACCTTTGAACCCCGGTTTGTGTAAGAGTTGATGTAATATTTCTTAACATCTTCACTGTTTGTTTGTGAAATGTAGGTATCGATATAAAGATGCCATAATGTGCTATTTGATATTAAAATTGTTTTGCTGAATAATGGCAAAAATTTCAGATAGTGGGTAGCCGAACGTTAATTTTACCCTTTTTCTAACGAAATCCCGATTAATGTCAGATTTGGCATAAATCACGCTTTGAATTGAGTATTTTGATTATGAGTTAAAATCTTACTATATTTGCAAATTCGAAGCCATATCATAAATATTCTGTAAAATGAGCTTTTTTAATAATAGAAAAAGTAAATAAACTATAATCAGAATTTTGGAATAAATAAATATAACATACCTTCGCCAGTTTTATTTATGATGAGCCAAACTTGTTGTTCTTCGAAGAAAGAAAATTAGCAGATCGCTATGATTGAGGCTTTCTGTCTACCATCGTGATTTTTATTTCTGTCACAGGATTCAACAAACAAAGGTCAATGTCAGATCAATCTATGGGTATGATTCCACCAGCAATTTCATATCCAAGCCACCCACCACACAGAAGTATGCCTAACCCTGCATCTATGGTACAATTGAGTACTAGTGTAAATGGATCTCCGTTTGGAAATATTGGTTACCCATGGAGAAAAAACAAGAGTCCTATTGCTACTGTGGTCCCTCAGCAACATTTGATTCAAAGTGAGAAATAACATAATTTTTTCAGAGCATCAGTGATAATACATGGATTCGAGAAACGCCATATTGTTTGGAAAAGAGTTTTTCCAACTAGCATGGACATGGTTGGCAGACAAAGCTATATGTCCTCCAATCATCCTGTACCATGTGCATTAATATTCCTTGCGCGATATGAACCTATACAAAGCAACTAGTTTCAGGTAGTTTAGATATATAGATACTAGTTTAGATAATAGCTGGTGCTTGGTACTTTACTGACCGAAGTAACTAGGCACTCAAGATGAATGGTTTTCCTTTTCAACAGCCACACTCTGAAATTTCAAATTTTGACTTGCTAAGCTTCTGTTTTTTAACTGTTTTTATATATTACCTACACATGATTGAGTATCTGTGATCTTCTATTTATTATACAGATTCTTCTCAAAAGCATGTCCAAGAAGATATAAACTCAACATCTTCAATTTCTCAGCCACACAGACATGCATGGCAGGAAATAGCAGAGAATCAGTCACAAGAATGGTTTTCAAGGCCAAACACTAGATCTTCACGAAGGTGAATGTCTATATTCCTGATAGATTGAAAAATAATCACATGGCATTCGAGATATTACTATATACCAATTTTTAACTATCGAACCTAGTGTAAAAGTAAAAGGAGGAGGAGCATATACTATATACTACCACACCATGTTACAAAGAAATTGAAATAATCTAATAGAGGCTGAGATTGCCAATAACGTTGTTATACTATTTCCTTACATTCCTAAAGAAAATAACTTAATGCATGCAATATCGCATACATTCCAAACTCAGTAAAATCGCATGTATTCATTTCCGGATATATATTCAGAATTTTAAAACAACAATGAATGGCCCTCATTCTTATTCTTTTTAATTATTTTTGTTTGATGTTAATAGGGATTGTAATTAGGGCTGTTATCATCAAAATAATCTATTATTCTTCAATTTCTGGTGATGAAGGACTGATATCTGATGAAACCATGATAGATGTCAAATTTTACTTTGTTTCTTTGACTAACTGCAATATATGAGCAAATATCAGCAATGTCATTTATTTGAAACATTATTCTATTTATATAGCAAACTTTGATTGTCGCTTATAAACCAAAATATAAGGAGAACCCTAAATGGGGATATCTTTCACGATCATCGTCAACGCCTCGTTTATTCAGAGCAGAATCTAAATTTGTTTTGAAATGCCAAGCACTAAATGTAGAATTAGAATCTTTCACTACGAAATGGCTGCATCCCCTGTTGACAATTTACCACCTTGAATATTTTCCTACAGGATATCTGAAGTACATCAACCAATTAATCAATCAAACATACCATCATCTTCAACTTCGGTGGTTGTAAGTCATTTTTTTTCATTTTTCCTTGTCAATGACCTGAAATTTAATAATTGCACTGTGTTTCATATAATAAACTATATTATAAAAAGAAACCTTGTTCTTGGACGTTTTAGAATATCTGTTAATTTTGAAATCGAATCCATTGATTTGGCTAAATCTAATTCACGAAAGCTGAGGAAAAAATTGAACTGATTGGAACATGACACACTTTGTCATTTTATTCTGCTGTTTCTAAATAGATATAGATTTTTCAAATTCACTATTTGATTTGATTATTGTGTATGACCAACCCTAATTGCATTTGTATGACTTAGCTTCTGAATATTGTTCTCAGACATTGGAATCACATCTTGGCGAGTCAACAAGTTTGGCAGATAATTTGGCTCCAGCAGTTGAGTCGAAGAAGCCTAAAATAACGAGAAGGAAACGTCAATGCCTAACAAGGAGAAAGGGGAAATCTAAAAGAAGTATTTTATAAAACTATATACGCTGATGTTAATGAGTTTTGATTATTTTTGGTGTTTATTAACTAGCATTTTATGATGCGATTGTTAAAACAATAAGTTTCAGTGTCAGGTAACAACCACACTACAGAAAAGATTCATTATCATCAATACTGCGATGAAGTAGCAGTATTGATGGTTTTGAAGCTTTTCGTCTATCGAAAGAAATGACATGAATATTTCAGACACTCGAAGAGAAATTAGTTTATGTCATTCTGGTATCAAGCATTTGCAATGTAATACCTCACCAATGCTGGTTATTTGATAAGTGGCATTAGTATGATACGATTGTATAATATGAGTGAATTTATTTTTTTTATAGAATCTACAATGACGTTCGAATCAACTACAGAAAAAGATGAAGGTAACACATCAGATGTTGACACACAAATAAGGTAATATGATCTAGACATTAGAAAGAAAGTTTTAATTGTAACCATACTCATGAACCAAAACTTCGTCTTTGGCTGGCATTTCGTGTTTTTGTCTAGTTTGTACGAGTGACCAAAATCTAATATCTGTTGAATTCAGAATCAATTATTCGAATATTAAAATTGGCAGTATTGTAAAAAATAAACAAATGGATTTTTTCAAAAACTAGTCAAAACACCAAAATATTTGTTTTTTTTTAAAATGTATACTTTTTTATATTTTTAGTTTTATATGTAGATTTCGAATCATTAGGTAAATCAAATCGACTAATTTATGATTCACGAATCCAATATTTTGGACAGTCTTACTAGTCGGTGTATTATCTTTTTGCTTTGAGTATTAGCTTGTAGAGGAAGCTGTAAACTTTGATACTTCAATACTATAAAGATCCAGCAATATTCTTACATGTAACATAATTATTTTTACAAGATTAAAAGCTATATCTCCTACTTTCAGCAATTGATGGGACATACCATGTAATATCTTACAATTAATTTATTGATTTTGTTTTCAGTTGGACGGATGGTAGTACTGGAATTGTGAGTGTGTTTCATTTTCCATATACGGTACCTAATTTTTTGACACCACATAAGATAATCGGAGGAAACTACTCTGTTAATATTCCTTGAAGAATAGCAATTTCTGACAATTGGATTTTGCCACAAGAAGTGGACTATATTACGCAACAAAATATTATATTATGAATTACTTTTCTGATGCTCTGGTGCGAAGGAAAAAAATATAACATGTATGTTGATTGGAGAATACATGCCTAAGACAACTCTAATAATTACGTTGCTCTAATAATACAACTGCTGAAAGTAAAGTTGGTGAAATCTGGCAGACAGATCAGCCATTCCTAATAAACTCATAGAGATAATACTGCATGACTTGTCAATGCTGTATTAGACTCCATAAACATTTGTAAGTTGTTCAGTATTTTCCTGTAAAAGTAATAACTAAAATTATAATATGTCCTAGTGGCAGCATTATGCCTTGTTTTAATTTGGCGCTCTTCACACGCTATTAATCATATTTTACTAAAATGTTATTTTTAGTCACATCTATCCAATGCTGTTGAGTCTAGACGTACTCCCCAAGCGATTCTCAAAGACAAAACTAACAATAATTATCCAAGCAGGTCAGTGCAATCGTTGTCTTGAAATATTTGTTATTCAGTCTGCACTCCAGAAAATTATTGATAAAGCTCTGAAATAGAAAACAGCATGTTAGATCAATTGGTCACTTAATAAGAAAGATAACAGTTGTGAACCTCACTTTTGGGTATGCCTCTGATGTGTAGTGTTCACGCTAACTTTGCCCTCATTTGTCTATATGTTGCCCATTTAGGTTAGGATAGGATATCATTTTTATCCTGCGGGAGAGAAAAGCCGAGAATACAGCTTAACCATATGGCGAACCACGACCTCTCGCGCAGACACCAGTTCCGAATCGGGGTGAAGGTTTTTGATTATCGTATATCTCATTTTTCCTGTGCATGAACCGGGTTGGTGGAGGAAGCCGTAAGCGGCGCTTACGTGACCACCGTGCACCGGCGAGGCGTCCAGCAGACCTCTCGCATATATTAATCATACCTCACAGGATTCGAACCTGCGTCATGATGATCAGAGATGCGTAGCTCGAAGCGCATTCCCACCGGTTTACCGATTGAGCTAACCGGGCACCCTTGTAGCAAAGTCATGATTTGTGTCAAATTTTACAACATAAAATTTGCCATATTTCATGATTTTACTGCAAAATGAAGGAATTAAGGAATAACCAAAAAACATAATTAGTTTTAGTTATACTTTCACAACACCTGTTCATTCGAATAAGAGGCTCTGCAGTTTGCTATAAAATTCATTAAATCATCTAATTGCGAACCATACAATATAATTTAAGTTATTAATTTGTTGCCTAGTAGGATATTAAACAATTTAAGTTCGATCCTCTCTGTGAAGTTCATGTACGATACATCTAAAATTATATAAAACTTTTATTGCAGTACTTCGATGCACCTTGAAAATATAAAACAAGAGAATCAAGGAATAATTAACAATTCATTCCCTGTGAGAAGACAAGCTCCTCCTTCATCATCGTATGTTCTCGACTGTTTTGTTGTTTTTATACTTTTGCTAGGGGTTGTCTTCGTGGTTTAGTTTGAATGGTATTCGAAATTCAATATATTTTAGATAAACGAAATTGCTCATATTTGACAATATTTTAGCCAATCATAATTTATCCCAAATATTATGGTATTTATCGTGATTTCAGTACAAAGTGATTTTTTTATTGAAATATACTCTTGAGCAAGGCCCTGAAGCAGTGCCTGGAAGGAACCAACTAACGGCCACCTCAAAGCAGAGAGCTACTAGAAGATGTAGTACCAGCAACTGCAATCTAAACAGAACATCTAAACATCTCAAATGGAACTAAACCGCCATGGTGGTACAGTGAGTGGTATCTGCCCTGGGCGATGGCAAAACTTTCTACCACATTTTATAATACCAGGTAAACTCATTCAGTGGCAACATTTGAAAGAATCATAGTCTGAAATAACCATATTGTACATTGTCATGAACAAACTAATTGAATGAAATGTGTAAAATTCCAGATTTTTTTTTCTTTTATATTTTTTTTTATTTTTCATCCACGAAAATAAACCAGGCACAAAGGATCTTAAGCTGACCCCAGTCAAAAAATTTTGTTCAGCATGAGTCACTGATAGATTGCGCTGACCAGGCGTGGTTCATCTGTGGCTCATACTCGACAAAATAGAACCTCCGAGTGGTATATGATATTGGCTACCAGCAGAAAATTCTATCTAGAATAAAAATAATCTTCATTGTATTAACATACAACATCCAGTTAAAATCAACGAAAAGATATGAAAAGGAAGTAGTGATAGCAATGAATATTATGTTAGTTAATTAGGAATAATAATAAAAAATAATTTTAACGAGAATTCTAGAACCTCTGACTATGAGTTTTATAAGAAAGGATAACTCCTTTGTACATTCACTCATTTGGTACCCTCGAGCAGAATGTCATCTACTCAGACACCCGAAGCAAATCGCTGTCATTAGGAGAAAATTTAGAAAATATGCAAATTTTGTGATGAATCTTTTACTAGAAGATCAAAATATCTTTTTTTGAGTCTGGTTGCAACCGAACTAAAGAAAAACTGGATCGAACAAAACTTTCATGTTGTAATTTCTTGTATAACCAGAGATTCGTGTTTTTTAGTTGGATTATATTGTCTGATTCTGAGGATGAATCTGCGGCCAATGATGATGTTTATTCTTTCAGTCAAGAGATCAAGGTAAAAACTGCGAGTATCAGAGATTTGTTACTTTCCATTCCATCCAGTGTGGAACAAATGAGGAATTTGTAAGGTTATCGAGCATCGTCCCAAGGCTGTGGGTTACTGTGCCTCGCCCAAGGGCACCCTACATATATTGCTCCTTGAAGCCTTCTTCAGTCATGTATCTTATTCATTTTGCCAGGGATTGAACCCGCGTTGTTTGCAGTCTGGTGGAAAGTCGAGTCATCTTTTTCAATGACTTAGCTAAATAACTCGACTTGAATCGGGACTAAATATATAGCCCTAGTCTTTGAAAAATCACATTGCGTAAGTTCATCGACTCGAATGGACTGGCGATTCGAAATTAAGTGACTCGTTCCCAGCACTGGTTATTTGTTAGGTGTCATGCTTGTCAGTTATTGTCGATTTCATCTTGCAACCGCGACCCTCAAGAGCGATCCAATATTGTTTGCATGTAGTGTAATACTGTGATTTCTTTCTTTTTTTTCAGGAAAATCAACCTTTCAGGAAATCTTTTTCTATGTCAAATCCGGGTAAAAACTAAGAATATTATTACTGTTTTTTGTTGAGGTGTGTTGCCATGTGCAAACCCATATACTGATAGCTACTACAGTATTTAAGGTCGACCATTCCAATTGAAAAAATTTCGTCAAAACATCTTTTGTTTAATATGTGTCACTAATGGGTCTCGTCAATGAGAATTTGCTAGTACAGTAAGCATTTGCATTGAGCCGTCAAGACGGTTTTTGCCACATCATGAAAAAATGGTGTAAATTATTTTGAACACTTTGATACGAGATCAACACATTTTCTTCTAGATCATATCGGGGATTTTTGTGCAATTAAATCCTACCGATGACAATGACGATAATCTATTGCCAAATAGTTACTGTAAATAATGTTATGTTCATGAAATGTTTTGAATTTTGGAAATGAGATATTATCTTTTATTAGTGTATTATGTGTTTGTAATTACTGAAATAAGTTGTTTCACCGGTTTTGAGTGCTGGGAAAATTTTATGCTTTTATTGCTCAGAAGTGTATGATAGATATACCGAAACGTGACTCAAGTTGACTTTACACACAGAAACTATAGTCACAGTAAAAGATGCCAAAGTACGATGAAGTTATGAATATCAGTTGTCAACCCAAGTAGTGAGCTTGATGTTGATATTCACAGCTTTCCTCTACCACATGGAAATCCCTTCATCCTAGTCTAAAAAGATAATATGTTGAACAGGCGAAATGCCAATGTTTAGCCAGCGTCTACATCTGGGTGTCTCATATCTAAGAACAACTGGTAAATGGGGCATCGACTAGCTATATCCGGTTGATATGTTTTTATTCCCCTTCGTGTGGGGGTTTGAACCTGCAGGAGAGTAGAGACGATAATACAGCCTAAACTTATAGCGAACCACGGCATAGACATAGCTTGGGGAACGCCGTAGTAACCATAGGTTAGGTGAACCGCCGAAAAGTCCAGAAATCCTCTTGCACAAAGTCATTCTACACCGTATTCGCACCATCAGAGAGGCTTAGCCCAAAGCATATTCCGAACGCTTTTACTTACTAATCAACAGGATTTTGATCGTTCCTTGCTTTTATTCTGTCTAACGCACTGTTAAAATCTTCAGTGAAATTCCAACGGCGAAACTAATATACGTTAATTTAGTGGGACACAATCAAACAAGAGAACAATTTCAAAAATAAAATTTACTGCATGAAATTGCTAACAATATGTTCAACAAATATGCCTAAGTCAATTATCTACAACATAATAAAAGATGTCCTGAATTGGTATTTTTAATTATAATGTACTTTATATTACACGACTTGGTTGCCAGAACATGGGGCATTGTGTTCCATTTTTGCATTAAAAAAAAACTGATACCCAAAAAGTTCCGTTTTGCGAAGTATGAGCCGCAGATGGACAGTGCGATCCGCAATTGGATCATACTTGTCAAAGCTTGTTTGGTCAAAAAGCTTCTGAATATGAACCGTTGATTCTAAGAACTGGCATATTAGCCCAGTAAGATATTTTATTTTGCCAAGCATGAGTCGCAGATGGAACGCGCCTCGGCGGCGCGATCCATCAGTGACTCGCGCTTATCAAAAGAGTTTGCGCACAAATTCCTCCGACTGGGAAACACTTTATCGGTAAGGTTTTGTGTCTCTGGAAAGTTGAGCTAAAACAAAGTTTCCGTAATGTTATCCCAAAATCGAAATATCTCGTTTATAAAATAACAGAGAAGTAATATTTTTCTTTACGAATAGCACGCTCTACAAGCGTTTTATGCGCATGAAATATTTGACAACGCTGCGCCAAAAAATAGTGATACACACTACTTTATAAGAGAGGTAAAAGATTCAGCTGTTTGATTCCTATAGCACATAATTTTTTCCTATTACCCTATCTAACTACCCATGATTATCAAGAAATATTTTACATAATATAAAATCTACAAATATATATTATTTATACTGCAATTGAAAAAGTAAGAGCCAGAATAGTCAGCACGCAAATTTGCTAGATAGAGGAGAGTTTCAAATTTACTCGAATATACGTTATAAACGCTGCGGAGAATCGAACTTCAAACGCTCGGTTTTATTAAATTTGTGGCAATATTTCGTTTGCCCTGGTCATGAACAGGAAAAAGAGCACATCTTTTCGGTGCAATTCATCAGTGCTCAGTATAGTGGTACCTATTTCAAATACAAGCTCGATTTAAATACTCGAAATGCGAAAGTTGGAAAAAAATAGTTTTTGAAAAATATCAGATTCTGTAAAAATGTTTCGAAAATGAAAATTTCTAAAAATGGTAACCCTGTTTTTGGAAGTTTTTTGAGGACGCCGCTGATCTGTAAGTCCAATAATCCGCGAATTAATGTAGATTTGGCCAAAGATTGTATAACAAACAGTGTTCGTTGTACGAGTTCATCGAAAATTGATTTTGACAAATCAAGAAAATTATACATAAATTCAATATAGATGTTAAAAAACACAAAAGCAAAGAATATTGCGACAAGTTTATGTCAATATCATCCAGAGTTATGCGGGGTTTTCGAAATCATTAGTCGTGGAAGTTTCCTGATTATCTGTTACGTCTGTTTCTTTTGTTATCTGGAGGCGGTGGTGCAGCTGCCTGTTAACAGTAAAGTTTGTTAAATAGCAATGTAGTTGATGGAAAATGAATTCTTGATCCCTAGTTGTACCAAGTAATATTTTATAGGGGTATGAAGTACGTAATATCAAAGCCATTCAATTTTGAAATTTCGTATTTTTATGTATGCAAAATAACTTTATGCTGGCACTGATGTATTTGGAGGGGCATGCCACCTCTACCGTCGACCGAAAACATTCGCAGAGTGACCTTATTATATGCTTCAAAGCGTAGATATTTTTTGTGCAAAAATTATTTGGCTTATTCAGCCGACTTTTGTCGCGTAATAATTATGATTCCCTTTATCTAGCCAATACTGTTTTTACGTCGCACAACACAAATACTGAATTACATTAAAAAATATGTTAAAACGGATTACACACGGTTATTTTGGTTAATTGCATTCGGTTGTAAACTAATTAGCTTTCAAATTAGACAATAAAATTAGTTTAGAAATATTTGAGTAAGGATAAATCACAAACTCAGTTGCTAGCCTAATGATACAAGATATTAGACTAGATATTGTAACACAATTACATTTAAATAATGTATCTATAGGACAGTGGTTATCGTCGTTATTTGAGTTAAAAGGCCGAACTTTTTTTTGTAAAATTAGCAGATAAGAATTAGAATTTCTATCCCACTGCTGCATTGACCAAACCTTACCTTTTATTCGTTTGGATTAACCTGATTGAAAAACGTTCATTAGTAAGAAGACTTTCCGAGCAAAATAAAATAAATGTAATTTACGGTTGAAATAGATAGATGAAAAAAAGTTGAGAAAAATAGTATGAAGTTTTATTTTTCTATAAAATGTAGGTAGTTGTTCACGCTAGTTGTTTCATGGATCGCGCCATGTCAACATGTCGCTGACCGGAGCCATAAGCAATGGGAAGGCATGAGAGCAACACATTGTTGCATTGCCTTTTTATACAGTACGTAACATACCGCCTACAGTCTACTATTTCGTGACAATTCGCTTGTTGGCACGGGCGCGAAGTTTCTGTATTACTTGCTTCGTCTAATTCTGCATGAATAATCTGTCCGAATATCGACTAATTTTTAATCATAATGTATAAATAGTATTTATATAGACTGTACAAAAATGTTTGTATGGTTTAGAAATCGACTTATTCGATATATCGCATATTTTATGTCATGTTTATAAATCCGATTTTATTCCAATCGCATTAGTTCAAAATTCAAAAATTTGTACGGCATTTATAAATATATAAAAGCCATGTTCGTTCGATAATGCACGGCCCTATTTGCACCAGTTATAGTTATTTATTCATTGTCACGTATTTATTGTAATACACGTAAAAGTAAAAGATCTTGATGCACATTGGTGTTATATATTTATAAAACTCGTCAGTCATAAACTCAATTTTATCAAGCATGAGTCACAGACGGACCGCGCCTAGGCGGCGCGATCCATCAGTGACTCATAATTAACAAAAAATGTTTTGACAAAAATATTTTGACAGGATATCGTTCAATTCGTAATTACCTCTGCTGCAGGTGCTGGAGAAGGTGATCTGTTCCCAGCGAAGAAATCTTGTGGATATTGATTACCGGAATCTGTCCTGAAATATAAAATGTATATTGAAGGTATACCACGCGAAATGAATAATACGCAGAATACCAGTCTCTCATACGGAGCCTGGCGAAGATCGAAGACTCGTCTGAGTGGCTATAAAAAGTTTGGAATTGACAATTTTCTGAGTAACAATGGGATACTATTCCGCTTTCTAAGCCACTTGAGTATTTATTGACAAGATATCGAAAGTTGAATCAATACTTACTTCTTTATAGGAGGGAGAGGATAGGTTCTTGGATCTCCATAATAATGATGATAATGGTGAGGAGCATCATCATCGGCAGCACCTGCTCGTTTTGCTAATGTTTGTGTCATCAACCACTGCTGCATTTGTGCATTTTGTATCAACATTAACTCCATCAAGTCTGTAAAATAATATCAATTCAATACCAGCTGTATATGAAAACTTTAAAAATTGGCAAGGGCCTGGAACGACAATTGAAAAAGGGAGAGCAAGCATATTCAGTACGCAAATTTGCTAGATAGAGAGGTGTTTCAAATTGTATATTGTACAAATTCCGTTGTCGTTGTAATGACGTTGGAATTAAAACGTATTCGATTCGAATTCATTAATCTAGATTGATCAACCAATAAAACGCAATTGATGAGCCATGATTTTATTACAGAAATTTCAGACCTAAAAAAATAGCTATTCGAAAGCGCAGCGATATCCCAAAATTTCTTTTTTCGGCCAGTCAGGGCTCTTGGAAAAGGAATACTCATGATAGTTTGATTGTTAGGGAGGGGGGGGGGGGGGGGGGCATTGTGTCATATGACTGGATATAGATCAATTACGTATGCTTGTTTGACTCTATCGTTTAAGACAATTCAATCTGTGGCCTGTTATGTAGATGTTTGTACTTGTTGATACCGAATTGAAATCAATATTTTCTTGCAACTATGAGATCGTTTGACACCAACAGCGTCATTTCAGATTAAGTAATACACAATTACTGTATAACCAGTAAATTATTATTTTTATCAAGGTACAGAACACACTAAAATTAAATTTTCTAATCAGCATTGGGTCTAGACAAACACTTATGGAACACTTTTGGAGTGTCCTACGCAGCCTGCAGATAAAATTATTTTATTAAATTATTAACTTTTTCGAAAATCTATTTGCTTGCAGTAAAGTTATCGGATACCTTTTTTAGTATTCCCTGATTTGTTGAATCCTTCATTGAATGCAAATATTGGAGGATCGTTATGTCTTCTTTGTGTCAGAGGTGGAAGATATTTATCTCTTTGTCGATACTTTGTTCCACCGTCACCTAATTCTTCCTGAAAATGCAATTTTGTACTTCAATGTTAAATATACTGACAATGACACTAAGTTGTGGAAATACATCGAATTTGAATGTATCAATTTCTGTCACATTCCGACGCTGTCAAAATAGGATTCAAGAACGAAATATTCTATGTCTTCAATATGCCGTGTGGTCAGTGTTTTAATTTTTCATTTTTTTCAGCGTGTTGGGTGCGGGTTTCACCATCACCCAGGGAAGATACCACTCAATGCTCTTTATCACAGAGGTTCAGCTTTGTTTGCGATCTTTTTTGCGTAAAGTGCAGATGCCTGTACTACTTTTTGTGGTAGCTTTTGTCTAAATGTGTCCGTGGATATTTTTCTCCTGGGCGCTGCCGATATCGCGTAGAATGAATTTCAATAATAAAAAATGTTTTCTTAAAATACCCTTACCCATAATTTATGAAGTAATTCATTTCTTTTGTCCATCTTTCTGTAAAATCTTTCTCTCCTTCGCTCTGAAAAACATTTCAAAATTTTAAAACGGTGCAATTTTCGCAAAATGTGTGATCAACTAATAACTATAATATCTTGCGGCGGTGGGATCCGAAACCACGCCATCGAAATGACTGGTGCTTTAAACCAGCGTCTTAGACCGCTCGGCCAAGTTACCGTGGCAAACGATTATCGCAAAATGGGTGGTCAATTAAGTAACTAAAATAATACGAAATATCTGACAGCGGTGGGATTCGAACCCACGTTTTCGCAAAATGTGTGATCAACGAGTTGACTAAAATATCTAGCAGCGGTGGGATTCGAACCCACGCCATCGAAATGACCGGTGCCTTAAACCAGCGCCTTAGACCGCTCGGCCACGCTACCATGACGAACTGCATTTCGCAAAATGTGTGGTCAACTAAGTAAATAATATATCTGGCAGCGGTAGGACTCGAACCGACGCCATCGAAATGACTGGTGCCTTAAATCAGTGCCTGAGACCACTCGGTTACGCTACCATGACAAAAACAATTTTCGCATGCGTGGTCAACTGAGTAATCAAAATATCTGGCAGCGGTGGGATTCGAACCCACGCCATCGAAATGACTGGTGCCTTAAACCAGCGCCTTAGACCGCTCGGCCACGCTACCATGACAGGCATCAGTTTTGGAACAGAAACATATCAAACCCCAGAGGTTTGATTGTCATTCTTTCATTTCGCACTCGTAAATGTCAAGACAAGCAAGCATGATCCTGATTGAAAGTTCTTCTTATCAGGGTCATGATCCATCTGTGGCACACACATGACAAAACCAATGTTCAAGTTGTTCTGTCGTAGCAAAACTCAAGAGATATTGTGCCACGACGGTAAGCATGGGCCACATGTCGCATGCGTTATAATACTGAGTTACATCTGTGGTACATGCTTGATCGTATGTACGAAATACTTACCCCGAGTTGTTGTATTTGCGTTGTTGTATTTGTTGAATTACGCCGGTCAATGTTTATTTAAACATTACAAAGACAACTACAACATCAATTTTACTAGAATTATAAATTCAAATTGTTACTTGAGTATAAAAATTTCGTATTACTTTCAAATAATGCCGGATGGCATGAACAAATCCCACGAAAAAGTTGCTTTTTCTATTATTTTTTACATCTATAAAAGCATACGCCACGCTAACAAGCATCAGTGTGTAACTATCGTGTTTGGCTGCCTTCGAAGTCACAAACCGAAAGAGGGAACTGCACGTATCCAATAATTACCATCGCTTCAACCAAATGCACTTGGGCATTAAAGTATTGACTACCCTATCAGAAGCATTCTGCCAAAAAACTTATAGTAAACTATGCGACACTGAAGGATCACGCAATTCACAAAGTGAATTTTGGGATCGGGTAAACCCGTGTGCCTGATACCTTGCATTTACAGCCCGAGGAGAAGTGTGCTACTTCCCGCCAACGAGTAAGAATCAAAATCATGTTCATGATGATATTTTCCAGCAGGAATGAGGTTTTATTTTCTCTCATTTCCTTATACAAAAACCACGTAATTGATCCATTCATCCGTCGATGAAATGACATTTAAATCGCCATCTCCGATGTATCATCCTAATGGTCCATCTCTCATTTGTTTTGTCATTGGTTATCGGGGCGATTTGCCAAGTTATCATAAATACAAAGGAATATTTGAATGGAATAATCTATTGTAAAAACAATATGGACGCGGAACGAAGTCAAAGCAGGGTTGTTGAACTCCAAAACAGGATACAAAACAGTTGTATAAATTTGCGAACATACTTTCATGGTTTTTTTTCTAATTTTCAACAAAAATTATGCGGTCGTTTTGGGATTGCAATGAAAATCATGCCCTGAGACAGAAACGTAATGAAAAAAAGAATTGTTGTTCTACTTGCAGTGCCTAAAAATATATATAAATACAAAAATCGGAGAAGTTTTATGTATCCAAAGAATTGAGTTAACGATTGGAAATTTGAGGGAATTCGCTCTCGATCCATTTGTGGCGCATGCTTGGCAAAAAAATTCCTTGGTTTAGTTCTGGAAGGTTGAGGTAGTCATTTCACAATGAGTAGTATAATTGAAAGGGTATTTGAAATTCAATACATAAAAAAATAACATTCAACGTTTGGGTTAAAAGAAAGTGCTGATATTTGGCCATATTTTGCCCAGCAGTATTATCATAACTTAAAAGTCAACAAAATAGGTAGTTCTGAACTAAAATTTTGCAATTGGAATCGGTCAACTTGCGCCAAATGAAATAATTGTGGAAAGCTCCAACATTCGTTTTGTAAAGTATACAGAAGTTCGATTGAGAATGCGAAGATTCGATTACGAATTTATCAGCTATCAGAGAATTGACGGTGCCGATTAAAGTCGTCGATTGATGGTTGTATGTTTAATTTTCGCAGCATTTTTTTAAGTTTATCAAAAAATGGGGAAATTCACAGGAGCGTTTTTTTACAGTAGGTTTGAGATTTAGAATTGCTTAACGCATTTAGTGCGTGTTTAGTTATACCGTGGTTCACTTCCATATTGTTTTACGACCGTAGAGGAGGACCCCGGTTACGGTCTTCACGTTGTGAAATCATCAAATTAAAAATGTCAGTTGAACATACAAATCACAGCATCGTTTCAAGGCTTGATATAATTTCGCCTTGACGTGACGTCATAAATCTAACATTTAGTATACACCGATAGCTTTGTTACAATTTTCAAATCATATCAAAGCGAGGATGACCAATATACGCTATTATTGTTTACCGAGTATCCTAAGCTTTATTCCCGTATTTGTTCGGATTGTTTGATACCTTTCATATTTGTATGGGGTTAGACTTATGATGGAATATTCACAACAATGGAAATGGCGTAACTACTTGATAAAATAAATAAAGATACTTTCGACGGTTTTATGAAAGAATGCACGTTTATATCGGTAATGTATAATAGTCATGACTATTATTAAGAGATAGCAACGCAATCAGGAATTTTATTTTGTCACGCATCAGTGACTCATGCTTGACAAAACGTGTTTTAGAAAAAAATTTCTGAGCGATTGGAATTTTTTTGAATTGTGGGGTATGACACACATCAGTGGTTCAAAACTAATAAAAAGAATCAATGTAATATTTGTTATACATAATTTCAACGTTTCAATAATGTACTATTGTTATAAAAATGTACGTCGTGACATCGTGTACGGTACATTTATAAGTAAATAATCCGGCTTTTATTTTTCATCAATTTTAGATTGATGTTAATTTGTATGCTGTTTAATAAGAAAACAACTTCGAACCCTATAGTTTTAAAACAATCGGAATTCCGCGTATATTTAAAAAATTCGTAGTTTCAAACGAATATTTGAGTAGCTCAAGTCATAGTGCGAGGTGGTGAAATCATTTTCAGTCATTTCTGTTTGTAGGGATAGTTGATGGACCTCAGCTAGGAGTCACCCGTTACAAACTTGAAATATATTCAAATACGTTGGTACATAATCGTTATTAAGATTATATAACAAATCAATTCATAGCAACATTTTGCTCAACGTCGAAATTCGCGTAGAAATTCTTAAAACTCCCAAATAAAAAAGCCAATTTTTAAATATTCAAAACGCAGAAATATCGATATCTTCCCACTTTCAGTTGGCAAAAATGGGCAAGACTTTGCCCGTGGGTTGAGTATATGAATTTGACCTTTGTCTACCACGCATCCCAATAGAGACAAAAGAATATCATCATAACATTGTTCAATATAAATAAAACACACCATTTATACTTTGATTACAAAATGCGTCATGATTCTAGACGACACGCGAGTCGTGGTCGAACCCATTATGTTTCGAAATATTACAAAAACATAATATATTTATAAATGAGTAAGAAAAAATATAAATATAATACAAAAATGTTTAATTACTTTTATAATATTGAATGGGAACAGACAAACATGTTTTTAACAAACTAGTTCGAAAACAGACAGGTTCAAGGATCAGACCTCGAGAATGACAATCGTTTCCGTGTTTTAATATTACAACATTTCCGTATTTTAATATTTTAACAAAAGGGCGTGTTTGGTATATAGTCTTGTTATTTAAAATGACCTATTTTACTTTAACGAGCATGAGCCATTGATGGACCGCCCCTTAAATGGCGCGATCCGTCAATACCTCATGCTCGACAAACTGGTACTGTATAGAATCGATCGCTTGGGTCTGCGGTCAAGTGAAGCATTGTTTTGATTTGATATGAATCGTTGTATTGGTAACAATCTTCTCATTCAGAAATTTTTCATAGACGATTTTGAAAAGATGTGGAGATTTAACAACGATTTCAAGGCGTTTGTAATTTATACTTAGGTCTAACTCTGAAAAAAAAAACATAATAACACGACATGTCCAGCATGCATTTGAAATTATGTGCTGGTTATGTTGAAAACTCTATGCCCTGAAATTTTCAATTGGTAATTATAGGTCATGTCACTACCGGCTCAATCCATATCTCAGACTTTCTCGTATTGTGATATCCTATCGAATCTATCCTAAATGAATGAGTAATTACACTCCTTGACGCAGCCAAAGTTTTGGACGGTTTAATATGAAGTCACAAAAGATGTCGGAAGCCCCCAAAAATTTAATAGCATACTTCCTGTTCAGCAAAAGAATAATGGCAAAAGGTAATAAAAGGAATATTTTTATTTGAAGAGGACAAAGATTACCCAAATCAAAAAGATCAAGACCGAAATATAGCCAAATGATCCTCTGTATTGCTTATTTCAAGATAAGGTCTAGACCACAGTGTTTACCTCTTTCTCCTCGGAGAATTTGTCACGAGAAATTCCGGATTGTACTTTTGAGAGCAAATATAGATCAGATAATACTCATTAATCAGTGTTCAGCTTAAATGCAATTTCAGGGTGGAAAATATACGAATATACTATCATGGAGCCGATTAGGGTGTTGTCGTATTTGCAAACGATTATATCAATACCATCTTCATACAGATATCTGTATACCGAGTTCTGGGAATCATCGTCAAAATAAATATCATCGCCCCCAAAGTTGAGAGCGTCAAGTGCTTGAAATCAATATCGCTGTGTTATAATACTGATAATACATCTCTGTATCAACTTAACTATGAATGTGTGAAATAGTCTTTGTCTGTCGTTCACCCTTCACAATACAATATTCTCGTTGTAACTACTCGATCATAAGTATCTCGTTTTGACAAGTATGAGCCAAGGATGGACCGCGCCGCAAATGTTTAACTCTGAATGGCAATATATATGTTTATTGATTGGTCCACTCTATAAGTCATTGTAGAGAGCCATCGGTCTAAACCGAATATCCTCTGTGCATTTCTGCGGCGGAAAAATCACGTTTTCTATTCCAAATTCTAAGCTGTGAAATTGGATACAAATCCAGATTCGTCAAGTATGCTGATATAGGCAGTAATACATTTATACCAAATTTTTGGCAAAAATAACTCAATTTAATTTAGAATTCTATTCCTAACTGTTTTTAGTACTTCCGAGTAATTGCGCAGAATGACGTTGAGTTGTTAATATGAGGTTCGAGGAAAAAATTACCCGATGTGAATTCGATTTAATTGATGAAGTTAATTCGATTTTTACTTTGCTGCATCGTCGTGCACGTCATAGTTGCGTACAATACTAAATCGAACTCGCATAGATGTTATAGAGTTAATGTTCGCGTTCACAAAAAATTATCGAGTTCGAGTTCAAAACCTTGGATGTGCTTTTTAAATAGAAATTCAGCTTCGCTCAATAATTTTCACTATATCAAACTACATTTTCGCATTGTCTGTACTTTTTCGTGGTTATTGGAATGTTTGATTTAAACGCTGTTACTAGAAAAAAAAATCCGACAGGCAAATTATTGTGTTAAAATCTCGTTCAGGCACTGTGAAAAATTGCAGTAATTTAACCGTTTATTTACAGTAATTGTACATATTTACAACATTGGAGCCCTCTAGAATTTAAGATTCATAGTCTATATTTGGCCGAAGAAGTTTTATAGTTTTATTTCAATATAAGCTAGTAAAATTACCGCCAAAGAGCAGCGGTTTCACTGCATTTTTGTTGCAGTGTTCGCTTTTCGGCAAATTGAACTGAACTTCTCTAATTATCGATCTATCAGCGATACTAATTTCAAAGAATATTCATATATTTAAATAGTCCTATTTATTGAAATATATCTATAGAAAAAGTACAAAAGAAAATAATGGATTCGTCTGTCCTTGCTGTAACGTTACCCGCAGATAAAATCACAGCGTTATTAATATTTTGATTTCATATTTACTTTATTAAAATGAATTCCCAATGCTCACCTGGTGGCGGGGGTGGAGGAGTCTCCGGTAGATATCTGTCCGAATCCGGAGAGTCGGCATAGCGACGCCTGTGGTGCTGATATTGTCGATATCTTGTCGGTGTTAGAACATCTCTATCTCGCTGTGTGTTTGTATTTAATTTCTGAAGTAGTAAGCAAATACAGGATTGCTACTAACCAATAGAAAATTGGGAATTATCGACCAATCTTTATCAAGTATGGCCTTTGTGCGCCGAGGTTAAAAACCTCATCGCATCAAAGGGTCATGTTTGATTGAGCGTCGATTCCACAACCGGAAAAATCAATAAATGATTTACTATTGGGAATAAATGATGACACGTATTGCTAGATAAATATGGAACATTTTGTGAAATATGTGGGAAATTTAAATACTCAAGTTCTTCAACCAAATTAAATGGACTAACCAGTTTTTATTTATCTGACGAGATATCAAAAATGATTGAGTTTTTGGTTTCACCACTTCTGCAGCAAATATCTCATTAAACATCTTCAATTGTAGTAAAATTCGGATAATTTTTATGGTATTTGTTCAAAGTGTGCACTATTTCTCACAGACATAAATAAATCACGTACCTTCTGAATTACCTTTAATTTTAGTCGCGTTAAATCGTCCAAAAGTCGTATATCATCACTGTAAACAGAATCTGCTGGCATCTTGATTTGTTGAGAAATTCTTCGCAAAGTCCTTCTATCCGAAAACTCTTCTTACTAGAATATTATAGCATTATGTGAAACCAAACATGTATTTTTCAATATATTGATTTCTTCCCTTCGATGAGATATTTTAAACTATTTTCTGAGACGAAAATCACAAAAGATAATATTTCGTTACCGTTTTTGCTATTAAGTTGTAAAAAGGAAAATGTACGATTTTTTTTATTTTGGTCATAGATGGGTCACAGATGGATCGCGCCTTAAATGCGTGATCCATCAGTAACCCATGCCTGACGAAACTTGTCGATGCATAATTTCCCTGATGGGGATCCAAAAAGGTCTGAAAACTATTGCTATTGTAAAAGATTTTTATAACAATAGATTATATATGATTTTATAGTCCTTAAATTGTCATAGCAAAAAACTAGGAATATCTTGTCGAAAAAGTTTTCCTGGTTTGTAGAGCATGAGTAGTTGGATCTTGCCTGAATGGCCTCTTTGCTTCAAAATTTGAAATAATCTACTTAATTCATAATCGGAAATATGTTATGGAACTCACGTTTCATATACAACGAGATTTCGAGTGTGACCATATTTAGCGACAAAATCATTTTAGTACAACAGCAATCGAATATAAAGCGAAGATTAACATCAAAGCCCACGCTTTATTAGGGTATTTTCATCGCATGTGCTTTTTACATATAATAATTTCCCTTTTCGTCTAGTTTCCAACATCAAACTAAAATCCTGTACGTCATCCCCGAACCCGCTACTTTCTTACTATACCTGAATGTTAGGGACATGAGTATAACTTTTCCAGCTACATAAACATAACTCAAAAAGAAAGCCTTCTGTTGCTATATCATATTTTCCCGGAATACTAAAATGTCCTTTACTGAGGCTCACTAACCAACTTCAAATAAGCAGTAAGTGTATAACATAAACCATCATCAAAACAATGAACATTCAAAAGTATAACTAATGCTTACTAACTTTCTAGAAATTATTATCCTCCAACCATCTACCCTTCTTATCAACAGGCTAACATCAAAACGGTATCTAAAGCACGGGGTTACGTCCCGTTGCTAGGACAACAAAGCGAGAGAGCAAAACAGCATCACGATCCAGTTGACATCCCCGGGGTTGTCATCACTCGAACGAGAATTGTAACAAAACTCACCCTGGCCAGAAAAAGTAAGCAAAGTAAACTTTTGTTGAGCATGGGGCAATGATGGATCGCGCTGACCAGGCGCGGTCCATTGGTGCTCCGTGCTTGACAAAATAAAATTTCTAACAGAGTGAGATGTTTTACTTTACCGCAGGATATTTCTTTATCAAGTTGTACTCATTATTCTATTTCGCAACGCTATATTGACGCAGAGAAATATGACAATAGCCGAAGCAAAAAGTAACAATACGATATGGGCGCCTTATGTCAACACCTTTGCCTACAGAGTAGAATTCATATCAAAAATAACTAAAAACCTATTCCTTACTGTTGCTAATTGACTAGGAAACGAGTATAGTTACTTTTTGACGGTGATTTTTCAAAAAATAAAGTTCCTTAAAGGCGCTGACACCCGAATAATGGTACAACAAACTAAAGCAAATTTTACATTCTTTGTTGTGGTCGGGCAGCTTACAACAAGTATAGATTTAAAATACCCAATGTTGTAAACGTCTATTATGACATCTGGTAAAATTTAGAACGTATTTCAGTATTTTAGATAAACATCACTCACTTATACAAGAACTGTATAGTCATGGTCAGGCATAATTTTTTTCCGTGTATTGATGGCGCTAGTTACATCTATTATTATACTGAATATATATATCTACGTGAAAATAAGATTATATTGATTGTAAATTACTCCTTCACACATTCCCCGAATAAATCGTTTTGTGAATAAGGAATATGTATATATCTTCCTAGTACCCTAGTGAGAAATATGTTCGAATTAAACATTTTGTTGTTAAGTGGGCCTATGAGCCATTGATGGATCGCGCCACTGTAGTGGGGTGCATCTGTGTCTTATGGTTGACAAAATAAAATTTTTGTCTGGAACAATCCAAGGATGCTTTAGATACATTTACTGATGGCATATTTAGACCTTGAAATGAGAGATTTGAAAAAATGGGGATAAACATGTGACGTCACACAGGGCGGCATAGGCAGAAATATTTGCTGTAAACTAGCTTTTGGGCCGATACTAAAATTTTCGCCGATACCGATACAAGTACCGATACCATCTTCGTAATTTATATTCCGATACCGATACCGAGTACTTTGTTAAATATGTTAAAAGCCCTTTTGTATCCACATACTTAAGCTCTTTTTATAGTTCCACCCACGTATGTGTGCGCCTACGTACGTTTGCACTCTTGAACTCTTGCAACCATTTGAGTGCAAACTATTATGGGTGAAAATATAATGAATTGTTGCTGTGTTTAAGCCTACATGGGTCCAAAGATCGAGTGCAAATGTTCGTGGTTACACAACTAATGTGACACCTCATTGAGGCCACAATACATTTGAAGTTGTCTTACCGATGCGTTGCATTACGAGTTGCATTCGAGCAATAAAAAAAACGGCAATAAACGTCTGCATTGCCTTCCGTTAATCTGGTTCACATGCGTACAGAACACAAAAACAAAAAAAAGAAACAAGCACTCGGCGGTAGACTTCATAGCAAACCGTTCTGTTTCATTGGGAAACGTAAGGAAAGGCATGCAGAGCATTGCGCTTGCCCAAAACGCAAAGGTAAAATAAAACAAACCAAGAAGAAACGCAACCTACGCAAACGTGTAGTGCGACCTTAACACCCTTTTTGCTTCAAAAAGAGCATATAGTCAGTGGATTGTTGGGTTCTATTTATAAAACCCAAAGTGTGAATAAAACTGTTCACGCGAGGCATGTCCCGTTTTAATTATTTTCTTCCCATTTATTATCAGTAAATAAAGCGTATTTGTACGCTTCGTTGTAAAGACGTATCCGGTATCGGTACCGGTTTTGGTATCGGCGGTATCGGTGATGAAAAATTTCCGATACCCGTACCGATACTAATACTTGCCGATACCGATTCTGATACCGATACATCGGCCATTCTCTAGCATTTTATTTTATGATAGCGTCAAACCGCTCAAAAATCATGCGGGAGGCATGAAAAATTTTTCCAAAAGGATATTTCAGAGCCTGAAATAGGGTAAATCATAAATGTATTTAAATGCGGAAAATATTGGAATTTTCTACAATTTTAAGACACCTTAAACTACATTTTACAATTTTTTGGTCGACAAGGGAATGCCCTGGCGCCATGGTTCCCCATAAATACGCTAGTGACTCTCACCATCAGTTATATATGCTGAACACTCTCGTATTTATGGAGTGGGGCCTATGCGGTAAATACTGGTATAGTGATATGCTATTTTGCCACAAACAAATTTGGTTGCAGCCGCCTTCATGACTTCGTAATTTGAATGTCATATATCGTCATCAAAGGGGGCTGCATGGAAATATTTAACGTCCAATTAACTCTAACATTAAAATCTTTCCCACTAAAATTGTAACCTATTCTTCAGCGTTTTCATTGCGCTCAGATTGAAAGAACAGGCCTTGTTCTCGCTCGCGTAGAAAATGTTGCAGGTTTATCGCATGGAAAGTTTTCTGCAACGCTAATTTTTGGCTACATAGAAAATTTTATTATTTAACCAATATTTTCAACGCTGTAAGTAACCTATAGGCGAATTTCGAATGTGGTTTATGTCACGAAATAATTTAATGAACTCACTGAACCACAAACAAATAAAATTTACGACACGATTTAGCCTAGGCCTACATTACGCATGGGTTAGACTTCGGGCTTCGCTGTAAAAAAATACTTGAACAGGTCGTTCGAGCCATTCGGGCTATTGAATTAAATAAACTGCACGAGAGAATGTGTGGGCAACAATTATTGAAATGCTAAAATCCATTCAAGAATGAACGCCCAGTCGGGCGTTTGTTAAATTCTGCTCTGATTTGCATGAGCAATCGACAGACCTCGTCATCGAGGAGGCATTTTTAATCATTGGTCCATGCCCGATAAACACGATTATGAATTGGTCAGAATTTCAGAAACTAAAGGGAAGGCTATCACTGGTAGATTTTATTTAATAAAATTAGCAAACGGCTCAATATATATAACATAGTCTGCATGGGATCATCATTTGGCCCAAATTATATGAACGAATGAATCATATGCAATAGCAAAATCAACCAAATGTTTGCTTTGATGACCCATTGGGTCACCGAGCAATGTAAAATCACTGCAAAATAAAGCATAGGAGTTCATTTTTATTCCGTGGGAGAGGAAAGCCGAAAATACGGCTTAATCTTGTCGCGAACCACGGCCTTTTGCCGAGATACCAGTTCTGAACTGGGGTGAATTGTTTTGGCTTATCATATTTCTCATTTTTTCTGTGCGTGGACTTGGTTGGTGGAGGTAAGCCGCAAGCATTGTTTACGTGAATCACCACAGTGCACCCGCGAAGCGTCCAGCAGACCTCTTGCACATAATGAAATGCAATGAACTTTTTTTCACAGTATGCAATCAACAATGTTTACAATTATATCTAGCGTATTCCCAAGGCTTTACCGATTGAGGTAACCGGGCAGTTCAATTATCTTACAATATCAAACAAGATTCCTGTTGTATACAAAATATCTGATTATATATTGGCAGCGGTACTTAATATTTATAAAAAAACACACTCAGTCTAGGTTTTTTGAAGGGAGTTAAATCCTAAAGAAATTATAAAATATAAAGAGGTACCATAGCCTAGACAAAAAAATATTTATTGAGTACGTAAGTTTGGCCAAGCATGAGTCATTGAAGAAGCATGGCCATATGAGGCCCGTGCCTGAAAAAATATAGTTTCTGATTGGGCCATGAAGAGGGGGATAAGAGAATAGAGGAAAAAATAAAATAAAAATATTATGAGCAACAACATTTAAAGGAACATAAATACAAATTGAAGTGAACTTGAAAGAAACTGCACATCAAAAAGAAAGTAGTAAATGCCAAGCCATGTGTTTTGATTTGCATTCTCTGAGACAAATATACATATTAATAGCAGAAACAGAGATTTCATGATTATACCGTAAAATCTAATGACAATAGAGATGTCCAAGTTCATTAACAAGGACATAGGTGATAGCTAAGGTTGCTACATGGGCGATGGAATCCTGATTTTTTTCGGGTGTCAAAATGTTTACACCATGTTCCCCTGGAAGGACCAAAAAACTTCAAACCATCAACACAATAGTTCTCCAAACACTCAAACAGGGACTATTTTCACGTTGCAGACAGACATAATTTATTCACTAATCATGTGAGCACAAGTTAAATTAGGCAAAAATGGCAATGTGCACAAATAAGTACTCTCATAACTGACAGGGAGGACCGGAGTGACCATTCCGTCTAAAATCATTCGACGCCCCACTTGGATTCAGGTTTTACAAAGTTTCAAAATATATATTATGCAAATAAATTCATATACCAAAATATATATAAACTAGAGTAATAATTCAAACCTGGCTTGAGCGGGGGAAATTCACTGGACACTTGACTTATGTACACGCGCACATACTTAAACGCATAGTATATATACATATACGTGTCACTCAGTGAAAAGTAGACTAAATCATAAAAAGTGATGACTACCGTGACCCGCACAAATGTATGCAGGGCAGACAATCAATATGCGAATAAAATTAGTTACTCGATGGATGATACAAAAATTGAATACTTGGATAAAAACTGGTAAAAATAGACGTTTTTTGAATATTGTATAAGTACCAGTTAATTTTATGAATTGGGGGAAGCAGTTCTATTTACAGAAAGAGATACATCAAGAAACAATGTCCTTTGGCAAATTCTCTTTCGATTAGATCTTTCTTCAGATTCCCAAGTAGCTGGCGTCCCACCAGTCTGGCTGCCACCACCAGATACGGTCACTTTCGATTTGGTTCTATTTGAACTTTGGATTCAATGCCAAACTATATCAACAAATCCGAATTTTTTTTCTTATTTCCCCCCTCTCCCAACAAAAAAAATTTCCGTTTTGGATCGAAATTTTTCCTGAAAGATTAAATAATAATTTACCTTACATAAATATCAATAATTGGCTGAAATGGAAAAATATGCGATACGTACGTCTGGTCAAGCATGAGAGTCACTAATGCTTGTTATTCGTGGCCCATGCCCGACAAAACATAATTTCTGATTGGGCCTGGGAGAATAGGTAGAAAAAATTATAAACAATGAGATTTGCGAAATATTCGAACAAATTGAAATTAACTTGAAGCACTCTCTCTTATGATATGATCGTATCCTCATAAACATATATCTTCGTATAAAACTTGAAGACAGATTCCGTAAGTTGGCGCAACGGAGGTGGATAAATTTAGAAACTGGGCTGCTACGGAATCCGAACTTGTGGACGGTCTTCAAGCGCTTCGGCAATCGCAGTTATTTTTTTTTCTATAATATGTGATGCGGTACGTTTAAACCTAAAAACGTAAACAGACATTTTCACAGGATGAATATGTTCATAATTTAATGAGCAAGACTTTATTCAACTGACAATGGCAGCACAACACAATTTTTTTCATTGGTCTTGAATTAGCACATTTCTGATTTAGATAAGTTGAATCTCAGATCTGGTATGTTATGTTAATTGCAGATTATGCTATTATTACTGGTCATTTCAATTACACTGCAGGTTTGGTGGGTAGAGAAGTTATGTGTTTTTCACCACCATCTTGTAGAGGTTTTTGATCTGTCTAATTTGTAAAAATTTCTTTTCTCGTGCTACATCTATCGGTACTTACAGCTTAATTATACACAAAATATCTAATCATTCTGCATTATGATAACATTGAAATCTTGTGGAATATACAACATTCATGAACATCAAACATTAATCATCATCAATATTAGTCTGTATAAACATATACAGTGTATATGGGTAAAATGGATTATGGGATTGTATTTTTCTTTTAATTTTTGTTTTTGTCTGTGCACTTTTGTTGTTCTTATTATCTTAAATTATTTGGAATATTTCTACTTGACAAAAACAAAAATGTTGGCGTTGACCGATCTGTTGTGATCCGTGTTTGGAAAATTATAATTGGCTTGATCAAAATAAATGAAAAAAAAATCCGTTTGGCATTGGGTTCTATTCGGAAAAAAAAAACTTACGTTTCGTCTTAATAGAACAAACAGGTTTAATGAAGTTTAGTACCAAACCATAATACCTTTATTATTATCTTATAACTTGTATTTATCATGCCTAAATTATGGGTGTTCAAAGAAAAAAAAAAAAAAAAGAACGGTGCCTAAACGGAGAATGAGTGCTAAGGCCATAGCGTTATAACAGTTTTGTTTCAGGACATTGCTGAGGGCGTACGCGGGCTGTGTTTTTGGTTTGTTATGACGTCGCAATGACGTAATTTTTGGTATGCAGTTTTTTTAGGGTTTTCTAACGATATATCCAGCTACCATTTCACTTGAATGTATTATGGTACTATACCCCAAACTGCAAATGGTAACCATCATGACCACTTATATCCAATCCGGTAATCAAGGTTTAAAACTCAGAACTGGGGACTTTTGAGCACCGTTAATTACAGGCCTATTCGCGATTGGCACAACGTTTCCTAAGATTTAAGAAACTCGTATCCAGCTATCATTTAACTTAAACGTATTATGGTACTATACCCCAAACTGCAAATGGTAACTATCATGACCACTCATACCAATATGGTAATCAAAGATAAAATTCAGAACTGGGACTTTTTGAGCAGCGTTAATTACAGGCCTATCCGCGATTAGCACAACATTTTCCAAGATTTGAGAAACTCATATAACTTACTACCTAATAAGATAGCCCATATCATCTCTACATCAGACAACGAATTCAGTTTCAAACCATCCCATGGTACTAATTTTTAGCTTTTGCATTTGTAACTTACTCTTAAACAGATTATTGAATATTGCAATGCTAAATCTTCACCGATTTATGTTGCTTTCTCTGATGCATCAAAAGCGTTTTGATCTCATTTATCATTGGAATCTGTTCCGAAAATTAATATCTCTGAAGGTTCTAATGATTTTTGTCCATTTGATCGTTTTTTCGGCTTCCCTCTCCCGCAGGATAATAGTGATATGCTATCCTATGTTTAAGCTGTATTTCGGCTTTCCTCTCCTTCATTATAAAAATGAAATCTTCCTAATTATATAATATTTCTCTGCACTGTGTACTTTTGTCTATGCAATGTGCTATTGTTTTAATAATTCTCCATTATGCATTCACCTCCCGCTGTACCAGTGTATAACAATACTGAATATAAAAAAGCCTATAACGAAAAAATACAAATCTGATTACTCATGCTGGAAAAATGTTATGACACAGCATTTTTCTGACATTTTGTTTCCTCTTTTTGATGCAAAAAAATAGCCCAAATGTAATCAACGACTGGTTTGCACTTAAGCAAAATCCTTACATGGACAACCATGCCCCGGCGAAGCGTCCAATAGACCTCTGGCATATAACCATCATCCCTGACAGGATTCGAACCTACGTCGGGGTGATCGGGGAGATGCGTACGGTAGCTCGAAGAGCATTCTTAATGAGCTAACCGGGCACCCGCTATAGGATAAAATTGAAATCCTATGCAGTAGTCCAGCCTATAATAAAGTATTTTAACTTTTAACAAAACATACGCAATGTAATTCACTATTCGAGAGCAGTTCGCTATTGACAGGGGATATACTTCTCACATTTCTGTTTCAGACCAGCAAGGTTTTGTACGTATAGTCTGTCTCAATATAACTCAATTTAATTTTTCTATAATATATAACTCTGTTTTTCTTGGGATAAAAAACATACATATATACAATATCCAAAGGGATACATATGGAGAGAATTTTGACGAGATTTCAAAAAATTTTGAAGAATAAACATAATTTGTTTTTTGATCAGTAAGTAACTTTCGACTGTCTATGCATATGTTTGATAGACTTGTTTTGAGTTCCAGAATTACTTCGCTACATGCTATTAAAATATGATAGGGTGCGGTTATTCTGAAGCTTGTGTAATGCTGATGTGGCTCCCCAGTGTCTAGGTCTGGGCAAAACTCAATCATTTCGAATGAGATTCGGATAATTTTTTTCCAAACTTATCAAATTTCCAGTTTCGTATAAATAACAAATTTTTGCTATATTACAAATTGTGTCAAAGAGGAAAAATTTCATATTTGAGCAATAGACTGCAAGCGACTTTAATAATTTTGTCATTGAAAACAAAAATTCATTTTATTATTCAAGTTTTTGTTTCTATTAACGATTCATTATTAATTCGAATAAATTGTGGTTCGAATCGATTCAAATCACCGAATCAAATTTCAGCCCTGCCAGAAGCACAGTTGATCCATACCCAAGCTTGCAAATTCAGAGTAATACGGGTTACTAGAATTGCTTTTATACTGTATAAAACACTCATTAAAGCTGAACTGAAAAAAACTCATTTTATGATGAAAAATTGCTTACTTAATGTCTTTTCGTTTTTCCTTTGTCATCCACCAGTCCAGTATATATTATTATTATAATCTACTATAAGACGGTACCTAGGAGGTCATAAGAAGTATGATATCACAGATTGTGACAGATTTGCATGCCTGCTTTTTTATTAATAAGACAATATGTTCACCTATTTTTCCTGATTGGCAAATCCTGTTTTCGGAATAACATTTCACTATATTTTTAGTGACACTTTCTTATTTTTTTCTGGTAGTTCATTTATATTTATTGCAACTTACTGGGTACCTTGTCTCAACAGCCAAGACTTACATTAATCTTTATAACATTTTGACAGAACAATGCTCATTATTTAATTACGGTACCGTCATTAATTTTTGTTGTTAATTAAAATGGATGGGGATCGCTCATCTGAGAAAGATGATGATCCTGGACAAGCATTGCTAAGTGGACAATTCGTTTTGCATACTTTGATTGCGGAGTTCACTGCACAAGTTGACAAGAAAGTTGATGTTCTTCTTAACACTCATTTGAGAGGTTCTTCAGCAAGTCCAACATGGACGAAAGATAGTTTAATGAAATCGCTTCAGCGTGGAGAGGATCCACAGTTTGATCAATTACTAAGTTCTTTGGGATGTGTAGCAGAATATTGTTTGCCTTCATTACTACAAACTCTCTTTGATTGGTATAAGTATCAGTTACCTGATAAAAAAGCAATTGAGACTTTGCCTGATGACAAGCAATTGAAATCTGGATCGAAAGGTAAAAGCGACAACAACCAATTAAATGAAGACACCAGAGACAAATGTAGAGAAATTGCTGTTGAATTTGTATTTTGTCTTGTTTTGATCGAAGTTCTTCGTCAAATACCAGTTCACCCTCTTCCTGATAGTCAGATTCGTTATATTTTGACCCGTGCATTCAAGAGTTTTCCAACTTTCTTCTCAGCAGAAATTTAACGATACTCTTGAAATCCGAATTGTTGCGGATTTATATGCAGAAGCAATCGGTGTGCTTGCCCAAACAAAATTTCAGCCAGTTCGCCATAAATTCATGTATGAACTGTTGAAGGACAAAGATGCACCAGTTAGTTCAATAATTTCTCTGATAATGGGGATGAAATATTTTAGGGTAAAAATGTATCCAATTGAGGATTTTGAAGCCTCGTTTCGTTTTCTGCAGGAACTAGCAAATTATAGTTTAGATATGAAAAATCGTGAAATCAAACATGCTTTAGCTGGATTGTTTGTGGAAGTCTTAATTCCAGTTGCCGCTGCCGTAAAAACTGAAGTCAATGTTCCTGTACTCCGTGATTTCGTAGATTCTCTGTACCCGACAAGTCTTGAATTGTCAAAGAGGCAAAAGAATAAACTGGCAATGTTTCCGTTAATCACATGTTTGTTGTGCGTTTCACAGAAAACATTTTTCCTGAATAACTGGCATATTTTTTTAGATAGTTGTTTGACTACTCTCAAAAGTCGGGATCAAAAATTATCAAGAGTGGCTCTTGAGTCTCTGTATAGATTGCTCTGGGTGTATATGGTTCGTATCAAATGCGAAAGCAATACAATGACCCAAACCCGTTTGCAGTCGATTGTGAAAAGCCTCTTTCCTACTGGTTCCAGAAATGTAGTTCCTAAGGACACACCTTTGAATATTTTTGTTAAAATCATTCAATTTATCGCATTAGAAAGACTAGATTTTGCTATGAAAGAAATAGTTCTGGATTTATTATCGGTGTCGTTATCTGGTTCGAAAGCAACCAAACCTGTGACATTAAACCCGGAAAGAATGAACATAGGTCTTAGAGCATTCTTAATAATAACTGACAGTTTGCAGCAAAAGGACGGAGCTCCACCTATGCCTTCTACTATCAATGTGATGCCTTCTGGAAATACCATCCGTGTTAAAAAGACCTTTATTAACAAAACACTCACTGAAGATGAAGCTCGAACTATTGGTGTTTCACATTACCATAAACAGATTCAAAGAGCTCTCGATGGAATTTTACTAGCACTGGATAACCAAGTTGGCGTGCGTATGATGTTGACTAATTCACAATTGACAAATAAAGACCCTCAAGATCTGCTAGCAGGTGAACACAAGCCAAAAATTGAGCTTTTTAGAACATGTGTGGCTGCCATTCCTAGGCTAATGCCACATGGGATGGCCCATGGTGATTTGTTAGAAATGTTGTGTCGTCTGACGGTTCATGTTGATGAAGAGTTGAGAAGTCGAGCCATGGCAGCGCTACAAGCTTTTGCAGTTGATTTCCCACTTCTTAGCGAAGAAGTATTGGCTTCTTTTTTGTCTTTTGTTTTGAAACAGGTATCAGACATACACCCAGTTCTGCTTGATGGAGGCTTGAGGCTTCTAGCATCGCTGATCATGGCATGGAAAAATAATGTCACGAATGTTGAAAGTGGGAATGGTAAGCCAGCCGGTAAAAAGTCTAATCAGAAGACCCAAAAGACTGACTTAAGAGGCCATGCTTCACCTAACAGCGGAAGATGCATTTATGCGCCTATTATAAATCGAATCGAGGGTTTTGCAATTGTACTGCTTTGTAGTTCAAGAAGTATAACAAGAAAATTAGCCTGTCATATTTTGAAGGAAGTTCGTACACTAGCACGAGCACTGGATTACGGAAAGCGAGATGATGCATTGTGTTTAGATGTTCTTGACAACCTCTGCCCAGAAGTAACTGAAGAAGTTTTAAAAATGAAAAAATGTGTTCAAGGATTTAAGGAATCTGATAAAGAATTGATAACTTCTGTCGCAGCTGAGAAAGAATTGACTGCGTTGGTAGAATGCTCAAGTAACTGGCATGAGATAGATGGACTTCATCCATGGATATTATTCATGACTGCATTTGTGGAATCGTTCCGTTTGCCAAAGTTTTGTGTTAATGCAATGGCCTACTCATGGCCAGATGTTTACATACGATTATCCCAATTGCAGCGACACCTTGAACCTCTTATGACAACAGGAAGCAAAAAAGTTGTTGCCTCTGTGTCTGTCAGTGGTGACCAGAATCTCACGCTCTGGACAAACTATTTGATATTCGCTTGTAAATCTTCACCATCGAGCGCGTCCGTCAAACAAAAACAAAGTCGGGAATCTGCCATACCTGCAGGCACTCCAGATTGGAAAGTAGCACTTATTCGTGATATTGAGCGTTTGGATGCAGTTCCGTCAAAACTCTTTTTGGGCCTTGTTGCCATACTTCGGGCTGAAAACAGTCCGTTATATAGAGAGGGTGCTGTCATAGGTTTGGGTCACACCAGCGTTGATGCTTTTCATGATTTGTTGGTGGAGGTTCTGAATCTCATGAATGAAGCTTGTGAAACAAAAAAACAAGAAAATGTTCGCAGAAAAAAGAAAAGGGACAATATTAGAAGTGTGGTTGTGAAATTATTTGCACAACTTGCTTCTCACAAAGTTTTAAGTCGGGGACTGTTGGCAGAAGGAGACAAGTTGATCAATCAAAAATCAACAAAGTTAATAATACAAGAATATATTGAAGAAACCAGTTTGATATTAGAAGGAATGGACAAAGCAGAGAGTGGGGCATTGGGAACAAGTTTTTCGAGTCAACAGCAAAATTTGTCAACCACATCATTTGGAAATCAGCTGATCACAGGTCAAAGTTCAGATGAAATGAGATTTAATTTTGCTGAGATGATCATACAACTTATTCGTCACCTTCCACTCTCATCTCGATTTCAAATATTATCACACGATACTAGGAGGAAACTCTTCTTCTTGTTCAGTTCTTGGTGTGACAAATGTGCCAGTGCTCAACAGGAAAGTGATAGCGATAAACACGGACACACAAGTTCTCAGCTATTATCCATGTTATGTGCAGAATGTTCCGTTTTATGCTGTGGACCGGTATTTGATGAGAAAGCTTTCAACACAGAAGGATACTTGTTTCAGTGGCTCGAATCATTGTTGAACTGCTCTGATCCTTATGCCCATCAACTTGGCCAAGAAACTATTATTCTATTGTTGCATTTCAACCCTGGTATGAAGAATCTTTTGACCTGGCTGGTGGATAAAAGTTATACTGGTTCTCATTTAGTCGCAGCAAGTTGCTTCTTAGGAATATCAACGATTTTCTCTAACTCTGAATTCAAGAGTGATCCTATCTCGATTCTCACTCTAGCATTGTTCAAGACCATGGACTCTGATGCTCAAGTGGCACAAGCTGCGGAAAACCTACTATCAATTCTATTATCCAGATTTTTTCCAGCTTTTGAAGAAAAGAAAAAAGTTGAATCACAAAATCGGACAAATTCTCTGCAAAGAAAAGGAAGAAGTACTGCTGTGCATTCACTTGGTTCACATATTGCATATCCCTTAAAAATGCCGGAAGAGTTGGCGCGTTCTCATCCAGAGCTTACACACGCTGTATTATCAGAATTGTTTGTCCGATTTCCTTCTACAAATTTAGTCGGCCAAAGACATTTGCTCGAAGTGATGCAACCATGGTTACAAAATGTTGAACTCATTTTAACTGATGATGATAATGCCAACTCTGTTGATCCTCATAAAGGAATATCTACTCAAAATCATCCCTGGTTACCGCAAGAAGGCTGGGGTTCAGAAAGTGCAACTCTGCATGTATTGAACAACCTCACATACCTGACTGCATACTATCATCATAATTTAGGTCCAGAACTAGAAAGCTGTTGGTCTGTACTATGTAGCACTTGGAATGGAAATTTGCTTGCTTGTTTGCAATATTTGATGGCATTGTATTCTGTTCATACGAGGGAATCACTTAGGAAAGCTGCCAGGTTGGCAGTAGCATATATCGGCCGGTCAAAAGGTTCTCGAGTTACAACGATATTAATTGAAGAGTGTCAAATGGCCGAACCTATCTCACAGATTTTGGAAGCAGTTGAGACTGCTCCGTACTATAAAATTAGCAGCTTGACCTCAAGGCTAGATGCCAGCAAAGATTCTTCTTCATTGAAGAAAGGGAATTCACCAGAAGGTCGAAAGCCATCATTATCAGAGGGTGATTTTAGCACTCTGACAGTTGATAAAGCTCCTGCCTCACCGGCACCACTTTCTACATCACCCGGAGTCTCGTCTATGAGGAGTTCTACTCCAGCAAGACCTTCATCACCAATAGCTATTCAAAGAAAGCCTCGAAGCTCCACTACACCAAACCATCATCGTTTATCTTTACAAGTTTCTATCGGTGGTGATAAAAAAGCAAACGATAGTATGTCATCATCGCAATGGAACATCGGTGACAAAGGAAAATTCAGGACAGGTTCTGCTTTGTCAAAACGTGCTCCTGTCTTGTCATCCTCGCTCTGTTCATTAAACACCACAACTGAGTTGTCAACACCTCCGAGTGCAATTTCAAGCCCAAAATTCAGCACAGTTTCACCAGGTCGTTCCAGTGATCTCATCACAAAGCAATCACTCACTGAAACATTGAGTGCAAAATTACCACAAAAATTCACATCGGCCAAAGAATTGAGATCAAAATCACCACTTGAGAAACCAGATATTCCAACAAGAAATTCTATTGCAGTTGTGAGCACTGCTAGGTTGCATGAGCCACGTCCGAGCAGTGAAAATTTTCAGAATCATTTGAAAGAATTCTATGACTGGTCTTCAGCTGTACAAGATGATCTGTCACCAAAGCCTTTGCCTCTCCCGCCAAATGCAGTACTCCTACCTTTGCATACATTTATAAATTGCAACAAAATTGATGGCCTTCTACGTTCAAATGTTGCTTGTATTTTTCTATCTGAGCTTGTTTTCTATCGAAGCATAGATATAAACTGGCAAGTTCACCTGCCTTCAGTTTTACTTTCTTTATTTTTGAATATGGATCAGTGCCAACTAGCAGAAGTGCCATACTATTGTCGCAGACTGTTCGCTCATCTTCTCATACATTTACTACCCAATTTGACTCCGTCTGAAATGATTGGAACAGTATTATCATATTCTCAGGATTCTGCAATTCATACTTTATTACCACAATCCGTTGCTACTTCTATACAATCTGAGACTCAAAAGTCAAAAGATGACAATACTATCGGTAATAGATACTCATACTCTGAAATAACATCAATTTCTGAAAATGGGGAAATAGAGCCTTCTCATCAACAGCATAAAACAGAAGATCAGCTGAAAGAACAATGTGCTTCACATTTAGAATATCTGATTAGTGCTACTGTTCAATTATGGTCTTATGAAGATGTGAACCCAAAGAATATTTCATTGAAGAGTGCAGAGCAGCTGTCTAATTTCGTCCAAACATCTATTGAGTTATTTGAGCATGAAATACCAAGGCTTAGGATTAGAGAACGGCTCGGAAGTGAAGCATCAAAATTCACCATCTCTACATTGAACAAGCATCATGCTGGTCGGGCTTTACAAGTGTTCCGAGCATTGAAATTACCATTAACACCAGTGTTTTTCAATAAGTTAGTTAGGTGTTTGCTGAATCGTATTGTGTATGGAAACGATCAAGAAATACAATCGCAAGTTATAGAAATACTTATCACTTTACTTCATGATTGTGATATTTCACTCATAAGGAAAGAACTCCAGTCTGAGTTGTCATCAAATAATGCTAAATCAATGTCATCAAATTCGCAACATTCTCATACACTGCATGTACATTCCGAGCAAATTAAAAAACCAAGATCACCTACTCCAGGTCGACTGCCAAATTTTCCTGAAAGTCCAAATAAAACTGGTGCAGCCCCGTTATCATTACCATCACAGAACTCATGTGGTCCTCCTCAACCAGATGCTCCTAAGAGGGGTCGAAAACACGCTCACCGTAGATCAGGATCAGTCACTTTGTCTAAAAAGATAGCTGCTGAAATCATGAATTCCTCGAGTGTACCAACGTCAGGGCTGGGACATAATCCTACAGAGTCTGTATCCACTGTTGTTACACAATCTGAGGCTTCACCTCTGCATACTACATCGTCACCAAAGGTAGCGGACCGGTCAAAATCTGCGACTTTAGAAAGAAAAGTTTCCTCTCCCAACAGTTTCCGACGACCTGCAAGCACAGGTCACAGTATGACAATGAATGGAGAAACAGGAATGGGACTATCATGCCATGTCAGGCCTCAAAGTACTTCTAAAGAAAGGAAAATGACGTTTGCTCAAATATTCTGGATTGGTGTAGCATTGTTGGAATCGGATTATGAACATGAATTTCTTATCGCTGTTCAACTAATTGAAAAAGCACTAATTCATTTGCCTTTACAACAAGCAGAGAGTCGTTCACTTATCGAAAGATATATAACCCAGATTAAGTGGAACACATCATTCCCAGGAATTCAGAACATGCTTCTTAAAGGTCTTACGTCAGCTTTAACCTACAATGCAACATTCAAGCTGCTTTCTTCTTTCACTACTTTGTGTAATCTTTCGCTTATATCTGGTAATACTGACCAAGGATGTGGATTTTCAATGAATGTAGTGACACTTCTGCCACATCTTTTAGATTGTTTTAATGATCCGGACCAAATGTGCTTAGATGCTGCTCAAAATGTTGCTCAAGTCTGTGTAGATAATTTTCCACAAAAGAAAAAGCTGCAGTCCCTTGCACATGTCATGAGCCTTTATTGCAATCGCTCATATGGAAAGCCATGTTTGACTTGGATTAGTGTTGTTTGCAAGTACATTCATGAAACTTTTCCGGATTCGATTCGTGAACAACTGACATTCTTAGTCGAATTACTCGACAAAGGACCAGTTTCAACTCATCTCTCTTGCTTGAGAATAATCTGTAGCATGTTATCATTATCAGAAATTTTACTGTCTCATTCTCCAGTTGAAATTAATTTTACACAAAGCATTTTAAGAACTGTGTCAAAGTTTGTGAACAGCACAAAATTGTGGAAAGAAGCTTTGAATATTCTTAAACTTGCAGTGTCACGATCGTCTGCAATCACAACTCCTAATGCCTCAGGAATGCTTCCGACGAGCAGTAGTTTGAGCGGGGATATGGATAGACTGGAATTACCTGGTCGAACCTTGACTTTTAAGTACAACATTTCTGATACACCAATAGTTGGGAGGCGTCGAGCTGATGAAACGATGGGTAAACGACACCCTCATTCCAGTTCGCCCTCGTACCACCCCAGCACTGCATCTGTTGCTACAAGCTGGAAAAGGCCTCATTTATCACAAAAAAGAACTTACGATAGTATTTTATGTATTTTACCAATATGTGGTAAGCACCTTCAAATGTTCCATGAACAAATGCCTGAGGAGATAAATCATCAATCTCCAGAAAGATTCATGTCACCAACACAAGATGACGAGGCAGAAGATAAATCTTATGATTCAAAAGGTGAGGAGAGCGAAAGTGAGAATGAAAGTAATAAAAGTGGAAGCGCGGTCGATGATATTTGTGTGTTGCGCAACTTTGATTTTCTTGATGAGCTCGAAGACAATGAGGAAGGATTTGCATTACTACAAAATCAGTCTTCGACTCCAAGTGGGCAAGAAAACGAAGCAGGAGCTACAGAAGAAGATCCGGATACTTATAATCTCACTTCGATCGCAAACCATGATGTGAGTCAGGATTTGGATCAGACTCCAACAGAAGACGATGACGTGATCTCAGTGCACAGTCAAGATGATGATGATGAAAGCGACAACCAAACTCTCTCTCTTACTTCTGGTGTTCTATCACAATCATGGAGTGGAACAAGAAGTATATTCACAGATGTTGAACCCACAGATACTCACTCTTCTCTGATAATGATTCCATCGATCGCAGAGATTGAGATGCTAAATAAGAAAGAAAAGAACACGCCTAAATCTTCAGCAGAGAGTATGAATACGGTAGATTCTCCTCAGATGATACAAAAGTTTCACTCAGGGTCCTTAACACAAAGTGAAAGTGCAATTAATAATAAATCAAATCTATCTTCCTCAGAATCTATGAAAAGTCCTGAATTAGAAAAGTCAACAACAGAGCAAGAAAACACTTCTGAATCTTTAAGTAATTTAGATGAATTAGAAAATGATCTCACAAATAGCAGTCCGATCTCATCTTCTGAGGAATTACAAAATGATATAGATAAGTCTGATCCGTTAATTTCAAGTCTTACTAATCTCGGCACTCCACCGCCACCTACTGTGTCAAGTTTGTCACTGCGATCTTTATCTGTTGACACACAAATGGATATTCCCATTGTTGAGCCGCCACCTACGAGTGACATCACTTCGAATTTATCAGCTATTCGCTTTGATTCACCCTCTCATTTCTTATCACAAGTTAACGACTCACCAGTCAAAACTCTTCATCTTCCAAGTGAAGTTTCGACAAGTTTCAAAATGAAAGATGGAATCACTTATCACCATGATACCACTTACACTACATGGAAACTGCACATTGCTTCCATGGCAACCTACAATGATGCGGCATTTATTTCGAAGACGTTTGATCTTTTCCCGATGCTTTTTAAAGTTTTGTGTATCGATTTCAGCAATTTGAGTAAAGATGGTTGCAAACACCTTGGTGGTCAATTATCGAGAATAGCAGGGCATTTTAGTTCGATGGTAGAACAGCTTCCATCACAAATAAAATGCCCGACTTGTCTGGCTACAAAAAGTGCTATTGAGCCCGTTGTGGAGCAAATGAAATTTGGTGTTTTAGAATTACAGGATCATCTTGATTCATACAACGCGAAACAGAAGAGTGCTACGGAATGTATGGGTTTGATTAAAAGCCTGGAAAATGGAAATTCAAAGCAGAATAATTCATCAAATACACAAGGCATAGAATTTAAACAACTGGAGCTGTGTAGGATATTATACAAGTTACACTTTCAACTTTTGTTGCTTTTAAAAAGCTTTAACAAGCTTATAAGTTTAGTTTCAATGGGTACAGCCGAGACTAAAAACATCACTGAGCAACTTGGATTGCTTAAAAAGAAAATTCTGGTTGTCGAGAAGACGTTCCAAGCACATAGAGATAAAACTGACATCGATATGCTGCATGATCTCAAGTCAATGACAGTAGAAGAAGCCGAGCAAGTCCTTCAATCGAGCATTTCCAGCGAACAAGTCCATTTGGCAATTAGGCAATTGTTTCTGCTTCGTACACTCTGGAAACCAGAAACTTTCGGAGCAATAGAAGAACCAGCGGCAGATTTTTTGATCAAGATTTACTTCAAACACCTTGAAGATAAAAGCACAGAGAAATTCTATGCTATACTTGGTCCTGAGAATAGTTCACATAATATGTGTGAAAAACTCATGCACGTAAACAGTGAAATTCAGCAATCATTAGACTCTCTTGCAGTTAATGCAGGAGATATAGATAAGACTTCAACTACTAAAAAGACGCATTTATGAGATTGTGTAATTTTCTCGGTTAAGGCATCAACTATTTGCCATTATAAGTGGGCACTGAAATCTTGATCATTGCTAATTTTCATCTGGTGTAAAGTTCGCCAAAAATCATGATTTCATTTCATTTTTCTGTTGAATTTAATCTGAATTTCTCCATCCAGTAGGCATATAGCTCTGGACTCTTCGCCAGTTTAATCTAGCTAATGCTTACTTCGTTGACTATAGAGTTAATATTTTCAAGTACCGGTAACTATAATTTATTTTTGCACCATTCCCAGTGCATTCCTGTTTTGACTCACCATGACCACTTTTCGTTTGTTAGAGACAATATCCTTGTATGAAATTTTCCCCGCTTTTTATCAACTATTGGTCATATTGAATTTTGTTTTCATTCTGTGGTATTAACAAGCCTAATTTTTGCTGCTGTTATTGTGTTCCATACACTTTATATAAAACGTAAAGCAGTTGGTAGATATGAAGCTATTATTTCTGTGAATTCTATTCGGACATTGATAATAGCAATATTTATGTTATTTGCTATCTACTGAGTGAATGATTTGGTATATTTACTCCAAAGTTTAATTGAGGATCATAGCTACTGTTTATCGTGCTTTTTTTGTATTATATCATAATTTCTGTCAAATTTTACAGCAGGAAATGTGTATTCTATATGTTTAATCAATACAATTTGAGTAGTTTTAAGGTAAGGTTTTGGAATGTCAGACACATATTGATATTTATTTTTCTGAGACACAAAATGTGATGTGAATGATATTTTCTGTGTATCAATAACGTAATAACTTGCACTCTAGTTTGGTTTCGGGTGAAATTTCAGCTAGTCTGCTACTAACGCACCATATCAAATGTAGATTAGGTATATTAATAGCAGTTTTAATGTAAAATTTTCGATCGGTTTGGAGAAAATGACATGAAAGCAGGGTGACAGGTCTTGATTTCTTTGTGGGCCTGAAATAATAATGCCATTTCCTCTTACGCACGAAAAAGGTTCAAGATTATCAACACTGCTATTTCATAGCAGTATTGATGATTTTGAACCTTATTCTGTAGTCTGGTTACTGGACACTCGAAGAGAGACATTTTAATTTTCTGGCAAAAAATTAATTATGGAATTTTTTGCATTTTGTTAAACTTTGTTCTGATTGCAGCTATTTGCTTCGGCCGTCTGAGTAGGAAGAGTAGCTGCCAGCCTGCATGAGTTCTGTAGAGTAGAGAGAAAATAAGTTCCTGTCACTTATAGGGATGCCGCTTTCAGGTTCCAAATTAAAGTTGATTCAGACGATTCAAATATTCTTTTCTGTGATTCAAAAAAAGGTTCTTAGCATTAGTTAGATACGTTAAAATTTTATTTATATTTCATATTTGCTAATATATTGAAAATTTCCCCAGCGTATTGAAATTTTCCTATTAATTTCCAAAACGGAATCGTATTTGAAAAAATTTTATAGAAAGATGTGAATAAAGATATTTTTTTCTGAAAGTGGCAGTCCTAGTCACCTCGGCGTTCAGCGTCTGGAAGAAGATGGAAGTTAGTCGCCCTCCTCTTGCAACAGCTCTGTAACCTTGGCTCAAATCCCACAAAGTGAATTCAGTCTGCTTGTTTCGATTTAAACTTTGTTTTAAGTGTTCTTTATTTTCTATTATCCATGTTCCTTTTATTCTTTTTTTGTTATTTGTTTGTACCTAATAAAAAGAAAAAAGTCAATCCCAAAGTCCATTTTTTCTTTAACGTTTTACTTGCTTATGTATATAAATTAGTGAATATATAAGAACAAAACTGATTATTTATGGACTCGTCTAATGCATATATTTGACTTCTCTCTCAAATTCTTCTCTTGACTTGCTCTTCCAATTTTTTTTTTAAATTTACCAGTAAATTCAACTGCTGGTGAACATCCATGCAGAACTGAACCTTTAGTTAAGTGTTCCAGACTGGAAGAATGTCAGCTACTCTTCTACTTAGACACCCAAAGAAAATGGATTCCATCGAAGAAAATTCAGCAAATAATATTTCATGATATTTCTAGAAGATATAAATGTCTCTTTGAGTGTCTAGCGACCAATCTGTAGAAAAAGATTCAAGAAAACCAAGATTCTGCCACCCTGAAGTGAAGTAAGAGATATCTGCGACGATAATTACCGGCATACCACCCCCTTGCGACCATACTTAACTGAGTTACTTCCATAGAACTGGTGTACCACCTTTTTTCTTGTGTTTATAAGCAATTGATAAGTAGCTTTGACTCCGACATCATTTGTGGTTAAATCTTGAGATCATTGTTTTTTTTTACTCACTGAAATGATTCTAACTGGTAATATCAAAAATATTCTAAATATTCTAAATTTAAATTGGTAATCAATGTTATGGTATAATCCATTAAAAATGCCCAATCCTAATTTTTTTATATTTAAAATTGATATTCTTATGGTCCTTACTGTCATTTATAAATTAGAATATTACATTTTTTGTTCCTTATATTCCTTTTCTTTTTCCCTTTACAAAAATTAGTAGTTATATAGAGTTCTATGGTAAGGTTTTCAGTGTTGATACTTTTATATCTAAAGTGATATTAATATTAGGAAGGCTCAAATAAATTGTGAATGTATTATGTCAAACCAAAAACTACGGTAGTACCGGTACGCAAAATTACAGCTATTTTCATTGTGTAAGTTATACCTAATGCCTAATTAGTCAAATTTTGCAAATTGAAAATTCAGCTTGTTGTTTGGTCCTATAGAATATCTCAATTTTGATAGAATGTATAAGGGCATGCTTATTTATTAATATCACATTTCGCTTTCAATTTAATGTCAATTGGTATTGCATTCTTTGACCAATTCGTTTTATTAACTAGTTTAAGGGCTCAAAACTGACATTACCTTTTTTTCTCTTCGGGTACGCTAAATTTTTTTAAATTTCCTTTTCGTTGATTGATGCAAAGGGATTCAAATTTTTAGCAGTGTTGATGATTCTGAATACTTTCATTTGTTGCTTTTATTGTTAGTTCTTTTCCCTGATAAAGACCTGATAATTTCCTTCGAGTGTGTAAGTAGCTGGACTGCTGCAAGTATGCTACAATAACAACCACAAAGACTTAGCATACATAGATATGCTACACAGATACAAAAACTTAGTCTGTATATGGCCTCATTTTGTTTTAGATTATTAGTTTTGATAAATATTTATCCTTCAAATTTGTAGTTCGTAATTACTTGAAAGCTCCTTTAGTGACTTTTCAGAATATTTGATTACCTTGACCAGTAGTTATCATAAGTTTATCAAGGGCCTAAAAGTACTCCAATGTTTTTTTGTTTAGTCTAGTAGGCTATGTCCCAGAATAATTCAGTATTGTTTTGTTGTGCAAAGTCTGGTGGGCTATGCCCCGGAAGTTAAAAATGGACTGGCATATTGTATGCGGCATATCACATTTCGATGCGCCATTTACAAAACAATCAAATAAGCCACAGTGGAATATTTTTGGGTAAAATCACCGGTCAAAAAGTTTCAATATTATCAACACTGCTATCAAATAGCAGTGTTGATGATGTTGAAGCTTTTTGAATTTTAAGAGCAAAACCAAATGACATTGATAGTCAAACTGTGCTATCCTAAGCTAAAGCGATTGTTTTCATTTCAAAATTATCTGGCATTCAACACATATATGTATGTATACATATCAGACACCAGTATTCATGTTCAAAGTGTGCCTCCACTTTGTACAATGTCCAGCTATTGTACATTTAGTCCAGTACTATGTTCTCCACAACCTTTTCTCACTATTAATAAATATATCTGCAGTATATTTGTTATTTTAATAATCTTCCTTTTCTGTTTCATATTCACATGATATATCATAAATTAACTGATGAATTTTCCAACAATTCATTCAAATGTAATTTTTGATTGCATATTACACTGTGAATTTTATAAAATAAGTTTGGGGAAAGAATGAATGAAAACCAGAATTCGAATGTGGAACAAAATGGTAAACAAGAAGAAAAACCACCACAAAGTTCAGGGGTGATTGAAAGTCAGGGACAACATACAAGTAGCAGTAGCAGTGGTCAAACTGGAACCTCATCATCTGGTGGTACTGGAACCACTGTTTCAAGGTGAATATTCTGATAGGACTGGATGAATATTTGCTAATCAGACACAGAAAATGTGTGTCTTCAGAGGATATTTATTGGCCTAAAAGGCAATACTAATGTTATTAAACAATGTGTCAGAAACGCATCGAACATAACTTTTATTATTTTATTGGAGACAGTTATTTACTAATTGAGTGACTGTTCCCAACATTCTGATTAGTGTGAATTTTTTATTGGTATATAGAGTATGACGGGGTCACGGAATCTTGATTTGCTTTAAGTGTCTGAAGCAAGTGGAATGTTAGTGTTTTTTCTGGGATGGGCAAAAAAGCTTCAAAACTATTTACACTGCTATTTCATCGCAGTATTAATGGTTTCAAGCTTTTTCTCTATTCTGGTTGCTACTAGAGGTTTTGATTACCATACTCTTCTTTGGAGTGAGTTCCTAGAAGCACAGAACTTTTAATTATTATTATATGTCACTCATGAATATATATTTTTTTATTTCAGTGCTGAAACAGTTCCAACTCAGGAGCAAGTTTCGGTCCCCGATGAAGGAGCAGACTTAGAGGATCCACCTTGGGGTGTGCTGTATCCTATTGATAGATGCTTCTATCCATTTGGTGAGTAGTGGTAGATTAGTCACTGATGTAGGGATGTCTCAGGGTATATTCTTTTTAGGAGGAATCATCAGCCAGAAACATAAAACCTTGTACCGAGGTATAGTAGAGCTACCTCAGTGTTGTTAGTGATTCTGATGTACGGTATTATGTTTGATTCTAAAAAACATCTTTCTGTGAAATATTCATGGAAGTATCTGGCAGTTCTGCTTGTCTAATCCGAATGGTTTTTATTTGGGAATATAATAATTTGTTTTTATATAGATTTGTCACTTTCAGTACATCATACCGTACATCGGAAATTTGGCTTTATTTTTTTCTAATCTCGAAAAATGTCATTTTATATTTCATAGCAGTATTAATGATTTCAAATCTTATCTGTAGTGCTTGATACCAGACACTCGAGAGGCATTTTCTACTTTTAACAAGAGGTATAGTTGAGTTGCTGCCTATTTGCTAAATTTTCTTTCGATGAAACCCAATTTTTTGGTTTGTCCATCTTTTTTATTGAGCTTCACTTTATTACCAAGCAAGCTCAGAAGCAGCGCCAAAAAAAATAATTGACTTAAAGTAACCTAAAAAGTCCTATTGCGCGATGTGGTACCAACAACTCCACTCAAAGTGGAAAACGCTTTGAATAGAACTGAATCGCCATATTATTAAGATGGTAGTTGTGGGTAATAAATAGTGAAACCATGTAGGACTTATTTGTTTCCTTCTAGCCACCTCTTACAATAGGCAGGAGATATGTTATTAAGACAATATTGAATTTCGCATCTATTGGCCTAAAGAATTTTTAAGAATTCTCTGTTTGGATTTATCTGTAAAACTGTAATGTTGTTCCATTCTTTTTACTTCAGACCTTCGAGAAGACACATATACTTTTGGACGAGGAATGGATTGTAGTTATTCGTTCGACATTCCTTCAATCAAACAAACACATAATTACAACACATACAGCAAGAAACATTTTACTATTAACCGTGTAATTTCTTAATCTTTTTTTTTTTATCAGGAGCAGAAGAATCATATTTTCCTTTAGGTGTCTGTAATTTACTTCGGTTGTATCATGACTTTTTACAAATTTTAAACTAATGAAATCTTACTGAAATAAGAAACTGAAGTTCTTCATCACGAGTCGTGTGAACTAAAATCAATAAATTTTTGATCTTAGTTATGTCAGTTGTTCCTTGACAGTGAAAAGATTAGTGTGACTGACATCATCAGAAATAGAATTTCGAATACATATATGATCTTAAAGTGCTATCCACACATTCATCAATATTTTAAATCATATTAAAATGTTGTTGAAGTTTATCATTTTGTTCTATAGACAAGAAGCAGCTCTGGGACTTACACAGTTATGTTGGTCGATTCCAGCATGAACGGCGTCTTCATCAACGGAGAGAGAATACCGAAGAAAGGTTCAAGACCACTTTGTGACAAAGATGAAATCTCCATCAGCTCTGATAAGAACAGAGGTAATTATTTTTTTTTTCCTTTTCATTTCATTTTATTTAAAATAGATTGGTAAGCATTTTATGGTATGGGAGAGGAAACAGAGAATAGGAATGTCTTCATTTTAATAGTTGATACTTTTGATTAAAAATACCTAATTTTGTTTTTTGTTATTTTTTATTCGTTTCATTTTGCAGTGAAATCAAGATATATATGCCAAATTTTATGGTGTAAACTTTACAGCAAAATGTGCAAAATATTGTCAAAAATCAGCAATTTTGTTTATCTGAAATGTTGAAACACTATTCTATTTATATAATAAATTTCGAATACCGTTAGAACAACCCTAGGACAACCCTAGCTGGGAATATTTTGAATTTTTTCCTGGGACTTATTTAGATGAATATTTCTTTATCTATTCTTATGGTGGCAGAACCTTGTTTACTTCCTGTCCAAATCATTTTTTCGGGGAATTCAAAATACTTCAATATCAATATCTAGCTTTTTAACAGATGCTGTAAGATCAATAAATTTGAAGATGCTTATGTATTGTGATGTGTCACACAGCATTAATTTTTTTTGTAAATTTGATAGCAGCAAATCTTTTTGTGTGTGATTTAGTATTGTCAGAGTATCTGGTACAGACCGACAGAATGCAGCTACTTTGCTACTTAGATACCCAAAGAAAAATGGTGTTCGTCGAAAGAAAATTTAGCAAATTGGCAATATTTTATGATGATAAAGCTGTATCAAGAAGATTTAAATGTCGCTTTTTTATGTGTCTGGTTGTAGGCAAACTCTAAAATAGTTCAAAACCATCAATACTGCTATGAAATAGCAGTGTTGATGGTTGTGAACCTATTTTTGTCCATCCGATGAAAATGACATCACATTCGGTCATCCGAAGAAAACCTAGACTCTGCCACTCAGATCTAACATTTTTTACCCACTTTAAAATCATTTTTACTACTTCTCGCCTTTCTCGCTTTCAGTTCTGTTGTTCTTCGACAAGTGCAAAGAAGAAGATCCCAACCTACCACAACAATTCAAAGATAAATATATCATGCAAAAAGTAATCGGCAAGTAAGAACGAATTCTTGTTACAGCTTCCATGAAGCAGATGATGCGATTGGATAATCTTTACTCTTTTCAGTACTTTAAATTTTGTTTAACTGAACTTTTTAATGCGTTAACCATATTTGTAGTACTGCAACATTATAATCGAGTGCAGTGATTAGTATTTCCCCTTAATATTGGTGAAAAGATTTTCTACTTTTTTGATCCTTTTTAATTTATGACAGGCAGGACATTTTTATGACAGGCAGGACTGGATAGGATTTCTTTCCTCCGGGAGAGGAAAGAATAGGACTTAAACGTTAACCATATAGCGAACCGCAACCTCTTGTGCAGACGCCAGATTCGAATCAGGGTGAAGGTTTTGGTTTATCTTGTTTCTGATTTTTTTACTGTGCATGGACCTGGTTGGTGGAGGAAGCTGTAAGCCGTAAGTTGTGCCTACATAACCATAATGCACGAGCGAGCCATTCAGCAGACCTCTCACTTGCAATCAATACGGACGATCAGAGATGCACAGCTCCAAGCGTATTTTCAACGCTTTAACGATTACGGAATCGATAATAAATATTAATATTATCTTGTTATTTTAGTGGTGCTTTTGGGGAAGTTCGAGAAGCCATGCAAAAGTTTGGCTATGGGAGACATGCAGTAAAAATAATAAACAAACAAAAAACGGTATTTAACGGAAGAGATCCTGGGAAGGTATGTCAGACAAATCTTTTGATTCGAATTCCAAGCATTCATTTGGCATTGTATATGAACTGTGTGTTAATTTCAATGCTGGTAAATGGTTTTCATATCAATTCAATCAGATGGTGCAATTATTTATGCCAGTTATTTTATGTACATGTAGAAAGTTTTTTTAAATTAATTTGTCGAAATTTTTCTTGTGATCTTGCTTCTGCTATTTCCCTGCTATGTATTACAAAGATAATTAGGATAGTTTGGTTTTAAAGCTGTTTAATTTAGCTTCACCATGCAATTTTTCTTTTTCTATGAGTTTGAATGATTCATCTCTGAATTTCCTTAAACCAAGGTCACCAAGGTCGAGTGGCAGATTAGCTTCCTGGTGTCTAAAATTTATTCAGGGTAGCCAACCTACTGTTTGTCTGCATTGATTTATAAGAACCTGGTTGCTGTAATTATTTCCTTCATTGGGTGGGTGAATACAGTTGGTTGTCAACCTTGTAATTTAACACCACTACACTTGGATTAATTAATTGATTCTTCAATTTTTAGATTGATGAAGATGTTTTAAAAGAAGCCAGGCTACTTCTAGCGCTACGTCATCCATGTATTATACGAGTTGATGATGTTATTGATTCACCTCAAAATTTATACATCGTACTTGAATTGTAAGTTTTTTTATTCAGAATGTAGATCATTTTTGAATTTTTAAAGTTATAAAATTACTATTTTTCTTTCATTCAGAGCTTCCGGGGGAGAACTTTTTACTCGAATTATCGAAAGAGGAAAAGGTTTCGATGAATCAGTAGCAAAATTATTATTCTATCAAATGTTATCCGCCGTTTCGTACTTACATGATAATAACGTTACTCATCGTGATTTGAAACCTGAAAATATTTTGATGATGTCTGACGATGAAGAATGTTTAATAAAAGTAAGCAATTTTTTGTGATAAGACTTTCATCGACGGTTGGAGGTATATAGAAATGGGAAGTGACTTGCTGGTGATCACTCTCTTGAAGCAGCAGTGTGAATGAAACATTTCTATTAAGTATACTGAACTACAAATTTCAGGATTATATAGAATCATCTTAATGTATTTTCTGCGTGTTGTAAGAGGCCACTAAAAGAAATGGTGGATGGTTTCACTATAGCTACGGCAGATACTACTCACTCTGCTATAGTGATTCTGTTTTATATACCTCTAGACTTGCTTAGAGTTGATATCAATTTAATCAAAGAGGAAAAATACTTTTTACATTCATTGCCTTATGGTATACGCTTTTTCAGATTACAGACTTTGGTGTCTCGAGGTTAGTTGGTGAAGCTTCTTTTATGCAGACACAAGCTGGAACTCCAACATACATTGCACCTGAGATTGTTACTTCAATCCGAGCACAAAATCGTCAAGGTTATACAAAACAAGTTGACAGTTGGAGTCTGGGTGTCATTTTATATGTCTGGTAAATAATTTTTCAGGTAACCCAATGAATGGCCAAGATTGGTCATTTTGAATAATGCAAAAATCCTGCCCATATTTCCACCAAAATATTGCTCTTTTTTCATTGATATCAATATATATTTTATTACAATTGTCATTTCTATATTAATTTTAAAATCCTGTTGAAAATATATAACATTAAACGACATAAAACTTACGACATTTTTTGACATGTGCACCAAATACATTTGTAATTTTGTCATAGATGGATAACTTTGAACTATCAATAGCTCATGTGTCATGTTTTTGCGGTAAATCCATTGCTACCCAATGTTTATAAAATATTGAAACACGTAATTTTCCAGTTATATTGGTTAAAATATTTGAAATACTCAAAGTCGCAACTTGCAAATTACGGTATTTTGATTCACACAGTTATTCAAAGGACGACAATTGTTTTCTTGAGATTGTTTTTCCTTCTACTCATGCTAACTTTTTTTTTTTTTTAGTCTCGTCGCATATCCACCTTTCTCTAGAGATCGACAGGACACCAAGCAAGAGCTCTCATTTCAAATTATGACAGGAAATTATAATTTTGATCATGCAAGATGGAAAAATGTGTCTGAGACTGGTAAGAAATATTAAATATTAAAAGTTCTGAATTGTTTCTTGTCTTGATTACATTTCTGTTTCTGTTTTTTAAAAACATAATTTACCAAAAATTTGTGATGCTATAAAAATGAGGTAATTTCATTATAATATTAATGGGGTTGTATTTGTTGTATAAAATAACAAATCATTATTTTGTCAAGTTTATTTTGTGTGTACTGCAATGGGATATTGTTTTCGATCGGTGTTCAAAAATTAGATGTCAATTTTGATATGATCAACAAAAAAGACTTAAAATCATCAACAATGCTATAACATAGCAGTGTTGATGATTTTCATGCTTTTTATAATTATTGCATGATAGTAAGGCACAGCAAATAAACATTTTTATCTGCCTACATGTTAAATCGGAAATAGTTCCGTTTCTTTTGGCATGGGCTTATGTAATTTTGCCGTTTCTTTTGGGTATAAGAATATCTATCAGCTGTTTAAACATTCATTTCCTTGGCAAATCTCTTTATTTTTATTTCAGCACAATCTATGATAAGAAGCCTGCTTAAAATAGATGCAAAAGAAAGATTGACTCCTAAGGAAGCACTCGATCATCCATGGATGAAGGTGAGTGGCAGGATTTTGTTCCTACCTTCTCTTGAGCTCTTTTCTGTTGGCTTCAGAATTACTAACACTGCTTTGTATAACAGTGTTACTGATTTTGTTAAACCAATTTGCAGTTTGGTTGTGTCGATGAAAAGCTGTTTGATCCTACATCCTTTTTGCTCTGAATGTATCCGATTTCCTTATCCAAAAGTGTTTTGACTTTTTTCAGTATTCAGCAACTTTTTCCATAATGTACATATAAATTGTTCTTCTTTATGAAAAAAGAACACAATACCTCAAGAACCTAGGCTAAGATCTAGCAAAATCTTGATGAGTAAATCTTGTAATATCAGCCATTATAGGCCAGAACAAAATTTTTCGTTCAATGCCCAGTACAATTTATTTTAATTTGAAATTTCCTTTCATCAGGAAACGAGTCACAGATGGGCCTTGGTGGCGTCATGTTTCATCAATGACTCATCCTTGACAAAAAATATTGTAAGATGAACATTGTAATTTAAAACCTGAACGTAGGCTAGTGATTCAGGATTAGTTTAATAATTCTGTCTGTAGTGTTTTGTTATCATTATTAAAACAACACCTAATTTTCAGGATGATGTCATGAGGAAGAAAGTGGAAACTTTGATGGCAAGTACGATTGTCAGTACCCCATCCGCCAATCATAGCTTAATAAAAAGAATTCAAAAAGACAATGAACTAATAGGTAGCAGTGACGGCATTGTCATTGCTGTCGAAAATAAAGAAAGCAGTAATGCCAGCAATGTTACAGACCAAGGTAAAGAAATGAGTCATTCTAGTACAAAATCTGCATGCATATCTGGCGAAAGACGAGCGGAAAAGCGTCATCTAACTCCAGATACATCTGGTGAAAGCAAAGCGAGTAACGGAGATGATGATGCACTACATTTGAAAGAGAAGCATTTTGCTGGAGCTTCCACCGCTGAGCCTGATACGCCAAAGTTGCATCAGCCTCCTGAGTTTGATAAAAAATGACTGGTGTTAATTCTATAGTTTGCATGTTGAGAGAGCATTCAATGGTACGAAGTCTGAGAACTGTCTGAGTGTGTCTGTGCCGAAGCTCGGTGCAGATACTTCGAAGCATGATTGCTGGTCCACAGTGAATATTCAGGAATTTCCTGCTTTATCTAAAGTGGAAGTTTGAAACCGTATGTACGTCAAACACTGGAAAGACATCAAAAAAAGCAAAAATGATTGACATTTGGTGCTTTTTTAGTTCAAGGAATACAGTAAAACTGCTTCAAATCATATTCAAAGTCGCTAATCTAATTTCTGCATATGGGAAAAAAGATATGTAGAAAGGTGAAATGCATTGTAGGGATATTTTTAAGTATTGCTGCATGTTTGCACAATTTGTGAAATTATGTATTGTGAAATCAATTTAGTGTGAACCAATCATTTTTAAGATTGTCAAAATGCCAACATTCGTTTTGACGCATATACACGAGTTTTTACATTAAAAAATACACATCACCTACCACACATCATTAAGAGTTTCACAAATCAGATATTTTTTGACTAAATAACCTGATAGCTCCTAATATGGATGCATAACCAATAAAAGACTATGTTGATTTGCAGATATTTGAATGCCTATACAGACGATGAGACAAGATTCATTTCATTAGAGTGGCGAAACAGGGTGACAAACTGCTTTTATAAAGTTGGCAAAATAACTTGCTCAGAAGTCATTTTGCAAACTTTTTATATGAGGAGTTTTTATCCGCATTCAATTGGATCTTGTCTAGGAAGGTGTACGAAATATGAGCAATTCCAACATGTCTACTAAATTTAATATCCTTTTTATCATTTGACATTTTTTTTTTTCGTTGTAATTCAAAAATATCATGGCATCCTGAGTGTTTTTTCAATACTACTACTAATTAATTTTTATCATTCACTGCCGTTTTTTAGCTTTTTAGTTATCACACTCACAATCAAACATGTGATTTGTTAGGCCTGAGCCACTGATAGACCCTAACTTTTAACATGTCTTATCATATTTTCTCTTTTGCTGGAGGTGCATTAATAGCCATATCATATTTGTTCAAAGTTTCGGTCAATTTTATCTATCTACATCTGCTTTCTGCCAAATACATTCCATTTGATTTACAAACTAGTTTCTTACAATTGATATCAGATGAATCTTTTGAAACAGATATGGACTTTCACCATTTTAATGAAATGTTTTCGTTTTGTTTTTTACTGTCTAACTAATTTGTTAAAACCCTTTTGTTACCGATTTACGTACATTTGATCTACCTTTTTACTATTGATGGAAATGTATAATAAAATACTGTTCCGGATTGGAAAAGTGATAAATGGTTTTACTGTTGGCCAGAACTTGCTAGCACTCACTCAGTTATGTAATGAAAGTGTTGCTGAAATTGCAGCATTTCAGATGACTTCCTAACACATCAAAAGTTAGTAGTTAGTGCAGCTTCATGTAATTGATGGATGAGAATGCATATTTATAAAGAGCAGTGTGTACCAGTGTGAGAAAGCTAAGGGGACCAAGCGTTTGGAATAAAAAAATATTCGTATCTGTGGAGTCGCAGTTGGCCATTATCTGAATGTTATGCATGTGTACATGGATTTATGGTGGTTGCGGGGGGAGGATATGTCCAACGTCGAGTTAACTAAGAGTAAGAAACCTCAGTTCACAGATCTATCCCTCATTTTGAAGAGAGCAAATAATACGTATTACTCTCGTGTTTCAACACTCTCTTTCAATGCTCACGTAAACAAGTCTTTAAACATTTATTTCAGGTTTTGGTTTGCTTTTCCTGGCTCCTTGGTCAGTTTTTATCATTATTTTTTTATACCAATTGTCACTATTTATGATGATTATGGAGTCGAAATGGAGTGTCTTAGAAGGTCCGCATTGACGTGGCTATCTATTTTATGATCAGGGAGCCATAATATTTACCAATTTGATATCCATTTGTTATGACATTCACGCTTGAGTTACCTAAGCATGGGCAGCGGTAACGCGTTATTCTGATGTTTTGTCCACCGGGAAAAACTTGCTTTCTGCTGCTGGTTTGGAAACAAGTTGAAGTCGAACTAACCATCGAGGTATAGTCTAGCTGTAGATGCCTCTATCATGTCAGCGGGACCATTTCAGCAAACATTCAAACCTGTGCCGCCTATGAAAGGAGCTTTTCCACTTGATCATTTTGGTGAATGTGTGGATTTTAAAGACGCCTTTTTTAAGCTGTTTGAAAGAAAACAGAAACGACAACAGCGCCTGTAGACTTGAGGCAAAAAATTATCTCAATTGTCGCATGGAAAAGAATTTAATGAAAAAAGAGTCCTTGGAAAACTTGGGATACAGAGATCTCAAAGAAGAAGAGTGAAGCAGTGAAAGGTAATTCAGAATTTGAAAAGTTGTTCCAATTTATTGGTTTGTGTAGGTGATTATTTCAGACTCGTAAATACGTACGGCACTGCAATGGGCGTGACTCGTGTTTTGTTTTTTCAATATTCTGGAATTGGTAGCAAGCTTTATTAAATCCATTATTAAAATTATTTCTCAATATCTGAACTTTCATTTAAATGAAGTAAGCAAACATGTGTTAGGTACTTTCTTCGGGTCTCATGAAGTTTAGTATGATATATCCGATTATCATAATAATTTCCCATGTTGCAAGCGACTCATCCTAACCCGGGAGACGATGTCAAATACTGGCAGCATTGGCTCCCCTAGTTAGGATGAGGATATTCTGCCAGTTTTTATTTTAAAGACATGCGGGAATATGGTACTAAACTTCACTAGAACCCTTTCTTCTAATGTTTTCTTGAAACTTATTCCGTTGCACATTTTTGAACTTTCTTTTAGGTCTTTTTTGATTTCCTGATAACTCAGTAATGTTATATCTTTATTTGTATTGCCTTTTGTTTCAACAGAGGTGTCGAAATAAATTATGTCTATGTATTGCAGATATTGATCCATAAATTCACTCCACTATGTCAGCAACTGACAATGAATCACCGGAAATTGTTGCAAAAAAATGTAGAGCGAATGACTTTCAACCAATTTCTGAAGGTAGACAGTGAACAAAATCAGATAGAAAAAACGAAAAGCAGTGAAGTTGTGGTTCTTGAAGCCACTGGACATATTGATGATAATGCATTGAGCAAAGATAAGTTATCTCCAGATAGGGCACAAAATGTGCCAGGGGATAAACTTGATAAAAAGAATGTGATCATTGAGCCAGCTCAACAAAAAGAAATGCAGTCAAATGATGAAATGGAAGTTTCTGATGCTAGTGACTGTGCTACTAATAATTCAAATGATGTATCTAACAATGGTGTGTTTCTATGAATAAAAATGATTTCGATACCCTCTTCCATCAATCTAAATGACATTGGAGATGAGATTGTGAATGATAATAACATTTGTGATGAAAATAAGCAAAAAGAATCGCCGTTTCCTTCTGTGGTCGATCGATATTTTACTCGATTTTACAAAGTAAACTTACCGACCGGTGTAGTGAATTTTGAGGATTTTAAAACAAATCGAAATGATGTACGAGTTTTATGGCATTCTAATAAAATAAGCCTTGTTACACTGGCACCGAGTCATCCAGTATATTCACCAGGCAAAACTGTAACAGAAGTCAGTTTCAAAGTGACATTGAAATGTGATCGTGCAAATAACAAAGTATCAGGAAAACGTAAACGTGGGGCTCAGTGGTTGAATCCTGAAAGCCCACTTTGTATTATAACAATGAGTGATGGTGAAAAGTACACGGTACATTCTGGTATTCGAGGAAATTTGATTGAAGTCAACGAAAATTTACTAAAAAATCCACAACTTCTGACAGAAAAACCCGAGACTGAAGGCCATATTGCTATTATAATGATGAAATTGCAGGAACGAGACAGTTTTACTGACAAACTCTTGAATGAAACTCAGTATCAAGAATATTTAAAGCATATTCCTGAAGATGAACAATAATAGGACACTGCAGTAACCCAATCTGGGAAAAATTTCTTAAAGCATTGTTGAGACTCTGTCCATCTGTGGCACATGCTTGACAAAATGAAATTTTTGATTGGAAATAAACTAAGAATATTTGACAGTATTTGCTAATAAACATATTGTTAAAATCGACCTACATTTTTTTTTGATTTATTCTTGTGATTTAAATAGAAATGCTATTTCATTTTTAAACACATACCTGCCTTTTGTTTGCAAATGAGAAAAAACATGTCTAAAGTGCATGCTCTTTGCATTGCTCTTCTAAATAAAGTGGTTAAAGACTATTTATGCCCACACTCACAAGTTTTTTTTTTAAATAGTGTTAGGATAATGATCAATTTGCCTTAACTAATCTAGTAATCTTTTGTTATTATTAAATATCCAAAAATTACTAGGCAGTCTGACAATACACAAAGTTTGCAAACCATTATTCTGTAGGTTGCGGGTAGAAGTAGAAGAAGTTTTTAACTATTCTGTTGTTTTTGACTGGTGGTTCTTCTTACATTGCGTCCTAACAACCTATATTATATGCTTAGTTGAATGGTTAACCAGGGCTGCATAAATAATTCGTTATTCGGAAGTCTAAGCTCTGGACTTTTTTGCTTGTTTTAATTTAGGTTTTTCTTGGAGAAAATCATGAATATTTTATGCTATAATTACAATATAAATCTGAAGTCGTTTGTTGTATAGTGTGAATCAATGTTGGAATGCACTGCTGTGGTTCTTTCCCCATAAAAAAGGTAATTTTCATTCAATCTTATCAGACTGGCAGAATGTCACCCAAAGTAAAAGGGTTCCATCAGAAGAAAATTCAGCAAATGCGAAATACTTTACGATTTATCTTATGCTAAAAGATTAAACTGGCTCTTTTGAGTACCTGCTAGCTATCAAACTGCAGAAAAAGCCTTCAAAATCATCAATACCGCTATGAAATAGCAGATGCAATCAAAGTTATATTGTAAACATTTAAACCAAAAGTCTTTGAATATACCAGGGCCTGATGTACTGCAATGAGGTTAAGAGACTAAAATGCGATGTAATAGGAGTTGCACACTAGAAAATTTGTCAATACCATTCTATAACGATGTCAAAACCAGTTTTTCGAGTAGAACTTTCTGCAATTTGCAAATAGAAGTAATATTGAGACAGATAGAAAAGTAGGGCGTCTTTCGTTGCTTGACACACTATTCTTTATTGTACATTCGCATTATAGTGTATTCGCTGATCTTTGACCTTGTTATAGGTTTTTAAAACTTTATCGAATCAAATTTTTTGGTATTATTTGGGATTTTCGGGCCAAATTCAACCAGAAAAAGTTTATCCATCAAGATTTTTAAAAAAAATATCCGGAATCTTGGTTGATATACGTTTGATCTTGTAAAAATGTAGGATTGATCGGCAGCTATTCTCTATCTAATCTTTGTGAATGAACCAATCGAAAGATTTCAAAGCATCAGCATTGTTACTTATCAATTACTCAAAAGACCTGTTATTTTTAGTGATATATCGCAGAACATTTAGTTTGTAAAATTTCGTAAAGATTAAATTAATTTTTCAAGGTGTCTTGAAAACTAAAGTAGGTAAAGTTAAGTCGATTATTTCTTACGATATAATTATGATAAACAGAATGTTGTAATGCTTTTTCTGTCTGCTTTTTCAAGCTACTGAAGTTTGATTTTAATTTTTAATCTGTGACCAGCAGCCATCACATACCTTTAAATTTTTCTTCATTTCACTGATTTTTGACTATGGTATTTTCCTGTTTTAGAAGATAATCTTATCCTACCTTGAATTTTGCTATAAATTATGGATCCAATTGTTCAATCCAAATTGTCGGAAATTGACAAAGGAGCAAATGATATGCAACGTGACCTTGAAAAAGAACACATCAGAAAATATCAAAAGAAAGTGTTCATCTGCGGAGCAAATTGTTGCGATAGTTCAGCAGCATCTGCAGAAGAAGTGCAGCGGTGTATTGAAACCTGTCAACGGCCGCTAGCAGAGATGCAAAACAATGTTAAACAAGAACTTGAAAGGTTTCAGAACAGAATTCAACGATGTATGATGGCATGTCAAGATGTAGCTCAGGACTCTATATCTGCCGTCGGTGAAGTTGCTGCTAAAGAAAAATTTAATTCGTGTTTGTATAAATGTGCTGAAGAACATTTGAAACTTATACCAGGAATAAAGAAAAGATTAATTGATGTTGTACCAAAATGATGAATAATATGAAACTATGCAATTTAATTGTTTGTTGGATGGTGTGAAAACCATTGGCATTGTTTTGCCACCTTTTTTTTGGATCGTCTTGATTCAAGTAGAGATGCAACCTTTCCGATATAAGCTCTTAGTGCAACATTTGTTTCCTTAGATCTTTGTTTCGGATTTTGTACTGAATTGGTTTAAGATGATCGGGGAATCTAATCAATTTATATTATAAATTCCACGTTATTATATTCTCATAATTACAATTATTAAGAATTCTAGAATTGAATTTAATATTTTTTTCTGATTCGTTCCAACATCTAATTACAGTCACATTATCAATAAAATCATATTAACTTTTATCTATCATAAAACTGCATCATGAGGGGTGTGTTGAAGGAAGGCCAAGAAGCCCTTGTCGTAAGTTTGACCTATTTCTGCATCGTCTGCTGAGGTTTATGATAGTTAGTAAGATTGAAGCTGCACATTTTTAGATTATGATATAACTAACTCATTCATTTAGGCAATTGAATTCCATGCTATTCATTTTTTAATAGAATTCAATTATGTAGTTCTTATATACCTAATCAGAGAAGAAATGCCATTAACCTCAACATGAATAAACTATCATCTGATACAGCAAGAATTATATCAAGTTTGCAGGCAAGTTGAACCTAGTACATGTTTTCTGAATTTTATTGAACAAAATACACAATATTCATTCATTTATCTAGGTCATAACAAAAGTCGAAAATGTAGTGAAGGAACTTGTTGAAAATTCGCTTGATGCTGGTGCTACATCAATTGAAGTCAAGTTTGAGAATTATGGTTTAGCAAAAATCGAAGTACGTGACAATGGCCATGGTGTGTATAATTTCATTTTTGAATGATCAGATTTTTTCTCATGCAAATGAAGAACAGAAAAGTTACCCCCCATTCGTTTATGTAATTTGATTTACGATGTGTGTTGCTGAAGTAAATGTCCAACAGGGACAAGAGCCAACTAGGGTGCTCTGGAAAATTTCATTTTGCCAAGCTGAGCATTGTTTTACTAAAGTTTACTCTTAGGCAAGGTCGGAAGCATAAAAGGAATCAATCAATGGAGCTAGTACAAAATATAGCATCAGCAGCTGCATGGAAATATTCGATACAAAACCAAACCGCTATTGTGGAAGCTCAACTTCAATTTTTTTTTGCCTAGGGAGCCTGAGAATGACTCTAGCTCCAGTGGCCATAATATTGTAGCCGCATTCGCCCAGATCTGTGTGTGCTACAATGAATGAAACTAGCTTTCGATATTTTCTAGGCATCAAGCAATCTGATATAGAATACGTAGCACAGAGACATTATACTTCAAAAATATCCTGCAAAGAAGATTTGAATCAACTTCAAACTTATGGGTTCAGAGGAGAAGCTATGAGTTCACTATGTGATGTTGCAGAGGTGAGTGACTGGATTGCTTTATTTTGCTTTATTTAGATGTTATGGCCGTGAATCTATTTAACAGATTTAATTGATTTTTCAAAATATCTTAAATCAAAAATATTTACAAATTGAAACTGATTAAAACTTTTTTCAAAGTACGTCTCATTTATTAGATTTTTTGTAAATTGTACAATTTACCTACATTTTTATGTACCGGTATATCAAGTTTGTGGTGGGAATGTTAAAGGAAATGTTAAAGGAAATTTGTTGAATCAATATTCAAAATTCCATCTATCTCTACTTTATAGAAATATACCAAAAGATTCAAGATAATTAAAATTGATATATTTGGCCATATTTTGTAAATTTTTGCCATGGGTTACAGTGTGACACGACCTGTTCAAATACAATACTTGTAATCCTCTTGTGCATAATTATGCCAACAGAATTCAAATTTCTGACTCTTGTGTGCTGGATGACCAGAGATACATATGCAGCTCTAATTTCTTTCCCAGTTTATCCACTTGGTCAAGCATGCAATCTAAGATTTTTGATTAATATTTCAGGTTTTCATAACAACTAGAACAAAGCAAGACACCTTCAGTATAAAATATTCACTCAATCATAAAGGATGTATAACTGCAACCAAACCATGTCATCTGGTACAGGTATGTAAGTAATGCTTTAAGAAAATTCTGTGTTCTGAAATTTCTAATTTTTCCTAGTTCTTTATTACTTGCGTATTTAAATGACATTTACATCTTTTCGATATCATGATTGGGCAATGGACATGAATATGAACAGTTTCAAAGGAGTTGAAAAATTTTGGTCTAGCACTGTTTTTTAATTTCTTTTTCCAGGGTACGACAATCACTGCTAATAATCTGTTTGCAAATATGCCGGTGCGATGTCAAGTTTATCAAACACCAAATAAAAGAAAACAAATACTGAAAAATACAGAAGATGTACTGATGTCATTTGCTTTGATACATCCACATAAAAGATTCAGTTTTATGCATAATAAGGTAGGTATTTCTTGTTTAACTGAGATTGTTAAATAGATTTCATTCAATCCCATCAATCTTAGTTTATGATTTGCATCTCTATACTTTTTACTATTTGTCTTTGATGTTCATTTTCGTAGGTAAAAATTCGTAGGTAGGGGGGCATGGGATGACTAATTCTGTATTTAATGCAAGGGTAGACTAGCAAGAGTGAAGATGACTAGCTAGTGTGGGCTTCATCTACCGGGCTAAACTGTAATTCAGATAAACCTGTAATCGTCAAATTTTTGATTTTCGTGGCAAAATAATGATTTATTTTCATTTTTTAGTGCATGGTATGGCAGAAACCAAACTGCAAGGATCTTCAAAGTACATTAGAAAATGTTAGTGGATCCTCTATTGTATCACAGATGATCAGGGTTAATCATATGAATGAAGAAAATGGAATTGAACTTACTGCTTTCATTCCTACTTCATTAGGTGAGTCAATACACACACTCACCCTATCATACTTTTTATGATATAGAATTTTTTGCAAATATTTGATGTAATACCGATAAATCCCTTCAATATTTGGCATTGCAGTAGTCTATACTAAACCCCAGTAATCATAGTTTGTTTCTAAAGATTGAGTGATTGCCTTCAGGGAAATTCATAGTGAATCTAATTGCTCAACCGTTGATGTGCAAACGATATTTTATATTTTGCAAAATATAAAATAGAATTATTATCATCAGAATTTTTTTTTTAATTTGTCTTAAATTAACTTGTTCAGTGAATTTCTGATTATGCCTGATTTTGTGTTGTATATGAAAATAAATCTTGATATTATCTATGCCACATTCATGACAAGTCAATTTATACATTAACATTGTAATTGTCGCTAAGCATAGTAGATGGTGCAGGTTGCCATTACAGGATGTTTTGCAACAGCAGGCCAAAAACATTTCAAATGGAACAGAACCGCAATGATAAAAGCATCAAGTTGTATCTGCCCTGGGCGATTGTGAATCCAACTGCCACTTGATTCATTGGCAACACCTCAGCAATTTTTTTTTTTCAAAATATGTTATAAATTGATATTTTTTGTATTTTCAGCTACGAGACACTACAGAAAAACAAACGATCGGTGTTTCATTTATGTCAACAAACGACCAATACGCGACAAAGAAATTGAAAAAGTAATCAAACAACATACTGGATCAAATTCGTCAAATATTTCTATGAAATGGCCAGTGTTTTTTCTTGACATCAAGGTAGGAGAGCATTGTTTTATAGTATATTTTCTTGGCACTACATATTTTATGTTGAGAAATAAATTTGTTATTGAAGCCATGTAATGGTGAATGAAATACAAAGTGAATCATCCTAGTTTTAGATTGGATGTCATTTACGTATCTACTGCGGTGCATTTTTTTAACCACCACATGAATCTGATTTAGTCAATCAATATGCTTCTTCTTTTTTAGTTTAATTAATACTATCCTCTGCAGGGTAACGACGGATTTTAATATTTTTATGAATCATAAACCCTAAATCTGAATTGAGGACCTTAAAGTATTTTTGAAAACCAGGTTGAACAGTAGGAACTCGCTTAATCTTTTGTTACAAAGTATTAGTTTTTTATTGTAAATACTTTTTTTATTGAAAATTTTGACGTTTATATTGCATAATATACAGATTGTATATATTCTGTTATGTATACTGACATGACACTTCAAGCTATTCTATAAAGTAATTTTAAAATGTGTCTACCATTCCTTATAACCGTGACGGAATTTCATTACATTTAGCTCCCATTGGACAGGGTGGATTCAAATGTTGAATCAGATAAGAGCAGAGTTCTTATCAGTGATAAGGATTTGGTGATAACTGCAGTTAATCAAATGTTAGCTGAAGCATATTCGACAATATCTAATTGTGATAAAGAAAATGAAATACAAGGTAATTTAAAAAACTCTTCGACCATGTTCCTGATTCTGATTCTTCCTGTAGATGTCTGACACAATCAAGCAGGGTTACAGAATACTGCTTTACCTCAGGTATCTGAAATATTCATGTCATTTTCTTTGGATGAACAATTCAGCTTCAAAAAAACAACACTGCTATTTTAAAGCAGTATCATCTGGATAGCAGTAACAGTATAGTATTGATGGTTTTGAACTTTGAAATTTCAATATTGTAGCTAGAGCAATTCAAGATATTCGCATCTTAGTTATTCGATTCTATTTCTGCTGCAATTCATGATCAATAAAATGATAGAGATTATCATATTTTTTCAAAAATGAGTGTAAATTTTCTTTTTTTTTTGTTTGTTCTAGACATTGATTCAGAGAAATTATTCGATTCGATTATGAACCCTCCCCCCGTAATTGTTGCGAGGGCCTGACCGATATATTGCAACTAAAGGCTGATATTGATAACCAACATATCAGCAACTATGAGCTGCAATTTTACCACGATTATCTCAAATGTGTATATTGAGTATAGTTTCACATTACAGGGCTATTAAAAAGAATAAACCAATCATAATGTTATATTATAGTACAAAAGGCATTGCAATGAATAGAAATGCTATGGACAATATTATATGGTCTGAAATTTCGCATAGGCAAAAGGGCGACCTCTCATAAGCTTTCTATTCAAATCTCCACAAATCCTACTTTCAGATGTTGAAAGCCAACTAAAAAATACTATCAATATTGATAAAGAAATACTCACTAGCAATCATAAGAGTATTGAGAAGTTAGCGGAAGATGCCTCACTGATCTCGAATGATCAGACTAAAGGTAAGGCACTTTTACTGTATTTTCGAACTTATGACGTTTTATTTACTTCTACTATTTTATGATTAGAATAACGAGTACAATTATATAGATCAATGTTAATCCTAGGTAATGTGCTAGTACAATTCACTATAGTGCAATACTCCTGAAGCTTATTTGAACATAATTTAATTATATCTTAACTGTGACAAAAGTACAGTAAATTTTCTGGTCATTTGCAGTAATTACCTATTTCCGAAATGCCATGTTGAAGAGATTTATGCCGATTATCGGTTGTTGATGGACCACACCTTCCCGATGCGTTCCATCAGCACCCCATATTTTGTCAAAAAAATTAAAATTAAACTATTTTTTAATACCGGCAAATAAAATTACTGTCAAAGACCAGTGATTTTGTTGCATTTTTTGTTCCAATTTAGGTTCATCACCACCAACTCCTCTACTTCAATCTCCTGTAGCTTCAGACTGGAGCAGAGGACATGGTGTTGTAGATGAAGATGGAACAAATGTTCAACCTGTCAGAATTCTTGCTGGGTGTCAGGGAAGGCCAGCAATTAATGATAAAAACTTAGAAGATGGTAGTCTGGTTAATGCTGCTGCTAGGCTTGCGAATAAGATGTCATCTCTTGGGGATGAATCTCATTCTGATTCATTAAAATCCCATGAAAAAGTAAGTGCATCAAAGATATAAAACTGTATCCTCGTTGATTTACTTGTTTCTTTTGAAAGTTTGAAAAAGTAAGGCATCAAGGACTTTAATATGCAATACATTAAGATGAAGATACCTTTGAACCGCTTTAGGCCATTAAATGGAATAAATGACTACTGACTGACTTAGAACCAGCCTGTAATAAATTTCACAATGCAAAACGCTTCCATTGATATCTTTATAGCCATTGTATTATAACTGCTACAGCTTATAGTTGTTATTATAGTTTATTTTACACAATATTATAGAATTTACAATATAAACTGAATACTATTTCAACATTTCGGATAACGGTGAACGGAATTGCTGTCATTTGTCCTTATTTTGCCCATTTTTTAAATTAGTATTGATTTTTGCCAAATTTCATAGTATAAACTTGGCCAATATCATTTCACCGCAAAATGAAGTAATATTAAATCACTTTTAATCAGAATTCTGGAATACATTACTATTCAGATAAGGACATCCCTACTGCAGGCCCTATTATGTTTATCCTTGTTCATTAATTACCTATTACTTTGTACAGGCTGTAAAAATGAAGCAATCTAACCTAAACTCCCTACTGCAGGCCCTATTATCTTTAGCCTTGTTCATTAATTACCTATTACTTTGTACAGGCTGTAAAAATGAAGCAATCTAACCTAAACTCCCTACTGCAGGCCCTATTATGTTTAGCCTTGTTCATTAATTACCTATTACTTTGTACAGGCTGTAAAAATGAAGCAATCTAACCTAAACTCCCTACTGCAGGCCCTATTATGTTTAGCCTTGTTCATTTATTACCTATTACTTTGTACAGGCTGTAAAAATGAAGCAATCTAACCTAAACATGAGTGGATTTAGAGCATTCACATCTACCCCCTCTCCATTGCGCACTCCAACATCATCGAAAACGAACTCATATTCTCCAAACAACTTGACAACTAGAAAAAGAAAAGCACCAGACTCTCCTCTCAATAACATTCACAATAGTTCGTTAATAACGCAATGGGCTTCTGAGGATGGAAATAAGAATTCTAAGGACTTTGAATTGTACAGGAGATAATGAAACACAGTATCTTGAAGGCCAAGAAATTGATGTGAAGTTTGATTTTGCTGCAATTAAAGAGAACCTGTCTTTTAAAGAGGTGGGATAGGATTTTCATTTACCGTATATATCTTGCGGGTAATGAAAGTCGTGAATACGGTTTAGCGATGAGATGGAAAACCTCTCATGCAGATTCTAAGTCAAAGAAGAGGTTTTTGCTTCCCAATTTTAAGGTTTTTCCTGCGCATGTACCTGGTTGGCAGGAGGATGTTGCAACCATCGGTAACGCGAAACACCATACAACGTTGAGATGTCAAACAATTCGGATATAATCATCTCATACAGATTCAAACCAAGGCCATCACAAATGTGTAGTTTGATTGAAGCGAGTTCCCAATAATTGAGTTAACTTGGCAAAAGTAGACATTATCAGAGATTTATCAATTTATAATCAACCACAGATACACCCAGATTAAACAGTTCAATTATAGCAAAGTCAAATTTTGAGATGTTTTAATTAATATAACAAACCATAACCAACAGAGACTGGTCCAGACTTATACTGTTGAAGTTTTATTTTGTTACTAAGTAAATACCAGTACCGGTATGTTAAATTTACTAAATTTCAACAGGATTATAGATTTGCAGAACAAGAATCGTATTCATCTATTGGAACATTGAAAGATATTAAAGCTGGTGTTTTGTTGGATAATACAAATCATAGGTTGTTACTTGTTAACTTATTACGATTACAAGAAACGAAAGTTTACTGGAGGTAAAAAATCATGTTTTAATGGTATCAGATCGAATTGTAACCTTGAACAGTGAAAATAATTTAGTTCAAAGTTCGGTTGAATAGATATTGTTCGAAAGACTCCACTTGAATGAAGTTAGTGTTTTTGATCATATTATTTGGTCCATTTTGCTTCGTGGTATGAATTTATTTATTGATATCATGATTTTATTGAGAAAAAAAATGTTTTTAAGGAAAATTTTTAGAAAAAAAACTAATTTAATATTGGTCAAAATTGCCATTTCTAGTCGGATCATTTTGAGGAAGAGCTTTTTGTGATGAGAGTTCTTTCCATTATCTTTATTTTTTATTGTAGAATGTATTTAATTACTTAGAAATGTCCACTGACTTTCTTGATATCTTACTATATTCTTTGCGTCTTCTCACATTAAAGCTTTTCGTTGATCGAAACAGTTCTCAACAAAGTTTCTTCAGACTATGCCTGAAGTCTCAATTTTGTTTACCGTAATGACTTTGAATAAAGACTAATTGCAATAGTAAGCAGACTAAAACTAAACTCTGTATGCTTTATATGAGATTTATGATCTTTAAAATAAGAATAGTATATCAATAGCCTTGTTATTAGACATTTTCAAATAGTAAAATGAAAAATTAGAAGCTGGCTTAGATGATCGCATGGTCGTATCGCACCCATCTAGTCTATACCGAAATACTCTAATGCTCTTTTCCTCTAGATGATGTTACATATTGTTATATATTATTATATCTATTGATTGAAGAATAATAAATCTTTTCTCACTCTCTCTCTGTAAACTAAGGATGAAGGGGAAGTAAATCCATTTATCTTATTATTTTAACCCAGTTTTATTCTTCATTGTAGTCTTATGGAAAACCATACACTTCAACGTAAGGAACTCTCTCATCCAATTCTCCTTCCTCTTTCATCTCTATCTAATGAAGAATTATCAGGATTCAGAAAAATCAAGTTTTCTACCCCAGATTTAATGAATCCAGATGTCGAATGTATCGATGATAGAATTTGTAAGAATGGATTCAAGATTAAAATTCTACCCGGTTAGTAATCATAACTCTCCGTGATTCGACAGATACGGTATTTTACACATTCAAATAATAATAAGAGATAGTGATCCCACTTTTATATTAAGATACTAATCAATTCGAGTGCATGTTTTGAATCAGATGGTTCAATTACCCATTGGAAGTTTTATTTTTGAAGTGTGAGGCACAGATGGACTGCGCCTTGGCAGCACAATCCATCAGTGACTCAAGCTTAATGAAAAATGTCTGCACAAAACATTTCAGACTGTTTGACAACAAATTTAATGTATTGGTTTAATCGATTCTCAAGTGGAAGACATAATTCTCAATGTTCGATATTATTTTGTGCTTAATAAATAAGTTGCTCATCTGTAACTATTTTTTGCAGAATTGGATGGAACAGAATTGTTGCATATTTATGAAATTGCTTCATCTGTATCCTATTACGGTATTAATGATTTGAAAAATATTTTCAAAAAAATCGGAACAGTTTCGGTAGAGGCATCACTCCATGAGGCGAGGCCTTACAAAGTTGAACAATATTTACAGGTAAATCAGCATATTTGCTATATCGGCTTTTGTCTTTCTCAGATCAGTGGCTTGTTTTCATCATTTCAAAATTCATAATGATTAACAGCTATATCATGACACATTTACTTTCGCCTCTATAAAGGATAGGGTTCATCCAGTCTGATATTTATTAATTATTAAGTTATTTTTATATATCGATTATGTTTACCATCGTACCATATAAAATTTAGATATACGCGAGTTTTAGAACAAGCTGTATCTGACGAGATTGCAAGTCCAGTTGCTAATCTTGTCCCTGCTCTATACTATTTGCATATGCTCAATTTGCTTTCAGTTTTGCATCTGCAGCTCGTAATTTTGGTACTTGAATGTTAATTTGATATCAAGATCAAATTGAATTGCATATTGTATTCAAAATCCACAAGTCTGCTCTTTTTTAAACTTCTGAGAAGCTCTAAATGTGGCTGTAATTTGAGGTGGAAATGCTGGAATCTTATATTTTGTTCCCAGTTTCGCTCATATTTACAAAATAGATTTATGGATATTTCCTCTTCTGTCTGATTAAATTAACCAAAATTTGTATGGCAATGTTTGAAAACTTGGTTGATGTAGATGGAATTTTCCAATATTGGATTTGAAGTTCCCAATCCTAAACACAGCTATTAATTATTTCATCTTTGTATTTTCTGAAAGAGCGAGGCAGTTCGGATGACACATTCTCTACCAGTTCATACTTCAGTTTTGGAAAGTCTGGATGATTTGAAGAAGCATTATTCAGAGGATTTCTTAACTTGGAATTGTTTTCATAAAAAACCTATTTTTCATAATATTTTTACTCTCACGAATTGATTATAAATCTTGTTTCGACTTTTTTGTTACAGGCTGCCTTCTAACTGCCTTTTGAAGCAATCAATTTTTTTTAACACTTCGTTTTCTATTCAATAAAAACTATATTCTTGCCTGCAGTTTTAATATTTTAAAAAAATGTAGTTCGCTCTGTTATGTGCTAGCAAATGATGTTGGTGACAAGTCTCATCAGCAACGATTTGAAGCTCTTTCGCAATCAATCGATAGTATAAGATTTCGTTTTTATAATGTGGGAGGAAGTCTAGAATACAGCTTGACCGTGTGGCGAACCAGTCGGTGCATTTGAGCTTAAATTTCTCATTTTTTCTGTGCGTCATTTGAGCTTATATTTCTCATTTTTTCTGTGCGCAGACTTGGAAGAAATCGTAAGCAGTGCACTGGCGAGGCGTCCAGAAGACCTCTCGTTTTGATGGTCATACATGCGTAGCTTGAAGCGTATTCCCAGTGATGTGAACTAACCGGGCACCATGATTATGAAGATTTGGTTTGATACTAGCACTGTAATGTTTTAGATGCAAACGCGACATTAGTGTTTTTTTTAAACCAAGTGTTGATATGATTTAGCAGAATAGTGCGTATCGATCATCTCTCTTTTACTTTGAACCTGGAAGCTGTCTCTTGGATAATTACCCTACAGGTCGTAGTCAGCTAGTAGGTGAGAGGTATAGTGAACCCTGCACCCACGGCGTTTTGTGATGTAATAGGAAATAATTTTAAGCGTGGCACAAATATCTTTGAACATACAGAGCGTCGTGATCGTTTGTCGAATATAAGCTTTTTCGAACAGTAGGTGTCATATGCCACTCCATCGAAAAATATTTGCTTAGCGGCTTTTCAGGGTGATCGAATCATTACCCTCACAGGTGCAACTTCCAATTTGGAGTAAACGATATATTTTATAACAAAGATTTATTTTTTGGTCATTTTGTAAAAACGGGCAAGAGAATTAAGTTCCGTTCTTTTTTTAATATCTATGTTTTGAAATTTACGTCATATACCGGTACGGAGTTTTATATGCAATTATTGACTCCACTCTCAACGTAAAATAACTTTTAGATTTTTGTTTTATTCAGTTTGCTTGGATATGACAGTATGATGCACGGTGTGCTGTGTTGTGTATGTGTCCGTCTACCCATGGGAATGTAACGTAAACTGTAAATGTATTGTTAGTAAATTACGAATTGTGAGAAAACTGTGTGTGGACTAAAAATAAATAGTAACATTTGTTACATTTTTATCTTTCATTAAAAAAGTTTGGTTTGTTCTGCATTGAAATTCTGAATTTCTCTGGATTTTAGGCGTTACGGTACGGTACCGATTACCTACTGCCTATACAGTATAGGGCCTAGGCCTAGTTCAATCTAATAGTGAGTTAATCTCAAATTGTAAAAATGAATGTTGTTGTGGCTGTCAAAAAATATATTTCAAAGATGATTGAGGACACAGGAGAAGGAATGAAAATGCTCCTCATGGACAAGGAAACTGTGAGTTACACATGAATCTGAATCATTTCAGATGAATGCTCCTTTTGCTTTAGTTTCATACGCAGTATGGCCTAGGAGTCATACCGGAACCAGTTTAAAAATAATGTTCATGTCAGTAATGTAAAGACTCTGTATAATATAAAATTGTTTTGTTGCACTTCTGCTCAGCTATGGCACATTTTGAAGAAGTGCAAATTAAGACTCTGTTTATTCTGCACTATATTTTTCGAAGAAGTGCAAATTATCGTTTATTCTGGGGATATTTTTGTTAAAGTTTTCTGCTCTTTTGCTTGTCTGGTAGCAAACAAACTGTATAAAAAGGTTTAAAATCAGCAATACTGAGCACTATGAAATAACAATGTTGGGGGTTTTGAAGGCTTTTTTGCCCATACAGCATATGAAGGAAACGACATGAACAATGATATTTGAAGAAAATCAAAATTCTGCCACTGTGCCCTAATTTATGTATGTCTAATGAAGTTAAGTTCCCAAATGCCATGGAAATTGAAACTGACAGAATATTCTCATCCCATAACCAGAGGGCACCAATGTTGCATTCATCTGGTATAGTCTCCAGGGTTGAGATGAGTCGTTTCGAACATGAGAAATTTTTATGAAAATTGGATATATGCAGTAGGGTACTAAGCTGAGAGATTCATGCGTATACAAGCATTCTATTTAGTCTAGAATTATGTTGTTTTTTATCATAAATTTTTCTTTTCTCAGACAAGTATTGTCAGCATGGTTTATGCACAATCCGAAATTTTGCAACAACAAGTTTATATGTTTGAAAGATTGGAGTCATTGAATCGAGACGCTCTAAAAAGTTTGAAAGCGATTGTTTTCGTCCGCCCGACTGAGGTTGGTTCAAATTTTCAAATATAATTCTGAGTTAGGAATATATTGCATGTTTTTGTATTTTTTGTGATATTCCTAAATAAGGGTTCTCTATATCGAGCTCGCCATTATCTCACTCCCGAAATCATTCTCCATTTATACAAATCATTGATTCGACCCTGTATGGAGTATTGCTGTTACATTTGGGGCAGTGCCGCTGTCACTGTTCTTAGCATGCTCTATCGTATTCAACTGCGTGTGATCAATATGCTTGGCCCTAAACTTTCTTATGGTCTGCAAAGTTTGACACACCACCGCAACGTTGCCTCATCATCTTTATTTTACAGATATTCTAATGGTCTTTGTTCAAGGGAGCTTTCTGCTCTCATTCCTCCGAACAAAATTTTTAATCGGTCAACACGATTGGCTACCAATCCGCACCTATTCACTGTGGAGGTTTCACAATGTCACAAACAGTTTTATGCAAGAAGCTTTTTTCCAAGAATATCAAAACTTTGGAATTCCTTGCCTTCTTGCTGCTTTCCTCCTGATCATGTTGATCTACAAGGCTTTAAAACTCGCATTAATAGACATCTATCCGGGATGGGGGTTACTTAGTTCCTGTTCCTGCATTTCATGTAGCTCTTTGCACTTTAGTGGCTCCAGGAGAATTTTTAAGTTTGATTCTTCTCCTGTGGCCTTGCTTTGAGCGAATTTCAATAAAAAAAAAGGCCGCCGGACATGACATCACAAAATCGTTATATATATATGTCATTATTTAATTAAGCTATATAAATACAGATGGGCAATTCTCCATATATGCATTGAAAATGTAATGAAAATAAATTAAAGAATTTTCAGTAACAATTTTTGATATTTTAATAATGAACCAATATACACTCGTATTTGAAGTGTCGACTACTACTAATCACAGCCTTTAATACTTGCAGGAGAATGTCCGATTGTTATCACAAGAATTAAAATCGCCAAAGTATGGACAATATTATCTATGTGAGTTATTAATATTATACTGTCATGTAAATGTATTTTCATATTCACTCTGATATTGGTAGTGCAAATAGTGGATCGGAGCATTTTAGTTTGATCATCTCCAGTACATACTACTATAATATATACATTATGGCTGAAAATGAGCTAATTAGGACCCATTTAGGCCCATACTCGATAATATCCTGATTATGTCTGGTTGATTTCGTTTTTTGGACCAATCAAGATTTTTTTTTTGGGTAGGACTTTGTGTTGTTATTTTGTATTACCATATGTTCAAGGAAATGAATTGAATTGTGGTTTTTATTTAATTGTCTAAGTAAAAACTTGGCCAGACATTGTGACCTACAGCCTTTGGACAATTCTATATAAACTTTTTTTTAATTTTCATTAATATAACAATATAATTTTTTCCTTAGATTTCAGTCACGTCTTGAGTAAAGTAGATTTAAAATTGATCGCAGAAAGTGATGAACATGAAGTTGTGCAGGATGTTCATGAGTTTTATGCTGATTATATTGCAATTTCTCCTCACTTGTTTACAATTAATATTAATAACTGCATGAAGGTGTGTAGAACTTGATAAATACGATCATGCTAGTATTTGAAGAATAGACATATCGGGAATGGAATATTTTTAATTCTTAATTTGATCAGAGCCATTCCAAGGCTACTGTTATCGAGATATATCAGGTAATTTTTCTCCAATTATTTTGTTATTGTATACCGAACACCTTACAGCTTACATCATAAAAAATGAATGTTGCTGTTGATGAAAAAAGAATAAGTTTACTGTATCATTTTAGTAAGGAATCCTCGGTGTATAATTGGATTAAAAAATAAGATGCTGGAATGATGATTAATGTTAGGTCGAAAGGAAGAGTTGATGCCATTATTATGATTTCTGATTTCAAATATTTTGGCGAAACAATATGCATGGCATGTTGTTGGATCGATTTTTATCGAAAATGGTATAAAAGATATTCAAGATTTGTTTTTTTTTATGATGTGTCACTTTTTAAAATGTACAATCTACGAAACCCTTTCCCAACATGTTTATATCGTCGCAGTAAAATCTGTTTAAAATGCCGGTGCTCATAAAATTGTAAATGAAATTTTTTGAATAAAACAAAGATTTGATTTCAGAGTTTCCTAAATTTTAAAATAGATATGAATTTTCAGGGTTTTACGTGGGGACATTCACAACTACATAGAACGACACATGGTCTTTCATCCGTCCTTCTGGCTTTGAAGAAATGTCCAATCATCAGATATCAAAATAATTCTGCAATGGCGAAACAGCTTGCTGAGAGTGTTAAGGTGAACTTCGATCGCATTAAAATTATTTCAATGTTGATATTTTTGTCAAGTATTGCCAACTGATGGACTGCACCTAATTGGTGCAATCCATCAATGGCTTATACTCGAAAATTTTTTTTGATTTCTGGTCTAGTTTTCAATAACGGATCATATTTAGTTTCTTTTTGGAATAAGTGTTCAATTTTTTAATATAATTACGGGTTATAACGTATATCTTAGGTTAAGTCCCAGAAACAAAAAATGGTTTGTTGATAGGAAAAACTTTTGTTTATTAGTAAAATGGTAATTTATGTCAATTTAAACATAACATTATGCTTAGTATATTTATTAAAAAAGTAACTTGCCTAGAAAATGTAAAGGGTCAATTACTTCTCAAAAGCTGGGAGTTCGGGCCCCTGGAATACTTTTCTGGATTTCACATTTGATCTTCATCAATTAATTAGCGTTCTGAAATCTCAGTTGCCAGTTTTTAAATTCAGTATAACGCTTTTATACCAACAATATATTAATTCAACCAGTTGTTGATCACAAAAGAAGCATCACTATTCGATTTTCGAAGAACAGATTCCACACCTATATTGTTGATATTAGATAGAAGAAACGATCCAGTCACACCTTTATTAAATCAGGTCAGTAGTTTGAGTAATTTTTTATGCAAGATTCAACAAGTTCTGGATTAAATAGCTGCAATGCTGTCATTGTTCCAGATGGGATTTGGATTTTGTATTCTTTCTAATAAACAAATGACCTTGTAATAAATTAATTGGATCTTTTTGCGAGATGAAATGTTCGGGTGAAATGTGCGAATCAAGACATTGAATCTTTCTATTTGTATAGTATAGCACACCAATCACAATAATTCAGATTTTTGTAATTCGTAAAAGGTTTTTCTCATTTTTTATCATAATTCTTCAATATGGGGAAATCGAATGTAGCAAAATTAATCTTAAATCTGTCTAATTTATAAATAAATTTTTGTTAATCATTGTTTTCTTTTTCACAGTGGACATATCAAGCAATGGTTCATGAAATACTTGGAATAAATAATGACAGAGTTGATCTATCTTCAGTACCGGGTGTTAGTAAGGAATTACAAGAAGTTGTTCTATCAAGTCTTCACGACCAGTTTTATGCTGAGGTACTGTAAAAGTCATTTTTTTATTAAAAATTTACGATGTTAATAGATAGCTGGATTCAAACGACGTTCAATTTTTGCTATGTTTAAAATTTTGTTTTAATATTACTTTCTCGTATTTTGTCATAAATCAAATAAATTGATTCAGAGTTGAACTTACTATGTAGCAAGATATTATTATGATCAATTTTTAAGTTATATTGGACAAAACATAAAATATTTTGTATCCCGTAGTAAGTTTTTCCTATAGTTCAGATAACAGATATGATGTTCGGAATTGACTACTGGTGTATAAGTAGATTGATGTTGTACAATTTCAGATAAACAAAATTGCTTATATCTGACCATATTTTAACCATTTTGCAGCGAAATTATGATTTATTCCAAATTCTACAACATAAAATTTGTTGACATATATCATGATTTCACTGCAAAATTAATAGATTTAGGAATGATTGGAAAAAGAGTCAACTTTTAATCAGGATTATAGAATAAACTAATTTTCAAATAGGGACCTATTTCTTAGCCAATTTAAAATGATGTCATTAATATTTAGAACATGTATAAAAACTTCGGAGAAATAGGAACAAGCATAAAAGAACTGATGGAAGCATTTCAAGAAAAATCTAAAGGTCATCAGAAAGTTGAATCTATCGATGACATGAAGGTATAAATTACTGTATATAACAATAATAGTGTAGGATTTCTTTAATATTCTGATGCAGTGGAGTGCTGAGAATATCTCTAATCATGATATCTCATGCTGATACCGGTTTCCAGTCTTATAGTCACTTTTTGGTTTTCGAAAGATGTGTCTTGGCCATTACACGTTTGATTATATAAGAGGTGGGCATGGATCAACTGGCCGGACTTGCTGAGACTCCAACCCGTGTTGTTCACTGCTTTGGTAACCATTAGGCCATTGCGGTTATAGCCATAGTTTGGTTCAGTATTTTTTTTTCTTATTTGCTTACGCCCTTTTTTAAGCATTCTTATTTTATTTCAGGCCTTCGTGGAAAATTACCCACAGTTCAAGAAAATGTCGGGTACAGTTGCAAAACATGTAACAGTAGTTGGAGAATTATCACGAACAGTTGCTGTGAGAAATTTGTTGGAAATTTCAGAATGTGAACAAGATTTAGTGGCCAGAAGCGAACACTCCACTGCCTTACAGGTTTTTGGGAACACCTATTGTTTGATTTATAGTTTTTCATTTAGTTGTTCAGAACCTTCTATCAAATTAACTGTTGTGTACCTTATTTATGAACAATACTGATTACTGAATATTTTGTGATTTTTGTTACTTATTAAGCTTTATGTCAGGAATTTACATCAAAATTCTATATCGATAAGTCAGGGGGACGTGCACTAACTACTTCTACCTCTATGCCTTCGTTTGCGGACCCATATGCAGTAAATGCAAGGGCTCAATAGCAAGAGTAACTATGAATAATCCTCTTCATCTGACGTCTCATCTGACCAAAGTCTCGGGTTTGCTGGGCCTTGTTGGAGTGTTTCTTTTTTTCTGTTCAGGTCTGAAGCTCTGTTCCAGGTTCCAAAAAATAGGCCGGACTCTAACCGAGTTAGAATCAGATGGCTAAGTGTCCTCCCATCCCTACTCAACAGTAAATTAGTACATACCAATATCTATTATCAAGTGACAAATGCTATACGCATCAAAAAGATTATTTAGCTGACCTATGTTCTCTCTTTCCCTTCTCCACAGAATGTTAGGAGGTTGGTTCGAGATCCAAAAACATCAGATCTTGATGCATTAAGATTGGTTGCTTTGTATTCACTACGATATGAAACTCACGCTAATAACGCAACAACATCGTTGATCGATCAGTTATCTTCTACACATTATGATCAAAAGAATAGCAAGGTAAAATTCTTTGTTTTTTATTCGAAGGAGAGTGGAGTGTATGTTTGTCTTTATGGTTTCTCTTATTAAATAGTATTCAAAATTCATTATATAATTTTTTTTTTATAGCCACTTCTTGGAGTGGATCACCCTGTCCAAGGCCCTGTAACAGCGGCCACTTATAGACAGACAGGGTTACAATTACTGGAAAGAGTTATTACACCCTGGGTTGAGTGGTGGGCATGGATAAGCTCGCTGGGCTCGCCAGACGCGAACCCGAGGTCTTCAACCTGCGATGCCAACATGTTTAACCACTAGGCCATCGTGCCTCACGATAAAATAATGTTACAACATTTCAAATAAACAAAACTGCTAATATTTTGCCCATTTTCACAGCAGTCATGATTTATTTCTAGTTTTATAATGTTGAGGCCCTAGTTGGATCTGTAATTAATTAGTAAAGACAAGAGACACATGTGGTCAATGCAGATAGATATGAGGTGCCTCGCATAATCATGTTTGTAATTTTAAAATACTTTATCAACCCTGTTTAGACAGTTCAATGCTGGAACTTGCTCTCATCCTGGATTTGCGAAAGTAGATTGGACAGGTCATGTGTCATGACCTGTCCAATCTACTTTCGCAAGCCCAGGATGAGAGGTCATGTGTCATGACCTGTCCAGTTTGACAATTAAAAATATGGTTATGTGAGGTACCCTGTATCCATCTGCGCAGCATACTTATTCATGATTGTTAATCATATTCAGGTTATAAATTCGCTTCTGAAATATGGAGGAACGTCATCAAGATCAAGTGATATATTTGGTTCAAAAGATGCAATTTCATTTACGAAGAAATTTTTCAAAGGACTTCAAGTATGTTAAAGTTATGATTGAATCCCATGAATTAATGTTTAAATTTTGAAGTTTTCATTAGCCTAAACCCAATTATCCTCATAATGTTAAGGTTTTGATATTTGATTCACAAAAGGAGCTTTATCCGAAAGTGAAAATCCTACTTCCATCAGAATTGATATAAATTTAGACATTTTAATCCATCGCGAGAAAACAGCAGTTTAACGATTTTTTTTTGTGTAACGGAAATTCACTCCGAGCAAGGACGGGAGCAGTACTGAAAAGAAACCAACTAACAATCACTAAACAGTGAAGAACTGCTGCAAGATGTAGTACCAACAATTGCACTCTCAAGCGGAAAACATTCCAGACGGAACAGATCTGTTATGATGAAGTGCATTGAGTGGTATCCGCTCAGGGAAATAGATATGGTTTTGGTTTTAAATGCACTGTACATTATTTTCAATACCAATGTAATTTTTTTTTAGCATTGTTTTTAATAGCCTTTCCCTAATTTTCTCATTCTTAGGGAGTTGAAAATGTTTATACACAACACACACCACTGTTGAAAGATATTATCGAACAATTATCCAGAAACAGATTGAAAGAATCCGAATATCCATACCTTGGATCTGCTACTATACAGGACAGGTATGAATTTAAGATATTTAAACTTAAACGTCTGGCATAGCTGGAAAAATGTCTACTGCTCTGCCAACTAGAGAACATTTAAAATTTAGCAAATTTCTCGAAATTCTCCACACTGCTATGTAATACCAGGCATGACAAAAGTTACCCTAATCCCAATACCTATCATCCAGTAATATGGAAATAAAATATTAATATTTGAGTAAAAATCTTGAATTTAACAGTAGCATCATGATGATTTTTACCGATTATTTTTTTTTTTTGCTGAAATTCACTCTGAGCAAGGCCGGAAGCAGTGCCTAAAAGGAGCCAACTAACGGGCACTTGGTAGCAAAGAGATACTAAAAGATCTAGTACCAGCTGCTGCACTCTAAAACGGAAAACACCCCAAACGGAACTGAACTGTCTTGGTAAAGTGCAGTGAGTGGTATCTGCCCTGGACGATGGTTAGAACTTCAGCTACCACTTCTTTGCTTCCTTTTAGTCGTCTCTTACATCAATGGGAAAATATTGTTGCTTTTCAGAGCTCAAGATATCATTGTATTCATAGTTGGTGGATGCACTTACGAGGAATCGTTATGCGTTCACACATTGAATTCTGCTAACGTTGGAATCAGGGTTGTACTTGGTGGCACAACTATACACAATACATCAAGGTATGATTTGACATATTTGGGTTTTTCTTTAGTTCAGTTTAAATGTTCTTTTCGAAGTTTTGTCAATATGGGTCATGATTCATGTCAAATTTTTTTTCAAATCGACTCAAATTTTAGTCCAGTAGCCAGACTTCTTCAAACAAGCGTTTTGGAGAAGTTATTTTAAAAAATTTTCCTTGCCTGCAATGCATACGGATCCGCAAAGGCATAGAAGAAGGATAAATAGTTAGTCCAGGTTACTCCTGACTCTTTGTAATGCTAAATTTACAGATATTTCAATATCCAATTTTATTTAAATCCCCCTTTGGTTTTACTGTTCCCAGGACTAGATTGAGTTAAATAATTTTAAGTACAATATCGATGAATCGCGTATCATTATCACATACTAAACTTGCCATGGATTTTATTTGAGTTCTTGATGAACTTTAATATATATTTTGATCAATTTTTAATCTATTTTTCATTTTGAGAAGTGAGATGGTTTTTACCATTGTCTAGGCTGATGCCTCACACTGCATTTTTATCACAGCATTTAGGTTGTATTTAGGATATTTTCACTGCCTCTAACTTTAGAGTGACATTTTATAAAGAAAAAATATATATATATTATTATGTCTTTTGGTGACATCGGATTTGACTCTGAATCGAAACTGAATGTTTCAAAACAATCCCATAGCTGCAAGGGGTCAGGTCGTGTCCAGAATGAGCAAAATTGTTAATTGCGAATTTCTTTACAGTTTCATAAATGAAGTAATTCATGCATCAACGCCCAATTATTCTGTTCGTAACGCTAACAACATATGAAGAAGCCCAAAACTATAATATATGAAGCCCAAATTATAATATATCAGAACGAACATGGAAGTACAACAAAATACAGATTATTTTCTTTCTCGATGATCATTGTTGGCTTGCCAATGTTGTTGTCTCATCTGGTTAAAATCCTATTGATGAATGTGTTGCAATATCGAACAATGTCACTTTTGAAAAACCTTTTTCTATTGGTAGCCGCTTTGGTTGTTGGTCTAGCTGATTGTTTACACTTCTGGGATCAAGTATATCCAATCCGAAGTTTCATTTTGTAAAGCATGTGTTACAGATGGAAGCGTTTCAACGTGCGGTCCATCGGTGACTCGTACTGAACAAAATGTGTTGCAACTAAAAATTTCTGATCGCATTGTGGGCTGTGGCTCAAGTGAATCCCAATCGGAAAAATATTGACTATTGCCTAAACTTGTTTTAGTAAATATGAATGTCACTGAAGTATCTTTTGTCAAGTACGAGTACCTGATAGATCACGTCGACAAGACATGATCCATCTGTGTCTTATGTTTGACAAAATGAAATTTTTGACTAAGTAAGACCGATCCATCTGTGGGTCACGCTTATCAAAATAAAATTTCTTGGAAAGGACAAAGTTTTTTAGATATTCGGTGATCGATTTAGTCAAAGTAAAGTATTTCATTTTGAAATTAATGGGTTTCGAAAAATCCCCACACCTATTAGTGATTTCTGCTGCTGCCTGGAATTTTTTTTTTTTTTTTCCTTATTTTTAACCTTCATTTACTTCGATATAAATATAGATTGTAATATTATTGTTATTGTTACATTTGTTGTTATTATCATAAAATATGCCTATATTTAAAAGTAAATCTTATTTGAATGCATGATATTTTTAAAACATTTTGTTATATTTATTGGCGGGAGATAGGCTAAACCGCTAGATGCAAATTCTTTTCCATATTCGTGATTGACATTTAGCTCACTTGTATTGCTGCATCGAATCTTGCGAAGAGGCTGAGAATAAATTTTAAATAGAATAATGCATATCTCTCCAAAGTAGTCCGAACCTGTTCGTCTTGTTACAATCTCTACTGTTATTTAGTGCTGTATCATGTTTTAAATGTATTCTCATTTTCTTCATTTTTCTAGTGGCCTAACCTGGGACCCGTCCCTCGAAAGTTTTGAATATAGGTAGACCTAGTCCTCCCAAAGATTTTGGATTTAAATTTAAAATTTCATTACAATAAGCAAAGTTGTTTGGCGGGTGGCTGCTTTTTTTATATTTTTACACCAAAATGCTGAACCTTCTGCTAGAAAAAATATGTAAGTTTTTCACAAGCCTATGACAATTTCGAAGAAGTGGAAGATATTCTTTTTCATGTCATCCAAATCCCCTAGATTTTAGACGGTGCGCTGCTCTCGGCTCTGCTTCTGGGACCTGCCATAGGGATATGTCTATGGGGATACTATATTCTTGTGAAAATGATACTGCTTTCAATCTTTCTAAAGGGCATGTTCGTATGATGCCATGATACACCCCTTAACATAATTTTTGTTTTCTGATTTTCAAGCTTAAATAGCTTTTGTGGTATGAGCAGCAGATGAAACTAGTCTCTGTAACATGATCAATCAATGGCTCATGTTGTAGTATTTCACCCAAAAAGGGGTCGTTGGGTTAGTTTCACTCCGTCGCTTCTTCTTTGAACATTTCACGAGTGCGTTTTTAAAAAATGATCACAAATGAACATGCCCTTTATGGATCATGTTAAAAAATTTTGTTAGTTTATTAGTGCAATATTGCCTTGTATAATTTGAGTTGAAATAAACGATGCATTTTGTTGTCTCTAATTGATTTTTTTCTTACTTAGTTAACGAGCAATCAAGTCCGTATTAATTTTTTATTTCTACCGAAAAAAGTGCGAAGTTGGGCTGTTGTCTCTTGGTGCTTAGTTCTTCTTTCCACCGGGAGCCCTATTTTAAAAGCCAGCCTATAGGATTGTCAATGCTTTTGCTTTAAGCGGGGAAGCTTTCTTAGGTAAAGTCTTAGTTTGTTGATAGTTTTTCACGTCATGATATATATTCAGCCATCATTTTATATAAATTTTCTTGCCACAACTTTAGAAGACTCCCGTCCGCTGTTACGTCATCGTGTTCAAGACGATTTACGACTGTGACACAGGCAACTGCACCTATAATAAATTTAATAAAGTTTGAAATATTAAAATATTTTCCATCTCTTCAGCCGCTCTTACGAGCCAGTCGCAACAATGGTCCATGCTACATAGGCCTGTCCCTCCTAAATAAAAATTCAAACGCGGATTTTTGAAGGCTTACCTTTCAATTTGCTCGGAAATTTCATTCATTTATGTAAAATGCTCGGCCCTCCATATATTTTCATCCCTCCCTTCAGAAATTATAGGGAAACGTAGTGATGCCCTGCCTACTCTTCCAGTCCCATTACAAGTAAGTAAATATTTGAAAAATTTTATATGATTTTAGCAAACAAATTTTTAAATTAATAGGTGGCGTGTTTGAACAAACACGTGTTTTTTTCAAAATGCCGCCCAATTTCGCACGTTTCGACGCTTATTTTATCAGCGATATAGCGAAAACGAAGGGTGCAGACTTGGGCAAGATGTACATAAAAAATGTTCAGTCAATAGCGGAAACTTGCCTTGGACGCAACTCAAACTTGAAGGGCCACGGACGAGACTGCCTCGACAAAAAGTGTATATTGGATTTTAAAAATAGATGACGTTTTTTGTAAGGGTATTCTTTGCAGTAACCAACGGGAATCGCGTGTAATAGTATTAAAAAGAAATGAATAAGCAATACATGTGATCTGAATTGGATATATACCTATCTCAAAAGTTGCAAAAAAGTCATTTAAGATGCGCTTATACCAATCTCTCTCTCTCTCTCTGATTGAGACAAAATATCAATAGCGGTTCAGGCGGTTTGGGATGTTTTCGCTTAGAGTGCAGTTAGTTGGAGGCCGTCGATTTCTTTTCGGCGCTATTTCCTTACCTTGGGGATATCAATAAAAAATACAGTTTAATGTCGTTTGAAGAAGTTCTTGGAGAAAGTTTTAACGAACGCTTACACTAAAAGACATTTTCGGAAGAAAGCTACATACTTTTTGAAATATTTCACAAATTTCTGATAATTCGCTACAATCAACCATGTAACATGATTTCATCTTCAACCGGTTTACGCGTTCAATTCGTTCAATCCTTTTGGGTAGGTTCGGTCATCTAGAAATTTCACGTTGACAAATATCTCTACCCCGTCTAAGGGCCACCAATGGATCGCACCACCCAGGCGCATTGTGACGCATTCTTAGCAAAAAAGATCAGATTAGGTAACGTCTGCAATTTTGATTTTTAAAAATACTTACATTTGACACTTGCTCTAGTGCACATAGCCGAAAAACATAAACTTTCCATTTCAATATTCTTGATTCCACTTTCATCGTGAGCTTTGTGAAGGAAATTTATTTTATCTTCTTCCGAGTAATCACAAAATGCCCCGTCCGTCCTCGCTTGGCCTGCAGATAAAAACAAACTTCAGTTTGCGCAAGTATTCCATGATTCTTTCAGATGACAAACAAATTAAGCAAAATGAAAAAGTAGTGGATTGGAAACCTGTTGTACCGTCGACCGAAACTTTGATAAAACGACGTGACATCAAGTAGCTGAAAACAGACTAAATAGGTCGTTGATCAAAACATCGTCAGTTAAGATATCGCGACATTTAAAGCACGAGTACAAATTTAAATGTAGAGAGTTGCGAAGGACGAAAACGTCACCGAGACTCATACACCAGTGGTCAATTTTTAAAACGATGTGTTATCTATAATGGCGTCTCTGCCTCTCATATTGTTTATTGTGTTTTACCATTTTTAGTCATTATTTTTTCAATCTTAAGCAGCAAAAATACGAAAAGGACATCCGGATGCTTCACATTGCTGCTATTCGCAGCAATAAATGTAGAGAGTTGCGAAGGACGAAAGCGTCACCGAGACTCAAACACCAGTGGTCAATTTTTAAAACAATGTGTTTTCTATAATGGCGTCTCTGCCTTTCATATTGTTTATTGTATTTTACCATTTTAGTCCCTATTTTTTCAATCTTAATCAGCGGATAAAAGAAAAGGACATCCGGATACTTCACATTGCTGCTATTCACTTTGAAGTACCCAGACCTTGAAACAAGTGTAAAGTTGCAACCTTCAAAAAAGTCATCTGTTGACATGGTATTCCCTATTAAAACAGGAACTCCAGCTCTGGTAGCAGCTTCATGTAGTGACTTCCTTAGTTTTTCATCAGTATTGCATTCTAATTTCACCGCCTCGCCACAATGAACCTGAATAAGAATACTCACAAAACAATGATTTTAAACATAAATCATTCATGCAGTAAGAAAACAACTCATGTAGCACTCAGCGGAAAATCAACTGGCGCGCTTTTCGCAGCCGAACAGGTATCGCATTACAGGTCAAGCATTGTTGACCCTATTATGACGTAGGCAGTACCGTATTTGGACTTGAATGGGAGGGGCGATTTTCAAAAGGATGTGAGAAGAGGCAGATAATTTCACCATCTTCCAGGACAAGTACCATTCACTTTACTACAGTAGTTCTGTTGAGATATGCACTTGCTACCGCTATATTATTTCAAGCGGCTCTTTGTCACATGTTCTCTTCCGTGTTCAAAACTAAATGTAGTAAAAAATACTGGTAAATTTAACACGAAAAAAAATTTTCCGCCTATGTCTCGATCTCTTCTTTTAACACCACGCTCCGAATCTTTGATTCTCAGATATCCTATAAAGACTACTATCGATTCTTCAACGGCGGTTAGATTTGATACTCACTTGTGTAAATGTTGGCGAAAGCTGACCGTCGTATGGTTGCTTGGTGATCACAATAGTGCCAGGTTTGAGGCCTAAAATTAAATAGTTGAAACTTGGTATTTCCCTATATATATAATTGCTTTAAGAAAGTGAAACAATTTACAAACTCACCTAGACCTCCCGACGTTCCAATTCGAAAGAATTCAACATCATTATTGCACTTTGCATAGTAAATTAATTTCAAAACCTAAAAAGAACGATAATTATGACAACCGGACAAATTGTTTTTCTTTGAGGGAGCAAGGAGGTCGCAGCATTGCATTTTACCTCTTCTCCCATATGGATACTGAACAACATTATATGCTAATATTTCATTCCCTCGGCGGCGCTGCCCAACAATGAACTTGTGTCTAGGGCTGGGCAAAAACCGAATCTTTTGGAATTCGGATGGGATTCGAATAATGTATAATCGTTTTCAGAGAATATACGTAAAATTTTATGAATTTTAATCTTCTACAAGAGAGTTTTTGTTGAGTTTTTTGTTTAATATAAGACTTTCATTCAAGTACTCAATTTGCAAAAAATATTTGATTTCGTTTTCCAAATCAAAAGATATTTAGTTTTACCGCAATTACCCGTGGTCCATGCTTGACGGAAGAAACAAAAATCCATTTATCTTAATCGAAAATTTCAATAACTATCCTCGATGATAAATGATCCACACCTGGGTTTGACATTCCGAAAACGAAATCCGTACATTGGGAAAGAGGGGAGACTAAAGTCATAATATAAAAATCGGTCATACCTCGTGAAGAACCACTGAAAGTGATGCTGTTCCAATCCCATGACTGACAGACACCAGAGGCCCAACTTTGAAGAAACTATATCTGCCAGCGGATTTCCCCACGTCTTTCAAAACTATAGATTGTGAACAGAAATTTTCAATATATGCTTCAACTTAGTATTACCGGTAACTTTTCGGAATCAAGACCCACTGTATTTAAGGTGTATATATTCGAATACTCTTCCGTTTCGAGTCGAATAAAACACCTTCTCAACTACTTTGATTTGAAGGTATTGATTAAAAAAGATAAAATTGCGAGCAATGGTATAGGTTTTGAACTCTATCCTTCAGAATGGAATTTTAAGAATTCAATTTTCTACATACTATTAAATATTTATGCATGAACTCGTCTCGGTCTAACGATCCATGGTGAGGGCTATAATATGTTATATAGATTCAATACGGTCGCGCTTCAAAAACGTATTTGAGTTGAATTTTTGTATTTAAGAAAATAGCAAAAATGTTAATCCAGTGAATACCTTTTATGCCGTCAACTGTTTCGAATTCACAATTCTCAGGTTTGCCTAGTTTAACATACATGTATTCTGCAAACTCTTTCATTCGATCCGCTTTACCTCCCATGCAAACATACTGAAAAACAAAAATCTGCTTATTAGTGGACCATGGGACAAGATAAGTAAGATTATACAATTATTCTCTCGGGTTCCGGGGTTCGATTCGAACCAGAGATCTTTAGTCTATGATAACAAAAATGATAGCCCAATCTGAAAAAAATTTCCGAACGTGTTTTGTTAAGTATGAGTCTCTGATGAATCGCGTCGATGAAGTGCATTTCATCTATGGCTTATGCTTAAGCAAATAAAAATTTCTGATGGATTAGAACTTCATCAGTTTTATTTTTAGAACCACAACTATGCGATCTAGCAAAGTTAACTGCGATCAGTGACATATTAAGCAACTAGAAGCGCAAATATTCTGGGATTAACAGATGACAACCGTTATCGGAATAAAATACCGAACAAGACTTTTACCGTAAATGGACCAGAAAATCGTAACAAATTCTTAGAGTTAGAGGCGCATTGACTTTTTCGATACAAAACGGATTTAGATAGAAATTTAAAAACTGTGTTTGCCCTTTCCCTGTATAAAGGGAATATATGGGCTGCACTTACACACTAGTGATGACAACCTAATTCTCATACTAGGAAAAATAAAACGAATTTACAAAAAAAAAGTATTACTAGGTAAACTAGTTTCACTTTTAAACTAGGTGGTACCTAGATTAAAAAGGGTAGACTGGGTAATCGTATTTTGCTGCATTTAAGACGTTTTTAATGGATTAGAAAATTAAATTAGAATCACCGAATTGTCTATTTCAAAACATTTCCATAATAACCTTATGTTTTACTCAGTTTTTCACGCCAAATACTTACTTTTTGTACCAGGTACCAAGTGAAAATTTTAAAGTACCCAGTAAAGGTTAGGCAAATTTACCTACTTTACCTAAATAATTAACTGGGTGATACGTCAAATTGAAAATTCGTTGAAAATTAAATTAGGTAAATCAGGTATCCGTGAAACCAAGTAAAAGTACTATGGGAATGAACCCCGGAAAATTATGATATTGGGAATACTTAGAATACTGGGAATACTTATAATACTTAGAATTGCCATTAATACTCCCCGCACTTTCATTCTACGCTATGACAAAACATGTTCGGAGGAATTTCCGAAAAAAGTTGCCTACACGACTTTTGTATTCTTCCACTTTTACTGAAAAAAGTATTAAATTTTTACGAGTACGAGTAAAAATTTAATGAAAAATTGTATTTGCGGAAAGTTTCTCTATAAATTGATAGCGTTGTTCTTCCTCATTTCGGTTGATAAAACTCCAATAAAATATAGTATGCAAATTCAAATATCCACGAACATAAAACTCATAAAAACAAAAAAAACAGTAAATGTACTGGTCATGTGCAGTAATTGCATATTTTAAAAGTTAAAAAAAAACTCCATGTTCATGAGATTTATGCCAATTATGGGCTGTTGACGGACCGCACCTTCCCGGAGCGTTCCATCAACACCCCATATTTTGCCAAAAAAAAGAAATTTGAAAAACATTTTACCGTCAATTAATATTACTGTCAAAGAACGTTGTTTTTGTTGCATTTTTTTGTTAGAGTGTATGAAATTACAGAAAATAACAACAACTTACTTTAATATCATGAAATCTTGTCTCTAAATCATCCGTTTGAAGTAATCCAATATGATAGAGATGATCATGTTGGCCGAGATGAGCACTGTTCTTCAAATTGAATACGGGAGAACCTGGACCTTTTTGTGCCATAATTATTATATTTTTAAATTATACCCCTGTACTCGCAGTCAGAAAAAATACGGTGAAAACAACAGCAATGTAGAATTTATCGTATCAGAAGAGTATGAGTCACTGATGGACCTCGCCTAGGATAGGTTCGTTACTGCCTAATGTTTATGAAACACGGTTTAACAAAAAGATCGTATATTTATCAGCATTGGCGAAATCACAGAACTGATGTGGAAATTGAGTGGTCGTTCCTTTTCAATATTGATGAATGAAAAAAATGAAATTGTCTGGCGCCGGCTTATTGGTTGTGCAGTTGCTACTGACTATATGTTAGGTGTGTGTGGGTGTGGCCTTCGAGGATAAACATAATTCTAAACCGATCCTGTATTAATATTTAACAACCATTTCCCCATTTTACATATTTGCGGCAATTTCAGGATTTTCTTTTTATAATGGCAGCGATCGAAAATTACAACTTTTGCGTCAAAATGGGTGTGTTCATGATTTTGTTATAACTTCCTCTCAAGGAAGAAAACCACAAGTAGGAAATTACATTTGGAAATCGCGAACAAAAAGACAAACACGTGATAGAAACTCCTTGAATTATTTCAAATCCTCCAAATCGACTATATGATAAAATACTTAAACTTTTAGTTGTTCTGCTGATGGTCCGTCCATATTAGGCCTGACAGCGGTTGGCCATGGCATTAAATTGTACGTTTCCACTAGTATGATTGGTCTATATGGATGAAGGCGGGGCACTTACAACGTAACTTCTCTCATATAGTCATATTTTTAATTCTTTGTCATGGAATATTCCTTTCACATTCAGAAATTTTATTTATTCAAGCATGAGCCACAGATGGACCGTGTCTAAGAGACACGATCCATCAGTGACTCATGCTTGACAAAACATAATTTGTTAAAATATTTTAGGCTTGAAGAATGGAATAAAGCAGACAAATGTGCTGTCGGTCTAAGAATACCGTTGGATCGTATCGATTTCAAGTGTGAGTCTGTCTGGGGTTTATGCATAAAAGGACACTATTGTTATTATATCATTTTGTAACCAATGACTTGAGACAAAACCTCAAAGGCCGGATTTACCAGTAACCTACATTGAACAAAAGATGTTTTGAAATACTGGACTCAACTATATTTACAGTTTAGGTTACCGATTATATTTGACCAGTGCATCACAATGACTTGGCCGATGCATGTTAAGTTCACAATTCTATTTTCTATACTTCCATGCGTCTGCATCTTCCTCCCCAGCCTTTGACATCTCGAAAATGTCTTAAAATCACACAAAAAACTTTCGCGTCTAATGTTTACAGAATTTTTATTGCTTTCAAAATCCGCCAAATTAGATTTTTTACGCATCTCTGAACTCTATAATATTGTTTCGTTTCAAAATTTAGCGATTTCTGCCGGGCACACTATGACGTCATAGATGTACCTACTTGAATGGTCTCTTTTCCGAAAATTTAAGTATTCTCAAATCTTTCTTGCTATAATTTGCCCATTACCAATAGGTTTGGGACCTTCAATACGATCAAAAGTATAACGTTCATGAGCATGCACAAAAGGATTCGTTATTTCTCTCTGTACCTTCGAAACCCAAACTTAACACACTGTGATGATTAGTTGCTCAAACAAAATACGCTTGAAATCGACATTCTATTTCATTTCGAGTCTTGTATTTGAACATAAAATTCAGGTATTCAGGTATTTTCTAACCTTCAGGTATTTTCTAAGTCTAACCTGAACTATTATTTTTGAATTCTACAGCATATTATCTCCCTCTAAATATTCTATTTTGTCTCCGATATGAACTTGCAAGAAAATTTGACTGGCTTACCGTTTCTATTCATTTTGATGTATATTTTGAGCGCGGATGTACCTCTGCATACGCGATAAGTGATGCGTGACGTCGTGAAATTATAAGTGTTTCTATCAGATCGTTCTTCCTTGGTAAATATTTAATCTGTTCGACGCACTCGACCAATTTTAAATTCTTTTTTAAATGTGAAAATTCTTGGAGTATATTCATCACTGCCAGAAAATAGGCTTTGTCAGGCATAGGCCGCAGTTGGATCGCGCCCCACATAATTGACAAATCGTGTTTTGAAACATTTTATTGATAAAGAGGGTTAATTCTACCCCACGATTAACCTTTTTTGCGGTACGCAGCTCTGTCAGACTGTTTGCATGATTATAATGATTGAATTATAGTCGCCCACAGTAAGATCCACCATGGAGTACCATCCACCTTCAGTTTTGCAGATGATCAAATAGTTAACACAGACTTGCACATTCATAATTATTCAAGCATTGTCCATGGATGAAGCGAGCCTAGATAGCTCACCCCATGTCCGATGCGAGCGGAGAGTTACCCCTATCAACTAATACTAATTAATGCACAATAATATACTAATAAACAAAGGCATCTGCATGTGCAAAACTAAACAACAAATAAAATCAACGATTCAAACTGACATTCTGCAAATATCTGCCGAGGTTTAAATCAATCTAGTCTATAAACTGTTTCAAGCCACATATAAATGAAATGTCTCCTCTAGTTTATTATTTCAACGTGCTTTAGTGGTTTCTGATATCTTCTTAAGTGGTCGTTGAAACTTTACTTCAGGCAAGCTATTATTTGAAAAAAATCATATATTCCATATGATTCGTCAGTGCTACGTGACATCATTAGCGATTTTATGTTTTTGTCAAGTTTCCGTCAAATGTGGTAGAAAGACGGTGGGTGCGTGAAGATTTAGTCCTTTTATTAATGCAACTTTTTTTCACGCATTAGGGGTTTGGGTCGAACCATCGAATATTCAGCATTAGGTCGCCTGAACCCCATAGGGTGTCTTATTATTTAGTCTGTCGAGTGTTCTTAGTCGGTCGATTTTGTCTTAAAGTCTCATTTCCGAACCTTAGTCGTTTTACAAATAGTCCTATTTTATAGCATTTGAGATAACGGTAATAAAAATATTTTCAGTATGTTTGCTCAACGAACCGATATCATTGATCGAAATATCAGAAAATTTTGATGAGGTTTAATTCATAAATACTTATAATAATATATTACAGTAATATATTATACTATTTATACAAAACACCATTGTTCTTTACTTGATGTGAACTGCCCTCCTTTTAGAATAAACAATCTTTACAAATTAAAAAAGTTTTAAATAAGCAAAAATACATTAAGTACGTCATAAGTAAGCATACTACACAAGCGAATTTTTATCATAATAGAACTACTGTTCGGCCACCCTCTGACGCAGCAAGCAAACTACTATTTACTAAATGCTCTTTCATGGCAAATCATATCCGCTAGCCTCGATTAGTCAGCTTACGAATCATTTTTAAAGTACTTCCGGTACACCTTAATTGATTTTTTTTTTGTTCAATTCAATTTACCTCTAGGATTTTCCTCTCATTTAATATTTCGTTGCAGCAAATAAAATATAAAAAAATTTATATCGAAAGTATTACCAAGCAAGCCATGACCCAATTCTTGAAAAAGAACCAACCAACGACCATTTATATTGCAAATAGCTGCATTCAATACATTGTTTTTCGTTGATTGCATTCACATGCCTACAAGGCACAAACACACGTGACGAAGCAAACGCTCTCCGCCGGCTTACATAGCATTACCGTGGGTTGCGTTGCAAAACGTAAGGGAAAAATAAAATTAACCTGAAAAAAGGCAACTTACGCAAACGTGTATTGCAGCTTTAGACGTTGCCTCTGTTTAAACGGGTACACTATTATTGACAGCAGATTTCAGTCCCAGCACTACTTTCCTCAACAGGTTCATTTATACTATTAAAAACCAGACAACAGGTGCAGCTATATGCACTGACGCAGAATTATTCAATAACACTGAGCGAGCGATCTTTGCTGTGAAGTGTGGGGAATAATAACAATACCAAACCACTCAGTATCACACATTCGATTGTGAAACAATAAATAATACCGATAAGATCATCATCAGACTACGTTTGCTTCCAATAAATTAATTAATAATTTATAATACCTGCGACAACCCACATTCCATAAAAAAAAAAAATAGTCGTATTAAGGAACTCATTTGACCGCTCATTTGATGAAAGCTGATATATTTATTAACAGCGAACATTAGATTGTGAAACATTGAATAAAACCGAATGAACCACCAGTGCCCCATCCATATTTGACCGTGAAATATTAAATAATATATTGTGTTTTTATATATTAACTTTATATTTTTGTTTCGACATCCAAAAAGCGAACCTTCGTTAATACACATCGGTGAAAAACTGATAATATTTCAAAGACGCAAGGAACACTGCACCATTAAAGCAAATAGAATAGAAAAACAAATCGACAGGTTCAACTACGTCTATTTTTTCACGATGACACCTCACGCAAGGTACGCATTGTGAAGAAATTAGGGATGCGCATGTGTAGCCTACGCCGTGAGAAATGCGGGAGCACATCCTAACTAAGGAGTTTGGTATGAGGCAATATCTGAAAAATGAGCGAACTAACTTTCCCGAATCGTATAACATCGTAAATAAGCCTGCTCTCGTCCAAAAATAATGTTGGAAAAGACGGATGTGCGGCACTAACGAGAAAAAATGCGGGCGTGCGGGGCACGCCTATACTCGGCGTCCTGTGTTGTGCTGTTGCTTTTGGACTGTATAACAGCTATGATATCAAATTGATGTCGTATTTCCGTATTTTCTATTATAAAATAAGGCTCGCGTTCCGCGAACTTCCTGTGGTCCATATAACCAAATTAAACAACAGAATATTTTCTTATTATCATTACCTAACGTCAAACAATAAATACTTAGCGATTTTTATTTGGTTTTATTAATAACAAAGTGAACAAGTCAGTAACAAAATGTCTTCATAAGCTCACAAGTTAATTACTTAAAAAATTCAAAACAAAAAAAAAAGAAACAGTGTTAATGTGTTGATGAATTAGAGAAGTAGAGGTAACATTGATGCCAACATAATGGCGGCAAACTTGGCCTTCACCGATTCGGCACCTGCAACAATAAAATATGAGCATTGTCAAACGATAACGTCCATTAGTATATTTGGAAAATTAATGCAAAAGATCACCATCAATTATATTTAGTCGAGGCCAACGAATAAGCTGGGGCTCGATTTTTGAGACACATTGAGCAATTTCGCCCTGTCAGTCCGGGATAGTAATTTGTATAATAATATATTTTCTGCGTGTTGCTAACGCGACAAAAAGGGGTGAAGAAGTAGTATACCAATCAGAAAAAAATTGCCTCAGCATAATCTATTAATCCCAAACGCATGTTCGACGAAATCTAATTCTTGATTGGTTAGCCCGATATCACAAATTCAACTCTGCTAAAGTGGGCACAACCAATGAGAAAATTTCTGTTTCAAACATGTTTTGTTAAGTATGTGGCACTGATGTAACGCCACGACAAGGCGTGGTCCATCTGCGGCGCACGCTGGACAAAAATAAAATTTCCGATTGGACAGTTTTCGCCTCTCCCGTTGAGTGATCGTTGGGTCATGATAGATGGGCTGAGGAGGAGTGCTATGCTTCTTCCCCTAAATACACTAATGGATACCACAAGCTTTCTTTCCGGTTTCGGCGTAGTCGAGTCATAACTGTTACACCCTGTGTTGAGAGAGAGATTGGTATGATAAACAAGCTGGATTCGAGATCCTTAGCCTGCGATGTCCACGCCGTAAGTGCTGCCGATGCGTTGGGTAACCGCACCCCAATATTTTTATACAGCCCTTGCTAATTAATTTTCCTACCAGCTTTCGCCGTTGTTGTTTCATCGCTGACGACAACTTCCTCTCCATCGTCTTCCGCTTGAATTTCCACCGCTATGGGTTCAGTTGCTGCTGTATTGTCCCCTATTTCTACTTCTTCTTCTTCAGTACTATCATCTACTGTTGCAGTTTCTAGAGTCGACCCGGCGTCTGTTGTCGTAGATCCGTCCTCCTCAGGTTCCGGCGTTGTGGTTGGCGCTGATAATGTGCCGCACACCAACAGTAAGATGAATAGGATCTGTACAAGGGCAGAAGATTTAAAAAAACTGCTACTATAGGTGAAATAAATTTGAAAATAAGCTTTAGGATGCGCGATGGCCTAGTGGTTAAACATGTTGGCATCGCAGGTTGAAAATCTCGGGTTCAAGTCCCCGAGAGTCCTGCTCGTTGAATCATGCCCACCACTCAACCCAAGGTGTGATAACCTGGGTAGGGTAAGTCGGACAGGAAAGGATCATTTCTTTCCAGTAATTCTAACCCGTCCGTCTGTAACTTAAGTGGCCGCTAGTTCGAAGTTTCGAAAATTTTGCCTATTTTGGGGAAATTTTTGTTTAAATTACAAAATCTTTCTGGGGAGACTGTTCTCCCTTCCGAAACTTTTGGGGAAATATCCCCCCCCCTTGGTTCCGCCGCCACATACACTTTGATCTCGTTTCATATTTTCCTTGAAATTGTTTTTCGGATTGAATTTTATGTTTAAAGGGAGCTATAAATATAGAAATATAACGTTGGGGACTACTTTCAATAACTTCGAATTCTTTTTCTGCAACAAATTATCAAAGTCGCCCGCCAGTGAGTCCATCGAAAAAGAGAAACATTCCCGCATTTTTGAAGGTGAAAAAACGCCCACAGCCCCTCCTCTTTTTGTCTACAAGCTCAAGAAATGTAGTATTAGTATTGAGAAAAAAAAATACCCGCAGATTTTTTTTTTTTGTTGACTGAAAATGAGGAAATATCTTTCAGTAGCCCGATTTTACGGTAGCTTATTTATTAGGCTATCTGTTAATAATGTGCCATGGCATCGGAACGGCTCAAATCTTGCGAAAACGACTTTGGGACAATGAAGAACAAAAAGCGTTATAAGTTAAAAAGCAATTTTGCGCAGAGGTTGCACGAAAACTTTTCCTAACGTTAGGTGTATCATGATAACATTTTAGAATAGCCTAAAAGTTACATTGGAGGCCCATATTTGAAATCTTTTTTAGCGGCCCTTGCGCCCCCTTTCCCGGTTCTGCCATGATTGTATGCGCAAAAAAATCACGGAATTCAATGAAAAGTTATCACCGTAACAATCTTATGTTTGTTCTTCATTAGCTCTATTTCTCCAATGGCAATTTTAACTTAACTTAACGTTAAGTAGGCTAAACCAAAAAAAAATCTGTTTAAAAGTTATGAAACCCAACTTGAAAATCCCCGAACAAGTAACAAGACTGGGCAAGTTTGGCTAGACTGACTTTTGAAGTTAACGTTGAATCAGCGTTAACTTAACGTTAACCAATATTTCGCCACCTTCTCATTTACAGGCCTCTACCTTTTTTACAAGAAAACAAAACTTACGTTTCTGACACAGGGATTCATTTTCGCTGTTTTTTGTTAGTCTTCTTGTTATTTTTAAATCTATTTACACTTTTGACACGCCTAGAACTTCGAAAAACCCAGCAACGAAAACAGCGAGACCGTCTGCTTGAAATTATGTTCGAAAAGAGTTTCTATGACACCAATACATTCTACAAACCTCCATTGTGACAAATAATTGGCGTTAAATTGACTATGTTGCATCACAATATAAAATGCCAATAAACTGTTTTCATAAAATGAATTCTTTTTTGTTCACTTGTAGCCCATCATAAGTGGGCGCTATTTAGAACTTCCCCAACGCCTTCCCAATCGAAAAATTATCAAATCATCTTTTGTTAGGTATGTGTCACTGTTTAATCAGTGACGCATGCTTGATAAAATAAAATTTCTGATGGGTTTACCTCCTTGTTTATATCCGGTTTAGTAGCCAATCATCGCATTGTTTATGATAATATAACATAGTGAATTTAGAACCTCCCTCACAAATTTTCAGGCTACTTTCTGAACCGGTCGTCATTTTAGTATTTTGATATTTTTGTTAGGTTTTGTTTGGGAATATTTGAGAAATATATAAATTGAATTGTTAACCAGTAATTTGCTCGATCGTTCATTGCTGGCACTTTATCTCGTAATAGCTCTTTGTTATTTAAGTGGTTTAAGCCGTTAGTTGACACTTTTTAGCGCTGCTACTGGCCTTGCTTGGGGCGAACTTCTAAAAAAAATGGTCTTTCGTTTTGCTGTGAAACCCTTAAATCGAGGCTAAAATTCCTTAAAATAAAATGTATGTATTTCGCCAATAAAAAGGGTTTATTTGTTAATTTATTGTTTTACTTGTTAATTTATGTTGCTCGATAGCGATTTTTTCTCAACTTTATTGTATATTCGCGATAGAAATGATAATTTACCATGGAAACCTGAAAGTTATGCGAATTTTTTGAATTAGCTAATGGCAGATAAGAATTTAATTTCCCAATCCTCGCCGAATTATACGTTGAGATGAAAGCTGAAACTGTGGGCTAGATAAAATACCAAATTAAATGGCAAACGAACCCTAGCCTTATAGGTTACAACTTTTGCCAATCGATGCTAGTTTGAGCGTGCCAATGAAACAATTTTCCTCATTTCACCAGTCCCGTCCGCAAGCAAAACATATTCGAAAGTCGGAGGAGAAGTCTTACTGCGACACGAGACGACCATTAAATAATTAATTTTCATACACGTCGATTGATTTGGCAAAAAACGAAGCCAGCGTTTGTATGGAATTGTATAAAATCATAAAGAAAATAATAATATTAATTAATAAGTAACTTGAAGACATAAGTTATCAGATTATCTCTTCGTGTTAAGTGATGGAGATTCGGCCTATAAGCGAGCGTCTAGTTTGTTCCCTTTGACGAACTTTAATAAGAATTTAGAAGTAAAAATAAATGATTAATATTAACGAAAATGGCCGCGTGATATCTAAGCTAAGCATTTGGCGACATGCAGAAAATTTATTTAATATCAAATTCACTTCTTAAGGATCACTTGCCCGCTAAATACATGACTTTTAAAAACATGATTTCGTGACCGTGTTATAAGAAAATGAGTATTATTGATCAAATTCTGATATTAATTGCACATCACCATAAGGCTGATATGACACGCAATATTACGCTGCATCAATATATCATACCTTATTGATGAAATACCATTGTCACGAATATGACACGATTACAAAATAAATAATGAAGATGGAGAGTTGGTGACTAGGCATTAATATCTTGACGTTTACAAATATGGGACAGAGTTAGGGCTAGAACAATATTTTTAGTCCAGCCTATCATTTCTTCTATTCAGATTATCAATTCCCAGTCAGAAAAAGTTCACTCGAACGTTTTTTTTTAGTATGGGTCACTGGTGAATCGCGCCGCCAAAGCGCGGTCTATCAGTGACCTATTTCTGACGAAATAAAGCTTCTGATCGAGTTGGCGCAAGGTATTTAGTATATTCTGGATTTAGTTTGTCCTATTGCAAAGTGCCGATCCAAAATATATCCTACCTTTGGCATATGGATACATGTGTTAAGACGTGCTGACATTTCTTTTTTGTTTGCAGTGTTTCATAGAAACTTATAAACATATAATGGATACAGTTGCAGCCAAAGTAGTCAAAGTGCATGATGCAGTTCGAAGATTTGTAAGATTTGGTTTGATCGATCAAAAATTTGTCGAAAAAGATCCGTTTATATTCTTCGATCACTTCAATATTCTTGCGCCCACACCGTCTTTGCAAATCATCCGCACAGTGGATTTGAGTCAGTTACCTTCGTTATTGATGGCGAGCTTTTTCACGGAGATAATGCTGGAAACAAGAATGTTCTGGGACCTGACGGCATACAAAACATGTGCGCCGCAGGAGGAATAATTCATCGAGAAATGCCTGTTGGCATTGCTAACGGCCTCAACTTGTGGGTAAACTTGCCACATGACAAGAAAAAAATCCCGTGTGAGTTTGAAGTCTCGAGAAAATCCCAAACTCCAACTTATGAGAAAGATGGCGTTACTATAAAAGTCCTGATGGGAAAATCTCTCGGATTGGAATCGAGAGTTCAAACGAAACAACCCACGGTAATGTTAGATATAAGATTAATGGCTGGTGCATCACACACGCAACCCGTGGACAAAACATGGACGACCTTCATTTACACCATGCAAGGAAACATTGTAGCAGGTGATGTTCCCATAAAAGCGAGGCACACCGCGGATATTTGCGAAGGTGATTACATAACGTTCGAAAACAAAACCAAAGATAAAAAGCCTGCGAGATTTTTCTTCTTTACGGGAATTCCAATTAATCAATCGATGTACATCCATTCTAAAGATAGTCATGCATATGTCATGGAAACGAAGGAGGTAGCCCTCGAAATGGAGAAACTTTATATAAAACGCGTTGACGGATTTGAGGAATAACTGTCCCATCGATAAAGGAATGATATCTGTGTTATAAATTTCTAACTTGTTGCGCATAAAGGTACTGCGCCTCGTCGACGCTGTTCATCAGTGATTCAAAATCGGTCTCTTTTTGCGGCGATGCTCTATATATATATACATGTCAATGTAGAAATATAAATTGACATGTTCCCACTCGGGTTTGGTATTGTTAATAAGATAAGTAGGTATTTGTAAAAAAATGGTATTTTGAAGTCATATTGAATACTTTATATGAAACGAATCTCTAAGCTAAAATCAACAACGAAATCATAAGGCAAGCAGTGTGGACTTGTACTGTCTTATTTGAGATGATAAAATGAGGTGGCCTTTTACTCAACAAAAACATTTTTTCGTATAAAACTCCTAAAGTTCAGGTAAGGCTAATCCAAGTAAATAGTTTACATTTTCAAAAACCTAACCCGCCTTCAAGAATTTGTAAATTGTTGGTCAATTTAAAAGAGTCTTCAAAGAACTAGAACTGTTCATATGCGCCCACGACTTAGTTGTAAAACGATATAAATGTTAAATGAAATTTATTTTCAAATTCATATAAAAAACTTGGTATAATGTGAAGGTACGAAAAGAGTAGAAAATAAATATTGAACTTCGTTCCGTGTCGTACCAAGAACAACAACTGAAAAAGAATCGTACCGTGCTATTGTACCTAAGAATCATATCGTACCGTACTGTGCTGCCAGCCTTGTTAACCAGTCTAGCTTTATATCAGTTTTTATCAGTTTTTAATTAGTATCAAGCAAGCACGAAATTTTAAAAATATTTTTTCTTTTTTTCTCCGAACCTTAAATAAAAGTATCGAAAAACATTTTCACAACATTCCCTCTTTTTTTAAGATCTAAGTATCAAACAAAAGGCAACAATGGTTTTGGATCTTCTACTCATATTCCCTTAGTATGCAACATGTTCATAGTGTCTGAAAACGATCTCCCCGACTATGAGGCGAAAATTGTACAAGTTTGCTAAGTTGTAATAATAGGTTGGTTTAACGTTACCAGCTATGCATTAAAATTTATTATGTTTTATTAGCCAAGAGTTGGACACTATATACTCTTCAAAACTGCAAAATTCGGAAGGTTACATGATTACACCACATTCTTCAAGTATGAATTTGAAAATAAATTTCATTTAACATCTATATTGTTTTGCAACCGAATCATGGGCCAAAAAAGAAAGGTTTATTTCTATCAAAGCTCAAATAATCCTCGAACTAAAAGACAATTTTAAAATGTTTGAAAGCGCCAGGTAAGGTAATAAAAATGTACCTGCATTACTAGATCTGATTTGGATGAGCTATGTCGTATATCGGTTTTACTTTCCTGAATTTTAAAACAGATAGCTTTAAATAGTATAACATTGATCTAATATATTGCTCGCGGGGTTTTAGATTTTACAAACAGGGCCGTTTTGAACGTTGGTAGTTGGTACGGTTCGAAATTGTTGCCAAGTGAATCGTACCTGTTTCCCTACTGGTACGAAATTTAGTACGATAAATGAAAAATATTAATCGAACTTAATTTCGTACTGGTACAAAGTTCGGTACGGCGTACAAAAAAAATAATATCGTACAGTACGGAACGAAAATTTTTCGAAATGTACGATATTATTTTGCTGGTTCGAAGTACGACAAAAATTTCGTACCGTACTATCACCTTTGCCTGTAGGTATGGGCTTAAGAATTGTCATAATGCATTACTGCGTGTCGTAAGAGGCAACTTAAAGGAAGCATAAAAATGGTAGGTGGTTTTACTATAGATAGATACCAATCACTGTACTTTACCATGGCGATTCGGTTCCGTTTGGGATGTTTTCCGTTTAGAGTGGAGTTGGCACCAAATCTTTTAGTTGGTTGGTTTCTTCTGGACGCTGAGCCTGGCCTTGCTCAGAGTGAATTTCAATAAAAAAAATGTATGTTTGACCAAACGAATTTATGATTATGATATAATATTCTTATTGTTTCGCGGACCAACCTATTCGAAGTTCCCATGCCAATATCTTCCCGAGTTTTTGTACATACATATCCTATTATAGTAGTACAGAGTGCCTTCGGGTCTCCGTAAGAAAGCATTTGAAAATTTAATTCAGTCGAAATTTAATGAAAAAATTTATGAGATTAGCCCAAAAAACATTCAAATTTTCAGATTGAAAAAATAACTAGTACTATTTTATTCTTCCAAATTTTTCTGGACTGGTATCCAACGGAAATATATTACATCAGTAGTCCGGAAATACGTTTTCTCATGTAATAGTTGAAAATATCCAATTGCAGTAGAAATATGACGTTAAACACCCAAATGCCCTTCTCAAACAAAATGAGAAAAGTTAGTTATACATTCCAACACCCTTTTTAATTCCACTTAAAAACATATATTTCAAATTACTTCTTCTTATTGGTAACATGCAATGAAACAATAATAAATTAAATATATATCGTTTCCTTTATATTGCAATTATCTTATTGATCTTCATGTTGCCGCATTCGGATCCACACATACGTCCTCCTTTCGGTCACATGTGAGTCCCATCTCGCATGGACAGTCATTGTAGGTGTCCAACATCGCCTACAGTAAATTGTATTATAATTATTTTTAATTCCCTTTTGAACTTTCTCTCTCTGCCTAGGAAAAAATGTTTGCCTGCGGCGCCCATTATGATTACTACACCATATTTAGGGCTTTCACTCAGAAGTGAATATCTTATTGAAATTCTACGTTTTAATTATTATTTATTATTATGCTAGATGGCTCTAGTATCGAAACCACCCGATCTAGAGATCTAAAATATTAGTCAGAAGGTCTGTGTGGATGGAAGCTCTTTGTTTCATATTTTTAATTTTTTTTCTTCAAATTCTCAACCTTTTTAAGGTTCTAAAAATGCCACTGCGTGTGGTGTATGGAATAAGAGAACTCTCTAGCCACATAAAATGATTTTGCCCCTCTTTACGTCACGGGTCTGTTGCGGGCTTGATTAGACTATCGTTACTATTGAATTGCTTTATGATTGGAAAACGACCATAAAGGGGCGTGGGGATACTGTGGAAACTGTCTTTGTCACAGTGAAACCTATTACTATTTTTCTTAGTTTCATACTCACATCTCTGGAGCAAGCTTCCGTTTCTCTGCTGAGAGCTGAACATCGATACAAACTGACAAGACCATCCATTTTACAACATCCACTGATGCACTGAGTACCTTCTACGCATAGTTCTCCGTTTTCCTAGAAAAAAATCAAATAATAAAACTCATCACAATGGAGAATTTTTTTTTTGCTAGCCATTCATCTTGAACGAATCACCCTGAGTGATTAAAGTCCAACGGGAGTCCAAGTGTTGTTCAATTATAAGTTTAGAGTCTCGAGGCAGGTCGAGTCACTGTACTTTCAAGTCTCAAGTCAAGTCGAGTCGTACATTTACGAGTCGTAAGTCGATTCCAGAGTTGATTTCTAAAACTATTCAAGAGCAATGACGGCTTGATTTTCCACTTCGAATGACTTCATATTTTCTCACTTAAAATCACTATCTGATCATGTTTGGGTAGACGAATAAGGATTCCACACCAAAGTATGTTTCCCCGGGAGGCGCGTTTTTGTCTCTGATAACTCACGCAACGGCAGACAACTGTATTTTTCAAATAGTGATCGCAGACTCGAAGTTTATTTTAAGTCCCGGGTCAATTCGCGTCTGCATTTTGTCAAGTCGAGTACAAACTAGTTATTTAGCTAAGACGACTCGAGTCAAGTCATTGGAAAAGACGACTCAAGTTTCCCCAAAAATGCTCGAGCGACCCGAGATTGGAAACCTTTCGCCGCATCTGGGTTTAACGAATGCGAAGCTCCATACATTTTTCGAATATGCCTCCGGGGACAATAGTGAAAACACGAGAGTAGTTATGTCACCAGTGAGACCAGAATTTTACTTTTTAGAGGGGATGTATATCAAATGTTTCGTTGGCCATCGAATATAAATTATGACGTCCTATATACGTCCTATATATTTTTTTCGTTCTTCCTCATTCTAAACATTCTCGTATGAAGTTTTATCAAGATTCCTATTTTATACCTTGTTCATTCTTATCTTACTTATAATGTAATAGATTTTTTGTTTTAAAATCGTGTAAAATTTGTACTTACCAGATTGAAAATGAGATTTTTGTCCTCGGAGCACAAACATAACGCGATTAAACAACTTAATAATAATATGATACGGAATAACATGACTGCTTTCGCAGAAACAAACTTAATATCTTCTCCAGACTACAGTCGCTGCAGAGGTATTAGTATAAGTTAGTTTTAGCATAATTAACTTTACAAACTGAACTGGTTGAAGATCTCTGGTTAGAATCCCGGCAAGTCCTGGTCGTTGAACCATGCCCACCACTTAACCCAGGGTGTAATAACTTGGGTAGGCATGACGGAACAGGGAAGTCCATATCCTTCCAACAAAATCAACTCACTTCGCCCATCTATAGGTATACAAAAGCGAAAAACGAAACGTTTTAAAATATTTCAATTATTTTTCTTCGCGTTTGGGGAAGGTTGGCATTCTTCTGAAATTTTAAGGTTTAATATGAAAAAATTTCGAATGATGGATATTTTTTAAACAAAAAAGTCAAAAGGCGATTTTGACAAGAATTTGGGTCCACAAAATTTACTTCATATCGTTTTGCCTCTCAAGATCTGAGACCAACCATATCCCCGCTATTACTTCTGTAATCATCGATATCTAACCAAGATATTAATACTGAATAAATATATCCGTATTCCAAAAAGCATATTTACCCTCCGACACCCACTCAAGTCTTTTGTCACCATTAAACATATCATCACATAAGCTAAACGATCAAGTTATATTCTGATTATATCCGAACCTTATTTAACTAAAGCGAAGTTTCATATGACGTCACAAGAACATGTGTTAGGTTCTCACTATGAGCAACCTTGGAATCATCAATTTTTGTAGTAATCTTGTAGATTTTTAGGAAATTACTTCCCCTTTTGTTTGTAAATTATACAACATCAAGCATCGGCCATAGGTGAACCTGGTCACGATAAGACGAACCATGAATTGTCCAAACTGGTTCGAACAAAATTGAAAACGCATTCAGATAATTAACTGGTTTAAATAATAAGCTAGAAGGTAAATATTATTTATCTTTATCGATGTTTTATTTCTATTTATACGTTCGGTTGCTTTTTTAGTGTTTCGCATTAGAAGTCGTGGTTTAAACACTAAACACAGGTATCTCGTTCAAAATCGAATTGACGCATTCAAGAGTCGACATTGAGTATCATATCGCCAATGACTTCACGAATGAACGGGCATGAACTTCTTTGTTGCGACCAACCCAGATAGCAGACTCAAGCTTAAAATCCCAACAAAACAAAAAAAAATGTGTCCAATGATATTTCGTCGGGCTTGTTGAATGAATGGTCTGATGGTGCGCGCTGGTAAGGTGTGTTTTATCTATGGTTCATGCTTGGCAAAATGAAATTTCCGACCGGGTAAGCATGAACCGAAGTGGACCGGTTCACATTGTCGAGAAATGAATACCGACTCCGTTCTCCCCAATTGGAAAAAATGACGTGGAACATTTTTTTGTTGTGTATGTATGAGTCGGGCACGATGGCCTAGTGGTTGAACATCACGGGTTCGAGCCCCAGCGAGTCTGGTTCGATAATCCATGTCCACACTCAACCCAGGATGTAATAACTTGGGTAGGCTAAGCCGAACAGAAAAAGATCATATCTTTCCAGCAATAGTAACCTAGTCCGTCTATAAGTGGCCACTATTACAGGGCCTTGGACAGGGTGACCCACTCTAAGAAGTGGCTATGAAAAGAAATGAGTCACTGATGGATCATGTCGATAATACGCGGTTCATCTGTGGATCATATTTGACAAACTAAAATATCCGATTGGGTGTCCCTATGCAATGGAGCCAGCAGTAATGTATTAGGAAATTCGTTATATTTGAAATTAGAAAAGTGAAAAATCTAGAAAATTGGTTGAAAGAAATGCAACAATAAAAGAAATCATTCTACAGACAAAACACAAAAGAAAACCATTTCACTAATCACGAAATCGAAAAGGTCGTAGGAACTCGTCACGCAATTATCAGCCTTGGTGATACGATCAATTCGAGACCCATGTCTAACAAACTCATTGAGCACAAGTTTTGTTTTATTGGGAAAATTTCATCCATCTTACGGATTATTTACAATGATCACTTTTCTTTTGTTTGATTGTTAAGGGTATTTGTGGTGCAAGCTTGGAAAAGTATGATGTGACTTATTTTGGACGATTTGTACTTTGTTGAATATGGGTGACTCGTATAAAATTTGGACATAGTTAAAAGCAATTATCTCGTATCAGACTATTGGTCGGTGATGGATCTCACAAGTATGTGACTCAAATCACAATACATAAATAAAAAAGTAGCCGATTGGGTGACTGTTTGCTGAAACAAATTCGATTGAAATTCGGGAGAATCGATCAGGAACAAGGGAAAAATTTAAAATGAATATAGGGTAGAACTATCTCCAAAAAATATATTTTGTCACGCATAAGCCTCAAATGGATGGTGCTGTGAAGGTGATCCATGTTTAACAAAATGTATTTCGGCAGTATTTTCGGTTCGAGATATGGTGTTTTGCTGTTATCCCCTACAAGCGTAGCTTTCTACAAATCTTCCCAGATCTTTGTCCTATTTGTCATCTCCACTGCAGACCTGTGATTCCGAAGTGTTTCTTCATATTGTATTCGCCTTCTTTCTGATTTCACAGTGTGTAAAGGTGCAAATATTTTTCCGCCACTGAGAAAACAAACAATTTTAAAAGTACTGAAATCGGGAATTTCCGAGCATTGCCCTTCAGCAAGGCACTTCTCGGGTAGCTGTAACATAGAACAGATGCACAGTCATTACAAGGGGTCCGTGCCTAGCGGTTGTTGGGTATAAGCCCCCGGTAGGTTCAGCAAATAATTCGAAAAACCTAAAAATAAATAAATAGAAAAAAAGATCGATGAAGGGGGGGTTCGGCGGTAGTATGATGATCACGATGGTTCATATAGACTGTTTCACCGAGTGTGTCCCACAACAAAGCACTTCGCGGGTAGCTGCAACAAAGAATAGATACAAAATCACTACATTAATGGCCCATGCCTAACGAATGTGAATCCCCAAATTCTCGAAAATATACTTCGGTTGTAACCAAATCTAATTCGACTTACCAGTGAAATTCAGATTTAAAATCGCAAGTACTCCCAACCACTTCCACCAAACATGGCGCCGTATCAAATAAATCATCTATGAATCCTGAATCATCTTGGGTAGATGTTGAACCGACCGGAGATTTGACCGACGACTCGGACTCGATTCCAGAATCATTAGAATTTGTAGGACTGTAGACAAGTTGGAGGGGTTCTGCTTTTCTTTTCTTTGTGATATTTTGCGTAGATGACATAGAATGTTTATAATTTCTTTTCTTTACAGGTGTATGGGAAACCTGTGACAAAGCAGGAAAGATTTTGTAGTGCTGAGGTCGATCTACTCGAATGAGGTAGGAAAAAATTGTGGTGGAGTGCTACAGGGCTGTATACTATGATGCTGGCTTGGGTGACACGAAGTTTGGTTCATGAACTAGGTATAGTATATCATCATCAAATTACTTAAGGTATGACTAAGTAACCTAGTTTTGCTTTCAAAAGGGCAAAGTAAAGTGAAATATATTTTGAGCGCCATTTCGGAATACATATTTTATTTTCTAGGAATAAGGGAATACGTATTCATTTATTTCGTTAAGTAAATTTACTTATTTTAGCAGCATCAATTAAACATGCCATATTAAACAAAAGACAGAATAGCTGGAGCGGAAATAAAAAAGTTGAAACAAAACTTGCCGTCATTAAAATGCGCAAATTTGCTACATCTATTTAGTTTGAAATAATATTTCGTCAAGAGTTTGGCTCCGAAAGACTCCGCTGAAAGTCGTAATACTTGACAATTGAAACATACTGAGATAAAACATTTTACTGGGTGCAGCAAACAAATTAAAATGAGAACTGAATTTTTGCGGTTCAAAGTTCTTGTTAAAGTCATGGCTCGGGCTACCTCTGCGTAAGTTAAGATGGTAAATATTATTTGTGTGTTATTTGTTTTTTGTCTATCACCCTTTTCTGGGATTCAACAAATCATATTATCCCAATAAAAATATTTTAAATTTTTTTTTTATATTGATATTGTCCCAAAAATGATATTTTGCATTGGTATTCAATTGCCATCTCAAAAACTAGTTTAAATCATATATCACGGATGATTTAGAATAGATTTTGTGAATATGCTAAATGTCCTGTAAAAATTAAACTGATGCCAGAATCCTTCTTACTTTTCGTGATCTTCCTGTATTCTTCATGTCACAGCTACACTGTTGTTTGCGTTGTTGAAGAGACCATTTGTGTAAATCCTCAGGTGTGATGCCAAAAACTATTTCTAGCAGTTGTAGTTGCTGAGAAGGAATGATAAATTCAACTCTCATTTTTTCTGTTATTATGGAAATCTGAGCAGAACTAAAAACAGTGTCACTCCAGTGACAAGAGGACACTACAAAATGTAGCACTAGTAAGTGGATTCTGAGCAGATAAATCCCAAAGGAAACTAATTGAACCGCCATGTTATGAGGCAGCGAAATCGCAATTTAAAGAGCACAATATCTGTACACGCAACAGTATAGTACGGCATTTGAAAGATTCCAACCCCTGAAATAGGTTATGAGATTATTGTGCATCAAATTTAGCATCATCGCAACAAAATTAGTTTCAAATATTCACCCCACACCTTCTACGCAATACACGCGCTTTTATTTGCTGTTATTAATATACATCTAGTGATCCAAATAGGCGAAGTATATCAGAATTCTGATTTTAAATTTGTGAAATTGAAATTTACGAAATGAAATTCTGACTGAAATTCATTTAATTTTTCATTTATTCTCGAATTGATTCATTTCGATGTAAAATCGAGATATATGGCGATTTCAATTTGTAAAATTCGACAACCTTCTTGACATTGCCGCAATAGAGCAGTAATTTTATTTATCTGGAATGTGAAGCATTATTCTATTTATAGAAGGAATTTCGTTTAAATTGTATTATAAAAACAACCTATCTATCTCTCTGGTGAATATAAGTTTTGTCACGAACGAACCAGTCGTTTTTTTCCTTTTGTGGCTGAATTAAAAGTCAGTCATTCCTTTACTCACCTCTAAAGAAAACTCGTAACACATTTTCCTGAGAGTTTCAAGAGTTTTTCTTTCCTCCGGATACAAATCTCGCACTTTTCTTTTTATTTCCCGTCCACAACCGATGTCATCGAACTCATTCATTGAAACAAGTCGATAATGACAATCAACTCCCATTATATCCAACCAAGCCATAACTTTAAATGAGAATTCTTTGACTTCTTGCAAACATTCCTAAAAGAAAACACTGTCTCAAAAAATGGCAAAATCGCCATTTTCTGGCGGTAAGTTTACTTGATGGTTTTGAAGTCGAACTATAAATTGTTTTTTTGGGCAATTATAGGCTGTTAATAGGAAACGCACCCAATGTGTAATCCATTATCAGTTTGCATTTGGGTTAGATCGCATCAACAATGGGTATCCAAATTCTAGGAAGATACAATTACTGCCAAAGATTTGTTATAAGTAAATTAGTTGTATTTCTGTATTCGTCATATATACATGCTATGAAATGACTAAGATTGGCCAAAATCAAAGCATTCAGAATTCGAATCTAATTCGAATATAAACATCAAATGTCCCGTTTTTATCAGCTACAAGTTGCCCCACCCCAGACATTTTATTTTATGAGTCACTGACTTGCCTCGACAGCGCAATCCATCAGTAACTCATACTTAACAAGCGTGTTTGGGTAAAAAGTTCTCATTGGGTCAGTATTAAAATCAAACCTGCCAAGAAAGTTTTAGTTGGTTACATTTTGTGGTTAGACTAGAATAATTAAAGATGTTTGACTTATTGAGTTCGCCATAAGCCTAAACCACGTTTGAAAATCTATTTTGCGACAATTCTATTGAATCTATTGAAAATCAATAATATCTAATGAATGTGCCACATCAGCGACTAAACAAGGTTGGACAACATTTTCTGGTGAGTCTATAACTCATGAGAATACAAACACTCGTGCGAAGAAGACTCAACGCGAAAACGCGAGTTGTGCGACTATATTACGGCCTAAAAAGGTCATAATGCTTTACCTCTTTCCCATGTTCGAACTTGCTTATCGTAGTTTCTTTGATGTTTTCATTGAACATGTCACACATCACTCTTGCAAGTTGCTTCTGAGAAATTCCTGAAGTTGTTAAAGTGTAAAGAGAAATTACTACAATTTTAACTAGAAATGCTTTAGATTGGCAATATGAGTACCAAAATTGTAGGTGCGCTGACGGGAAGGTAATATTGATGGTAGCCTAACACTTGATGAGGGCTAGGCAATTCGATTAGGTGATTCGAAGTACATATTATTTGACCAAAATCGATTGTATTTCGTCGTTAAAGTGAAATTTCTGCTCTTGGACTGGAGCGTGCTCGAAAATACACCGCTTTCAAATCAGTTTATGCTAATATTTTAATTTGTAAATTTGAATTTCCTAATTATCATAATGGATACAATAATAGTAATAGTAAAAATGGGATATTTGTTAGTCAACGATTCGATCCGATTCGAATCAAATTCTAATTCCAAATGATTCGGTTTTGGCCTAGCCCTAAACTTGACTAACGAATTGAAACACACTACTCGGTCTAAGGTGAAATTACTTGGGTCTACCCATGACGAAAATCTACGTAATTTTCAACCAGACCAGTAGTTGATTTATTACTATGCATTGGTTGCAAATGACTTCTCCAAATGAATTAAAAAATGTTATAAGCAATTTGTCAATTTTTGAATTCGTCGTTTTTCAATTTACAATCGAAATAATAACCTTGATAATCTTACGAATAATATTTTCTGAGCAAAAGAAATGTATGTAGAGGAATATATCACATGATTTGCTATTTTTGAAGGGAACAGGGTTGAGTATAGCCTAGTGAATCATTTTCCCTTAAGTGAATATAATATCAACTTTAATATTTTGACGACTTCTGATATTATAAAAGGAACTATTCGTATCATATTATGAAATGACAACACCATTTTCTGCCTACCTCTACTAAAAACATCAGAATTACTCACCTGCAAAATACCTGTACAACTTCAGAAGGATGGCAACTTTTCTACCGCTTATAATCATGGATGTTGACATTTTACTTTTAGGGACATACACAATAACACCAGACAAATTATATTTATAAATACAACTACCGTATTTTTAGTTATGAGTCAAGATAACAAATTGTCATTCCCATTCTACGGTCTAAATCTTCAATTTCAAATTCAAGACGTACATGAGGATTTTTTTTAATCGTGCTGAATAAACATTGAATGATAAGCCAAATTATTCACATTTGACTTGAACTTCGAACTTGTGAGAACTTCGTGCGGACGACTGTCCGCGTGGATTTTAGTACGAAAACGCATGCAGTATTATTGATGTTGTTTGTTAGTACGAGCGCTGGTTTAAAATATTGCCATACGGTACGAATATTGCACTATATTGACTGCCACTATTACTGAATAATGACTTTTATAACACTCTGTAATAATCCTTTCCATATTTCTAATAGTATTCATGTCCAATTCCATTCTAATTCCGAACCCAATATCAGCAATATTGTGCGGATTTCCTGCACTTACGTGTGGCAATAAATCGCGTGCTCAAAATCGAAACAATGTCCTGTACTGCAGCACTTGGAATACAATTGACAAACTAACTATATAACACATGTAAACACAAAGGAAACTTGTTCACAACATAATTTCCTGATAACCTAAATTCTAACGTACCTTTCCCTATTCTACTAAATTTATAGACTATAGGTATTATTCCAAGCATGGACCTTCGATGGAACGTGCTCGAAGGCGAGTTCCATCGTAGATCCATGCTTGGTATACACATTGCTGTCTCGTTCGGACGACACCGCGTAAGTTTTAACAAATAGGCCGCCCGCTCGATAGACCTTGCCGTCAACACGGCGACAGTTCCATACCACAAATTTGTATAGACTATTATGCATGGCCAAAGATGTTGAGTGATGCTAGTACTGCAGGTATAACAGAAAGTGATTGCTGATCAAGCTTGAAAATATTTTGTCGAGTTCCTGAATTTTTATTCATAACATGATGATAAAACAAAAATCATAATGTACGCGCAGAAGGCAATCAAACAATTTTCATTCAGCTGTGATGATGCACTGCAAAAAAAAAAAACAAAGCTGTTTGCCTGCTGAAAACTAATTCTGCATGATATCATCAGCACAAGATTATTTCGTAATACAAAATACAAAGCAATAAACGATTAATTTGAAATGATAGATTTGTTTGTAATCGACCTAGGTCGCGAAAAGACCTATCAACAGCTCGCCAGAATCAGAAAAACCAAATGTGGGTTTTAAGGACAAGTCAATCAGGAATAAATCAAGTGAGACTGGGGAGTATAGCAAAATATTATAATCTCAGTCAGAAATGGCAAAAATATGTGTAGTTGATACATTATAATGGGCGATATAGCACTTCGAGCTATGCGTTTCTGATCGTTCTGGCTTATGTTCGAATCTCACAAGGGATGATCGTTTTATCGGAGAGGTTTGCTGAACGCCTCGCTGGGGCACGCTGGTTCACGTAAGCACTGCTTACTATTCCCTCCGCCAACCAGGTCCATGTACAGGATGAATAAGAAATACGATAAGGCATTCACCCCGATTCGGAAATGGTGTTCACACGAGAGGTCGTGGTTCAGCATATGCTCAAGCCGTCTTTTCGGTTTCCCTGTACCGCAGGATAAAAATGAAATCCCAATATATTGAAAAACGTTATTTTCTTCTTTAGGAGAAGCCTCTTTATGTCGCACTAAATTCACTTCACTTTACACTAATTATAGCAAAATTGTCATTTATTGCCAGTAATTTTATTTGGTATATTGATATAAAGCACTAAAATCGATTATTCGTCTAGTTATCGACACATACTTATATAAAACTGATCAACAAAGCATTTTCGAATTTTTGCAACTAAAAAAGGGAACAAGAAAGTGATAGTTGGTTTTACCATTGCCCGGGGCAGATATCACGTACTGTACTCTAGTGAAGTGGTTCAGTTGTGACTGGAACGATTCCAACTTAGACCCGAGTTGCTGATGCCACATTTCGTAGTGTCTGTTAGCCTTGTAAGTAGCTCCGTTAAAGTTGTTTCTTTCGAGGTTCTGCTTTTGGTCTTGCTCGAAGTGAATTTTCATTAAAAAAATACAATAATTCTAAATTGATGGTAATTTATTTATTGTAGTTTTTTTCCACAACGCTGGTATTGGATATGCTGATTGAATGAAAGATGTGGGTTTGTGTGAAAACATTTTACACCCGGCCTGTAGACTGGAAGCCTGAGCAGGTAGTGTTGATATTCAATTTATGCCCCTTCGTTTCTGAATACGCAATTCATTCGTATTCTATATAATAGGAGTTCCGTTTCATGAGTTTGTTTCTTGGAATGTTTTCATCTTTGACTGTGAATATCCTTTCTCGAAATGTTGAACAAGAATATATCAATTAAAACGATGAAAACTTAGTTTTTTTCTTTTTTTAATTTGAAAGTCATTATATTTGTCATTGGGTAAAATATCTCTCAAGCTTCATAGACTATCCTTTAATAAGTTTGATTCAAATTGGTCCTGGAATTGGTGCTCCGCTATTTTGTTGAACCATTGTTTCTCGGACATAGTCATACCGACACACGCAGTATCTTTGTGGCCGTCACGAGTAAGCGTATGAAGAAGGTGGCGAATTCGACGTATTCTCACAACTTGATCTATTTTTGCTTTTCATGAACTTTGAAACAAATTTGGAACATTTTTAAAGGTGAAATTATGACGCCGCAGATAAAAAATTTCTCTAAAAATAAGAGCAAGAAGTTTACATTATCGAGCATCAAAAATTTTTGAGTGCCCGATCAGCTCAATCGATAAAGCGTTGGGAATACTCTTCGAGCTACGCGTCACTAACGTCCTGGGTCCGAATCCCATGTGCCAGGCGCTATGAGTAAAATGTCGAGCAAACACTTTCACTCCCCCTGTTTTTACCGTGATTTCATAAATCACATTGTTTGGTACATAATCTACATACAAAACGAATAGTGAAATATTTGAATGGGTACATTTTAGGCTTGAATTTATAACACACTTTCTTTCGGAGATATAGTAGGTATGTAGAGGTTCGTGATAGAAATTTGCGCCGAAGTTAATCAAATAACCTAACTTGTCATTTTTTCTAATTGTGGAGTCGAAATCCCCTTACTTAATCCATATAAAAAATTATTTTATCAAAGCATGAGCCACCGATGTACCGTGTCTAAGCGACACGATCCATCAATGACTCAATAAAACATGTTTGGTCAACATATACCTTATTGGGATAATACAGCAGCTCAGAGCTGGCACTAAAAAGGGTATTAAATTGTCCAACTATTGCTTTTGCAGCAAAATCATGATTTTTGCCAAGTTTGAACTCAATATAAAAAATAGAACATTTACACTGAAAATATATTATGTATTGTCCAAATCAATTGAAATTTATTTAACATGAATTTTTATTTTTTTTTCTCCTAAATAATATACGCATTTCCCACAAGATAAAAAACTCGTGCATATGCTTTGATATTATACATTTGTGTTTTCGCCAAATCAAGTAGAACGGTAAGTCGGCAGGTGACACTCCCCTCGAATTTACTGATACTGAATATTGGCTATATATATGAGTGGTCTGGGCTGAGACGACCTGTTGGTAATGGTATCTCAGGTCTGAGCGAGATCCTAAGATTTTATTGTTACTTTATTGGAGCATGCCAATGATTGGCTTCCAGCCCAGAAGTAAACAAGAAATTCAAGCTCGGGGAAATGGCCCACCAGGGTTGTTATTTTATTTGGCAGTGGATTTGGTGTTCTGTGTTATAGTCAAAGTGTATTTTGTTTCTTCAAAATAAAAAATCTGCGTGAAGACACATATAATGCAGAATAGTAGAACTATACAAACGAAGGACGGGAAAACAAAAACCTTATAGAATCAAGAATACAGGGGTCTCATGAAGTTTAGTACCATACTGCGTATATCCGATTATCACAATAATTTCCCATGTTGCGAGGCACGCATCCTAGCCCGAGAGACAATGCCAAATGCTTGCAGCATTGGCGCCCCCTAGTTTGGATGAGAATATTCTGCCAGTTTTTATTTTAATGACATTCGCGAATATGGTACTAAACTTCACTAACTAGGCCCTAATACAGACTTCAGAGGCAGAGGTACCTTAAGATTTAAGTAAAATACCGGTACCAGAATACGAAGCGCGTTGTTTTTCACATTAGATGATGTTCTGTTCGCATCGTATCAACGCAGAGCTGCAAATGAACAAATAGTGCGGTCAGCGATATCAAAGTGTACAAAATAAGCCTTACGGTATTTCTTCTTAATCGATTTAATATTGTTTTCAGCTTTATAGGTTCGGAATTACGTGCCCCAGTATTGAGTACCTACAGCTTATCCTGTATCAGTATAATCGGAGGTTAAGCATAGGACAGCGTAACCTGGTACCAGGGTACAGCAGCACAGAGCAGGCTTGTTTAGGATCAATTGCTTCGATTTGCTAATGCTGCATGGCTTCCAGAATATATAATACTGCATTCTTGTCCATCTGTGCGGGTAGTTCGGCATTGGTTTTAACAAAGTTGATCAAGGGCAAAGATGAAAGTAAAACCCAAGGTAGTTTTCTAGCGAAGTTAAAAGCGAATTGCGCCACAGGAATTTCAACAGCTGATCGTCAGGATTCGTTTTCACAAGATAATAAAGAGCATTTATGGGATTGGAATTGGGACAAAAGGCAAGGTAGTTGTGTAGCAAATGGACCTAAATCAAAAAGAACAAAGAAACATTATATCTTTGTCCGACATGGAGAATACAACCTTAAAGGATATAATGATGAAGAAAGATATTTGACGGTATTAGGTGAGACTTATTTCTGAATTTTATTTTCAGTGCCCAGTTTTTTTACAACTAAAAGGTAATGAACGCTAAACAGATGAAACTGCCTTTCAACCTGCCAATGGCTTTAACAGTTTAAATAATGATATTCTGTATTAGAAACTTATTGAGTCTCGTGTAGCCTTCGGGCTAATTCCTTTTTGGACTCCCAAAGGTATTGTGGTATTATACTACATGATAGAACCTGACCGATATAGCTTTTTACAACCGATATCGATACAGATATTTAGACATTTTTGACCACGGATAACTGATATTTTAGGGTCTAGTGAAGTTTAGTACCATATTCCCGAATGTCATCAAAATAAAAAACTGGCAGAATATTCTCATCCTAACTAGGGGGCCAATGCTGCAAGCATCTGGTTTTGTCTCCCGGGTTAGGATGAGTCGCTTGCAACATGGGAAATTTTTATGATAATCGGATATATGATACTAAACTTCATGAGACCCATATTTTATCTTACATGAAACTCATTGAAAAATCTCCTATCATCTCTTAACAATTTTGATATAATTAGCGATACAGAATTATTAAACTTCACTAGGGAAGACCCCCATTTTTTGAATAGCTTAGAAAAAGCTCTCAAACTATCACTATCTTTTTTATCTTATTTAATTTTATATTCATAATTCATTATGAATTTTTCGATCTAAACTTATCTCGTACCTATGAAAACTTGTCTTTCTACCCCATGTCCAGTATCGTTCGCAGTCATTTTTGCGTGTCAGCGTCTTAATTATTTTCTACAGCAGCAGATTAACTCATTAAACTGCATTATTAAATTGTTCATATCACAAAATGAAGTACATTGACGTTTTGATGCTGATGACAATATACGTCGAAAACATAGAGGAAATTGCTGTGCCATTTTGTAAAAATTATATTTCATTCCACATAGGTTAAGATTATTGCGTCATAAAACGTTATAAATAAAAATATTCACCTCTGTATTGGGAAGGGTCCAGAAATAAGCTTACAAAACAAAGAGTTCGATTTTGTGTTTTCCTCTTCAATGAAGAATATTTGAGCTCACAAATAAAATAAGAATATTTATCTAATGTTTTGATTCCTTTTTAAAAATATTTATTATATCCTCAGGTAGAGAACAAGCTGATATGACTGGAAAATGGCTTGCAAGTTTGGACCTCAATTATGTGAAGCTTGTGCAATCAACCATGACTCGAGCAAAAGAAACTTGTGAAATAATAGCAAAACATCTAACTGGCATAAAAATCGAAACCACAGATTTATTAAGAGAGGGGGCTCCCATTCAACCAGATCCACCGAACAAAGCTAATGAACCAGAGGTAAGATACCCCCTTTGCTTTTTGGTTTCGGAGTGTAAGAAGCTTGTCATTTTCTGAAGATGTAAAAAAAGGTGCTAAGCCTATGAAACCTTTTGTACAGTTCTGTTACTTATCAAAAAAAAAAAATTTCTAATTTCTGTGAGTGGTTTGTCATCTTCTGGTAAATATTTTTTTCTGATGAAACCCTTTTTCTCAGGGAGTCTGAGAAACAGAGTACCTAACTGGTATTCTGTTCGTTTTAGTCTGCACCATAGAAATATTTTTTGTACACGAGTCTCCTATTGCTTTTCCCTAGTAAGTGACATAATCCATCAGAACACAAACTGAACATACTTACTGGCCTTCATTCATTCATGCTTAACGAAATTTCAAATTTTCGAATTATGTATTGAGGTGATAAAAACACCAATTGAATTACCGGTACAATATAAGTTGAATTCTAAAAAATATGTGAATATTTTCAACGTGATTCTTAATGTCATTGTAACTTTTTAAATGTTTGTGTATCTTTTCTCCAGTTGAAATTCTTCGCTGACCCTCCAAGAATCGAATCTGCATTTCGCAAGTTTGTGTATCGTCCATCATCAGCAGATGAAGATGAACCAGTTGAAGTTTATGTTTGTCATGCAAACGTTATACGATATTTTCTATGCAGAGTTGCACAATTTCCGCCCCAAGGTTGGCTTAGAATTAGTCTTCGACATGGAAGTATTACTTGGGTGACTGTATACTCTGACGGAGATGTTTGGATCAGATGTATAGGAGATGCGGGCTTCATGCCTCCTGAGAAACTTAGTAGATAATGATGAAATTTAATTTTGATATGTACTGGTTTTTATCATTAGATAAAAATTAATCAATTTATGTCCACTTAGGATAAGGTGGATGATGATGGATAGCGACATAGCTCGGTCAAAAATATTGTTATTTTTTTGATAGATCACGCCACCTAGGCGTGGTCGCGATCTGTTTGTGTCTGATGCTTGAGAAAATAAAATAATATTTGGCTTGAGGAGAACCATCTATGACCTAAGTTGACATATAATGTTTCAGACTGATAGTAGCAGAGCATGACAAAGTCTCGTTTTTCTTTAGGTGTCTGATGCGTCTCAAGTTATTTTATAGTTGTAATCTTGAACTTAACTTGAAGCTTTTTGAGTTTTTTGACAAATATTGTTAGCACGATACACATGCAATGTAGCAAAGTTAGCACAAGCCGCGAGGTGTCAATCATCCTCAGACTGACAGAAATGTTAGGTCTGTAATTTGCTGCTCAAACCCGAAGAATTCGATTTCTCTCGAAAAAATCTCACAAAAGGCAATTACTTGCAATGTCTCTTTCTGCATGCCTGGTAGCAGATTTGCAAAATTCCAGCCTACCCGCAACTCTGAAACCCAAACAAACGTACTCCATCAGAGGAAATATTAATAAATGGGCAATATTTCATGATATATTTGTGGCTATAAGATTTAAATGTCTCTCTCTGAGTGTCTGGTCGTGACCAATTTAAGAAAAAGGTCCAAAATCATTAAAACTGCTATGAAATAGATGGTTTTGATGCCTTTTCATTTTGAAGAAAACAGTTTTTTCGGACACCCAAAGAAAACCAATATTCTGTCACCTTTACCTGGTACTATTGAAACCGTTAAATAGCACTTGAAAAAACATGGTAGTCTTTATTCGAACTAAAGAAAATATTATGAAAGTTTCGGACTCTCAGAAGATACCAGATTCTGCCTCTAGCATAATTCATGAGGGGATGAAATTAGACTTTCTGCACTCTGTGATTCGCATTACCGTTCCTTAGCAAAAAAAAATCAGCGTTTTTGTCTCAATAAAATATGCACTCTTCCATCTAGTTAGACATTTTGCTAATATCCTACAGTGCGTTTCACTTTTTTACTGCTTTTGCTTTTTTCTGCTTTATAAGCAGAACTACAATAAAAAAACTTCTGCAATAATGTGCAATTAACTAACTAGGATTTGCTGTTTTTATTAACCAATCCGAAATCGTACTTTTGTATATGCATTTGAATCATTAAGTGCCAGTTTTGTGATTTTATGAGGTGCGAAAACTTTGATATAAATATCTAATACTGTTGATATCTTTTCCTGAAATATCGAGCTTAAAATCTTTGTTTCCTTCCGCTGCTGCCTTTTGTTGTTACACGTTCCTAGTATCTGCATCCTTTGAATCTCTGTTGAAAAATCTAATCTTGAAAAATTAAAAATTAAGTCTCCGGATGGATTTACTTTTTTTCGTTTGTTGCCTGTTTTGATTGGATATGATAATATCTCATCCGAAACTAATTTAATGATGAATTTTTGTCATAAGTTTTGTGTAAGAACTGCATGATTTGATGATTTTGTTTATTTTATGGAAGAGTTTATGTTGATACTCCAATCAAAAATTGTATTTTGTCAAGCATGAACCACTGATGGATCGTGCCTATGCGTCACGATCCATCAGTGACTCATACTTTACAAGAATGTGTGAGCCTAGAACTTTAGACTAGCACTATCAACAGCGAAACATATTTTGTTGCATTTTTGTTGGATATACTGAAACGCAACAAATTCTTGTAAGTGAGATCCCGATCGGAAAATTTGTTTTAAAGCATCTTTTTTCAAGCATGCAGGACTGATGGATTGCGCCGATTAGATGTGGTCCATCTGTGACGAATGCTGAACAAAATAAATTTTCTGATTGGGATGCTGCCGTTGGTGTATTTTCTTTGGGACAGCAGAGCAGCTGACATTCTGTATGTCTTTTCGAGATCATTTCTTCCAATGGGTGTCAAAAGAACCTAGGATAATAATTACTATTATTGCAAACTATCAGTAAATTGCTTTTTTTACTGCTAGTTAAATTGTTGGAAAATATTGAAGTCGACGCTCAAAAAATTCAAACAGGTTTAAAACATTAGTGAGTGTGTACTTTTTAATTTTTGTAATGTCTAATTGTTTGTTTTGTGCCATCATATTTTGCACATGTTGAACTATGGAAATTACTGTTGAATTTGCAATGATTATTTTGTAATTTTTACAGATAAATCTTACTTGCCTGTAGACCGTATTTTATAACTACCGGTAAGCTTATAGATCAACTATTATGATATTGGTGTCAGTTGAAATCTTGTGAGATCGGATCAACAGAACTTCCTGAATGCAGTAAAAGCTGCCGATCTATTCAGCACTAAAGGTGCGTGAACATTCATTGATTGTGAATGTGTCAGAAGATGACAAAGATTAAAAGTATAATGTGTCTGTGAAAAAATTGCTTTGTTTTACTGATAGACTAGACACGCATTTCCTGCCGCAACTAAAATGGAGGCAAAGTAGTGGTAGATGATTTTACCGTCGCCCAGTGCAGATACCACTCATTGCAATTTATCATGGTGGCTTACTACTGTTTGGAATGTTTGAATGCAGTTGCTGATAGTTGGTTTCTTTCAAGCACTGCTTCCAGCGTTGCTCAAAATTATTATGATTTTGCCACAAAAATTGATCAATGAATATAGAATTATATTAATGAACTTGAAATATTATTCTATAAATTAACTTTATTTTGGAATGTTGTTCAAAAGAAATTCTGTTAAGTATCCCTATTAATAGTCAAATAGTGATCTTTTTTCCTTGGTGTGTTCGAAAAGTTCATGTTAATTTTTCAGATGGGCAGAACGCTTCAGCTTTTGTACCTTTTTAAAGTTTTTATTACTGCCACAGTCAGAAGGAGATATTTTGATCCTCTAGCAAAAGATTTATTATAAAATATTGTTCATTTTATAAATTTTCTTCTGGCAGAATACATTTTCTTCAGGTGTTTGAGTAGTAGAGTAGATTGCATTCTGCCAGCGTGATCCGGATAATCTTGGAATGTCGTTCCCTTTTTAACTGTCTTGAATTTCAGATATTGTTTAAGCTTAATTCTAATAGCATCCCAGCTACTAGTACCGGTACTTGATTTCTTTTCATAGCATTTTAAGATATTTGAATTTTGTATGCAGCCCTATTTCAACTCTGTCTTTAATCTTTTTCAGCATAATGATTTAGTATATTTAATTAAAATCTTTAGATAAATAGATAATGGCAAGCAAGACTACATCAAATCTGAGTAGTTTGCATAGTGTGGGAGTGTTGTGTAACTTGAATGATTTGAGAAAACATGAAAATCTATGTGATGTTAACCTGTGTGTGGGAGGCTGTCAATTGTCTGCTCATAAAGTTGTCCTCTCAGCTTGTTCCCCGTATTTTAAAGCAATGTTCACTCAGGTAAAGAATAAATAATTTTAAAAAAGGGTAGCCCCCCCTGACCACGTCCCCTAGTTTTCCATCAATCACAGGTCAACCATGGGCTGGTGCTCTATCGTCTCAAACCATATTAGAAATTGATGACTTCTGGAAATCTTTTTTCAATTTTTCGAGCTATTTAAGCAGGAAATGACTATTTCAAGCAAGTTAGTTCCATTTAGGTTTAAGTGAATTTCAACAGTAAAAATATTTCAAATTACACCTTCATTACATTACATTTCCTTGGGTATTATCAGAATTTAGTTCAGTTTTAAATGTTTAGATATTTAATGCTTATCCAACACCCTCGGCTCATTACTGAACATTTTTGCAAAAAAATCTTTTCGACTGGACTATACTAATTATATTATTAATTTCTCCAGGACATGGTGGAGAAAAATCAATCAAACGTTACTTTTCACTGTGTAAATGTTGATGCAATGGAAATGATTATTGATTTTGCATACACTGGAAAATTACAGGTATCATGGAAACATGTACTTATGTCTTACATTCTGAACTTACTTTTTTAGCCTATCAATGTTTGGTATTCTCGCATGCAATGCTTTCAATGTGGGATTTCAATAATGAATAAAGACCTTGAATAATAAATTAAATGTTAATTTGATCTTATTTTTTGAACAGATATTTAGGGAAAAATATTTTTTAAAAAATTCCATCAATGAATGCAGATTGACAGATTATTAGCTTTAATGTCATTTGAACACGGAAAAAGAATGATTCCTGGATAAATTTTTATACCCTGCAGCTTTTGCAGATTTGATATGAAACCTGGTTTCATCTTAACTATAGGTTAATACTAAACCACAGTTGAAATGAGTAAAGGATGTACCGGTACCCATTATGCTCTTTAAATATAGTTTAGAATTGTGCTGGATGTTGTTTGTATTAGGTATTTGTGTTTTACATGGGATAGGAACACACTTTTGTGATGTCAAACTGAATTAACTTATCTTGAACTGAATTAACTTGGGTAAATATTGATTAGGCTTATCTATGATTGTCTGCAATTGACAGATTGACAAATAATAATCTGGGTATTGGATTTCAATAGGGTATTAAAATTATTTTATCAAAAATAATCCATACTACATTATCAATAATATACTACAATCCAGTCAGAAAAATTTATGCTCGTCATGTTTTAAAAGTATGAAATACTGATGGATCCGTGCAGACAAGGTGCAGTCCATCTGTGGTTCATGCCTGACATAATGAATTGTCTCATTGGGAAGTCGATAGGCTTCAATACTGCTAGTGGATAGATATTAGTACTGATGTTTTTGAATCTTTTTGTGTGATTTTTAAACATTCAAATACTCTAAAAGAACCTTTTCAATATCCTTGCCACTAGGTATGTTAAACGAAGTACCAGTAGTTCGAGAGATTTTTAAAAAAACAATTACTTTGGCATAAGAGCATTTCGTTTCAAAATGTCCAATAAATGGAATTATTGTTTTCCAGTCTGTTTGATCGATTTGCAAGGTGAAATATGGCATTTATTTTGACTTTTTCCTGGAAAAAAAATTTTTTTGTGCAATTGAAAATCATATAAATGCCGTATTTCAAATATTTTATGGTTGACTTCAAAGGCAACCATCTGCCCACCAATCAGCCCACCAATTGTCATAGTAGTATGGAAACAGACGTTCACTATTACAGCATTAACATGCTGCTTAATGCTTATACCCAGTAGTACAGATACCACATACTATGCTTTATTTGTAGTTTAGTCCTATTTGGGATGTTTTCCATTTGAGTAAAATTGCTGGTGCTTCATTTTGAAATGCTCTTTGCCATGTAGATATGTTGGTTTTCAGTTTTTTTTTCACTCTAAGTAAGGCTAGAAGCAGTGTCTGAAAGGAATCTGCTTTCGGCCAGTTAATTGCGAAGAATTACTATAAGGTTTAGTACAAGCAACTGCACTCTCAGCGGAAAACATTAATTTTAATTATTAACAAACTTTAATTATTAAGAGAGAATTATTACACTTTCACAAAATAATGGCTGCTCATTTCTATATTCAATATTGTTATCTTTAAAATTTAGGTGACGGCTTCGAATGTACAAAGCCTAGTTCCAGCAGCTTGCTTATTTCAAATGAATTTAATTATCGATGAATGTTGTCAATTTCTTGAATCGCAAATACATGTTAATAATTGTATCGGTATATGGAGATTTGCTGATGATTATGGTTTGATGGACTTGACCCAGGTATATAAGAATATTGATAAAGGGATGTTCTGAATAGTTTTATATACCGGTATTCAACTAAACATCCTACACAACAGGTACATAGTATCTCGCCTTTCATATATATACAGCCATTGTATTGTTTTGGGTATGACACCACGAAACATGATAGCTTAGGAATATGCTGTTTCTTAAAACTGCCATCTGTGGCATATCGATGGAAATCTCTGTAATGCTGTATCACAATACCAAATTTTATTTTGTCAAGTATGGGCCGCTCATAGGGCGCGATCTACCAGTGACACATACTTGACAGGAAATGTTTGGCCATCTATTTCTGTCTGAAATCTCAAATGAGATTTGGACTTTCTCAAATTTTAGCTCTGGGATTGCTATACTTTTTCTAGTCAAGTGGATATTGAATTTGATCAAATTTTGTGGTCGAGAGATCAGATTTTTTCTTAAAATAATACACATACAGATGGTAGGAGGCAGATTGGCAGACTGATGCTGCTCTGCACTGCAGAAAGTGACATGTGACAGAAAATATATTGCTGAAAGGCTATCTGTCATTCAATTGAAAGTCAAAATTTCGTTTTTTGCAGTTCTGGCTTAAAAAGTATGTATGAAAGCTTCATTCAATACTATCTACATTGCTACAAAAATTTTCGACATTTTCACTTTAAAAAAACTCATCATGCCACTCTACTTTGTTACATATGCTTAGTAAAATCACTAGAGATTTTTGAAATTTATTTTTCTCAGGCGCTGTTCAAATTCATCAATCAAAATTTTGAAGAAATATCAAAACTTGATGAAATACACGATCTTCCTGTCAAATATTTAGTAAAAATATTAACATCGGATGACTTGAACGTTTCTTCAGAAGAATCTGTAAGTCTGAAAAGAAATTTGTTTTTTTTTTTTGTTTTTCTCTATTTTTGTTCCACCTTTCGGTGGTCTCCTTGAAATGCCATCGTATACTAATAGGGTTGTTCTTATAATTACTTTCAAACAGCATTCGAATTTTGAAATAGTATAATTTTAATACATTTTAGGTATGCTGATATTTGACCACGTTTTGCCCATTCTTTGGCGAAGTTTCGATTCGTGCCAAGTTTTATAATGTAAAATTTGCCAGAGGTATAATCATGCTTTTACTGCAAAAGGAATCAATTTGTGAAATTTCAGGATTTCCTACATTTTAAAGAACCTGAAAAGTCGTTATTTGCAACGAGTGCCATGACACCCGAGCCCCACCCACTAACTTTGCAAGCGAATAAACGACCTGTGTTGTTCTATTGTTTTCGCATTTTAGGTTTTCCAGCTTCTTGAATCTTGGATGTTATGGGATATTGAAGAGAGAAAAATTCATTTATCGAGATTGTTGAAGTGTGTTAGATTACCTTTACTCAGTTCAAAATTTTTAAGAAGATCTACATTGTTGACCTCTCTGATATCTTACGATGCATTGACTCGTGATATCGTACATTCTTCAATCCAGGTAGACATATATCTAAAGATGATAAGAAAATGTGTATTTAACAGTATTTTTTCACGGTCAATTATTCGGATGGATCAGCCTGAGCAAGGACCTTCCCAGTCTGAAATATAATTTAGAAACATATTTTGTCAAGTAAGCGTCACTGATGGATTGCGCCGCCAAGGCGCGGTCCATCAGTGATACTTGCTGGTCGAAACAACATTCCCCAGTTGGGTAATGCGAGCAATCCAATATCAGTGAACAAGGGCTACTGTTCTCTGAAGCCATAAGCACCCAGTTCGGACATAGCATACTTAAGTTATTGCAGCTTGGGTTGAGTAGGGGTGTGGTTTTATTAATCATGACTCACTGGGACTCAAATCCAAGATCCTAAACCTTCTTATCTTATAGTGCCAGCAATTGCACTAGAAGCGATGTCAGAGGAATAAACTTGAAGCATTTGATGACTTCATTGTTTCTTCTCTTATATCTAAAATGTGTGCACACCCACAGGGCTTGAAATGAAATTATGCTGGTGTTGGTATTAAAATACATTGCGCCAGTTTGTTTTCAATATTCATTCAAAATTACCTCATAGCTTATAAACCTGAATATCAAGTATTGATGCTGAGTAATATACATTACATAAACTAGTTCAGGAAGTTCCGTGTTGGCTGGTTTTTGCTAAAACTACTTCCTCAAACAATTTTATGTCTGGCAGTGTTTTCATATCAATTTGGTACATATGAGTTCAATGGTTTATAAAAGAAACCCACGAATGCCAATTTGGTATAAAATCTGATATTATCAAACCATAGTGAATTGAATTTAGTTTATCTAAGACAATACCATTCATATGTAATGGATTTATGTTTCAAGATTTATGCCTTGTATTGCTGTCCCACTTTGTTTATTTTACAGATATCATATTAGTCTTTGTTCTAAGGAGCTTTTTGCTCTCATTCTTCTGAACAAAATATTCAACCTGCCCACTCGATTGGCTTCCAATTCACAGTTGTTCACTGTGGAGCTTCCACAGTGTCGCAAAAAATTTTATGCCAAACACTTTTTTCTCATTTTTTGGTCTTGTTGATCTGCATGGCTTCAAAACTCTGGCTAGACATTTTCCAGGGATGTGGATTCCATAGTTTCTATTGTTGCATTTCATGTAGCTAATTGCACTTTAGGGGTTTCAGGAAGTTTCTCTGTTATGATCAAGTCTCCTGCAGCCTTGCTCTGAGTGAACTTTAATAAAAAAAGAACAAAAAAATTAAAATTATGGTACATAACTAGTATATTTTTTCACAATATCAAACAATTCAGTGCATTTCCATTGCTACGGTATTTAATGGTTTTCTTCATAGCAAAATCTTCCGTGCTCATCATTAAAAATGTTAAATTAGAATTCTTTTTAATAGGGGCAACTGGCAAGTAGTAGTAGTCAATGCAACACACTCCAACATCATGTCCATCCAAGATGCGCTCCTAAAATCCTTTGTTCTGTTGGTGGAAAGAATGGACTGTTTGCAACATTATCAAGGTAAGTGTAACATTGCGACTTGATTAAATCATAGACTTATCACAAATTTAAGACCTGACAAGTCTTCTCTTTTATTTTTTTTTAAGTAATGTTATCTTTTTGAAAAACTATTTTTCAGCCTCGAGATCTACCTGCCACAGGAAAATGAATGGAAATCGATGACTCCATTACCAAAACCTAGATATGAATGCAGTGCTGTTGTTGCAGACAGAAAATTATATGTTCTCGGAGGAATTGTTTGCGAACCTTACAAGTGAGATTTTAACATTTTGTTTTGTATATGTTGTGGTACCTAGTTAGCTCAATGGGTAACAGTGTTGGGCTAAGCATCATGGACAGTAAGTTACAACTTTCCACCAAATTGCTCATACACAAGAAATTAAGCTATAAACCATCACACGATTTCCCTAATTCTTTAAAGGAACAGATTTCTGCACAAGTCGTGGTTTGGCATAGGGTTAAGATATATTTTCAGTTTGCCTCTCATGTAGAATTCGAATGAAACTGTATACTAAATATAGAGCTAGATCATGTCTGAAGTTTGTGATTTTGTTAGGTTGCCACTTGCCATTGATATCGTTGAGACCTTTAAACATGGGTTCATCTGTGGCTGATAGTCAACAATGGTCATTTTTCAACTTCATGTATTTGATGATCCATGATTTATGTGATAGTTTTTTATATAGCCACTCATAACCCTGAACAAGGCCCTGTACTAGCCACCACTTACAGGCAAGCATGGTTTGTCATTTCTTGTTGGGAAGAAATTATTTTACCGGTTCGGCTGAGCCTGTCCAAATCTGTTCTGGGTTGAGTGGTTGGCATGTATAAGCAAGACGGACTCGCCAGCTCGAACTTGAGCCCCTCAACCTGCGATACCAACATGATAACCACTAGGCCATCACACTAATGCATATGACTATTATCTTTCATCCATAAGATGTGTTGACGAAAACTTGTTTTCCCTTTCCAGGCAACATTCGAACACTGTCGTGGTTTGGGATCCTGATAAAAATTCTTGGTCAAAATCAGTCAGTATGATCAAATGCAGAAGTAGTTTTGGAACCGTGGTTTTAAAAGGTATGTACGCATATTTTCTTCCTAACATTTGACTTTTATAAATGTAACACTCAAAGTGACACAATCTTTTTTCTTTCTTAGGGTGTCCCAAAACAACAGATTTTATTTTTCGTATTAACAAAAAAGCTTCAAAACCATCAACACTGCTATTTCATAGCAGTGTTGATGATTTTGAACCTTTTATACAGATTGATTGCTACCAGACACTCAAAAAGAGACATAGAGCATAACATGCAATATTGGCCATTCGCCAAATTTTTTGTGGCGGAATCTATTTCTTAGAGGTGTTTGAGTATCAGAGTAGCTGACATTCTCCCATTCTGGTAAAACATATGAACTTATGCCTAAATTTCCAGGTGAAATCTATGTACTTGGTGGTTATGATGGTGAATCGTATCTGAAGCAAGTAGAAAAGTTATCTCCTCGAAAATCTTCTTGGGAGCAAGTTCCTGACATGAGACAAACAAGAACGTGTTTCTCTGCTGCTGCGTTGCATGATTTTATCTATGCCATCGGTGGATATGGTCCCGCACATCAGGATAGGTTAGCGCTGTTTTATAAGTTAATAAATGCAGGCCGACAGAATGTTGCTTTCTTACAGATATCGTGGTTAGCTCAATCAGTACACTACGAGCTATGCTGTTTTGGTCGTCGGGATGAGTATATTCGAGAGGATTGCCGTACACTTTGTCTGTGCATGGAGGTTCTCGTAACTGATCGGTACGCCTTCCTCAATTTCGACATAGTTTCCCTTGAATAAATAAAAGATTCATCAATGGTGCTATTTCATAACAGCGTTGGTGATTATGCAGTCTTAAAAAATACCAAATGCAGCAGACTGACACACACTACAGGCAGATAGTCAGCTATTCATGATGTTATAAAAAGAAATTCATCAGAAGGCGAATCTTTTAGTATATTTCACATGTGTCTAAAACTTTTCTTGGTCCAAATATCTTAAAGAATCCTTCAAAGAAAACATGATTCTATCTGATTCTATTCTGCAGTCTTAAAAAATACCAAATGCAGCAGACTGACACACACTACAGGCAGATAGTCGGCTATTTATGATGCTATCAAAAGAAATTTCATCCGAAGGCGAATCTTTTAGTATATTTCACATGTCTCTAAAATTTTCCTTGGTTTAAATATCTTAAAGAATGCTTTAAAGAAAACCTATATCTTTAACATAGAAATCAGAAATAATGATGTTAATAGTACACATGTTTTTTACAGTGTTGAAATGTACAACACGTCAACAATGCATTGGCAGCTGGTGACTCCAATGTTGAATAAAAGAATAAATTTTGGCATAGCGGTATACAGAGATTCCATATATGTGATGGGAGGACATAGTGGAACTGCTCATCTGAGATCGATGGAAAAATATGACCCGGATAAAAATGAATGGGAATTGTGTTCTTCTATGCTCAGATCTAGGACTGGTAAGTTTATAAACTATCTTACAAACTGCTTTTAGAAATGGTGTCGAAATTATTATGTTCAAATAGAACTTCTTCAATTCAGTATCATATCATTCAATTTATTATATATCTGTTAAGATAAGTGTCGACTGCAGATTGACGGGTTGAAGTTCCAATTGGCTATAAGCTATTACACAGGGATGGCCAAAACCAATTTTGCTACCGGTATTTCGAATACGTTCTGAAAAAAAATGTTTTTGAACATGGAATATTGAACAAATTTTAAATTCAACCATGTTTTTGATGTCAGATAGCATTGTATATTTTATAAAAAAAAATATTAATTACAAAATTCAAAAAAATTGATTATAGTACCGGTAAACATATTTTTATTCTGTCAAGTGTGTCAATTTCGAGAGCAAAACCTGATTTTGCTCAGGGTGCAAAAATGAAAATATAATATTACTTGAATACCATATTCTAAAAGTGATAGAGTGCTTTGCTCTCCCGGTCATAATTTTATATTGCCAAGCATTGGTCACATATGGACCGTGCCTCAGGGCCACAATCCATCAGTGACTCATTCTGAAAAAAATTTTTTTTTTGGAATAAACTGATTTTTGTCATACTATATATGTATTCATGTCTATAGATAACTATAGAATATAAAATAATAGTAGTTTAAAGAAACTAAAATTATATAGAGGAATATTTACATCAGATGACTATTAATGATTAAGTGAGTTTATCGTCTATTCCAGGCATCGGGACTGCAGTGATCGATGGAAATTTTTACGTTGTCGGTGGACATTCTGGTCATGAATATCTCAACTCGGTAGAATGTTATAATCCGAGAGAAAAAACTTGGGAAAGATGTGCTGGTATGAACTCAGCCAGATGTGGTTTCGGTCTCGTGGCACTGTGACATCGTCAAGACTTAAAAAACGAGAATTTTATTGATCTATGAACATAACAAGTGTGGTCTGAAGCGAACAATGCTGCGAACTTCATAGGTTCTTTACCAAGTTGCATTCACAAGCTGTGTTGTATTTAAGTTTGACTTATTGAGCTGGAGTTAAAGTTTGTTTCAGTGTTGAAACGAAAAAGTCGTTCAATCAAGAGACCTATTATTATTATACACACACCATATTGATTTAAATTTTAAGCTGTTTTATACACCGTAGTAACTCTTTTATAGGCTCTGTGTATAAAATTCAACAAATTCATCAAAATGACGAAATAAGGAACGAAAATGTGGAATGGAATGGATTTTATTTTTCTCCTGCAGCAGAGAAAAGCCGAAAATATGGCTTAACCATTTGGCGAACCATGTCTTCTAGTGCGGATACCAGTTTCAAGTCGTTGCCTAATCGTTTTGCAGTTTTTACCTGCATAGGGAAATGATTAGTGGAGAAAGCCGTTACCATCTATTACGTGATGCACCGGCGAAGTGTCCAGCAATCCTGTGGGCATATTCTTATCTCGCACAGGATCCGAACTCAGCAATTAGTGATGTGAGCTCTGAGCATATTCGTAGCATCTTAACATATAGAGCTAACCGATCACCCCCATGTATTTAAAGTTCATTGTAGTATACAAAAAGAGCATCATAATTGCAATGTCCCAATATATATTGCCTGTTACTCTGTTATTACATCCCCACTGCAACTGACAGCTGCCCTTTTTGTTTTTTTGTTTAAATCAAAAATTGTTTGAGATTAGAAAACTACTCTGTGAATGAATCCTATATTCTTCAGCATCATTTTTTTTCTTTATTTACTTTTGTTGCAATAGTCTTATATAGGCAGAAATGGTCAACGTAACTCAGTCAAACAAAATACTACTTATTATTTGAAAACTTGAAACCGAGGGTATAAAAGTAATTTTACTATTCAAGATTTTGAGATGTATTGGCATTCCCAATCACAATTTTATTTTCTCAAGTGTCTCACATCAAACGCGAAGCATTTCATGTGTCCGCATACCTAATGAATGATGTCACAAAATTTTTCTTGCAAGGTTAGAGCAGGGTCGCAAAATCTTGTTTTTTTTCGATGTCTGAAATATTCATACCATTTTCTTTGGGTAGATAAAAAGCTCCAAAACCATCGACACTGCTATTCTGCTGCTTAGTAAAAGGTAATTAAAAAGTTATCAGTATTTTTTTGACCTTAAAAAAATAAAGATATCTTCAAAGAAATGAAAACATCAGTTGAAGACTTTATTTTACACTTCAACACTTGTCAAAGCTTCCCCAAAAATTTAAGAACTAGTTTTTCAATGAAGTCATTTTTTTTACCAATGTTGTTAAAATTTCTTCCGCTAGATACTAATTTTCAGGTATCTGAGTAGCAGAATGAGTGTCATTCAGTGAGTCATGAATTTTCCTTTATCGTCACTTGGAGTGGATCACTCTGACCAACGCCCTGTACTATAACCTATAAACAGACAAGAGTCACCTATAAACAGACAAGAGTCGTTGGAAGATATAATATTTCCTACCCAAGTTATCCTACCAAGTTTCCTACCTGAGCATGGATTTCCGAGCCATCACTCGAACCCAAAATATTCAACCTGTGATGCCAACATGCTAACCACCCGCAGATGAACTTTGACTACTTCCCCTGTAAAAAAATGCTGTAAACTTCCGTTTTGGCCAGTAATTTTTTCACTTGATGGTTTTTAAATAAAGCTATAATATGGACCTTTTTGCCAATTATAGACCGTTGGAACGCACTGTTGAGGTGCGTTTATCAACTGCCCATACTTGGCCAAATTTTATTGACAAAGTGGTTTTAAATTTGGAAACATAAAATTACTGCAAATAAGCTATGTATTGTTCTTTTATTTTAGTACATGAAAAGGGTAAAATGAAAAGTCAATATTAGTGGTTTCGCCATAATTCTTTTATGGTTCCCCTTCCCTGTTGTTATTTCTTAGTATTACAATAAAATATCATCGACCACAGTATATACTACCTATACCCTGTATTTACCCTATTTTTGTTACCAGTATATTACGTTATTTCCTTTCATGAAACATTTCAGTATTTCTTATTCAAGGAAGTATTTATTCTAGATATGCAGTGTAGTTAGAAATGTAATTTTGTGTAGTGACGACACATTTCGAATCAGGGTAAAATCAATTTGGATAGATGACTAAAGGTATCAAGGGTAAATTCCATCAAATTTGTTGAAATTTTACATATAATTTCAGATTTTTTGCCATTTGTTGACATGTTGCGTGTTTATTGAAATCTTTCCATGAATTTTTTTGAATAGGATCGAATTGGAAAAATTCTGTGGTATGTTTTGATTTGAAGAGAAATAAATATACCTGGTCTGGTGGCTAACTTATTTGTGTAACCTGTTTTTTTGTGGTCACTATTTTGAATGAGTGGTTTCAATACACGCATTTAAAATTCAAATAAAAGCAAATTAAACAATACTTGAGCGACCAAGAGGAACAATTTTTTGTCTCTAGATTCTCCATTTTCAAAGCAAAAACGAGTCGGAAATATGAAAATCTATCTCTTAATTTGATGCCCCTGCTCCAACGTGGATCACGGATCGGAACGCTCCTAGGTTGTTAATCCATCTGTGGCATCCATCTTAACGAAGCATATTTGGGCTGAATATGTTTGTGTTGAACCTATTTTGTCAAATCAATGGGTAGATGGTTTCCCATCATCCGGGGGCAATTAGCATTCACTGTAATTCCTCGGGGCGGTTTGGGATATTTATTTACTTGAGAGTGCAGTTAGCACTGTTTTAGTTGGTTTTTTTTAGAATCTGCTTCTGGCCTTCCCCAGAGTGATTTCAAATTAGAAAATAATGAAAACACCGTCCTTTCATGTGCCCATTTACAGATTTTCTGAAGAAGACTTTTCCTTGTTCAATGTACTAGCTGTATCTATTTTACTATGCATGGAATTATTAGTTCGTTTAACTCGTTGCTCAATATAGAATTGAAAATATTGCTTATATGTTTATGTGTGTATGGAATACTGTACTTGATAATGTGTAATAATGACAAAATACATTAAAATATTATGTATTAATGATTGTTCGAATAAAAGTTTGTCATTTTAGGTGGAAATTATGTAGTGTGGTATGCCCAATACAAATTTCATTTTGTTAAGCATGAGTCACTGTTGGACCGAGTGGGCTATGCGTATAGAGTTGGCTATGGGAGGCGGGATACATTATTGACCTATATTTGACAAAACTCGTCGTAAAATCTTTTATACTGGGCGCAACTTCTAGACGGTATGGACATGCTGATTGGGGAAATGTGGACAGCCTACTTGCGATATTCTGGAATTTATATCGCAGCTAGTGGGCATTCTGCAGTGAAACTTATCTGGAGATTTCGACCAGATGGAGACAGAAATATGTGGCGATGGGGTGGCAATTTCAGCGCCAAAAACTTATGCGTTCGTGCTGTAATTTCAATGTATTTTTTAGTGCTTCTTTAGAGACGAGCAGGGAATGTACCATGCACCACAGTTGTTTCTTCGGCATCTGCAATAAAGGCCGCATTACACGTTTGCCTTCGTTTGTTTTATTTTAGCCTTTCGTTTTTAAGTTTTTCAGCGCAATCGAGCGGTTGCTATTCGAACTAACGGAAATTGGTCTTCGTTGCTTGTGCCATGTAGGTATGTAAACACAATAAACACAAAGCAATGCAGACGTGTATGGCCGTTTTTGTTTCGCTACCCGAGACCCCGCGCAATGTCTCTGTAAAGCCGCTTTGCGTGTATTGCGGCTCTAAGATGTTTTATTTCAGAAAAATACGAATCCGAGTTGGGAGTATTGTTGACGGGTAGTCTCGTCTTGAGTATATAAAATAATATTCTCCTTAACGAGATCGTTTTTGGGAAACGGATGTTTGAGGCAGAAACGACTAACGTAGCTCTCAGCACCGCACGATCGACTGAGTGTGTAAAGAAAGTTTCAGGAATACACTTCTATCAAACAAGATCTTGACAACAAGTCAATTTTCTTTTTGGTTAAAAAGTGCCGACCGAAATTTTACAAATTGTCGGACAATAATCACGCGAAAATAACTTCGCTCCACAAAATTTCCACATTTAGCAAAATTCCCAACAAAATTACAATATTCCGTTTGAAAGTTCAGCTAATATAGGATACGGCTCAATCATACAACGAATACCAACCTCTCGTGCTAATACCAATTCGGAACCGGAGTGTGTAGGTTTTTGGCTCAACATTTAACTCATTTCTTCCCCGTACATGTACTTGGTTGATGTGGGGAACCATACGTACCCCGACGAGGCGTCCACAGACCTCTCGCTTATAATAATTCGAACCTTCGATCAGCTAAGGTAGCACAGCTCGAAGAGAATTCCCAGCGTTTTACCGGTTGAGTCAACCGCGCACTCAGTAGTAATATCATGTTATTCATTGCGTAGAACTCAACTATATTGAATTTGTCTTTAATAGCATCGCGAAGTACTCCTGATCAAACAAAGAATATTTTCAATCATGATGAATGCAGCCGCCGAAACGTGGTCCATGCGTGACTTACCCGTGGAATACTTTAATTGGCTAGTAACACAGGTCATCACACGGATCCAAAAATAACATTTGACTGGTATTGGTCACTGAAGCGTGGTTTAATCTAATCTCACAAAATAAATCAACGGTAAATCTTTATTGATTAAAAATTCGAAAGTCAATTCCCAATCACAAATTTTATTTTGTCACGTATGCGCCACAGATGGACGTCGTCTCATCGATGCGATCCATCGGTGGCACATACTTAACAAACTTCGACAAATTTCTTTGTCGATTGGATTTGAACGAGAGTTTGATGAGTTACATGGTCACGTATAGTGTAAATAATCATACCCGGAGTTAGAAACGTAGCAGATAGAACAGCGTTGTGAAGCTGCATGTGTTAAGCTGCATTTGAGCGTTCAAGTGAGAAGATTTCCCGAATCGCCACCTCAGAGACGCCTTATTCGGCATTTTAATAAAATTAAACGATGAAGAAACTTTGCATTATCTTGTCAATTATTACAGGTAACTATAACCGATTAGACCACTAAAATTTTGAAGTTTTTCCCCTTCACTCCATACAAGTTATTGTCGCCGCTCGTTACGGCGCATCAATTCAAACTATTGCGGCGACTTTTTTCACAAATTTTCCAATTCAATCTCTGTATACATAGGTTGCATTGGAACGCGAGACGAAGAAAACCTTTTCAGGGATTTGTTCTCTGATTATAATCCATGGATTAGACCTGTTGAGAATGCAAACGAAAGTGTTGTTGTAACGCTGGAATTATTTATGTCTCAACTTGTTAAAGTCGTAAGTTTATTCAATTTATAATAGGTTTTGTAGACAAGACAATTTTTCGGTAGAATATGGGATCAAATGGATCGTGACACAGGTTTTCAAACAGAGAGCGCATTGCTTTTTCGACTTCAAGTCAAATGGTCCTTATTATTGTTCACTATTATTGTTGTGTGTTCTTAATTTATATCTAATTATTATTGTCCTTATTATTGTTCACTATTATTGTTGTGTGTTCTTAATTTATATCTAATCAACCTATTCTTAATATCTTGCGCAAGTCATATGCTAAACTGTATCGCTTTTGGGCAAAATTTGGGAGTGGGTCTTTGACGGTGTCTTTGGCGCTTTTTGTCGTCTCCAAATCAGAAAAAGCTGCCGAAATATGTTTTGTCAAGCCTCAACGGCACTGTCCATCAGTGACCCTTTGGTTCATAAAATTAAAATTTCCGTTTTGCTTTGTATTTGCAGTAAAAGTGAACTCAAAGAAATATGATTGATAATTTCTGACGTATTTCCTCCCGGATGTAACATTTTGCGTTGTTTCAATGTTTTTTTATTTTTATTTGTTACCTTCAATTCTGGCAAAATAAGGAATCCGTCTAAAACTTTCACACTAACCGAGTCTTGCCAAAACACTAAATTTGTCAGAATGACAATTAGGTAAAACATTATTAATACAAAAGCTTTTTTATTAGGATGAAATCAATCAAATAATGATGACTAATTTATGGTTGAAACAAGAATGGTTTGATTATAAAATGCAGTGGAAACCAGAACTATATGGTGACGTCAGATATTTGAGAATTCCTTCCGATATGATATGGAGACCTGATATTGTACTGTATAACACGTAAGTATCTAAAGAATCAAAAGATGCACTGCCCTAGAGGTATCCCTAGTTCATAGATAAATCGAATGAGGTATTCGGGTTAATTACCTAAATAATACAGACAGGTTTTTCGAATCTCCGCCATATCGGATTCGGATAACCAACCTAAAGCAGAAAAACGAAAAACCTGCTTTGCTTTTTCATTGAGTACTCAGAGTCAGAGATAGTGCAACAGTTGCACTAAGATTCTACCAAAATTTGAGAATAAGACACAGCGGTCAAAGACGCATGCATTGGAAGTGTTGTGTTTTAAAGAACAAATTTATTTATTGGAGAAATGTTGCTCTGCAGCCTACTGAATAAAGAAAATTATCTTGATCGATTGTGTGTTAATATTTCAGCCTATCTGCGCTATAATAGATATAAAAAGGCTACGCAAAAATATTGCGGAAATGCAGCCAATTCTCTGAAAAGGTTCTGCGAAATACCGAAATGTGGGAATGAATGTGGGACCTACTTTTTAGTTAGTGTGGAACAATTTGCTATTGGCGATGCTTTAGCAAATAACTTTTGGATCTATTAGAGAATCCTCGTCAAAACTTGCATCTCCAACTTTGACTCACTCTTGTCAAATATAGTTCAATCAATACAAATTCAATTACAGAATGATTAAAGTTAATACATCATGTCACGTGACCACTGATTGTTTTTTGAGGAGAATTTTATCGATTGAAAACTTGATTTAACTGTCAATCATAAATACTTGATTTACAGACTTTCTCACGATGTTTTCCCGCCTATTATGTTGATTCGTTTATATATCCTACCGAGCTCAAATTCCACTTGAAAAACACTGTAATGTGATGTAGTGGTATACTAATATTAACAGTAAAAGTTTAATTCTTGTAAATGCAAAATTGTCAATTTTAAATTTATAATAAAGTCGCTTTGCTTATTATTAGTCACATTTTCAACAACGTACTGATTGATATAAATCGGCAAATCCGGAAAGCTAAGAAAAATACATTTTGTGATATTCGTTATAACTTGTTTTGTCTGAAGAACTTCGATTATTAAGTCGGGAAATACGGATGTAATTTCGTACGAACACTGTAACAAAAGTGCAATAAAATCACTACTATTTAGCAGTAATTTTTTCAGTCACTCATCTGAGTGGACCATCCTTACTTGAGGATATTGATATGAAGCTACAAAATCGACTTCTTTGGCCAATTACGGGCTGTTGATGGAACGCACCGCCGAGGTGCGTCCATCAACAGCCCATACTTGGCATTCATCAAATCAACAAGACGGTTTCGAATTTTTAAAATTTTCAGTTACTGAAAATTAGCTGTAATCTTATTGCACATTTTTTACAGTGAGGAGATCATATTATTTCTGTTTTATTTCCTCGAATGCTTCTTTCTTTAAAACAAAATGTAATAATCAATTGGCAAACCTAACCAAAATGCAACTAAGACGTATAATATTCCTTTCAGAGCTGTTGGAAGATTCCAAGTGGAGCAGAATACAAAAGCCCTGGTACATTATACAGGAAATATAACTTGGACACCTCCTGCTATTTTCAAGAGTTCTTGCAGTATTGATGTTTCTTATTTTCCTTTTGATACTCAGGTTCGTTGGTTGGTAAAAACTTGCTTATCAAAAAAATGAAAAATTCAAATTTCTGTATTCGCAATATTTTGGTCAGATAATTATTTTTGGCAACCCTGAGACACAGATCTGACCAGTAACTTCATGCGCCAATTGTTCAATACGCAATGTGATTCATGGATAAACTAAACGAAGTTATTGTTGGCATGAAACCACTTCACCCAAAGCAAGTTCACTAATAATTGCAAACTTTTTGGAAAATTGATCCACTTTTTTATTGAAATCCATTCCGAGCAAGGCCGAGAGCAGCCCCTAAAAGTACCGACTAAAGGTCGCGTATATGGTCAACCCTACAAACTGTTCTACCAGCAACTTCCACAGAACTGACCGCTATAATGGAGTTATGTTGCATTTTCTCTTTGCCGTGGTAATGCCATCCACCATTTCTTGATTTTTTGGCTATGGTCATTCCGTTTCTCCCAAGTTGCAACATTTCCTAATTTTTTTTTCAGAATTGTACAATGAAGTTTGGTTCTTGGACATATGATAAAGCAAGACTTGATTTACTGATGCACGGTAGAGAAGTCAACAGGAAGGAATATTGGGAAAGTGGAGAATGGGATGTGCTGGATGCATCTGGACACAGGTAACTATTAATTATTTGAAAATCCCGATATCCCGGGAAATGAAAAGTAGAAAATACGGGATGACGCCTTTTTGTCCCCCACTGCCACAAAAATATATTAAATTTACTGATCATTTGCAGTAATTGTCCATATCAAAAATTGCCTTGTTGTTGACGATAATTGGCTGTTGAGTGACCACGGTCGGCCCATTCAATCAATAATTGATCAAAAAGTCGATTCTATAGTCTCAAAACGACTGTTATAGAGCGTCGAGACCTCAGCATGTCGCCTTAGTTATGTTTATCAATGCAATATCGGGGATTGAGATTCCAACCATGTAACGATAGGAAATTCGATTATTCGAGTCTGCCAAACATCATACATTGCGTCATGCTTGCTCTGATTTTTCTTTCTTTCTTCTGATATTACAAAACGACTTTTTTTTTCTAGATGATTGGTAATATTTTGATAATAATTTCCGGTGAAGCTAATTTAGTAAATTTAATTTAATAATATCAAAGTGCAGTAGCAGTAACAACATCAACACTAACACAAAAATTGGTAGATGAATTAAGAAGTGCTAAAGGGTTTTATCAACATTTACTTCCCAAATTTTCCAGGCACGAAAGAAAATACAACTGTTGTCCAGAGATCTATCCGGATGTCACATATTCATTCTATATCAGACGATTACCCCTGTTCTACATGATCAACCTAATAATACCATGCTTACTTATCTCGTTCCTCACTATACTTGTATTTTATTTACCTTCGGATTGTGGAGAAAAGATCACTCTCTGTATTTCTGTGTTGCTTTCATTAACGGTAAGATACCAGTATCTTAAAAACTTTTGATTTAATAAAAAATGGTATTTTTTGTTGTATTTATCTACGAAAGATGTCGAATTAACAGGTTCTTATAGGACTATACTATAGTAGCATAATATAATACTACTATTATTATGCGATAATGAAAATATAAAGAGAGCGAGAAATTTTTTAATCATTTTCAAAACACAGTAAATTTTAACTGAAAAAACATTCCTATGCAGATTTTGGCAAAAAACGATGAAAAATGATTATTGTGCGATAGACGCGCTAAAAATGACGTTTTTTTGCAATTTGATCTCAAGCTCGTAGATGACCTTACATAAAAGAAGGAAAAAAAAGTGTTGTGTGTACTATTTGTGTTATGAGACAAATATATTCAAAATATTTTTTTAGGTTTTCTGTTTTCGTGGCAAAGCCATCTTTAAAATACAAATAACAATATTCAAATTTGATGTTAAGAACACACATTTTAATCTGTTGTTCACATTTTTAGGTTTTCCTTCTCGTCATAACCGAAATAATTCCATCAACGTCATTGGTGATTCCATTAATCGGTGAATATTTATTATTCACGATGATATTCGTGACACTTTCTATCGTTGTGACCGTGTTTGTATTAAACGTTCATCATCGATCTCCGCACACTCACAAAATGCCAAGATGGATGAAGAGATTGTTTTTGGACATTTTACCGAAGGTTAGACTTACCCAATCAATAAATTCAAGTTTAAGTTCTTTTGCCAATCATGAGTCGCTGATGGATCGAGCCGCTGAGGCGCGGAAACACAAAGTGTAGTTGGGCAGATTTACTGGACTTTAGTATATTGTTCAGTCTCCCCGGTGATGTTTTACGTTTAGAGCACAGTTGCCGGTACTGCATTTTGTCGGCGTTAGTTGGTTAAATTTAGACCCGGCTACTGACTATGCTCAGAGTGACTTTCATTAAAGTAATTGCTGTTACATTTTATGTGATTGTAAGTGCATATTTTCTTTTTATTCATGTTGGAATGTTGTGGCGAATTGTCTGCTAATGGTACTTCATGAAAATAACTGAAATGGTACTTAAAAATTGTTATTGTAGCAAAAATAGGCTCAGCATAAATTTTCCGTTTTTCATTATACATTGTTATCATAGAAGTTTATGCTTCGAACTGGACTCTAACATTACTTGCTTTCCACTCAATCCAGGGTCTAAAATCTTGAGTAAGCTCAGCTAAGGAAGATCCTAACTTTCCAACAACACCACCAGTGTTGGGATTTTCACTAATAAAAGCTAAAAAAAGATATTGCTCACGTAATTCAGATAATGCTTATGAAACGACCAGAAATTAAGCGGAGCGCACTCAAAGATCTCGCCAAAGCAACACTTGGAAATACTCGAGGAACGATATCAACAAAGGTATTTTAATTCATTTCCAGGTGTCCCCCAGTATTATTAGATAGCAGTTTTACCTTACAACATCACATCTGCTCTAAAATAACAATAAACAGGAGGACTACCCCCCTATGAGATTTAAAAAAGCGCATATAGTATCCGCGTCAACAATCCTGATGTATTCATTCGGGATAATATATGCCTCTGAGGTATTTTTGCAAAAAGATAGCAATTTTGTCGTACATGCGGTAAAACGGCTTAAAATTCAAATCTGAGATTTCGAGGCCTGAACCTGGCTAAATGTCGATACCGTCGGCAACCACGGAAAAATTTCACGATTCCATAATTTTTTAAACCACTTGAACGACCATTCTGCAATTGTCTTTTACGCCAGTATTTCTAATATACAGTCATACAGAGATGCAATCCGTGGTCTGCCAAATGAAGGGAAAGGCACAGCTGAAACAACCCAGCATGTGTTTTCTGCTGAAGTAAAGAGGGCAATAGATGGGGTCACTTATATCGCTGAACATATGCAGAGAGAAGATGATGCTATTAATGTAAGTCAATTCATATTTAACCTATTTATGTTAGTAATTTTACTAAAATGGTTTCATAATCTCCGTCGAAGATGTTTTGCAGTTGCCACACTATTGACATTGTATCGCAGTTATCGATTTTCAGTGATTTATCTTATACAAGTTTTCTTCGATGTTTCCGGATATTATTAGACCAACATCATCATAAAATTCAGTAAGTTACAATAAGCCTTAAAGACGAATACAAAGATGAGGCCACCATCTTAAATATATCAAATCTCCACCTTCACAGTCACAGATTGACCAGTCAGAAATATTAGTTTTTGTTAAGCTTGAGTCACTGATGGGTCGCGCCTACGAGGCGTGTTCCGTCTGTGTCTCATGGTGAAGAAATAACATTTCTCATTTTCATGAGTTATAGCTTTCATTCCAAGTATTCATTCCAACTTCCTAAACTTATTCATGAAATGTACTAAACAACACCCAATGGTTATGTTCAATATTATTTTATTTACCAGGTTATAAACGATTGGAAATATGTTGCAATGGTGATAGATCGTATATTTCTCTGGGTATTCGTAATTGTTTGTATCATCGGAACCACAAGTTTGTTTCTGAAACCGATGCTTGAAAATGAAAGACTCGCGCTTCTGCACCAACGAACGGATAAGGATAAAGCATTCAGTTTGCCAAATCATTGAGAGATGCACAAGGAAAGTTATGGCTCAACTGGCCACGGCAAACTCTTAACAAACCGCGATAATGATATAGACAGTCTATTAAGACAACCCGAATCTTACAAACGTTACAAATTTCTAGCCGGAAAATGCTTTTTAGCATTGTCTAAAATCTTTAAAGATTTTTGAATAGAATTTCAGAACTTTGGCATATCATTTATTTTCTTAGGATGCTTCAAATTATTTGCTCTGGCCTGTCTGTAAACATACCAGGGGGCTTATACCCAACAACCGTTAGGCACGAAGCTTTGTATAGTGACTGTGTATCTGTCTACGTTACAGATCCCGCGAAGTGTCTTGCTACAGGGCACGCTCGGCGGTGAAGCGGTCAAGCATCGAGCTACCGGCCTTTCGGACAATACGATTTCGCCTTACCGACTGAGCCGGGCAAATTATTTCCTTTTTGCAGTCTTTATGCATCTGCTTGCAGAACTGACTGATGGATGGTGTTACAGCTTGAAGCTATCTCTATCCTTATGCTTAAAAACTATATAATCCCTGGTATATACCTCGTATGAAAATCCAAAGCCATTTTAATTTGTTATCAAAATAGACTATAATACAAAAAGTACAATACGTATTATGCATTCGGTGAAAAATAAAATGGAAAATAACAATTTCAATTCTAAATTCTATAAATATAGTCATTTAAAACTTTATCAAACTGTTAATAGGATAATCTAATATTATAATTATTATAGGGTTATAATTTAGAGGCTGGCCACACCAAAGCATGCGTCACTGATGGATCGCGCATGAACTCGACTGATCAAAATGACATGATAAATTTTTACTTAGAAATAAGATTTGCTATGTTGAATAATATATTTCTGGAAACCATTTCCAAACATATTCGATGATATTTTGCTTATGTTTTTTACGACGGTTATTACTTCTTGTTTAAGTCAGTTGCGGAATTTATTATTGTTTTGAATACAACTTATAATTGTCAATAACTGTTGTAAAATACCACATGGTCCAACGATTTCCAGTTAAATTGAACCAGAGCTTAACATAAGTCTGAACGTATTTGGTGCGTGTCGTAAGAGGAGACTGAAGGGGAACAAATAAGTGGTAGATGGCTTTATTATCGCCCAGGGTAGATATCACCTATAGCACTTTAGTACGGGTTCCAGTTCTGCATGAGACGTTTTCTACTTAGAGTACTAACACTACATCTAGTAGTAGGTTTTGTCATTCGAGTGTCCGTTTGCGGGTCACTTTAAGGCGCTGTTTTCAGCCTTGCTTAAAGTAAACTTCCACGAAAAAAATTTATAATGCGTGTAGATACTTTCTTAAATAACGATTATCGTTAGAATATTGGTAAGTTGGTCAAACTTCGTATAATAATAAGGGTAGATGCTGCGCCAGGAGATGCTTTTTTACAAAGGACGATGTTACGTTACAAGTGGATCCGTCAGAATAACATTGCAAAATTAATAGTTTGCTACCAAATTCGAAATATCATATTAAAACAATTTTTATACAACTTTTAACAGTCGACAGATTATTAGAAGAGAAAATAATATTGTTGTACTATATTGCTATAGATCATCCCCCAATACTTCTTCTAAATTTTTACTGTTTATTTCTTATACGTCTGCCTTTCGCACAGTAATTGGAGCATCGGAATCGGAATGTGCATCATCGCTTTCCGATAACACTATCTTATCCAAGCTTTCCTGATCGTATTCCGATGGATGACCGCCATTTGGATTTACCTAAGAGAAAATAATTGGGACAGTGCATTAGTACAAATGTTGGACAAATTAATTTTAACTCATTTTTGATATTCGATAAACTTGATACAAACAAATTTCAAGATTTGTAAATCGAAATTGCTGTTCCTCGAAATTCCACCCGATGCAAAATGGGACATGATGAGCCAGTAAAAAATCTTTCAAAAATTTCGAATGTTGAAAGATAAAATTTTTGCAACGGTAAAGTGTTACTATTCTTTTGTCACCATCCGATCAGTTGAGAAAAGTTAAAACCATGCGCTCGTTTGAATGTAAACTAAATCGTTGTTGTGCAGCTATTTGTATTTCCATTCAGAAAAATTAATTAAGTAATTATGTTTTTAATCTTACCTGCGCCGATTGTGGAGAAAGAGTATTTGAAAGAGCTGCATAGTGGGGTGGAGAAGGCAGACCAGGAAATTCACCGAATCCCAAAGTAGTAGAAGGACTCGTTACTTCGATTGTAGGCAGAACTTGTGCTTGATTACTCTTTCTATCTTTGCTTTTAGACCGTGGCTTTTTCTTGTTCTTCTGTTTCGTAACTTTTTTCTCATTCTTTCTTCTGGTCTTGCTGCGGCCTCGTGGCTTTGCGTTTGACGACGATCGTCGAAGAGGAAAAACGCTGTGAATAAAGCGCGGGAAGCTTGACGAGGAAGATTTTGATGACGGGGCTTCCGATTGGCTAGAATTACCTCCAGTTCCCGATTGAGGAGTACTTCGTCCGGAAGACATGACGGGTTGTGGGACTATTGGTGCTTGTTTGTTATCTGGGACAGCGGGAGAACTAAAAACAATGCTCTCCATTTCTTCAGTGCCCGATTCACCGGAAGGTTCTGTCGTAGTCTGACTTTCACTATCTGGTAGCGGTTTTACCCCACCTGGTGGTGAATATCGATATTTCAAGCACTTTTGTTTTTCTTGAGGTCCAGCAAATTTTAATATTGATTTTGGGAATTTCATAGATTCTGGATCTATCTCTTCGTCGGCGGGCTGTGGTGTTGGCGTCACTGTTCCAGAAGATTCGTGACTGGAGTCCTCTGAAGCCTCCGGAGTTTTTAACTGATAAGGTACTACACTGTGTACAAAATCCGGAACTCCGGGGATGAATTCTTCTCCAACCATTCGTGGTGAGGCTGAAGGGGATCTGGATCTGATTCTGACTTTTTTGACCAACTTGGATTCTTCTGATCGAGGGGAAACGATGATCTCCGAGCATACCGGTGTATTTCCAGCATCAACACGTCGAGGTTTCGGTGTAGGCGGTGAATTGCTGCGACTCCTGAGTTTTGCTTTTGGCGAATCATCACGAGTTACGCATCTCAAGCCTATAGTTGATGTAGGTGAATTTTCGCGGCTTTTCGATTTTGAGGAATCGAGACTTCTGGTAAGATTTTTACTCACTGGTGGATACATGTCGCTAATAATCTCCTGATCTAAAAATTCAATATCATCCATGATCTCCATCTCCTCAATTCTTCTGTCTTCATCGATTAATTCATTTTGCGCTTCCATTGCTGCCTCAATAGCCTCTCTGTCTAAATCCTCGAGGTCTTGCAAGTCCAACAAAGACGCCGGATTAAAAGGCCAACTTGGTATAAATGGTCTCCTACTCAGATTTTGCCTGCGTCGTGGACTGATTGGTATATCATCCAAAGTTGTTTTGAAAGCAATAGCTTCGTGTTTTCCCTTGCGTACCTCGTATGGATTGATTTCAGATCTGTTTCTACGTTTACGTCTCTTCAGTGGCGGAGTCCGGAATAAAACCTGGAATAATTCACTTCCTTCATCAAGTCCAGCACCATGCGACCAAGTTTTTTCTAAAATATCTGGTTGGAGAAGTTCGTCAGTGTTATCTGTTATATCAGATAAACTTGTACTCGTGCTTGTTGAATCTTGAGGACTTAGTTCAAATTTATCTTTATCACTTATTCTTTCGTTATCGAGGATGCTTGAAACTTCTTTTCCTTCCTCTTGACTGTCTGGATGTTCTTCTTCATACAAGATCTCGTCATCTAGTTCTTCCAAAGCAAGATCGTCGTCATCGCCAATTGTTGCTGCCGTTGTACTAGCAGCACCATATGTCATTCTGTCCCCTGAGACGCCTTTATATGGAGTTTCCATGCCCAGTGGTCCCACTTTGTAACTTTCATCTGATAGTATATCTCTCTCAATCCCATGCGCGGATGATAAAATAATTTCACTTTCATCATTTTCAATTTTCCTGGAAAACGAAAGTTCTGATTTGCGAGAATCATCATGAGCATTGTATTCACATTGTGTTTCAACCTGCCCTGAAAAGGAAAGATCTGGTTTGCGAGAATCTTTATGGGCATATTCTCTATTCACATCGGATTTTCTTCTGGAAGATTCGCTTTCATAATCATCTACATTTCGCTCATTGACCTTTCTAGGACTTACGATGATTTCACTCTCTCTATCTTCACGAGCTAATCGATCATCAGTGATTCTTCCTAACGTAGAGACGGGCGAAGTCAAATCAAGGCTTGGAATTTCAACCAACATCTCATCGTCATCTTTATCGTCAGTCATCCCACAAGAAACGAATTCTGATTTGCGAGAATCTTCATGATCACTATATTCATATTGTGTTTCAACCTCCCTTGAGAAGGTAAGACCTGGTTTGCGAGAATCTTTATGGGCACTATATTCATATTGTTTTTCAACCTTCCTTGAAAAGGTAAGATCTGGTTTGCGTGAATTTTCATGGGCACTATATGCATATTGTGTTTCAACCTGCCCTGAGAAGGAAAGATCGGTTTTGCGAGAATCTTCATGAGCATATTCTCTATTCACATCGCATTTTTTTCTGGGAGATTCTTTTTCGGCGTCATCTACACTTTGCTCATTAACCTTTCTATGACTTAAGATAATTTCACTCTCTTTATCCTCACGAGCTAATTGATCATCAGTGATTCTTTCGATAGTAGAGGCAGGCGAAGTCAAATCGAGGGTTGGAATTTCAATCTTCATCTCATCATCATCTTTATCGTCAGTCATCCCACAAGAAACGAATTTTTTTGCTTCCGATATTTCTCGAAATTCGTCGAATTGAACTCTATCATATTCTTCTTTATCAGTGTGATCAGAATCAGTTGGAATAACCTCCTCGTCACTGGCAACGTTGACCAAATGCTCATAGCTAGTTGTTTGCGACACTTGATAAAACTCCACATCAACTTCAAGATTGTCTCTGACTTGTGCATCCACCAGTAATCTAAATTGATCATTATCTTTATCGGAATTTTCTTCTTCTGTTTCATCTTCGCTTGATTCCGTTTTTCGTTTCGCTACATATTCTCTAATACTCGAGAATTGTTCCTTCTCTTGCTTCGCTGCTTCTTCGTCGTACCCATAATCGATTGTTGATTTTTTAAATTTTTCATTGAACTCTGACGTTTCTTGTGGAATTGAATCCTGCTCTATCGAAATTTCATGGCAATCGTCAGCTTTTAAAACTACATTTGGTGTCTCACCATGATAGTAACTGCGCGTGCATTCACTAATGTCGAGTATATTTTCGTATTTATCGTCAGTTTCTTGGTATTCATCGCTATGAGATTCATCGGCACTCTGTTCTTTCATGTTGCTCTGTTCGTCCTCGACTCCAGGAAATTCAGGTACAGGCATTGAGTTGAAGACGTTTACTTCGTAGTCTGATTTAAGTTTTTCATTACTGATCGTGTAATCGCTAGTGCCGAGTATATTGTCGTATTTATCGCCAGTTTCTTGGTATTCATCGTTGTGAAAATCATGTGATTCGTCGTCATTCTGTTCTTCCAAGTTGCTTTGTTCTTCTTCCTGGTCAGTAAATTTAGCAACAGGTATTGGGTTGAAGACGTTTACGTCATAGTTTGATCCTAATTTCTCGTCGTCTTCCTTTTGCAATTGTTCTTTATTTTCCATTTGCCCAGATTTTCTGAATTCGCTGTATTGTGTCTGACTGACCTGTCTGACCAATCTGTTTGTCTGACTGAGTTGGGCATCACCTGTTAATGCCTTTGAAGTAGTATATTGTTTATGTAAATCATCAAAAACTGGCAACGGGGCGGCTTCCTCGGCTTCTGTAACAGTATGCTCTTCAGATAACACGGGAATTTGTATTTCTTCTTGTGTGTTAAAATGAACCTCTCCTGCTTGAGAACTAGAAGAGGACATATCACGATCTACATCATCGTTTGGTCCAGTTTCCACCTTTCTGTGTTCATCGTGTTTATATTCAGCTCCCTCAATTTGAGCTTCCCTTATTTGGTGGTGTGGGGATGGTGGTAGTACTTCAATTTCTTCCCATACTTCAGTATATTGTTCTTTGATTTCTGTATCCTCCATAATGACGGTTCGCCTTTCGTGGTGATGTTCTTCAGTTTGTTGCAATGGAGAGATAGCAAACTTAAATTTTTCTGTTCCAACGTCGGGTTTTGGGCTTAAAATCACTTCTGCGTCCAAATCAGTTTCCATTAACGAGCGACTTGTTCTATGCGATTCTGGTTGTTCTTGCTGCTGCCTATTTTTATGCTGCGGTGGAGCATAAGCATGTGCTTCGTCGTCACTTCTAAGTCTAGCATAGTGAACTGGTCGTTGTCGTTTGCGCAATGAAGGCAAATTTGGATGCGGGTCTTGATCTTCATCTTCTTCCAGTATGGTTTCTGTGAGAAGCAACGTCGACGATTCACCGCTTGCGTTGCTGTCCATTTTCCCGATAACGGCCTCCATTAAATCTTCGTTATTGTATTCTCTCTTGTCACTGTTCCCCGCAGTTTCTCTTGGCGATTTCGGATCTTTCCGGGAATCTGGGACATCTTCGACTTGTACAGAATCTAATTGAGATTTTGTTTCCTCTTGGACTGATGAAGTCTCAGAATATTCTGGGTTTTCTTGAGAAATGTTGTAAATAGCTTCAGCAGGATGTCCAGACGACATGGATGACTGAGATGTACTTTGAAGACTTAAAGACCTTCGAAGTGTGCTTGATCGAGTCTGAACAATTTGTGTATGAGTGTGAACGGTGTGAAAGAAGATAATTTTTATATTTATTTTAATTTTTTATATTAGTTATTTATTAATTAAATATTTTTTATATTAAATTTTTAGCTTTTAAAGTTAACCCTTATTTCCATGTGAATAAACACACCGATAATATATCAGAAATCATATTTTGTGACTCATGCTCGCGGCATAATTATTCTGACGGGCTTATATATTGTATATTTCCGAACTATTCGATTTGCGATTCGCCAAATCATGAATTATTCAATATGATTCGAAATCAGTTGAATAAAAAGTTTTCATATATCAGACAATAAGTAACTTCTCGAGTAACTGAAAATCACATGGACAGATGTCTTTTTTATTAGAGTGTTATTCCGAATAATCGAAAAAATCCACCACACACTTACTAGACAAAATAATAAAATTTATTTTTCCCAACTTTAGCCACTGATTTCTCGCGATTCATCAGTAGCTCATACTTCACAAAATATCATGGCCCACATTTTTTCCTATTGAGTCACTCATTTTTAAACCAATTTGCAGTAAAATTGGTAAATTGTAAAATTTAAACAGTTTCTAGCAATGCGTTAGACAACAGTGAAGTACATTGAACAATCAAAATATTAAAAAAAGACCCATATAAAACTTCAACTGTCTCCTAAGCAGTAAACATTGAATAATAGTGGAGAAAAAAAAGAAAAAGAAAACTATCGCAGCGTGGAATGAGTTTTATACAATAGGAAAATTTGTCCAAATATCGATTGCATTTTGTCGTTAAAAATGAAAATTCTCTATGAACGATTCACGATTGATTCGAATAAATTGTGCTTCGAATCGATTCGAATCACTGAGTGGATTTGCCCAACCCTAGGTGAAATGTAACGTCCATTCAATTTCGTTTTACAAAACAAAACTATAGAGATAATATGAAAGAACTAATTCAGTATCAAATTATAACAATTTTGTGTTTTTCATCATCAAAATGAAGAGTTGACAACAAAAGATTCATGTTCTTACCACAGTGGGTTGACGTCGTTTTATATTTTGACTTTCTTCTTGAACCTCGGTCTCTGTCTTAGGTTTCTTTTTCCTTGAACTGAGTCTTCTGAAAAGCGATTTTCGTTTCCTAAACATACGAATAGTATTAAATGCACGTGGGCACCGCCATTGACTGGTATGATTGTGAGCGATGACCTGCTTGTCATGCCGGCAAGGAGGTTTAAAGATCTCGGGTTCGAACCACGGTAAGTTTAATTGACGAATTCATGCGCTCAATTTGACCTTGGATGTCAGCACAATTCTGTGCTTGAATGTTACTCAGGGAAATTTTGAAACGGTATTATAAATTATAGTAGAAAGTAATTTTAATGGTCAATAAAAATTCAGTGGTGAAAAGGTGGTAGATGGTTTTACCCACTGCACTCCACCATGGTGGTTCAGTTCCGTTTGCGATGTTTCCAGTTTAAAACTACGGTTGCTGGTACTGCATCTTTCGGTAGCTCTTTGCTATAAGTGGACGTTAGTTGGTTTCTTTCGGGCACTGCTTATGGCCTTGCTCAGAGTGAATTCCAATTAAAAAACGCTGTTATATATTTTTTTCAAACTCCACATCACGCACTAAGTTGTCAAAACGCCATGATAGTAAATTAGTTTCCCATAAAGTAATTAGAAAAGAAATAAAATTTGGGGAATGATACACTGAACACATCTTCGTCCAAAAAAGTTAGAAACGCGCATTTGCAGTATTATTGTACTGCACTGCGCGAGACATTGTGGTTTTGCATTATTTTAAAGGTATGCTCGGCGTTTCTATCACACAGAATATTCTAATCAGTATTTTTGTTTTATAAAACACTCGCCACAGAAAAATCGCGTCTTTTCGTCGAGATCCATCAATGACCCGAACTCGGCAATACGTTCTAATTCGAAATATTTCTGACTGTGAAAGCATGTCACAATCAAAAATTATATTTTGCCAAGCATGAGCCACAGATAGACCGTACCTGAGCAACACGATCCCTCTGTGGCTCACACTAAACAAAGCATATTTGGTCAAAATATTTCTGACTATGACTATATCGTATAAATGGTTTAAATTAATCTTACTTCGACTTCTTTCCACTACTTGCTGCAGGTAACGGTTTCTTTTCCTTTGCTCCAATACGGAAGAAGACGTGATGATCAACAGCCGTTTTCCATATTAAGTGAACTTGTTTTTCGGAATCAAATATAAACGATTTCTTCAATCTCGGATCGCCATTAGATGGTGCCCGAAGAAGTTTTATTTTAAATCGATTGTCTTTGTATACAACGTTTTTAATGCGGTTCCAAGTGTGCGGGACTGGGGCCTGGCCCTCACGTTTTTCAATTACTCCCTTAGCTCCGATCCCAACACGTATTTTGGCCCCTGCGGTATCTTTTCCCTCGAAAAAATGTATTCCGTACATAGGTAGTCCTGTTGCCGTAGACAAGAATTCTACATCTGCGTCTGCCGATGACATGTCTCTTCTTTTACGGTATAAAGACAATACTTTGTCCGTGAAATCCTTTGTTGACGCCTCTGTTGGAGGATTTTCAAAGTCTTTGAGGCATTCTTTGACAGTTTGTGCATTATCGCTTTTTCCTTCGTACTCGGATTGAAGCCAGTATGAAAGAAGAATGGCTAGTTTTTCAAGAGAACATGTCAAATTTGTAGCAAGGTCTTTGCGGATCTGAAGACACATCTGATATCTGAAAAATATGGTTGAGGGTTCAGTTTAAAACCAGCGTTAATGTGTGATGTTGAACCAAACTTAAAACGAATATCTTCTGAACCGATTATAATTTTGCACATTATTTTTTACAATTAATCCAGGGCCGGTTACGTTGAAAAGGCTCAGGGGAAGGCTCCTGAGCCTGACTTAACGGGTCTCAAACCCAATCTGGTCTGACCAATTAAATTCAGGGATTGGGGTCAATCTTAAAAAAAAATATTCAAATCATTCGGTTCATTCGCTCGAAACAAAATAATAGTCTGCTCATATCTAGCGATTTTTTTTTGGGGGGGGGGGGGGGGGGGTGAAGTTGAATAATGGATGAATACACAAACGGGATTCTCGTTATTCATAGGAAATTAATGATTCGATCCGGTTTGATCATCTGGATTAGATTCGGGTTCCGAATAGTTCGGTTGTGACCAGCCGTCACGGATATTAAATACCAATATCAACGCGTTAATGACTTGTTTTTCGCGCATAGCAATTGGCTTAATCATTCACTGTTTTCTGGTTTTATATCTTGCCGTAAACGATAAATAGTACGATGAAATACTAATCGGCTTTTGTTTCGGCCCAAAGACGTATTAATAAATGTTATATTTCAGTAGTAATATGACAAGCCCCCATGCCAAACCCGAATAATCTGCGTTTCCCTTGAAAAATATCTTGAATAAGGCACACTTCGAGTGTTGAATCAATTATTTGGTATGTTTCATTGAATGGCATAACCGCAATAATCTCCTATAGAATGTACATTGGTCATTTGTTTATGAACGCTAGTTCCGGTGTCACGTTTCGCACTAACATAATTGAATTCGAAACCACACGAAACATTCTAAACAATGATAAGTTAAGCCTACCAAATACCGGGAGTAACATGCGCCATTCAGATATATGCGATTTAACTTCATTGTAATTCCATTTTATTGTTCTTATTTAATATGCCATATTTTGATGTGATATTAGGAAATGTTTATTGAAAAAGTAAAGGTCAATTGTGTTTTATTCTCACGATGATTTACTTTTCTTTGTTATAGAAAATTCGGCCACTTTTGGAAACTTTAATTTTGCAAATTTTCCCTGAATCAGTTATACATTTTTAAGAAAAATATATTTTCCCAGTCACACAACCGTGAGCGTTTGGAACGAAAGTAATCACGCGATTACCTGGTGATCTCTTCTTTCAATGTTTTGGTGTCAGAAGGATAATACTTGACTACAAATTCAAATTCCAGTTTCCCGGATCTGTAAACAGAAAAATCGCCCAGTTAAATTATGATAAAGAGTTTATAGTTCTAGAATGCAATGTTACGCTGCTACGGAAGAAAATTAGACCGAAAGCGGGAAATCTATCCTATCCTATCATCTTCGATATGTAAAAATATTCAATTATAAAAAGCTGATTGATATAGCGGAAATTTTAATTTGCCAAGCATGGGCTACCGATGGACTGCGTCTATTCGGCGAAATCCATCAATGGCTCAAGCATTTTGATAGAAATATTCCAAACTGGGGAAAAACCTAGAAGTTAAATCATGAACTAAAAGAGATGAGTGCAAAATTTCCGCAATCAAGTGACGAAAAACGGTGCAGCATAGTTTACCGATGGCCAAAAAGGTACTTTTGGGTCCCCAACAGGCCAATTTTTCATTTCATGTAATTGGGTTCGAGTGAGCATTAAAATACGCTACTATAAAACGCTCTTTTTGTTATTGAAATTCGCGCTAAGCAAGGTCGGGGGCTGTATTCAAAAGTAACCAACCAAAAACCATATACATAACAAAGCTACTACGTGGCATCAGCAACACTATTCCTAGCGGAATTGAAGAACTTTAGTAGAATGCCGAGGTTATGTACGTGGGCGATGCTTTGTATCCGTTGTTTCCACATCCTGTTTCCTTTTAGTCGCCTCCATCGACACACAGAAAATACGTATGATCGGTAAGCTGTAGGTTTCATATATCACATGTTCATTTGTCAATGAAGATAACAAGGAAAATCAAGTAGGCATGATTGAGACGGGCTATACGCACAAGACCCGATTGGCTTAAAACGATAACATGCGACCTACACCCCGTAACAACTGTGAACGATTAAATAAATATATTCGTTGCCCGCAACATGTAAAGGGGGATGCACACATGCACGGCTACGACAGCTTACGACGGATGTCGCCGATTTCCAATACACACATCCCCGATTTTCGCAGTCCGATGAGATTGGCACGGCTGATTTCTTCCTGCTATCGCTCTAGGGCAAATTTGAAACTGTTTAACTTTTCATTTAAGAGCCGTACGACGGACTGACTTTTCTTGCAGATTTTTGGGGGTTTATATCGACTTGTTAGTAAGGTTTTCAAAGAGTATATACTAATAATCGATTTCTCTGGGGCTGATAATTCTCTGGGGAAGACAATTCTACACCGTATTATTTGGTAATATAACGATATCGTTCCGGTACAAAGTATGATTGGAAATATATATGTTTTAATTAATTTAGGTTGTAGTTTGTTAAAATATTCATGTGCAGGTATTTCTATCAATTGCAGAGGGTTGAACAATTTGTGGCCGTCTGCTGTCGTATGGATGCGTGTGTATCAAAATCGAAGAAATCGCATGCAGCTACCATCGGCCATAAAATGGCGGATCGGATCGTTTCCGATCACCGGTTATGTGGGCATCGCCCTTTATCTAGTCACTCGCTATCCGGTCCAATCCATGTAAAATTCCATTGTAATAATTACAGACCAAATTCGCTTGTGTATACACCATCAATATCTGAAATCTATAAAATTCAGTAGAAATTGGAGGGATAAATAATTTTACCTGGCATCGGTAAGACTTGATCGGGACACCACACATAAAGTCGTCTGGTCTGAAGAACTCCGCTGACTTTTGCGTGAAAAGAAACGACGCAGTTATGGTTTGATTTTGAACGATAATAGATAAGTAGAAAAGAGAAAGAAAGCTGGAGAGTGGAAGGGAGTCAGGAATGACATATTCGAGATGAGTCAATAGGAAGTTAGCACGTTCTAACAGTGATGGTTACTAAAACGTTACTTTGCGTGAAAAGAAATGACAGAGTAATATTTTGATTTCGAAAGATGATAGATAAGTAGAAAAGATAAAGAAAGTGATAGAGAGAGAGAAAGTGGATGGAAGTTAGAGAAAGACAGATTCAAGAAGAGTAGGAAGTTGGCAAGTGATGGTTACTAAAAGGGATAAAGCAAAGCAAAAAAGCGGAAAAACGCATTAATTCCCATATGATGTGAAGCAAGCAATGTTTTGCGGCATCTCACAAAAACCAAACTATTTCTACTTCAAGATTAGTAAAACCAGTTGCAGAGATTGGTGTCGGCGGATTATTCTACGGTAAGTTATCACTACAAATCACATTGATAAAAAGAAATAAATATTTCCGAACATCAAGAACCAGGTTTTTGAACTCCTTGATTTGGAATTGAGTTTTCTGCGACTTAAATAAGCAAATGGAGGTGGTTTGTGAAATCAGCCAGGAATAAGTCACTCAATGATCGGTCCAAAATCGGCTCATCGACGTAACGTTGTTTCACACTCTTTGTTTTGTAGCGGTGTGTGTTTGTATTGTAGCGGTATGTGTTTGTATTTTAGCAGTATGTGTTTTACAGAGATTTCTACATTTGTTTTTCCTCGCAGTTTACTGTCGACAACTGTTGTTCTCTGAAATTCTTTCATTCTATCTGTTTCCCGAAGAAAATTAATTTGAATTTTTAAATCTCTGTCTAACCGCTATCTTCTTCTGCTGAATTTTTATCGGATAATGCCTCAGAATAGAAGCAGCAGAAAAAGAATCACCAAAACGTAGCATGTGTAGTAGCACATATCGGGCAGGGTAAATCAGGGTAAAAAGAGTGTGAGCACAAAAAATTCGCAAAATGTAGATTTCAGAGCCCAAAACTGGCTAAAAATTGTAAATAACTACACACAGTTTAAGTAAGGATTTCTCACTTTTAAAATATAAAGCAATTAATAAAACATTTGCCGTTTCTCTGCAGTGGACATAAGGGGAGCTATGGCACCATGTCAACCCCTGACACGCTGACTTTCCATTTCAGAGATTGGTTTCTTTCAGGCGCTACTTTTTCTAAAGAAAACAAAAATTTATTGATCAATATTTTACGTTTTCATCGACATTTTTACAGAAAATTAAATAAAAAGAATCAATCCTGCTACGAGAAACTTTTTCGAAGTAAACTCTTATTATTGGGGTAATACAAAATAGTGAAGAGCTATTGTATGATATTTAGCACAAAAATTAATCTGCAGGAACACGGCAGATAGGTTAACAAATCTAACACAAATGTGACAAAGTCAATGATATCATGTCTCACTTGTTCATTTGTTTCTTGATTTTCTTGTCCGGATCTAGCCACACATTTTGCAATTCAGCGCCTCTCAGGATTAGACCGAAATAATCCTGTTCCACCAAATTCAAGTGACAGTAGACATTTTCCATCAACGCCGATCCTTTGGCCTTCTTGGCGACTTCAAATTCCGCTTCTGACCCATCGAGAAATGAGACCTTGCATTTCAGCCCAGACATGTTGAACCAAAGGTTGGTTGGAATAATCTAGTACTAACTTTTACATTATATTTATCTGGCGTGAGAATGAATAGCAATAACAAATACTCAAATTTCTACGATTCGTCATCTAAAAGTAGGCATGCAGCGCGCTACTATTTCCTTTAGGACATGCACGCTTCCGTGACCAAAACTTTGTGCATTGTGACATCATTTGACAACCATATAATCATTTTGCAATTCAAGTCCGAATGCTATGACGTTTGAACGCTCCGTGCTATGTTCAAACCACTTTGTGAATCCATTTCGCCTATTAGTATTTCACACAAAAAATCACTTTGCTTGCTTCTACTAATGAAATATGATTTAGAAGGTTTTTATGATCAAGGTCTAATAGAATACCGCAACGGTAGGCCTACTATAATTTCCAAAATCATTCGACAAATGAGATACAAATACACTCTTTACGAATTCAATATCCAGTGTATTAGATAGCCTACCGACGTTTTCGCACAACTGGCAATTTCTTACAAGCCATATTTTGAACACCTTACATGTCGACCTCATTTCTGTTACCAACTTCGTCTGTGTATCAACCCAAATACAAAAGTTCTGTCAGGCTCAACAAGACTTGGGTCGTAAGCAGGCTGTGTCTTTTTATCACGATGTCAGAAAGGTCGTGTAACTATGATACCTTTTCAACATGTGACAGCCGAGACGCTACTCCTTTATTGTTGGAAGCGTTGGTTGCTCTTTTGTTTCATTGATTACTTCTAATTTTTAAAGGTATAAATATATATTGACCCTATTATAGGACGTTTGGTTTTACTGGTGACGTGGGTCTTTCCATATTCGCGTGGTTTTACCATTGGCCGTGTGCTCTGGCGGACTTATAAATATTATTCTGGTGAAATTGGGTGTTTTTCCACTCATCCTTTGTCCTAACGAATTTTGCCAAGTATGAGTCACTGGTGGATCGCACTGCCAAAGTGCGAACCACCAGTGACTTATGTTTGGCAAAATAGAATTTCGGTTGTCACCAAATATTATTTTTTTTTATATTGAAATTCACTCCTCTAAACAAGGCAGTACCTAAAAGAAACCTAAGCAGAAGGCAGTACCTAAAGGGAACCAACTAACGGCCACTTAATCGCAAAGAGCTACTGCAAGATATAGTACCAGTAACTGCACTCTGAGCGGAAACATACAAAACGGAACTGAACCGCTATAGTAAAGTGCAGTGAGTGGTATTTGTCCTTGGTGATGACAAAATCATCTACCACTTCCTGATTCTTTGCGACAGCTTGTACAGGGACCTGGTCAGGGTGATTCACTCAGATGAGCAACTGCCAAAAAAACTCATGTATTTTTTTTTGCCCAGCATGGATCGAAATTGCAAAACTCGATTCGACAAGAACCTCCCGATTAGTATACAATATGACATTCTACCTAGGATTTTCAACCACCGTGCAAACATTATTTTAGTTTTTAACGAAGTGGTAATATTTGATTTTAGTCTACTTGAGCCATCTTGAATAAAAAATTGAATTGTTAAAATGTTGCAAAGATAAACTAATTTGGCCTAACTAACTAGGCGGATGGAGAGTGCGTGAAATTTTCATTCACCGCTGAAGCTCTATCCGGTTAAATGAACCACCTACCCAATCCGAAACAGACAACGGAACAGGTACGATTCGCCGGGTAACAATTTCGAACGGTACCAACTGTCAATGTCCAAAACGGCCTTATTTGTAAAATCTAAAACCCCGCGAGCATTTAGATCAAAGTAATACTGTTTTATGCTAATTCAGGACAGTAAAACCGATATACGATATAGCTCATCTAAATCAGATCAAGTAAATCAGTTACAATTTTTATTACAGGTACCCTATCTGCCGCCGCTTTCAAGCATTTTAAAATTGTCTTTTAGTTTAAAGAATCCTTTGATAGACATAAACTTTCTTTTTGGCTCCCGATTTAGTTGCAAAACAACATAGATGATGGACGAAATTCATTTTCAAATGCATACTTGAACAACGTGGTGTAATGTATAGGTACGAAAAAGAGTACGATACGAAATAAATATCGAACTTCGCACCGTACTAAGTACGAAAATTGAATCGTACCGTACTTCCAGCCTTGCTCATACTTAATAATAAAGCATACTTGCTTGTATTATTGGGAGAAGACCTGCACCTGCACATTTATGTGGTACATAGGTTTAGATCAAAAAAAGATGACACACAGAAATGAAGTTCATGGCCCAATGCTGGAACGAACTCAGGGTATTTGTGGCAAGCTGTCAAAATTTTCTTTCTAGCACAATTGACATGTTAAAAATATATCAAAAAGTGAAGATATGTGATTTCATAACCTGACTTTTATTTTAATTTACCTCTTGGTTTGGTGGACATCCATGTCCATTGGTTTTTTCAGCAAATCAAGGACATTTTGTCCAAACTTGTTTTGTCAGGCATGAGTCACTGGTGGATCGCGCTGGGGAGGCGCGGTCCATCAGTGACTTATGCTTGCCGAAATAAAATTTTTATAGGACATAACTGAAAAAAAAAAATTATTCAGATATTTAAGAAGTATACACAAAATGTACCACCTATTAAAAGGAAGACAAACACACACATAATTGAGGAATATCACAAATTTTAAATAGAAAAAAATGTTAGCAATACTTGAAGATGTAAGGTAGACGATATTGTTGGAAAATATAAAAGAACATGGTATTGAAGTGTAATATGTAAAGAAAGGATAATAAATACAAAAGCAGGTTTGTGGACAAAAACACACAATTTAGGACACTTGGGTATTGAAGATATAAAATAGTTCAATATAAGATGAAGACTCAATAATATTGACAGGCTAAAAATTTAAAATGATATGTGACGAATTGCAACTCTGCGTACCTTAGAATTGCCCGGATGTTATGCCCTACGTGCTGCATGGGGTGACTGAAAGGAAAACAAGGATGTGGAAAATGCTTTTACCATTATCCAGGGAAGACACAACGCACTGCACTTTATTATGGTGGTTCAGTTCTGTTTGAGATGTTTTCCACTCAACACGCAGTTGCTGGCACTACCTTTTGTAATATAGTTCTTTGTCATATAAGCAGCCATTGGTTCTAGACGCTTCTTACGGCCTTGCTTAGAGTGAATTTCAATGAAAAAATATTACTAATTACTAAGTATTGTATATTCTACTCGATTCAGCAAGTATGAAACTATAAAAGCTTAGTCAGCTTGCAGGAAAAAGCAAACACATTTAGAATATTTGAGCATTTGCATTGATATAAAATAAGATGAAGAATTCGGTTAAAAATAAAAAGACGACACAACTGGGATTATATCATATAAATCTTAGTTTTAATTAATCGTATTTCAGTTTCTTTCTACTACTAGCTGCAGGTAACGGTTTCTTTTCCTTTGCTCCAATACGGAAGAACACGTGATGATCAACAGCCGTTTTCCATATTAAATGAACTTGTTTTTCGGAATCAAATATAAACGATCTCTGCAAACTCGGATCGCCATTAGATGGCGCCCGAAGAAGTTTTATTTTAAAGCGATTGCCTTTGTTTAATACACTTTTAATGCGGTTCCAAGCGTGCGAGACTGAGGCCTGACCCTCACGTTCTTCAATTATTCCCTTAGGTCCGATCCCAACACGTACTTTGGGCCCTGCGGCGTCTTTTCCCTCGAAAAAATGTATTCCGTACATAGGTAGTCCTGTTGCCGTAGACAAGAATTGTACATCTGCGTCTGCCGCTGACATGTCTCTTCTTTTACGGTATAAAGACAATACTTTGTCCGTGAAGTCCTTTGTTGATGCCTCTGTTGGAGGATTTTCGAAGTCTTCGAGGCAATCTTTGACAGTTTGTGCATTATCGCTTTTTCCTTCGTACTCGGATTGAAGCCAGTATGAAAAAAGAATGGCTAGTTCTTCAAGAGAACATGTCAAATTTGTAGCGAGGTCTTTGCGAATCTGAAGACACATCTGATATCTGAATCAGAAAAGAAATTGAGGGTTCGGGGTTAAAGCAGCGTGTCTGTGTGATGTTACACCAAACTTGAAAATAGTATCTTCTTGTCCAATTCAAAATTTAAAAGTTATGTTGAAAAGGCATGCTGTGCTTTTTATTTAACAGGGTTTTCTCCAAATTATTATACCCCGGCCATAGTAGAAGGCATATCCTCATGAGCCTGATTCACCGGGTCACAAACCCGTAATTAGGTCTGGCCAATTCAATTCAGTGTTTGAAATCAATCTTAAAAACAAAAATATTCAAATAAATTGTGAATCAGTCATCAGAAGAAACAGTTTGTTTATATCTTGCGATTCCGATTTCTCAAGTTGGATAATGGAGCCAAATAGTGACTATAAAAACCGTTTATTTGTTATTTGCAGGGACTTGCTTCGATCATCCGAATTAGATTCGAGTTCCAAAAAGTTGTCTAGCCCTACCACAGATATTAAACCTACCACTGCCAACGCTTTAGGAACCGGATCATCGGTTTATTCCATCATCGGTTTTCTTATTTTATATCATGAACAATTTTATGTAAAAAAGTACAACGAAAGATCTGCTATATATAGTGTTGCTTTGTAAGATACATTTTAATAATTTTACTTTGTTTATGAACGCTTGTTCCAGTGCCATGTCCCGCATTTATATAATTAAATAAATATAATTAAATGAAGCCATACGAAACATTTAAAACAATGATAATTTAAGCCTATCAAGTAGCGGGAGTAACATGTGCCATTCAGATATGTGCGATTTAACTTGATTATAATCTCATTTTATTGTGCTTATTTCATATGTCATATTATAATGAAATATTTATGAAAAAGTTAAGCTACGTCAATTTAAATGACGATTTTAAGGTTTATATTCGAGTCGAGTTAAAACAACTACATTCCCAGCAATGATGTACTTTTTCTAATTTCGCTTTTTTTGATTCATTTAATATTTAAGAAAAATATATTTCGTTACGTACCTGGTTATTTCTTCTTTCAATGTTGCGGTGTCAGGAGGATAATACTTGAGTCCAAATTCAAATTCCAGTTTCCTAGGTCTGAAACCCAAAAATTCAAATTATGGGAAAGAGCTTAGTTAGTTCTGGAAGTCAATGCTTAATTTCCTGGAGGGAATGGGGAGGGGGGGTGATATTCGCCAGTTATCGAAAGAGCAACGTGTGTGAGAGAATAGTAATTTTTAACAATGATGAAAATGAAATGAAAAGTGAATTTTAATAAAAATAAGGTAATTAATGGGAATAATCTGCATTAAATTAAGTGACGAAAAACGCCATAAAATTGTCTAACATTGGCGAAGATATGAAGAAAAGTACATGTGGGTTTCCAACAGGCCAAATTTTCATATCAAGATCATTTCAACTGCAAGATTATTAAAGTCAGCTGCAGAAGTGGCTGTCGGTTGATTATTCTACGGTAAGTTATTACTGGCTACGAATCAATTGACAAACAACTGAATACTTCGCAACACCAGGAAGTACTTGGCGTATGATTGTGTTTCCTACGTACCGTTAAAGGCGACCAAACGGAAGCAAATTTAAGATGTGTCGGTCGGGAAATAAGTCCCTCGAAGATAGGTCCAAAATTGTCCCTAGTTTTATGGTCTGTCATCTGTCTTATCCTCGGGACTTTGTTTCACTCTCTCAATTTTTTATATGTATTTGAACGGCATGTGCTAAAGATTTCTGCACCTGTTGCACTCCGCTACGTCTTCTGTCGTTTAGCCAGTTTGTCTAATAAATCTCACTCGTTTTTTATCGGAAACAAAAAAGCTCTTTCTCTGAAAACTACAGTTTTCTGGAACTCTTTTATTTTAGATATATGTACCTGGTTGCCCTTCAGTGGTTTGGAAAATATTTTTCCAAAATGTTGCCCCAGTCGTACTATAAGCGAACATTTACATTGTAGATTTGCAGTGCTTTACATTGGCAAAAAATGTCTTGTCCTGGGTGCAGTTTATGACATTCCATTTCAATGGTTCTGCTTACAATTTAATTTAAATCAAAAAATCCGACAAAAGTAATTTTGTCGAAATCAATTTTGAAAATAAAATGGTTCTCTCGAGCTACAAGTCGCCTTTCGAACTAAAATTTCCGTTACAAATGTATTGAAGTCACGAAAAAAAGTAGAGTAGAGCAATTATATTAGCCACGAACAATTCATCATACAAATCACATAAAGAAACAAGCAAATATGGTAACAAATGTAACACAAGTGAGTCAACGTCAATGTCATCAGTATACGAGTCTGTCTTACTTGGTAATTTGTTTCTTGATTTTCTTATCCGGATCTAGCCAAGCATTTTGCAATTCAGCGCCTCTCAGAATTAGACCGAAATAATCCTGTTCCACCAAATTCAAGTGACGGTAGACATTTTCCATCAACGCCGATCCTTTGGCCTTCTTGGCGACTTCAAATTCCGCTTCTGACCCATCGAGAAATGAGACCTTGCATTCCAGCTCAGACATGTTAAACCAAAGGTTGCTTTAGAATAATCTAGTACTAACTTTTACATTATAACATATCTGACATGAATATGAATGAGAAGAACACGTGTAAAATCCCTATTTTTACGAAAAAAAATTATAAGTGGGTGCATCACGCGCTGCAATTTCCTTCCCTTATGATAAGCTTCCATGATCCAAGCTTTGTTTACCTAAAAGAGAACTCGTTATTCCTAAGCATTTTTCCGAATCCATTTTTTCTATTTGTTTTCTCGGAGCCGTTATAAAAACATAAATTGAAAAGTTATTTCGACTAAGCTCAAATAGAATAAGTGAGCCGCGATGGTAGGCCTACTATATTTCAAAATTCTGCGACAAATGAGAGATTTAGGCAGGAGACTTATTCATCATCGTGACGCATATTCTAGGCTAAAACTATGAGCAAAAAAAGAAGAAAAACGCCACTGAGGCGCGGATCATATCTGCACTATGTTTGGGAAAGTTGAGCGCGTGCAGTGCAATGCATATAAAAATATATTCTTCGCAATTCCCCTATTTTTTTTCAAAATAAACAGAGCTCTGTACAATACGTTCAATACTGAATTAATATAGACCATAATATTAGTTTCCAATCTATCAGCAATATCTTACAACGAATACACGTTGAACTTCTTACAGGACAATATCATTCTATAACCAACTTCGTCTGTGTATCACACCAAATACAAAAGTTCAAGTCAGTCTCAACAACATCCGAGTCATAGACAGGCTTTTGTCTTTTTATCACAATGTCAAAAATGTCATGTAACTATGATACCTTTTCAACATGTGACAACCGACACGCTACACCTTTATTGTTTGAAGCGTTGGTTGATCTTATGTTTCATTAATTATCCTAATTTTTCAAGGTATGGATATATATATATATATTTATTGACCCTACTATAAGACGTTTGATTAACTGCTGACGTGGGTCTCTCCGGATTCGCGTGGTTTGACTTTTGGCATAAATCCTTTGCCCTAACGAATTTCGTCAAGTATGAGTCACTGTTGGATCGCGCTGCCAAAGCGCGGGTTACAAGTGACTTATGCTTGACAAAATAAAATTTCAGTTGCCACCATTGAAATTCACTCTAAGCAAGGCAGGAAGCAGTACCATTATAGGTAGATTTGTTGCATAAAGGTCTTTTTTAATAATGATTAAATGCGTTGTCAATTTATAAATTTTGGGTTACTGCCTTGTAAGCGGATATAGTCGGTTCTGACTGGAAAACAAAACGGCAAACGATGGTCATTTCCGTTTGGAAACAAAAAATATTCAACATTTAGATTAAATTTAAATGAAGTAATTTTTCGAGGAATGATATTTCTAACTTTCTGAAATGACATAGAGCTACCACGGTCATTATGGCGTCGTCGTGGGTGTAAATATTTTATTATTCTTTTTGTGGATATTTTGCAAGTAAATGAGGATAATAATAGTGCTATTTAATTGTATTTCTAGTCTATAGTGAACCTTGTTATTAGTATTGTATGATAATTTGTATCATAAAAACAATTCAGACTTGTTTTTACATGACTTCATGAAAAAGGACGTCATTAAATCTGAAATTTCGGAAAAGAAATTGATATCGCAATTGTGAAAAACAAGAAAAATTTGAATTAAAAATGCTTCCGATAGCACCAAACAATGATGAACTTTACTAGTGACGATACCTATGCTTATTATGAACATACCCAATAGAATTTTGCTTTCACAGGGCAATCATTATATATACAACCACTAGTTTGCGTGATTCTAGACAATATGTCATTGTTTACAAGAAATGTATTGTGACGTAATAACAAAGCATGGAGATAGTCATTATTTATCCATATATTCCTACCAAATAAAGATATATGAAAATTTTTGGGTCAGATTGTTCAAAATATCATTCTCCACAATAAACAATAGAACGTCAAAACATCGAAATCGTCAACTTTGGAGATAGTCAGTTATGTTTTGGAACCCTCGATATACTACCAGTAACTGCACTCTACGCGGGAAACATCCATAACGGAACTGAACCGCTATGCTAAAGTGCAGTGAATGGTATCTGCCCTCGGCGATGACAAAATCATCTACCACTTCTTGTTATTCGCCTCTTACGTCGAGCGGGAAGTACGTTAGGACTATTCTAAAGCTCGTATGGGAAGTTAAATTTCGTCGAAACCGATTTTTTCAATATTATTACATTTGTTAATGCACAATGGAAAATACCCTTGATAATCCTGATAGCGACGTAGAGTTTTTTGAGATAAACAACATTCCAGGAGCTATTCAAAAATGGCTATATTTGATCATGCGTGTCTGAGACGACGAGAACTTTTAACATAGAATTTTACACCTCGTTAGCGTCAAGTAAAAAATCTGTCCAAAAATAGAAGCGATCAAAGATCTCCCGGCTCTAATAACTTCCTAATATTTTGTCAAAATATCTTTCCATACGTGGCTCGTGCTTGACGAAAAAAAATTTCTTGTCGGTCGTTCACTGGAAGCGATTCGAGGCTAATTAACGTGCGCGATGACCTGTGGTTGTCATCGCAGGTTGGGGATCTGGGGTACTAACTTGGGTAGGCTAGGCTGAAACGGAAAGTCCATAACCTTCCGTCACAACTAACCCTTGATCAGGGTGATCCACTCAGATTAGCAACTACTCAAAAAAATCTCATATATTTATTTTTGCTCAGCATGGACCGAAATTGAAAAACTTGATTCGATAAAAACCTCCCGATTAGTATATAGTATGACATTCTAGCTAGGATTTTCCGCCACTGCGCGAACATTATTTTAGCTTTTAACAAAATGGTAATGCATGATTTTAGCCTACTTGCGCCAATTTGATTAAAAAAATGGAAGTGTTAAGAAGTTGCCAAGATAAACTAACTTGGACTAACTAACTAGGCGAACGGAAAATGCGTGGAATTTTCATTCACCGCTGAAGCACTATCTGGTTAAATGGACCGACCACCCACCCAACCGAAAACAGACAACGGAACAGAAACGATTCGCCGGGTAACAATTTCGAACGGTACCAACTATCAATGTTCAAAACGGCCTTATTTGCAAAATCTAAAGCCCCGCGAGAAACATCTTAGATCAAAGTTATACTGTTTTATGCTTTCTATTTTAAAATTCAGGACAGTAAGACCGATATTACGACATAGCTCACTTAAATCAGATCAAGTAAATCAGTTACAATTTTTATTACAGGTACCCTATCTGCCGCCGCTTTCAAGCATTTTAAAATTGTCTTTTACTTTAAAGAATCCTTTGATAGACATAAACTTTCTTTTTGGCGCAAGATTTAGTTGCAAACAATATGGATGTTAAAAGAAATTTATTTCCAAATGCATACTTGAACAACGTGGTGTAATGTATAGGTACGAAAAAGAGTACGATACGAAATAAATATCGAACTTCGTACCGTACAAAGTAGGAAAATCGAATCGTATCGTACTTCCAGCCTTGCTCATGCTTAATAATAAAGCATACTTGCTTGTAACACACAGGAATGAAGTTCATTTTACGTATGCCGGGTAGAACTCAGGGTATTTGTGGCAGGGTGTCAAAATTTCCTTTCTAGCACAATTGACATGTCAAAAAACTATCGAAAAGTGAAGATATGTGATTTCATAACCTGACTTTTATTTTAATTTACCTCTTAGTTTGGTGGACATCCATGTCCATTGGTTGCTCAGTAAATCAAAGACATTTTGTCCAAACTTATTTTGTCAAGCATGAGTCACTGATGGATAGACATGCTTGAGAAAAAAAGAATTCAGATTTAACGAGTATACACAAAACGTACCTATTAAAAGGAAGACAAACACACACATAATTGAGGAATATCACAAATTTTAAATAGAAAAAAAATGATAGCAATACTGAAGATGTAAGGTAGACGATATTGTTGGAAAATATAAAAGAACGTGGCATTGAAGTGTAATATGTAAAGAAAGAATATTAAATGCAAATCTAGTTTTAGACATTGGATTTGTAGACAAAACACAAAAAATTAGGACAATTGGGTATTAAAAATATAAAAAGGTTGAATTTTGTTCAATATAAGGCGAAGACTCAATGATATTGACAAGCTAAAGATTCATAATGAGAAATGAAGCAGTGTGAACCTAAGGATTTCCTTAATTTTATTTCCTGCAAGTTGTATACGGTGACTGGAAGGAAACTAAGGATGTGGTAAATGGTTTTATCATTACCAAGGGAAAATAACACGTACTGCATGTTATTATGGTGGTTCAGTTCTGTTTCAGATGTTTTCCTCTCAAGACGCAGTTGATGGTACTATAGCTCTTCGCCATATATGCAGTCATATCTTTTAGGCGCTTCTTACGGCCTTGCTTAGAGTGAATTTTATTGAAAAAATAAAATATTACTAACTACTAAGTACTGTACTTTCTACTCGATCCAGCAAGTATCAAACTATAGAACCTTAGTCAACTTGCAGGAAAAAGCAGACACATTTAGAATATTTGAGCATTTGCATTGATATAAAAAGAGTTGAAGAATTTTGTTGAAGGTGAAAAAAATGACATAACATTACTGACTATTTGGGTATATAAAATGACAAGTGGAAAATGGAAGCGCTTATAAATTGAAGATTGCTAACAAACATTTTATTTTCTGCATCTAATAAGTAAAATCTACAGAACTTAGGGATTTGTATGCAAATACACATTTATTTAGAAAATCTGAGCATTTGCAATAGAAAAACGTAGAAAATTCAATATGAGTTTGAAGAAGAAAACTTGACAACATTGAGAGGTTGGACATACAAAATGACAAGTGACGTATTTGAAAATCAAAGATTGCCAACAAATATTTTATTTTCTGCTCCATCTAGCAGGTAAAACACCACAGAATCTTGGGCCTTGTGGTCAAAAGTACACAATCATTAGCAATATATAAAGATAGAACCTTGTTCCATGTGGAAGTGGAGCAGAAGACAACTAAACGATATTAAGATGCTAGAAATTTAGGGTGACAGGTGAGGAAGTTTAGCAAATGGAATATTGATAATATTTAATGTTGTACACTCAAGCAAGCTACATAACATTAAAACCTAGGAGCAAAAGCACGCATATTCAGGACACTTGGATGATAGCAAAATAAAAAGTTATAATTTTGTTCAAGAAGAAGTAGTGACAGAACGAATTTTTGAACGAATGTCAGATGAAGAATGGAAGCAGTTGAAAATAGAAAATTACTAACAAACATCACAAAAAAATATGTACTGCCTACTTATCTAGCAGTTGAAAGAGCTACGGAAATTTGTGTAGACTTCTGATTCCTTAAATGAAATTCAGATCTGATCCAAATTAAAATGATAATGGCATACAAAATTTTCCATGTCAAAGTTTTATGATTCCAATAATTAATTCTCTGAGTGTGTGAATGACATCCTGAGATCTATACAACACATATTATCGACGAATAATAAAAAAATTGACATTTATATTAAATTTTCCTGTCACATGAATTCAGAAAGATTTCTTTTGAAATTATATGGCTGTAACAAAAAAGCCAACCCTATACGCCTAATTTGACAAAAAATATATGATTGGTATTCTATTTTGATGGCATATATAATATAAAGATTTTCGTACAACCTCCTGCCAAATTCAAGTCACTTAATCACACTAGACAGACAACTCACATGTAGGTGAACAAAATAAAATTTAGGCCGGGGAAAACAAAAAATACAATACATATAGACAACATAGAAATCGGGTAGGAATCAAATAAAAAGAAGTTTTGGTGTGCCATTCATACTTAATATGGTGAAGTTAAATGTGACTATTTTAGTATACATTTTGATTTCAATATGAAATAAATATTATCAACTGCTAATTCAATATGAATTTAATAAAGAGATAAAAAAAATAAAGCAGTGTACAAAAGTACTGCAGAGGCAAAAATATGAATAGGTACCATGAAAAAATTTAAAAAAATAGTACAAAGAATGATGCTAACCCAGTCAGAGATTTTACGTTATCAAGCATGAGCCTCAGATGGACTGTACCTACGCAGCACGATCCATCAATGACTCACACTTAACAAAACATGTACATACACAATTTTTCTGATTGGGAACATGACTGATAAAATTTAATAAAAATCAACCCTCCATGTAAATGAATTAAAAAATAAAATATAAAAAATTGCAGATTTGTTTTAAAATACTTCATAGAAGTCAGAAAATTTCATTTTGTTAATAACGAGTCACAGATGAATCGTGCAACTGAAGTGACTTGTTATTGCAAAATTGTTTTTCAGAATTTGGGACTTTTACATATTTCAGCATCGCCCAGGGCAAATATAGGTCACTAGTGGTTTAGTGTGATGTTCGTTTTAGGAAACTGTTGCTGGTCATACATTTTACATAACTACAAGCACACCAGTGGTCGGTTGTCAGTTTTTTAAGGAGATGCATTGAATTTGATGAAATCTTCATATGAAATGTATGTATAAGCCCATGTATAAGGCCCATCCATGTATAAGTAAATTATGGATTGCATCACCTGGACATGGCCCACATGTTGCCTATGTTTGACAAAGTATAAAAATGTGACTGTGTGATAGCAGATGTAAACAAATATTAGGACTTGCGGAAGTTGTTTACTCGTTCTATATTTCTGCAACTCATATAAGATCTTGACAAACATTGGTCACACAATGATCTATCAGCAGATGGATCTTGTCACAAGCATCTCGTGTCTACATATTTTTGTTTACAATAACAAGGCTACAAACTATCAGCCTTTCAATAAAATTATATATGCAATAGATAAGGTTAAAACAAATAACAAAAGCCTATTATTTGAACAAAAAAATATATTCATGGGCATGGGTAACATTTCTGCAGTTTTAGCAAGTAAGCCTTTATGAGAGTAAAATAAAAGTCAAACAAGAAAACTTTCAATAATTTCAAAGCATAAGGAATGACGCTGAGTTCACTTAAATGTCAGGGAAAAGGCAAATTATGTGAAAATGAAATGAGTAAAAAAATGTGCAACATTAAAAAACAAGGACAGGATGGACAGTGATGTTAAATTTGTTTTCAGAATTACTAAAAAGGGAATTATGGAAAACCCATCCAGCAGTGACTCAAATCCTTTAAAAAATGTTAAAATTTTACCTATTGGAAACTTTGATTTAAGCAATATTGAAATGGAAATTTGGCAAATGTTGGAAGGTTCAATTTTAAGCTGAGTATTGAAAATTTGACCATAGTGTTTAATAGTTCTTACATTCCTATCATAAGCTTCTATCTTGGGTTGTCCATACAGTTCAGTTTAAAAATATTCAAAAAACGAAATTAATTCTAATCGGGATTCTAGAATACAAGACTATTCAGATAACGACATCTCTAGCTCATTTGGTTTAGGACGCGTTCACCAAGTCCTTGAAGCCTTTAGTCGAATTCTATAAATTTACATCAATTTAAATTGTTATATATATACATATTCAATTTGGTTAAAATTATGTTTTTAAAATTCAGATAATCGATATCAGTGCTTTCGAGGCAAAACAAATTTGACAGATTATGCAGTAAAAGCTTCACTGCATAACATTTAACAAAAGATTGATTTTGTGCTAAAATCCTTATTGAGAATATTTATAAACACAGGTTTGGTTGAAAAATGAGGAATAGATTTATGAATTTTCATCACTGTCATCAAAAATGCCCATTTGCCGTTTCAATACTTTGAAACGAAGTTTTACAAAATTGTAGAAATCATATTCTGCTTTCATTCTCTCTTTTAATACATAATATGCTGTTGAATTTATTCGATCTTTCTTCAAAGTTGAAGTGTTACTTATCGCCTCATTGGAGACTTTTTGCCAAAGTTTCAAAGAATTGGTGAAAAAACTTGGCAATGTTTTTTCCAAGACTTGGAGCATACCAGTAAAATCTTCGAGGTATCCAACAACTAAGTAATTTTCTAACACATGCACTTTTGCTCTGTACAGACTTTCTTTTGAAGGTCTTTGACACATGATGTCTTGGCCACAAAAATATGGCACCACATAAAATATTCTTTCAGCGGAACACAATGGATGATTCAATAATATACAGTCATTGATATTCATGTCTTTTTCCCCTTCCTCCCATGGTTCATGGTGCCGGCCAACAGCTTTATTACCATCGCCATACCTTAGGAAATGATATTGGGATGAAAACCTCTCAATGGGATCTCGAATCATGTTAATATAAACTGCACCAGACACACCAAATTTAAACAAATCAACATAGTGTATATGTCTTGAATAAATGACAGGTGTTGGAAGATCATTTATAATTTGGACCTCTCGTATCAACTCTGGAAGGGAAGCTCTGGAACGATTTGAAATTGGAGAGGAATATAACAAATAGTCATTCATTTTAGCAAGACGTGCTATTAAAGTTAACATGGATCGACTTCCGCATTTCCCAACTCGATTGTAAATGATTTTATCCATGTAATTTTTTGCTTTTACAGTCGGTGGAACATGAACCTTATACTTTTTTCTTGGCTTCAGATCTGATTCATCAAAATCCAATTCATCTCTATCTCTCTGCAATCCAAGTTCACGGAAATCTTTCGCATTTTCATAAAATTGATCTTCTTCATCAATTGGTTCTTTGAATGCATCACTTTTGATGGTTCGGATGTAATTCATACTTGAGCCATATCGCAAGATTAAAGCCATACATCCCATAGTAAATATACATAGTCCGAGCCCCAAGCAGAAGTATATTCTTGTATTAGATATTTTACAGTCAAGTTTTTTAAAACCGAAGCCCATCATGTTGCAAATTTTTCAAATGAAAGCTTTAATGCTATAGGTGCCGTCATAAAAACAAATTATGTCAAATTAAGTTTGTTTACAAGTAGGCAATAAAACTTTGAAAAACAGAAAAATACAGAATATATATATGCAGAAAAAACAATGCCAATGTTAAAAATGCAAATGGATAGATAGATAGACAGATAGGTACATTCAGACTTCCTCGTCATAGCAATACTAACGATAAAAGTCATATTCTGTATTTACACTTAACAAAACTCAGTCGAGTGGACAAAACCTCAGAGGAGTTTAAAAACATGCACTCATGCAGGCTTTCTCTAAAACTGAATGAGAGAAGAAAAGAGTTAATTGCTCTTCGCTCAAAATGCCCTGCCTTTTACTAACTTGAAATATAACACCCAACTTTCATAAATCTGAAAATGGAGTTCCCTAGGTTTTTCTGAGACAAGGTTATGCCAAAATTTCTTTTTACGCACCTTTTGCCTTATCCAGTATGAGTAAACAGACTGTAATTAAGGAGACCCATGTATTTTGCGACTCTTAACATGGTCATTCACCTACAAGGACTGAGGACATGTTCATATGAGGGGTCTCATGAAGTTCAGTACCATAGATCCGATTACCCATATCATAAGAATTTCCATGTTGGCACCAACTCATCCTAACCGGTTAGACAACACCAGATGCTTGAAGCACTAGGGCCCTCTGCAGTCCGGTTAGGATGAGAATATTCTGCTAGTTTATATTTTGATGACACTCGGGAATATGTTACGGTACCGGTACTAAACTTCACTAGACCCCACATGACAATGTCATGGTACTCCGTTGACCACCTGTGCCCTCCTCGTCTATTGACGAAACTAATTACCACTACTTGACTAGGGTATTGTTTAATCGTAGAAACATTCACAACATCAGCAAGTCAATCTATGGCGTTCTTCAGTCTACGTTGCTTCTCTGCGAAATGGCTTCTCAATATACGAGGCAGCGCTAGTAAAATCTCGTAAACTAATCTGATTAGCCATTTAATCCTTCATTTAACCATCACCAAACACATAAAAAGATAGTTGACGATCAAACATTATTGCGGCAAAAATGTCTGTTTGATGACTTTACAATCACTATAATGTAAAATAGGCCACGGTTTGTTATCGAGTAAATTTGTTTTATCCGTAAACAAATTCACACGTCGATTTCACAAAACGCGACGGCAGACTGACCAATTCTGAATTGACTTGGTCTCATCACAATAAGATGTGAACCATGAAGACGTTTCGCTTCGTATGATTCACAAACAAAAATGGATGTCCACAAGTGTCCAAATTTTTGCAAAGAAATGATTTTGTTAAGCATGGTACGCTGAAGTATCACGCGAAAAAGGCGCGGTCCATCTGTGGCTCATACTTACACTAAATATAATATATGATAAGGCTTCAGTCCGTCTCAATCTCATATTCTACGGGGAATACGCTGAAATTCAAAGTAGACCGAGCACGAAACAAAACACCCTTCATCGGCGTTAGGTAGCCGAAGGTTTATTTTGAACCCTGTTGCCGATTGATGCATAAACCTTAGAAATTTGGTTTCCGCAGCGTTCGTTATTCAAAGCAAACAATCGAAAACTTCGTGGTACAGTGAGCAGTCGACAACACGTGTGCTACGTTTAGTGCATTTTCGCAGCGCAATTTGCCGCCATTAATTCATCGTTTGCTGTATGCATATTTCATAATGCGTTGCCATTGATTAGTGTAAGTTCTTAGCTGTATTGTAGATCCTCCTGTGCAGGGAATCTTTTTGTAAACTTCATATTAGCTCAGGGCTTAAGGTAGGGTATGGCTACCTGGGGAAAATTAATTCTCTTTGGCGATTCACTGATACAGCAATCTTTCCAACCCGGTGGATTTGGTGCGATATTGGCAGATTTTTTGCAGAGAAAAGCAGATGTATTTAATCGAGGATTTTCAGGTTACCAAACCGATAATGCGGTTGATATGTTGAAAGATGTGTTTCCGGAAGGATCTCTTGAGGTGAGGGTCTATCTTTCTCTGTTTCTGTCTTCTGTTCAGTCGCAGTCAGAAAATTATTGACTGGGCATGGCAGGTTAAGTGTGGGTCACTGTCGCTGATAGAGCGCGTCGCACAGGCCGGATTTACATTTATCAAGTAAGATGTTATTATTTATATTAAATATTATATAATTTTTATCAATTCTAATCCCGACATTCTAATTCTAACAAAATACATAAAAAAAATTTGCGCCCCTTTGGCGCGCAAGTGTATTTAGGATAAGTACGTTTTTTTCCGCAGTTTCCACCGAGCAAGTTTTTAGAACTAATTGATAATATCAGAAGCTGAAAAGAAATCTTCCAGGATTATCGCAGCATTCGTCGCAGCCTTGGCAGAAGCTGAATTCCATGGCTTCAAAATCATAAATACAGAATTAGTTCAATGCTAAAATTGCAGGATTTCAATACTTGGAAAATAGAAATGCTTCCAGTTCTACCGAATTATATACTATAATGATGAGTATCATTTCTCTGTCGTATTCGTATTCCTCATAGTCAGCGTTGGTCAGACATGATATTTATCCACGACAACGTCCCGGCATCGAACAGCAAGTACATAAAATTCTTTCGAAGTAATAGTGTCGCAAAACTGACATACTTGTGCTTAAAGCTGCAAATCATCTTCGGAACGCTATTTTCGGTATCTTTTAAGCAGTGGCGTAACTGGGACCTTGGTGATAGGGGGGCATAAATATAAGCTGCTGCTTTATGACGCCATAATCTAAATGTATTTTTCTGTTATAACGAAAGTTTTGTTATCTAAATCAAAATCAACAAGATAAGCAGAATTTATAATGATAATTTTCATTTATTATTTGAAATTCACAATGAAGTAGGAAGCAGCGCCCGAAATATACCAACAGTGACGGATCCACGAAAAATAATTTGGGGGACATATTTTTTCCAACATACAGGCTTTTTTCAATTCCGGCTTCCACGCCGGAGAGGTGCGACTTTTTTTCGAGAACGAAACAAAAATGCATGTTTCAAGGGAGAAATAAACATTGTCAGACAGCAAAATTTAATTGTGCGGCGTGGGTTCGAGTAAATTTTTGTAAAAATGGGATAAAAAATCTCACTCTGAGGGCGGAATGCCACAAAATACTCAAAATTAACCTCGGGAAACGCCCCTGGATCCGTTAGTGACCGACTATGCAACTAAGTACCCATGACTATTACGCTTTGTTTGCACAATCATACTCAATCACAATCAAATGCACCAGAAATATCAGATGCAAAAGTGCACAATGAAACCGTTCTTATAACCATTCCTTCAAATAAAACTGCACGAAACCCATGGATGGTGTACAGTGGATATGCTTCCGCCGTGGGAGAATTATTTGCGACGAAACAATACTGTTATTTGGTTAAATATTGCTTCATGCCAGTTTTTTTGCGAAGACAGTTCTGATCCCACCTCTGTTATCACCACCGGCCTACCATTCTCATATTATGCGCTATTCTATATATAAATGGAAACAATAATATTTGGGGGACATAAGCATATTCGCCCCCCCCCCCCCCCCCCCCGTTAAATAATTGGGGGGGGGCATGTGGCCCCTCGCCAGTTACGCCTATTCTTTCAAGTATATTATGACGTGATGAAGCGCTACAAAATCCCCTGAGTTCCTTTTCTTTTCGTGTTTAACATTCTCGTAGCACACATTCATTTGAATACCTACCTCGATAACACTATTCGGCATTTGCAAATCACAATGAAATTTTTGTCGTGCACGGTCCAATTATACAGCCTAATAGGGTTTATGTGCTGTTTCAACTCAAATTGATGATTAATCAAACGCACTCTGTAGATAAACAATATGATTTTGGTGTTTCTGAGATGAGTACCATCGCCCATATACTACTCACTGCACCTTACCGTGGCAGTTCAGTTCAGTTTAGAATGCTTCCCGCTTAGAGCGCAGTTTCTGGTGCTACTTCTTGTAGTAACTCTTTGCTATTACGAGCCATTAGTTGATTCCTTCTCGGCACTGCTTTCGGCCTTGCTCATAGTGAATTTAAATAAAAGGAAAAAGTCATTTTGAAGTCATTAAATAATTCGTATATGAAATATCCCACTTCTTGAACTTATTTGTTGACATTAAGATATACTCGATCGAACATGTACATTGCGTTGTTTCGGGCCTGTACCTTCGAGTTACAACATATCTTATCTCTGCCTATTTAGTAATTGTTTTGTTTCGCATATCAGTGTGCAATTATTTTTACTTGCAGAGCAATGAATTGAACAGTCGGTTGTAATTACTAATTTTGCAAATTGGCTATAACAATGCAATTTGACTTCAAATCGTTAACGATGTGAACGTAAATAAACCTGTGTACGACGTGAACCTAAATAAAACTAAATAAACTGTGAACCTAAATAAAACTTGCTTATAAGAATATGCGTCACACGCCCGCGTTTTATGCCAGTCCGGTCTTGTGCGTCTCAAATTACTTGATCTAATTTTTCCGATATTTTTGTTACGTAAGATAAATATATTTCGAGTGTATTTCATTTCGCCTCCCACATGTAACACGGTTACTACAAAAATGAATTGGAAAAGTAGTAATTTGTTTCAAATCAAATAATTCATATTTTAGGCAACGGATGCCGTGACTGTTTTCTTCGGAGCCAATGATGCACAACTACCTGGGTTTTCACAGCATGTTCCATTGGAAAAATACGAATCGAACCTTCGTAAAATAATCAATCATCTTACAGAACTTGGATTGCCAGCATCCCGTATTTTACTGATTTCTCCCTCTGCTGTGGATAGCGAGGTACTGTTGTTGGCCCGTTTATTTATTTACTTTTTTTTATAGAAGAGAAAGCAGTGTAAGTCGGAAATATTTTATTACACACCTGTTTTTGTTAAATTTGAGCTATTGATGGATCCCGCGTCTTATGCTTGACAAAATGAGATTTCTAGTTTGAGGTTTTCGACCATTTTTATTTTGTTTGAAGTTAATACCTTCATCATCTACTGCGCATGAAGTCATCACAGTAAGTAAGCTTTCTTGGATGTATGAACACGGATGAAACGGCGTAATGTTCACACGGTTTCGAGTGCTGTGACTTAAGTAGGATCAGCATCAACCTAACCTTTCAAAGTGTAAATTATCGCTACTACAGAGGGTGGCTCGGACTGATTCATTCAAATGTGTGACTATAAAAAGCTTTCATTACCCGCCATGAAATGAATTTAATGAATAAATTTTATCTTTATCTCAGGCCTGGTTAGCGCATGTAATTGCGGAAGGCAAAGGAACAGAGATTGACAGAGACAATGAAGTCACAAGAAAATACGCAGAAGCTTGCGTACGGGTATGTTCATTTGTGACTAGAAGAAGTAGTTGGTGGTTTTGTCATCTGGGGTTCCAGTCCTGTATTGGCTCCTTGGTCTTTTGCAGTAATTTTACTTGGCGGTATTGAAAAAAGATTCAAAATTGACTTTTTTGGTCAAATATGGTGTGTTGATACGCGAAGGTGCGGTCTATCAACAGACTATAGTTGGCATACATCCCATCAACATGGCGTTTTTTTAACTTTGGAAATATGCAATTACTGCAAATGACCAGTAAATTTACTATACTTTTGTTACAGTGTGTAGTAGCAATTTTATTTCGTTAAGGAAAATGTTACATTTGCATTAGTGACTTATACTTAACAAAAGATGTTTGGACAGATTGACTGAGGCGATGTTGCCTGATTCTTAGAAGCGGACAATAATAGTTTATAATTTCCTCTCTCATGGTATATTCATTTACAAGTCTTATTATTCTGAACTTAATCTCTATGAATTAAAAAAAATGGTGAGAAAATTTAATAATTGGTCACTTTTATCAGTATATTGATGGAATACTTCGAGTCACAACTCTGACTGGGCGAAAACTAATTTTAATATTTGACTCTGATTCGGATAATTATTTCGGATTCGGATCGAATCACTAAATTCATAAAAATACCAAATATTCCAATTTTACTATTCCAACTTATCTTCATATGAAAATCAAGAAATTTATAATAACGAATTACTAGTATTATCATCAACAGACTTGAGGGAAACATATTTTGAATTACATTCTATGTCCAAGAGCAGTGCATTTTATTGTTTAAAATTGAAAACCCACTTCATTTAGCAAGTTTTAGTTTCAATGCGTGTCCGGAGAATAATTAAGGCGACTCAGTGCTACTGTCCATCTCCGGTACTCCGTATATCTGGACTCCAATCAGCTGATTAAATGCTCTATTAATGTGTTTATCTTCGTAGATTCATTGCATAAAATTGATACTTTGATTTGCCTGTTGAAATTATACAAATGAAATATTTCTTTGCTCCACCCAGACTAGATTTTGACCTTCGCTAAATTGCACATCTCGTCTTATGTAGCGTCTCTGACCAATCGCCAAGACAACTACCTGCAAGTGAATAATGAATTGTTTTCAATGATGAGGGATGACTCATTTGACATAGAATATGATTTCCTTTACAAAGGCGTGATATTTTGTGCACACATGTTTTTGTTGAACGCGAGCAAACCTTTTTCAAATTAGTCCTCGTCGAAAAAATTTTGTCAAAAGATCATTTAAGTATGTTTTACTGATGGATCGCGTTGACGAGAGTAATTATACAAATTACCCGATTCAAACGTTGTATGGCTAATCTAACTTTGGCAACTCTGTACCTGTTAGCTTGGATAGCGATCAACAAACCGTATTTTGTGCCGGAGGAGCACGAAATATTTTGAAAGATATCTATTTTATTTGACAAAGTTTTTACGCATAAACGTATTAATTTTCAATGTATTGACAATGTAATATTGTGGAGTAGAACATTAAATGCGCAGAAAAATCAGCCCCACCCCCAGAAATCGCTATCAAGGTTGATGTAGCTTAGATTTTACATCCATCGTTGGTTATACAAGCTTAGCCATAAAACATACTGTGCGTCTCTGCTACGCTACTTTTTCAGGTTCATAACGTGTCAGTCGACGCCGTTTAACCCGAACCCTCATTCGCGTTCGAGCGTCTGACTGTCTTCATTATGTCTTTCAAGATAATCCAGTAACAAATTTTTCAGGTTGCATCGGACTTGTCTTGTCCATCAGTCAATGTATGGGAGAATTTCATGCTGGAGAAAAATTATAAAAAGTTACTGAGCGACGGACTCCATTTTTCTAAGGAAGGAAATCAACTCGTTGCGGAACTTATAATGCCGCATATAGTAAAAATAACTCAAAACTGGAAAGCCCGTTATCCGGATTGGAAAACTTTCTACGTATGAGACAGACAGACAGACATTCTGCTACTAAGAGACCCAAAGAAAATGGCCCCCGCCAGTAGAAAATTAACCAGCAAAGGGACTGTTTCATGAAAAATATCCGGCCAGGCAGAATCTTTATTGTTGAAAAACCAAAACGATAAATGATAATATTAAAAATTAGTAAATTTAATTTATTTTTCCAAATTCTCAAAATCATCATCAAATAGCAGTGATGATGATTCTGAAAACTTGGTAAAATTTGATTCATTTAAAAGATACATACATTTTCGGACAGTACACCCGAAGGAAATGGGAGTAACCCTGGTATTAAGATGGTATTTCACGATACAATTTTAGGCAATTAAATATTCATTGTGATTCGACTAAATCATGCATTTTTTCTAAATAATGAAATTGACTATTTTGTAATTGAAACCACTTTTCATTAATCATATGCTTGCGACTGGCATAAGCCAATTTTATTAAATCACCTTGCTTAATCTGCTCCTAGACCTAACGTGGTGTTTATTGTGTCCTAATGTCTTTAACTCGTTCGTTATTGCCTAAAATTTTCGCTCTTCTTGCTACGAAGGTAGCTTTTATGCAGAAACCTATCCGTGCTGTTGTAAATAGGGACGCTGCGATACCAATTTTCGAAAAAGCAGAATTGAAAAACGCAAAATGTTTTTGTATTCAATTTACGGTAAAGAAAGCTGAACTCGGACTGTCGACTCTTATGCTTGAATGTGAATGATGTGTTTACTGAAATATTATTTTCCTGTTTCAGGTCTCCGCATGTAATATTTGCAGGCTTGAATCGTTTGCATTTTTTAGCTAATTAATGTGCCCATGGTTTTCTATTTCTACTTGGTAGTAAATATATCTATCACAGAGCCCCCCAAAATTCGCTTATTTTGTTTTTAAATGATAAATACCATCGCTTTGGCCGTTTGCTCGTTGATTGCGGATCAAATCTGTTCTTTATAAAGCCATATAGTTTCCGTTAATGTTTGGCTATTCTTAATGGGGAAAACACTCATGAAAATTCGATTTGGAGAGAGAGGGGGCACGTGCTTCGCTATGTTCACCGTGGTCAAGTTGCTGCTTGTCCACGGCCTTTTCGACGCTTACTTAATGAAAAAGTTTACACAATATTTCCATTCGTTCGATTATTAGTTTTTATCATAGCCTTGATTTTCAGCTATGCTACACGTATTACCCCGCAATGCCTCCGAGGGATTTTGTGGTTTTATGAGATACTGCTAGGAAGTGAAGAACAGTGAGAGGGTTCTAATATCAAAACTATTTTGCTCGTGTGAAACGCTCGCCAAGTTTTGTTAATAGCAAATGGCTTAGTCATGGTCGTTGTTTGAACAAAATTTGCGAAACGCACTGTTTGTATTGATCTAGGTTGTGTAGTTGATACGGATAGCATTTCAGTGTACAAATACAATAAAAGTATTAAGTTATACTACTAAGACCTGCCACACGTACGCCATAGATGATACTTTCATTGGCGTGCGGTCAATTTCCTGAACAGCTTTATCAATTATGGTTGAAAATGTTTCCGTTTGACCAAATCGGAAATTTAATTTTGTCAAGCCTGAATCAACGATGGACCGCGCCTTCGCGGTGAGATCCATCAGTGACTCATACTTTACAAAACTTATTTGAACTTTTTCTGGCTGGGATATATTGCTTAAGTTAATTCGGCGTAGCATATACTAGCTACATAGGTTGCTGGTAGACCATGGCTACTTGGAGGAAGGTTGTTTTATTTGGAGATTCACTAGTACAATATTCCTTTCAATCGTGCGGGTTTGGTTCAGCGATAGCAACTGAGTTTCAGCGAATGGCAGATATATTGAACAGGGGATTTGAAGGATATTGCACGGATAATGCCGTGGATGTTATGAAAGAGGTTTTCCCGAGTGGATCTATTAAGGTTAGTAAACTCGACTTTGTTGTTGGCAATAATGTTTTTTGTTTTTTTTTAAATATAAAATGTATCCATATACAGGCAACATTTATATAAATTTTTATTACAATTAAATTGATGCTGGATAGTCTATGAAAATGCTCTAAAAGAGAGGTTTGGCAATTCTAGGTAAAATTACCGAGTTTGCCTAGGATATTAGTTTGCCGGTTCTACCTACTTTCACAAATATATAACTTACCTACTAGTGATGTCAACCTAGTTTTTCTTTAACTAGATAAAGTAAATCAAGTTTATCACAAAACTAGGTAAAATATTACTAGATAACCCAGTTTAACTTTCAAATTGGGTAATCGTTGTTTGGCTGCATTTAATACATTTCAAGCTTAAAATTTCATAATAGTCTATTTCGAAGGATTTTTCTTAAGGGAAAATATAGTTTACCTAGTTTATTGAGCTAGGTACCTAGTTTAAAATTAGGTAAAATATCTAATTTTAACCGGTAATTTACTAGGTAAAACTTAAAATAGAAAACTCGGTAAAAGTTACAACTAGGTAAGTCAGTTATCAGTGAAACTAAGTAAAAGTACTTTGAAAATAAACCCGGTAAACGGTACTTTGAAAATAAACCTACGTACTTTTACCTAAAATTGCCGACACTATTACCTGGTTCCTGCAGAGTTTTCTGTTCGAAGTTTTTCCCCGGTAAATTTTCTGTAATTTTTATGCCTGGGACCGAAGTTCCAACAAACTTTCTAGCTCTGAACTTGTTCCACAAAATTTGACAAACAAATTGTTTTGAAATCAATGTTCCCGAGTTGTTTATATTCGGAAAACTACAATTTGGAAAAAAAACCCACGAGCTGCTAGTCTAGAAATAAAGACATGAAATCCCTGCTCCGTCCATCCCAAATCTTCAATTGTAACAAACGGTGAGTCTTGGTCATTTGTCAACGATCAGATATATTGCTATCTTTCTTGATTTGGAAATCGATCACACGGAAAATCCTTCATTTCAGTTTTTTTGAGTGTCTGTAATTTATATTCCAGCCAACAGACGTTGTTGTCGTATTATTCGGTGCAAACGATTCTTCACTTCCAGAATTCCCGCAACATGTATGTTTGGAGAAGTATTCCACAAATCTTCAAAAAATCATCCACTACTTGGGAGAGTTGGGTTTATCAGCATCTAATATTTTAGTTGTATCTCCACCTGCAGTAGAAGTCGAAGTAAGTACCTATACCCACTAGTGCATATAAGGAGGGGTGTCATGTCATCTCCCTCTCTCCGACCGAAAAAACGACATTTTAAGTGCTTTAAAATCATGACTGGGGAGACTAGAGTCATTAACTCGGCTCGCAATACACTTGCCGAAATGCTGACACGGATGGACTCTGCACTTGATAAAAATTTAGTCCGAGTCTGCTTCCACCATTTGAAAAATCACGTTGTCTGCCGTCGCATGACATAACAGACAAGAAATCTCGCCCCTCAGAAGGATATAAAACATGCAATGTATCCTGCTGTGAAATCTGTGTTCGTCTACCCAATAATGATTCTAAGTGGGTACTTAAGTGGGTGCTACAAAGTGCGAAGAGTTAAATTAATCTGTCATAGTTATCGAATAGACTCATACATCGACTCGTGACTCGACTTAGCACTGGTAAATGTAAGACTTGTCTTGCGACCTGAAAGTATAGTGACTCGACTTGACTCGAGATTTAAATTTTGACAAGACTTGGACTCGACTCGCAACTCGTGTGTTCTTCGACTCGGCTTGACTTGGGACTCCAAATAAAGTCGGTCAAAACCTTGTCGAAACATTACACATTGCAGCAATACGTTTGGACTGGAATCGATTATATGGTATGCATGTATGTATGTATGTTTATTCGCCTCGTAATAATCAATATAAAATTTGAAGATACAGAAGAATAAAAAACAGGATATTTGCACAAGGCCCTGTCGACCTAAAACACTGATGTGCGGCAAAAACCCTTGAATTAAAAAAATATATTAAAAACAATAATATTAATATGAAGAAAAAGACGCAAATTTACAAGAACACAACAGAGAAAATTATACGGGTATACACAGATAATACAAAATATATATACATATACAAACTATTTGCATCAAATTAGGCTACCTACATATAAGGAGTTGAAAAAATAAACACAGCGAGGTAGGCGTGGAGGCAGGCTCTATCAAAATTGTTATTGAGTCTGAGTGACCCAAATGCCGATTTACCTAGGTGGGGGTGAATTTGTATGAAATAGAATGCTAAATTTGAAATGGAAGTCTTCATATTCTCCAGACATGAGCAAAAGATGGACCGCATCTCGACAGAGCAATCCATCCGTGGCGCATTGGACAAGAGATGTTACTATGGGTGGATTTGGGCCGAAATTTTTAGGGATTGGTTATATAAAAAACATGAAACCTAAAACGATACATAAAGAATTTGAAATAGAATATACAAATTCCTGACTGTAAAGACCAATCATTAAAGGAGTTTCCTGTTTTTAGTAGTTTTGTTCTGTTATTTTTAAGTTAATGAATGTTATATCAGAGCTTCGAAAGAGTCAAACTGAAGGTCAAATTATGCTGCTGTTAATACCCGGCAGAACGAAGCCATGGAAGGTCTAGCCAGTCAAGAGATTGTACGGGTAGATTAAGGAAAAAAAGCGAAAGAAAAGTAATTGAATACTGATGCAAGTTATTCAACAATAACACAGCGTGAAATCCTGTTGATACAATCATTTCAAGGGTACTTCATATGGAAATAATTTCTTATAAATCAGAAAATGTGTGTCCAAACATGTTTTATTGAGTTTGAGTCACCAATGTCTAGTCGTGGATTGCACTGTACAAGAAATATTACTAATTAGTTAGGCAGCACATTAACCTCTCTTTAAACTGTGAGTAACGCCATAAACACTGCAATAAAATACAATAAAATCCCTGCTCTTAGACGGAAATTCTTCTCGAGTATATCAAAATAAATCTATAAAATCGAGTTTTTTAGTCAATAATAGACTGTTGTTGGGACGCATCGACGAGGAACAGTCTATAATCGGCATAAATCTTATCAATACCGCTTTTTAAAAGTTTAGAAATATGAAATTACTGTAGAAGAACCTTAAATTTAATGTACTTTTTCCAGAACTATTTTCATCTCTTTTCAGAACTAGTTAATCCTAAACAGTTCGCTTTTTGTTCAGATGTGGTCGTCGTTCTTAAAATCCGTAGGACGTGGGATTGTATGTGAAAAAGACAACAAAGTTATTGAAACCTACGCAAAAGCTTGCGGAAAGGTATGAGGGTTCCTAAATCAGTCTTTTTTATTTCATATAGGTGGGGATATTTGTTCTGATAGAATTAGTAATAATTAGATGCGGAGCATCAAATGTATTATCTTCGTCTATATTATTTTACTACAAAAATAATAGATATTACAGGTTGACGTGAGTATGTAATGCCAGAAAAGCTGATGACGTCAAATATTGGGTATTCACGCGCTATAGGTTACCAATACATACTCGCGTTATTTGCTTGTTTTCTGTGTTCTTCTCAACTTTGCGTTGCGAATTGCATTGCGTAAGACGCAAGAATAGCGCGAAAGCGTCACTGATTCGCGACCCACCCAAGCGTATATATAAGCTTTCATACCGACATCCTCTGGCGGCGCTGCCACGTTTTAAGAAGAAGGGCGGACAGCTCCCTTCAATAACCTTGGTATTTACACAAAAAGTCACAAAATTGGCAAAAATTACGTGCGTCTCCGGCGCGCTATCCTGCTTATTGGAGAATTATTGTTTTGCATACAAGTGTTGAATTTTCCCCAAAAATTTCAGTCAATTTGCGTGTGCCTTCGCTGAGCAAATTCAGGAACAAAAAATTAAATTTCCTTTTCAGATGTCCCCTCAAGGTTTGACACCTTCCACCGCCACTGTCGATATCTGATTGAAGATCGACGGTGCAACATTCTAGTAAAATATTCCAACCTACGGATTACGAAAAATGCACTTCATCGGACTACAAGATATCATTTTTTCTTAAATTCATTTCTTTGCTTACAGGTTGCAATTAAGAATTCCTGCTCGTTTGTCGATCTTTGGGAAGGTTTTATGAATTCTGAAGAGAGCCTGAATAATTTATTGACGGATGGTTTGCATTTGTCTCAGAAAGGAAATCGACTTGTGGCAAACTTACTGTTGCCACATTTGATCAAAATGACAGAAAATTGGGAGAAATTTTATCCCGATTGGTCGAATTTTTATGAAACTTATACGCATCAAAGATGAACACATCCCAATCAGAAATACTTTTACAAAACGAGTTTGTCTGAACGGCATGATTCATCAGTGACTCATACTTCACAAAATAAATTCTGATTGGGATACAATTTCAAGGTCATGCAATCAATTAATTTATTGATTTGAACACAAACTCAATAAAAATATATCCTTAATTATATTTCATTGAATATATTCCCGTGATGGAACGTGTCAAAAAGGTGCGGCCCACCTGTGAAGCATGACCAAAATGGCTATAGGTGCTCATGAACGTTAACGTTTTTATTCACGATTGATTCGTATCTTAATCCGTTAACATCCTGCAATTATTATGAAGTTCTTGGCATTCATTCCAAATTTATTAAAAATACTCACGCTTAGCGATTGACGAAGTTCTCATTATTTCAAGGACTTTGTCCCCTGGAAATTTCCTAGTGCGACATTAGAAATGTATTGTATAGCTGGCACCTGAACCAATATTCTTCCGACTAAATTATATACAAATGGTGCGCAGTAACATGAAGTATTTGTTTTGCGTGAGTGTTTCAGCTGAAGTTAGGATATTTTTAATGGGCTGATCTAATTGTTTTTGCTGCTATCTTTTAATTTAATATGTATATGCATATCTATATATTTAATCTTAATATATCTAATATAAAAAAATTAAATCTCTTTCATGATTTTAAATAAATACTTTTGAAATATATTCAGCTTGTATTCCAATGTTTGTCTTATTTCACTACCACAGGAAATGCTTGGATGCAAAACAGGAAATACTTGTTTGTTATTTAAACACTGAACAATAGAAAAAGGGGTGTGTATCGAGTTCATTACTGGGCACAATACCATTAGCAAAAAGTTATCATAAAAAGTACCAATATAGCCCAATAATTTTAAAATGTTTGCTTTCAACAGAAATCTATTAGAACCACAACGAATTTCCTCAAAACGCTTAGAATCGATTCGAATCAACATTGATTCGATGTTCATAGCAATTTATTGTTAATAATGACCGGTATCGCACGTCAGGAATTAATGGTGAAACAAAAACGCCTGAGCATTTATTTCTCACGTTTTTTGGTTTTTATTACAAGAGTGCAACGATTTAAAATTTAGAGTAACGCCCGAAACCTATCGAGTTGTCACCCAGAAAGTTTTGCGTAATTCACATTGTATAATATTTTGCTTTTGTTGTTGTTGTTGTTGTTTGTGTGTTAAGGTGAACGTGCGCATGCCTCGCATGTCTTTAAATCTTGATATTGATTTTGCACGTTGTACTGACTTTTCCAGTCCTGTAATGTTTCATTGTGCATTCGTTGATTTTTAATTGTGTCGTTGGAGAACTCGAAATAAATTGATTGACTGATGATACAAAATTCTAAAACTTACAACCCTGTATACAACTCTTGGTATAACAAGAATATCCCCGGAACAATATTTCTCTTTAAAAGGGAAATAATCACATGCAATTAAACATTATTGTTCTATAATTGAAATTCACCGAATAACGAAATAAAATTATTTGTTTATTTGCTGCAGTGATCGCTTCAATTCACTCTAATCAACGATCGTTTATAATAAGCCTGTTATAAATACAGATGGTGAGTGGAAGAACATTGACACACAAATATATGAAGAACAATCACTGGATCATGAAAATCCCAGATTGCCGTCATAAGGCAGATTGCAACAAAAATATAGTAAAATTGTCGTTCGTTGACAGTAATTTTATATTTTCGTTCTGAAAGAAAACTAAAAAATCGACTCTTTCAGTCAATCATGTAACGCATGGCCATTCAATAGTGCATAGCCTACTCGATATTAATTTCCACAAAGTGACATTGAATTTCGGAATTATTTTACGTATCGGAGAACAGGCAAGAAACAGTACATTAGAAAACCCTACTCGTTAATGCTTATATCATCCCCAAAAGCTACATATAAAACAGCTACTGCAGATTGTAGAACATCTTTAACAGATAAATATATGCTGGCTAAGAATATATATAGAAGCTAACTTATTTTGTTATATTTATAGAGGAATCGTTGTTCGACACCCATCCACATATTTACTCGACTGATTACTCTATTGTGAGCGCCATTGTGTAATGGTGAGTTCACAATTGTTTAAAGTTGCATACCATCACGTGACTTTTAATTTAGTTTTAAACGGGACAATCTTGATTCAATAATTTTCGAAACCTGTTCATGGAAATACTTCCATGTTTGAATCTCTCGTCTATTCTTCAGGTATTTCATTTTGCATTAAAGTATGAGCCACAAATATATCACATCTTTGGCTCAAACCCCTTAATGGATTCGTTAGTAGGCTTGACACAATCGGGAGTAATTTTTCATAACATATTTTGCCAAGTTTGAGTTGATGGATCAAGACGACTCTGCCAACATGGTGTTGTATTTCAATCTAAATTTTGTTTCCGTAGGCCTGTTGTGCGAACCCCGAAACACAAAAGTCTGTTAAGTCGGCGAAACTGATGGAATCCACTCTGTTTCTACCTCCATGAATTTCCTAACTTCAGCTTCTATAAAAATTAATTAAAAATTTTGTCTTATATAGATCGGGTCCTCTTTCAAATTTACTCTCGATCACCAACAATTACAGAGAATTCAGACGAAACTTTTAAAAAAGTTTGCGGCCGCAAATGGAGCAGAGCCAACTACGTTGACAACATTCGGATGTAGATATTTGTTTACTTCTGAATATTTTTCTGATTTAAAACTATTGCAGCTAAAGCAAGAATTAATCAAACAGTTTTTAACTGTTAAAGATGGGGATTTATGTAAACAGATTAATTTATTTGTGGATCGTTGGTTGCAAGGAGCAGAATCTGGTGATCATGCTTTCACATCAAAATTTCACATGCGCCCGCTGAATGTAATTAAATTGGGCAATATATATATTGTCCATTTATTTACAATCTGTTTTCCTATTGAAATAACATTGTATGAAATATTTACGGATCATAGCGTCACTGGAGAGTTTTATGTAAACTAAATATCGTCTAAAATAAATTTTCTGAATACATTTGATTTTTCACTACTTCTCTGTTTACGTTTATGATAACGCAAGAATGCAAGAAATAGTTTACCGTCGTTTCTATATAATATATCATTATTTCCTACACCATGGAATAAATTTATTGACTATGACTCAGCTAGAGGGAAAAATGGCAGAATTTTTCGTAATTGCAAAGAAATTCTACACGTATATAATGTTCCCATCTTAATGATAAAAAAAATATTTGAAATAGAATTTTGAAATAGAAAGATCTCAAAAAAGTTGGGTTCTTTTGCGAGCATCTTGTCCGTCTATTCACCAATACTAGTGGAAAACTGTATCAAACGAAATTTTTTTTATTTTTGCCTCATGTATGGGAAGAAGCAGGGAAACTGAGCTAACAGAACGTTCCAACCTACCTTAAAAATAAAATGCCCTATTGAAAAAGTAGTACTTCAGTACCACGTGGTTATAGAGAAATGTATTTTTGCATGTTCCTATTAAACTATATCAACAGTGGAGCGTTTTGAAGTTGCCAAATTAAAAAGTGAAATTGCTGAAAATTGCCATTTTTTAACGTTTAGGGTCATATTAAAAAAAATCGTATGTCCTATAAATCTAGTAAAGGCAACATCTCATTACTATAGAGTGGTAGGTATATATATTGAGCATGTACTCACTAGATTAGAACAAAAGCGCAATGATCTTAGGTCCCTAGATAATAGCGGAAAAATTGATAAGGATGACAAAATTTTTGAACGATTCCCAAATCAGAACAATAGCGGAACCTTTTAAAGGTATCAGATAAAAGTGCGAAATTGTTAAAGATGATTAAAATTTTAAAAAATTAAGGTCATATTAAACTCCTACAAATCTAATAAAGGCAACATTTCAAAGCCATGGCGTGGAGGAGAAATATATTTTATATGAACCAACTGAATCAGAACAACACCGGAAGATTTTGGGAATGTCAGATCGAAGAGCGCAAAAATGTTTAGGATCATTTTGAAAATTCCATAACTTCTCCAAATCTCATAGAGACAACATTACAAAACCATGGGGTGACAGAGTCATTTATTTTACATCTACTCACTGAATTAGAACAAGAGCGGAAAGTTTTGAGGTTGTCAGATAAAAGCACCAGAAATATTAAAAATGACAAAATTTTTTGAAAATCCCCGGTAATATCGAAAATTTCGCTGCTCCTAAAAATCTAATAAAGTTAAAACGATGAGGCGACGGAGAAATATATTTTACACGCACTCACTGAATTAGAACAATAACGGAACGTTTAGAAGTTGTCAGATAAAAGCGCGAAAAGTGTTAAAAATGACACTATTTTTGGAAATATAGGCCCATATTGAAAATTTTGTAACTCCCACAAATCTAATAAAGGCAACATTTTGAAACGTTGGGATATAGAGAATAATATTTTACATGTGCCAACTGAATCAGAAAAACAGCGGAACGTTTTGAAGTTGCCATATGAAAACTCGAAAAATGTTGAAAATAACAAGAAAAATTGAAAATTTAAGATTATTTTGATCAACTCCAACAAAGCTAATAAAGGCAACATTTCAAAACAATGGGATGGTAGGGGAATTTATTTTACATGTACACACTGAATTGGAACAACAGTGGAACGTTTTAATTTTGTCAGATGAAAGCGCGAAGAAAGTTGAAAATTATATATTTTTAAATTTATAATCATATTGAAAAACTCGTAACTCCTACAAATGTAATAAATACAACACTTCAAAATAATGGTGGGATAGAAAAATATATTTAACATGTACTCACTGAATTAGAACAACGGTGGAACGTGTGGGAGTTGTCAGACAAAAGCGCGAAATATGATAAAAATGAAAACAATTGAAGATTTATGTTTATATTGAAAAATTCATAACTTCTGCAAATGTAATTGAGGCAACATTTCAAAGCGATGGGGTGATAGAGAATAATAATTGACAACATTTCGAACAATGGGGATGATAGAGAAATATATTTTACATATACTCGCTGAATTAAAATAACAGTGGAACAATTTGAGGTTGTAAGATAAACCGCGAAAAATGTTAAAAATTGTTCTTTAGTTATAACATCATAACTTTTAAGAAGTTTTGCGCTTTTATTTGGCAACCTCAAACGTTCAGCTATTGTTTTAATTCAGTGAGTACATTGAAATATATATTTCTTTATCACCACATTGTTTTGAAATGTTGCCCTTTTTTAGATTTACAGGAGGTACGAATTCCTGAGTATGAACCTAACTTTCCGAAAAAAATCATTTTTAACATTTTGCGCGTTTTTATCTGGCAACTTTTAAACGTTCCGCTATTTTTCTAATTAAGCAAGTACATGTAAAACATATTTGTCTATCACCCTATCGTTTTGGAATGTTGCCTTTATCAGCTTGTTAGGAGTTACGACTTATTCAGTATGACCCAAAATTTTGTCGGTTTGATTTTTTCTCGAGCTTTTATCTGACAACCTCAAAACGTTCCGCTTTAGTTTTAATTCAGTGAGTACATATAAAATAAATTTCACTATCATCCCCATTGTTTTGAAATGTTGTCTTCTTTAGATTTTAAGGAGTTACGTATTTTCATAATATAACCCTAAATTTCCAAATATTATGTCGGTTTTAACATTTTCGCGCTTTTATCTGACAGCCTCAAACCGTTCCGCTGCTGTTCTTTTTTAGTGAGTACATGTAAAATATATTTCTCTATCACTCCATTGTTTTGAAATGTTGCTTTTAATTTTTCAATATGACCCTAAATTTACAAAAATTTTATCGTTTTTACCATTTTTCGCGCTTTTATCTGAAAATCTCTTAACGTTCCGCTGTTGTTTTCATTTAGTGAGTACATGTTAGATATAATTCTCTATCACTACATAGTTTTGAAACGTTGCCTTTGTAAGGTTTGTAGGAGGTATAAATTTTTCAATTTGGCCTCAAATTGACAAAAAAATTCGCATTTTTTTAAACAATTCCGCGCTTTCATCTGGCAACTATAAAACGTTCCGCTGTTGGCCTAATTCAGTGAGTAGATGTACAATGTATTTCTCTATCACCCCATCGTGTCCATCGTGTTGCTTTTATCAGATTTATGGAAGTGACGAAATTTTTAAATATACCCTCAAATTTCCGGTTGCATTTTTCGTTTTCGAAAATTCGATTTACTTTTCCCTTTCTCACGTTTTTTTCTTGGTTTCTCCAGGCCTACTCGCGAGTTTTTTCTGATCACGTACATCATAAGTTGTTTCAGGATGTTTTTTTTTTCTAATTTCTTATTATTTCATTCATCATGTGAAGGGAACACTAATAAAAATGCGTGAGAACTAGATGCAATTTTGTCAGTTTTAAAAATTAAATTTTTTGCTAGCTTCACAGTGGTGTATCTTGCGTAACAGAGTCTTCGGGTTTGCTTTTCCTGATCTGTTCTATTGCTTTTTGTATCAGTATTTGGAAGTAGACTCTGAACTGATACTGGGTAGTCTGTGCCATAGTATTTTACACATATAATAGGTTAAAAATGGCACCTCCAAAATCGAGGAAGATTGCTATTATGGGCTATCGTTCTGTGGGTAAGTTCGAAATTATTCTACTGTTGTGTTCAAATTAGCTGCACTGCCTTTGCCTTGCTTTACTTATTTTATTGAGCGCTTTGTCATGGGTAGGATAGGCATATCAGAGGTTGTTGGTTGGCACTCCAACCTTTTGACCGTGCTCAATGGAATTTTAATGAAAAAGAGATTTTTGAAATTCTTTTTCCTAATTTTTCAAATGTCACCAGAGTACAATCCAGTGCAATGTTGCATATGGTATAATATGCATTATACTGTCAGACAATATACAGTATGAGCCCCTATAAACTTTTTTATGGTGATAACGTTACACATCCTATCACTCTTTGTACCAGTAACAGAAAACGATCAAATCTATACAATGTACAGGAGGCGGTTACTATTATTACCGAATCGACTGAAAACTACAGAAACAACCATGAAGCAAGTGAGAAATGTACCGACCTGCTGTATTCTGTATTTGGCCATTGATAATTAATCTAAAAACGGAGTTTCAAAGTGCTCCCTTGTAATGTTTCGTCCCCAGGGCCAAAATTTGAAATTACCCAATATACCATGACCCAATGAGATATTATTATCAAAATGTTCAATGTTATAAAATAGACTCATCCTAACCAGGCAATGTCATGCTTCCAATGTGCAGCAAAGATCATGTAGTTGTCGCTTGTGTCCAAACAAACAAAAAAAGACAAGGTGCCTGTAAGGCCTTCGCACAATGTGCCATTCAACAAACTGATAACAGTTTCCAACTTTCTTATATTTCAGGAAAATCGTCAATAACAATTCAATTTGTTGAAAATCAATTTGTAGATTCTTATGATCCGACAATTGAAAATAGTAAGTTGCATAGTTCTAAAAATTTCATTCAGTTACTTTTATGCTAAAAAGAGTCTGGAAAAATTTTGTAAAAAATTTTCTAATAAGCAACTAACAACAAACCTTGTTTCACTAAGCATGAGTTACTGATGGATCGGGCCCCTTAGGCACGGTCATCTGTGGCTCATGCTTGGCTAAATATGTTTTTTTATTGGACATTGGTATTTATGTTTTCTCTCATTCTCTAACACCATCCATCAGTGAATTATACTTAATAAAGCATGTTTATCTAAATATTTCTGACAGCCATTCAAGGAAGTCGGAATTTGCCTGGTGTTTATCATCTTTCTGTTCTCTCGGTGTGCAAACTTTTGTTCTACTTTCCAAATGAGCAAGTGCCTCGTTTTTTTTAAAAAATGTTCCTGCGTTTTGGAAAGAATATATCAATCTCTCGTACTTTTTTCAATTCGAAAATAAAAATGAATGCTGTTAATTTTATTTTTTTAGCTTTTGCACGATCGCTCAAAGTAAACGGACAAGAATATCAACTACAGATTGTGGACACTGCTGGACATGTATGCATCTGCTAGCCTTCTTTCATTGTGATTGCTTACAGGAATGCCCTGTTAGGCCAATCGATAAAAGCCTTAGGAACATGCTCCGATCTCTATGCATCTTTAGTCGTCATGGTTCGAATCCTGTGGGAAGATTGCGCAAAAACTCGTCGAATAGTTGTTTCAAATGTGATTTTTTGTAATACTTGAGTTTAAACGGTGTTTGAAATTTGCTGTATAATAGAATTATGTTTTAACACAGATGAGTGTAATTACTTAGATATTTTACCATATTTTGCATCAAAGTCATAATTTATGTCAAATTTTACAACATGAAATTTTTCATATATTTTGATTTCATTGAGAAATGAGTCGATGTAAGAATAATTGAAAAACAAAATTACCGTACTTGTAATTAGAATACCACAATTTACTACTTACCCTCCACTCGTTATGAAAAATTCTTGAAATAAGGTTTCACTTCAAACTATTACAATACAATAACTTGCTTTCAGGATGAATATTCATTGTTTCCTGAAGCGTACACTCTCGATATTCATGGATATGTTTTAGTTTATTCAGTGAATTCAAATAAAAGGTGAGATATAGAAACTATGTTCACTGAATAACATCTTTATTAATCTTGTCTGCAGCTCTTGAGAACAGTATAAAAGAGAACAATGCTAATTGCACTAGGAAAATGCATTTATTTGATTCAATTTTGTAGTGTCCTTGGCTCGGTGAATATTTCAACTAAATATAACATTTTTTGACATGAAAATCGTCGCCATGTTGAATTACGAATAAAAAATGAGTCTTTTTCGGAGTATATTCAATGAAATTATTACGACACAAATTTTAACTGTTCTAAGCTAGAAGTTGTATTGGTTTATGTTGCCTTTTAATATCAATTTTAAGGTTCTTAAATATTATTTTTATTTGGATAATGTGGTTCGAATTAACTTGATTTGATCATATCTGAAATTACCAAGTTATCTGATTTTCTGACCAGATAATATGTTCTAATATGTTCAATTTCTGGGCAAAACTTATATTGGATTCAATTGAAAAGTTATTGAAATTTTATATAAAAAGAAACATATTTTAGACCAATTATTTATTCAAGTTATTTACCAGACTATGCCTTATTTTGTTACCTATGTAATTTAAGGCTCCCACATAACATTTAAAAATATTTGACATGTTTCATCAACCATGAAGCTTCGAAGTTGTAAAAGTTATCCATGAGAAACTGCTCGACATGGTCGGCACAGTTCAGTGAGTGATATTCATATTTATATTTGTTAAATATTTATTCAATCACGAAAATCAGTGAAAAAAAATGGAGTATTGGGAAGACTTTTTTAATTGCATATTGAAAACCCTTCCATAAATTCAATATGTTCATCAGTCACTAATCTTTAGTGGGTCACTATGGACATTCAAACATTCTTTCTAGTAAATTTTTTTCTGTTGTGTGATATTTTCTTGGGAGTGTTTCAATTAATTCTAGACTGACATATACTTTGCCAGTATCGATAGTTTTGAAACTTTCTTCAGTTTAGTTGATACAAGGCCGTCAAAAAAATACATTTCAATCATCTGCCAATAAATTTATCATAAAATATTCCCCATTTACCGATTTATCTTTGGATGGCAGCCATTTGTTTGACTTGTATCGAGTAGCCTAGTAGCTGCCATCTTGCCAGTCTGGTATCGGCACTTTTTCTAATTTGGGGAAAATGCAATATTTGATTTGGAATTGTGAACTGAAGGGACATACCAGGGTGGCAGAACCTTCTCCAGGTGTCGGAAATGTGCATGTCATTTTCTTTTGATGAACAAAAAATCTTCAAAACCATTAAGTTCAACACTGCTATTTCATCAATCTTATTGTATAATTCGGTCACTTCCAGAGTGACATTTTTATTTTCCATCCACAGATAAGTCTTAAAATATTGCCCGTTTTCTTAATATTCCTTTACATATTATGTGTGTTTGAAATAATCTAGTTTATCTGGCATTTGTGTGAGATACTGAAAATTGTGCCCTGTGTATTTGTATAGTATCAGTAACAGAGTAAAGTATGATGGGAAAATTTTTTATATGCTTGTTACATCTCGTTTTGTTATATTTCAGAGTGCCAATCTTACTTGTCGGAAACAAAATTGATTTGCACAATGACAGAGTTATATCAACAGATGCGGGAAAGAAATTGGCTCAAACCTGGGGTGCTCACTTTCTTGAATGTTCAGCAAAGCACAATATGGTATGTACTTGTTTCTGACGATTGAAATAGATCTGCAATCAATAACCCCCCACCATCCTTTCCTTTCTCTGTAGATGTTTCATTTATTTCAACATCATTTTTGTACAATTTTCGCCGTTAATTTGCAGAATGTTCACTGTTCAGAGACCAGCAGAAAGTTAATCTATCGGAAGAAAATTAATCAAAAAGGAAATGATTCATAATATACTTCACTGAAATCTTCAGTATCGGCTTCAGTGTTGGCAACTGCACCACAAGCCAAAACTTTCAAATGCAATTGAAGCATAAAAGTAGAGTGCAGTATCATAATATATACCCAGGGCTAGGGATGCAAGTTTTGAATATTTTTTTTAACGAATCTCTACTAAATTAATTTTCACTCTAATCTTTTCGAATACGATTTATTAAAAAATAAAAATTTTCCAACTATTTTAAAATACTATATTAGTTAGCAAAACCACAAAATCACGCTCGTTGTTCAAATTCGAGCAACACTGAACAAGAACGAAATAGATGTGTGTTGATTTTACAACTAAGTACAATAAAATATGCAAGAAGTTATCATGAAAAATCACCAAATAGCAAAATAGGTTTGGAAGGTTCGACAGCGACGTAACTCCACATACTGGACACCACATGAATATATTAGAATTGCAACGAATTTTCTCGAAATCCTTGAAATCGATTCGAATTGGCATTAATTCAAATCGATTTGATTCAGAATTCTAACACTTATATACTACCCATGGCACTGGTAGCCTCATTTACAACTCACTGCTCTGCTCTTTCCTTTACTTTTACGACATTCATTAAATACGGTAAGAAAGTTGTAGAAACTCAAAAGAAAAACAGAATTATGCACTGATGTTTCGCAGTGTTTTCAGTATTTCTCTCTCGCTGGGTAAAATTAATAGCTTTTTATTTCACCCTACAGGACGTTCAACAGATATTTAAAGAAATAATATTAGAAATGGAAAGACAAGAAGGCAACATACCCGAGGAGAAGAAGAATTGCACGATATCTTGAACGATTTACAGAGAAATGTAAAAACAAACTCGAAATATAGCACAGGGTGGATCTGCTCCGGACTGAATCGAGATAATGTGGAGAGAGTTATACCGATTACATTGCATGATTAAGATATTAAGTTGATTTTAGCGTTGTTTGTATATAAATAGTGATATATTTAAGAATGAAAATAATTCAGCAAATTCCATCATTGCATAGGACAAATATCGGGAAGTAAAATGGAAAATGCAATTAGATTATTGATTGAATGTAATTGTTTGGATCATATTGCGAAAAAGCCTTGATCGGTGTCAAAGTGATAGAATGTCAGCTACTCACACATCCGTAGAAATGACTTTCAGAGGAAGGAAATTTAACAAAAAAATAATATTTTTGTGATACACTATATACAATTAAAATAAATTTCCGGCATTTTGCGTCAATGACATCTATGAAAAAGATGAAAAATCATCAGCAGTATTAATGATTAGAAACGCTTTTATCCAAACAAGAAATTGACATGGAAATATAATTTAGTTAAAAATATATGAAATGCCCCCAAAAAGCAATCCTGATTTTTTTTTTGAGTTTACTTACAATATATACAAAATTGAGAGTATTGGTTTAATCTGAATTCTTCTCTTTATCTCCGGTTTCATAATTTGTCTTCCATCGTGATTTGGTTCCCACGCAACAGACATATATTATCACAAACAGACAATTTCGCTGTTCATATTTTCGAAAACAGAAATCTCTGACACTTCTATCTTATGATATTTTAGCAAAACTAAAAGACAATGACTATTTTTTCTCATTTTTGGTGTATTTAGTGTTGCTTTGAGGTAAATTTTCAAATTTCTGTGATTTAGAATTGCTTTCTACAATTTATTTTATTTCCAATGCTCTTTTCATTCTTGGTGGCAAATATTTGACAAACCAATTTTGAAAACTCATTTTTAAAAATAATTGAATATGCTTTATTTGTTTATTCCAGTCGTCAGATATAAATAATGATCTGAAATCGATTTTGTCAACCATGGGTCACTGATGGATCGCGCTTTGACAGCGCGATCGTCATGCTTGACAAAAACTTGTATCTTTTCAAATTATGAGTGGGTCATAGCAGTCTATCAATTTAACGTCGTGTCTTTTATTTTCCTTGTAAATATTACAATTCTGTTCGCTCGTTTGTGTTTCTCATTTTACGCCGTTTCGCTTCCATATGTGACGTGTGTATTTTTTAAATGCTTGAACCTAATTCCAAACTTATTGCTTGAAACCATGTGATTGTCGATTTTATCGTATATTATTTCTATCTCTTTAAATATATTGTCCCAATGTTTACGGTTTTGATATGTTATCGGAGGGGTTGACAAGGTACTCACTTAGAAAATAGTTGAGTAATCTTATGAAGGCCATTTTTTGAGTAAGATAACATCGGCTCTCTATGGGAAAACCTTTGAAGCAACTTTGAGCGGGCGACTGAACATTCTGTACCTGCAGAGGTTAAATTCGTAATCCTTTTTGAATCTATGGATTTCAGGAACACAATCTTACGAAGTTGTGACCCGGAATAATCTTACTGGATAGAACAGGATTTCATTTTATCGGAGGGGAAAGCCGAGAGTACGACTTAGCCATATGGCGAACCACGAACTCTCGTGCAGACACCAGTTCCGAATTGGAGGGGAGTTGTTTGGCTTTACATTTTACTAATTTTTGCTGCGGGTGAACATGGTCGATGGAGGAAGCTACAAGCGGACCTCTCTAATACGTTTATCTCTCGCGGGATTCGAATCCAAGATGTTAGAAATTCGTGTTTCGAAACGGAATTTTCGGGTTATACCCGACAACCTTCAAGCACGGGCCTTTGTAATTATAAGAAACTTTGATGGCGCACAATTTTGTTCCACTTCGGCTCAAAATACGTTGCACTATAGTCTAAAAATGTGATGAGGGTCGTTTTTTTGAGGACAAAAGCGGGCGACTTGGTCTATGTCTCCCCCAGTATTACGCGTTTAAATCTATTTCATTCGCTCTTCGAATACCGCTAAAAATAATTCTTTTGCCCTTCAAGCTATAGATGGTTCAGAAGAGATAAGTTATGATTACGAATTTGTTCATACTCTTTAAGAAATTTTGTGGAAACGTTCGTATCGTGTAAATTCTTCACGTTTTTTCCTGACCCGAATAGAAAAATCATCAATAGAAAATCTAAAATAATATATAATATTTTAATGGTCACATTTAATGAAAATCTTGACCTTTCACATGTTTATGTTATGTACGTATATATGTTGTATTGGTAATCGATTAGCAAAAATATTTCAATCAGAAATTCTATTTTGCCAAGCATGAGCTGCAGATGGTCCGCGCCTAGGCGGCGCGATCCGTCAGTGGCTCATGCTCGACAAATCATGTTTTTGTATTCTCTCTGACAGGGATATTTTGTGTCGACAATATTTTAAAATCCAAATGTAATGTCCGGATATGTCTTTTCAGTCTTCTCACGAACTATCGATTAGATTCCAAATCCAGTCAATGTATGCTGAAACCTGAAAAAATTAAAATTCATTCTGAGCAAGGTCGAAGAGGTGTCTAAACGGAACCAACTAACGGTCACTTGATAGCAAAGATCTACCAATAGATATAAAATCAGCAATTGCACTCTGAGCAGAAAATAACCCTAATTGGAACTGAACCGCTATCGTATAGTACAATGAGTGCTATATGCCCAGGGTGGTATTGAAACTATCTACCATTTCTTTGTTTCCTTTAAGTCGCCTTTTATCGACTAGGACTAAAGCTCGCGCATACATTGGTGTTGTGTTGGTTGCCAGCGTCAATATAGCGGCGCCGATCACTGTAACAAAAATGCAGTAAAATATCCTACCTTTGACAGTAATTTTACTTGTTCGCATTGAAATATAACTGCAATAGTTATTTCTTAAACTAGGTAAAGTAAAACGAGATTACCACAAAACTAGGTAAAGTATTACTAGGTAACCTAATTGCACTATCAAAATTAGGTAGTACCTAGATTAAAAGCCAGGCAAACTACAGGTAATTGTAGTTTGGCTGCATTTAAAGAACTTTTAATAGATTTTAATATTAAGGTGATCCACTCTAAGAAGTGGCTATAAAACAATCTTCAAATAGTCTATTTTGAAACCTTTTTTCGTAATGAAAATAAAGTTTGTTTTTATCGTGGGTACTTAGTTTTTTCAACCAGGTACATGGTTATAAAATAGATAAATTCACCAATTTCACCAAGTAAATTTACCAGTCAAAAGTATTTACTAGGAAAATAAACTTGATAAACTAGGTATACTAGGTATAGAATTGCCGATACCAACCTACAATATCGTTTTTTTTTTGCAAATTATGGACTACTGATGGAACGCACCGGCAAGGTGCGGTCTATCAGCAGTCCATACTTGGCATAAATATCACCAAAAAGACGGTTTTGAACTTTGTACAATTACTGCAAATTAACAGTAAATTTACTGCACTTTTGTTAAAACCATATCCTTACCGTTTTGAAACCCCACACACGACGATTAGAATGTAAAGTTTTAACAACAAGGCGCTTACGACCGTTCGTTCTTTCAAAATGGCGAAAAGTGATCAAATCAAAATATTCTACCCTTGTGTATACTCCGGGTTTCTTGCTTTTTCCACATCCAACTCCCCACGATACAATTCCTATAACTTCATATTGTTCATCTGAATTCGCCGCAAATAACGGTCCACCACTGTCCCCCTGTAACAAAAAAAAAGATGTCTTTCGTAGAATACGACTAATCTTTTTTGTAATTCTTAAATATCATCTTGGTTTTCATATTTTAGTCCACCTAAAATATGACTGTTCGCCTTCTGTGTGGGACTCAAATTATTTATCACTTATGTATCCCTAAGATTAGATATAGCTAGGTAATGCTATCGTGCTATATATTAGAATATATTAATACAAGCAAATGCGGCTCTGGGCTGAATCAATAAAATCACAATTTTTTTAAATACCTCACAAATCGCCCACTCTAAAAAAATTGTTAACTATTTCGGAGCAAAGCATGGTTTATTTAAATTTTTCGCAAATACCGACTTCTTTCGCTTTCGCAAGATATCTCGGATCCAGACATGATGTTCAATGTTCTCAAGTGCACCAAAAAGGCAGGTGATCGCGAGGTTTAAAAACAAAAAGTCCGGCCCAATACACAACCAAGGGTGTAAAATTGCAGCCTCGGCCTACCTGAGAAGCTCCTGTTTTACCAATCCCATGTTCTTAATGATTGCTTATACCGGTATAAGGGCTTGTAGGGATAAACTTCAAAATTATTTTGAATAATTCAATTCAAACGAAAACTATGAAAGACTATTTCAAACCTGGCAAGAGTCTTTCCCTCCTCCGCTCCAAACGCCAGCACACACCATCTTGGATGTTACAGGATTGAATGCACCGAGTTTGTTTGCACATTTGGATATTTCGACAACCGGTACAGTTACTTCTCTCAATACATTGCTCACTGGGTTGGAATTTTCTGAAATCATTAATTTTTGTTGTCATCAAAATCTATTCTAGGCCAAAACTTTTTTTTGCATTGATGTATCCACCATAACCAAATATTTTCGAACAATACAGCTAAACGGTTATTTTACAATTATAGATAAAATTAGCGAATTTGCCTTTTTACCGGAATCATTTTCAAGATACTTTTATCGTACTTTGCAGATATCTATTTATCTAGTTTAATTGTTATAGAATTTGGTGGAAATTCACCTAGGAAATTTCGTAGGTATAATAAGTAATTCTGCCAATTATTGATGATATGTACTTGAAAAAAGTAAACGATGACTTAACTATGTGAACCTGATTAGAAAACAAGGTACCTTGTTAAAAATAATATATTCAATAAAACGTTTTTGAAATAGAGCATTTTACTTTGTCTCGATGTTTGATCGGACAAGAATAATCAGTAAAACTCGCGTTCTTACATAACTGACTAATATGCTCGACGCCAGCGGTGCAGCCTATGCGGCACGATCTATCAGTGACTCAACAAAGCGTATTTGGTCAAATATTCCTGGTAGGGTTCCGGCTTATTTTGAAATGCTCACGTAATGTTGTTCCCCATCCAGACACGGTGACTGTATCTCCAGCTGAAGGAATAGAGCCTTCTTCGGGCAGGCATATCGCTTGAATGTAATCTGTGAATGTCATTTCTTCTGAAGTCTAAAAAGATAGAGCTTATTTACGGTATAAATAATTTATTTCAGTCAGTGGATTGAATATCGAAATTTCAGTTGACACATAATATCAAAGCTCAAAAATTGAAAACTTGTAGAGAATGAATATTTATCTGATATTTGCTTTGTTTCTTGTTAATAAACTTTAGTATTTATAATAAAAATTATGAACAAATAAACCTGCAACAAAGCAATATCATTTTCCAGATTATCGTCGTCATAATCTTCATGAAGAATAATTTGAACCAAATTATACTTTTGCTCTGCGGACTCATAGGTATCAAGGGTATGTTCTCCAGCTACAATATAATAGTTTGACGGTGTCTGATCCCTGCAAGCAGAAATTATGTTAAGAATGCGGGTTTAGTATGGGCAAGAGCACATCCCAATCTAAAAACCTTTCAAACATGAACAGCCGATGAATCGGGCGGTCAAGGCGCGTTCCATTTGTGGCTTATGCTTGACAAAAATAACATTTCTGAGTGAATGGGACAAAGAATAATGAAAACCAAGATTACGAATTTATACGAAGCTCGTAAAATTTTACGACTAATTCGGAGCATTTATATGTCATCAACGTAATATCAAGCAGGAAGAAATAGTAAACTAAAATCTATTGGAGTGCTTTTTTGGTTTCTATTTCTTTTGTTGAAAGTCACTCTGAGCAAGGCCGGAAGCAGTGTCTGAAAGTAACTAACTATCGGCCACCTAATAACAAAAGGCTAATACAAGAGGTAGTACCAGCAACTGCCATATAAGAGGAAATCATTTTAAATAAACTGATACTCTACGGTAAAGTACAGTGAGGGGTATCTGTCCTGGGCGATGGTAAAACCATCTATAACTTCAAGTTCAGATTAACTGCTTCTACTATAAATGTTAAGCAGGGAAAAGAGTATGTATCATGGTCACACGCTTTACAAACCCGTACTCACTAGCGTATCTAAGGGTGACAGGCCCTCTCACCATCCGAAAAATTCCCAGAATGACGGAAAAAGCAGTGAGGCCAAAAATTTTTTGTTATTTTGTAGTAGATTATTAAACGCTTCAGTGTTGCAATCCATCAGTGATACATACTTGATAAAACATGTTTTGACAGCGCAACACTTTTCCACTTTTCCTCGACAAAACGCAAAATCTAATTTATTCAATTCTACTCACCAATACACACAATGTGCAGCCGTCAGAATAAAAGTCGTAGATATGATTGCTCCCCCACACCAATGGTCATTATCCAACTTCCTTTGCAACGATACTTGCCAAGGTATACTTCCGGGTATTGACTCAACTCCTGCAAATAGCCATTGAGGCCATATGGGTGGGTCAACTCAATCAGTAAAAGGTTCAAGAATACGCTTCGAATTATGCATTTTCAATCGTCTGGGGTTCGAATTCCGTGCGGAATGATTATATGCGAAAGGATTGTTGAGCGCATTGCCGGCGTTGCACGTTTAGGCGCAAACTTTAACCCTGACATGGAATTGGTGTCTTCAAGAGAGGACATGGTTCGGCATATTGTTAAACAGTATTCTCGGTTTTTCGTTTCTGCACGATAATAATCTTATACTGAACTTTTCTTGGTGATACGAAATAGGGCTAGACAATTCAATTATACATATGTGATTTGGATGTCGATGTACACCCGACTTTTTCGGCCTGTACTTGATAAAAAAAAGTACAACAAGATGATTTCGATTTTGAAACGTCCATTTTATTTATTCATACTTTGGTGCAATATACGGAGAAACAATATCGAAATACTCTACATTTTTTTATTTTTTTTTTAAGTTTGCTCTTGGCGAACCGAAGCAGCTAACAAACGGCCACACAAAACTCAAAGAGGTACTTAAAGATCAAGTACCCACATATGCAATGTAATATGAGAAAGCTCGAACTCTAGCGATGTACGGACAGCCACACCGTAACAATACTACAGTACATTTACTGGTCATGTGCAGTAATTGCGTATTTCCAAAGTTACAAAATTGCTATGTTGATAAGATTTAAGCCAAACATGGGCTGTTGATGGACTGCACCTTTCCAGTGCGTTCCATCAACACCCATATTTGGCACAAAAAGGACAATTTTGAATTTTTTCAATACCGCTAAGTAAAATTACTGTCAAAGAACAGTGATTTTATTGGATTTTTTTGTTACAGTGCATATAAAAATTTTTCCCAAAACAATCTTATCTACTTAATGTTTGAATCAGTTGAAATAAGTGCAACATATTTTATATCTCATACCTCCGACAATGAAGCCTATCGATTTGATTTGTTTGGCCGATGCTGATATAATATCCGGAAGACCACATGTCTGATTTAAAGGTGCTCTGGTTGTTTCAATCTCTGAGAATAGAAATATTCATTGTTGTATTATTTGCATTAAGGATATTTTACGTGGTAACTTTAGCTTGATTGCTAAAACTTTTTACGGCTATTACTAACTTTGATTAGAATTTTTAGCTGCGGGACTTTGTCCCTGCATTTCACCACCATTTTCTGGCTTGGTAGCTCGGTCGCAGCTGCTCGGTTGGTGATTGATTCAATTCCCGAGGAAGTCTTCAAAAAATAAAGCGAAATCAAATCGCTGTAAAACCTATAGCACTTACTGCCCGTCCACTTTAAACTTGCGCAGGTTAATTTTTTTATAATCACTTCTTGGAGTGGATCACCCTGACTATGCCCTCTACCAGCGGTCACTTATTGATGGACATGGTTAGAATTGCTGGAAAGATATTATCTTTTTCCTTTCGGCATAGACTGCCCAAGTTATTACACCCTGGGTTGAGTGGTGGACATGGATTAACGACCCGGGCTCGCCGGGACTCGAACCCGAGTGAACACAAAATGACGCTCGGTATTCTTTGGTGTAAATTCACGTATATTTATATTTATTTAAAAATTAATATATATATATATATACCTTCACATCTTTCAACTCCACAATAATCCCATTGTTTGCTAAGCTGAGTTTTCATTGTAAAACACCAAGGTTCAGTGTCGTTATCTGGGTTTCTGCAATAATTTCTCTGTAATCCTGCATTCGGATAGTTCTTTGGTTTACTAAAATAAAGATGGATATGGTTCTCACAATTTAGTGCAGTGTTTGAAAATATGTTGTTGAGTATGGTTTATACTCAAAAACATGATATGTTGATAATTCTTTTCAGCCATTTTTGTTTACAAAATATACAATCACAGCAAGGGAACTGAGAACTTACTACATTTTTTTACGCGATCTATACAATGTTACACAATACACAATGTTTTAATAATACGGATTGTTGAAGTCTCTCTATAATGAAGAATTTTTAGAATACGGCCTGATCATCCTTTTCTCTTTGAAATCAATTCTAAACAAAGTAGCTTACCGAACCAATTAACGCCCATTTGACAAAAAGCTAATACAGAATGTAGTTCCAGGCACCACATTCTAGGTGGAAAATATCTCCGGCAAAACTGAACCGCTGTAACAAGTGCAGTGAGAGGTATCTACGCTGGGTAATGGCAAAACCAATTACCACAATTTTTTTTTTCTTTTATCCGCCTTTCGACTACGTTCGCCTCTGAAAGTACGTTAGCGTATTTCTGAAGCCCACATTTACACTGTAACAAAAAATGCAACAAAATCACTGGTCTTTGACAGTAGTCCTACTTGGCAGTATTGAAAGAAATCAAAGTTAACTTTTTTGGCCAAATATGGGGTGTTGATGGAACGCACCGCGAAGGTGCGGTTCATCAACAGCCCATAACTGGTATAAATCTCATCTGCATGGCGTTTTTTTACTTATAAAATATGCAATTACTGCAAATGACGAGTAAATTTACTGTACTTTTGTTACAGTGTAGAGTCGTAATGTTAATGCAAATGAACGGCAGATTTACTGCACCTTTTCGAAGTGTATATTTATTCATTTTTCCACTTCCTTTCTGCTAGATACTCACAAAGAATGTCTCCAAGGTTTGTTTCTTTTCCACATTTGACATTTCCATCCATTTACTGTTTTTTGTTTTATTCCTCGATATCCAGATAGATCGTCCTCATCAAAACAATCTGTATCTTGAAATTTTTTTCTTTCCATCACCTCATCACATTCTGGAATACAGAAATATCTAACGATCCTCAAGATAGGTACACTGGGGTATTTAGGGGCCATGGTGTACGGGCCTTCCCTTGTGAACTGATTGGCTTTCCAATATTTGTATGTCAAATATTTAGCCAGTTTTGCGATTTTCTATCATATCATAATAAGGCTAATTTTAAATTATTGATTACCGGCTATTTCCAGCAGCCCATGCCTGGCATAAATCGAATTTCAGGACGATACAATAACTTAAAATGAACGGTAAATTTACCGCTCAATTCTCATAGTGAAGCAAAATCTTTCACTATATCTCTGCTTTTTTGTAGCATCAAATAACTCGCTTTTGCAATATCGATACACGCATCAACCGTGCACATATCAGAGTACAAATGTAGAAGGACTGGCTCAGTATTGTGGAAAAACATGAGCTTTCTGGTTCGTTTATTCGGACAATTTATTCTACAAAATGATTCCAATCGTCAACCTTGCTTAGGACTATTTTTCAATAAAAATGAAACCCTTAAATGGCCCTAAAAATAGACCTTGCGATCGAAAATTTCGTAAAAGAATAATTTGGTACGTATTTCCAGCGTGTCATAAGTAGGGCTGGGCAAAACCGAGAATTCGAATCTGATTCGGATAGTTTTTTTTTTGCATCGGATCGAATCACTAATTCTGTGTAAATAACAAATATTCCATTTTAGTATAACGACTTGTCTCCATTGTGAAAACCAAGACATTTATAGGTTAAAGAGTATATTTTCAATTCATACTCCATGTCTTAGAGCAACAATTTTTATAAAATAAAATAAAAATTGTTCAAATTTGACCAAAATCGATTGCATTTCATTGTTAAAAATGTAAATTTAACTTAATTTGGCAAATTTTTGCTTCTATGAACGATTCCTGATTGATTCGAAGAGCGTGTGCTTCGAATCACCGAATCGAATTGCCCAGCCCTAGTCGTAAGATGCGACTAAACGAAAACAAAGAGGTGGTAAATAGGTCAACATCTATCAGGGCAGGTACGATTCACTGCATTTTATTAATGCGGTTCCTGTCATTTGGGATATTTTTCCCTTTGAATGCAGTAGCAGGTACCACATCTTGAAGCAGATCCATTTGTCATATATTTATAGCCTTGTAGGCGCGGGCTTTAGAATAGTCATAAAATAATTCCTGCGTGCAGAAAAGGCGACTACAAGGAAACTAAGAAGTGCTGGATGATTTTACCATCGTCCAGGGCGGGTACCACTCACTGCATTTCAACATTACGGTTCCGTTGTATTTGGGATTTTTTCCGCTTAGAGGGCAGTTGCTGGTCCTATATCTCACACTGGCCTTTTTCGAGTAAGTACCTAAGGGAACTAACTAATGCCACCTAAGGGCAGATAGCTTTTTTATTTTCATTGTATATCTCGATAAAGCTATAACAGTTGGCAGCACAATATTATCAAGTACTGTAAAGTTTGTTGCATATGGTAGCAGAAAGCTACTACAAGATAGTGGTAGTACCAGCTACTGCAATCCAAGTGGAAGGCATCCAAAAGGTTGCTGAACAGATATAGGGAATGTGCTATCTATTTCAGACGATCAGGCGGTAAAACCATCTGATATTTTTTGTTTCCTCCTACTCGCCTACGACACGCCGATATAAGCTAGGACTATTTCAGAAACAGTACCTCATGGCAAAAGTGCAAATCAAATCATAACATACCCATTCCAAAAATATTGATCAACAAAAACGCGGTGAGAATCCTGATCCACATTCTTCATTAAATTTACAATTTGTAACTATTTGACTCGATGCTAAAAGCATAAATAAGAATACTAATATTATTAAGCACAGCATGACACCTAGAACCATTTTTGTAACCTGTATTCCGGTAACCTAAAAACTACAAAAAGAAAAATGAAATCATCAAAAGTGATATATGTACATGCATTTTGTTTGACCTATATTCGTCACCAAAACATAGAGATTACAATTGTTATGGATGGAGAACTAGGGTTTGAAGTTAAAAGTAAGTATGTTCAAGCACAAACCATTCGTGTATATTCAACAAGGCTGAAGTTCGGATCATAGAATAGTGGAGGTCGAAATCAGGGTGCCCGGTTAGCTCAATCGGTAGGGTGTTGGGAATACACTTCGAGCTACGGATCACTAATGGTTCTCCGAGAGGTATGATTACATACGAGAGGTCTGCTGGACGCCTCGCCTGTGAACGGTGGTTCACGTAAGCGCTTCTTACGGCTTCCTCCACCAACCATGGACATGGTACAGGAAAATGAATAAAATATTAAGCCAAAACCTCACATACTTGACACAAGATGTTTTGACAATTTTTTTCGATTGGGAAATTCTTTTTATTTATTTTCCGTGGAAACATTTTTAAATAAGCACTGACTGGATAAATTTAGTGAATATTTTCAATCTTTTGCTCACAAAATTCTGTATTTTGAAGTGCGTTTAGTTCGGTATCAGAAAGTACGGGCAAATATAGGTGGTAGCACCATTTGGCGGATTTCAATGTATTAGTATCATCGAAAATAACGATCCATATATTATTATACGCTGATTTTAACAGTGTATTAGTATAAATGTTGTTGCACTACACGTTTGCGTAGGTTGCGTTTTTTCTAGGTTTGTTTTTTTTACCCTTGCGTTTTACGCTAGCGCAATGTTCTGCGTGCAGTTCTTGACGTTTTCCAATTAAACAGAACGGTTCGCTAGGAAAGCTAACGCAGAGCGCTCGTTTCGTTTTTTTGCGTTTGTGCTTTGTACGCATGTAAACACGATTAACGCAAAGCAATGTAGGCTGTATTGCTGTTTTTATTTTACTACCTGAAACGTAATGCAATGCATCGGTAAGACGAATTCACGTGTATTGTGGCCTTAAGTCTGTGGTAGCCAAAGGCTAAAACTTTTTACAAGAGTAAAATACATTGCAATTTGTTATAGATATATGAAAAATAGCATATTTTGAGATCAATTGGTAATGAACCAATGGGATGAATTGGATGAACCTGAAACGTAATGCAATGCATCGGTAAGACGAATTCACGTGTATTGTGGCCTTAAGTCTGTGGTAGCCAAAGGATGAAACTTTTTACAAGAGTAAAATAGATTGCAATTTGTTATAGATATATGAAAAATAGCATATTTTGAGATCAATTGGTAATGAACCAATGGGATGAATTAATTTGAGATTCACGAGAACTCTACTTGCCAGTCTTTAATGTCTTTAGTTATTGATCATTCAATCAAAGAGAATCTATAATAGCGGATCTCAAAGTTTTGTACTCAAAATAAGTTGTTTCGTTGCCGACCGGCTTCAAGCATTTAGCCTTCCAATCGAAGTGTTTATTTTATCAAATATTTTGTATACGTGTTGATGAGTGTTTGAAGGAACGAGTTGAAATTACTTGCACCTATAGTTTTTCGAATATGTTTCTGGCCGAGATAGTCTATAGTGATTTATAGGATATACAAAAACAATAATGATATTTTTAACCCACAAAGACCCAAGCATCTTTGCGAGTTTCGACTAATTTTTCAACTCGCGGTTTATCAGGAGTCACTCCTCACATGGTATTTCATTAGATGATTAACATAATCCGATAATATTATTTCATTTTCGTTCTGTTCACTTAGTCACGTTGCCCAAATTTTAGTGGTCTTTGAGCAATTATTGAAAATTTGCTCAATGGAAGGCCGAAAGCTATCTAACTAATGGGCACTTACACTTTAAAGAGACATACGCGCATTTTCTTAGTGTAACTCTTCAGAGTGGATCACCTTGATCAAGGCCCCGTACCGGCGAGATATGATCTTTCGTCGTGATTGTTATGCTTTTTTTTACTGTTCACCTGTGGCGCACATTATGTGCATGGATTAAGTCCATGGGGAATGATGAGATAATAAAATTTTATTATGTTAAATTTAATGTGAATTATGATTTTATTATACGCAAGAAATTTCTTAAAAAAATGTACAAAAGCAGGTTTTGGATGAAAGTTTACTGTAGTTGAAATTTTGACAATATTAAAAATTTTAATTTATAGCTTGTCATTAACAATGTTTGTCATATTTCTATAATAAAATCTTCGTGGTTGTCATACTGAAAAACTGGCCAAGCTACCCAATCAGAATTTTTTGTCAAGCATGTACAAGTGTCTCATCGACTTAATCCATCAGTTGTATCATCAATCAACCATTTATTATAATCATGAGTCTTTATATTTTTATGTAAATTTGATAATTTTTCCACAATTTATGCCGTAAAAATAACCCTGTCTGACTCTTCAGTTGCCACTTATCACAATATGTATCATATTTTCTAATAGATACATAAAATATCTTGAGGCATCAAAAATAAACCACGAATATGAAAATATTTTGGTTAAAATATTTATTTCTTTAAAAAACTCGAATCTGTCAAGTATGGAGCAAGTAAGAATAGAACTTTCAAACTAATTCAAGTTTGATTAATAATATAATCCAGTCATTGTTTATTGTCTACGGGTATTTAATTAGCTGAAACTTATTGCAAATTCGTTATAAAATTTATCTTTTTTTTTAAATTTTTTGAAGAGATTCTTTGAAAATGATATTTGTCTTTTATGAAGCAACAAAAAAACTGGTTTTTCTGGTTTTAAATAACAAAACATTGTCGTTTTTTTGATCTTTGTTTGAAGCCTATAAATTACGCTACTTTAGAAATTCGACACACAAATGAATGTCTCAAAGGCGTTCACGGATGTTTGCTGCAGAGTAGTGTTGGAAAATTTAGGTGAAAGTACAGAGTTTATCTAGTGTACCTAGTTTGCCGAGTTTTTTTCTCACTGATGTCTGATTTACCTTATAACTTTTAATTATATAAATCATAACATTTACCGAGTTTATATTCGAAGCATCAACTAGTAAATTTCCAGGTAAAATAGGCAAATTTTCCAAGGTACTTGTTTTCAAAAGTAATATAAAATAGTATAACTAGCATAAAAAAACTACTGAGTATTCGAAGATTTCAATCTTCAAACCTATTGAAACGCTTTAAATGCAGCTAACCCACTATCAACTAGTTTACCTGATTTGTAATCAAGGCAGCGCCTAGTTTTGAAAGTGAAACTAGTTTTATTTCACCTAGTATTGTGGTAAATTCCTTTTATTTCACCTGGCTCAAAAAGTATGATTTAGTTTGTGTTCCGAGGGCAGTCAAAATATACCTATGACCTAGCAAAATACAGTAGGTAAAACATCAGACAGAGAACTCGATAAAAGTTGAATTAGCAACATCTTATATTCAAAAAACTAGGTAAATGCATCTTGAAAATAAATTCGTTGAACCGGGTATACTAGATAAACTGGGTTCTGTTCCTTAGATGTCAAACTAATTCGAAAAAGTCGGCCATAAGAAAAAAAACTTGCCAAATTGAATGGGAAGTTTCATACTTTAGAAGCAAAATATTTTTTAGACCAATTTATTTTTGTCCTTATCCAGTCAGAAAAATGTTGTTAAAACTTCGTTTGTTAAACATCAGTCACTGATGGATCATGACGAATGGGTAAACTCAAAAAAAATATTATAAATCACTGAGGAAGTTTTGTTTTCTTCCTAAAACAATAGTTTGCTGCATGTAGATTTTGATGGATGTATGTATTTTATATGCAGCTTAATAGCATTGTAGTCAACATTATGTTGGAGGGATCGTTGCTCATTGCCAGTGTTCTGTTGATAACAATTCAAGGTGTTTATACGGAGGATTCTAGTAAGTCACGAATATACAAATTCGTTACTGACGAACACGCCCGATATATGAGGATAGATTACTGTCACTGATGGATCGCGCTGTCTCCGCCGTCGCCCATACTTGACCATAATTTGTTACTGTGAATACACATGCGAATTTGGAGATAAAAATTATCAAACAAATACTAAAGCTGTTGTTTTTGTTGTGACCACCCCTTCCTCCTATAATGTCAAATATTAGGGGTCCGTAGACTGTAGCGAAAAATCATTGGTCTTTGACAGACAATTACTTGGCGTTATTGGGCAAAAATTTAAATTGACTTTTTTGGCCAAACATACCCAACAGCCCATAATTGGCATAAATCTCATCAACAGGGCGTTTTTTTGACTTGTACCCTTCTAAAGTATATTGTTGTGTCAAGTTACTATAATTAAGTAATTTGTTTCACATTAATAATTGAATCAAAATAGCCAACTAAGTTACATCAGTCCTAACTAACTAAGCACAATAATGTCCCTATATCCCTATCTATACTAACTCACACATTTTTTTTAGCCACTTCTTAGAGTGCATCACCCTGTCCAAGGCCCTGTAACAGCGGCCACTTATAGACGGACAGGGTTGCAATTACTGAAAAGATATCTTCTTTTTCCGTTCGGCTCAACCTGCCCAAGTTATTACACGCTGGGTTGAGTGGTGGGCATGGATAAGCAAGCCGGACTCGCCGGGGCTCAAACCCGAGATCTTCAACCTGTGATGCCAACATGTTTAACCACTAAGCCATCGTGCTAGAACCTTAGTAACAACAATAGCGTACCAAATTGTTTCACTCCAGACAAAATAACATGGAACTTGCTCCAACATTTCAAAATGTCTTCAAATTTGCAGTACAATCTTACTGAGACTTGATTCTATAGAATACATAACCTTGAACGCTGCAAAATGCACCCTAATTCCTAGCGAACGCAAACCAATAGCTCAGCTTAACCAAACTACTGTTTGATAATAAACGCATCCCTAAATTCTACATAAACAGAATCGCGCTTCAAAGCGGTACTTTAAATTTTTGAATCTTGTTCATGCTTCGCCTAATCAACGATTTACTTCCTAGTAAGCAATCCTTTTTGTTTAACATTTACAAAAGTGCTTTCCTGAAGAATTCTGACTTTGGTCAGATTTTTTTTCCAAAATGCTTTTCTGAAAAAGTCTGACTTTAAAAAAAAATTTTTCCTCGAAATGCTTGTCTGAAAAAGTCTGATTTTGGTGAGAAAAATTCATTTCTAAAATGATTATCTTCAGAAATCTGACGTTGGTCAGGAAAAATCATTTTTAAAATGCTTGTCTGATGAAGTCTGATCAGATGAAACATTGCAGAAATACATTGGCGTAAGTGTGAAGCAAGACTTTGAATCTCCCCAATAAAATACCAACCGCAAAAACGAAACTTATTTTCAGTTGCTCCAGTTGACTGCAAAGAAGGATATTTCAGATGTACAGATGGAAAGAAATGTATAGATTATCACGATTTCTGCAACGAAAGGAAGGATTGCGAGTGGGTTTGAATAAAAATATATATTATTATTATCTTCTATTTTGGAATATGCGTAGATGATTGAGAAATGTGGTTTTGTAATATAATGATCACATTGTTTACGGTCTTTGTATAATATTTTTTCGAATCTATTTAATGAAAAAAATATATTTCTCTTATCTCTGCCACCACGTCTTATAGATGAGGGCGTCAAAATTGCTCTAGCGTATGAAAATCAAGAAATCTTTATTACGAATTACTAATAATAGCATAAAAAGGCTTGAATGCGAAGTATTTTTAATTCACATTGCATAATTTTCATTTTCAACCACAAAATATTATCGATTTCGCTTTGTCGTTAAAAATATTCATATTTAGCAAGTTATTGTTCCTATGAACGATGTAATTCGCAATTAATTCGAATAATTTCTGCTTTGGATCGATTCGAACCACAAATCGAATTGTGCTACTTAAGACGTGACTGAACTGGTAAATAGGTGGTAGATGGTTCTACCTGCGCTCGCGACGGATACCAGTCACTGCACTTTGTTATCCTGGTTCAGTCTTCTCCAGAATGTTTACCACTTAAATGGTTAGTGATTCATTTGTGGTACTTGTTTGCTATTCAGGTTGCCGTTATTTTGTTCTTTTTAGGCGCTACTTTTGAACTTGTTTTGCCTAGCACGGACTTTAAAATGAAAAAAGCTAGCTTCAAAACTGAAAGAACCATTTTAAAAAAAAGTTGTTTTGAAAATTTCAGGGATGGGAGTGATGAGATACTCTACGATGCAACGATCCATAGTGATGAAGATGGTGTTTCTTGTCAGAACAAATTCAGAGACAGATTTTGTCTTTTACCCTCCGAATTTGACTCTTCATCGTTATGTTTTTCTGCTGAACGTGATTGTCATCCAAAAACGTTTATATGTGCAAGTGGAACTCAGTGTGGTTCTAAAGAATCATACTGTGACGGTCATTCATATTGTCGGTGAGAAAGTTACTAAGATCTTGGAAGTTTGAAAACATATATCCAAAATAAGCAAAATTTTCGCGCACCTTCTGCGCGCAACCACGTATTATACGGAGTCTTATCGTTTTGTCTCGAAAATGGTGCAATTTTTCAACAAAATAGGCATTTTTAAAAACTTTAAAAGGGCGATGATGCAAAATATGTTTTGGTGAGTTTGGGTCAATCATAGTTGACAATGAAAATTCTAGCATTTTAGGATTGGATTTGGGGTATATCGGTAATGGCTATATATCAAGACTCAAAAGTATTGGAATGTGTATTGACATCGATTTATTATTTTGTATCATGAACACCCAGGCTCTGTCTGTTTGTGCTAAATTTCACGAAAAATATCGGAAGCACATCACTCTTATTCGAGATGACACAGTTGTTCACACTTGCGATTTCAGATGCACTGAAATTTTCTTCAAACGAATTTGCCTTGTTGTGCTGCCCTTACCCGCGGAATTTGGGGCGATAATACAATATTTGAAGTATAGTCTTTCCAATATAATATAACCGCAGTCAAGGCGCTCCTAAACGCATATTACAATTCATGTTTTAGCGATGGAAGTGACGAAGTTTTATACAATTCATCAATTCATACTGAAGCTGATGGTGTACCATGTCGTGGTCATGAAGATCTAACAAGGGTTTGCCTGTTGCAAGCTTCTATTGTTGATAGAGAGGAGCATATTTGTAACAAAAGTAGGTCGATATAGGATTACGCTTAGAGCAGCCACGTACCGGCAATATTGCCTGTCGTTCAAAAAATCAGAAGGAACATGTTGCACACAAACAAGCAAACATAACTGTCGCACGAAAAATATGATATTTAACATAACTTAAAATAATCTCAACACCTGAGACACAAATAATACAAAAGGACATATATCGAGGGTGTTCGAATTGCCATCGCCGTACACCTCGTCGGTGTAGAGTGGTTCGGGGTATTACATCACAGTCACCGTTTTTCCACCCAGTCTGTGAATCTTTGCGAAAAATATATTATGATGAGGTTGAGGCACTGATGGATTGCGGAGTCCAAGCGCGATCCATCTGTGACGTATGCTTGGCGAAATAATTTTCCTGATTGCGTAACAATCATTTCAGCATTATTCGTCGCCAACACCTTTGCTAAATGTCAATCTTATCATTTAATTTCTTATATTTTTTGTTCCAGATAGTGAATGCTTGTTTCTCAATTTTCGATGTTCTGATAAACTGAGTTGTATAACGAAGGAGAATTTCTGCGACGGTTATCCAGACTGCAGGTGTGAAACGAATTAAATCTTAGCCTGCTTCAACTAAAAAATAACAAATCCAAAATGTTTCTAGCATGTTGCGATAATGACAAAATACAATGACTTTTTGCTATTGTATCAAAAATCTTTCGGCGAGTGCGTCATTGCCTTCAAACAATGCTTTTGCAGATAAAATTCCCAACTAAATTACCCTCGTCAAAAACGAAAACATAGTTGTTTAAAGAACCTAGTCATGGCGATGTCTTGTGGGGAAATAAGCGTGGATATGAGCCATATCAGAGTAGAGAATCTTCTTTGGAATGAGACCCCGAATCAATTGAAACACTTTTCTTTGTGGACATCCTATCGGTACATTGAACAGCTTAACTAGCGTCAGTAAATAAACACAGGTAGTTATACTTATACAAAACTTGGGGATTTTTTCGTTATATCGTAAACTCCAGTTCGGATTCTTAAGTCGCATGTTATGTGGGTTCTATCGCTACTCCGCTACGTACGCGACTTGAATCTCATCGTAAGATCACGTAATCAGCTTTAGTCATTTGATTAGGCTTCAAGTAAAACAGAATGTCGAACAAATTCAAATTTGATTTCTTGATTCTTAGCGACAGAAGTGATGAAATTGTATATAATTCTCCAACACATACAATATATGATGGTCTTATGTGGGTTCTATCGTTACGCCGCTACGTACGCGACGCGAATCTTATAGTAACAGCACGTAATCAGCTTTATTGCCTTGATTACGCTTCAAGTAGAACAGAATGTTAAACAGATTCAAATTTGATTTCTTGATTCTTAGCGACGGAAGTGATGAAATTGTATATAATTCTTCAATACATACAATATATGATGGTCATTCATGCTACATGGGAGAATGGGCGTATCCAAACTGTTTACTACCCAGGGGAGGTTATCCAGATCCATATGAATTTTGTGACGCTGGTAAGTACATATCCTACATGTGATCCAATCGTGTGGGGTGTATAAGATTGAATGTTCCGCTTTGTCACATTTAGTGAGCGCGATGGCCTAGTGGTTAAACATGTTGGTTGACGAACTCGGATTGGCGTCCGGCAAACTACATAGAGGGTGTAATACCTTGGGTAGGCTAAGTTGAATAGGAAAACAGAATATCTCTCCGGCAAATCTAACCGAGTCCGTCTATAAGTGGCAGCTGGTACATAGCCTTGGGCAGGGTGATCCACTCCAAGAAGGGGATATAAAAATGTGTCTTACTGGTTTGATGTTGATTCATAACTATGACGGAAATGGTAGAAATATTAAATTTTTACAAGACGCTCTATACACAACGTTGATTGCTATTATTTTTACTATTTTGATCAATCAAATACAAATTTTAAGAATTAACTTTCAGTTGCTCCAGTTGACTGCAAAGAAGGGTATTTCAGATGTGCAGATGGAAAGAAATGTATAAGTTATCACAAGTTCTGCAACGAAAAGAATGATTGCGAGTGAGATTCAGTTAAGTTGAAAACAGAGCCGGAGAATGAACATAGGGCTGGGCAATTCGATTCAGTGATTCGAACCGATTCGAAGCACAATTTAGTCGAATCAATAGTTCAAGGGAACAAAAACTTGCTAATGAACTCGAATTTTTATTTTTAACGACAAAATACTATAAATTGTGGTCAAATTTGACCTATATCGATAGCATTTTGCCGTATGAAAATTTTTGTTTTTAGACAATGCAGTGTGAATTGAAAAAACACTACAGACTTTCAATTTCTCGATAACCATGATGGAGACAAATTGTAATAGTAAAAATGGATATTTAATATTTGCATGGAATTAGTGATTCGATTCGAAAAAAATACTCGAATCAGATTCGAATTCCCAATAATTCGGTTTCGCCGAGCCCCAGTTCAAACCAACAAATGGTTTGTTTAAGAGTTTTTAGTGATAATAAATATACCATTCACATAGTTTCTAATACTGGATACCTATTTTTTTGAATCAGGTACCTCGCTAATTTTTTCTAAATCCTAAGTGAAAATTTGATAAATTTTTTGATACATTTACCCTTTTACCTAATAAGTTTACCAGGTAAAAATTCAAACAGAAATCTCAGTAAAACTTGGTAAATCAGATATCTATGAATCTAGATAAAAGAATTTTTAAATTTCACTTTGTAAACTTGTCATGCTGGGTAAGCTTTTCTGCCTGGAATTGACAACACTCCATCTAAGGCACAATGTATCTTTGTAGTCTGTGGCTGGGAAACGCAGATAAAAAAAAATGTTTTTCCTACAAATCCAGTGACGGAAGTGACGAGATATTGTATGATGCCTCAATCCATACCGGCGAAGATGGTGTTTCTTGTCAGAACAAATTCAGAGACAGATTTTGTTTCCTACCTTCCGAATTTGACTCTTCATCGTTATGTTTCTCTGTTGAAAAAGATTGTTACCCAGAATGGTTTATATGTGCAAGTGGAACTCAGTGTGTTCATAAAGAATCATTCTGTGACGGTCATTCATATTGTCGGTGAGAAATTATAAAATACTTCAATCCTATATTAAACTTAATTAATACGCTACAAAAGCTCTTTTTTACTCTGACATAGGGAGACATATAGGGAGTGTCGTCAGGCGATTTTTTTCAGTGTTTAACATTCAACGTATGACGTGACATTAGGCGCAGCAAGCTACCCTTTTTTCTTTCAATGGATTAGATTTGGATTTGAATAAGAAAAAAAAAATTCGTTTACCTGGCCTGTTAGTTTGGACGTCATCTGAAGAAATTTTCAAGTTTGTAAATCAAATACAAAACAAGGAGAACGCTGTAACAAAGCTACAGTAAATTGACTGTGATTTGCAGTAATTGCATATTTCCAAAGTTAAAAAAGCCATGTTGGCGGAATTTACGTCAATTATGGGCTGTTGATGGACCACATCTTCGAGGCCAATTTTGAATTTTTTAATGCCGCCAGATAAAATTACTGCCAAAGACTAGTGATTTAGTTGGACTTTTTTACAGTGAAATAAACACAAATAATGGATTATTTTTTCAATTTAACAATGCACTTCACTTAGTTTAAGAATAGATAAAGTTGTCATCGCTAATCTGAACTCCCTGGAACACAATTAAAAATATATAATAATTTTTTTACCATAGTGATGGAAGTGACGAAGTCTTATACAATTCATCAATTCATACTGAAGCTGATGGAATACCATGTCGTGGTTATGGAGATTTAACAAGACTTTGCTTGTTGCAATCTTCTATTATTGATAGAGAGGACTTTATTTGTAACAAAAGTAAGCGGAAGCTATAACATTTTGCCTCTTCTATGCCATTACACTATTTTATTATTGAATTTCGCTTTAAGGACAGCGATGCCTAAAACGAAAAACCATCGGTCACGTAATGGTAAAGAACTACTGTACTACTGGACACCTGCAACTGCATTTTGACTGGAAAACATTCCAAACAAGACGGAACCTCTATAGTATAATGTACATTAGGGGTATACGCCTCTGGCGGTGGTAGAACCATATCACTTCTTTGCTTCATTTTATTCAACAAATAGCAAATACGTCAGAGCAATTTTAAAGTTTGTCCCGCACCGACATGAAATTCTGAGAATCATAAGCTTTTTAACTTTGCTGTAAGTTTTATTTTTATTTTCACCACTAGATTTTAATTGCTTGCACGGATTTCGGTGTTCTGACAAAACAATATGTATTTCAAAGGAAAATTATTGCGATGGCAAACCAGATTGCAGGTACAAGTACACTGTAATGAAAATGCAATAAAATCGAAATAATTTGACCATAAAAATGACTTTTTTGGCCACGATTAGCACTTACTTGGCATAAATCTCGTAAAACAGGCAGTTTTTAAATTGAAAAATTATATAAAATTACTGGAAAATAACTGTAATTCTACTTCACTTTTGATACAGTTTACACTGCATTTTTGTTACAGTGTTTACAGGGAAATTGTTCGTCTAAATAAATAACAGCTATATTGTAAATGATAGGCGCGATCGTCAAGGAATATGTCAATTGACGTCAATTATGAATATTTGACTCAAAATAAAAAAGCAACGAGGCTTTACCTATGTTTGTATTATCAAATCCAGTCAGAAAATTTATTTTTTCAAAGATGGGCCACAGATGCTTAACAAAATCTATTTGTTCAAAATATTCCATTGAGAAGGCTCCATATATTGTTTCAGTGACGGCAGTGACGAAATAGTCTACAATGCATCCATACACACAGATGAAGATGGTTATTCATGCTTCATGCAGGAATGGGAATATCCGAACTGTCTTTTGCCAATAGGTGGACACCCAGATCCATTCGATTTTTGTGATCCAGGTTAGCACCTTATATACAAAGAAAGGTTGTTCCATTACGTTTTGTTAAGTATGAGAGTCACTGATAGAACCCACCGTCGAGGTGCGCTCCATCTGTGGCACATACTTGACCGAATGAATTTTCTCATTGATTGTACATCCGACCAACTAAAATGAGGATGTATTACAAAATTTGTAAAAAAGGCTTTTGTTAATCATGCGTCACTGATGGATTGTGTGGACGTAAATAAAACTGGAATCGCTCTAAATCGTCATTGATCCGAATCACTATTGAATCGTTCATCGGAACAAATAAAATGAAATTTTCAATATTTTAATGACAGAATAAAATGAAAATAATTTCGATTTGATCAAATGTATATCTGCCTATATATATATGAAAAATGGATCGGAAGTTCTTTGACTTTTGCGCATGTTGTTTATGTCCCTATTATTGAATTCGTTGTTGTAGCTTTTTTGATTTTGTTGGTCGAGGCACATTGTGATTTTTTAATGAAGTTTGTCGTAAGCAGGGCCGAAAGCAGTGCCCAAAAACTAACGGGCACTCAAATAGTAAAGAGGTACTGCAAAAAGCATACCCAGCAACTGAACTCTAAGCTGAAAACAGTCCTCAAGCGGTATAGTGGAATAGAAAGAGTTGTATCCACCATCCAAAAAAACGGTATAATATTTGGATGTTCACAACCATTCACTGGTTTCTGAAGTAGATGTCTAATGACCGGAGTAATAAAAACCTTATTATATGACAAACAACCATTCATCAAGAAGCTTTTTTTTGAAAACTGTTCTTTGGAACCTCCTTCTTCATACTGTATTCCTGAAAAATCGAATTCGAATTGATTTAAATGCCCGGTTGATCCTTATTTTCTTGAGCACCAGCAAATATACCCCCACTTCCGTCCGAAAAAATTGAAGAGGAAATAATTGTTACATTAATACAAAAGCAACTCGAATTTCGCTATCCGGTATTTATTCTAATGGAATCTTCAAAAATTCGTCTCTTTAGAATCACATACTCCAATGACATGAGTGGAAATGATCATGTCACTAGCATTACTGAATATGTCTCAATAAAAGTAGATTCCCTATACCGAGTTCGTGCGCCAAACTAGGTCGGTTAAGCGCGGTCTTATTGTCCGAAATACTCATGGTCGATGCTTGACCTTTACCCGTCGAGCACACAGTCAATACCAAAACCCGTGTCTAACAAACTTTGAAAATATAAGTAAAACACTAAATTTTTCTGCAGAAGTGTACTGTGAATCAGACGAGTTCATGTGCGAAGACGGCAAACAATGCATCAAGAAATCACAATTTTGTGATGAAGAAGTGGATTGCAGGTTTATTCATTTTCATGATTTGTTAAACATTAGTCACTGATGGATCGCGCCATGAAGGCGCGGTCCGTCTGGGGCTCATGTATGTCTGATATAAATAAAATTTTTAATTGTTTTATGAACAGGCAAAAAATGAAGAAGTTTCCTTCAAACATTTTTTGATTATTTTTGATTATACAGCGACGGAAGCGACGAAATAGTTTATGATAAATCGACATTGAAACCAGATGATCACAGAGTTAAATGCAGAAGTTTCACTGATGTTGATCGTTTTTGTTTACTTGGAGGAAAGTTCATTTACAGGGAGGAAGATTACTGTAATATGGGTAAGTCAAGGTAGCGATTGAGTCCGAGTTGAGATTGCATACAAGTAATAATGTGTTTGAGTTCAAGTAATGTTGCTATTTGATCAAAGTAACGTTGTGATTTAATCCATGTAATGTTGCAATTAATCCCAAATAATGTTGGGATCGAGTCCAAAGAATGTTGCGATTGCGTCCAAGTAATGTTGCAATTAAGTCCAAATAATGTCGTGATTGATTCCAAGTAATGTTGCAATTGAGTTCAAGTGATGCTGAGATTGCGTCCAAATAATAATGTGATTTAATCCAAGTAATGTTACGATTGAAACCAATTAATATTGCGATTAAATTCAAATAATGTTGGGGTGAGTTCACATGATGTCGCGATCGCGTCCAATAACTGCTGGGATTGAGGGAAGTTATCACTGTTGTGATAGCATCCCGGTATCCATTTCTCCAAATATTACACGTTTATCAACATAAATTTTTTTATTTGATCAAGAAACCCCGGTTGTCTGCAGGGAAGGAGCATTCAGATGTGCAAATGGAAAGAAATGTATAAGCTATCGAAGTTTCTGTGACGAAAGGATTGATTGCGAGTGAGTATGTACCGTATCACATAGATTTACTCTAACGGTAGTAAGACTTGTCCAAAATATTCGATTCGTTATTCAGGAGGTCGTGTATTTCATTTTCCAGTTAATTTTTTCAAACTGACTCATTTTGCAGCATTTGCTGTTTATTCTGTGGTGCTGCATTTTTCTATCGCTGGAAGTTTTGACATTTCTGTATGTCATTTTCACTCAAGTAAAACTTAAAATGAATTTATTTGCTCACAGAGACGGAAGTGATGAAATTCTTTACGATCCATCGATACACACATCTGAAGACGGAGTATCGTGTCAGAATCTCTACAGAGATAGATTTTGTCTTCTACCAAATAAATACAAGCCTTCAGATTTCTGTTTCTCTGTTGAAAACAACTGTCTTCCGGAATGGTTTATATGTGCAAGTGGAACTCAGTGTGTTCATAAAGAATCTTTCTGTAATGGTCATTCCTACTGTCGGTGAGGGATTAACTTATCTTACGAAAGTTAGACTGATGATGGACTAGTGATTATCATGTTGTCATGGCAGGTGAAAGTATCCGGTCCGAGTCTGACTCGTTAATCCATGCCCATCACTCAATCCAGGGTATAATAACTCGGTTAGGCTAAGCCGAACCGGAAAATTAAACCTCTCCAACAACGCTAATTCTCTCTGTCTATATGTGGAGGCCGGTACAGAGCCTTGACCAAGGTGATTCACTATAACGAGTTGCTGCTGAAAAAAACTATTCAAACATGAAAGCACTCGCATAGTACACTAATATTAAATATTTCCCGATACGTTACAGAGATGGAAGTGATGAAGTCTTATATAATTCATCAATTCATACTGAAGCTGATGGAATACCATGTCGTGGTTATGAAGATTTAACAAGAGTTTGCCTGTTGCAATCTTCTATTATTGATAGAGAGGACTTTATTTGTAACAAAAGTAAGCTGAAGCCATAACATTTTGCCTCTTCTATGCCATTACACTATTATCGAAGTTCGCTTTAAGCAAGGATAACGACACCTAAAACGAACAAACCATCGGTCACGTAATGGTAAAGAACTACTGTACTACTAGACACCAACAACTGCATTTTGACTGGAAAACATTCCAAACAAGACGGAACCTCTATAGTATAACGTACAATAATGGTATACACCCCTGGCGGTGGTAGAACCATATCACTTCTTTGCTTCATTTTATTCAACAAATAGCAAATACGTCAGAGCAATTTTAAAGTCTGTCCCGCACCGACGTGAAATTCTAAAAAACAAAAGTTTTTAAGTTTGCTGCAAATTTTATTTTTGTTCTCACCACTAGATCTTGATTGCTTGGGAGGATTTAGATGTTCTGACAAAACCAAATGTGTTACAAAGGAGGATTATTGCGATGGCAACCCAGATTGCAGGTACAAGTACACTGTAATGAAAATGCATTAAAATCAACATAATTTGACCATAAAATTGACTTTTTTGTTTGGCCACCAGTAGCACTTACTTGACATAACGTTCGTAAATGATCGTACATAAGACGGTCCTGCTATTGGGAAATATAAAATTGCAGCAAAATAACTCTAACTTTACTTACTGTACTTTTGATACAGTGTACACTGCATTTTTGTTACAGTGTTTACAGCGAAATTGTTCCCTTGAATAAATTGGCTCAATTTTTAGCAAAACGTGTAAATATTCAGAATTTTATCTATATTAAATAACAGCTATATTGTAAATGATAGGTGCGATGGTCAAGTGGATTTTGGGTACGAGCCCGGGAGAATTAGCTCTTAATATTCATGCTCACCGCCCACGGTGAAATAACTTGGCTAAGATCGGTAAATCCAGAAAAAGCATAGGTTTCCAACAATACTTGCTTCTAAGTGGATCCTGTCAGGGGGCCAGCTTCTGTTTCTAGTGATTCAGGGTGATCCACGCAAATGAATCACTGTACAAAAAAATGAATTTGAACCGAAAAATCTTATCATTTTAGATTGTTTTCAATTATGAATATCCGATTCAAAATAAAAGAGCAACGAGGCTTCGATTATGTTTGTATTATCAAACCCAGTCAGAAAATTCATTTCGTCAAGTATGGGCCATTAGTATGGGATGACCAATACTTAAGAAAACTTATTTGTTCAAAATATTCGATTAAGATGGCTTCATCTATTGTTTCAGTGACGGTAGTGACGAAATAGTCTACAATGCATCCATACACACAGATGAAGATGGGTATTCATGTTTCATGCAGGAATGGGAATATCCGAACTGTCTTTTGCCAATAGGTGGACATCCAGATCCGTTTAATTTTTGTGATCCAGGTTAGTACTTTGTATACAGAGAGAGTGTGTTTCATTACGTTTTGTTAAGTATGAGTCACTGATTTATCCCATTGCCGAGGTGCGTTCCATCTGTGGCACAAACCTGTGATCGAATAAATTTTCCGTTTGTTTGTACATCCCACCAAGTGGAATATGGATGTGTTCCAAAATTTGCCAAAAACCTGTTGTTAATCATGCGTCACTGATGTATCGCGTTGATGACGATAAAACTGAGTCGCTCTGAAACGCAATTGATCCGAATCACTGTTGAATCGTTTATCGGAACAAAAATTACATTTTCAATATTTTAACGGCGAAATAAAATGAAAAATAATTTCGATTTGCTCAAGTATATATCTGCTTTATATATGAAAAATAGATTGGAAGTTCTTTGACTTTTACATGTTGTTTATGTCTCTATTATCGAATTCGCTGCTTTTTTTTCATTTTGTTGATTGGGGCAAAGTGTGATTTTTTTAATGAAGGTTGCTTCATGAAAGGGCGAAAGCAGCGCCCAAAAACTAACGGGCACTCAAATTGCAAAGAGGTACTGCAAAATGCATTTCCAGCAACGTATCTTTAAGCTGAAAACGGTTCTGAAGCGGCATAGTGAAACAAAATGAGTGGTATCTACCATCTAAAAAACGGTATAGTATTTGGATGTTCACAACCATCCACTTGTTTATGGAGTGTAAGTCTAACGACCGGTGTAACAAAATGTAACAAAGACCTTATTATATGACAAACTGTTCTTTGAAATCCCGGAAAAATCGAACTTGGATTGTTTTAAATGTCCGGTTGATCGTTGTCTTCTTGAGCACTAGCAAACATACCACTTTCGTCCAAAAAAAAAAAAAATGAAGAAGAAATAATTGTTACATTAATACAAATGCCGCTCGAATTTAACTATCCGGTAATTATTCTAGTGAAATCTTCAAATATTCTTCTCTTTAGACTCACATACTCCAATGATATGAGTTGAAATGATCCTGTCACTAGCATTACTGAATATGTCTCAATAAAAGTAGATTCTCTATACCGAGCTCGTGAGCAGACTCGGTCGCTTAAGCGCAGTATTATCGTCTGAAATACTGATTGTTCGATGCTTGACCGTTTCACCACCGAGCACACAGTCACTACAAATAACCGTGTCAAATAATTTTTGGTCCCCCGATAGGTTCCCCGATAAGCCATAGCAAATTATTTGACAACACTAAATACTATTCCCTCGCTTTGTTTAGTTAAAAAAATTTTTGGGCTTTGTTCTGGAGACCCTTCTGCTCTTGTTCCTCCGAACAAAATTTTCAACCAATTCACGCGATCGGGTTCACATTCATTCACTGTAGAGGTTCCACAGGACACCTCATACCTTTGAAATTTCCTGTCCTCCCACTGGTTTCCTTGTAGCGATGATTGGCATTCGCTTCAATGGACATCTGTCATAGATGATGGTTCTTTAGTTCCCATTCCCACTTGTGGTTTTGGGAGACTTTCAAATATGACATGTCTCTTGCGGTCTTGCTCAATTTAGATAAAACAAAAGTCTTCTTAAAAGAGTTCTTCTGATAGTGCTACGTACACACTTCAATCCGCTTTGGGAACAAACTTTGAAAATAGAAGTATAATACTTCAAATGTTTAACTTCTCTGCAGAAGTGTACTGCAGGCCAGACGAGTTCATGTGCGAGAACGGCAAACAATGCATCAAGAAATCACAATATTGTAATAAAGAAGCGGATTGCAGGTTAATTCATTTTCATGATTTGCTAAACATCAGTCTAATCCGAGTCACAAATTTTTCCAATCAATGAAGAATTGTTCATAGCAACAAAGACTCCACAAGCGAAGAAGAATTTACATTTTTAGCGACAAAATGCAAAACATTGTCTCCAAGTCTATTCTTACTAGTATTTGTAATTCGTAAATATAAATTTAAAAAAATCAATTCGACCCGATTCGAAGAACTGATCTTAAACAGATTCAAATTTCAAATATTTCGCTTTTGCCTAGCCACAAAAACGGGGCTTATATTCATGGTCTTAACTTAACAACCCACGACGACAAAAATAATAAACTACGTGGCTGGCTCTTAGGAGAGTCAATTTAGATACATTTATTTTCGAATTGAATTTCGAATCATATTTTTTGGTCATCTTTGTTTCACAATGTGCAATTAGCAATCTTAACAATGTTTTCAGGCTACGAGTATTATCTTGTATCCTACTATTCCCCCCAGTGTGGTAGCAATGATAAATCAGTAAGGTTATTCAGCATCCTCTCTAGACCGTGAATGACGGTTCCTCGTGCGGTTGCATCCCACATAGATGCATCTTGGCCATCTTTTGCCGGGGCTTGAATCCACATCATTAATTAAGTGTTAGGTTTGACAGCTATCGTCGGTTTCATCTCGCAATATTACTCTGAGCCAAATTTTAGGGGGAGTAATCTATGTAAGTAAACAGAGTAATCCGCGAGCTCAAAATTAATTTGGACGTAACTTCTTTCTTTGATTATTCAGAGACGGTAGCGACGAAATAGTTTATGATGAATCCATATTGAAACCAGATGATCACAGAGTTAAATGCAGAAGTTTCACTGATGTTGATTATTTCTGTTTACTTGGAGGAAAATTCGTTTATGAGGAGGAAGATTACTGTAATATGGGTAAGTTAAGTTTGCGGTTAATTACGCTAAGCGAACTATGGGCTTAAAAAATTGCGTTTCATCAAAGAGGAGTTGGAAACGTGATGTTGCGATTGCGTCCAAGTAATTTTGCGATTGAATCCCAGTAATGGTGCGATTGAAACCGATTAATGTTGCAATTAAGTCCAAGTAATATTGCGGTTGAATTCAAGTAATGCCGAGTTTGAGTCCAAGTGATGTTGCGATTGAGGCCAAGTAACGTTGTAATTGCATCCAGGTATACATTTCTCCAAATATTACGCGTTTATTAACTCACATTTTTTATTTGATCAAGTCACCCCGATTGTCTGCAGAGAAGGAGTTTTCAGATGTGCAAATGGAAAGAAATGTATAAGCTATCGGAGTTTCTGTGACGAAAGGATTGATTGCGAGTGAGTACGTACCGTATCACATAGATTTACTTAACGGTAGTAAGACTTGTCCAAAATATTCGATTCGTAATTCAGGAAGTCATGTATTCCATTTTCCAGTTATTTTGTTTTAAACTGACTCATTTTGCAGCATTTGCTGATTATTCTGTGGTGCTGCATTTTTCTATCGCTGGAAGTTTTGACATTTCTGTATGCCATTCTCACTCAAATTACTTAAAAACTTAAAATGAATTTATTTTCTCACAGAGACGGAAGTGATGAAATTCTTTACGATCCATCGATACACACATCTGAAGACGGCGTATCGTGTCAGAATCTCTACAGAGATAGATTTTGTCTTCTACCAAATAAATACAAGCCTTCAGATTTCTGTTTCTCTGTTGAAAACAACTGTTTTCCGGAATGGTTTATATGTGCAAGTGGAACTCAGTGTGTTCATAAAGAATCTTTCTGTGATGGTCATTCCTATTGTCGGTGAGAGACTTACTTATCTTACGAAAGTTAAACTGATGATGGACTAGTGATTATCATGTTGGCATGGTAGGTGAAAGTACCAGCTTGAGTCTTGCGAGTCTGGCTCGTTAATCCATGCCCACCACTCAACCCAGGGTTTAAGAACTTGGTTAGGCTAAGCTGAACCGGAAAATCAAAACTTTCCGTCCGAACTAATCCTTTGTGTTTATAAGTGGCGGCTGGGACAGAGCCTTGGTCAGGGTGATTCACTATGAAGAGTTGCTGTTGAAGAAAAATATTCAAACATATAAGCACTCGCATAGTACACTAATATTAAATATTTCCCGATACGTTACAGAGATGGGAGTGATGAAGTCTTATACAATTCATCAATTCATACTGAAGCTGATGGAATACCATGTCGTGGTTATGAAGATTTAACAAGAGTTTGCCTGTTGCAATCGTCTATTATTGATAAAGAGGACATTATTTGTAACAAAAGTAAGCGGAAACATTTTGCCTCTCTTATGCCATTAAACTATTTTATTATTGAAGTTCGCTTTAATAATAGCGACACCTACAACAAAAAACCATCAGTCACGTAATGGCAAAGAGCTGCTGTACTAATTTTGACTGGAAAACATTCCAAACAGAACAGAACATCTATAGTATAACGTACATTAGTGATATACGTCCCTGGCGGTGGTAGAACCATATCACTTCTTTGCTTCACTTTAATTGCCTATTATAACAAATAGCAAATACTTCAGAGCAATTTTAAAGCCTGTCCCGCACCGACTCAAATTCTAAAAAACAAAAGTTTTCAAGTTTGCAAGATTTATTTTTATTTTCACCACTAGATCTTGATTGCTTGGGAGGATTTAGATGTTCTGACAAAACCAAATGTATTTTCAAGGAGGATTATTGCGATGGCAATCCAAATTGCAGGTACAAGTACACTATTATGAAATTGCGTTAAAATCAACATAATTTGACCATAAAATGGACTTTTTTGGTCACCGTCTGCACTTACTTGACATAAATCTCGTAAATAAGGTGGTTGTGCTATTGGGAAACATAAAATTACTTCAGAATAACTCTAACTTTACTGTACTTTTGATACAGTGTACACTGCATTTTTTTACAGTGTTTACAGTGAAATTGTTCGTCTAAATCAATTAGCTCAATTTTTAGCAAAACGTTTAAAGCTTGTGAATAATCAAAATTTTATCTGGTTTAAATAACAGCTATATTGTAAATGATAGTCGCGATGGTCCAGTGGTTTCGCCATTTTGGCCTCGCAGGTAGAAGATTTCGGGCGCGAGTCCTTAGAGGATAAGCACGTTAATATACACGCCCACCAACCAGGGTGAAATAACTTGAGTAAGATCGGTCAAACCAGATAAAACATATTTTCCCAACAATACTAAGAGGGTTCAGTCACGAGGAGAGCTTCTGTTCCTAGTGATTCAGGGTGATCCACTCAAATGAATCACTGTACAAAAAAATGCTTTTGAACCGAAAAATTTTAAAATTTTAGATTGCTTTCGATTATGAATATCCGATTCAGAATAAAAGAGCAACGACGATTCGATTATGTTTGTATTATCAAACCCAGTCAAAAAATTCATTTCGTCAAGGATGGGCCACAGATGACCCATTCTCAGCAAAACCTATTGGCTCAAAATATTCGATTAAGATGGCTCCATCTATTGTTTTAGTGACGGTAGTGACGAAATAGTTTACAATGCATCCATACACACAGATGAAGATGGGTATTCATGTTACATGCAGGAATGGGAATATCCGAACTGTCTTTTGCCAATAGGTGGACACCCAGATCCATTTAATTTTTGTGATCCAGGTTAGTACTGTATATACATAGAAATTTTGTTTTATTACGTTTTGCTAAAAATGAGTCGCTGATGACACCCATCGCCAAGGTGCGTTCCATCTGTGGCACATACCTGTGATCGACTACATTTTCTGATTGGTTGTGCATCCCACCAATTAAAATAAAGATGTATTCCAAAATTTATAAAAAATCTTTTGTTAATCATGCGTCACAGATGGATTGCCTTGATGGCGATAAAACTTGGATTGCTCTGAAACTCTGAAACACAATTGATCCGAATCACTATTGGATCGTTAATAGGAACAAAAACTTACAAAAGGAAACGAAATTTTCATATTTATAATGACAAAATAAAATAAAAATAATTTCGATTTTTCAAGTTAATATTCGACCTTAAACATGGATAATAGATTGGAAGTTCTTTGACTCTTACAGCTTGTTTATGTCTCTATTAATGAATTCGTTGCTGTAGTTTTTTTCATTTTGTTGTTCGAGGCGATTTGTAATTTTTTTAATAAAATTTGCTCCAAGTAATGCCGAAAGCAGCGTCCAAAAACGGACACTAAAATGGCAAAGATCTACTACTAAATGCAGTACCAGCAGCTGCAGTCAAAGCTGAAAACAGGCTTTGAAGTGGTATAGTGAAAAAAATGAGTGGTATATACCATCCAAAAAAACGGTATAATATAGAATATACTTTGGATGTGATACTTACACCTGGTTTCTGGAGTCCAAATCTAAGGAGTGGTGTGACCTAAACCTCATTATATAACAAACAACAATTCATCAAGACCCTTTTTCCGAAAGCTTTGTTCTTTGGAAATTCATTCTTCATACTGTTTCTTGGATAAATCTAATTTGAATCGTTTCAAATGTCTGGTTGATCATTGTCTTCTTGAGCACGAACAAACCTTCCACCTTTCACCTTCCACCTTCCACGTTATTGGCCTCACATTCATTCTCTGTGGAAGTTTCACAGGACACCTCATATCTCTGGAATTCCCTGGCTTCCCACTGGTGTCCCCGCAGTGCTTATTCCTAGGTTTCGTGTAGCTCTTTGTACACTTGTGGTTTCAGGAGACTTTTCAAGTATGATATGTGTCTTGCAGCCTTAATCTAAGTCAATTTAGATAAAATCAAAGTCTCCTTCGAGGAGTTCTTCTTCTAACCCTACTTTGTGCAAACTTCAGCCTTGCGTTGTGCAAACTTTGAGAATGGCAAAAAAAATACTTCAAATGTTTAATTTTTCTGCAGAAGTGTACTGCAGGCCAGACGAGTTCATGTGCGAAGACGGCAAACAATGCATCAAGAAATCACAATATTGTAATAAAGAAGCGGATTGCAGGTTTATAAATTTTCATAATTTGTTAAACATTAGTCACTGATGGATCGCGCCATGAAGGCGCGGTCCATCTGGGGCTCATGTTTGATATAAATAAAATTTCCAATTGTTTCATAAACAGGCAAAAATGAAGCAGTTTTCTTCTAACATATTTTTATTATTTTTGATTATAAAGAGATGGAAGCGACGAAATAGTTTATGATGAATCAATATTGAAACCAGATGATCACAGAGTTAAATGCAGAAGTTTCACTAATGTTGATCATTTCTGTTTACTTGGAGGAAAATTCGTTTATGAAGAAAAAGATTATTGCAATATGGGTAGAATAAATTCACATATTTGCTCTTGTTTTTTTCTGATATTTACCGCACAACTAATTATTTATTTAAATAAGTGGGCGCGATGGCCGAGTAGGTATTATGTTGGCAACACAGTTTGGACGTCGAGGAATCAAGTTCTGGAAAGTCAAGCTTGTTAACCTATTCCCACCACTCATCTGAGTTTAATAACTTGTGTAGGGTCAACCGAACTGGACAGTTCGTATCTTTCCACAAAGCTAATCATGTTCGTCCATAAGCTACCGATACTACAGGGCCTTGATTAAGTTGATCCACTTATATGAGTGGCTGTACAATGAATAACTTTATCAAAACATATATTTTTATTTAGAATGTTCTGAAAAATCGTTCATGTGTGATGATAGATCAAAATGCATTAAGAGACATAAGTTTTGTGATGGTGTAGAAGATTGCAGGTTATAAAAATTGTTATTGCTTTTGTACGTGCGCTAGAGGCAATACAGGCGGAAAATCAGTTCTTGAGGAGGAAAAAATATTTTAATTATATAATTTTGTCGTCAATCAGCAAAAAAAAATGATTTCACCCTTAAGAGCTCAAAAATTAGCATTTTTTTCCAATTTTAGTGTGATTTAGCTGATATAGAGGGAATTAGACCCTTCAATTTATTTGACATTGAAAAAATCCGCCCTCTCCCCGCGCTTCCTCCGTCAGTGACGAAAAAGGATCGCAAATACAATATAAATTTCTTGGCGTGCTTGTTTATATACGGAAATTAGACGGCACATAGAATGCACTTTGAAATATTTTTTTGTCGACATCGGCGGCATTTTTAGCAATAATTAACAAAATTGAATATATTTGTTTTCTTCTGAATATTCACTATAAGCAAGGCCGAAAGAAGATCACGCACTGGCTAAAGCGGCTAGCATTAAAACAAACTAAATTAAGAAGAAAATAAATAAGTTGAATAAATAAGTTTTAATAGGGAGGATATTCCATACCTTTTAATGCACTTAAAAGACTATATACTTCTTCATTTTCGTTCGGTGCTAAATACGTTTATGACACCGCATCTGCCCCGGTCAGAAATATTTAATGCAGGCATGCTTTTGTTAAGCTTGAGTCATTATTGGATCGCGCTGACGAGGCGCGGTCCAGCTGTGGCTCTTGCTCAGCAAAATATTTTTTCTGTTATTGACAGGAGACTTGTCGGTGCAAGAAGTGGTAGATAGCTTTACCAACGCCCAGGGTAGATAATATTCACTGCACTTTATCATGGCGGTTCAGTTCCGTTTGGGATATTTTCTTTCTAGAGTGTAGTTGCTGGTACTACAACTTTTAGTAGCTCTTTGCTAAGGAGTGGCCGTTTTTGCTTCTGGCCTTGCTCAGAGTCAATTTTAATTGAAAATAATCGAATTTTAATTTCTGTACCTTGTCATGTACTTAAACTGAAATTTATGAAATGAGTTACAATATATTATTTCCACAATTCTATAGAGACGGAAGTGACGAGAGAAGGTATGCTGCATACAAAGGTAAGAACATGGGTATTGCATGCAGAAGTTGGATGATGTTCAGACATTTATGTTTATTGCCGAAAGATCAACTTGACAAGAAAAATCAGATTTGCAATGTTTGTAAGTATTGTATTTTTTGTTTGTTATCATTAGAGATGGGCAATTCGATTCGGTGATTCGAATCGATTCGAAGCACAAATTATTCGATTCAATCGTGATAAATGAACTAGAATTTTTTTTTTGACGTCAAAATGCACGACAAACACGACAAAAATGTTTTGTCGTTAAATATGAAAATTATTGTTCCTAGACACGGTGCGAATTGAAAATGCAACATAAACTTCCCAACGGAGACAAGTCGTAATAGTACAAATGGGATATTTGTTATTTACATAGAATTTATGATTCGATCCGATTCGGAAAAATTATTCGAATCCGATTCGAATTTCAAATGATTCGGTTTTGCCAAGCCCTAGTTATCATGAATTAATCTGTTTGTACTCACCTGGATCACAAAAACCCCAATGTATTATTATGAGCCGCGGGGGTGAGATGAAACCAATAATAGCTACCAAGCTTAACACCTAATGAATGATGCGTGGTAGTTCGAATACTGCAGAAGAGTATGAATTGGTTCGATGAACAAAAACAGCTTCGAAGACCAATACATATAATGTGGGGGCCTCTGGCCGAGGCACGGTAAACCACAGCCATGGGATGGTGCTAGATATCCTTACCGAATTAGCATTGTTTTCACACTACATAGATGGAATGACAAGACTCGGTATAAATCTTGTAACTAGATCAGTGTTGGGAAAAAGTGACTGCACTTCGAGTCTCAAGTCGAGTCAAAGGGCACACGTGTTGCGAGCCGAGTTCAAATCTTAACAAAGTTAAAATTCAGAGTCTCGAGTCGAGTCACTGTACTTTCAAGTCGCGAGTCAAGTCCAGTCATACATTTATGAGTCGTAAGCCGAGCCACGAGTCAATTTCTTAATTTAGTCAACAGCGATGACAGATTAATTTTCCTCTTTTCACTTTATAAGTTTTAAATTTGAATCATCATATCATTACTGGATGAGCAAACACGGATTTCACAGCAGGGACATTGCATGTTTTATATTCTTCTGGGGGGCGCTTTTTCTTCCCTGAATCACGAAACGGCGGACAACGTGATTTTTTGAAAGGTGATTGCAGACTCGGGATAAATCTTTATCGAGTCTTGGGTCAAGTCGCGACTGCATTTTTTCAAGTCGAGCACGAGTAGAGTTATTTAGCCAAGACGATTCGAGTCAAGTCATTGAAAAAATTTCGAGTTTGAGTCGAGTCATTTACTCGAGTCTCACAAACATTGAACTAGATACAACTCTAAGAGGCACCACAAGAAAATCAAATGGTTCACTGAGGGATCACGTCAATAAGATACAATTGATATATGGCTCAAGGTTGATAACGTGAAACTTTGCATATGCAACTTTGCACCGAATTTAAAAAAAATATTCGATTCAGTGGTGAATTGTAATTCGTAGGGACGACCCTACGAACAATTCGCCATTGAATAGAATAATTTGTTTACCAGATCCATTCGAACGAACGAACTTGCCGAACCCCTTCGATCGTATGTTTGAATAAACACTGACTGATCTTACTCTATATTTAGATAAAAATGTATGTGCTGATTTTACCACAAAATCAAATAAATAAAATGGAAATTTTGTTCTACAGCTCCGCGTAGATGTGATGACGGATTCTTTAGGTGCACGGGATTGAAATGTATTCCGAAAAATAGGTTTTGCGATGGAAAAAGAGATTGCAAGTAAATTCTACTTAACTTTTACTCTTTTTTTTATAAATCATGAAATTCAACTCTGTGAAGCATAGGTAGCTTATCGGATCGTACCTATAAGGTTGAATTATATAAAATTCTAATCTGATTCGAATAAATATTTCAAATTGCTCATTCTATATATACTGCAACAAAAATACAGTAAAATCACCGCTCTTGTGCAGTACTTTTACTTGGTGATATTGAACTTTTAACGGGCTAATTATGGGCTGTTGATGGAGTGCATTGCCGAGGTGCGGTCCATCAACAAGCCATATTTGCACAAATCTCGTCAATGAGACGGTTTTGAATTTTGAAAATATACAATTACTACTGAATAAACGGTAAATTTACTGTAAATTTCTTACACGGTTTACTTTAAATTTACTTTTGCTCTCTGATGGCAGAAAAATTGTCCGGAATCAAGAACATTCAGGTTGCGTTTTGTCCGTGAAGTATGGAAGTTCCATTCCATTTTCCGAGTTTTTGTTCTCATGTCCGATTCAGTGTTGATTCGGAACAATTGTGATTCGAAGCGATTTCAATTGTCCATACTTGACCTGTACTCATGGGAGTATTCTATTATACTTTTCTAAAGGGGTTTACTGACTTTTTCAACCATCAAGATCTCTCCCGCGTATTTACCCTTTCCAAGTCGATTTGAACGGTTTTTGTTCATTTATATTTTTCTTATTTCAGAGATGATGATATAGAATACGATCCAGCAATACATACTGCAGATGACGGGGTGCCTTGTGAAAGATCCAGCGAGAAAATTTGTCTGCTATCTTCCAAGTTTGAAGAAAATAATCGCACTGAATTATGCAGAGGACGTGATATGTAGTTCTGTAAGTGCAGAATTGAATTCAGCCGCGATGTTCTAGCTAGGTTTCTCTTCGCTTTTGTGGACAACATTATACAGATTAAAGTTGATATTAAACCCACTACATCGAAATATTCATTTGAATTGTGATTTGTCAAATTATAAAATATATTCGATTTAATTTAAATAATTTATATATCAAAAGGCCCAATCCCAAATTTTATTTTGCTCGGCATGCGCCACAGATGGACCGCGTCTCGTCGACGCGATCCATCAGTGACACATTGTAAACAAAAATGCTTTGATGAAATTTACCTGTTGTGAAGACGATTTTTCGGAATAATTCACGATCTGGAAATACAGCTTTGTTTAGTTGTTGTAATACTTACTCATTAAATTCGAAAATTTTCAATCCTTAATCAATGCTTTGTGTAATATTTCCTAAAATAAGATATTCGATTTCGCCAAATTCGAAATATTAAATGCGTATTCTTTCAATTCTCAGTTACAGCAACTTTTGCTGATGAATATCTAGCTGACGAGGAATCAACCCGCATAATTTAGATGCTATATTTCAATCTACAACTAATTTTCAACAATTTTCTTCTTGTATACTATGAAAGGCTATAGTTTGTTAAGCATGTGCCCCTGATGGGCCACGCCTAGTAGGCGTGGTTCATCAGTGACACATGCTTAAAACATTTTGGTACGAGATTTACTTTATTGGATAGTTTAATGGTGAGAAATAATAAAACTATAAATTCGCGGTGTGTCATGTGTGTTTTTTGAAACATCGAATTTGTATATAAGAAATGCCCAAAATATGAGAAGGGGCCACTTTGTGGAGAAAGGCGACGATTTGGAAAAATACTATATGCATCTGTAAGTAAGTGATGACTGATTTGGAAAAATAGGAAATATTGATGAACAATTGCAAATGTTGTTGCTCCGTGGTTGATATTCTAATGTATTACTAGCGTGTAAAGCGAAGCAAAGATGTTTCAGATGGTTTTACTTTCATCTAGGGCAAATACCTGTCACTTCACTTTCTACTACAGCAGTAAACTTTAGATTCCAATAGATAGAACATTTTCCGCTTAGGGCTCCGTTGCTAATCATAAATTTTGTGTATCTCTTTGCGTATCAGCACAACGTTGTGACCATAATTGATGAGGCGCGATGGCCTAGTGGTTAAACATGTTCGCAGTTGAAGAACTCGGGTTCGAGCCCCGGCGAGTCCGGCTCGCTTATCCATGCCCGCCACTCAACCCAGGGTGTAATGACTTGGGTAGGCTAAGCCGAACAGGAAAAGATGATATCTTTCCAGTAATTGTAACCCTGTCCGTCTATAAGTGGCCGCTGTTACAGGGCCTTGGACAGTGATTCGTAGCGATCGTGGAATTATTAAAATTCGTCGTAATCGGCCAAAGGACAAAAATGTAATTGGCTTTTCACGTTTTGATTACAAAATAAATTTGATTTCCGTGAGATTCGATTGTGCCATTAAAGTGAGCTATGAAATGATAATACATTGTCTCTAATAGTTTGTATTAAATCCATATCGCCTATACTGTATAAGAATTATTGACCCCGGTGGTTTTAGATTTTATAATTTGTATTCTTATATGTCACTATTTATAGTCATAAATTTCTTAATTTTGATAACAAATGTAATGGTATGAATTGTTCGTTTGCTAATTATTTGATTTGGGAATTTGATCTGATTTGAAAATATTATCAGAATAAATTACAAACCATTCGGTTTTGCTTAGGATTAGCTCCGCATAGTTCCATCTGCAGTCCTAACAATAAAAATATATCATTAGTCAAAACAAGATATATATAACTAATAGTCATAGTTTTTTTTATTCTTCCATTCATCTATAAAATAATAAAAATAATAAAATAGTAATAACAAAATAACAAGAAATATCAATTAGTAAAATAAAAATATTGCAAAAAAAAATTGGTGAACTCATGCATGGTCCAGTATTAGCATATGACAAGAACTATGTTACTTTCTCATTTCTTTCATATTGGTATTGTCAAAAATAATATATATTATGAGAAAAATATGAGAAAAAAGTTTCGTTAACATGGACATTAGCCACTGATGCATCGCGCCTCGACGTCCATCCATTGGCTCTTGTACAACACAACAAAGCAATAATGTTCACAATGCCCAGATATTATTTTATTATTATTTATTATTATAAAGTTTATTATTAGTTCTCGAATCGCTTCAAAATCAACTCTCGTCATCCCTTAGCACAATACACGGAAACGAGCACATTTTGACGGAAGCCCTTCTTGCATCATATATTTATTAAATGCTTTATCGTCAGTAGTCATTCAGTTAACAATGTGGTTAATCCATGCCGTGTGATGAAATACCTGAGAACAAATCAAATCATTAAACCACTATCGTAATAACTGCATTTTAGATTAGAGCAATCTGTTTGTTAATTAGTGAAATAAAATAAATGTATAACAGCGTTGAATGTAATATGTATGGAGTGATGCAATACATTTAATTTAGTGCTGGAGATTGTTCCGTGGACTGAACTTACCGAGATTCGAACTCGAGATTTTTAACTTGTGATACTAAAATCCGCCAAATCACCGCTCCCAACTGAGGATTCGGACTTTCGCATTTATGATTCCAAATCAGCGGTGGTTGAGTGTGTGTTTCAACAATTATATTCGATATGAATATGGTGGGCGCAATGGCCTAGTGGTTATACATGTTGGCATCGCAGGTTAAAGATCTCGGGTTCGAGCCCCAGTGAGTCCGGCTCGCTTATCCATGTCCACCACTCGACCCAGGGTGCAATAACTTGGGTAGGCTAGACCGAATAGGAAAAGATCATATCTTTCCAGCAATTGTGACCTGTCTGTATATAAGTGGCCGCTGTTACAGGGCCTTGGACAGGGTAATCCACTTTAAGAAGAGGCCATAAAAAAAAATTACCTTCGTGTAAACGACGGGTTTGTTTTCTGCAGCACATCCATAACCCCACGATACAATTCCAACAAGTTTAAATCCCCCATTATCCATTTTGACAACTAGTGGACCTCCACTGTCTCCCTAGAATAGAAAATGTTTGATTGATCAAATAGTTTATTGAAAAGTCAAAATTCAAGATATATTAATGTATATTGTAATTAGGACTGGGCAATTTGATTCGTTAATTCGAATCGATTCGAAACACAAATTACTCGAATTAATCAAACGACAACTTGCTAAATGAAGTGGAATTTGCGTTTTTAAGGACAAAATACAATCGATTTTGGTCAATTTGACTAAAATCGATTGTATTTTGTCTTTAAGAAATGAAAATTTACGCTTTAAGACATAGAATATTTGTTATTTTATTGAAATGAGTGATTCGATTCGATTCGAAAAAATTATCCGAACCAGATTTGAATTCCAAATGATTCGGTTTTGCCCAGCCCTATTAGTAATACGCACTGTAGATCGACAACTTATATTTATTTTACTTTATTTGGTGACGAAATCCACGTATCCTATTAGTCCGGTATTATCGAATTCAGATCCAAAAGTATTTTCGCTTTTTGAAGATTTTTAAATTAATTCATTTTGAAGTGAAATCAATGGCAAATTTTGTGTTGTAAAATTATTCTATTTATATAGTGAATTTTGAACACCGTTTGAACTACACAATATTCGGACATTTCATTTCGACAAACGCGATACAACAAGTCCGACAAAGATGTGTGGACAAACGTCTCCTGATAGGGTAAGAACAACCCTACAGGTTGCGAACTTTCGCCAAGCGATGTATTTTTTTATGAACGTGAAGATTCTACATTCTTCAGACCAATGATTTTTACCTGGCAGGATCCTTTTCCTCCATCTTCATATCCTGCGCACATCATTCCATCTGTGACGTCACCCATCAATCGTTTGCATTTGTCATCTTCTAAAAGAGGTACGGTCGCTTGATGCAGAAATTCGTTTGACCCAGTACCTGTTATTAAATTAATATAGATATTTGTACAGTTTATATAGTAAGATATTCATCTTACTATATAAACTATACAAATATCTATATTAGCACGGTGCGGATGAAATTACAGCACTTCGGAAAACATGCGGATATCAGCCTATATTTGAAAATTAACAATCGAGTGTTCTATAGCCACTAGTGCGCATGGTTATCACATTAACCACATCGAGTTCGAATTAAAGTTAGCCGATTAATGAAGTTATAGTTTCTATTTTGTTTGCTTATATTATTCAGACATCACTGTCAAACTGTATACATCGAATATACAGGGAATATATCGATAGCTATTAAATTTCATACAGTGTTTTGTACAATTGTAAAAATGCGACTTTGAGCTGTATGTGAACACTTTTAAATAACATCAACGTACTCCTGATGTGGCTTGAAGGGCGACTGAAAAGTAACAATATAGTGGCAGATAGTTATTTTCAACGTTCAAAAAAGATAGACAATGCACTTTGCAATAACAATTCAGTTCCGTCTGAGATGATTGCATCTTAGAATGAGGTTTCTGAGACTACATTATTATAAGTGTCTCTGTGCGCTGCTTCCGGCATTGTTTGAACCTTATAAATACTCACTCTGCATTGTTCCCCACCCCGATACAATTCCGTTATATTCATCATCACTCAAACCACTTGTAGGCAAACATATCGGAGATATATGCGAGTTCACATGGATTGCTCTCGTAGTCTAAAAATGTATTATATAAATATTAAATATATTGTGTAAAAGGTCTATGGAGTAAAAAAACAAATAGGCGAATTTTAACGTATCCATAATTGTATAACTGAATCGCTTGTTTGGCCTTTGGTAGAAATAAACGACACCGCACCTCTAGAAACTCATTGTTTCTATGCCACAGACACTCAAAACATTATTACACGAGGAATTTACATTTTCAATCGCAAAATCATGTCGAAATTTGTTTTGTCAAGCATGAGCTACTATTGGATCACGTAGCTCGACGCGGTACATTAGAGGTTCATGCTTAACAAAAGAAAAGTTCGACGTCATAATCTGCATGTGAAATAAACCCTGGAAAGCAAAAATAGGCATTTTCGAAATGGTAAGGGATAACGTAACTACTTTTGGATAACGAGAACTTCGTTTTTCGATATTTCGGACAGGTTTGGCGATCGTAAGACAAAGGTCCTAGAAACAAAAAATATATCTATATAGTAACTCGGGCTGAATCGTTATCCACATAGCCTGATTTTATTGTAATTTACCGATTGTTTTTGGGTAGCGTGATGTCGCCTTATAACCAAAAAAACTTATGGCGAAACGAAGTAAGCTATCGCATTTTCATACATACTTTCATCAAAGCAATGTCGTTATTCAAAGTCACTGAACTGTATCCATGATGACGAAATATGACGTCAAAGTCGACTCTCGTTTGATTTTCATCTTCTTCATATTGATTATGATCACCAAGCAACGCAAAGTATGACGTAGGATTTTCAGGCCTTAAATAACAACAAGAGAGAAAGATGGGATGAGTTTTAATGATGAGTGAATGTAAGAATTTCACCCGATATTTTGCCTTCTAAGATAAAAAGGTAACCTAAAAAGATAGCGAATTAAATGTGACATTTTCAACTGTTGTATGGCAATGACATCAGAAAGTGTACTGCTGGTGCAAACAGGCGATTGGTCTATAGAGAAAGATGAGATAGACGAAAAGAGATTAGATAATAGGGAACCACATTATAATTGCTGATATATTTTGATCAAGTTTTCGGCAATGATTTCATTTTTCTTAGCAGCAGGTCATAAGACTGCACGCTATATTTATTAGCAAAAATAGACTGAAAAACTGATTGGATTGGAGATATGTTTAATCTATATTTATCGAGACTACCGCAACATGGTCAGCACTTTAAACTATTTGCAATTGGAATTGAATTAGAATAGGAGGAAATTATTTTTGTCAATTGGTCACTCAGAACTATTTTATCAAAATTACTAAGAATATTCATAATTGCATGAGCAAGCAGAAGCAATAAATCCTAGTGAATATTTTAAATATGTTGTTGGTGTATGTATATCATAATTATATTCCTTTCTTTCCAAAAAGACTCGGAATCGAACTTACTGTGTAATACAATGAGCAGCTGTTACAATCCATCTTATGTTTATCAACGCTCCTCCGCAGAAATGAGAACCGAAATATGTTCGTCTAACTGAGGCTTGCCATGGAATGCTCCCGGGTGTTGCTTCAAAGCCTATAACAGAAAAATGCATTGTTACATTGTGCGTTTTTGCCTATTTAATTTTGAATTAAACAGGCTAACATAAGGTGGGAAATTAATGTATTTACTCCCTTACAACCATTAATGGTGTTCACTTTCTTATTTGTGTTCATATGTTTCAAGACAAACAAAAAAGCGCGTTGTCAAACATAAGCCACAGATGCCTCATGGTTTAACAAATCATACTTCGCCGATCGGTATAAACTTCTATGGCGTCATCCATACTTTTCAGTTTCCTTATAATCGCCACTCATTATTGTAATGCCATTTACACCAAACTTTGCGTATGTTATTGCCAAATGCTTGCCTCCGATAATGTTATCCGCATCTTCTGTCAAGTAAACATCTGACACGCCTTCCAATATAGCTCTTCCAAACAAACTTGCTCGATGATGATTAAAATTTGCAAACATCGGAGCAAAAGCAACTCTTGACGATGAATGAGGTTTCATTTCGATATCTGGACTTCCACATTGGATATGTTGATCGTTGCTGATGTCGTTATTCACATTTTCTGTAAAGAATAAAATGTTTGAATACCGTACTTTTAGGATTATTTGCACACGAATACAACAAATTTGTGAACACAATGTCCTAATGGTTAAACATGTTGGTTAAACAAGTGGCCGATGGCACAGGGCCTTGGTCAGGGTGATCCACTCCAGGAAGTGGCTATAAAAATTGTGATAGTACAAATAGAGAACTGCATCCATCAAATGTACAATGGAAATTGCACTCCATGAAAGTACAACCAATGTAACTGTACCAAACTGAATAGCACATGACGAAATATATCGATTGACAGGATTAATTGTGCTGTCTGTATGCACCAAGCATTGCCATAATGACTTCGTATACACGCCAATGGGAGCAATTTCATTGTACGCCAAATGACGCCCTCCCAGAACTGGAGGAGGCATCGTTCATCGTGTTAATCGATGCTGATTTTAGACTTCGATATGATGAATTGCATTACTTAGCACGTTGTTGATTACAATTATCATGTCAAGGTATTTGAACTCAAATAATATAGTTTGGTTATTGATCTTTAACAGATAGAAAATTCGATGTTAAATCAAAACTTTCAATTGACATTTATATCTATTTGAAATAAAATTACTCTAGTCGAATAGAGGATGGTTTTTCAAATATGTTGACTGATACCTTCACAGGATTGGGTGGGGCTGGTGATAAGTGTTCTCCAAAATTATTTCGAAGTCATTGAGGCCTAACAACTAGAGTTGGGCAATTTGATTCGGTGATTGTAATCGGCCCGAAGCACAAATTATTCGAATCATTCTTAAATCGCTCATAGTAACAAAAACTTACTAAATAAGGCAGGATTTTTCTTTTTTTGTTAAAATATGAAAATTGTTGCTCCCAGACATGGAGTTTGAATTGAAAATACCTTCAATTTTCATCAAGTTTGTTCATGCTCATATTAGTAATTCGTGACTATAAACTTTTCGATTTCAATTTGTAACAGTAAAAATGTTATATGTGTTGTCTATATGGAGTTGATGATTCGATCCGATTCGAAAAAAATATCCGAATCATATTCGGATTCCAAATAATTCGGTTTTGCCCAGCCCTACTCACAACAAAATGACCAATATGCTACGAGGCAAGCTTACCATTTTCTGAACACATCGGCACGTCGCAATATTCCCAATTTCTATTTGGATCGACAGTGAAGCACCAAGGTCGGGTGTCGTTGTCAGGATTTCTGCAATAGTTGTGATCGCCAAGATGTACCGATGCATACCGATCTCTGGGACTAAAATTTGAGTTTTTTTTTTTGTAAATAAAGTTCTTATGGGTTAAGGAGGGACTTGTTTACTGCACGGTTTTTATACATATACTCCTTTATTTGAGCCATAGCAATCAAACATTAGTGCGTAAAAGGCCGTTTATGCACAGTAAATATTACGTGTGGTGATATTGAAAACAAACTATAAAATCCTACTACCTCGCCATACTATTTACTGATAGAACGCGTCACACTAAGCGCGGTTATAAACAGCCTATAATTCTCTGCACCTAAAAACAATTTTTATCTAAAATATCGTGATCACTTACAATAAGTTTTTATGTGGCGAACTCGAATTCCAATTCTGGCAAGTTATTCCTGTTTCAGTTGTAGAGATAGTTCCGGTATAACTCTGAGGATCAGTGGAATTGTAACACGCAGGCTTTGTCGGTTCTGGTTTCATATTCAAATTATCTGTAATTAAAATCATTTAAAAGTGGTTCATAGACTTCTCGATTGGAAAAAATGTACATCTATTTGTCAAGTATGATTCGCTGACGGGAAGCGCCATCGGAGCGGTCCATCTGTGGTTCACGCTTGACAAAATCGAGTATACAACATATTTTGTCAAAGATGGGCCACCGTCGGCGATTGCAACAAAATTGCAACAGTTCATCCATAAAAGTTTGATAATTTCCACTTACTAGTTCAGCATTGTGAATATAGGGCTGCAACTTCAAATTCGAATTGATCCGATACCCCAATATACCTTTGCACTTATATGTTTTACCAAACGTGTGAATTATATTTAGAGAATTTCGCGTTTATTTTGAAATATCTCGTTTAATATATAGAAAAATGGTCTTTTATTGTAATTCTAAGCAATTCTGTAGTATCGATTAGAATTCGATTCAAAAACTAGTGTATTTGAAATTGACAATCCTAATTATGAACGTGTGTTCAATCGCATATACAACATACTAATTCACGCACCTGTGCAAATGACAACTTCACAATATTCCCATTGCTTGTTAGGATTCGTCGTAAAACACCAAGGTTTAACATCCATATCAGGATTTCGACAATAATTGTTGTTATGTAGTCCAGCATTTGGATGCTTATAGGGAGTACTGGATAAAAGAGAAAAAGTCTTAATGAGGAAAAAGATTTAATCGTTGCCACCACCAGAATGTGTATTGCATATGCTACAAACATTTCCGATTTATCCTGTATTGGCCTGCGCAAATAGCGTATTTGTGGGACAAGGAATATGACGTCTCTTTATTTGTACTGTGAAAGAAATTACCCGGAGATTACACAGAAATTATGACAACAACACTCAACATAGCCCCGTAGTTTAACAAATAAAACTTTTTAGTGTTTAGCCCTACTTCTCCCGCACCAATATTCGAAATCATATGACTATCTACTATCCAGTCTTATATGACGTACATTAAGCAATTTTAAAAACTCACTAATTATGAGGATGTGGTTTTTGACTGTCCCATCTTTGACATGTATATCCAGATAATGTTCGGTAAGTTGTTCCTCTGTAACTTCCACGAACAGCTGGATTCAAGCATCCAATATCTTGTATTTTTGTAGTTGTCATAGGAGGTGGCGTGGTGGTAGTAGTTGTCGATGTTGTAGTTGAAGTAGTTGTTGTGATAACTAAAATGATATTGTGGGGGTAATATTAAAATGGATTTTGATTTGGTCCCAGTCAAGGTGCTATGAACCTAGATTGTATTGCTTAGTGAGAATATTTTCGTCCAAAAACTATTCACGTTGGGGGAACGATACCATCGATCCTCGTATCTGCAGCGCGGCAGTAGATGTAGCAAAATATCTATGCACAACACTAATCCCTGTATACATAAAATCCAGGGGCACACGTACATCTTCTCATTATTTTCACATCATTTAAGTCCTATAATTGAACTAATTGTATGTTTGAAATGTTACCTGCAAAACAGTTGAATGTTTCGAAACATGGAATTGCTTCGTACCATCTTCCTGGACATCCAAAATCACCTGGCAAACCCCCAACACATGACCGTGTCCTGGAAAACAAAAAATTGTGTTTTATTGAATAAATGATTGAGGTAATAGTTGACAAATGCGGCTGCGAGAGATGATATTCCTATATTTTTTTTTCGATGGATATTGCTACTTTGCGATTGGCGTTTTTGATTTCCTATCACGTTCGTAGTAAATTGATCAATTTTGACTCATGCGCGTTAATTTCCTTCAGTCTAACAAAGCATAGAAGTAAGTGAAAAGCGTTTATTTTGACAGTAACGGTAATTATCAAAATAGGCACAATGCACATACCCAACCAGATGCGAATGTAGCCTATTATCTTATCAAGTTCTATAAACGATGGTGAATATTAAGCCTACCTGTATCTTGCGCCACGTTTGCACGTTACCGTGCACGGTCCGTACGTTGACCATGATGTCCAATATGGATTCACTGTTGCTCCCTCACACATGTCATTTCCTGGATAAAAAAAAATACTGAATGAAACATTCACGCGAAAAATAGGCTCGCAGTCACGACGAACAACAATGGGGTGTTAGGGACTAATTTCAATCGAATTTTACAGAAACATCTCCGTTCAACATTATCTAATCACCTTCCGAATGGAGTTATCTGAAGATTGAGGTTTAGCTTATATTAATTTTCTACAAAATATGCTTCTTTAGTTTGTTCCTGAGAATAATGATAGCTTTTCATACATAATTGTAGCTTATTCCCACTGGATTAGATTTAATTGGACTCTATAGGTTGAAATCTACAACTATAGAAATGGGATGAAAGCAATATAAATAACAACAAACTCACCTGCTATGGTAACTGTGAACAAAATCAATAGTTGAACTGATATCATATTTATGCGCGTTTGAAGCTATCGTTTTTGAGAATGATGATTCCAAACACATACACCCATTTTTATATGCGGATGAGCATTTATCATTTTTAGTGAGGTAGCAATAAAATATCGAAAAACAAAAGGTGTCAAACGTCTCATCGGCGCCCGAATTAATTGTTAGGAATACCAACATTTGTCTCTTCTTTTGTTTTGTTATTGTTTATGTTAGAAATATAATTACCAAAAATAGCGCGGTTTGTTTCATGTATAGCCTATCAATCCAGAGAGAGAAAACAGATAGCAAAATATTGGCGACACACGTCAGACGGAAGCAATTAGTAAAATACGACAGAGGCGCCTGTCTGTCCATTTCTTTACTTTCCAAACATTTCCACTCAATGGACCTTCTTATGAGATTTCTCGCGCTAGGGATCCTTCTTCATTGACCGACCGAAACAAACTTCACCATAGCACCGATTGCCCTTGTCTCTAAGATTTTAATGTGGAAAAATGCCTCATTTTTGGTCGTTGGGACCTATAGTACGATGTCTTTATTCAAATTATTCTATTGTTCTTGTATTTTCAATTTACTTCCGTATTACCAAATTTTGAAAAAGTAGATGACGTCATTTTTTTATTCGAATAGTATCTTATGTTTGGTGCGGTCTGTGTTATGGGAATGTAAAAATTCGAAACAAACAGTTTGATTTGCACGTTATAAGAGACAGAAATAAAGAAAAGCAAAATCGTTGTCGGATATGGTTTTGAACATTTCTTTTACATTTTATACGAAAATATCTTCAAAATGGGCCCATCACAAAATTTTTGTTGTTTTTGTGCCAAATTGTATATTTTCTGAATAAAATGCTAAACAATATTAGTTCACTAATTAATTAGCAATAAAATGTATTTTTATTCATTTTAAATGACCAATAATGTTCAGTAGTTCGCCAGAAAATGCAAGCCAACAATCTCAAAATATTGAATGAAAGACTCGCCCGCAAATTTTTCGTGTCACAAATAACATTCATGCACAATTCACTATTGTCTCTCGTAGAGAATGTCATTTCTTTCTTGAAAGAATAAACGTGCCTGGTTTCAATATATTCTTCAGAATCCTTGAAATTAATACAAATCATAAAAAAGAAATGAAACAAGAACGAAGCTTTCCTCCAAATTGCACCCTTGAGGGGTCATGACCTTTCCCCGCCAAATTGTGTACATCCTGTTTCTGTGGTAAACAGACGCTGAAATTGCATTTGCACGAGTTTGATACTGTTTAATGTACCGGTACCGGCGACAAGGTTCGATTTGGTGGTGAATTATTGACTTTGGTACAGTAGTCCTTAATATGGACGGTTTTCAAAAAGTTGAGAAGATCGGCGAAGGAACATATGGAGTGGTTTATAAAGCTCGAGACAAATTGACGGGAAATATGGTTGCTCTGAAGAAAATCAGACTTGACACGTGAGACTGTTTGTAACTTTTGTTAGGCTATACTGTATAGGTATAGGCTACCGTACTAGGTATATTATTATTACTATCTGCTATTCAGTATTATTACTGGCAATTACTATTACTTCCAATTCAGTATTTTAGAACTGATTTCGACCAGAGGCTCTGACGGTCTGGGGTCCTATTTTTGGGTCTAGTGAAGTTTAGTACCATATTCCCAAATGTCATCAAAATAAAAACTGGCAGAATATTCTCATCCTAACTAATGCCATCCGCCAATGCCGCAAGCATCTGGCATTGTCTCCCGAGTTAGGATGAGTCGCTTGCAACATGGAAATGTTTATGATAATCGGATATATGGTACTAAACTTCAGGAGACCCCTATTTTTGTTGTGTTGGCAAACAAAATCCGGGTCTCATGAAGTTTAGTACGTATATCCGATTATCATAAAAATGTCCCATGTTGAAAACGACTCATCCTAACCCGGGAGACGATGCCAGATACTTGCAGCATTGGCGCCCCTTACTTAGGATGAGAATATTTTGCCAGTTTTTAATTTGGTGACATTCGGGATTATGGTACTAAACTTCACTAGACCCCAAAATCCTGTAATTTCTTCTTCAAATTATTTCCGCAAGCCTATTTTTTTATTAGTTATGATATTTATAGGCTAGTTGGTTGCCAGTCAATTCGTACCAGCACTGCAGACTGGGTATGTTACTGATAAGTCAATTTGTGCCCGAAAAAATACCACATTGATCAATTTGTACTCTGATGAAATTTGCAATGGATTTACTGCAACAAGTCGGGGATGGCTTATTTATCCCATAGAATAAAATAAAATTCAATCCTAACCTGGACATGGGAAGAGCAGGAATTTTAGGCTAGTTCAAATCGGAAAAGGACCAGCTTTCAAATATATATTAATGATGAAATGACTAGCGCGTCCATTATAACCATTTCAGCGAATTTTATGCAGGTCTCAGATTACAAAATTCACAATATTTTGAGCAGCTTGACTATTTTCGCAAATTTTTATATGATTTTTATGCTGCTACTGCACTGCTGCACCAAAGTTCGTAAACGGGTGCCCGCGGACATTTGGCAAGGGTACAAGTTGACCAATGACGTTTCATGGTACAGGTTGACCAATCGCTCCTAATGTAGTTTTATAATGGCAGCTGGTATGAATTGACCAGGGTACAAATGGTGTCACACTTTTATGGTTAAGTGTTATCTATATTTCGTTATATTTTATATTGCGTAGTGTGCCTATTCATGTGTGTTTGTTCTACTAATTGGTAAGCTAAATTAAATATCGAGAATTAACTTGATGACCGAATAATTGTATCACTCCCTCCCAGTCAATACCAAAATTCTTTTCATTCCATTAGTTAACATATTAATTTATTTTCTTTTGGAAATTATTTCCTAGTTGACAAATAATAAAATCTCTTTCTCTCTCTTTAATTTTTCAGTTTTTCTAAACCATTGAAACGACTGTCTGTTAGGTATTATAGAATTATAAACTGATTCTTGACTGAAATGTGAAAATCGAATGATATCAAATAGTGTATCTAAACTATACCATATAGACTCTGGACTACTTTTTGGATAATTTTCTCTGGAGTTGCAAAGCGAAATTTTTCTACAATTTTGCTATCGTTATATGTTTTCACAGAAACGTGTATAATTTATTTTCAGTGAAACTGAAGGAGTACCAAGCACTGCAATTCGAGAAATTTCACTTCTTAAAGAACTTGATCATCCAAATATTGTAAAGTGAGTTATGCGACCATTTGTCAAATTATTTTTTTTCATTCTCCGAATGATTTTTTAGATTTTAGTTAACAGTTCAATACAGTACATATCATTGCACCAGAAATCCAAATTAGGGAACTTTGTATATTTTTAAACCACTAAATAAAATGTGACTTGAAAATTGACATTCTTTATAAAATTCAATCATCTGCTTTCTATCTTGCATTGATTTTCTGTTTTTTATTTTGGGATTGAAATTTTGACTAGATTCTATTTAGTATGCTCTGTTAAGCTGTGAGAGAAAAATCAGTCATTTGTTGCATTTTCTATTTTTGTTAGCTTTTTGAATCAAAAGGTGAAAAATCTGGTTCGAAAAAGATTGGATCTGAAAGTTCAAATCCGACTTGAATGCATTTAAAAATGATAAAGTAATTGAAAACGGAATTGAATTTCAACACTATCAGCATGATTATACAATGACCAAATTTGTGATAGTTTGATAATGATTGACCAGAAGTCATTTGTAGATGAACACGGTTGGTGTTGTTGGGCAAGATTTGATCCACTGGTTGAGCCGATTCTACCCTAACTTACACCCCCTTTTTGCTTGGTCCAGTGATGGGCATGGATTAGTGAGTCGATCTTGAACCCGAAATCTTTGCGATACCGATGATAACCGCTTGGTCATTACCCCCGAAAACTTGATTTAAAATAAAATTTGAATATTTTTTGGTTATTTTTTACAGGTTACTTGATGTAATACACAATGAGAAGAAATTATATCTTGTATTTGAATTCTTATCACAAGATTTGAAGAAGTACATGGATTCACAACCAAAGGGTTTGCCACTTCCCCTAGCAAAGGTGTGATGTTGTTTATTTTTTTTTAACAAATGCCTGGTTTCTTACAATATAATTCATAATAGAAATGACAAAAATTTCCTTTCAATTCAAAAAATAAACTGTTATCCTAGGGATATATCCGGGAAAATGAAAAGATTTGCACATAAAGTTATTTACCCGCAACTTTTAACAAAGTAAATTGAGCTTTGAGAAAGTCCACGAAATCATGCTCTCAAACAGCCTTTTCATATTATATCTATACGTCTGTCCGGAGACGTTATTAATATTTTTTTTCAATGGATTTGTTGAGATGTTTGGCCATGGTTATTGAGCATATAACCTTCTTGCACTAGGAAGGGTTTAAACTTTTTTTTATTCACTTACAGCCTGTTCTTCCATGAATGTTGAGCAGAATGAGAGCTCAAAAACATGAAATTACTTCGATGAAACGTTTTGATAATTATTTTGCTGTGTATAATCATGCATAGACAGTAGACACAGTATATGTCTCCCTAAAGATTGTCAACCAATTTGAATGTTGTACTCTTTGGTTGTATTCAAACTGGACAGTCCACCCAACCCCCTTATTCATCAAGACATTTACCGTATCTATAAATAAACATGACAAAAATTTTTATTTTCAGAGTTACCTGTATCAGCTTCTGCAAGGAATAGCATACTGTCATTCACACAGAGTTCTTCACAGAGATTTAAAACCTCAGAATTTGTTAATTGATAAGAATGGTTGTATAAAACTAGCAGATTTTGGACTTGCTCGTGCTATAGGAATGCCTGTGCGAATGTACACTCATGAGGTGGGTATTGTTTTACTGATTTTTTTCTTCTATTGGAATTCTATCTGAGCAAGGCTGGGAATCTGTGCTTCAAAGAAACCAACCAACGAACACTTAATAGCAAAGAGCTACTAAAAGATGTAGTACGAGCAACTGCACTCTAGACAAAAATATCCCAAACGGAACTAATTCACCATGGTAAAGTGCAGTGAGTGGTATCTGCCCTGGCGATAGTAAAACCGTCTACCGCTTCTTTGCTTTTAGTCTCACGACATGCAGGAAATACGTTAGGACTATTCGTTAGTCTGTACCTACAGGGCACAGATAGTATGTCTGTTGCTGTGCTAATAGGATATTTGTAGAAATCACTACCATCTCAATCAATATCGATCTTGGCGGTGCAAGTTGAAAATTACGAAAGACTTTTATCGTTTTGTCATAAAATGGCTGTTTCTCATTCAGAATGAATTAAGCGACAAGTGGTTATGGGCCCGATGGTCTAGTGGTTAAACATATTGGTATCGCAGGTTGAAGATCTCGGGTTCGAGTCCCGTCGAGTCCGGCTCGCTTATCCATGCCCACCACTCAACCCAGGGTGTAATAACTTGGGCAGGCTAAGCCGAACAAGAAAAGATCATATCTTTCAAGCAATTGTAACCCTGTTCGTCTATAAGTGGCCGCTGTTATAGGGCTTCGGACAGGGTGATCCATTTAAGAAGTGGCTATAAAAAAAAAGTGATTTAAGTGTTGACATTGTAGAACTGGCCACCACAGCTGAAAATACCTGGAATTAGGGATGAAAATCCTCTAAAACTAATACTTGTATACATCATCAGTTTTCACATCTTTGCAATGTTCTACCACTGCTACCATGGTATAGGAACAGAACAGCCATGAATATAGGAACAGATTATATTTGAGTATTCTAAGTTTGTAGATTGGCTGGATTACCCATCACTAATTGGGATTCGATTACAATCAAGAACATTTAATTTAACTTCAGGTAATAACTCTATGGTATCGTCCTCCTGAAATTTTACTCGGAACTAAAATGTATTCAACATCTGTTGATGTATGGAGCATAGGATGTATATTCGCTGAAATGGTGGGTGGTTTTCAATATGTTTTTTGTACTTGCTGTTTAGTTGTAGTTTTTGGCTCATAATTGGACAATCAACAATACCGGTACTTTTAAGCAATCTGCCAGAATTGCTACTCAGACTTCAGATAAAAAGGAGTCCCATCACCGAATAAATTGTATGTAGATGTAATAATGAAACTGCACAAAAATCCTAATAACCAAATTGATGGTTCGAGAAGCTTTTTACTAAAAATAGTGTACACCCAGGTGGCGGAATTTTGGTTTTTTTCAGGTGTCTTAAAAGTTCATGTCATCTTCTTCAGATGGACAAAAAAGCTTTTATAGAAATAGAAAACTTTTTCTATAGTTGGGTTTCATCAGACACTCAAGAAGAGGCACTAAATCTGCCAATTGCTAAATTTTCTTGTTTCTGAGTAGCAGTAGCCGAGCTGATCTTCTGCCAATCTGTGTCTTTCCCTTTGGTCGAGTTTTCAACTTCATTGCAAGTTTTGCAGTTTGGAGAGCCGTCGATCCTTGTTGAATTGTATATGGGCAGTAGGGATCCTGGTGGAGTGCCCCCTCCAATGAATGATCTTTTTGCTGGTATTTCAGGTTCACAAGAAAACACTTTTTGCTGGAGACTCAGAAATTGATCAATTATTTCGGATATTTCGAACACTTGGTACACCTGATGATTCTACATGGCCTGGAGTTACTTCTCTTCCTGACTTTAAAACAAAATTTCCTAAATGGCCGAGACAACCACTTGCAAAAGCTATACCTGAGCTCCCACCCACCGGAATTGAGGCACTTGAGGTTTGTTGTTTTTAAATCTCAAAATTTGAATTTTTTGCAATAAATAAAACCATTTTTGTTTTATACCAAATGACAATGAAGTCATAACCACATTCAATTTGTCAAAAAACGTGTCGCTCTGAACCAGAATATTTTTTTACTTTTTAACTATAAGCTTTGAGCACTCTTGAAGTTGTTTGTGAGTGTGTGTATCGCTGGTTTAGGCACTGTTATCCGCCGTCACTTCAAGGGTGAACCATATCATGATTTTTATTTTTGTCAGGCATGGGCCATAGATAGATCGTGCCTCAGGAGCACGATTTGGGATTTTTGAATAAATTTCATGGACTCTATTGTTGAAGTTCACTTAGCGCAAGGTCGGATATGCAACAGTTTAAAACACTTGAATTATTGTTATTTAAGGTGATGTTGGTGTATGATCCCGTGCAACGAATATCAGCTAAACAGATGCTTAATCATCCTTTCTTTTCTGAAGTCTATCTGCAAAAACCGGATATTTGCTGAAAGGAATATTTAAGTCTGTTTTTAGTCGGCTTTTCCTATACTAATACTACTGTGTTAAACTAAACGAATGAATAAATTTTCCCATCTGGAAGCTTTAAGGTGAAATAAAAAAGAAGCTGTCAACTTCAACGGAATGAGAATAGATTACTGGTAGCTTAAAAATTCGCAATTTTGTGTTGATCTGTTTCTGGTGACAGTTATTTTCTTCGGGTGTAACAAGAGTGCTCAGACAATAGAGCTGGGCGGCATATCTGTAAGACGTTAAATATCGATATTGAGTTTTCCAAAATATCTGGCCGCGGCAATCTTCGCAATGCTGGTTTGCCGTGATACCGGTATTTCGTGACACACTGCCTAAAAGTAACGGCAAAAACAACAGGTATTTATCCGCTCAGCACTCTCACACCTGCTGATATTCCCCAATTGAACTTGTGCAATGTCACGAAACAACATTCTGCCTGCATGGAAAGTTATGCTCCTGATTCGTTTAATTGGGTTGCGCCTCACGTAGGTCTTTGAAACAACACAATAGCATGCTTTTTGATAGCAGGAAATAGCTTAGCATACGGGTAATATCGGCATTTTGGGGGCTGTACGCCAGTACAAAATATACACTATGTCGCTCAGCTCTATCTGACGTTCTGCCTTACCGTGCATTACATGATTTACTATGTGATTGTGTACTATCTAAGTCTTTAAAATAAATAAACATATCATTATTATGTTTCAATAATTCATAAATTTTATTGTGTCATCAAAAACTGTGCAAATTATACCTACCAGTTCTGTGGTCTTTATAGCGTAGTTTGAACTGTATTCGAAATTGGAATTATTATTGGAATCGAATAATATTCAACATTGAAAAAATGAGATTGGTAATATTTGACTGTATTTTGTAGTAAATTCGTGATTTATGTCCAATCTGACAAATTAAAATTTGGCATTATCATGATTTTGCTGCAAAAATCAATTTAAGAATATTTGAAAATCGAATTGAAGAATACGTGACTATTTGGATACGGCGATCCAGTATCGAACTGGAAATAAATTTAATGATCGACTTTAGTGTTCCCATCTGTTCTTTTTCAAATTTTTTCATTTACTTTCTTATGTGCTGTTTTGTTGCTTTTTAATTTTCAGTTTTAATATTTCTCTTTGTTTATAATATTTGTAGCTTTTACAATGTTGTTCGTTTTATAAGCTTTTGTAGTTTTACCAGTTTGTCTTAGCCCACTCCTACTAGATATTTAATAGAATGTGCTTTTGTCGTTGGCCACACTGTATACATGTCTTTTGTCCTTGTACAACACCTTATACTTTGGCTGTTTTTATGTATATAAATTAGTGCCACTACAAGATGCATTACCAGCAACTGCACTCTGAAAAACTCGGTATCCAACCTGGGCGATGGTAAAGTCGTCCCCTTTTTTTCGCAAGATGTTTTGGTCAACGATCCTAGTTTTTTTGACACTTTTAGAATGAAGGTTTGACACAAGTAAGATATATTTCCGATCTGTATGATCCTAATACTCGTATTTTTGAGATTTCATCTGATTTGATGCGGGTTTTAAACCAAAATTTTATCGGTTTGGGAAAAATTAATGTATTTTTTTTTAATTTTCACCAAAACGTTGCAAAAGTAGGCCGTTTATTGAAATTTTTCGATAAATTTTCTGTATTAGATTCGAAAAGGTACTTGGTAGTGGTAGCTCTGATTTTTCTACACACAGCTGTGATTTTGTGTGCTGTAGATACATGAGTAATTAAATACTCTTTATTGTTGGTAGTGCAACTTGAGATCTCTTCTTTTTTATTTTTATGCCATGCAAGAGCGTTTCATCAGTGTTTGGCAACTATCTAGAATATCAACACGGTTGTCGAAGACTGATGAAGTGCTCCAATGCTGTATGACATGCCAAAAAGGCACTTCAAAGCACAACGAATCTAACAATCATCACATTAATACTCTAATCATAAGCTCTGTACTGCCTTCCTCTGTATAGTGCATTCAAATGTACAATTTCAATCATTCAAGTCTTGGGTGCATAATATTTTTTTGAACTTTGAATAAAACCAAGATATCTTTTGAAGCAGTCTTAATGTCAGTCAGTTTGCATGGGGGTGATGAGCCATCGCTGTATTAGCTGGAATGTATGCGACCGTGGGCAAGGTATTCATTCCTTGTGCTTTGATGCCCTGGTCTCTGGTTTCAATCATAGGTATACACACACAAGCATTGGTGTATCTTTTTAGCTACAAGAACATGGGGATATCCATAACATAGATAAGGGACATTGCATCATTCTGACATAGTAGGGCAGTGTCATCCAGCCAAGTCGAGCTTACTCATAATACAGATAAAAGATCGGGTATTTCCTTTTTTAACCACTTGGAGTGAATCTCACCTTGACTGAGGCCCTCTGCCAACAGCCCCTTACAAACGCAGAAGGTTAGAATTGCTGGGAAGATATCTTTTCCTGTTCGGCTTAGCCTACCCAGGCTATTACACCACGAGTTGAGTCGTGGTATTGAATTGAATCATTCTGACATGTTAATTAAGACAATGTCTCCACAGCTATCCAGCCAAGTCTAGCTTATCCATAATAATGTGAAAAGTTGTCAACAGTATGGTGGTCACTGAAAACAAACCAGCGCTGAGCCTACACAAGATACCTTGATTGCACAGCTACAGCCATCGATCAGACTTAACAAGACCCAAACCAAAGATTTTTGAACTGTGCTACCCATTTCTCCCGAACAAGATTTTAAACTGAATCATGGCATATAAACTGAAATAATCCTAACACAGAACTCCATAACCAGAAGCATCATTATTGCATTGAAAATTCGTGTTTCGATGTCACATTTGAGAGAAAAAAATAACATTTGAATATTAAATGATCACATGCGCGTGAAATATAGCTTACTACCAGATATTTAGAAAAAATATCGGAATTAGACTCTTACTCATCCGAATCGTATCGATAATACATTGAAATGTTAAACTACATTATTATAAAAGTGGGAATGTAATGTAAAGAAAAACAAACTTGCCAAGATTCTACCAAAATCTGAATTCAATAAGAAGGAAGCTACAATGAAGATATTTAACAACAAAAAGTTAATTAACGGTATCTGACTTATAAGATATCTTTATTTTGTTAAGCGTTAGGGACTGATGTATTGACCTCGGCAGCGCAATCAGTCAGTCGCTCATGCTTAACAAACATCATTTGCGATTGTTTTTCGACTGGGGAAGGTATTCGGTAAAAGAGATTTTCAACAGATATGCCAGGATAAAAGATGGGTGTGCCAATCATACCTCACTGATGGACAGTGCCTCTCCACAACGATGTTTTTAAAATCTACTACACATACAAAAAAATCAGAACAATGATTTTCATGAGGTCGATTCATTACAATTCTTGCCACTGTTAGTTCCCCTCGCAAGAGACTCGTAATCAGTAGGGCTTTATAATCTTAGCCTTTTTAATACTATCAAACCAAATATTGGCTCAGCTATCTATATAATGGGGAAAATGTATTAAAATTGAATCTTTCAAGATATAATCAGATCAGTGAAGAAGCGTTTAGATTAGGTCTGTCACATTTATATTTAAATCAAATATCTATAAATATCATTTCAGCTCAAGAACACAATTGAATGATTCTATTTAGGAAAAAAATTTGATAATTTCCGATATAATAACTATCTTTAACAATATGTTGATGAAATCTTTTTTTTTTTGTGATACCTGCACAATTTCAATATCCGGTAAAACGTTTTGCTGAAAGCCTTTGCTGAATATCGTTCCAAATCACAAAAACTAATACTCAAATTATCCAAAATGAATGAATTGTGATTCCACAAAAGGACCTCCCGAGATTCGATCGTTAAAAATGGCAATCCTTCGCTTTTTAAAATTCACTTCTTTTGGCAAAAACCTTTCCTCATTTACCAACATAGCTATTCGAAATAAATGAAACAACCAGTTTTTAGAATAACGAAGCGATTTGAGACAAAAACTATCAACAAATACAATATTTGATAAGACACACACACACACACACACAAAAACATGGAACATTATCATTCAACATAAACAACATTAGAAATAAAATCCCGAAAAGGCATGATATAAAGTCAAAACTAACAAATTTAATGTAGCATCGATATTTAACTAACAGTAAGTAAGCAAAAGATTAATAGTGTTTCATCTCAAAGATCCCAATGACACAACTTGGCCCGGAAAAATACATGCAGTCTCAACGCGAAAAGAATCCTGCAAAGCCTTCTTTTAAAAGTTTACAAGCATTCATATCTAATGATGGGATGATTTCGGCATCAAGTATCTTTGATTTTTGAAGTGCTAGTATCGAAAATTTTTATTATCAACCGCCACTGGGTACTTTTTAATTAAGATGGCGATTTCCACAACGTAGCAAGTAGCAAAACAGAGAAACATTTTTCACTCTCCTTTGCACTCAGAATTTGAACCCAAGCATGCTTGAATGCAGTATCAATTGACCTATTTGCATCCGTAAAAATTTGCACTCAAATGGATGGAGGGCAACGGTGCAAACGTAAGGAGACACAAACACACATGGGTGCAAATATACCGAGAGTAAAAGTAAGTAAAGTATGTGGATTCGCACTTCGACAAAGTACTCGGTATCGGAATATAAATTAAAGGGCGGTCGTGGTGAAAATTTTGTTATCAGCCGCCACTATTCAAATCGCACAGTTTCCTCTTGAGACAGCAAAATCATGATTATTTTTGAAAACTTGTTTAATAATCAGCACCTCAAATCAAAACTATATTTTGTTAAATTTATTGGAATTCTCCATGAATTCATTATAGTTTTATAGTTTTAAATCAAAACCAACTGGAAAAAATTTTATCAAGCATGAGCCAAGCCACAGGTGCATCACACTTTGGTGGTGTGATCCATCAGTGGCCCATGCACGACAAAATATACTTAACTACATAAAGTTTTCAGATATAAATATAGTGGGTGGCCAGAAACGAATATTGGTTGAATTCAGAATCTAATCGAATAATTTTAACTAATCAAACCAGAACCATTATATTCAGTAAACTAAAAAAATTTTCAGAAAATTGTTAAGAACATCAAAATTTACATCTATTTTCTAAAAAATGCAGAATTATTTTGAATTTGTCCATTTCTAATAGCTGGGAGGATCGAACAGTATAATTTACGATTTGAGAATCAGGAATCGAATATTTTTGACAGTCATAAATCATAAAATGAAGATTTACTGGACGACGGAAACCAAATCATTGATTTTTTTTTGACAAAATTTAAAACATGTGTCTAGAGCTTCCAGACGAACATTTTCCAACAATGTGCAAATGTTCAAAAAATTAATGTTTTTGCGTGGCCTAATATTGCACATGAAAAATGTTATATTTTTCCCAATTTATATCAATCAGACAAAAGACAATAAACGATACAACTCAATATTTTTGGCTCTTTAATATTTGAAACATTTTTCTCATTACTCAACATGCAAGCGAATACGTCCCTAGAAAAATTCACATATATTTTAAGTTATCTAACAATGGCCCACGCTTGTCGTCTGTCTAAGTATATCACAGCTTGCATGAAAGAGCATAACGATGAGCGAAAACAAACATAATAAAGAGTACATTAAAAAGACCATACACACAATAATTCAAAGTTTGGTAGCGTAAACAAAATGAGATACATATATTTGTACCATAAAAATTGAAACGACAGGGCACATTTGAATGTGGTTGGTTACATGGGAGTCTGGGTCTGCGATTAAAACTTTCTATGGCACATGCTTGAAAAGTCACATAGGATAATTATTTTAACCTCGCATTCTGGAAATTCAGGATTAATTCGCTTATATTGACAGTTTTATAGTTTTTCTCAGGCAAAATTTGCGGGTTATTTTTATTACAGGTGGTTCATTTTTTCACAAATTTAACCCACCAAATGCTCTTTGCCATGACAATTGACCAAAAATGGGACAACATTTTTTTTTTAAACATCCAGTAACTGGTGATTTTAATTTGATTTGACCAAAGATAAAACTGAAGCCGTGTATAACCCTTCAAAATGGAAAAAAGAGAGAAAATATAGCATCACGTTATTTGGCAAAACGGAAACTGACAGAAAAATGACACAAATATCGCGATGATGTCGTAAATAAACAATAAAAAAATTATGGGTCGCGGGGTAAGGTGAAAAAAAGCAAATTTAAAGAAAACAATTGCAAAAATAATCAAAAAATAGAATTAATAACTAGACCTGCTAAAAATAGACGAAAAATTTTCCTCTAGCCATGCAAGGACTGTAAAAAGATTTTACTGCAATCCCTTTCCAGTCTATGCATGGATCCAATAAGTTTTTTTTATCTATTTTTGACAGACGAGGCTATTATCTTCAACTACGTGACTTCCATAGGTTGATTATTTTTACTATTTTTGCTGTTTAAATTCGTTGTATCGCTGACAATATTATCTGTCTGTGTGTTGAGCGGCGTCGGTGTTTGGCCACTGTCTGTTGTTATCGCACACGTTTGCTCAACGATTGGAACATTTTTGGCAGAAAGCAAAACCGCAGGACTGTTCTTCTGCGGGTGGGTTATAGAAATCAGGGGCTTTGGCGTTAAATTTTTGTCCGTAACGAGTGTGATCTGAGACGGGGCCACCGACGACTTATTATTTGCGTTGTTCAGCGAAGCAGCCTGTTTCGAGTTGGCTATGTTGATAGTTCGTGTCACTCCCACGGCAGGTTGTTGGCCTCGAGGTCGTTTTGATATAACAGTTAGTGACTTATTAGCAGTCCCCATTTTAAAACCAGGCGCCACAGGATGGATTTGTATTCCCGTCGCTACGCCCGCCGGGCCAAGTTTTAAAATATTGGGGCCAGATCCCGATGTTACCCATGCTGACCCAGTGTGCTGGGATCCTTGCGACGCTGTACCTGTTAGAGACCCCATGTTAACATCTGGATGTTGCTGGAGGGTAAAAATCTGGCCCATGCCGCTCGCAGACGTTTGTACCCTTGCAACATTAATGCTGACAGTTTTCGTTTGGTTTAAATTTAACCCGCTTGTGACACCACTTTCTAAAGTTCCAGGTGCTCCATGTTGTGGGAGGCTAGAGGCCAACGTTCCGCTCGCTGGAGTGGCGATCAAAATTGCGGAAGCATGTCCGCTGCTGTTAGGAATCGAAAGCTGTGATAGGGTCGCATGCTTTTGTGGTGTGGAAGGTGTGAGTGCCAGGTTTAAAGACTGTTGTCCTAGCAACTGTGTCTTGTATTGGGAATGTACCAACGATGAATTTACAGCCGATAAAGTCAACGGAACATTCCCAGAGTTTTGTAATTCACTGACAATACTTTTATTAGTAGATTGGTGGATTCTGGTGGTGGGAGTTATAAATACAGTACCAGTTGCATTGTTCGAGTTATCACCAGAAGTTGAACCCTGGCTGTTTATCGTATATGAACTTGTCAGGAGAGGTTGTGAGTCAGAGTTACTATTTACTGATGTACCACTGGCTGTTACAGAATTTCCTATTCGTAGTGTTGCCATAACAACAGGCATTGTGGTGGATTTAGTTGCTGCATCGAGAGATAACATTCCACTTTGAGTAGAACTCTTATTAATTAATCCAATTCCAGAAGTCTGTGGTTGGGTCATAGTTAATGAAACTACTCCAGTTGAGGTGGAGGCTCCACAAAAAGTTGTTAGCGACTTTGACGTCGGGCCAGTTACAGTGAGTGTCACAGATGTATTTGTCGTTGATTTTGCATGAAGGCTCGATGCAGGCATCAACGTCGCATGCATTTTCTCATTCCCCTTTATACCAAAGAGCTTTGCGTGATCGATTGTTAATTTACTAATAGTTTTCGATTTTTTAACTTTTGGGGACAATTTATCAACTTGCGATGTTGATGTTAAGTTTGTCACATATTTCCCAGGTGATGTCACAGGTAATCCTCCAATAAGCGTCATCGTGACCGGTGCCTGGCGCATTGTCGTTCCGTTTGAAGTATTGGGGGAACTTGCTGCCACAACGTTTAGTTTGAGCTGTTTTGCAGCCTTTACTTTTTGTTTATGCGGAGAATCTGTAAAAAAGAGAGTAAGCAATTTCAATAACATTCGTTGCAACAAAATGGGAGTAGTAGTGTCACAAAAGTTTTAAGATACCATAAATCTTGAGAACTGTCTGAAAATGTTTAAAAACTTAATTTCAGACGATTGGGTATTCGAGAGCAAGGCAGGGGCATCAGAATCAAAGTGCATTTGTTGTCTTTAAATGCTCAATATCTAATAAATTGCCCTAAAATATTTTTTCCTGTCTCGAGAAAGCAACTGATACAAAAATAGAAACAAAGGGTATAGTATCAGCCTCAGCCAGGGAATATACCACACATACCAGACCTTATTATATAAATTCAGCTCTGTTTAAGATGTTTTCAAATAAATAATGCAGTTGTTAGTACTACATTTTGTAGTAGCTCTTCTCTATATACAAATCAGATTAAATAGAATATAATCGATATATTTTTAACAGATAGTTATATGTGATTTAGAGTTGAGCTGAATTTTTGTTATAACAGAATTACGCAATGGTGGCAGAACGCAGCACACATCACATTGGTAATTTTCAAGTTGCTTTATTTCAAGTCTTTCAATCGTTTGTATCATTGCTGCCGTCGATTTTACCATCAAATTTAGATTATTATGTTAACACCTGATTTCAATGCACTTTTGAGATTTTTAATATTGTAATAGATTGATTTGAACTATGGAAAGAAAACTTTTTGTTAACTATGAGTCACTGATGGATCGTACCGCCAAAGTCCAGTCCATCTATAGCACATGCTTGACCAAATTAAAATTGTGGTTAGTTAAACGTTTTTGCAGGTATAATTACATACCTGTAGTCATTAATGCTGACACAGCAAATAAAGCAGAAGGTTTGTCTAATTGCCGACTTGACGACACTGAGGAAAAAGAAAAAACAAAATGTCCAAAACTTTTGTATTACTGATCATATTGGAATCAATTTTCAAGAAATCTATACCGTTAAAGTTAAAAAAAAAACGTTCAACTAGGCACAATAAATGAAGAATGATGACCAATGTACATTCAATCTACAACATCTTAGATAATCTACGTTGTATAATCTAATTGACCTACCTAATATACGTTTATGAGGTGAAGGTCGATGTTTCTGAGGAGAAGATCTAAATGGAAGAAGTGCATTAGAAAATGATAACAAATAACTAAAAGAACCGTGCAAAACTCGATTCAAGTTTGGCCAATGAAAAGTAACACGGGTATCTCAAGCACCAACAAGAATGCTCATAGAACAACACATAGAACCTCTGTTCTCTGCTAAAGAGTAATAGACCAGATATAATACCTCAGACAGTTTATTTTTTTTTAAACTCAATTATAATTTGAGCACATACCACCACAGATGGGCAATATCTCTACAATAACTTAAAAATACCTTCTTTAAGACTCAAAGTACAGCAAGCTAAAACATAAATTTTTAATTCACATTATTTTGAATTATGTTTTAGTTGCTGAAATTACACACAAAAAGATGTTTGTTATAATCAGAATCCTATTCAACTAAATTATATAAATATACTTATTATTAACCCCGTTTTTACCTGTGAGGAGACTTTTGAAGTAATTTCTTATGTAGCAAATCTAAAAAAACATCAAGCAAAGTTAAAGTAAAGAATATAAAAATTAACAAAGGTGATGAAAGCAACATAATCGCAGCTGGGTTTTCAAAAATCCAAACAAGGCCAACAACTCATAATCAATGTGATATTCCATGGCCCAGGCTGCCTGGTAAAAGATGGTTTTTTGCTTTCACATGATGCAAATCAGCAATATTTCAAAAAGGCACACTGGTATTTATAGCAATTTTCTGAATAAAATGAACCAAACAGATGAGTAGGTTACCACCATAGGGAGCAAATAAAGAGTGTCGATCCCTGACTATGAGCGGTTTTGGCCAATATGGCACTGCCATTAGTTTACTTCCTCACAACTTTTCACACATGTCCCATACCTGATCTTGTATTTTCATCAGTTGTCATAATGTCAATTGTTTCGGAGTCTGATGAATCCATAACTTGAGTCTTGGTCACTAAAAAATGGGGAAACTCAATAATTGAAGTCCACAAACAAATACTCAAATAAGAGCTACTATAAAATTTAGTGACAAAACAAGCACCAGTCATGGCACTCTGAGTGAAAAACTCCCACACAGAACTCAAGAACTATAATTTTATTATAAATTGTAACATCGTACACCATTTCTTTTTAGTTGCTCCAAATGACATGTAGAAAATATGTACAAGACTCAAGAAATTAGGGTGGAATCGGAATTTTGTATCCTCCACCAGGGGTGCAATTTTCACAAAAGTCACTAGAACCTTATGCTCATTTGTACTTGTGCAGAAGACCTTTGCGAGAAGTTCAAATGCTCTCATAAGGGAAAATTATCTGCATGTGAAACATGTTCATAAATTTCTTTAACAGTTTAAATCATTCTTTGTGGGTTCCAATCGACTTATGCTGAAGTAGTAAATAGACTAAGTAGTGAGCATAGCAGTTTTCAAAGTTTTCCTATTACAACACTTTCAGTAACTTGAGAGATTATCCTGCGTTGAAAAACAAGAAAGCATGGCGTACTCTCAGAGGAACCCTTATTGGCACCCCTGATTTACAATATTTCACTTATATTACAACCAAGAAATTTTAAACATAATAGAGCTCACCTTTTTTATTCGAGGAATGTTGTTTAACCGGAGATATATGAGGTGATGTTGAGGAATGACCAAACGGCTTCGAATCAGATAATTTTTGATTGTTGTCTTGCTCTTGTTGTTTTTCCATCTTTAATTTATGAGCTTTATGCGATAAAGGATCATATGGCCTATACCTCCTCCACCGACCATGTTTAATTTCTGTGATTTTAAAAAGGAAAATTTTAAAAAAGGGTGGCATATGCAGTCTAAATCTAACAGCTATGATGTCCCCAAAAATGCTACTGAATATACCTGAAAAAGGTGGTTGGCCCCAAGACAAAATTTAACTCTCACAACACCTGAATAAGACAGCAAATATACCGAAAAAATATATATCCAAGCAGAATACATACATTTAATCTGAAATTCCTAAGGTGAACCAAATCATTACATTGAATCTGATTATTTTTTTAAAATTCAGGGAAAATTTTAAAAGTGGGCTATTTTTTCAAAATATTGTTACGAAATATATACGCAAAATCTGACATGTAATTCGAATCTTTATCTAAAGGCGGCCGGCATCTCTATACTCAACAGAAATACGTGCACCTAAAGCAACCATCCTGCAATAACAAACGAACTTTTAGACGAAATCAAAGAAAATATGGAAATTAAAGACGAATACAAGTTGCCAGAGTAATAATATGATAGAATCTTTAATAAAAATAAGTACTGCGTTTCCCACCTTCTAAAAGTTCTTGTAGACTAGGTTTATGAGGTAGATGATTAGCTTCTGGATGAAGATCTATTTCAGATAATTGATTATTCCAAGGTGTATAAGCTCGATCAAGCATAACTCGACCTCCGCGACCAACTCTGCAAATAAAAAAAAAATCATTCATTGAATCTGCAGATATAAAAACTATAACAATTTTTAAGAAGAGTAGCCGAGCATTTGAAAAAAGACCGAAGTATAACGGAGGCGTTAAGCATTTAAGTAACCAAAACAATTTCAGATAATGACATCACGAGGCATCGCTTGTTGAACTGTAAAACCTTTTTTCCTAAACTTATGCTTGTGGCTTCGGATCCGTATGTGGCTGGTAGCACAATAATGTTTAAAGGACAAAGTAACAGAGTCAAGGACAGAAAGAGCATCGCTTTCCTAAAAATTACTGGTATATTAGTAATTTTTTCGTTAAGTCATAGCCCCCACTTCTTCAAAAAAAATAAAAAAACAAGATATGACTTATAAAACAGCAAATACTGATTCAAATTCCTGGAGGCTTGTCATACACAAAGCTATATAAACTTCTTATGAGAAAATACAGTCTCCCTTAAAAAAAAAAAAAGAATTTCAGAATTTTTATTTTTTGGTATTACAATGAAACCCATTGGACATCAGTGTGCCATGTTGTGGTATGTAAATCTATGAAACCTATATGTGGCATACAGTTTTGAGTCATCATGAATATTTAAATATTTAAAAGTTGATGAAATTTTGAGGATTTTTTTTACCCTGCCCAAGGGGTAATGAAAATTTTCAAAAGGTAAAAAAAATCAATGCAATAAAATCCTGCAGCTAAAAATAGTTTATTCAGATATTTTAATTTATTGACTCAAATAAGAATACGAACACAAACCCAAAATATCGCCAAATCGATTCAGTAAACATACTCCAAAAAGTTCTCCCCAACAGCGTTTTTAGACATATGAGATTTGGTCAATGGCCGAATGCCCTAAGCATTTCATAAGTTATTCTAGATGATTTGACTTTGTAAGGATTGTATTGAATGGTAATTGTCAAAACGTTGTTTAGTTATTGTCCCTTTTGATACAGCATGGGGAACACTTCAAGAGTGTGTATTTTTATGCAAGTGAGGGGGAGTTTTCCCCAACTCGTGTGAAGTTTATTTTTCCAGTTTTACTATATTACGAAAAATTTCACTGATTGCCTCAAACACATTTCACAGGCAAAAAACTTACCTCCGTCGACAAAACCCCATACATTTCTCAGGCATTGTAAGAGTGGTTAGTGAATAACGATGTCGATCTTCGGTCATCCATGGCCAATGATCGCCTGACAAATCATCCCTGGGCTGAAATTTAAAGTGCAGGTATTAAAAGTTTGCTAAAATTATACAATTACCCACAAATACAACCATCGGTTCTATTTCTAAGGTCCAGTGTTATTGGGCAGATGTGAGCTTTAGTGTTCTGCTGGGCCTTGGCATTGGCAAGATATCACATCAAGGGTGGGTGAATCCTAATTATTCAATTAATTGTCAATCAAATTTGAATTTTTTCCCAAATTTACTCTAATGCTGATAGTATGTCTGGTCATCTATATCAAGTTTCCCAAACATTTTGGGCAACAGACCCCTATTTGTCAACGTAGTCTTTCGCGGACCCCAATCTTATGTTGCATTAATTTCCCGCCTAACCAGCGATAAAGGTTAATACAAAATAAAGTAACACTGAATCATGTTTATTGATCCAAATGACAACATCAATGGGAAGGATGGGGTTGCTTCTCACTGCACAACTTGTCAATTCTTGGAGTTGACAAGCAAACTCGCAATTCAGAGTGTATGAAAAGTCTGGAACGGTATTTTGTCTTCATATTTGTAAAAAATATACATGTCAGTCTGGATATTAGAAAAACTGCATAGGTGGCACTGCAGCTGACTACTGGTACACGTTTGACAAATTTATTCCTACACAACCTTTTGCAACAGGCTTTAGCCGCTTGTTAAGCGAGGCCCAAGGCCAATTCGTACAAAAATTGAAACTTCGTAACTTCATAACCTGATCACATATTGGGTTATCTATTTTAATGCTCGGACTACATAAATTTACAGGTAGCTAACCGGTAAACAGTTTAGCCTTGTAACTATACAGCAAACATTTCTGACAAACATACACCGTATACGATTAATTGTTGCGTCACAGACGCCGAATACAATTTTTAAGTTAAAGCAACTACCAAGACGTGCTAATTCGTTTTAAATATTTGAGATTGACAAGGCCTAACATTCTTTAATTATTTATCTTAGTAACGAATCACAGCGGCATTCATCTGCAAAAATGGACGTACCACACTGTACAATGTCAAGCATGTTTTCTCCATTTTGCCATATAGTCAGGGACCCCCTGTGCAGTCTTTGCAGACCCCACTTTGGGAAACCCTGAGCTATATGGTGAAGAGTTGCTGCAAAATCCGTTTTAATTTCAATGCTTTGATTTACAACATTTGAGGAATTGGATAAAATGTATACATACACAAATTGCATTTATCAAATAATCAAAATAACATAATACTTACTGCATTATATTTACAGCCAGGTTTTCTTCTGAAAGCAAACAGTCCATCAGGGTTTTTCTTTCTTTCTTCAGTGACAGAAGGTGGTACAGATCCAGAAACCTGAGGTAGATAAAAAAATTCAATTGATATGGTAATTCCTATTAAATTTAAGTTTATACACTATCCCACAGTCAGACACCTTTCAGAGATGTTTTGTTAGGTACTGTTATAAGTCACTGTAGGGGGAGCTGTAGTTCATTACAAAATAAAATTTCTCATTGGGATTGTCCCAAGATTAACAATTACTAGATGCATTTGAGATCAAAATCGTATATCGAACAAAGAGAACATCTTTCCAATACATTGCTGTCTGAAAATATATGCATTTTTGATTTCTGTTGGTTTAACAAATTAAATTAATCATGAACACATAAACAACCGATCGAAGATTCAAGCCAGCCCTAATCAGAAGCAATGGCAAGTATTTCGAACTGAATCTTGACCAATGTCTATGATTTAAAGGGAATTTTAACAACGTAAACAGCCTTAAATTTTTATTTTGCTGTGAAACTAAGCTTTGAAATAAAAAATAAAGTAGTAAAAGTATAAAGTAGTAGTAATATAGTAAAATCAAGAATAATATAACATGTAAATGTATGTGGTTGACTTCATTAACCACGTTGGCAAAAACCTGCTCACCAGCCAACCAGATGTATTTCTGAGTTATATTTTGTAAAGCATGTGCTACTGATGGATCGTACCGATAAGGTGCGATCCTTCTGTGGCTCATACTTGACAAAATGAAATTTTTCACATGTGCTAAAAGCTAGTTAACAGTAAAAGTTCAAATAACACTCACTGGGCTCTTTGGTCGAGTAGTTTCCTCATCACTAGAATGAAACTCATATTGCCGCATTGTATCGAATATATGTTCATAAGTATAAGTAGAGCCAGGTGACTTGGGTGTGGAACCCATAGTAGGTGGACGCTGTTGAGAGGCCTGGAATAGATACATCATCATTACATAATGAAATAAAGACGAATATAATTCCAACCCTGTTCTCAAGATATCGGAATATTGTTCTTAGCATATTACGCCCGAAACTTAAATTATCCTTGTAAGTCTTAAGAAAACAAAAACAGAAAACACTGCTTCTTTAGTCTGTTAAATGACCTGCAAAAAGGCTTGCAGCTATTTTCTTTCTATTATTTATATTGTGAATGGTGGATTTAGAAGCATTGTGTTAGTTTCTTAATGGAATCAAAGTCCGCCCACTTTTCACTGCCAAATCACCAAGTTTATTTCAATTTTGTTTTATTTTATTGTTATAAATAAATTTGCTGGGGTATAAGCAAGGACCGGGTGTTTCAAGACAACAAATTATTTTGACTAGTGACTCAAAATCCGATAATCACAACATTTACATTTTTTAAGTTTTTTTCTGTACAGAAGAAATGATTATGTTCTTTCTAGATCATATCGAGTGACTCAACAAGGTAAATCAACTAACCTTATGAGGAGATGGTCGTCGGACATTTGTAGTCAATGAATTTGAACCAGACACAACAGGGGTCGCTTTTATTGATGTTGGACCTTTGATAGTCGCAGAAGATGTCGACGCCAATCGCAATTTGTCGAGTTTGTTCTTCTTCAACTTTCGTTTCTCTCGCCTGCAATGGGAAGAAAATCTATATTTTTTGTCGTTTATTATGGTTGTCCTAATAGTTGAATGTAAAGAGTGTCTGAAATTTTCTTTAACTATAAAAAGAATATTATTTCATTATTTAAAAATAACTAAATTGCTGTAACCATAGTTTTCCCATTTTGTAGCGAAGTCATGATTTACGTTAAACTTTACGTTAAACAAAATTTGGCATATATCCTGATTTCACTGCAAAATGAATCAGTTGAAAATATTAAAAACAAAATTACTTTTAATCAGAATCCTGGTTATTCAAAATTTCTGTTTGATTCAATTTATAGATACCAAGCTAAACCACAGCAATTGTTTGTTGTCAGGTATCATAGGAGAATGTCACAAGTTTAATCAACATAAAAAAATTTGACATCCAGTAAAAATATGTGCGAAGATTTCGAAGCATACCTTGAATTTATGCTTTCAGATAATGTTTGTACAGAAAAGTCAGTATTCGTATCAAATTTTGCCAAAAAAAATATAAAACAGTGCACAGTAAGCATAGTTACAGCCAACTCGCACTAAACCAAGAGATTTCTGCTTTCAGATAATGTTTGTAGAGAAAAGTGACGATATATGTCAAACCTTACAAACAAAAGTGAACAACAGTCGTAGTTCCACCTAATTTGTGTTTGACCAATAAACCACAACAGTGGAACTATGTTAATCGCTCTTTCAATTACACATTTCATATAAAGAAACAGAAAAAAAAAATAAAAGTACAGCAATTGTAGTTATTCAAGTGGTTGAAATAAACTTTCCAACTTTATTTTTCGATAAATTCCCCTGTACATTTTTTATGGTTCTTGTGTGGGAAACAACCCTGAGCTTTCTAATTGAAAAATCGAAAGTATACTGGCGCAGGAAGTGAGCTACTGCGACAGCAGAAATAATGGGCTTCCATCAATAGGAAATTGCAATGAAAAATATTATTCCTTGATACATCACACCAGGTTGACAAGACTATTGTTTTGCCAGAGTGTCCCAAATATTAGTAATTTACTTCAAATGGTTGAAAAAAAGCTTCAAAACCACTAAGCAGTGTTGATGATTTTGAACTTTTTTCCTATAGTTTGGTTGCTACCAGACACTAAGAAAGACAATCTTTTAGAGATTTTTCACAAAATTTTGCCAATTGACTAAATTTTCTTCTAGTGGCAGCTGTTTTAAGGTGTTCGAGTAGAAGAGTCGCTGGCATCCAGCAGTGTTGATGATATTGAAGTATTTCGAATTAGAAGAAACTTGGAAACTTGAAACTGACTTGGATCTGTCAGACAGCCTAAGGAAAAGATTCAGCAACCGGAAATATGCCCTATTACCCCTGCATGAGCTTCAGAACCAGAAGAAGCAGAAAATGTGAATCAAATAATGTAAAGTAACAGACCTTTCTAAATCAGTCTTAATCCTCTGTTTTACATTTCCAGCAAGACTTTGGACGGTTTTATTTCCAGATAAATGTTTAGTCCTGTTGATTGCCTTCAGATTACCAGATCCCACAGCCACCTCTCTCTTTGCCATCTTCAAACATTTGCCATCCCAGTCTTTCATCTGATACCTGAACATTACACAGTTTTGTAAATTTTTATTGGAAACATTCTTACCCAGACAAGTACGCCATATTATATAACAACTTTTTTTAATTTCACGACCATTCAAAAAACTCAATAGGTAGGAAAACCATGATACCACATCATGAATTATGCTGTTATCAAGATGACCAAAAATTTGGAAAAATAATTTGAATAAAAACTGAAATTCGAATACAGTTTAAATGAAATGCCACGAACTGAATTAAATAAAGTTGTGTAAATAATAACAGCTGGCAGGTAAAATTTAATTTACTGATTCAGGAAGTAATAAAGCTACGGAGGAAAAAAAAGAAACGAAACAAGATACCCCCTATCATGCGGGGTAACAGAATCTAGGTTTTCTTTCAGGTGTCTGAAATATTCATAGTATTTCCTTCAGATGGACAAAAAAGTTTCAAAAATTTAAAATTTTGTCACTGGTGGATCGAGTTCACAGGACGCGGCCCATCTGTGGCGCATACTTGACAAAAAGAAATTTGCCTCGATGCATCAGTCATTTAAACTTACCTCTTCTCGGCGATTTCCAGTGTAAGATGAAGTAATTCCCATTTCCCTTTTTCTCTTCGTTTAATCATTTCTAATATTGTTACAGCTCTACTCAAATCTCTTCTTAATTTTAACATCTTCTCATAAGAGGCTTCATCATTCTTACGGTTCTGCAAGTTTTGAAAAAAAATATGAACTTATTTCGAAAGAGAAACAAATTTAAGATACAAAATTTTCACAATAGACTATCAGTCTTGCAATTCCTCATATCTTCGGGATTATAATTGCAATGCTTCTTTATTAGATGTCTTGACTACTAGTGATAGCAGCCCAAAACATTCTATTCAAAATTCATAAAATCAATAAATATTCAATTCAATTTGTTGTGATTCGAATTCAGCAAAATCAAGAAATATACAGAGTATAACATGCACAACGTAAATTTTGTTTAATTTGACTACTTTTAAGAAATCTGTCTTTATTTGTTCATCGTTATACTTTCGATACAAATATTCACAAAAATCCTTCAATTTTGTTCTGAGGCAAAGGGCATTAGATTTTTAAAACTCCTATTGACTGCAGATCTATATACTATTGTATATGATTGACAGACTAATAGAAAATTAATTTGAAAGATCATTCATTTGATAAATCTTTACAATAGTTTTATGTAATCTTAGTGTACTTAGTTGATCAGAAAATATTTTGTCAAGCATGGCCATATATGAGCACTCATCAAACGTGATCCATCAGTGACTCAGGCTTGACATAACATGTTCAAACAGAGTTATATTCACTGGCCTGGGACGTACCTTTCTTGTTTGCATCTTCTCGGTTCTTCTTCTGAAAGCAACATATGAATCTCCACTGGATGATCCATCCCTTCTTTCTTGACGAACCTATCATTCAGAAAATAGTCCGTAATTTAGAGAAATGACAGCTCGTTTAACAGATTTATTGTTTTTGATAATAAATAATAAGAACAAAAACTCATTTTATCGCACACAATATTTCATTGAATTACTTTTGCATTAGATAGGATAAGTAGGTTGAGTTATATGACATGTATCCGTGGGTGTTGTATAAGATTTCTAAAGGTGCAATTCTACCAAAAAAAAAAATCTTTTTGTAAAAGGAGATCACTCATGGATCACCCCTCTGAATGTTTAACTACACACTATACATTCCAATAATGTGAGTGCCTATAATGCTGAATTAAAATATTTATCAGTGGACCTCATCACAATAATACAGCAAATGTGAAATTTAAATGCGATAATTTCAATATGAAAATATTAAGGATGTCCTTATTCAAATAGATTTTTAAAATACCGCTGAAAGATCATTGGTTGTTTGATCATTCCTAAATTGGTCATTTGGCAGTGAAATCATGATTATACGACAAATTCAAGGTGTAAAGTTTGGCATAAATCAGTCTGATATGGTCGAATACCAGCAATTTCGTTAATCTGAAATGTATGAGCAATAACCTATTTATTTACAGTGAATTTTGAATACAATTTAAACTAAACTACAATGACAACTATAGACTACAACATACATGAAAAGTGACAGGTTTTGATCTCTTCTGCAACCAGTAATCATAAACCGCTTTAATCAGATCGTCATCTTCTTTCAGTAAAAGTTTGGCTTCTTGAAGACTGACAATCTAAAAAAACACACAAATTCGAAATGTAAGACAAAATATCTGAAATATTTCATTAAATAAATCAAACTCATCCTCTTTTTAAGTTGTTTCGAAAAAAAAAAAAAACAAATAAATCTAATTAGGTTGACATAATCTGGTTACTCAGGAGGATAAATCAATTAAAATGGGATCAGATTCCCCGGTTAGCTCAATCCGGTACAAGAAATACGCTTCAAGCTAATTATCTCTGAACGACCAGACAAGGGCTCGAATCCTATGAGGGATGATTTCATGATACATGCGACAAGCAAGCGCTGCTTGAGGCATCCTCCACCCACTATGTTCACGGACAGCAAAAATGAGTAAAAAGTCAGGCCGTTTCGGAACTAATATCAGCATGAATGGTTGTGGTATACCAGTAGCAGAGTTTTGCCTAAGTGAACCCTTTTAAACTACAGGCTATTCTGATGCCACAATGCGAAAACTTGATTTTAAAATTGCAAAGTACTGTAAAAACATCATAGTCTAGTAGTACTCAGTATTTCATATTAATGTAAAAGCGTACTTGATTTCCGCATGATTTCTCCAGTCGATCGATCATTTCTTCAAACTGTATTTCCGATATTTCCAATCCAGTTCTTTTATTTGTATCTTTAACCCATCGTTCATCTTCGCTATCCATATCATAGTCTGGTTTCTCTTGCTCCATTATGGAGTTAAGGGCTTGTGCTAAAAAAGAAAAAGATTGGTCAGGAAAAACAGATATTTCCATTTGGCAGCTTTTAAAGGTCAATTATCGGTTTATAAAAAAATCAAGCTTGGCAGACAAAGGTAGTTTGTATCCACACCTGACTGCCGCAGGATTAAAGCTACTGAGTTACTCCCGACACCCAAAAAACAAGAAGAAGATATTATATTTCTTGCTAGAAGATAAAAATGTTCTTTTTAGTGCCTGGTGACAACAAAAACTGTAGAAAAAGACTCAAACTATCGATACTACTGAGAAATAGCAGCGTCGATGGTGTTGATTTTTTTTCTACATCAGAAGAAATAACATCAACATTTCGAACACCCGAAGAAAAGTAAAATCCTGCAACTCTGATCAACACTGGGCAGCATGTAATAATAACAAAAACAACAAAACTATTTTTCTGTGATTAAGCTGCAAAAATTGCTCATCATGATGCGATACAAATGTACACAGATTTTTTGGACTACGCAACTAATTTGGACATAAACAATTAATTCGGCATATCCCAATCAGAAATATTATTTTGTCAATTATGAAACACAGATGGAAACATTTTTAGAAGTTATGATTAGATTGGCATTTCAAATATATCACTAAAATTTTCTAAAATTATTGCAATGTTGACACAGCTGTATTGCAGCCCAAAATGAAAATAAATGCTGCTGCACTTCAAGTTATGGATTGAAATATTTAAAAAAATCGCTTCAGGAAGGTGCAGTGTGCTGCCATTCAAATCCATGGGTGCTTACAAAACAAAATACCGTTAGACTCATACATAAGCCTCATTTCAATAATTAAAACAGTCATACGGTACGAAACAAGAGAATTTGCTATCAAAGAGTTGCCACAAATGGGCCACATCTCAGCAGTTTAATTTGTATATTATGCTCAAACCAGGTTTTTTTGAATAATAGATTATTAAATATGAACAGATAAAATACCTTGATTATGTATGTATTGTTTGGGGCATCGAAACTGTTTCTTATAAATGCTGTTGTAATAATCCACACCAACTTCAGCCTCAGGCACTGGAATAACCATCACTTTTTTATCGCCGTATACTTGCTGTGCAGAAATCGCTCGTTGTAAATGATGTTCCTAAAAAGGTGGAGATTAATATGTTATTGCTTTCAATTTCACATCTCGTAAGCAGCTGGTCCATATCACACCGAGCATCATTACCTTAAGGACAAATATAATGACTAATGACCCAACTAATTACTATGAAGGAAATTTTGGAAACAATTTTTGGGTCTCATGAAGTTTAGTACCATATATCCGATTATCATAATAATTTCCCATGTTGCAAGCCACTCATCCCAACCCAGGAGACAATGCCAGATGCCTAGTTATGATGAGAATATTCTGCCAGTTTTTATTTTAATGACATTCGGGAATATGGTACTAAACTTCACCAGACCCCAATTTTCCTTCGTAGCTAAATTTCATTAACCGTTGCCCGAAGCTCATAAAATGCGCCAAATATTATTGTGTATAGTCTTTTATAAGTGAATCTTTTGCATTTATCTTCAAACGATAAACAGAATAACGCATGATTTTAAGTGGATAATACACTTATATGAATGTTGTTAATATGTAATAAGGTGATAATAAAAATCTATGACTTTCAAAAATTTTCTTTTACATGTAACAATTTCTATGTTGTACAAACGAACATGTCGTAAAATATTTGAAGCATGGGATAAAACATTTCTTCAATTCCAATTGTACTACTTGCATAATCATCTCCCCTTGTCCAAATGTGGTTACAGAATAGTAGTGTTATATATGTATGCTCATCCGATGAACAATTCATTACACGCATTCAGTGGTTTGACAAATGAAATTCACAAATTTCAACTTTTGAAAGAATGGTGTGAATTTTCAGCATAATACTTGTATCATTCCTACCAGAGTGTATCATTGCTGATAAAGTCTATGCTTTGATGTACCACAAAATTTAATCCTTCTAATCGGATACCCGTCAAATTTAGAACCGGGTTAACATCGAGATTTGTAACAGGAGAAATTATAGATAACAATTCGAAGCCATGTATGAACTATAAATGACAATTCATAAATATGGCCAATAAATCTGTTTTATTCACTCTCTGACGGAGCATATTGGGCAAAATTTTTGTCTTGTTTATTTTTTTAATTTATTCGTGGCGCTTAACCATTAACTGCTGGATTATGTAAAACTTATAGCCGTTGCAAACTTTGGTATTAATATCAGACAGAGACTGTTTATGACACTTGCTGCTGCATTTAAATCTAACAAAATTAGGAAAAACACATGAAACCCAAAACATGTTTATGTGCATCCTCCTTTGGAAAAGTGGAAAACTGTAGCTTTGCATAGTGGTTTCAAGGGATTAACGTAGTATTTGACTAGTTGTGCCATGACTGGTATCTGCCCAGGGCGAATGGTTTGTAAAATTTATTGACAAAAATCCCACAGGACTTTTATTATGTCCCAATCTATCATTTACGTTTTTATTGTTATAACCACAAGAAACAGTACCTCGGTTAGGACGCGGAACACTCCACACCCATACTCAAAATTTTTCCATAACACTTCTTTAACCACTGTATATAAAGCGGAACTTATATAGATCTTATGGAACGGACATTTGCAAAGGATAACTTAGCCCGTAGAAATCGGGTGATTGGTGGTGTAGATAGGTTATATGAAATTAAGGCATGAATCAGATCAATGTGAAAATTTTGTATAACACTAAGGTCATAAACCTGTGTGAAGGAGGGGACTGTGGGAATTCCCCACGGAGCAACATCCATGTCAACAATAACACTCGCGACCTTCCCGCTCTTAAAAGAGCGTGACCCCGCATCACCATCTAGCGGTTGCATTTTCATGTGATTTCAGGCAAATGGCGCTGAATTCTTGATTTTCAACTTACCGATTCCTCCTCTTTTTCCATTCCTGTGGGCATTTGAGGCACCGCTCGATTAAGAACGGAGTAATCTGGAAGATCTGATACCTCATGCTTTCGATATATCGGCATAGATTTGGTGGCGTCCAGCGCCCGAGCCCTGAAAGACAGCTTACTCATGGCTGCTTTTTGCTCAAAACCTCGCCTTTTCTACCTCCAAAATCCCGCTATTTTCGTATATTGTGTACTTTTTGTGAGTCTGATAGGTGTGTTACACCTATTCAGAGCCGTAACTCTGCGTTCCGGCCCTTCAAATCTCGCCATAGCATCGCGGTAATCCGCCAAGTTTTGCCTTCTCGGTCTTTGTTGAAACGTCCATCATGGCGGATCGACCAAGCTGTTCTGACCCACAATGCAACTTAACAAAGAACCGTGCGGCTGCGCACGAGCGTACTGCGCAGTGTTCCCACGCCCAACAACAACCTTCCGATTTCCGAAATGGTTCACGGTTGACTGATAAGCCCCCAGCGGACGCATGAGCCGTGGCGAAATGTCTCGTGACGATGACTAAAATCGGTGGCTGCGAACGGAAAGTTCCGCAAATTATACCGCAACGTGCTTCGGGGATTTTTTGACCCATTTTCACATAACCATACATCACACTTAATTTCATTTGGAAAAAATTTCACCAATCTTTGTCCAGAATCAGTTCCTACCAACTAGTCGGCGATGGATTTTTTTTTCAATTCACAGCGAATCCATAACCCAGTCAAGCGCCAGGCACAGATGGCCCGCGCCTCGACGGTGCAGTCCATCGGTGCATCGAGCTTAACAAAAGTGTGTGTACATGAAATATTTTCGACCGGGTGCGTGTTACTCAACTAGCACATTACGAAAACAAACAAAATTTTATTTCGCACCAGTTATGTGTATTCACTTCCCTCTAAAGTCAATCAAATTTGTACGACCATGACAGATATAAAGTTTAAGAGTTGAAGCAGACTATTAACAAAATCGGTACAACAGCAGCACATAAATTCATAATAAGAGAAACAGCAAAAAAGTTGTACAATCACACACACATCACTGCCATCGGGTAGGTCCAACATATTTGAATGTCGGATTCCTACTAAATTTTTAGCAAAACATGTTCTGTTAAGTCTATTGAATCGATTGGGTGCACTCTATATGTGCTACATTCTTGACAAAATTGAATATCCAATTAAGTGACCATATAAATGTTTGAATTCGTGAAAATCTTTTCCATGTGTGGCTATACTACGCAACTGTTGTTGCAGCACTGTGCCCCAAAACAAGGTTTATTTCAACTGTTCCAGACCTGGTGGGGATTTCAAACACACAGACCCGACTTCAGTGACCCAGAATGCTGCAGTAGTTTCTGGCGTCTTAATGGGAGATCCTCAGACATTTAGTGGGATAAAGACCATAAAATCTTTATCAATTCATGTTGTAAAAACAACACTTGCGCCGAATTTTATTGAGCAAAGGTCAAGGTTAAATTTTTCTGCACACCAATTTCCATTGCAAACAGTAATGTTGGATAGGGCAACATCTTCATAAAAAATAATTCGATATTCAACACCAACTGGTTACACGGACTATCTGTGATGTTGAACATATTGCACCACATTTCAAAACATTTCATACATATTGTAACAATTTTACAAGGCGGTATATTGTAACAATTTTACAAGGCGGTCTCGGAATGAAGAAATTTCCGGTTGTTCTATTAAGTGAGTTTTTTGAATATATAAGGATTCCAATTGGCCAAAATAGTCCTTAATTTTTTTTTTTATGAAAGTTTGCTCAAAGCAATAACCTACAAATATGACTCACAGATGACTGTAGCACCGATCCATTCATCATCAACTAAACAAAAAAAATTCCCTACTTGTTAAAAATAGAAAACGTAGCGGAGCACATTGTAGTTAATGATGATTCGAACTAAAAGTTATATGAAGGTTTGGCTTATATTTAATTAAACAAATCATTCACTCATGATAAAATGGGATGTTTTCGGCAGGAATGGGATGTTTTCGGAGGGGGTGTGGCTGTAACTTAACATTTTGTGTAGCGCTTCGCCAAATTTGTGGTCTTATCCTATACTGCCTCCAAAATTCTTCAGAATGGATTTAAATCTCAAAAAGTTCAAGTAAATTCACTCGCCAGTCAAGGAATGTTACTTAATTTCCTTTTGTTGGACATGCGCCACTAAGAAATCACGTCACCTAGTAAATCTGTGGTTCATGACCAACAAAAAACAAAATTATAAGGCAAATGAGATTGGAAGAACTAAATATTATAAACAACATATATGAAAAAAGTTGCATAAATGGGAAACCAGCAACAGTGCAGTCACTGGTGGTGGAATAACTGTCACAACGCAAGACCGACACAAAATCTCTGGACGATGCACTATGTGAACAGGCTAATAGCTAATATTACTTGCCATACAAAACAAAGGGGCCACAGATAATGGAATTTGGAGTATGTGATATGAAAATTGACTATGATTATTATTTTGTATGTAATAAATCAATACTTAGCCGCATGGACAACAATGGAAGGGCATGTATTCCACAAATTTAAAGAGTATTAATCTTTTTTTTTAAAACATTTTGAAATTTGAACATTAAGTAAATGATCTCTTTAGACGTCCCTAAATTTTCTCACATTAATTTACAATAGAACTCTTCTATCACAAATGAAATGTACTATAAATCAATTCCTAAACTTGAATTGAAATTTCATTAAAAGTTTTTTTCATTCCAGAGAATCCAATTTTTTCCTGCATGTGAAAGTCTTAAGTTCAATAAACAAAAATGATCTGCCCCAGATTAAAGGCCCTGAGGCTGTGTTAAAAGCTGATCAGAGAGCACATAATTATTGTTAGTGGTAACAGCCATCCTGTGGGTTATTAGGACTACAACATGCAATATTTAAAAATAGAGTTCTACATCTAATCCCTAACTATAACCTTATGTAACCGACAACCACAGAGTGCTTAGTTACCGTAAATCTGTACATCTTTGGCACAAAATAGACACCGGGAACATGGCACTGTAATTGTTCTCAGCCGCCCAGACCAAGGGATAGCATTGCTGGAAAAACCCAAACATCAGCAACTAGTTATAGTAACCTTTGGATACTTTTCAAAGTCAGATTTCTTAAATACGGTAATCTCTAATAAAACCAGAGACTTATAGCTGTGCTAATGTAGCAGGAAAATTCAGTCATGCAAATATATTGATAGCTTATTCTTTTATGGGAAATAATCACGCTTTATTGAAAAGCCTCACTAATCTTTAAAAAATGTAGACATTCCAAGAAACACCCATGACCTCCGGCATATTGTTGAACAAACATAAAACATGCAAAAATGCGATCAATCTATATCTGTAAAATCGACTTCATACTCCTCCAATATATCATCAGCAAAGACCTTCCAAAAAATCACAACGATGTTGCCAACCCTCTATGCGATGAGAGCAACCGGAGTTGTACATGATTCTATTGTAAGCAAGTTTCTAGCTTAAATGTGTATTAACGCGTGAAGGACTATTTAGGTCCTTGCCGCAATAAACTGAAAACCGATTCGCTGGATTTGTAATAAGGGATTTTGAAAATAGTGCTATTTTCTACTTCAACACATACGATATTGAAACCAAACCATGAGAATCTAACCATCTTTTCCTCCGATGCTATAGCGTTTGTGTTAATATTGTACATACTATAAATACCCACATAAAAAAAATTGGGACCATGTTAAAATCACAATTCGAGTAATATATAATTTCAATCATATTTTCTCAACTTGATTGATTAATTAAAAGTACATAAAATGATTTAATGATTACAATTATATTTCCCACCTAATTATTTGAATAATTAAAGCAATTAATGATTCCAATTAGCAGAAACTGATGTTGCTCAGTGATGATGCTTCTTCTTGTTTTTCTTGTGTTTCTTATGCTGAAAAATAAACACATAATATATCCAGACTTTGGACAAATATACCGCAGACTCTTGAAATTCCATAATGTTTTATGGGATTTTTCTCAAAATTTCAAATTGCTACAGAAAATGTTTAAACGTAACAGAGCCATACAAACTAAAACCCTTGTCCATACTTCTTCATGTAGCATGCTTATCATTTAGGGTGTGGTTAGGGTGAGGTTTTGTATGGCAGTCGCCAAATACAAACAAATAGAGTTTATGTCCTTATTTGACCCTAAGTAAGGTGGTGGGCATAGACTCATCAGCTGGTCTCAGCGCTGGGGCTTGAACATGAAATCTTCTACCCGTGATGCCAATGTGATAACTTGTAGGCCATTTCCTACAGGCAGAATGTCAGTTAAATAGACACCCAAAGATAACATGTTCTAACAGATGTGTATTTTGCAAATGGGCATAATTTCATGATATATTGTAAGAATAAAGCGCGTCTTTTTGAGTGCCAGGTAGCCGGCAAGCTGTGGAAAAACATTCAAAATTATCGATACTGAGCAATTCCACCCACAAGTGGGGAAAAAATTCTTACATGTCCATGTCCAGAGCTACCAGAACTTGAGCTGCTAGAGCTCGAACTTGATGATCTACTGTGATGTTTATCATGATGATGTCCATGATGTTCGAGCTCTCTCTCGAGTTTTCTCGCTTCGTGATGACCTCCCCCATGACCATGAGTGACTTCGTGCTCTAGATGCTTAACTTCATGCTCAAGATGCTGTGCCTCATGCTTCATGTGTCTCTCTGCTTCATTAATCTCGTGTTCCACTGTATGAAAAAATGACGTATTGAGTGGTTGATGACAGGTCAGTCATTTATCAATATCAAGCTAGTTCAAATAGAAATAATAATGTAAAAAGGTGGAAATGTGATAAATTAGTGTGAACAGCCCCAATATGGGGAGAAGCATAGATCTTATAAAGGCCTGTAAAGAGTCTGTATTCATTTAAGCAATGCATGGTAATAATAGCTACAAAATGATTTATGAGAGATTAACAATACATATAATAAAAAAATATGATAATAGATTGAAATGAGCTGTCAAACTGCTCCGAATTGAATGCTAATTAAACATTAAATTTGAATGTTTACAACACCTATCCGCTGGTCTGGCTTGTTAATCCATGCCACTCAAACCAGGGTTTAATGACTTGGGCTGGATGAGCCTAATCGAAAAGATTATATCTTTCCAACAACTTTATCCCGTCATCTATGAATGGCTGACGGTTCAGGGCCTTGGTCAAGGTGATCCACTCCAAGAAGTGGCTATGAAAAAACAGCAAATTTTTTACTCTGGGATAAACCATAGGAAAACTTACTATAAAATACCCATCAGATCAAATTCTAAGAATCTTAGATCAAACATTAGCAATGCATTTTGTCGTGAAGTGTGTGCCAAAGATGTACGGACAACACATATACCATCCATAGATCATGCTTGAAAAAATACTTTCATTGAAATCACAAATAAAATACATTACATCAACCGAAAATATGGGAATGGATGAGTGCTAAATCAGACACACACCCTATCAAACCCACATAACCAATGATTAACCAAAATATTCATTAAGGGTCGTGTGAACCAAGTTATTACTTTTTATCATATTTAATTTATTGGTATGGTTGCCAGGTTTTGAACAAAAGAGTGGTTACCGACAAGAATAAATACAGACAGATGTAACAAGATAATATTCTTGCCCAATGTTGTAACTGTTTAATCAAATGATGTGTAACATTAAATACTGGACCTACTCCCAACCAAAATCTTGACGTTTCCATAGTTCACAAATATGTATATATATATATATAGTGTGGGCCATCAGTGAAACATATTTGAGAAAAATGATTTAAATACAGTTGCGAATTTTTTAACAGTGTACCAAACCAAGAATAATCATAGAATGTTTAAATGTCAGCTAACATACCCTGCTAAGCAGATAGTTGACAAAATGGCCTTAATCAGAAGAAAACTTATTGAAAACGGTTTTTGTGATACTTGAGTGTCTTATTCTTACAGCATCAGTCAAAAAACTTTAAATTATCAACACTTGAATTTTATAGTTAGTTAATGATGATTAAAGATTTTTGAATAAACAAGAAAAAATTAGTTAGATTTGTCAGACATTTAAAGAAAAACCAA